>OX344857.2:15835771-17190771 GCA_947037095.2 Nycteola revayana | reverse complement strand
TGACACAGCATTATCAGTGGTGGTGCACAGGTCCTTGCGTGTACAGGTGTTGGGGCACGCAGGGTAGATAGGAGGTGCGCCATTGTGTGGAGGGAGATACCACACGGACACGCAACCTCTGAGCTATACCCCCACCTGTTCATGTCTCCACGCTTCGTCCGACTTAAGTCCGCAGTCTATTTAAGGACTTCTAAGTCCGCCATGGAAGTTCATGATGGAAGGTGCTCCGCAAGAGGAATAGGTGAAGTCGTGGGGACCAACGACCTAAGCGGGCATGGTTAGCATTACCATACAGAGGGGGCACTTCTTTTATGAAATTGTGGCGGCTCCTTAGCCTTTGGGCCGGATTGCTTCTTGCGTACCCGGCCCCCGCCAACGGCGGATCTAAGAAGTGGCGGGGGGTTTTAGTGGTGTAGAGTCCTCTCCTCGTGGTATGAGAAAGTACACCACTCTTTGGAGATGGCGAGTCTCACATATCCCACCGCCAGCGCGCGAATGCGCTGCAGCGGCGGTATGCGTAAATGAATATCATCCGGACAAGAAAAAAGAAAAATATCAAAGGCCCCTTAGCCTCTGGGTTACTGGCATTGTTGGTGTAAGTATAGGGTGCCGGAGGTCGGTGTCTTTTTAAGCCCTTTCAATAGAGCTTGCCACATCTCTGCGGACGTCCGGGGGGGACAGCATATTTTTTTTTTCTTTATTTTTAAGGCTTTTATCGCACAGCGATAATGTCACCCCATTAAGTAACAAAATACATATTATTTACATTAAATTTTAACCACTTAAACCTTCTAAAACTAGCTTATACAATATCCTCGCTTTATTACTTAAAGGAGATGCTAATATCGTGTTACACATACCAATATTATAACCATCCAAGACTTCATAACGACTTCTCCTGTTTCGGACACACTCCATCAAAACATGTTGCAGATCTTTAATAACACCACAATCTACACAGTTCGGGCTCACAGATTTTATCATTAACCATGCAAAATGTTTTGATGGAATAAGTCCAGAACGCGACCTTAAAGGAACTACCAAATCCCGTCTTGAAAATTTACAAAAAACAATCCAAGGATAATGTAAGAGTTGAGGTTGTATTGTTTTAAACCAAATGCCTTTCTCCTTAGAACGCTCATCAAAATATTCATTCCAGATCTCGACACATTTTTTTTTTTACAAATTTAATACACTCTGAGTGAGCGGGCACGACGGCGAAACTTATACCATCGATACAGGCCTGTTTGGCCAGCAAGTCAACTCTCTCATTGACAGCATCAGCATCATCATTATATAGTAATAAATAATTATAATCAGTAGAGGTTCCCAGCTTATAAAAGACCACCCCATATCATCTCATAGGTGTCGTAAGAGGTGACTAAGGGACTAACACCTAATGGATGGGCAGCAACATTTATCTGCTAATTGTTACTTATCATCTTACGGCGATTACCAATTCACCTGGCAAGCGTGGTGATTATGGCAATCCCTCAACGACGTTGGCTAACTAGGTTCTGTAAAGAGAAGACCCAAGTTCAGCAGTGGACGTCAACGGGCTATTGTAGACAGATTAAAGCGGGTTAGTTAATACTCATTGTACGGCATGACAATATTTAAGTCTCAGAGGTCGTGGGTTCGTTCCCAAGAGCAAGTTCTTTCTGTAAATTGTAAGATAAGGGTCTAGTTGGTTGAGGAACTATCCTCCCTGTCGCGGAAAGCACGTTAAGCCATTAATCCCTATTGTTACACATAATAATATAACATTCTATAATAATTGCATTCCAGAAAACGGGAAATGTTTCCCTGTGTGTTACATAAACACAACTACCTGCAAAGCGTGCTGACTGAAAAGCATCCCTTGGATGGGTCCACGGTTGAACATGGACGTCCTACGTTCAACAGTGGACGCTATACTGAATAATGATAATAATAAATTTCATTAAAATAACGTAAAAACCGTAGCTTAGTACAAATTTCAATTCTATGTAAATAAAACTTCCAAACAGCATTTTACCAACAATAACAATAAATCACGATAGATGACTCTGATACCAATGCCAATTCAAATGAATTGGCAATATTAAATTATATAAAAAAACAACATTAGAATTTTAATTTACCATGCAATCTATAACAAATGGTTCACCCACACTTATACACATATCGAGTAGCGATATTCAATTATATACCTTATGCAGGAATACTTACTGTATAGAATTCAATATCATGGTGTCGCTTAGCTCCATTAAACTTTCACCTGTCGATGTGTATCTACAGTATTATTAATGATCACTTTACATCTACATTAGTCTCACATACAATAAAATTGTAGAGGAAGGAAGGTGGTGTTCCTATTCAGAAAATGAAGATCTTCTTTGCCGGGCGAGGTGCTGTGTCCAGCGGCCATGATTCATTGAAGTAAGGTCTTTCACTTGGGACTTGGACTCTTACAGTCCCAGGGTATTTTGTTTTTTGGACGGACATAATATGTAGTCAGCCCTGAGGCTTATGCTATTTCACCGGGCATGAAGGCGAGCAGAGCTCCAGCCTAGATAATTGAGTTTCTTTTACTTCACAGTTCTACTCCACAGTTCGCCTCTCGGACTTCGGGTCTACGAGGGCATCGGAAAGTTCTTAGCAAACTAAGGGCCAGGAGGACAGTCCCGGGATAGGTAGACCATACTTATATGGAATTATCTGTAGTGTCTTTCGCCATTTGTGAAGAAAGGTGGGTCTTTGATTTAGGCCTATTTGCCCGTGGTCTTTGTCAGGAGGAGAGACGTAGAGGTGATTAGCGTGCTAATGGGGCCGTTGGTTATTGTTCAGAAATTGTATATGTTCGAATGGCTTGCGAATTTTAATTGCGCGATACAGGTTAGTTGGGATTCTATTGCTAGATGGCACTGCTAGTCTGCTTGTTGTTTGTGAATTAAAAATGATAAAGAATAAGTAAGTAAAATTAATTAAGATTTATGATTGGTAAGTTTTTTTTTCATCATTGTAATGCTGAAAAATGTTGCTGCATTTCTGACTGCTTTATTACTATAGTACAGCGTTGCCTCTTTTTACTTTTCTAAAACGCAGTAGGTACTAGCAGTGGCTTGCTTATGTAGTCTAGTCTCTTGAGCAAATAGCAATACCAACACAATATTTTTTTGCAAGATGTCAGCATATCGTCCCCTTGTCCGACCGAGGGCCCGCGGCATTTCACCCGATCTACCTATAGTTACGCAGTACGCTACTAGCGCTAGTCACCCTTACACAGCCGGTACCCGAAGCCTTCACGCCTCGTTTCAAGAACCCCATGTCATAACTAAAGGAACACGTGCGTAAGAAAATGATTCTTGGAAATGAGTTGCCAAATTTCTTTGTTCGGGAATGGTATCAGTTAAGCGATGACACAGAAATCCATACGTGTTATGTCAGTGTAAGGGGAAGGGGAATTAAGGGGAAAACTTCTGGGGTGGAATATCCCTATGTTTATTTTTCTGCGTTTCTACTTTTACCTCTAGTTTTGAATAGCAAAAGAAATATAGTTTTCTAGACGAGTGAATAATTAATTATTTGACTAAATATCTGGAGTTGTTTTTTGTGTTACGAGTGGGTTCACGTTGGTAGTGCAATGGGTGGGGATCGAAACAGCGACCAGAAGATCACAAGTCCGATGAGTCTAGACATTGGCCCATCTGTCCGCAATTATATAAAACTAGCTATCCTGCGCGGTAATACAGCCTATGACACTAACAAATAATACGGCTTTCTATTGGCTAAAGGATTTGTAAAATCGGTTCAGTAGATCCAAAGATTACCCTACAACCTCACAAACAATTCACATATTTTACCTCTTACCTTACCTTACTTACCTTTAATATTAGGTCTTTACCTATGAAATTGCCGTTCTGCAGTACTGGCCATTTCAAATCAAAATATTTTTTGTTTGGCTAAGAATTCTAATTTCAAATTAATTTGCGTCAAATTTGCAAGGTAAAAAAGCTTGACAAATGGGTGCCCCACGAACTCAATGATCGCCAGCGCGAAGTACGCGTCGAGACGTGCCTTGCACTGCTCAACAGACACACAAATGAAGGAATTTTGAACCGCATTGTTCCCTGCGATGAAAAATGGATTCTGTTTGATAACCGCAAGCGCTCAGCAAGTTGGTTGGATCCTGGTTTCGTTTAATTTTTTTCATACAAAACGGCAATTTCATAGGTAAAGACCTATTATTAGTATAGATTAATTGATTTCCGCGCCCGGTTTCACTGGTTTAACTCCCGTTACCTTCATCTATACTAATACTAGCGGCCCGCCCCGGCTTCGCACGGGTGGACTTTTATACCCTACCCCTGCCCTACCCTACCCCTGCCCTACCCTACCCCTACCCTAACCCTACCCTACTCCTACCCTACCCCTACCCTACCCCTACCCCTACCCTACCCTACCCCTACCCTACCCCTACCCCTACCCTACCCCTACCCCTACCCTACACCTACCCTACCCTACCCCTACCCTACCCCTACCATACCCCTACACTACCCCTACCCTACCCCTACCCCTACCCTACCCTACCCCTACCCTACCCCTACCCTACCCTACCCTACCCTACCCTACCCTACCCTACCCTACCCTACCCTACCCCTACCCCTACCCAAAATCCTATGTCCTTCTCCCAGTTCTTAGCTACCTCCCTACCAATTTTCAGCCAAATCGGTTCAGCCGTTCTTGAGTTATAAATAGTGTAACTAACACGACTTTCTTTTGTTTTTAAAATGTATTCTGCTATTCGGGACGGAAACAAATCCAACAAATCAAAAAACCATGGCAATCGGTCCAGCCGTTCTCAAATTATAAGTGTTGTAACAAACACGACTTTCTTTTATATACAGTAGTGTTTACAGTAGTTTAGCGTTACGTGCTAGTTTATCTTTGATTACGTTCTAACCCGATGTATGTCAAAAATAGTATTTTTTTCAGGAGAATTAAAAATTATGTAATTTTAAGCTGTGTGCGATGTGTATCCTGATTCCGTATATATAGATTATAAAGAGGAAAGATTTGTATGTAATAATGTTTGTAACGAATTGGCTCAAAAATTACTGGACCGATTTTAAAAATTCTTTCACCATTTGAATGCTACATTATCACTGAATAATATAGGCTATATTTAATTACGAAGTTCCCACAGGAACGGGAGTTACGCGGGTGAAACCGCGGGAAGCTAGTAATTAAATATAGCATATGACATATGCAATCCTGAATAGCGTAGGTTGCTAATGGTGACAAATCGGACCAGTAGCTGTTCCTGCAAGTAGCGCGCTCAAGTAAACAAACTTCATCTTTATAATATTAGTAAATATAGATTGTCTAAGACTAACACAACCCCCGTAGCGTAGCGTAATCGTAATCTCGGCGGTGGTAGGTTCGATCCCCACACCGGATATGAAATCTTTGTGTAAATTCTAAGATTTCTTTCCGGGTCTGGTTGATTGAGGGACTACGGTCTCGGAAAGCACGTTAAGCCGTTGGTCCCGGTGGTCCCGGTTGTTATAACATCATCTATAATAATCGTATATCAAGGAACGGACAGCAGGGTTTCCTTGTGTGGTACAACATAATACTGCGGTCACCAACCCGCCTGCGAAGCGTGGTGACGATGGCAAATACCCTCCCTCGGGAAGAGACCCATGTTCAGCGATGGACTTTATACGGGCTGATGATGATGATGATAGATTGTCTAAATTTTCTTCACATTTGTTTTACCAATTGCACCATTCCCAAGAGTTTAATCATATTTATGGGTCATACACAAAAAGTGAACATTACGAAATATTAATAATAAAACTCCACGAATTGTCTTGAAACATTATATTCATTTAAAGTTAGATATTAATAGTCTTGCAAAAATATTACTAGAGATCAGTCTTGGATATTTTAGGAAAAAATCACATTTTTAGTTTGTTTACGTCTACTGAAGAGATCGTGTTGTCTACAGAAGATAACAATAATGGGCCTTATATAATCAAATCGATAACATGAAGAATAGAAACAATGAAAAATAAACGTAAAATGAAGTTCTCCTTAACCCCTAAAGAAATTATAATAAAAAATCTTTACCAATTGAGTACAAAAAAATAATCGAAATTTGTCCACAGAACAGACATTATACTTCTGTGGGTATATAAATGAACAGAATATTAAAATATATTATCCTCGTCAGAATCGTTCCACATGAAATTTTTCGGGCGTTTTTTCTGTGGTGAATTTTCAGAATCTTCAGAGTCGTCTGAATAGATTCTTATCTTCTGGGGTCTATGCCTTTTGCTGAATATTTCGATGAAAAGATCTGGAGTCAGTCTATCTGACAGTCCTGATGAATTTGACTCAGTCGGAGCTTCAGGAGTAGCAATAGGAGAATCTCGTACAGGCATTATACTCAGATGAGAAGTCTGGTGATGCGGATCTTTCAGGGAAATCAGGTGACAAATTGTACAAAGATGAATCAGGAGTGGCTATGGTTCTAGATGTTCTAGGCATAACGAATCCCTGATGTGGTTTATTTGGATTCGACCCGAGCACGGCGTATACATAGAGTAAAAACAGAAAGAAACCCTTTTTACAAAACCTTCTTTAATTATCTAGAAAACCCATCAGATCTCTACCAAATTAATATGGAACCGCACTAAAGTATGCCCATTAAAAAAAAAACAATTTGCTTAAAAAAGGAATAAAAACAAATACATTAAGAACCTCCCTTTATTTTAAATCGGATAAAAAGTGAATAACACGACTGTTCTTTTTTTTTAATACAGTGAAAATGCATTACTTCTGTTGACATAGCTCCCTTCTGTAGACACTAAGTCTACAGTGAAGATGTCTACACGAGAGACAAATTTTGGTAAATCAAAGATGGCATCCTGCATTATGAAGTAAGAATTTAAGCAATATGATATTTGCATATCGCGCCCAAACGCATATACTGTCTTGATCTTTTTATGTATTTGAAAAGGCTACTTACTCAAGTATCCTTTGCACAGGAAAGAAACACTGATCTCGACCGGAAACTTGTGTAATTGAATAAAATTGTGATTTTCCACGTCACACGCTCTTTACCTTAATTCATAACCGGGCAAATGACAGAGAATATAGTGCTACCGACGCAAGAAACAAAATATTAACGATGCGTTAATCATTGGTAAATTTTGGTTCATTTTATGCGTCTACAGAAGTAGACCTAAAATCTGTGAACAACATGTTTATACGTTTTATTTCAAAATTAACAATTATCTGTTTTTTAAAACGTTGTGTTATGTATATTTGATAATATAACTGATGTAATGAAACATAATAAAAGTATCTAAAGTATGTGTATATATTTTTAACCATCACTTAAACTCAAATACTTGTCATCCGAACAGTCTACAGAAGGAGATTTTTTCAGATTCAAATGGAAAAAATATCATGTAAATTTTAGTAAAGCGCTATTTTTTTTATGAAAGATGATACGTTTTAAAGACAAAAGAACTATTAAATGTATTCAATGTTGATATAATAATTAAATAACGGTTTTAAGTTACATGAACACATTTTTTTCGATTTTTGTGTATGACCCTTATATGTAACTGGAATACAATATAAATTACATACCTATTTCAACGAACGTGAATCTCCTAAGTCCTCGATAGCTGTGGAGTACTAATGCAATTTTAATGAGCGATTCATTAGATGGACACTGCCCCACCGGAGCCATGACAATGCAATGTTGCAAATGATTGTGTCATTGTGAGGATAAGGCGAAGATAAATGTTATATAATTATTATTGCTTTTGTTTAAAGTTTAGGTATTTATTTCAAATTGCTTTAAATTGGACTTACCTAGGTTGACCCCACGGGCTGTTCCTCATTCAGCACCAATGGCTTAAGTTATTTTGAAACAGGACTAATTTTGGTACTCAAACCATTGGTGCTCAAGAAATGTGTGCTTAAAGAAGAATACTCCAACTCCACATAGGGGCATGCGCGATCTTCGAGCGTATGACATGAGCTAACGGGGGTAGTGGGTGACGCTGGTGATGTTTGCGTCGTACTCACTGTAGGGTCCTCATTTACTGTGGGGTCAGCTTTAATGCTTACCTCAGTAAATACTCCAATGTAAATTATATACCTTAGGTATAATATACACTATTTATTTTGTCCTTCTGTTTGTCTACGGATTGCGCGGACAAATCCGCGCACTCGTCTGATCTCCAAAACGTAATACGCAACGTAGTAGCAATTTAGACCTAACTATAAACTCGGATGGAAGTAATCCATTGTCAGAGTAACTTATGCGGACCAAGTCGCAGCAGCTAGTGTTTAATAAAAACTACGTAACTTTTCCCATTTTTTATTACAGTCATAACTATCTCTCATTAAAGGGGTCTTCATTCAATTATATCTTACTAGCTTCCTGGGATTTCAGACGCGTAGTTACCGTTTTAAGAAATATAGTCTATACAACACCTGGATAACGTACCATTCATCTCTCTCTCTATACAAGGTGTAACGGAAAGGGTATATACATAGAAAGAGCAAGGCTTTTTTGGATGATAACAAACGATATGGCAAGGGTTATTTAATCCTATCTCTACAATTCCGAAAGTATTGATTTTTTTTAATTCATAGATACCAGAAACCAAAATTTTCAAATTGAAATAAATACATCACTAGCACTCAATCAGCTGATCGATGTCAACAAACTATTTGCAAGTAAAAATAAACCTTTTACTCCTGGTATTTCTGAATAAATGGTTCCGCGTTTTTATTTTTTGTTTGCAAAATAATACTGACTTTTCGAGTATTTTATTTTGAGTTGAAACTATTGCCATATCGTTTGTTATGATCCAAAGAAGCCTTGCTCTTTCTATGTATATACCCTTTCCGTTACACCTTGTATATGTCTATTTTTCTCATTCTAATAAGTACTCTTCCAAACTCTCTCTCAAACTCCTTTGTTTGACTCCTTCCTCGGTTGCCTGGAAGAGATCACATTTGGGATAAGGCCGCCAATCGTACATACTCTGTATACCGATTAGTTTGTAAGTTTTCTGTGTTCTTGTTTTATTAGTGTACAATTTTATTTTTTATCTATCTATCTTCAGTTTTACCCAGGCTCCTCCTCCCCACTGGGCACACTGGGCTCGTACACAGGGCCCCGCGATGGTTTAGGGCCCCCTAGTCCCTACTCCAAACTATAACCGATAGCCACTCTTAGGACTAATCGTAGATGCTCAGTGTGGATTACGTTATGTTATCTACTCATTATACCTAAAGTCACCGTAAATAAGTAAGCATAAAGCTTAAACTCTTCATATCTGCGTTCTTTGTAAAAAAATATTCTAATTTACCATGGTCATAGGGGCCCCATTATCCGAATGTGCCCACTGCCCAGGGCCTCTAATAGGTGAAAGACGGCCCTGGTTTTACCTATATATCAGTAGAGATCATTTAAGTCTTATTTATTCTTCTTTTTGTCTAAATATCATAAGTATACGTATATATATAGACGAAGTATAAGTATATATATAGACGAAGCACTATAACTATTTGACTATATAATATAATCATCAACAACTTCAACCCTCTCACCCCTTATGTTCCGTACTTGGAACGCAATAACCAAGCCCTTCTTAATTACATCCCGCCCTAACAATACGCGGCAACATGTAGGGTCAGTGTTGCCAACCTTAAAGATTTAACTGTAGGTTTACAGGTGTTTGATATTCTCAAAAGGTTTTGTTTTTGACATACAATCTGTACTCACTAAGATGGGTTTTGCAAAATTCTACCCTTAAGGAAATAAAAAGGGGTGTAAATTTTTTAAGAAGAAATTAAATGTAGTTAATTATTTTCTGAACAAATTATCTTCTTAAAATACGGGTGAAATAAGGGGTGTACGTTTTTATGATAAATCCTTTCTTTTTAAATTAATAAATGATTTAGGGATTATTTTTTACACTAAGAAACTACCCTTATTAAGTGGGTAAATAGGGGTTGCAAGTTTTTTTGAAACATCGTCAGTTTTAGAGATATCGATTCTAAAATAAATGGTTTATTATATCATACAGGCAATTTTTTCATATATGCATAGGTTCATCAAAATTTTCACGTTTTTGGATGGTCTTCTGGACGTCAAAGCACTTAGGAGTTATTGGCCGCTTACGAATGATTTATATAGTTTTTTAACCATTCGTAACATATTGCGTTAGAATAGGTGGCAACACTGTTCAATAATAATTGTACCTACTTGGAACCGATTATTTCGTCGCTTCATGAGAACTATTGGAGTTAAATGTGACTCGGTATATGTTAAGATTAGTTTCGGGACATGAATTTCAAGGAGTTAGACGTAGGTATATTATTACGGTCTGGGTATTATATACTAAGAAGCGTAGCTACCGCCGTATCAGCTTTGTCACTACACTTATTTGTCAGGATCACGACACTCAGATGTTAGGATCACGACAATTGCTTAATAAGGCCTACTGTCCACGGCGGCGTAGCTCCGTAGACGCGTATTCGTCATTATACGCTTGATGTACGCCTGCTTGCAGCTTACATACAAAACTATGTAACTCTGTCGACGGAGCAGCAACGTCGCGCTCGCGTCGCTTCATACTGGCTTCATGACGCCTGCCGTACCGCATGTCATACGCCCGAGCGTACATCGAGTGAACGCACGTGTTTATTTTAGTAAAAATGGCGGCAATGGCCGCGAAATTTGTTCAGACAGTAGAATAGAAATAATCCGTGTTTATACAACAATAATTTAGCTGAATATTCTAGAAAAGAATGAGTGAAATACACTAGCATCTTCTGATAATTCTCTTGCCGCTACGAACAATCTACTGTTAATATTTTCTATATATTGATGCACCCAATATAATCGCCGTCTTCGGCGTCGAATGTTATAATAAGCCAAAATAACGTCTTCTTCGTTCACTGACAGTCTCACAAATGATTGCAAACGTACGCCAGCAATACGCCTCGTGGACCGAGTCGAGTACGCTGGGCTGCACAAGCTGCACGGCGTATTTTGGAGTGTCTATGAAGCTACGTGTCCGTGGACAGTAACACTAAATGTCAGGGACATTCGAGTGTCGACACAAAATTATGTAGCTTGAGTGTCGTGACCCTGACATTGAGTGTCATGATTCTGTCATTTGAGTATTACTGCCTCAAAATATAAATGTGTATGTATTTAAGTATGTGTGTAGTTATTGTATGTATGTATATCTACGTACACACTTTTATTGCTTTCTTTATTTTCAACTCTTCTTTCGCAGGTCTACTGGAAGAGATTTCTTTAGAAATAAGTTGTACCTTTGTACATTGCTTTTCGTTTTTATTTGTTTTTCTCTTGACTATTTTTTTTCCGTTCTTTTTTTTTTAAATATTAATAGCAGAGCTTTTAAGTCTACTAGTATTCTTGTTAATCCCTCTTGCTAAGCCATAATGCTTGTGTAACGTGGATTCACGTCGGTAGTTCAATGGGTGGGGTTCGAACCGGCGACCTCAAGATCACAAGTCCGACGCCCTAGCCATTGGGCATATAAATAAATAAAAAATAAGAATGTCGTGACTCTGACCTATAATTATTGTGTATCTGACACTTGAGAGTTATGCTGCTAAATTGAGTATCGAGATGCTATATTAATTGTCGTGACCCTGATAATAGAGTGTCGTAACATTGCCTTGAGTGTCGTTCGTGCCCCTTACTTTGAGTGTCGTGTCCCTGAACAATACTTTTTGTGACTCTGATAGGTACCCTCAGTGTTAATGTCCTAATTTATTATCTTTATAAACCTGACATTGGAGTGGCATGAGGAGAAATTTGATACCGAATTTTAATTATCTTTGTTATACTTCAAAATTCAATACTCAATTGTTAACAATACTATATCAATAGAACAAGCTTAATGAGGCAGAGAACAAAGGACATTCCGACAATTGTGCTATAATTTATTCCTCTTCGAAGCAAAAAGTCAACCAAGATTTGTACGGAGACCATTCAATATTAAGTTTTGTGGACTTCACTTTAAACGTTGGTGTATCATTCTATTTATCATCCAAAAAAAGTGTGTGGAATCAATTATTAATTTTTTTAAATATTTTTTTGGAGATTAATATGATAATCAAAAGTAACTAATTAAAAATAAAACTAACTTATAAATTCTAAATCTTTACTACTTGGCAAGGTTCCCAGAATGCTGGCAGCATTACCCCGTTGGTTAGGTAATGATTAATTTCCCGGATCGGTTTAATTTATTAATAACTAGCGACCCGCTATACTGATGTATTAACAACATGTATTAAAATCAGCATTGCGAGTTGCAAATGCAATGTAGATAACTACAATTGCAAATGTATCAAACTTCCTCTTGAATCAATCTTTATATTAAAAAACTCGCATCAAAATCTGTTGCGAAGTTTTAAATATCTAAGCATACATATGGACATACAGATTGCTTTTTTTATAAATATCTTTTACCAAAACACATTGTTATGAAGCCTTTTGCGATGAAGTTACTGCAGCCAATATAATTTTACATTACATTACCTAGTCTTAACTTGACTTAACAATTGTGATTGGCAAATAAAAAAAATGAAAAATAATTTTTTTTTTAACAATCAAGCAAAACCGCAATTGTATAGAAATTGGAATTATTAAAAACCTAAAGAAGTTAGTTTTCATGTTCATAAAAATTAAACTTGCAAATCTAAATAAATTCCGTTGATTACATTCGTTAATAACGCACACCCTACCAATAACTACCTGTTTATTCATTCATAAAATATTCTATTGGGCTCACGGCACAAGTTGGCTAATTAATTATATTTTATGGGGTTGCAAATGGCGTTTTAATTAGTGCCACGGTGATAGCTTAGCAAAAATTTTACGGTCCAACTCCGTTATCAGATTTTATTATTCATTCGTTTTGTTTTATTTGAAATATTATGAAAGGAAAGGATTTTATCTAGTGGAATTTACGGGGTTTCTTGCAAATTTCCTCGTGATTTCCATTGGGTACGGTCAGTAAAGAAAATCAGTTGATGCAGAATATAAATTCAGAATTTTTCCTTTCTGATTGAGTAGATAAGTGGACATGAAATTTGAGTGTCGTTACCCTTATTTGACAGTCTTGACCTGTCATTGGTGTGACCCTGTCACTTTTTTGGTGTAAACCTCAATTATGTTCTTTTTTTTTAATATTATTTTTTTTTTATGATTGAGACGCGGATTTTCCGTAAGTCTGAAATAGCTTAGAATGGTTGACATTGGAGGTGATAAACTATTAGGACTTTGGCTACTTCACCCTTTGTAAAGAACGCGACATAGTAAGTTTTATGGATTTTGACTAAAGGGGATCGGGACGGACGAAGGGACGTTAAACGATTCTGGATGAAAAAGAAAGAATCTAAGAAATATTTACCAAACATTTTTTTTATATGAACAAAGGCTTTTTATTTTTACCGCATTTCCTTAAAGCTTTACCTTGTTAAAATTATTTAATCCGATATACATACGCCTTTTACGCAGATTTTAGTCTTAATTGTTTTCCCTATTCAATTGATATTCTTGTATGTGAGATTTTACATCGTAAGTTTTTAATGATTACAAATATTGACAAGACGGTGTAATTACCATCCGAATTATCCTCCTAATATTATAAACGCGAAAGTTTGTAAGTATGGATGGATAGATGGATGTTTGTTACTCTTTCACGTAAAAACTACTCAACGGAATTGGCTGAAATTTTGCACCGGGATAGGTTATACGCTGGATTAACATATAGGCTATAAAACATCACTCTCCAACCCACGAGCAGAGTAACGCGGGTAAAACCGCGGGGCGCAGCTAGTTATCAATACGTAAGACTAAACCAAACATAGGTAGTAGGTACAGATAAATCAAAAAAACGTTGACTATGTCGTGAATGAAAACTAGTTAAGTACCTACAATATATAATTTTGAAACGATATTCCAGGATAACCAAGTAACTCTTGCGGT
This sequence comes from Nycteola revayana, assembly GCA_947037095.2. Classification (NCBI taxonomy): domain Eukaryota; kingdom Metazoa; phylum Arthropoda; class Insecta; order Lepidoptera; family Nolidae; genus Nycteola; species Nycteola revayana. The sequence continues at coordinate 17,176,721 of OX344857.2, read as the reverse complement.
CAACCACAACACTATTTATTATAAAAATATGTGTCAATCCATAGACATTTCGGAATCATCGCATCATTAACATAACGGCTGGGATGACCACACTAGCTATTTAGTGCGGCTACAAACCGCAACGACCCGAAATCTCATTATAAATGAAAATTGACGCGCCGCACCTGCGAATATTAATGACATTTGACCTGAATCTTAGTTAGTGAACGTATTAATTGATAGGGAATACGTAGGTACTACATACCGATATGCGTGTACGGTCAGAAGCATTACCTAAAAATGCTTGTGTTCTACATCACTCATCAATTTTTTTAACCCATTTATTAAGTTTGGAGCTCTGCTCGCCTTTATGTCCGGTGAAATAGCAAAAGCATCGTGGCTGACTACATAATTTAAAAAAAACTCATCAATTACTCACTTACTCACGCTTCGCTTCAAGATACCCGCATTTTTAATTATCATAACTACTGAAAGAGAGATGCAACATGTTTTAAGGATATAACAAAAAAGATTTTTTGGACTTTTGTGGTATTACAACTACTGGTAATTACCATATTTTGGTTGTAATTTAGCACATTGAGATTATGATGATGGCTCCTGAGAATCTTGATGACATTTGACCTGAATCTTAGTGATCGTTGATTGATAGGAAATACTTATTAACATACTAAACAGATGTGCGGGTACGGTCAGCAGGATAATAAAAATAAATTGACTTGAGTAAGAAGAACAGGCTTCGCCAAAAGAAACGCGTCACTGTCCTACTCATAAGGAAAGTAAGCAAATTTTGTGAGTTGGTGAATTTGTAACGTTGTAGGGATAATCTTTGGATCTACTGAACTGATTTTGAAAATTCTTTTACCAATAGAAAACCACGTCATTTGTTAATTCCATAGGCATAATTTAACGACGGTATATGTTAAAAACCATTTTATCCTTTACGTTTTACGAGAAATAATGAGTTATTTACGAAGCGATGTTATGCAATACAGCATTAATCCTTATCTAATTAGGTAAGTACATTGTGAATTTAATATAGATCAATATGGCCCTTTACAGCATGTAATTTTAATGAATATTTTCGAAGATATTACAGATTTAAAATGCAGGGACATACCTGGGCCATATAGCTGTGTCAGCAGGTTGCGGCACCGGTACCGGCTGGTGGGTAGGTACGGGGCGGCCCCAAATCAATTAGGATAAGTGCAGGGAGATGATGATGATGATGATATCAACTTAGTTTTAACTAGATTCCTGCGGCTTCACCCGTGTAACTCCTGTTCCCGTGGGCACTTTGTCATTAAATATAGATAGCCTTTAGCCTTCCTCGATAAACGGGCTATCTAACACTGAAGCAATTTTTCAAATAGGACCAGTAGTTCCTGAGATAAGCGCGTTCAAGGAAACAAACAAACAAACTCTTTAGCTTTACATTCGATCAAACTCTTCAGCTTTACATTTGATCTAACTCCTATCTAAATCTAGGTTATGGCTGGAACCGGGCTAACCTTAATCCTTTGAACACCTCTTTGCCTTGCGAATTCGTGAATATTTTCATTAACAATGCACAGCCAGTTGTCAATAACTTGAACATTGACTGAATTGTATTAAGTTCAATAAACAAGCCCTTACTCGAAATGAAGACGCTAACTGAATCAATTAAATACACGTGTGGATAAAAAAATAATAGCCTTCTGTACGCTGGACTAATTTGAACCATAAACGCGGTTATTAGAACTTATTACTGAATGGCAAAAAAGTATTTATTGCATTTATCTACTTCCATATTAAATTAGCAAGGGGAAGCTCCGTCTTATAAGACGGTACGACCGTCCACAATGAGTTTACATGACATTTTTCTGCGTAATTAAATTCTGGCAAACATTTATGTGCACCATGCGTTTTTCTATTGTGACTTTTCACATCATTTGTAGATGAAGGTACAGTTAGCAGCAAAAATTTGTAGGTAGGTACATTTAATATTATATTATCCTCCTGTTATATGATTCTTTATTTAGTTTAAGCTCCATTGTTGATGTCTAGTTTTACTTGTACTTAACTATTCACAAGATAACATATGGTAGGTACTTATAGGCATATGAATATTGTATATTTTTGTATGTCTATAAGTATCTACCATATTATGTGAAAAGTCACTTCAGCATGTTGTCGTCCACTGCTGAACATAGGCCTCTTTCATCGATTTCCAGCGGACACGATTGTTAGCAGCGTGCATCCACTGGTTCCCTGTAACCTTTAGTAGGTCGGTGGTCCATCGCGCCGAAAGTCGTTACACGCTGTGCTTGCCAGTTCGTGGTCTCTACTCGAGAACCTTTCTGACCCACCGGCCATCATGTCCCCTGCCTATGGGCATTACAGCTAGCTAATCCGTTGAAGTAGGCGGCTATGTCAATTGCCAGAGACCTTCGTTCTCCTGCGGATCTCTTTATATCTGATTTAATCATACCGGGTAATGCTAAGAATAGCTCTTTCTAGTTCCCACCTACCATGTCACAGATCCATATGTCATCACTGTTACCACTGTGTGTTACCACAAATTGATTAAAGGCCGTCAGAAATCTTCGTATTATGAAGTAAAAATAATAAATTATTGTATAGAAACTGTAACTATATTCTTTCTGCTGACTGTATATAGTCTCTGTTGACTGTACAATATGTATTCGGTGGTCGTTTATAGTAAAAGGCAGTAGGTAGGTACCTAAAGGATGTGTTTTGTTAGTTTAGTAAGTATGTTTTCTACCCCCTTTTTTTCATAGCTTTTTGTAGCTTAGGTACCATCATTATCATCAGCCCGTATAACATCCACTGCTGAACGTAGGCCTCGTTCTTCGCGTGGGGATCGAACCCACGCACTCCGAGATTTAAAGCGAGCCAAATACCGCTACGCTACGAAGGTTGTCAGCTTAGCTTACCATACCACTACCAAATACAGTTGATTATGATGATTATGATTTGGAAAAGGGCACAAGTCATAATGGCTTATATCTATTTGAGTTGTGCCCTTTTCGAAATTGGTCATTTAATTATCTATTGATTAATGACGTGTTCCTTGTGTTGTTCTCCAGAGATCATAAGGTAGTTTGTTTTTATTAAAGACGCCTTCCACACTATGGAAGCACTAAATCCACGGACACACAGAGCACTCAAAATGAGAGATACATCTGGTATGGCAAGAGTTCATTAGCTACGGTGATCTATGAACGCTTACCATCAGATGCGACGTACGCTTGTTTGTAGTATAATTGTGTCTACCAATGTAGCATTCCTGAAGTAATGTGTTAGTCTTTCTATGGCTTTAAAATTATACTATATACATGACTGTATATAGTAAAAAATTATACATAACTAGCGGCCCGTCCCGGCTTCGCACGGGTGGACTTTTATAACCTACCCCTACCCTACCCTACACCTACCCTTTTATTCTTTGTGTTTAAACCTTCCCTGTGTTAAAGCGACGATAAGTGCCAAATTTCATCAAAATCGGTCCAGCCATTCTCGAGTTTTAGCGAGACTAACGAACAGCAATTGATTTTATATATTTAGATAATAGGTATTATTGTTCTTGAAAATATATTGTACCTCAAAAGGTATTTAGTGCCGTGTGGTTTCCAGCTTATAATAGAAGATTCCATGTCTTCCCATGGGTCTCAGAGGCTGCTACGAGACATACAACTGGCAGAATTAGCTCAAGGCTACTCACCATATTTCTGCGATCACCGATCCGTCCCCCAAGCGTGGTGATTATGGTTCAAGTAGGTATTATTAAATAAAACAAAACTGTAAATGAGATAAGTATTTATTCTGAACACCCTTTTGGCTATTAACATTTGAAACTTATTCCACGCTCAAACTATTTTTGTTAATTGTTATAAGGTTTACGTTCCAAGCTTGATGATATGAATCAACACTCAGTACTTAAGCAAAAACTAGTTTTATTAAAATCACTATAAGAATTAAAATGCCTTACCTACAATCAATATTGAAAAAATAAAATTAAAAATGCAATATTGCATATTTATACACAATTTAAGACTATTTTTGAGAATATCATACTCAGTACCTATCTTTTGTTGCATCGATACATCATTAATTACTTATTATAAGTGTTTTTTATCGCCAGCTTGTGGAATATAGCGCTTATTCACGCGGCGTTTAAAAAAAAGGAAAATTAAAAAAAAATCGCAATTTTTGCATGAACCCGCCACTTGCGGGTTCTTGACCCGGCAGACCCCGTAGTAGATGGGACGAGCTGGATAAAGCAAACAACCAGTGGCCTACTTTAGCCCTGGATCGAAAGAGCTGGAAGTCATGGGGCCTTTACCCAGCCTTTACCCAGCAGTGGGATGATGCAGGCTAACAGTAACATAAAGAGCAATTCCTACCTATTCCTAGCGAGTGATTCGAATATGTAGTTTGAAACTATGTACAACTCGGTCACATTATCTCGAGACCTCGCTGGAATGCCCCGTTCTCTTTTCACCTCCCCGCGCTCGCCACGGACGCACCATATCAGAGCGCCGACGCGACGTGACGTCATCGACGCCAGGTCTCGAGATAATGTGACCGGGTTGTAGGCAGGTACCTAAAACAACATTCTAATATTTTGTTCGTTTGACCTTTGCTAAGCAGTGAATAGAAACTGACTAATGTTTACAAACTTAAATAACTTATAAGCCATTTAATCGAAATTAAACAGTATTAAAAATAGTAGACATGCGATAACCCATAAACGGAAAGAGGGAATATAGAATCCAACATATTTTGAACTTTATATACTTGTAATAAATCTCAAAACCAATCAATTCTAAACATACCTTCTGTCCGTTTAAGGGATAAGCAATTTTATTATTAATGAAATGTCATGAATTGTGGTTTAAATAAATTCTATGTTCAAGATATCTGTTATGAACTTCAGTATAATAACCTGAAATACATAAAATGAATAACAAACCTCAGATACTGCTAATCGAAGTGACGAAACGTAAAGTTAGTATTACAATTTGGCAACTAAATAACTCGAGTATTTTTCGTCTACAAATATTAAGTCTATATACTTATTACTAGCTTCCCTCCCGTGGATTCACCCGCGTAGTACCTATAATAAAATGGGACCTCCCACCATAGAAGGTAAGGCGACGAACGACAAAAAATATAAGTAGTATGAAGCATACAAGTACGCGAGGAATAGAAGTGAGTACTAGAATGAAAGTGGATCGCAAATAAAGTCTGATAATTTCAGAGGGTAGGAAGAAAAAAACATCGCACGAGCAGTTGCGACTGCTTTGAGTGGTTGGCAGCGCGGTGACGTTATCGGTCGGTGCATAGTCATAATGATGAAAAGACAAAAGCAATTGCTGTCGGCTATGACTTTTGTTTTTTCGGACGGGCATGTGTAGTTAGCCACGAAGCTTTTGCTACTTCACTGGGCAAATAGGCGAGCAGAGCTCTAGCCTGCTACAAACTATGCAACCTGCGCAAGATCTCGTCCCCTGTGGGACTTGGACCTCGGCTCAGGGCAGTCTGACGGGGGGATTGAGGAATGATGACTTCAGATTTTTAAGGTTATTTTGTGCTACTGTTGCTTTACGTTACAGTACGCGGGCCTCTCGGACTTGGGGTCTGGGCATCGGAAGGTTCTTTGCAATTTAAGGGTCAAGAGGGCGAGGGGGTACGCGGCGCACTCTTCGCCGGCGGGTCGGATAGAGTGGTCTCTGTGTAGTGGGTATGTATGACTGCTAGAATGGTCAGTGTATGTCGATCACAGGCTAGCTGCTCAAGCAGTCCGTGTATGGTCGGCCTTAATCAAACTATTGATGGCCTTAACAATCCTTCTTTAATAGTTCGAATAGCCTATTTAGTTAATAAAGGTTTCTATCCTAAAAATAAAAGAACAAGCCAATTTGATAACATTTTTGATATAATTTTGTTTTATTACAAGATGATATTAATGAATGCAGTAGTTACCAATATTAATCATTAACACATCAATAGCGGAAAATAGACTTAAAAACAAAGTGATAAGGTTGAATTTTCTAAATTAATTTCTAGCACCGATTTAGGTTAAATTTCAGTACTGTGTCTTGCTTGCGAAATTCTTTCAGGATTCGATATTTTTATACAATTATGACAAATTTAAAATGTAGAATAATTTTAATTTAAAACTTAAAAGTAATTATAGAAATAGTTTTAAAACTTAAAAAGAATTTTAACCAAGAAATTTAACTTAACATAGAATCGAATTCCGCAAACACAACACTCTAAAACAAATGACAATACTAATAAACGAGAACACATACGAGCTACCAGGAGCTTTTTTGACGCGCGTTAAAAACTACATATTAAACATGAAATTCATGAAAGGTTCCTCTACCTCCACTGATCCACTACAATCTGAGATATTAAGTAGAACACGCATTTTAACGCGCGGAAAAATAGCGCTTGCACTAACGTAGGCTAACATAACACTAGTAAATTCAGATTAGAGTTCATATTTGTTCTTCAGATCAGCGATGACGTTGTCACTGCAGTTTTCGACGGTCTTGCAGTGGTCCAACAATTTTGTAAGCACTGGAAAAAAAAGTTAAAATATGAGTTAAGCTTCACTATCACTACATAGTATAAAATAAATTCGCTTTCTCTGTCCCTATATCCCCATGTGTGCTTAAAATCTTTAAACTACGCAACGGATTTTGATGCGGTTTTTTAAATATATAGAGGGATTCAAGAGGAAGGTTTATATGTATAATACATCAGCATTGTATCCGTGCGGAGCCGGGGCGGTTCGCTTGTATTATTATATTTCACACTAGCGGTTTTACCCGCGAAGCTCCCGTTCGTACTTCATAATTAAATATGTTACTGCGGGAAAACGTAGCTATCTAACGGTGAAAGAATGTTTTAAATCCGTCTAGACGGTTGATTAACGGCAAGAGGATCAGATCCTTGAAATATTCACAGAATATTTCGTTTTTAATTCATTTAAAAATAACTATTTGAGAGGGACTCCCATACAACAAACGTGATTTCCTTGCCGTTCTTCGCTTGATATTAATGACAGTAACTGAAAATCTTAAAATAATGTAATGTCTACTGTTGCATAAATAACGAAACCCTTCGTGTACGAGTCCGACTGACACTTTGCCGGTTTTAATAATGATACTTACTCTGCTTATCGGTATCAGTGAGGAACATGGCCAGCGCCGAGAACCGTTTGACCCGGCTGAGCCCCGCCAGGTACGCGCTCACGTTGGAGCCGAGCGTGTGGGGGTGCGCGAGCAGCGCGCGCAGCACGGACGACAGCACGTCGCTTTCTAGAGCGTTTTCGAATATCGACGGGATCTTTGCTGGGTCTATGATCTGGAACAAATTTATTCAAATCAAATCATATCGTTAATTAGCCCGAAATTCGCCAATATTCGTTTGATTTTTGATATTCGCATTCGCAAATATTTTTGATTATTTTGAGAACATAAACTTGAAAGAAAACTACACAATGTGAAAACGATATTACGTAAATAAAAAAAAAAGTATACATTTCTTTTTTTAAATTACAAAACTTAATTACAATAATTATATATTTCCATAATGATAAAAGCGCGCGGCATGTTTTGAATTAAAAACTGAATATTCGTATTCGCATTAACGAATGTGAGCAACAGATATTCGCATTCGCATTTGCATTCGCGAATGCTTAAAATTGGCATTCGTTACATCACACTACACTACAAAGAGTAAATTCTACATACTGTGCCACGTAAGACGTGCTAATACATTAAGATTATAGTATCATTTCAATAATAGATTATATATCTGTTCGAATACATTTAGTGTCAAACACATTAGTCTACTAAGATAACAGCTCAAGATTATCGTCAAGAAAATTTCTTACATTATAATAACATTTATTGAGTTATAGTTTTTATAATCTCTTTTTAAAAAATGTCGTCCGTGAATTAGTAAGATTTCCAGATAATATATTAAATATTCTAATACACATACAAATTTCTCTTAAAATTTTCTAATTTTATTGGATTAAAACATACTAGTGATGTAACGAATGCTGGATTTTTCACATTCGCGAATGCGAATGCGATTGCGTATATTTATCTTTACCATTCGCGAATGCGAATGCGAATATTTTAAAATTTCAAAAAAGCGCGCGTAAAATGTTTGACAGGTTTGACGTTTCGTGTCGACCATGTTTAAATTGAACAGAGCCGAGCCGATATTGGTTAATTGAATTAATTTAGTCACAGAAAGTTCATTCTAAAAGTTTTGTTTTGTTTTGTTTTGAGGTTAGTTTTATGTTATTTTTCAAATTTAACTGATATTTAAGAGACAAAGTGGCATAAAAACATGAGTAAGTGAGTATTCAGCGAAGTTTGGACTTATTTTACAATATGTGATGCTGAAAATGTTAATTGCAAGTTGTGTGATAAAAAGTACTCGCGCAAAGGCAGGATGAGAAATCACCTGGAAGCTAAACACAAAAATGAATATGAAGAATTGAAAAAAAGAGAACATAAAAAGCAAGGTGCTGCTAAAATTAATTCTTTGGCGTCCTCTTCGCAACAATGTACCAAAACTGACCTTAAGCAAATGTCTTTGAGTGATTGCATTGAAAAAAATAAAAAGTGGGATAACAACAACACCAAGTCTTTGGTGCTGGATAATTTGATTGGCGAAATGTGCGCACTGGAGGACTTACCATTTAGTTTTATGGAATGTCTTGGATTTGTGAGATTGATTAACGAAGTATGCCCTTCATATAATTTAAAAAGTCGGCAAGATTTTACTTCCTTCATTTGTGAGAAATTATACGGCAAGGTAAAAGATAAAATTCTGGAATTAATCAAATCATTTGAAAAATTTGCATTAACAACTGATATCTGGTCTGACTCTTGCTCTGGAGTGTCGCTGATAAGTTTCACTTGTCACGGAATTACCAATAATTTTGAACGAAAAATGATTGGTTTGAAAGCAGTAGTATTCAATGATGGGCGACATACAATAAAAAGGTGATTGATGGATATGATGCATCTGACGAGTGCATTAGGAACACTATACTTGTTTTAAAACAAGAAATGAGACACAGATTTTCTCACTTAGAAAACCACATATTATTTGCTACAGCAACGTTTATTCATCCTAGATACAAAACGAAATTCTTCAAAAATCCTTCAACAAAAGATCAAGTAATGAAAAATATTTTAGATTCACTTGGAGATGAGGACTTAAGTTTGCCGTCATGTTCAAAGCCAAAGCGTCCTAAAATAAGGAATCAGGACAATGAAAACTTGGGCTCCAGTACCAGTCTTTCAGAAAAATCTGTGACATTAAAATAAACTATGAAAATGATGATGGACTCAAGTGAAAGCGAGGAAGAACTAGATAATGATATTCCAAATCCATTAGAAGAATTTAAAAAAATAATAATAATGAATATGTTTTGGATAAACGTATTAAAAATGAAGAAGACCCACTTCTTTGGTGGAAAGTAAATAGCAACAAATATGGCATTCTTTCTCCAGTAGCCAGAGAATATTTGGTAACTCCGCCCACAAGTGTCCCCAGTGAAAGAGTTTTCAGTGGAGCTGGACTACTTTACACACCTCACCGAAACAGGCTGCACGGAGAAAGAGCCTCCAAACTTTTATTTTTAAAGTTTAACATTCCATTGCTTCAATTTAATTATTAAGAATTAAAAATTACAACAAATTTAATTATAAAATAGTCAACATGTTATTAGAAAAACTATATTTTGTGTACCTTCTTACTTATATATCATTATTTTTATACATAGATAAATAACTTGCAATTGAAACCAAATGTTAACATAACAAGTATTAGAAGTTTACTTTAGTTGAAAATAAAAATAATTATAATTTTGTTTTTGAAAAAAGGTTTATTTACAAATAGTTAAGTATTCGTTGTTTTGTTTTTTAAGTTTATATTTTATTCATTATAAATATATTGAATTCCTCAGATATATAAAGTGGAATGAAAAAATATACATTTAAAGCCAAAGGTTATAAATACTTAATACATTAGATATTTAAAGTTTAATAATTTTGTTTCAAGTACATAATTGTTTAGTTTTTTAGTTAATAGAAATTGTAAACTTTATTTTAAAATGGTAGTAAAGTAATAATATACTACTAAATGAATGCAAACCTTACATAGTTGTAACAAGGCTGATTAATTTTAGATTTGATATGATCATTGAAGTTCTTTTTACATAAATGAGGCTTTAATTTAGAATGTAGAAGTATGATTTAATAAAAATATCTGAGTGTTATCTATTGTATTATTATTTCATATGCATGCATATAATAATTTCCTTTTTGATTATTAAAAAACATTCGCTAAATATTCGCATAATCTAAATATTCGCATAATTTTGCGAATGCGAATATTGAAAAATACGCGGATATTCGCGAATGCGAAAGCGAATATCCGTTACATCACTAAAACATAGTCTATTTTTATGTTTGGATTGTTACAATTCTTTTCGAATAAGTGGGGATGCTTTTTTACGATAGTGCATATATACTGCATATACTTTTGAATGGAATCGAGCGTTACTTTGCTGAAATTAATACTTATCTATTTGAAAAAACCAAGTATCTAGTGGTTATTACGCTAAAAACGTGTCTAAATGCTGGGAGACGTTTTGCACCACCCTCCGCCCGCAAAAATTATGCACAACATGCAGTAAGGAAAATAAAAAAAATGCAAATACATGCAAACGTAATTTTTTGCCGCACGCGCTTAATCACATGACAAATGTCAAGTAGCGTGAGCGATTTTATGCTCGCGATCATTCCGTTGTAGTGTCATTTTGTCTAGGCTCTTAGGCTTCATCATCAGCCCGTATAACGTCCACTGCTGAACATGGGCCTCCTCCCGGGGAAGGTATTTACCATAGTCACCACGCTTGGCAGGCGGGTTGATGACCGCAGTATTATGTTGTGCCACACAAGAAAACGCTGCTGCCCTTTCCTTGATATAAGATTGTTATAGATGATGTTATAACAATCGGGACCAACGGCTTAACGTGCTTAGGCCCGCGGGGTAGTCCCTCAACCAACCAGACCCGGAAAGAAACCTTATAATTTACACAAAGATTTCTTGTACGGCGCGGGGATCGAACCCACCACCTCTGAGATTTAAAGCGAGCCAAATACCGCTACACTACGGAGGCTTATTCAGGAGTGACATAGGATATTTTTTTATTTCGGACCGTCGGATGTGGGTCGTGTTAAAACCGGCAGTAGAATAACCCACTGAGTTTGTTTCGCCGGATCTTCTCAGTTGGGGCGTATTGGATCCGGTGGTAGCATTAAAGCGCGTCCGTCGTTATATACTCATCCACCTTAATAATGACAATTGTTCTAACCTAATATAGACAGAACAAGCTATTTGACACAATATAGTAAAATATTAAACTAAGACGTTGTTTAGGTGCCTTCGTGTATCGAAACGATTGTGACTTGACAATGCTACACGGTCAAGTGTTGACAGTGATGTATTGTCAAGTCAAACGGTTCAGGAAATAAATAATAGATGTCGTTGATCAAGATCTCTAAAACTCGCAATCGTTTCGTTCACACGGAGGTACTTAAGCTTTACGTACATTTGAATCGGTGTGTTCAGTATACCATTATACTCTCACTAGTAACTAAATAAATGTGATCGAGTAATAAGAAGTGGTTTTACTTGGACACCGCGGAGAGGATCAATATCCTCTAAATTTGTTCATGGTCCTTCGAGCCGGATTTAGAATTAAATTAAAACGTTTTAGAATTAAATTAGAAAAAACATATAATAACAAGAAGTTTTTAGCTAACTCAATTCTAAAACGTTTAATGAATCAACGAGTAATGACTTCCGAAACTTCCTTTGGCATAAAACAATTACTTAATATCACTAATGACTGCTTAGAATCACTTAAAGGCTTAGGTGTGGATATATCCTCTTGGGACATATTAATCATTCATATAATCAGTAATAAATTGGATAAAGAGACTCGAAAATATTGGGAAATAAAAATAGCTTCAGACTCCACAGAGGATTTACCCACCTTTCAAGAATTTTCAAATTTTTTAATGGGACGTTTTCGTGGCTTAGAGAATTTAGACTATTCGTTCAGAAATGAAAGAACTACTCAGTCATATCACATATTAGGAGACAAGGGACTAAATTGCATATACTGCTCAGGCGACCACAAAATCCATTCTTGTCCGAAATTTTCTAAAGATTCTGTTGAAAAGCGGCGCATTTTTGTTCAGCAACATGGTTTGTGTTTTGTATGCCTAAATAATCACATTGCCAGATATTGCAAAAGTGAGTTACGTTGTAAATTGTGCAAAAGACGTCATCATTCTTTTCTACATCCTGTAGAAGATACGGCTTGTGAGGATAACACATTTCATGTTCAATTTCCATCTACATCTAAACGAAGTTTATCTGAAGGGAAATTAAATGATGATAATCAAGTTGAGGAATCACCTATGATTTCTTGTCTTTCGACAGACAAGAAAAGAGAATCTGCACTTTTAAACACAGCTTTAATAAATGCGGAATCGAAAAGTGGAAGATTTCAAGTCATAAGAGCGTTATTGGATCAAGGTTCACAAGGTTCGTTTATCACTGAATCTATGATTCAATTATTAGGTATAAAGAAAATGGCTAATAGACATATTATAACTGGTGTTGGTGGAGAGAAAAATATTACTTCAAATTATATGGTACAGATACATTTAAAATCGCGTATAGAACCTGCTTTTAAGATAACGGTCAAATGTTATGTTCTTAAATCAATCACAACTCTTTTACCACCAACTAAAGTTTCAAAAGTAGAATGGATAGATTTGGTTGAACAGGATATGGCAGATCCGGAATATTATAAGCCTAATAAAATTGATATCTTATTAGGCGCAGATGTTTATAGTCAAATTGTGCAGGAAGGAATAAAAAGAAATTTAAATGGAAATGTTTTAGCACAAAATACAGTTTTTGGTTGGATATTATCTGGTACAGTTGAAGCTGATAATAATTCTGATGTTTGCTCACACATAACTGTTTTACATAGCAATATACAATGTGATGATCTTTTAAGACAATTTTGGGAACTTGAAGCAGAACCATCTGAAATGAAGAAAATGTTAACTGAAGAAGAAATGAGATGTGAAGAACTGTTTAAAGCTACAACTAAACGCACAGAAAGCGGTCGCTACATTGTAAGATTACCATTTCGAGAAGTAGATCTGAAAGAAAGGGTTGGAGACTCTAAACTAATAGCTGAAAAGAGGCTTAGAGGCTTAGAGTGCAGATTTAATAGAGACATTAAGTTATATGAAGATTATAAAAAGGTTATACAAGAATATTTAGATCTTAATCATATGAAACCTGTAATAAAAATGGAGAAAAATAACAATGCAGCTATTTACTTACCCCATCATGCGGTTGTCAAAGAGGATAGAGACACCACGAAGGTTCGTGTTGTATTTGATGCTTCCTGCAAGGGTTCGCATGGATCATCGTTGAATGACAATTTGTTAATAGGACCTACCTTACAAGATGATATTCGCCACATTATTATGCGCTGGAGAAAGCATAAAATATGTCTTGTTGCTGATATAGAAAAAATGTATCGACAGGTGCTAGTGGACAGGAATGACACTATTTATCAACGTATTCTATGGAGAGATAGTATGAGCAAGCAATTATTAGAGTATGAATTAATTACTGTTACATTCGGCACAGCTGCCGCTCCATATTTAGCAGTACGTGCATTGCAGCAGTTAGCACAAGATGAGTGTGGTGGAAACCCAAGGTTAGCAAATATCATATTAAATGATTTTTATATGGATGATTTGCTAAAGGGGGCGGAGACAGTAGAAGAAGCGTTAAAAATATATACTGAAGTAAATACAGTACTAGCAAAGGGCGGCTTTCCACTACAAAAGTGGAAGAGTAATAGAAAGCAAATATTAGATGCAATCAAAAAAGATGAAAAGCAACAAGATAATGGAATAAAAATAAAAATGGATAATGTTACAAAAATTTTGGGACTTACCTGGAACTCAAGTGATGATTTCTTTCAATACTCTGTATCACTACCTACATTATCGGAACCAACCACTAAGAGAAAAATTATTTCGGATATCTCAAGATTGTTCGACCCCGTAGGCTGGCTTTCACCAAGTATCGTGTTAGCAAAAATATATATTCAAAAATTGTGGTTAGCTGGAATTAATTGGGATCAAGAAATTCCACCCAATTTATATCAGGAGTGGGTCACTTACTATCGCAATTTACCTTATTTACAAGAAATAAAAATTCCACGTTGGATTTCCACTTCTTCCAAGAACATCAATACTGAACTGCATGGTTATTCAGATGCATCCAAGATGGCGTATGCAGCAGTTGTTTACTTAAGGATAGTAGATGAATATGGGAAGGTATATGTACATTTAATCACTTCAAAGACTAAGGTAGCTCCTGTTAAACAAATTTCGATTCCTAAATTAGAATTGTGCGGAGCACGACTCTTGGCTAAACTGATTCGCGATGTAAGTAATATGTTAAAGGTTGAAATATCAAATTGTTATGCTTGGACAGATAGTGAAGTAGTACTGGCTTGGATTAACTCTCATCCCAGTCGATGGAAAACCTTTGTTGCAAATAGAGTTTCAGATATTTTGTCTTTATTAGATACTAAGCATTGGTTCCATGTGACTTCAAAACAAAATCCTGCTGATTGTGCTTCGCGGGGTTTATCTCCTGTTGAACTTAAAAATTCATGTCTATGGTGGAATGGTCCTGAGATGTTAAGACAACATGAAATTGAATTTAAAAGACCAGTATATAATGTCACTCATATGGAAGAAGTTAAGGTACATACAATTTCTATTGATTCTTATTTTTGGAATAGATTTTCGTCATTATCGAAACTAACTCATGTAATTGCTTATTGTAGAAGATTTTTATATTTACGAGGTCATTCATCTAAGAAAAATGTCACAAGGTTTTTAGATAAACAAGAAATACAAGAAGCTTTAGAAATATGTATTAAGAAATGTCAAGAAGAAGGTTTTCTGGAAGAATTAGAAGAATTAAGAAAAAACAAAATATTTGCAAAGAATAACAATTTAAAATCACTGAATATATTTTTAGATTCTAATGGAATTATAAGAGTTGGAGGTAGACTTGAAATGTCACAGTTAGAATATAATCGAGTACATCCAATTCTAATTCCAAAAGAGTCATTTTTGACTGGACTTTTGATTGCCGATGCTCACAAGAAAACAATGCACGGTGGACCTCAATTAATGATAACCTATTTGCGATCTGGATATTGGATAATTGGGGTTAAATTATTAGCTAAAAAACATGTAAGAAGTTGTACAACTTGCATGAGATATTCAGCTAAAACAAGAAGCCAACTCATGGGTCAGTTACCATCAGCGAGAGTGGTACGAAGCAAACCTTTTTTAAGAACTGGTGTAGATTATGCTGGTCCAATAAATATTAGAATGTCAAAGGGTCGTGGGAATAAATCGTATAAGGGGTATATAGCTTTATTTATTTGCATGTCTACCCGAGCAGTTCATTTGGAAGCAGTCAGTGAACTGACTACTAAGGCCTTTTTAGCTGCGTTCAAAAGATTTATTGCCAGACGTGGTCGTTGTGAAGAAATATATAGTGATAATGCAACAAATTTCTTAGGAGCTTCTCGAGAGTTAAAATTCATGTTTAATGCAGAAAAATCTGGTTTTAATCAAGAATTATGTGAAAGTCTTGTTAGTAATGGAATTCAGTGGCACTTTATTCCGCCTCATGCGCCAAACTTCGGAGGACTTTGGGAGGCAGGCATTAAGTCAGCAAAATACCACCTTAAAAGGGTTGTTGGCAATTCCACATTAACTTTTGAAGAATTGTGTACTGTTTTAACACAGATTGAAGCATGCCTCAATTCTAGACCACTTTCATATGTCGAAGATCATAATGATTCTACGGTATTAACTCCAGGTCATTTCCTTGTAGGAGAACCTTTAGTGTTAGTACCAGATATAAATTATGAAAATGTTAATGTTCATAATTTAAAAAGATGGCAGTTATATCAACGGATGATGCAAGGTTTTTGGAAATGTTGGTCACGAGATTACCTCAATCAGTTTTTGCAAAGGCATAAGTGGGCATACAAAAACCCAGAACCATCTATTGGTAATTTAGTGTTAATCAAGGAGGACGATTTACCTCCAGGGAAGTGGTTGTTAGGGCGTATTGAACAGAAACATGTTGGTCCTGATGGCATAACTCGAGTAGTGACAATACGTGTAAAAAATGGCTCTATTAAACGAGCTACATCTAAGTTATGTGTCCTACCTAACGGTAGTGATTAGAATTTAAAATGTTTAAGTTATTTGTTTACTTTTTTTTACAGGTTATAATTGATTTTTGTTTCATTAATAGGAGTTATAACATTTTTTAACATTTTTATTTGTGTTACTGGGATCAAGGACATTATTTCATAATGTCCTTCGGGGGCGGAATGTTTAGGTGCCTTCGTGTATCGAAACGATTGTGACTTGACAATGCTACACGGTCAAGTGTTGACAGTGATGTATTGTCAAGTCAAACGGTTCAGGAAATAAATAATAGATGTCGTTGATCAAGATCTCTAAAACTCGCAATCGTTTCGTTCACACGGAGGTACTTAAGCTTTACGTACATTTGAATCGGTGTGTTCAGTATACCATTATACTCTCACTAGTAACTAAATAAATGTGATCGAGTAATAAGAAGTGGTTTTACTTGGACACCGCGGAGAGGATCAATATCCTCTAAATTTGTTCAGACGTTAAGACTAAAATATAATTAAAATAATAACTTAAATACTTATTAAATACCTATTATAGATAATAATATTAAATACTAAATTATTGTTTTGACTATTTGCAAGTGTCTGTAATAGGTTTACCTACGTAAATAAAAATGATTTTTATTTATTTTATTTTTATTTTATTTTTTATTTGAAATCAATCCTGTAGGTTCGGAGCCAATTGAATGCAAAAAAATCAGACAATATTTTTTTTTCCTCTTTATAAAGATTATACTGAAATATTTTTAATAACCTAGAAATCAAGACAAGTGCTTGACTTTTGTACTGATAGTATAAAAAGTATACTTACACTCAAATAATCACATCTTGCTTTATCGTTGCCCTTCAAATATTTCCACTCGGCCATAAACTGAACACTATTGACTGGCGGCACCTGTTTTTGAACACATTTCTCAGAGACTATTGTCTCTGTAATCAATTTCACAGATTCAGGACTCGCTGCAATTTTATCTCCGTCCCCATTAGAGTTATTTTCATCAGCATCAGCCGTTATTTCATGTCCTTTAGAGATTATTCCATCTCCATTAGAAATATTTTCTTTGTTCTGTATTTGTTCGGTTTTGTTAGACTCGTTGTTATTGGTGTCTCCTTGAGATAGATTGTCTTCTATTTCGACGATTTTGAGCCGTGTAGGAGATTTTTCGGGAGACGATCTGCCTAGTTGGATTTCTTGAATCTGAATTGGTTTTAGAGGGCGCTGAAATAAACAAGTACGATAATTTAATGAACAATAATGAATTTATTCAGCACTTAGGTATTTACATACACTTGTACTTGTCAAAATCACAATGAAAAAGAAATGTAATTAATAGGTTATTATTCTTATTCTATGAATAAAACTACTTAGGTAACTATGACTAGCAAGTGCAACGTGTGAGTGCTGCTAATTGTAGGACATTACAGACAATGTACTCCGTAATCTTATATTAAATCGATAGCATTTTAGAATAACAAATTCATATGCGGAGGACTATTTTGAATTGCAGACGCCGTGTGGTTTCCGGATAATAATAGACTACCCCATATCTTCCGATCTATGTAACACCAGATGGATGGGCAGCAGCATCTTTCAGCTCAGAGATACTCCCATCTTACTGCGATCACCAATCCGCCTGCCAAGTGTGGTGATTACGGCAAAATCCTTCAACGACCCTGGCTTGCCGAAGTCTGTTATAGAGGAGGACCATGTTTAGCAGAGAATGTCAACTGGCTGATAAAGTTAAATGTAAAAATAAACGCCGGATATACTCCTTGTGTTTCGACAACGGTCCCGACTCACTGGGACTCACCATAATTCCTACTCACTGTAATTCAAACGCACAAGAACGACTTTCAGTCTATCTCTAGCTTTCAGTCGATATAAATAAAAACCACAACGAAACTAGCAGCGCCAGCTACTTATATCGCGCAATTCAAGTTCACAAGACAATTCAAATTTAATAAGTGCTTGAGCACTAACAAATGGCCTTTGGCCACCGGGCAAAGAAGATCTTCATTTTCTGTGGTTGAACACTACTCAAATGATCAGCCCCTGCAAACAAGCCCCTGAACATGTAAAGGTTATACACATTCATAGGCTACGTTGCTTGTTTGCTGACCTTAATATATATAGTGTACAGGAATATGCTTGCTTCTAGCTTTTAAAATTTATTTTACTAACATTCAATCATGACATAACAATCATCGCAGGAAAAAGATGAATGCAAGAAGCCAAAGACAGTGAAAGATGGAAATGGAGGAGGCTTTTACCCATAGAGCTTATTATACTATAAATCTTGGCATTATTATATTATTATATTAGCCCAAATATGTTTTGACTATTTACAAAAACAGTTATACATGGCAAGTGTGAGTGGCACAGTCGGAAGGGGAAGACCTCGACGAACGTTCTCTGTCCAAATCGGAGACATCCTCGCAAAAGGTCAAATAAGATCCACCCTAAACCAACGTGCTTGTATGAAGAATGTTATGAGAGTGAATGAAGCGAAAGATGTGTGTAGGGATCGTAGCAAGTGGAGGTCCATTGTCTCTGCCTACCCCGCTGGGAAACAGGCGCGAGCTTATGTATGTATGTATTTACAAATACCTATATTAGGTTTATTTGACTAAAAACTTTTTTTATTTGTTTTTAATAACAAATGGCAAAGAAGTAAATTACTTACTTTAGACCTCAAATGCGGCGGTTTCTTCACTGGTTTGATGACTGTAATATTTTCTCCTACACCATGCTTCCATTTATACTCTTCGGTCACTGGTTTACGTTCAGCTGTTCCTTCTACTTTCTTCGAATGGGATTTTGATTTGGTGATTGGCTTGCTTTCTATAGTAGGTGTGGACGACGGGGATGATTTTGACTTAAGCTGGAAATTTTTTTTATATTAGTATGATATGCAATCAGTCATCAACAATAAGAATTCTTATTGGGTGAGGGCACCCTTATTGGGCTAAGACCATGGCTCAGGGCATCGCTGTCATTGTGGGTCACTGTGCTAATTCCGGCTTAGAATAGACCACCCCATATCTTCTTATGGGTATCGTAAGAGGCTACTAAGGAATATAGGTACACTTGATGGATGGGCAGCAGCATCTATCAGCTCATGGATACTCCCATCTCACTGCGATCACCAATCTGCCTGCCAATCGTGGTGATTAGGGCAATATTTATTAAGGTATGTTAAAGATGAGGCTGGATGTTCAGCAGTGGACTTAAACAGGCTTAAAAAGTAAAGCAAAACAAAAATCTGTGCAGTTTGTCTTGAAGAGTGCATCTCCCATTAGCGATGTCTACTTATTGGTATTTAGTTATTTTAACATCTCAGTATTATGGCTTATGGGGTTTAGGACCACGACTCAGGGTGCCACTGAAATAAAAAATAGCAGATACATAAAGAAGATATGATCACTGGCACCGCCTACCGGTCCTCGCCGGCGAGTATTAAAGAAAAGCCTGGTATTCTGGTTTCAATGAATTATCTATATGGATGGGATATTTTTTTTTAAAACCTTAGTATATTAAAGGTAAATTTACCAACCAACTCAAAGTATATTGTTATGAACTCCAGCCTACCAGCAGCAAAACGTGCTTTCCGAGGCACGTAGGGTAGTCCCTCAACTAACCAGACACAAAAGAAATCTTAAAATTTACACAAAGATTTCATGTCTGGCGTGGGGTTCAAATCCATAACCTCCGAGACTAAAAACAAGACTTAATAATTTACATTTAAATTGTACTTTGTACAAGAAACATATTGTATTAAATGAATTAAACGATATTTATTCAGCACTTAGATATTTACATACACTTGTACTTGTCAATCATACATAATGAAATCAGATTAATATCATCAAATACAAAGAAAGGCAATAAAATGTTGACGTCATATGTATAGTAGTAACAATAATTCAAATCTTAATATAATTAAGCTCTACAGAAAGGAAGCACGTCTTTAAACAATACTTTTATGTATAAAAGTGTAGAGAAGAAGACACTATAAACTATGCATATAAAGATTAAACCATCAAATAGTATTAATATCAATTTCACTCACCCCTTTAGTCCCCATCCTAGCTTTGATAGCCTCCAGCTGTTTCCTCGCCGCATGATTATGCGGTTCCAGTTTCAGCACCTCGTTGAGATCATGTGACGCAGCGCGCAGGGAGCCGAGCCGCTCCCGGGCAGTGGCTCTGCGTTGAAACGCTTTCACATACGTTGGGTCGTGGCGTAGAGCTTCCGTGCAGTCTGACTCGGCTTGGTGAAGACTGTAAATATGAATACAGATATCTACAGCTCAGATGCATAACGTCGAGGTGCTTACGTCAGAAACATTCGTCGCATGTGCCTTTATCGTAAACTGTCACTTACGACCAAATGCTTCTGAAGTGTACTATACAGAGACCACTCTATCCGACCCGCCGGAGAAGAGTGCGCCCGCGAACGCGACGCGACCCCCTCGTCCTCCTGACCCTTAGTTTGCAAAGAACCATTCGATGCCCTCGTAGACCCGAAGTCCGAGAGGCCCGCGAACTGTAAAGTAAAGCGACAGTTGCACAAAACTCCCCTAAAATACTAAAAGTCATAATCCCTCAATCTCATCGTCAGCGACCGCCCTGAGCCGAGGTCCAAGCCCCACAGGGGGCGCCCTCTTACGCAGGTTGCTTAGTTTGTAGTTTTTAAACCATTTATTAAGGCTGGAGCTCTGCTCGTCTTTATGCCCGGTGAAGTAGCAAAAGCCTCGTGGCTAACTACTTAAGTCAAACCGAAAAAAGGTTAAAGGTGAGGTCTAATAACCACAGTAAAAACAGCTTGTTTACGTCCACAGCTCCGCCCTGCTTATTGTACTTGCAGTAATCGACATTTTTGGGATTTTCACTTTTCACCCGGAATGATTTAATTTTTTTTATGTATAGATTAGGGTCCAGAAATGTCATTTTCGCAAAAAAGTGAATGTCCCAAAAATGTCGATTACTGCATGCACAATAAGCAGGGTAGAACTGAGCACGGGCGTCCTCTTTGAGCACGGTCTGCAAGCTAGCCAGGGTTGTTAAAGGATATTGCCATAATCAGCTGACGGATGAATAAGTAATTGAGCTAATAGATGCCGCTGCCCATCCACTTTATCAGACAGGTTACATTCAAACATGGGCCTCTTTTAACAGATATTGAAAAGCCAGGGTTGTTGAGGCATATTGCCATAATCACCCTGCTAGGCAGGAGGATTGGTGATTACAGTATACATAAGTAATTTGAGATCATAGCATCTATTCGTCGATCACTTATAAATATAAAAAGGTATTTTTATCACGTTAATACCTGTGAGCTATAAATTTTAATTATGATACACAAAAGTTAAAAAGTTTACATCACTTATATGTTACTTGGTGGCATCTTATGACACCTATGAGAATAGATATGGAGTGGTATATTCTAAGAAACTACATGGCAACACATAAAGTATTAGTAAAAATATTTGATGTAAGTTAACATTGAATTTAAAAGCGGACATGGCCCAATGGCTAGGGCGTCGGACTTGTGATCTTGAGGTCGCCGGTTCGAACCCCACCTATTGCACTACCGACGTGAACCCACTCGTAACACAAGCATTTTAGCTTAGTACGGGGGGTTAACAAGAACACTAGTAGATTGCAAAACTCTGCTAGAAATCTTTAAAAAAAGAATTGAACGTTGTGGCATAGTGAAATTACATGTTCAACTTATTACGATTATTTTTCTTTATCTTTATTCTTGATCAGATTATAACCCATATGCCATTTAGCATAAGGGTTAAAATGCAAGGACAGCTTGCATGACTACAGTAGATATGTACAGAACTATGTTATACCGCGTTACTCTGCTCCAGTGGGTCGGAGCGTGATGCTTTGTAGCCTGCGTTAATCCAGCGTATAACCTATCCCGGTGCAAAATTTTAGTCAATTCCGTTCAGAAGTTTTGACGTTAAAGACTAACAAACATCCATCCATACTAACAAACTTTCGCGTTTATAATATTAGTAGGATTTTAATTACCTGTCTTTCTTCAAATAGCAGAGGCCTCTATTGGCGTAGTAAATAGCATCATTCTTCACCAGTTCTATGGCGCGATTGTAACAAGATATTGCTTCATCCCATTTCTCTTGCTTTACAAATGTGTTACCCTGGAAACCAATGTTACGGAGATAAGTAACCAATAAATGAATCATGTTAGAACATGCTAATAAAAATATACTGAATAAACTGGCCAAGTGCAAATTGGGCTCTCACACAAAGAGTTACGTACCATTATTATATACAACTTTAGACACTTTATCTATACTAATATTATAGGAAAGATTTGATTGTATATTTATTTGTATTGATTAGGCTCCAAAACTACTGGACAGATTTGAAAAATTCTACAGCTACACTATCCCAGGTTGACATAGGCTATATTTTTTTTGTCCGGGGCGAAATGCATTTACGCATTATACATACGCCGCTGCAGCGTATTCGCGCGCTGACAGTAGGATATGTGTGACTCATACCACGAGGAGAGGACCCTACACCACTAAAACGCCCCGGACACTCCTTAGATCTGCCGATGGCGGGGGCCGGGCACGCATAAGCAATCCGGCCCCATGTGTAGGACCCCTACACAAAAGCCGTGATGTGAATGTGTTGCCATTTCAATTCTTAAACACATTTTATCAATCTTTTTTAACATTTGTTGTTACAATGGAATCAAAATTATGTAATCTACTAAGATTTTAACTGTCTAGCTATCATGGTTTGTGATACAGCCTGACAGAAAGTACGTCTTAGTAATAGGGTTCCATTTTACCATTGGATCCTAAAAAAAGGAGAATTACACGTAAAACAACTATACTAATATATAAAGCTGAAGAGTTTGTTTGTTAGCTAACACCCTAATCTCAGGAACTGCTAGTCCAATTTGAAAAAGGAAGGGTATAAGTAATATTTAATTATAAAGTCCCTATGGAAAAGGGAGTTAGTCCTCTATAAAAAAATTGTTTTGGGGGAGGCCGTGAATTATGTAAAAATTTGAAAAAACATGTTTCAGATAGCCCACCTATAGAGCAAGGGTATAAGTAATATTTAATTATAAAGTCCCTATGGAAAAAGGTGCTGTTAGTCCTCTATAAAAAAATTGTTTTGGGGGAGGCCGTGAATTATGTGAGCAAATTTATAAAGAAAGACTTAGATAATAAAAATTACCCTCTCTTTTTCATACTGTGCCTCTTCTCTGAGTTTCTCCACTTTTTCAGGGGTGCTCTTCTTACTGTCTAATGATGTGGGTCCAACGTCAGCCATGTCTACTTCTTCACAAGCTTTATCCTGTATAATAGTAAAAAGTATAAACAAGTAGTTGGCCATGAAGTTTCTGGCTTAGATAAGTCTACCCCATATCTTCGTAATGGTGTTGTCAGAGGTGACTAAGGAATGTACACCTGATAGATGAGCAGCAGCATCTATCAGCTCAAAGATGCTACCATCTTACAGCGTTCATCAATCGGCCTGCCAAGCATGGTGATATGGCAAGTTCCAAGAGTTTCCAAATTTAGATCACCTCCCTAGCGAAGCGGTATTTGGCTCGCTTTAAATCTTGGAGGTTGTGGGTTTCGATCCCCATGCCAGACATTACCTTTGTGTAAATTCTAAGATTTCTTTCCAGGTCTGGTTGGTTGAGGGACTACCCTCCGTGCTTAGAAAAGCATGTTAAGCCATTGGTCCCGATTTTTATAACATCATCTATAATAATTGTATATCAAGGAATGGGAACGCGTTTTCTTGTGTGGTACAACATAATTCTGCCGTCATCGCGTCACCAAAGCATGGTGACTATGACCAATACCCTCCCTCGGTAGGAGGCCCATGTTAAGCAGTGGACATTATATGGGCTGATCATGAAGTTATGTTTAAGAATTCCATGTTCAACAGTTAGTTTAAATGGGCTGATGCAACTTCTGCATCAGCCCATTTAAACTAACTGTTGTAAATTTTTACTCCTAACTACTTAGTTAGGAGTAAATTTTTTTGTTAAAAAGTATATATTTATTGGAGGACTATATAATCACAATTTTTATTCTGATAGACATGTGTAGTTAGATATGGCTTGAGCTATTTCACCAGGCATATAGGCAAGCAGGGATATTAAATGGATTATAACTTAAAAGGCTTTGCTTTACAGTTTTTAGGCATGTTTCTTTTTTTAAAGTTTACTAGCATAGTTTTGCAGTCTAGTAGTATTCTTGTTAACCCCTATACTCCATAAAAGATAGCTTGATCTCTGCAACATATGTCATAGTGACATTCCTAGGGTTGTTAAGATTTAAACAAATGTTGATAGTACTCATCGACTTTTCTTACTATTATTGATGATAATGTAACATATAATTGGGTTTAATTTAATTACAAACATTACTCAATAAAACAAATATCCCATCCCATCACTAATTAGGTTGGCATTCCCATTAAATATGAAATTGGCATTTACTGTATGTCTGTATACTAAATTCAAAACTTCATAGGCGTGATTTTACTGACAGCTGTCGCAGAGATCAAGCTATCTTTTACGGAGTATAGTGCTAAGCTAATGTGCTTGTGTTACAAGTGGGTTCACATTGGTAGTGCAATGGGTGGTGTTTGAACTGGCAACCTCAAGATCACAAGTCCAACATCCTAGCCATTGGGCCGATTCTAAAAACTTTAATTTAATTAGTTTAATTTGATACTAAAGGTGGAAAGGGCACACCAATGAACAAAGTACAGAAAACATATTCACCAAGAAAAATATGTCATTAAAATTTATGAAATTATAATAAAATACTCTTATATTTTTTCACTGCAATGAGAAATTTAATGGCTTTTCTCTTATGAAAGACCAAATAAATCAGTTTATTATCAAAATTTGTAGGCCAGTGTTTTTGTATCTTAGGTTAATTAAGATAGACAAAGAAAAAATTATATTAGGTATACTTACAACATCATACTGATCCCATGCTTTATAGTCATAAGATTTGATCCTACCCTCAGAGTTTGGCTTCGCCAGCACTGGCTTCTCTTTCTTGACCTTACTGCGGACTGGAGGTAGATCCTAGAACACAAACAAAAGAAAGTAGAGATACAAAAGTTAATACCATCAGGAATTTTACTGTATATATTCAATTATAATTACTATAAAAAGGCACACGTTACATACGTACTATGTATGTACATAAGCTTAGTAATTACGAAGATAGTCCGCTATACTACTTAATTTAACAAAGACATCGTTAAATATTACCAGAATACACGATAACCTTACTTTTTCTGAACGTCAATCACGATTAATTATTACAGTTTACAGCATACATTTACTAGAAATACGTTACTAATCACATAAATTACATGCTTAACACCATTAATAACGGTAAATAGGCAGGACCTGTTCAAATTCACCGTGCAAAGCGGCCTCTTTTCTTTTCATCTCTGCCTCCCAATTCTGCAAGTCGGTGATGTACGTATGAAATGTATTAGCATTATCACGCACTTGTTTTTGTATTTCAAAAGCTTTGTCCATATTTCAATAAGATTTTAGCACATTAGAATCTCTAGTTACCTGTTAGATCAATAAAATTATTTCTTTTTCAATACCAAGTAAACTTGTCAAACAATTTTTGATTGTCATGGTAATTCAATATGGCCGACAGCGGGAATTTCGTTGAGAAACACATTTTTAACGGGAATACCTACAATTTTGTATTTATTATTGATATTTATCCCTGCCGATTAATAGTAAAAGATAACGATTTTAAAAACCGAATTTAGTACCTAGATTGTATATAAAATAGATTGGTGATAATTACGTCATTATAAAAAGAATTTAACGAATAAATTATAATAATGACGGGAAATAGGTTATTAATTTAAAAACACATCAATAGGTACATTTTAAGACTTTTTATAAAAAATGCGCTTTGATATCTACCTACGTTAATTAGGTATGTTCGTAGATCATAATAGCAAACTGTAGCATCCGGAATGGATGATGGTCATGTTTGCGAAAGAAGCTGTGGAGCGGGAGAGATATAATTATTTCTGCCCATCCACTCCGTAACCTCGCCGATCACCTAGGGTAGTAGGGTATGTGGCAGGCGTGTGGAGCTCAACCTAAGGGATTGAAAAACATGGGCCCCGCTCAAAGAGAGTTAGTTACCTACCTGTAAGTAAAGATGAGGGATGCACAGTTGGAGCTTCGGGCATCCCCGTCATTCCCCGTGAAATAGACATGTGTACCTGTGTGTGTTGTAGAAGAACCTGGGGGGTTTTAGGGGTAGGCTCTCTCCCTATACCTATCTCTCTCTCTATACGACTACCGTGTCTAACTAGTCCTCTTCAATGACAAGCATGCTATACCTAAGTAGTCATTCCCTCAGCAGCAGTAAAGATGCGTACCTAATGAGTTGCCGCCGGCATAGAAGTTGTTATTAATTCCTTGTAGCTTTTTTATTAGTAGGATTTATTTAGCTAACCCGCAATAGATTTTAGTTAGGTACCATCATTTGTATTTAATACTTACTTTATTATACTGTCTTTAAAAAAAAAAAAAAAAAAATTAATATTGTTTGATTGTGTATAATTTACTGTAGGTAAATAAAAGTACAAGTGTAGATATACAATATCAAACTAGTAGTAGGTACTGAATAAATATCTTTTAGTTCGTTTATTATACATTGCTTGTCCAGGTCCCAATGGGATTACCCATCGAGTGCTCAAGCAATTCTCAACTCCACTACTTTGCCTCTTGATCGCAATTTTCAACGCAGCACTAGCTAACAACATATTTCCACACCAGTCGAAAGAAGCTATCGTAATTGGTATTCGTAAGCCTGGCAAGCCAAAGCAGGATCCCACATCTTATCGCCCTATGACTTAAAGGGGCTTCTCAAATCTTTGGGTAAGCTTTAAGAGCGCATAATACCTATATGCTCGACTACTAGCATAAACTATGGATAATAATCTTCTTCTGACGAGCAGTTTGGTTTTCGAGCCAAATACTCCTGTGTTCAGCAAGTGCATCGGATTGTCGAACAAAACCTTGTTAAGTTAGATAAATACAAATGTCATACAGAAACACTCTTCTTCGACGTAGCTAAAGCGTTCGACAAAGTCTGGCAAAATGGCTTAGTTTATAAGCTCTACCAACTCAAAGTGCCGGACCGTCTCGTGCACATCATACGATACTACCTCTCGGGGCGAACCTTTAGGTATCATGTAGAAGGAGAGAGGCAGCATCCGGCTATAGGCCTTTGCCCACAAAGCGTCGTAAACACCGTCGGCCTCGGGGCGTCCTAGATGACCCGGACGACGAGATAACAACTTAACAACTAGCAGTAAAAAGACTGTAAGAAACTAGCACCACTACACAGAGACCACTCTATCCGACCCGCCGGAGAAGAGTGCGCCCGCGAACGCGACGCGTTCAAGCCCCACAGCGGGCGCCCTCTTGCCCAGGTTGCTTAGTTTGTAGTTTTTGAACCATTTATCTAGGCTGGAGCTCTGCTCGCCTTTATGCCCAGTGGAGTAGCAAAAGCCTCATAGCAACATAAGTAAGTCCAACCGAAAAAAAAAATTCTTGTAAGTCATTGCTCATAGAAATGAAAAGGCCTTGAATTTTGGCAAGTTTCAAACCAAATTTCGCAGAAATAATAATTATTTGAATAAGTACCTACGTACCTAATTATCATTGGCCTTGTAAATAGTTGTAAACATGTAGTATCAAGATGATCCGCTATGTAATCATAATGTCAATCAAAGTCAGGTGCTGCTATGGAGCTAGGTGAAATTGTGTAAGCCTATGATGTAAAGAGCTTTTTTCAATGACAATAAAATGAAGTCAGACTAACAACAACTTTGTATCCTTTAGGTCGGCCAAATCTCTGTGTCTTTAGCCAAACCATCTTGGACGTTATATAGGCTAATGATGATGATGATGATGATGATGACTAAAGAATGGTTCCCGAGCAAAAGGTTTGGGGGCAGCAGAGGCAGAAGAATATTATAAAAAAAAAACGTTTGTATGAATGTAAATAGGTTAGGTATCGTAGTTATGGGAGTTTTTCTCTTTTTTGGAATAAGATTATTTAGGCTAAATCATCACGCTACGATCCACTGGAACAGAGTTTAACCCGAGTAAAACGTAACCGTACCCGGGCGTAACTAGTTAATCATTTCACTAATTTATACCGAAGATTTTTGCGCAGTAGCGTTAGAGTCGTCAACATCACCCTGATGATACTCCGTGGATAAGCGAAACACGTGTCGGGTCTTCGGCTGGTGATTGTATTTTTGCATGTTGCTACTATCTCTCCTGCACATTGTGCATAATTTTTGCGGGCGGTGCCAATTATAGCACATAAACACATTTTTTTGCGGAATTACCACTAGATATTTGTTGTCATTTTAATTTAAATGATAATATATGATAGGTAATTGTTTTGTTAACGAATATAAGTGCCTAGGTATGTAGTTGCATATTTGATTATCTATACTAATATTATAAAGAGGAAACATTTGATTGTTTGTTTGCATTGCATAGGCTCCATAACCCATGGAGCCATTTCAAAGAACCTTTCACCATCCGAAATCTTTGTTAACCAGAATTACCATCATCATTACAAAACAAAGTCGCTTCCCGCTGTCTGTCGGTACCTATGTATGCATAGATCAAGGCCGGATTTAAAGGAGGGTATCTAGGGCAACTGTCCTGGGGCCTCCACAATAGAGGGGCCCCCACAATAGAGATTTAAAATCTTTCAAATTCTAACGAGTAAACTACAACGTTTCTATTATTTACTTTTTCGGTGTTGTACCTTTAAATACCGTACTTTGTAGAATCATAATTAATGAAATAGTTCTTAAATATTATGATAACGGTTATTCATCTGTACTTGTCTTGTTAACTTAACCTTTAATTAGGCGCGCCAATAAACTATCATTGTTAGTCGCGCGGGGTCTGCAGTTACCCCAAATTGATAGGTATGAAATAAGAAACATTTTAATTAGTAATCAACTTTAATTGTTTTTATTATACTTATTTCTTAATAAACTCTTAGAAAAATAAAAATAAAATCTTAGAAAGATGTTTAGAACAATAGAAAAATATGTTTTTCGTAAGTAGGTACCATAATAATTCAAAAATTATCACTATTTTTTCTTGTATGATCGCCACAAATAAATTTGTTGCACGTATTGCACTTTGCGGTCGTTTTCCTGTCGCCTTTTCATGGACAGATATAGCACCTTCCTCTTTTTGTTGAGTGCAATCCAGTGTTAGACGTTGAAGGAGTCGCAATTTTTGGTTCTGACAATCGCTTTTTCAAAGCACTAGGCAGGGACGGAACTATTGCTCGCGCTAATCTATGTGCTTTTACTAATTCTGTTGCTAATAACTTTAGAAAAATTTGTCTGTTTATGGTAGCCTTATTATTGTTGAAGTTATGAACGAATGCATTTATAGCAGACACATTGAATAAATGAAAAAAGATAACCAAAGGCCATCTCTTCGTCCGCCGAGCAACGTTATATGTGGAACACAGTTTGTCATTAGCGTCTACGCCACCCTTTGTTTTATTATAGAATAAAACAATCTCCGGCTTCTTCAATTCATTTACAATTTAGATAAATAACTGTTAAAAAAAACTTGAAAAACTAAACAAGTCATCGTAGTTTATACGCATAGAGTAAAAGCAAAACGTAATAGCGTGTGTTTACCAAACAAAAACATAAAAAACACAATTTGTATTTTAAATGAATCTATAATTGTGTACAAAATGGTGGTAAAGTTACATATTTTTGAAATTGACACGATAAGGTGAAAAAAATTGCCTAAAACCATAATATACAAATATTCACTTACCTAAATTTGTACTACACTATTAGTCGCGCGGGGTCGCCGCGATCCAGGCCCCTCCGTGCAGTGCGAGCAATCAACACCGCGGCGCGGGTGGCACTGAATCGCGTGGAGAGTAAAGAGTTAAGAAGCTAGCAAGAAATTCGGGTTGCCAGCATTAATAGCTAAAAAAATAACTTCATTTGAAGATCACTTGGGGTCGCGGCGACCCCGCGCGCCTAATTAAAGGTTAAATTAGACAATCAGTAAATTATCAGAATTCAAATCGTCCTGAAAAGGTACATACTTACTTCAAATTTTCTACATACACGGACGGATTTGATGCGGTTTTTAAGTAGATAGAGTGATTCACGAGGATGATTTATGTGTATAATACATCCGCATCATAGCATTACATCCGTGCGAAGCAGGGGAAAACGCAATCAACGCTATTGAAAACTTGCGGTAGACTACCTGTAAGTTTTCAGCGGTTGGTTTTTATACATAACATCAAAAGAATATATTGTCAAGGTTCAATTCCAAGTTCAAGTCAAATGCTTCGTTACCTAATACCTAAACTACCTACAAACCCTAAACAGTCATGAGTTTTTCCTGTGTTCCAACCTTGTAATAAATACGTGAGTATCTAATTGTTATACTACTGTCTATTATTTTGATAACATTTTAATTAAATGTACTTACTCGTATATTTTGATAACAATTAAATGAAATGATATAAAATGTATGAATGAAGTGTAGACTAAGCATAACAATCAAGGCTTTTGTCCGAAGGTAAAAAAAAGAATATCAGCTATATATCTATCTATTGATTAAGTTGAAATATTTTTAATGTGTTCAATCAACTCAATGTTCAATTATGACAGCTTTAAGTATTATTGGTACAATAAAGCTAATAACGATATATTGAATGTTATATAATTAAACGTTTTTCGATTTGAACAAAAAAAATTAAACTCATATAGCACGGGAAACTTTTATTGGTTCCGTAGGAAGCTACCTTTTTTTATTTTTTTATAATTTGTCATACAAACGTAGGTAGGTATGTACAAATAAATTCTTGGGTGTTATGAGAATAGATAGGTTCCTATTTTCATACCAACCTATTAATAAGCAGCTCCCACGTAAAATAAATATTGATTTCCACTGCCCGAGTGCCTATTTAAAATCATTTTTTAGATCGCTTGAGAGTCGTAATTACAAGAAGCCTCCCTATAGACCATATAAAAAGTATAGACGGACCGCTGCAAGTAACACATCGAAGCCAGTAAAAACTCGGCCTTGCCTTATAGCTACATACACAGCTTACGCACACACGCGTTCCAAAACTATGCCTTACCTTGTCAGTCGATATGTCATTCTAACATAGCGTTAGGTGCTGTCTTTGCGTCGGTCAATGGTACGATACGGTCGTCGCACGCCGCTCTTGCCAGTTCGTGGTCTCCACTCGAGCACCTTTCTGCCCGATCGGCTGTCACTTATTTGAGCTAGGTGCACATTTTTTTTTCCTGTCCGGGGATAAATGCGTTTACGCATTTCCACCGCCACTGTAGCGTATTCGCGCGCTGGCGGTGGGATATGTGGGACTCGCCCTCTGCATAGCGTGGTATGCTAACTCATACCACGAGGAGAGGACCCTACACCACTAAAACCCCCCGGACACTCCTTCTATCCACCGTTGGCGGGGGCCGGGTACGCATAAGCAATCCGGCCCGAGCTAGGTGTCCTGCAAATTCAGCTCGCTAATACGTTGAGCTTTGTCAGCGACCTTCGTTCTATTTGATTTGATTAGGTGTACTCTATATAGATAGGTATGTTTGATTATTTTTAAGAATCTTCACACTCAGTGTCTAATTAATTAAATATTGTTTATATTTAAAGTAAAACTAGATTCTGCTTTTGAACTTTTCTAGATGGAACAAATTATTGATAATATTTTATCCGCTTCTTTTGATATATAATGCATTCATACAGAGCTGATATTTTTGTATTTAATTTTTATATATAAAACTGAAGAGGCTTTAAGAGTACGGGCTAGTACCTGGACTCGTACATATACTAAATAGGTGGAGGATAGTAAATTCCAATTTTATTCCTGCACAATGCGGGAAACTTAAGGCGCTGTACTTAGTCAAAATAGGCTTCACAAAACAGTTTTTTAGCCAAATGTTTACATTTTAGAGCAGCTAAAAAAATATAATAAGTTAATCTTGATCATATTTATGGGGGGACCATTGTGTTCAAAACCAGTTTTCGGTAAATTTTCTTGATAAAAAAAAACATAAAATAACAATTAAAATTGAAATTGTAGCAATTGTAACTGTATTATTTATAAACAAATCTTGATAATATTAATAACAGTGATGTAATATATAATAATAAAGGGAACTGTTGTTTTCATTTATCGATTGGAATAAGATATTTGCAAGGATTTATGTATTAAATAATTTGAACGAGTCGAACGAAACGTTGCGCCATCGCGGCGTCTCTTCGCTTCTCTTTCATTTCTACGCTGAGCAACAGTGACAAAACTAATACGTAAAAGTCGTCTATTCACCGCGCCTTAAAAATGTAAACTAATGAGATTCTCACCGTTAGAAAGCTACCCTATCCCCGGATGCCATATGCTATTCCCATGGGGACGGGAGTAACACGGGTGAAACCGCGCGCGGGAACCTAGTAATTATTAAATAATTTTACTTAAATTTGCAGAATTATTTAATTGCAGGTAGAAAGCAGAATTTAGCCTCTGTAATGTAATATTTAGCAATAAAATAAGTTTTTTTTTTATTTGAACAAGATACACTCACACGTAAAGCATATTTATTTTTATTTGTTACTTTGTACGTGCGTATAATATTTAAGTATTTGATTTTACTAGATATTAAATTACTATGATTTATGAATATGCGATCAAATCTTTCTAAGCATGACTTAATTCTACGATCAAACCTGTTACGTGGATTTGAATATTATAACTTAGTTTTTAATGTTTGTGTTTTGATTTTGCATCCGTATACCTAAATACCATTTTTAAGGGAATACCGACGTTAAAAAAAAAATAATTGCACGGCACTATAAAATTACCGTCTACAGTTACAGTTTTTTAAATTAGGCGGGCTTTACATGGACAAACAAACAGACAGATCAAATACATAATTAACTATCTACGAGTAAAAGTACCGTCAAAGTCTATCCAGCTGTTACTGAGATTTACCGAAATATAGACACAGAGAGTGACACTATTTTTTTTTATTGTATTTTAGTTTTAGCAACTTATTTACATTTATATGCATTTAGTGAAAACCTGTTATTTTTATTAAGGATCTCTAAATAATATTATATCCTTATAAATTAATTGGCAGTTATCACTTCGATGATATTTGATGGCTGATCATGGAAAAAACACAGTTGTAGGTCAACAACACATGTAAATTAAATTATTATTTATACAATTTAATCTATACTAATATATAAAGCTGAAGAGTTTGTTTGTCTGAACGCGCTAATCTCAAAAACTAGTAATCCAGTTTGACAACTTCAGTGTTAGATAGCATATTTAGCGAGGAACAGTGCCGTAGGTAAATAGGGCGGTGCCACCGGTGCCCAAGCGCAGGACGTAGACTCTAGGAGGCGCAAGAGGGGCTAGACCAGGCAAGACTACTATTTTTTCGGTTTGCTCTTTAGTGAGTGAGACAGGGCGCAGAAAAGGTTATTTACGTCACTGGCGAGGAAGGCTTTATTTAATTATGAAGTTTCAACGGGCCTTAATAGCCGTAATTTTTATTAAGTAGACACGGGTCTTAATCGCCAATAAAAAGTTTAATCTGTAAAGTTTTATGAAAATGTATTTAATATTTTTTTTAAAGCGGCCTTAGCCCAATGATTATGCTGTCGGACTTGCGATCTTGTGGTCGCCGGTCCGATCCCCACCCATTGCGCTACCGACGTGAACTCACTCGTAACACAATTATTTTAGCTTAGCACGATGGGTTAACAAGAATACTAGAAGACGGCAACAATCAGCTAGTATTAGTCTTAAAAAAAGTCGTGTTGTCGTTTTTGACATCACCATACATGCAGCTAGACTCCTATATACTACTTCATACTAATATTATAAACGCGAAAATTTGTAAGTATGGATGGATGGATGGATGGATGTTTGTTACACTTTCACGCCAAAACTACTGAACGGAATTGACTGAAATTTTGCACCGGGATAGGTTATACGCTGGATTAATATATATGTAACAAAACATCACGCTCCGACCCATTGGAGCAGAGTAACGCGGGTAAAACCGCGGGGCGCAGCTAGTTATAACATGTAGCAATAATACATTTCCCACGATACAGTTGTGTTGCTTAGAAATACAAACAATCATGATTTATTTATATATTTAATGAGTTACTTAAGTTAGGACGTGATTCTAATTTTCTGCTCAACGAGTCTCGATACGAATACGAGACAGTTATGATAAAAGCTAATTTTATGAGTTGACACAGGGCCGTTATAGTTACTATTTGCAGGCTGTAGGGCCCTTTTACTTGAAGTCGAAAATATAGTGGATAGTATTAGTAAATTAAAGTAGAATTTAGATTACCTCCGTGGCCTATCGTCTTGAAGATCTTCCATTTGATTTCTGCGCCGGACAAAGACTCTTTGTATACAATAAAATATTACTGTCCGGGTTTCGCTGATTGAGGGACTACCTATCGTGGGCTTCGGAGAGCACGTAAAACCATTAGGCTTACTATAAAGCCTATATCTATATATCAGTATATATAGATATAGGTATGGATAGATAAACGCTGCTGCCTGGTCGGGCAGAAGCGTTTATCTATGCCTACACATAAATAATACTGCTGCTGCCAAATAAGTAACTGAGTTGACTAACAAAATATATTTAAAGAAACGTGTTTTTAAACTATGTAAAAGATACATTTAAGTTGTGAAATTATCTACCGTTTTTAAGCACCTTTTGATTATCTATGGGGCCCATAAAAACGGGGCCCTTTGGTAAAGTGTTCATTTTTAAAATACGCGTCTGGTTATATTTTCTTGAATAACGACCAGGTCACGCATTTTAACGCACGTAGTTTTATTGTAACATTGAATAATGTTGTGAGCTCATTCATAAATTGAAATTTATTAGAACACGTTAATATTATAAACAATATTTCTAGACTTTTAGATTAATTATCACAATATATTATTATTATGGCAACAATGTCATAACCTCCCTCCGTAGCATAGTATTATTTATATGTAGCGTAGCGGTATTTGGCTCCCTTTAAGTCACGGAGGTCCTGGGATCGATCTCCACAGCGCACAAGAAATCTTTGTGTGAATTCTAAGATTTCTTTCCGGGTCTGGTTGGTTGAGGAACTATCCTCCGTGCCTCGGAAAGCACCTTAAGCCGTTGGTCCCGATTGTTATAACATCATCTATAACAGGCGTAGGTATATGGGAACGGGCTACTGCGGTCACCAATCCGCTTGCCAAGCGTGGTGACTATGGCAAAACCCTCCCTCGGGAGGATGCCCATGTTCAGTGGACGTTATACGGGCTGATTATGAATATCATATTCTCTCTTTTTATACCGTGTGGCTTCCGGATTATAATAGACCACCCCATTTCATCCCATGGGTATCTTAAGAGGCGACTTCGGGATATACAGCTGATGGATGAGCAGCAGCATCTATCAGCTCGAGGTTAGTTACCAACTTACTGCGATCACCAATCCGCTTGCCAAGTGTGGTGATTATGGCAATATCCCTCAAAGACCCTGGCGTGCCAAGGTCCAGAGGAGGCCCATGTTCTGTAGGGGGTTTTGAGCAACTTTCGCTCTTCTTTAGAGCGACAGTTGCACAAAACTCCCCTAAAATACTAAAAGTCATAGTCCCTCAATCTCATCGCCAGCGACCG
Source organism: Nycteola revayana (assembly GCA_947037095.2). Taxonomy (NCBI): domain Eukaryota; kingdom Metazoa; phylum Arthropoda; class Insecta; order Lepidoptera; family Nolidae; genus Nycteola; species Nycteola revayana. Next base: position 17,140,484 of record OX344857.2, on the reverse strand, counting down.
CCCTGAGCCGAGGTCAAAGCTCCATAGGGGGCGTCCTCTTGCGCAGGTTGCTTAGTTTGTAGTTTTTAAACCATTTATTTGGGCTGGAGCTCTGCTTACCTTTATGCCCGGTAAAGCAGCAAAAGCCTCGGTGCTAACTACGTAAGTCCATCCGAAAAAAAACTTACCTACCTATCTCTTAAAATAATTTATTTATATGAGAAAGCCGATATTATCTTTATGTAATTTAAGTATTCAATGCCAAAGGGACATTGACTCCAACAAACTTATTAGTTAATTCAAAAGTAACGTTAATTGATTTGATTAATTTGTCAATGTTATAGATAATCTATCGATCCGTTTTTTAATATTTAACTATAGAAATAAAAACAAGTGTGAATGGCTTCTTATAATGTTTTATGATCTAGTATCTCTAGTCTATATCTATACCTACTACTATTACAAAGAGTAAGGATTTGTATTTTTAGAAATTTGTTTGTGTGTGTGTGCGTATGTTTGTAATGAATTCATTCAAAAACTAAATAGTATAGCCTCCTCCCTAGTAAGGGAGTTTTAGTCTTGTTACCATATTTTGCAGGTGGGTTAGTGACAGTAATAGGTATTATGTAATGACACACAGAGAAACACTACTGCCATTTACCTGGCATACAATTGACAAAAAATCAAAATTCGTAACTTCCTAAAACAAAAATACAGTTTTTTTCAAATTCAGATCCCAAAACTATTTTTTAAATATTTTTTTTGTCCGCTACTTTTTTAAGAAAAAAACAAACTGTAAAATGCGCGATGACGTCATCGTTACGGTCAGACTATTACAGACTGAAATATTTTACCTTTGCCTATTTAAACTTAAAAACTATTAAAACTTTCTTAAGTTGGCAATTCTAATCACAAGCGTTTAACAATAGCTAATGTCAGTTTTTTTTAGTTAATTTTCAATTCTGACCAAGAAATTTCGTCGAACAACTGTACAATGACGTCATCGGGCGCTTACATCTATTTAGAATGACCCAAACTTTTTTTTATTGCATAAAAATATTTGAATTTCGTAAAAAGTAAAATATGGGTTCTTTAATTTTTGATCGTGTTTCATAAAAAAAAGAAACATGTTAAAAATGAAATGTTGCCAATTGCTATAGATAATGTTATAATAATCGGACCAACGACTAATCGTACTAATAAATAAGGCAGAAATATAATTATATTAATTGAAAAAAAAATATTAATCAACTTTAAACTGGTAATTGATAAAACACAGGAAATCATATAGATACTAATTGACTTGTAATTTAATATCAAAGGTCTTATGGGTCTGTCTTTTTATCATCGGAGACACAGAGGTTAAGGTTGTGGCTTTGATAATATGATGATATGAGTTCAATGCAGGACTACTGTAAATATAGAAATAACTAATCTATGTTCGCGGTATTTGACTCGCTTTAAATCTCGGAGGTCGTGGGTTCGATTCCCACGAAATCTTTGTGTAAATTCTAACATTTCTTTCCGGGTATGGTTGGTTGAGGGACTACCCTACGTGCATCGGAAAGCACGTTAAGACGTTGGGCCCGATTGTTATAACATCTACAATAATCGTGGTGACTATGGAAAATACCCTCCCCGGGAGGACGCCCATGTTCAGCAGTGGACGTTACGTTATACGGGCTGATGATGATGATGATGATGTTCTACATCTTGTATCTGAATTGTTTTAAATGATTAAATTCCCGTATCATTTTTAAATATAACATAATATGTTAGAAAGATATCTTAGAATTTACACAAAGACTTCTTGTCTAAAACTACTTGCGTCTCGGTCGATGGCCTCAAGGAGCAGTTACCTATATTTTTGATGTTTTTATTTATTTTGTAACAAGTGTTTCTACCCACACTACAATTAATTATAAACTGTTATGAGGAGAGACAGCTGACAGGTCGATAAACATCAATTTATTAGACAAGCCTACTCTATCACCCTTTTTTATTGATCTATCTATTGATGTGTACTTTTTGTTCATGAATGATTGATCCAATAGCGCCAATGATAATAAAAACTTTTAAAATACTCCTCTCGACTGTTTTTGGGCCACGGCGGCCAATCTTTAAGGAAATAAGACATCTTGTATCAAGACATCATGTAACCTTTGGTATAATTTATTGAATTTAAATCATGTAATTGATACTAATGATGTTTTCTAGTGTCTCAATTTTAATTTATTGTGTAATTTCTATATAATGTTAACTACACTTGTAATATATTTACGATTGAACAGCTGTAAGTCTTCCATGTATTAATAAATAAATAAATAAATGAATAAATAAATAAATAAATAATGTATATTGTGATGAAATAAATGACTTATGACTTATCTGCGCAGGATGTATAATAGTGCAAAAGCGTTTGAACAAATTGACTGCACCGGTGGCTCAGTGGTTACGGTAGTTGCTTCTGAGACCTGGTGTTCTGGGTTCGATTCCCACCCGGGACAATTATTTGTGTGAACCACAAATAGTTGTTCTGAGTCTGGGTGTACTTTGTGTCCTTGAAATGAATGTTTGTAATTTCCCTAGTGCGGGAGTTGTCTTTTTTTAAATAATAAAAAAATAAAAAAAATAAAAAATACAGGTGCAATTATTCCTCTAGTGTTAAAATCTGAAAGAAACTAGCACCACTACACAGAGACTACTCTATTTGACCCGCCGGAGAAGAGTGGGCTCGCGAACGCGTCCCCCCTCGCCCTCCCAATCCTTAGTTTGCAAATTTCGATTCCCTCGTAGACCCGAAGTCCGAGAGTCCCGCAAACTGTCACGTAGAGCGACTGTTGTACAAAACTCCCCTAAATAACTAAAAGTCCTAATCCCTCAATCTCCCCACCAGTGACCGCCCTGAGCTGAAGTCGAAGTCCCACAGGGGAAGCCCTCTTGCGCAGGTTGCTTAGTTTGTAGTTTTTAAACCATTTATTAAGGCTGAAGCTGAAGATGCCCGGTGGAGTAGTACTCGTAAAAGCTTCGTGGCTAAGACATATTATGTCCTTCCGATAAAAACTTAAAGTCTGATGGGACGATTCTGTTAACACGACCGGTGAGAGATCAGCCGCGTGACCAATAGCTTATGGCTGGAGCTCTGCTCGCCTTTATGCCCGGTGAAATAGCAAAAGCCTCGTGGCTACCTACGTAAGTCCAACCGAAAAAAAAGGGATCAATAGCTCAACGTGCTTTTCTAACCTACCTCCGAAGACCTAGTTACTTTTTAACTAATAAAGTATCCGCACCTCTCCATTTTTATTCATTGATTTTACTTGCGTTACCCTGCTCCAGTGGGTTGGAACGAGATGTTTTGTAGCCAATATGTTAATCCAGCGTATAACCTACCTCGGTGCAAAAATTCAGCCAATTCCGTTCAGTGGTTTTGGCGTGAAAGAGTAACAAACATCCACCCATCCATCCATACTTTGGAGCTCACAGGTAATTATGACTGTCAAGTAATAGACAAATAATTTGCAATAAAATAATATTGCGACTATAAATTGAAATGTAAGCTATCCTATCTTTCAAGTTGGGTCGATTTGCACACGGGGTGTGTTAACGCACACAGCGAAAATGCTACACGCACACATATGCACCGCGCCCCCCGCCTACGTTGACGCCACTTGCGGATCGAACATTCGATCTGTAATATTTTTGTAGTTCATAATAAATAGTTCATAAGATAAGTTTGTGAGTTATTGAAGGTTCCAACAAGCTATCCTACAACATTGTTAACTAAACATTTCTAACAGGGTGCAAATCAAATTTTAAATCGGTTCAGTAGTTTAGGAGTCCATCGCGGACAAACAACGTGACACCTAATTTTTATATATAAAAATTTACATGGTTCTGACAGATTTTTTAAATTAAAATATTGCTGCAACGCCGCCAATGAGCTTATACGAGACATCGCATTTTTAGTACCTAAATAAGATTATGTAAAGAGCATTGTAATACATCAGAAAAGTAATAAATATTGGGTTTTCCATATTTCATTATAATAACAATAAAGGAATAATCAGTCAAGTTATGCGTTATACATTATAGAGATTTATATTTAGGGTTCCGTACCCGAATGGTAAAAACGGGACCAAAGTACACCCAGACTCAGAACAACTATTTGTGGTTCACACAAATAATTTTCCCGGGTGGGAATCGAACCCAGAACACCAGGTCTCAGAAGCAACTATCGTAACCTCTGAGCTACCGGTGCAGTCACTTCTAGTAGTTCTTGATATCAAAATAGTCAAATAATCCTGCGCGAGTCCCAGTTGGCCGGTTTTTATTGTTATACTTAGATAGCTCTCTAGTTCGCGGTTAGTAGTACTGGCCATTTCAAATCAAAATATTTTTTGTTTGGCTAAGAATTCTAATTTCAAATTAATGTTATTATAAAAACATGGATTTTTTTTCCAAAATTAATCATTTGTTTATTGATTAGTGTTACATTTTCATCGCATTTCAATCTTTTTCGTCATTCAAATCAATATTGGTCCATTTGCTTCAAATTGGCAAGGTAAAAAAAGTTGACAAATGGGTGCCCCACGAACTCAATGATCGCCAACGCGAAGTACAGTCAGCATCAAAAGTTGATGACCACATTTAGATTTCCAAAACCGCTGAACACCGTATTATACCTAAATCGCTCAACATGACAAGCGCCAGAAATGAATGATTATCATAAAAGGCCATAAGTAGGTGACCATCACTTTTCAAAAGTCGCTAAACAAAATTATAGTAAAAATAGCATAACATTCTTCGTCTCTAAAGTCTCTGAACAACTTTTTGACAAAAATAGCATACCATCGTTTATCTCATAAGTCTCTGAACAAACTGAAAAAAAAAATTGGGTTTAATATGTGTGTGTATTTTACAAGCTTTTATTTAACTTGCAATGTATGTATGTAATTTGTTCGGGTGGAATCTTGCAAGCATATGTATATTGCGTGACAATGCAATAATATGGTACCTACCTTGAGCTTATCTGATGATGGAGTCGGAAAGTGGTCATAGGAACTCACTTCTGTACTGAATAAAATAGTCCAGTTTGGGCTCGTTTGTTTTGTGTTTATGAGTACCTACTTTCCATTGCATATGATGACCGGATGGCATCGACCGTGGGTGACCCGCTGTAAATACGGTTACAAGCTTAAGTCTAAAAAGTCAAAAATTAAATAAAAATTTAAAAAACTATTTTTTTAAACATGCTTTTATTAAAAAATAATCTGTACTCATAGTACAATTATTATTTCAAATATATAAATTGTAATAGCTTGAGGCACTGAAATATAGTTATGAACGCCTCAAGCTTTTATAATTTATATATATCTATACATATAATAAAACAGTAAAAAAATGTGTCTACACATTGAATATATTAAAAAAAAAATTGAGGGGAGTTTAGAAAAAGTAATTGACCACGAATCCAAAAAAAAAAACTGTCTGTTTGTCTGTTTGTTTGTACACGCTAATCTTCGGAACTACTCGACGGATTTGAATGATATTTTTGTTGTATAGGTATTAATTCTGGGTAACATATATTTATCTTGGAAACTTGAACACCTGATGCAGAACCGCAACTGACCAGCCAAACTATAAGAGATACAAAAATGGTACATAGCAAAAATTGTTCCAAGTGATGAGCATTTTCTGCTGAGACAATAAATTTGAAGATCTGGAACACCTGATGTGGAACTCCAAGAGTCCAGCTACACTATAACATATATAGGAATGACGTCTTTGCAAGAGTTGTTCAGAATGATGAGAACTCTCTGTTGACGTATTAAAATTGAAGATCTGGAACACTTGCTGTGGAACTCCAAGAGCCCAGCTACACTATAACATATACAAAGTTGATACGACAGAGGGGCTTTCCTTTAAACTGCCTATACTAGGTACCATTTCCAAGCTCTGTACCAAAAATCAATTAAATAGGAGCAGTAGTTTAGTCGCAAATGATTTTTTAAGTTTTTGCGCCGTTTGAACACGATGTATCTTAAAACGATAAATCTGAGTATAACCTACGATGCGTTGTTGCCGCTCTGACGCAAATCATTGCAAAACATCCCGCACCGGCGCGCGCGCGATGTTGCCGCTTTGCTAGGTCAGTGAAATTTATTTACAAAGGGTGGTTACGTTTTACTCTGATTTGTAAGCTATTTAGTTTGTTTGAAAGAAAAAAATCTCAATTTGGTTGCTTTTTATTTTTATACCGTATCGTATTAATAAAAAACACGTATAGTAAACGTAGCCTAATTTAATGCCCCTCTGTCATATCAACGTTGTATAAGATTGACGACTTAGCAAGTTGCTCAGCTTTTTTTTTTTGTTATCCGTTGGAACTGCATTTACGCATATACATATACACATACAGTATAAAACATATAGGAATGACGTCTTAGCAAAAGTTTTTCTATCTGATGGGCATTTCCTGTTGACTTATAAAAATCGAAGATCAAAAACATCTGATTTGGAAATCAAAGCTATCACTAATTTCACTATATAATTATAAAATAACATAAGCTGAGTGTACGTCCACGCGGTGATAATTTAGGACTAATTTTCGATGAAAATGAATCAATGAAAACTATACTGGCCAAAACTCCCTTTTTTTTATCGAATAAATATGCCTTCGGACTTATTTGTTTAATTTCCTTTTCCATTTATCTTAGTGACACGCACATCTTAGTAAAGCACTTAAGCTCAGTCAACTACATTGTCTTCTAAATTCACGCAGCAAACTTTCACATGATAACAAGGTTAAGATTTACACCACGTGTGTACGACCGATTACGACGTACGCAAGCACCAGTGGTAAAGTGCCTGCTCCTCATTAGACCCCCCTCATCAAGTGCAATGGACAATACTCACTAACACAAAACAAACGATCCTGAACTCGACTATCTTTGCGCTTGCATTAAGGGTGTACCAGTGGTAATGTTCCTGCTCCTCATCAGACCCTCGTCATCATGTGCAATGGAAAGTACTCCTAAACACAAAACAAACGAGCCCAAACTCGACTATCTTAGCGCTTGCATTAAGGGCGTACCAGTGGTGATGTTCCTGCTCCTCATCAAACCCCCGTCATCATGTGCAATGGAAAATACTCACTAACTCAAAACAAACGAGCCCAAACTCGAACATCTTAGCGCTTGCATTAAGGGCGTACCAGTGGTAATGTTCCTGCTCCTCATCAGACCCTCGTCATCATGTGCAATGGAAAGTGCTCATAAACCCAAAACAAACGAGTCCAAACTCGACTAACTTATTCAGTAGGTACAGGAGTTCCTATGGCCACCTTCCGACTCCATCATCAGATCAGCTCCATGGTACTATTGCATTTCAAATCAAATCAAATCCTCTTTATTGTGGACTATAGGTTTGTCACGCGATATACATATGCTTCCAAAATTTCAGCTCAATCGGTTGAGGGTATGTGCTTCAAAATTTAGTTGCAAGATTCCACTCGAACAAATTACATACAAAGCAAGTTAAATAAAAAAGTTCAGTAACTTTTGTTTTATTATGTTAAGTTATTTTTGGATATTGCCGTGATTATACTAGATAACTAAAACAAGCATTTTATATTGTTCAGTGACTTTTGTAAAACTGTTATGATATTTTCGGGTATTATTACGATCAGCGATTTTTGACAAAATGGTGTTCAGTGACCTTTGACGAGTAGTGTTCAGTTAATTTTGAACTTTAATGATGTCCATTCTATACTGGCGCCTATTTCGTTCAGCGATTTATGGGTGTAAAGTGTTCAGCAGTTTTGGAAATCTAAATGTGGTCATCAACTTTTGATGCTGACTGTACCTACGTGTCGAGACGTGCCTTGCACTGCTCAACTGACATACAAATACTGCACCGGTGGCTCAGTGGTTACGGTAGTTGCTTCTGGGACCTGGTGTTCTGGGTTCGATTCCCACCCGGGACAATTATTTGTGTGAACCACAAATAATTGTTCTGAGTCTGGGTGTACTTTGTGTCCGTGAAATGTATGTTTGTAAAGTCCCCCGCGACACAGGGATTTATTTCCCTAGTGCGGGAGTTGTCTTTTTAAAAAGAAAAAAAAAGAAAAAAATGAAGAAATTTTAAACCGCATTGTTACCTGCGATGAAAAATGGATTCTGTTTGACAACCGCAAGCGCTCAGCATGTTGGTTGGATCCTGGTTTAGCACCTAAACAATGCCCTAAACGAAAACTTACCCCTAGAAAAGTGATGGTCACTGTTTGGTGGTGTAGCGCCGGTGTGATTCATCACAGCTTCTTACCAAACGGGGTGAGCATTACTGCAGATGTGTACTGTGAAGAACTGAACACAATGATGGAGAAACTGGCACATCTCCAACCAGCATTGGTCAATCGCTCGTCTCCGCTGCTCCTGCACGAAAACGCGCGACCTCATACTGCACAGCAGACGGTCTCCAAGTGGCAAGAACTGGGGTTGGAAGCTCTCCATCATCCGCCCTACTCACAAGACCTTACTTTTTCCAGAATTTGAATAACTTCTTGGCGGGAAAAAACGGACAGCGAAGTCTTAGATGAATAGTTTTGATGCTTAAGTCATTAATGCTTACAAAAATTGGTGATAAATGAGGAATAATTAGCCGTTTTTAACCTTTAGGTTACGGTACCCTAAAAACTGAGAGCATTTTAGTATAAAAGAAGCAATTAAATCCAAAGATCATCAACAGATGTTCAGTTCGACATTTTGTAAATTACTACGGCAATTCGTTTGTTAAAATATATTTATGTATCTATTTCATCGGACATTATTGGTCTTAAAAGGTCAAAGATATGAATCAAAATGTTGTTCTTTTAATAATGATGCCATTTTGGGTGTTTTAAGTTATTAAGAAACTATAATTGATAATAACTAGCTGATGCATGCGACTTTGTCCGCGTCGTGTTTGTTATACCTTCGGATTTTTAACTATCCCACGGGAACTCATTAATTTTCTGTAGTTAAAAGTATTAAAAATGTAGACCGGAGATGTCTTCATTTTCAACCCCTTGAAAACCTTACAACCCTTGCAAACAACCCCTAAATTGAAAAAATCACAAAAAATTACTTTGGTATGACATAAAGATTTAAGTATAGGGTAAATTATATTTTATGTTCTCTATCTTAATTATCGAATTTTTAACCCTCTTTGAAAAATTGTTAAAAAAATTCTTTTGATGAAATGAAAAGGATTTAAATGTTTTCTGAGATTAGCAAACAGAGTAGGAAACAAAAAAAAACTGGCACTGTTCTATTTTACTTCTAACATCCCCCTGACTGAGTTTTTTGCGTTTTTTTGCTGTGTACAGACATTCAACCTCTACAGTTTTATTATATGTAAAGATAAAGATATCATACTATATTTATAGATCTTGAGGTTTTGTTTTGAAGCACGTATTTTTATTAACTATATAACATTGTGATGCATTCATCATGGGAATATTCTATTCCTCTTGGCCACATCAGTGTAACTAACTTTTTATTGCCAAGAGGCTTCTTCACCATAATCAGTGTACATCATCATCATCAACAGCCCATTGACGTCCACTGCTGAACATGGGCCTCCTCTTAACAGACCTTGGCAGCCAGGATCGTAGAGGGATTTCGCAGTAAGATGTAAACCTTGAGCTAATAGATGCTGCTGCCCATCCATCAGCCATATGTCCCTTAGTCGCCTTTTACGACACCCATGGGAGGACATGGGGTGGTCTATTCTAAGCCGGAAACCACACGGCATAAATAATCAGTGTAACTTATGAATAATTATTTGCGGCCACAGAATATATAATGGTAAAGTACAGAATATTCAAGCCGCAATATTAATTAAGGAATAGGGACTCTTGTTGCGATACAATTAAGTTCAATTCAGATCGCACGGAGCTAACTTATCATAGACTTAACCACCAATTTACTATTCTAAAAAAACATTTACCAAGCAAAGTTTTCTCATTTAAAGCTATATTAATATTATAAAGCTGAATTGGGTTGTTTCCATTGAATAGTCTGGGCCGGATTTAGAAGTTCGTAAGCCCCGGGGCAACAAAGGAGAAGACCATGACCTGACCATAAATGTGTAGTACCCTCTAATTAGTTACCCTCTAAATGTGTAATAGTATTGCCTTACTATCGATTGCCTATCGATAGGTTGTCAATACTATCGTGACCTCGAAAAATAGTCACAATATCGATAGCCCTTTTTTAATTTCTTGGATAGATACTATCGATAGTATCGATAGTATTGTAAAATACACTATAATAGTGATAGTATCGATTCTGTCGATAGTATCAATACCCAATAGTATCGATACTATTGCTTTATCAATAGTATTGCTCAATTTCTTGGATAGATACTATCGATAGTATTGTAAAATTTCAATAGGTACTATCGATAGGGCTATCGATATTGTGACTATTTTTCTAGGTCAACTATCGATATATCAACTATCGATAGTTAGGCAACACTAATGTGTAGAAAATTTGAAGTACCTACTTTTCAGGACGATTTGAATTATAGAAGAATAACCTTTGTTACAATATTTAAGAACTATTACATTAATCATGATTCTACAAAGTACAGCAGCAGGTAAAGGTCATCACATCGAAAAAAAAAAGTTAAAATAAAATAAAATAACTAAAAATCATTTTTATTCACGTAAATCTATTACAGGCACTTGCAAATAGTCAAAACAATAATTTAGTATTAAGTATTATTTAGATAATATCATATTTTATAATATTATTATTATTAATTATCTTATTTTATAAATTTTCAAATTAAACAAGTATTTAAGTTATTATTTTAATAATATTTTAGTCTAAACGTCTTAGTTTATTATTTAACTATATTGTGTCAAATAGCTTGTTCTGTCTATAATATTCATTCATAATGTCATTATTTAGGTGGACCATGAGTATATAACGACGGACGCGCTTTAATGCTACCACCGGATCCAATACGCCCCAACTGAGAAGATCCGGCGAAATAAACTCAGTGGGTTATTCTACTGCCGGTTTTAACACGACCCACGTGAGACGGTCCGGCGAAACATACTCAAATGGGCAGAACGTAGGTTTTGGTCCAGTTTAACTTTAACTATTTATTGGCGTACACATTTTTTGCCCAAACGGTTGTCTTTGTCAATGTTGTAGAGTTTACTCATCAGAATTTGAAAGACTTTAAATCTCTACTGTGGGGGGCCCTCTATTGTAGAGGCCCCTAGAAGTCTCTGGAACTATTGAAGATTTTAAATTATTTCACCATTAGGAAGCTACGTTATCCAGAAGTAACATAATAATATGCTATATTTAATTATGAAGTTTCCACGGGAGCTATACGGTTGAAATTATCGGATACTCCTTATATACGTGCTCGTTATAACATACCTAGTGTGTAATAGCCTTTATATTGCGCAAGATAAATAAATAGGTAGACTAGTAAAGTACCTACCACAATGTAAACAAGATATTAATTATACCGATCACTATTATTAGAAAATATTGTTATTCTATGACACCTCAGTTCTTGTGACATTAGCTGTCATACAAGTTGTGACGTCATTATACGATTTTGAGTTTTTCAAGATACAGAGAATATTTTTTTATGTGTTTTATAAATATGTGGTATGTATACAATATCTGGATTGAGTAAGTCTATATCAGCATCACCTTCCTACCCTGCTCCAATTATTTGGGGTCAGCGCAATATGTCACCCTCTTCCATTTTTCCCTATTAGACGTCTCCATACTCACAAAGTTTACATAAGACATATATAAAAAAAAGTGTTTTCTTTGAAAAAATTTACTGATTTTCAGCTTGTTGTGATTTTATGCACCTTCAAATGTTTAGATTGACCGGACCGGAATATTGCGGAATTTGGCTTGAAAAAGAATAATCATTTTAAAGGACAACGTTCGCTTGCTTAATTGAGTAAGGCGATTAACACACTGCTACGCCCCACGCAGCGTAGCATGTGAATTCGTCTTCTAACTTTGCTTGTAAGTCTCCGTTTGTATTGTAAACAGGCACAGTTCAATACACTGAAAATGCATCCTCGCGCGTTCATGTATGTTGCTCCGAAATTCGACATGCCTCCTGCGCGTATATACGGGCGAGACACAATGTATGGCACACCGAATCTCGGATAACCTTACGTGACAGCGAACAGCTTCGAATGAAATGAGTTAGAGCCGTTGTGATTCCACAAAACGCAAATATGCGCGTGAGTGCGTAAGCAACCCGCATGATGATGCAGATCTGTACTCCCGCAAGTACGTGCCGCATATTTGCATCGACACACAATATGCAGCGTAGTGCGTGGCAGTGTGTTAATCGCCTTACCAACATCTTCACAAACTGTCACATTTATAATAACAGTTAGAATATGATTGTTTTTAAGAGTTCAACTATGCTATGCTCCACCGGGTACGTATCAAAATCCCGAATTTTAAAAGACCGAATTTTAAAATACCGATGGACGACATCCCGATAATTGAAAGGCCGAATGGTTGTTTGGTCGAAAGTTTTAAATCCCGAAAGTTCATTTGCCCGAAAGTTTAAAATCCCGAAGTTTAAAATCCCGAAGTACAAAATCCCGAAATTGCCACCGTTTCCGAGATTTGTGAACCGGCGTAGGACGGAATGCAACTCGCGCTCTGATTGGTTGAACGGTTGTTAGTCCAAACGAATTTACCATAGTGTTGCAAAAATATTACAGTGGGCATAGTGAAAATAGTAAAAAATTGGAATGGACAAATCAAAGAATACAAAGTATAATAAAATTGTTAGATGAATCTCTAGGGAAGTAGCGCTCGCCGGCCGCTGCCGCGGCACCGCTCGCTACGCTCGCTCGGCTCGCGCGCGGTTGGTCTCTGTTCTAACATAACCTAACCAATTTTACCCAGTTCAAAATGACGAATCATTATCTCCCGCAGAAATGTTTTTACCATTTTTTAATTATCTAGGCGCAGGCAGATTGTATGTTTCATCATTTTGAACTGGGTGAAATAGGTTAGGTTATGTTAGAACTGCGACCAACCGCGCGCGAGCCGAGCGAGCGCAGCGAGCGGTGCCGCGGCAGCGGCCGGCGAGCGCTATAAAAAAATATTAAAACATGTTAAGCAGAATGTCCACCGTCATAACTGTGTTGCAGTGCCATCTATGAGTAATCGCGGGAACTACGTCGCTGCTCTTTGGGATTTCATCCATCGGTATTTCGTCCATTCGGGATTTCGTCCATTCGGGATTTCGTCGTTTCGGGCATTTGAACATCGGTATATTGTGTTTCGATATAACGACTATCGGCATTTAAAACTTTCGGTATTTTGAATTTCGGTGTTTTGGACGTCGATATTTCAATCATAGGTATTATGAACTTTCGGGATTTTAATACGTACCCGCTCCACCACTCCATCACCAATCATTGAAATACAGAAACCTAACAAATGTTCTAATTAATCTAACAGTACAATTAGTCAAGTTTTTTTTGTTTGAGTCACGTCAAAGTCCTTTCATATTAGGGTCAATTGCATTAACGAATGGATAGCTAAGTTAATTAATTCGATATTTGTACAATCACACAAAACCAAGGTCTCAAACATTAACACTGCAACGACGAGCAATAGAACAATGAGTATGTTCATTTCTAAGTTCACAATCAATCATTTCCACTAGATTGTTTTGTTGAAGATGATTAATTAAGTAATTTATTGGGTTACCAAGCAAGATTTGATCATTAATAATAATAATAATAATAAAATCTTTATTTCAGACTAAGTCCATAGATATTATAATACATGCAACAGTTATAAAATTTGCATACAAATAAATTCTTTTAGGATATTTGAGTCTTGTTTATGCAGCAATCATGCATGCTGGGTCATTTCCGGCTTAGAATAGAACATCCTATATCATCCTATGGGTATCGTAAATTGTGACTAAGGGACATACACCTGATGGATGGGCAGCAGCATCTATCAGCTCAAAGATACTCCCATCTAGATGCGATCGGTAATTACGGCAATTCCCCCCCTCAACGACTCTCACTTGCCAAGGTCTGTTAAGGAGGAGACCCATGTTCAGCATTAGAAGTAAACGGGCTGTAACTTGAAAATCTTGCAAGGTCGCACCGTCGCAGGAGTTTCCAAACACATACAGTTCTGGGTGCTCTCATTCCTGGCGTTCGGAAGAGCATCAAGATTGTTATCGTTATTTGCTGCAACCATTAGACGGAGTCCTCGTGATATGATGTGGCGATGGGAATATCTAATATATTTACTTACGTACAATAAAGGTCGGAGGAGATACACTCCTCGATAATTGATAGCCGTAATGATACCATTGCGGCTATCAATTATGACTAAAGTTCTCCCGACAAGTTTAATGCTAAAATTATAAAATTAAGGCTAGGACTGCACTGGTACGGTGACAGCAATCTCATGAAAACAACTCGGCGGCCGCACTCCACGAACGACAAGCGAAATTTATTTGTTAGTGGCATTGCAGTCGCCGTTCTAGTGCGGCTGCACCCTTAATTTATCTATACTAATACATAAAGAGTTTGTTTGATTGTTTGTTTGCTTGAATGCGATAATCTCAGGAAATACTAGACCGATTAGAAAATTTAAATTCTTTCAGTGTTAGATAGCCCATTTATCGGAAAAGAATATTTAATAATGAAGTCTCGTAAGAACGGGAGTGGGTGAGACCGCGTGCGGGATGCATGTATTCAATATAATTTACAGAATTATTAATTATATAGAATACCGTTAAGTATTCGCATCATTAGAACGAATGTCATATTGCACAACATCCCTAGGAAATTGCTCTAAACCAGAGACTAAATTTATATATCTCCTAAATTTATTACAATATTATTGCTTCTTATTTTCAAGGTCCGATTTAAGCGACAACATTAAATGCCCAAAGCGAATCAACTCAACAAAAAATAGACAACAGCCATTGTAATATTTAAACAAATTAGCGAGAACTTTAAAGTTTAATAATTTTTAGGATGTCAGCTTGTGACCATGATTAATATGACAAGGAACCAAGCCAAGGAAAGAAGTTAAGTGACAAATATACTTAAAATGGCTCCCAAAGTAAAGAGCCGAGCGTTTGCATTTAGCACTATGAGAACTTAAAAATACTGTCGTCTTAAATCTACTTATTTTATGTGAGACTTGATCCCGCGCGCTATTTGCCCTGCGAAGCTCCCGTTTCTGTGGGACATTCATATTTAAATGTTTAAATTTACCCGCCAGAGCGTTGATCAGCTATTTTTCCTGATTAGTTTTAGCAGTGCCACCTCAGACTTTATAAGACACCTAAATGATCCATTGGCCGACCTTCTAAATACTAGACCTTATAAAAGGAGATAACCTTTTATCGCGTCAAAAAGGGGTAGTGAAAGTATGAGTAGAAATTCAAGTTTTTTAAAGGCAAGACAATTTTTCGACACCTGTCTTTATTGATTTTTTATTCTAACGTACCTTTTGTATTTAGCCAAGAGTCTTTTACTACTTAACCAGCCATAAGACGAGCAGCCTTATCATCTTCCTTGTTAACAGCGACCACCTACCGTGAGCAATGTTTACAAACCAAATGATAGATGAATGGATGTAGCGCTAATTGAAATTAATGTTCACGTTGATTTAAAGGTTACATTAAATAACTTTGATAAAATGCTAAATGGTAAATATTAAATATTAAACATAGCTGTAGGTACTAACGTATTTTGAAGGCAGGAATGCAGTAATTAAAGTTGTTTAGATATACTTTGTGGTTTCCGGTTTGGAATAGACCATCTCATATCTTTCCAAGAGGCGACTAAGAGTCATACAGCTAATGGATGGGCAGCAGCAGCTATCAGCTCAATGTTACTTACCATTTTACTGCGATCACGACAGTTGCACAAAATTCCCCTTAAATTTGAGAAGATTGGTCGACCAATCAGAGGTAATTAATTAGTACATATTACTTGTATAAAATAGGGGTGTCCCGAAACGATCCACACAAACAGCGGGCACCTCTACTAATGGAAGAAACTTGAGAAATAAATAAATAGAAGAAATCAATGAATAAATCAATAATAGAGGTATTGAAGCTGTTATTATTCTCTCAAGAAACCTCCAACAGTCAATGAGCTATACTACACAAAGTCAATCCAATAAATATTCATAAATTTTGATTTCTGATGGCATATTTAAATTAACTTTTATTCTCGAGGAGCAAATGCAATACGCATCTTCTACATAATATTATAATTCAGTGGCAGTGGAACTCCTTTGTTCATCGCGTTGGTTGACTTCTACTAATATGAGGATAAGGTTAACCCACTAAATCACTCCAGGTGCTCTTCCAAGCGCGAGTTTTTAGGATTCAGGGATGCGAATTTACATATTTTTAAATTTAGAATTACCTATAGTTACTATAAATTTAAAAAATTGAGATTAATTGGAGTTATGTAATTTGCTTTTATTGGAAATAAATAGTTAAAAAAAAAACAAAAAAAAAAATTTGACCACTGGCAAAAACAAAATCGTATCTACATGGACAGTAAATTGTTCATTCCAACTGTTTATCAACCTACTGCTTACGCGATTATTTAAATACCTATTACGTTAAAATTAATCAGCAATTAAAACTAAATAATATAATCTCAAGAGGCGCAAATACAGCACCCATTTAGAATTATTCAAATGGGGCCAGTAGTTTCTGAGATTAGCGCGTTCAAACAAACTTTTCAGCGTTATATATTAATACTGACAGATATCGATTTATTGAGAATCTTAAAGATAATCCTTATTTATGCGTTTATGATTAAATAGATAGTACTTAATAATAATAGGTAATATATTATGTAATTTACCTAGTTATAGGTACCTAAGAACTGCCCAAGTCAAAAGGTGAGACAAAACAGGAAATCATTAATGTTATTGATAACATTAAATTCGAATCACTTTTGCATTACGATCATCTATTTCGGATAAACCGGTTAGCTCGTCTCCGGATCCTGAATATGAATTGATGCAACTTGTTTTTATTTTTGCGATCAAACTATTAAGATAAATTAATTGCTTTACACTACAAACACCAGGATTGTTTAAGTATAGGGTTGTCATCTCTTTAATTTGGCAAACCGGACAAGACGCGTTAAAACCCCGGATTTTGGAGCCCGAAACCCGGACATGTCAACTGGTTTGTTTAAGCATAGTCATCACCATCATCCTTTTACTCTTTGGTCCATCCACGGCATACGGTTGCCTGGAAGAGATTGCTTTTAGCGATAAGGCCGCTAATTGCAAAATATGTATAACTGTAATAATTATTAATTGTTAGTGTTACTATTTTATTTTGCAATAAAGTGTACTTCATTCATTATTATTTCAGCCGTAGGACGTCCACTGTTGGACATAGGCCTCCCCCATAGATCTCCAGTTGTAGCGGTTAGAAGCGGGCTGCATTCACCGCCCCGTGATCCTGCGGCCTTAACCAGATCATTATCAACAACTGCTCAACGATTTTAAGCATAGTCAATGTAATAAAATACAGCTGGAAATGTGACTTCAAATTTTTGCCCAGAGACTTTAAATGTTTAAACCCGGACTACAAATGAAGTACGGCCCGGATGCACCCCGGACGCCCTGTCAACTAGGAAAAATCTGGGGACACCCGGACGTGTGACAACCCTTTTTTTTTGTCCGGGGGAAAATACATTTACGCTTTCCCACCGCCGCAGCAGCGTATTCGCGCGCTAGCGGTGGGATATGTGGAACTCGCCCTCTCCATAGCGTGGTATGCTAAACTCATACCACGAGGAGAGGACCCTACATCACTAAAACCTCCCGGACACTCCTTCGATCCGCCGTTGGCGGGGGCCGGGTACGCATGAGCAATCCGGCCACGGATGGCAACCCTACTTAAGCATAAAAGCTATAAATTTTAACACACCCATCATAATTATCACTTTGCAATATCCTTGAGTGTATTATATTATACTAGCAGCGCCCCGCGGTTTTTTCCGCGTTACTCTGCTCCAGTGGGTCGAAGCGTGATGTTTTGTAGCCTATATGATAATCCAGCATATTACCTATCCCGGTGCGATTATTTCAGCCAATTCCGTTTAGTCGTTTTTGCGTGAAAGAGTAACAAACATCCATACATCCATACTTACAAACTTTCACGTTTATAATATTAGTAGGATCCATGTAATATATAAAATCAAAGAGCTTCCCGCTCACGGGTTTTAAAATAATTAAAATAAAATAAAATCTTACTCGTTAAATGGGCTATCTAAGAATGAAATAATTTTTGAAATCAGTCCATTAGTTCCTGAGATTAGCGCGAACAAGTAAACCAAGAAAAAAACAAACATATCCTCGTAATAAAACTATAAATAAAATATCTGTAATACCGCGTAAGTGACAGTTGTGACCATCGTAGCGGTAATTGGCTTTAAATTTCGGAGTTCGTGGGTTCGATCTCCACACTGGACAAGAAATCTTGTTGTAGATTCTAAAATTTCCACTCCGGAAGGGTTGGTTGAGGTAAAGAAGAATACCCTCTGAAAGCACGTTAAGCCCGATTGTTATAATATTATTATAATCTATAACAATCGTATACCAGGGAACGGGCAGCAGCGTTTACTTGTGTGTTACAACATAATACTGCGATCTGTGAAGAAATCCTCCCTTGGGAGGCGTCCCTTGTTCAGCAGTGGACGTTGTACGGGTGATGATGGTGATGATGACAGTTGGTATTTCATTGGTCTTCATCATCATCTTTATTTGCTTGAAAACATGGTTAGGTACAAAATGTTACAATTATATAGTTCAGCATGTTTCGCCATTGCGATAGCATGCAAATATTAAATTTTATACAAATTTTCTCAAACAATTTTATAATTAGGTATAACAATATGCACACACATTATTGTAATCAATATAATTAGTATGTTCACATTTATCATTATATTTATTTTAATAACATTGTTAGGCTGCGTTTCCACAGAAGCTGAGCTGCGCGGAGTTGAGCAGAGACTTATAAAAATTGACCAATCACATTGCTCAAAATACACATCTCATCTCCGTTTCGATTCAGTGGAAACACTGTTACCGGAGTTGAGAAGATTTACATTAAAATGTATGGTGCGCGGAGATAAGCGGGGCACAGCGGTGTCGAGTTAAGTGGAGCTGTGCCGGGTGAAGCGGGGCGGTGCGTTGTAGAGCGGGGCTGTGCGGTGTAGAACGGGGATGCGCGCGGTAGAGCGGGGTTGCGCGCGGTAGAGCGGGGTTGCGCGGGGTAGAGCAGGGCTGAGAGGGGTAACGCGACGTCAGGCGCAGGAGTTTGTTGCAGTTTGACCTGATACACACACATACCACACCGTACTGACTGAAAACAAAATGTATTTACTGCCCCGTTCAGCTCATCTCCACTTCACAGCTCCGCTACGCTAATCTCAGCTCTGGTCCGCTCCGGCCGTCACAGCTCCGCTCGGCTCCACTTCACCCAGCTACACAGCTCAGACCTGTACCGCTCATCTCTGCGCAGCTTTAGTGGAAACACCTACCTATTTACACGGCTCTGCTCCGCTGAACTCCGCGCAACTCCGCTTCTGTGGAAACGCACCCTTAAGTTAACTTTATAAGTAAGTATATGTTGTAAAGAAAAGAGTAAAGAGCAAAAATAACAATTTGCTACATTTGATTTTCAACCTTATAGCAATAGTAATTTTCATAAAATTTCAAGGACACGTAATCCTGCTTCGTATAAATCATTTATCTTTTTTGACCTCCTTTGTAACTATTTCTATTAATCAAGTTTTAAGTGTAACTTATACTTCATAATACATCCTACGCAGTGCTTTTAATAAATCAGAACTGTGTTTTGTTTGCCGAGAAATTACATAAAGCCAATGTGAAAAGTGAAAAACGACCTTAAGAATAAAGTTTCAAAGTGCATTTCACCTTATTCAAGATGTTTTTTTCAAAGTTGAATGGAATTACAGCATTACTTGAAATAGGCTTTATTTAGACAATTCAATGTTTTATTGCTTGGTAATGGTTAAAAATCGAATGTAGCATTTTTTTATTTTTATTTGTTCAACCTCCTGTTCTGCCCTGCGTGCCCCAACACCTGTATACGCGAGGACCTGTGCAACGCCACATATAATGCTGTGTCGATGGCTGAGTACTGGTCTTCTCAAATTTGAACGCCATGTCGACACGAAAAGAAGAAGAAAAATGTTTTATGACACAAATGCGTGCGTAGTTTTAACTAATTTAAAAATCTTTTACGTTGAATGAAAATCGATATGACACTTAATTTAGCTAGGTTAATGCTGCTGGCAATCTGATAATCTTTCCAAGTAGCCATGCATTTAGAATAGTCAGTATTTTATAAATCAGTTCGAGTTTAAAATTACACTTATATATAACATATTATTATATTCAACTATTTAAATATATGTATTTATACGAAAAAATGTATACTTAGGTACCTAAGCAAATAAATCGATTTACTTTCGTGTAAGTTGCTAAGTATTAACATTAGCGACAAGTATTTTTATATTAGAAAACTCTCCATTTCGGTCATCAATTAATTTTTATATACTCGTTCGATCATTACCAACCACCAACCCGCCTACCAAGCGTGGTGACTATTGCAATAACCCTTTCTCGGGTAGATGTCTATATATATGTACAACAGTCTAATATATATGTAAATATGATAATGACTCGACTCATCATCAACAGCCCGTTTACGTCCACTGCTGAACATGGGCCTCCTCTTAACAGACCTTGGCAAGCCAGGATCGTAGAGGGATATTGCCGTAATCACCACGCTTGGCAGACGGATTGGTGATCGCAGTAAGATGTAAACCTTGAGCTAATAGATGCTGCTGCCCATCCATCAGCCATATGTCCCTTAGTCGCCTTTTACGACACCCATGGGAAAACATGGGGTGGTCTATTTTAAGCCGGAGACCACACGGAGGTGAGAGTGAGAGATGACTCGACTCGTATCATACTAAATCTATACTAATATTATAAAGAGGAAAGATGTGTATGTAAGGGTGTTCTTTGTGTACGTGAAATTAATGTTTGTTAAGTCCCTCGCGACACAAAGATTTATTTAACAAGTGCGGGAGTTGTGTTAAAAAAAGAAAAAAAAATGTTTGTAACGAATTGGCTCAAAAACTGCTGGACCGATTTAAAAAATTCTTTCACCATTTGAATGCTACATTATCACTGATTAATATAGGCTATATTTAATTATGAAGTTCCCACGGGAACGGGTGTTACGTAGGTGAAACCGCGCGCGGGAAGCTAGTCATAGATAAAGAGAACAACTTGAAAAAGATTGTTGGAGAAATAGCACGTTTTCGCTATTTTTTAAACCTATCCGACTAATTTTAATAATCTTCCGTTACCAAATAGCTAATTTTATCTAAATATATAAATGTCGTATACTGGTTTTGTGGGGTCAATAAACAGTATAATACAATGATTAGTTAACTTGATTGTTTTCACAACGATATTAAAATTAGCTATTGATTACATAGCGAGAGGATTTCGCACTTTGAAGTGTAAATTTTAAATAATTATTTTTTTTAATCAAAAACTTTTTTAAATCATTATTATAATATTTCAAAGAGGTTAAGTTTTAAATGTTAGTATTCTCAATGAGCTAAATGAAATGCTTTGTCTTGAATGACAGACTCACAGATAAACAAACAGCCTTAACTTAGGAAGGGTTTTATAAATTCGATAAAAGATAAAAAAAAAACTTGTTAAGTGCTAGTCGGACTCGGACACAAAGGGTATTTTACCATTTTCAAGCATCTATCTACCTGTTGCCGTTATAGATATCGAGCAAAAAAGGCAAAAAAAAGTTTGTTGTATGAGAACCCCCCTTAAATATTTATTTTATTTTATTTTTAGTGATTGTTGTTATAGCGGCAATAGAAATACATCATCTGTAAAAATTTCAACTGTCTAGCTATCGCGGTTCTTGAGATACAGCCTAGTGTCAGACAGACAGACAGAGAGACATACAGCGAAATCTTAGTAATAGGGTCCCGTCTTTAGCCTTCAGGTACGGAGCCCTAAATATTTGCAAAGTTAATTATAGAGAATTCGAAGCTTGAGAGCTTCACATATTAAATGATAATAATAATGTTTTTTGCATTGTTTTAATCATAAATAAGCTTAAACAAGGTTGCATCCATGGTTTTTCCTTTTAAAACAAGATCGCCTTCACACTGTTTATTAACAAGGCCCTGAACTTAGGGAATCCCTATATTGTGTTACTTATGTTGTCAAAGCTATTAATTTAATTTAAGTAGTGGTGCTAAGAATCGAAATGCAGTTCGTATAATTATACATAACATTGAGCTATAAAAGGTATTTAGAGTAGTTTTATGTCGTAAGATAGATATAAATTATTTCATCATCAGCCCGTATAACGTCCACTGCTGAACATGGGCCTCCTCCCGAGGGAGGGCATTTGCCATAGTCACCATGCCGGGTTGGTGACCGCAGTTTTATGTTTGACCACACAAGGAAACGCTGCTTCCCATTCCTTGACATACGATTATTATAAATGATGTTATAATTATCGGGTCCAACGGCTTAACGTGCTTTTCGTAGGCTCGGTAGGGTATAGTTCCTCAACCAACCAGATCCGGAAAGAAATCTTAGATTTTACACAAAGATTTCCGGTTCGGCGTGGGGATTGAACCCACGACATCCGAGTATTAACGCGAGCCAAATACCGCTACGCTACGGAGGTTGTATAAATTATTTAATATATAATAATATATACAACTAAAAGTAGCTTATCTAGTTATTAAAACTAACTTGTAAAACTGCTTGACTGCACCGGTGGCTCAGTGGTTACGGAAGTTGCTTCTGAGACCTGGTGTTCTGGGTTCGATTCCCACCCGGGACAATTATTTGTGTGAACCACAAATAGTTGTTCTGAGTCTGGGTGTTCTTTGTGTCCGTGAAATGAATGTTTATAAAGTCCCCCGCGACACAGGGATTTATTTCCCTAGGGTGGGAGTTGTCTTTTTTTTTAAAAAAAAAAAAAAAAAAAAAATCGTAACTATTCTAACTAGAAAAAACAAACTAGAATGAATATTATAAGATATATTTATGGCTATGGCCCTTTGGAATGGCTACTTATGAGATGGATATGCTTGTATTCAGACATCGTAATTTTTCCTGGTCAATTACGTAAACGAAATATTTGTACCATTATTGATTATGACGGCTATACGGTCATCGCTTAATGTATATGTGGCAGAAATTAATATGAACTGTAATTCTTGTTTATACATTTCAATTTTCTTTGCCACATTATAAATAATAAATGCGTTTGGACCAAAACATAGGTCTGAATAGTACCCTTAGGCTTACGCCATATCCATCGGTGCATCGGAAATCAGGTGTAACCGTTGCTTCCTATTGTTATAACTTTATCTATAACAAACTTATTCCAGGAAGCAGGCAACAACGTTTTTCTATGTGTTACACCATAATAATAATATTAAGGCTACCAAATCGTCTGTCAAGCATGCTAACTATGGGAAAACCCTAATCGAAGGATGCCCATTGCCCATGTTTAGGAGAAGACGTGATAAGACGGCGTTATACGAAAAGTAAATATATGGCGAAAATTTTACACACTATGTTCCCAGTGTATTATTTATGTAATTGCAATCCACAATTACGCAAATAGTGTCCTAATTTACACAAACAAAAGATATCGATGACAAACATTAAGTTCTAAAGGAACTAATCCATTCATAGTATTAGATATCGAAACTAAACATAATTAATGGAGAAAGCTAAACGTTGACACACTATTGAGTGTTTGGACGTGAACTACTTAATTACAAAGAACTAATATAATACGATACTACGACATTAATGCGTCAACTGTTACTCTGCGTTCCCAAGCTCTGCGATGACGGGGCGACGGCGGCGGCGGCGGCGAGAGCATTATTTAACTGCCGCGCATAGCTGTTGTGGCGTTGTTAAACAACGTCCGAACCGCTGCCGCCCCGCTAGACGCAGAGTTCATGTCCGCGGCCTAAGGGATTACATCAGTCATAATATGCTCTAATACTTTATTAAGACTTGGATTAAGTTTAAGGCCTATTTGTTGTTAGATTATAAATTCAAAGGTCGCTATAAAACTTATTAGTAATTTTATATTTATATATCCGACCACTGAAAGCCGTTTTATCTTCTTATCTTGTCAACTTAATATTTATGTCAAGTGTGCTCTATAGGTACTAAGTAATAGGTAAAATTCTAGTTTTGAAATCTTATAAAATCGTTTAATTAAATTTACTCGATGAATTGTCTTATATTAGTGGTACCTTTTTCCGGGGAGAAATGCCCTTACGCATCCCTTCCGCCGCTGCAGCGTTCCAAGGGGTATGTAGGACTCGTCCTCTCCATAGCGGTGGTATGCTAATCATACCACTGGGAGAGTACCCTGTCCACTAAAACCCGGGCCACTCACCAAAGGCAGAGGCAGGAGTACCCCTGCCTCTGCCTTTGGTGAGTGGCCCGGGTACTTTGCGGCTATCCGGGACATATTAGTGGGCCTGAAGTTTTTTTCGGACGGAAATTTATATCGACGAGTAAAGCTCCGGGTATCGGAATGTTGTTCGCAAACTAAGGATCAGGAGAGCAAAGGGAGACGCGTCGTGGTCGCGGGCGGTTCATTAGTGTATGCAAAAGTAATCATAATGAATAAATAGTAAATATTCTTAGAACTAATTGTGTGTATCCGTTCACCTGTTTATTAATAGTTAATAAGTCATTTAATTTGTTCATAGTAATAGTTTATAATCTTCAGTATATACCACAAATATTTGAATAATACCACCATAATTCTAGTTGAATTATGTTCCACCAATTAGGAGAGTTACGTAACAATTGCCTGACGTTATTGTTTATGTTTTGTTGTTGTGAATACATTAGAATTATATTACGATGAAATTATTTTTACTTGCTCGTGAAAATGGCACTTGCTTTGATAAGTTTTGGGTTACGTAGTTTTTATATAAATTTATGAGAACCAGAAATGCATCGCTGAGTTGTTCTCTGTCTTTCAGATATGAAAGCGAAATTTACGCGACGAAAGAAGACCCGTGCCTCTGTTAAGTGGTAAAACCTAAGGGTAAATGTAAGGAGAAAATCGTGGGCCGATGTTTGTATACAACTTGTTAACTGTAATACTGCCGTCATAATTGACAATATTTCAAAATTCGTAACACATTCAACCAAAAATACCTTTTCTTTATTTTCAAATTCTGATCCGAAAACTATTTTTTTGATGATTATGACGTATTCGTTACGGTCGGTCTATTGCGGATTTGCCTGTTTAAAATGAAAAACTATTAAAACATCGTTAAGAATTAGCTACTGTAATTTTTTCATTAAATTTTCAACTCTGACCAATAAATTTCATCAAACATCCGTAACAATGACGTTATCCGCCGCTTACGTCTATTTAGAATGAGCCAAACAATTTTTTTTGGTATGAAAAGAAAAACTTTGAATTTCATAAAAAGAAAAAATAAGGGCAGCTTAATTTTTGATCTAGTTTCAAAAAAATATTACATGTCATAAATACGAAATGTTGTCAATTAATTAAAAAGGGCACAACACTTTTTTCCCAAATTAAGTTAAATACATATTTAGAATCAGGAGAAAAAGCCTTACATGTCTGTAATTTTTGGAAAATGTTGAAATAAAAAAGTTAGTTGGTTTTCATTAATGCAGAGATAAACATCGAGTCTAGATGAGCTTTGTGTTGACTGTCATGATGGCATGAAACTCGTCGCTCTGATGATGTATTAATAAATGTTTGAAAGCAACAATAATGTGATATGAATTTGAGCACATGTGATTCGTAGAAGTCTGAATTGCCATCTAAAAGACAATAAAGAATCACTTGTTTGTCACGACCAAGTAGGCCCACTCAGTGTTACGACGTAAGATATTTTAAACTTATGGCCAAAGGAGTTTCAACGTCTGCGCTAAGAACACCATCATCAACCCGCCTGCCTAGCGTGGTGACTATGGCATGTGACCATGTTCAGCAGTGAAAGCTGTACAGGCTGATGAGGATGATAATGTTTCATCATCATCATCAGCCCGTATAACGTCCACTGCTAAACAAGGGCCTTCTCCCGAGGGAGGGTATTTGCCATAGTCACCATGCTTGGCAGGCAGGTTGGTGACCGCAGTATTAAGATGTACCACACAAGGAAACTCTGCTGCCCGTTCCTTGATATACGATTTTAACAATTAATGTTATAACAATCGGGACCATTGGCTTAACGTGCTTGCCGAGGCACGGAGGGTAGTCCCTCAACCAACCAGACCCGGTAAGAAATCTTAGAATTTACACAAAGATTTCCTGTCCAGCGTAGGGATCGAACCCACGACCTCCGAGATTTAAGGCGAGCCAAATACCGCTACGCTACGGAGGTTGTCTGCGTCTGCGTTTAGACGATTATTATTATGTACTCGATATAAGCTCGTAAAGGGCACCATTATGTATCCAGATCAACATTGATACATAACGCTGCCCTTTATTTGTATTCTTATTACAAGATGCTGTCATCTGGTGATGTATTAATTAGCTCATCGAACATAACCTTTGAGACAAAGACCTAAATGTCAAATATTAATGTGAATTACTGGTATTAAGTAGACCACTATTACCAAATAAAATGACAAATGAACGGCTAAGTACGAGTCGGACTTGAACACGAAGGTTCCGACATCGTGCAGCATTTAAATCAACAAAATTTAAAAAAAGGAAGCGGCCGTAGCCCAATGGCTAGGGCATCGGATTTGCGATCATGTGGTCGCCGGTTCGATCCGCACCCATTGCACTACCGACAAGAACTCACTCGTAACACAAGCATTTTAGATTAGCACGTGGGGTTAACAAGAATACTAGTAGAGTACAAAGTTTCTGCTAGTACCTCTTTTTAAATAATAAACAAAATCAAATGAATCAAATCATTGCGATAAATTGTCCTTTTTCTTTTTTTTTGTTGTCCGGGTGGAAATGCATTAACGCATTCCCACCGCCGCGCCGCTGCAGCGTATTCGCGCGCTGGCGGTGGGATATGTGGGACTCAACCTCTCACATACAACGAACAACACATGTCACATAGCGTGGTATGCTAATTTATACCACGAGGAGAGGACTCTACGACCACTAAAAACCCCCGGACACTCCTTCGATCCGCCGTTGGCGGAGGCCGGGTACGCATAAGCAATCCGGTCCGCGATAAACTGTCCTGCTCTACCATTTTCTGACTTACAAAGAGTTATTTTCCTTTGATCATATTAGCACCTTTGGGCAAGTTGTTATATAAAGTTGTTATTATTCTTTCATTCAAAGGTGTGTTATTTTGATAATATGGTAAGTTTATACTACTAAGTTCTAATTTCTTTCTAAAAAGTTCACGCTGAGGTTGTGTGGAAAAGATCGCAGAAGCGATAAGGCAGCTTTGCAGGATTGGTAGCAGCATTTATACTTTTATTAATATTATATTATATTTTATTTTTTAGGTAGAGAGATGTTTTTTTTATAGGCATATAATACACATAATTTTGGGTATCTCGTTTAATGCAAAAATATACCTATTCCTCTATCATATTGCACGCTATTAATGTAACCTAAGCAAGGAAGATCCGGATAAATAGAACAACAAAAATAAGATACCTTAGATTATCATAAATCACTTAAATGTCGACTCATAAATTGGATCCCAATATCATTAGCAAAATGCAAAAAACATGTTCACTTTTTAATTAATTCCATATACATCCTACTAATATTATAAACGCGTAAGTTTGTATGTAGTTATGGATGGATGGATGGATGGATGGATGGATATGATGGATGGTGAACGCTTTTGCCCGAAAAGTATAGGACTGATTTAGATGATATTTTGCACAGTCATTGATTATAGCTGGATTAACATATAGACTCTATAACATCACACTACGACCCACCGGAGCAGAGTAGTACTCCCACACACGTAAAACCGCAAGGCGCAACTCTAGTACTCTTTTTAATTAATTCCATGTCCATTAAAAATGATAATTAATAAAACTTATACGCTATGATGAACGTTATACTCATCAACATAATTATCAGCCGGAATACCGACCACTTCTGAACAACGGCCGCATCCCGAGGGAGTGTTTGGCATAGTCACAAGTGTCACAACGCTTGACAGGAGGTTTGGTGGGTATTATATTGAAATACACAAAGAAACGTGCCTTGCCCGTTCCCTAGTATACGTTTATGATGAACTAGCTTCCCGCGCGCGGTTTCACCCGCGTAACTCCCGTTCCCGTGGGAAATTCATAATAAAATAAAGCCTATGTTCTTTCTCAGGCTCTAGACTATATCTGTACCAAATTTCATTTAAATCGCTTCAGTAGTTAAGGCGTGATTGCGTAACAGACAGACAGACAGACAGAGTTACTTTCACATTTATAATATTAATATAGTAAGGATAAGTAAGGATAGTAAGGATAATGTTACAATAATCGGGACCAACGGCTTAAAGTGCTTTCCGAGGTATGGTGGATAATCCCTTAACCAACTGGACACTGAGAGAAATATTAAAATTTACATAAATATTTTTTTTACCGGCATGGGGATCGAACTGACGACCTCCGAGACTTAACGTTATATTAATACTAGTTTCCCCGCATAACTCCAGTTCCCGTAAGAACTAAATTTAATTAAATATAGACTATAGCTTTCCTCGATAATTCTAACACGCAAATAAACTCTTCAGTTTTATATATTAGGACAGATTTTAGCTTAATTAGTAATAAAAAAAAAATCGCAGCGGCTCTCTTTATTGCGTCACGTTCCCCAAGTGCTGATATTTACTTTGCACAGCAGGTAACCATTGCCATTCGACGGGGTAATGCTGCCAGCATTCTGGAAACCTTACCAAGTAGAATAGATTTAGATTAGGAGTATTTTATAAGTTAGATTTAATTTTGCGCATGGTTCCGTCCTTATCTCCGCTTATCTCCTTTTTTCAGACGGATATATTTAGTTAGCTACGAGGTTTTTTGCTACTTCACCGGACATAAAGTTGAGCAAAGCTCCAGCCTTTAATTAAATATTACCTATCCTACTAATTTTATAAACACGAAAGTTTGTAAGTATGGATGGATGGATGTTTGTTACTCTTTCATACCAAATACTGAACGGAATTGGCTGAAATTTTGCACCGGGAAAGGTTATTCGCTGGATTAACAAAACGTCATGATCCGACCCACTGGAGCAGAATAAAACCGCGGGGCGCAGCTAGTCTTTATATTAGAGTATTATTAGGTATAGCAAAAATTGGGTCCTGCCTATAAAAAAAGGTTTTGTGTTTTATAAATACCACAGCCAAATTGATCAAAAGGATCTCTGATATCAAATACCAAAATGACCTCACATAAACCAATACCTATAGCAAAATTTGCAACATTAAAATCTCAATACAACTATCAAATCCATTTGATATTTAATTGTTTATTAGAAATTAAGACAACTATCAAGTAAGCCACATTTCATTCCACTTGAACTTGGAACCATATGTGCATCTTCACAATTTTACTACACTCATTATCAAACTAGCAACTTTACTAAAAATCAACTCTAATACCTTGCAAATAAGAGCGAAGTACGAAGTAGTGGATAGTAAAAGAATGCAGATGTCAGTTGGTACAACCATGTGAACATGTTTTTTAGAATAGTTTTCGAATGGTATAAAAAGCAAAAGTTGCTTCATTGTAGTACCAGTACGTTTAGAACCTCTGCCCAAGCATCCCTGATAGGGATGAAGAAAATGATTTTGGTAATACACGCTCTTTTGTGCCTTGTGACGTGAAGTGTTTTTTTTTTAAATTTCTTTAGTTAGCGGGAAGGATTTGACGTTTTGGTATTTATGGAGCTTTTTGGTGATATACTATTTTTTTTTTATGGTCGTTTTAATTTTTACTCTGTATTACGTAATTACGTAACGTTATTATAATATATTTGTTAAGTCTTTATTTTTCTGTTATTTTGATAATAGAAAAATTTTGCTGTTTCTTTTATATTAATAATTGATGTGTGGTTTCCGGCTTAGAATAGACTACCCCATGTCTTCCCATGGGTGTCGTAAAAGGCGACTAGGGACATATGGCTGATGGATGGGCAGCAGCATCTATTAGCTCAACATTTGCATCTTACTGCGATCACCAATCCGTCTGCCAAGCGTGGTGATTATGGCAATATCCCTCTACGATCCTGGCTTGCCAAGGTCTGTTAAGAGGAGACCCATGTTCAGCAGTGGACGTCAACGGGCTGTTGATGATGATGATGATGATGAATAATTGATTGATAACAAATAATTGATTGATAAAGTTGGCTTTTGCTTTTATATTGATAACAAAAAAAGATTACAAAGCTAGCTTTTGATTAATTTCAAAGTGCAATCAATCCCATTTTTAGTATTGAGAGATAAACTTAAGTACTTAAAAGTTAAAATAATTATTTATATGAGAAATAATGCCATCAATTATTTTTTTTTTACAATTAAGGAAGTTTATTTAAAATGTCATTGTTTTGCAATTAAAAAAAAAAATAGTTGTATACTGTCGATGACGTCATAATCATCATCAACCCGTATAACCACTGTGATATATGCGTCCCTTCCCGAGAGTGGGTTTCTGCCAAAGTCACATTGTTCATGCTTGGCAGGCGGGTGTGTGTTAAAACACATAAATGCCCTGTGAAGTAGCAAAAGCCTCGTGGCTAATTACATAAACGTCCATCCAAACAAAACGCGGGTTTATGACCGCATATTGATAATGTATGTCGTAAAAAAACTCGTTGACATAACCTGTTTTAAGTTAAAGTTAAGTAATCTGTTTAGTAGGTACCTAGATAATTAATAAAATAAATTTAATATATTTTAAAGGATAACAATAATCTCATTTCAAAAATATTTATTCACTAGATTCCCGCGTGCGGTTTCACTCGCGTAGTTCCCGTTTCCGTGGGAACTTCATAGTAAAATAAAGCCTATTTTCATCGGAGATAGTGTAGCTTCCTAACGGTAAAAGAATTTTTCAAATCCGTCAAGTAGTTTCGGAGCCTATTTAATTCAAACAAACAAACCAACAAACAAATCTTTCCTCTTTATAATATTATTATTAGTATAGATTAACATAAATTAAGATTAAGTTTTATTCAGAATATACTACGCCATTGCTACCCATGGGTGTTGTAAGATACAATTAAGGGATATACACCTGAGAGATGGGCAGCTGCATTTATCAGCTCAAAATTATTTATTACTAGCTGCAAATCGCGGTTTTACTTGCGTCACTCTGCTCCAGTGGGTCGGAGCGTGATGTTTTGTAGCTTATATGTGAATCAAGCTTATAAACTATCCCGGTGCAAAATTTCAGCCAATTCCGTTCAGTAGTTTTTACCTGAAAGAGTAACAAACATCCATCCATCCATACTTTCGCGTTTATAACATTAATAGGGTCTTACTGCGACCACCAATCCGCCAGCCAAGGGTGGTGATTGTGGTAATGGCTAGTTAAAGGTCTTTAAAGAGGCGGCCCATGTTCAGCAGTGGACGTAAACATATTATAATTAATTTATAATTAGGCGGTCTCGGACTAAAGTTTTCATGTCATTATCAGTTTTTAACAACTGCATCATAGATTTATCTACTTAAATTAAATTAAAATTATAGGCATTGATTAAAATAACATGACTCATCATAAGTAAAATATATATAACTTTTATGTATATCTTTTGGTGCAACGTTTCTATTTAACGAACCATTTGACGGAAAATGGCAATTTTCATTTGACATTTTTTTAAATACACCTCCCGCACTAGGCAAATAAATCCTTAGGTTTACTCCTGAGTTTACTTTGTGACTTTTAATTCCTAAAAGAAAATTGCGGTAGTAGTAATTTAGACGGGGACGGGGATATTCACAATTTCCGAGATTTTTACGTGAATGATGACTAAATTATATACTTATGTTAATTATGGCATTTCACATTTTCTAAATAAATAATCTATTAATTTGGTAAATTAAAAGATAAATACCTAAAGTGTTATAATTACCTAAACGTTATTCTCGAACTAATAATCATATATATAACGTAGACCTAATTTAATTTTAAACATTTGATTAACTGCATTTGCTTACATAAGACTTACTAGCTGCGCCACGCGGTTTCACCCGCTCCACTCTGCTCCAGTGGGTCGGAGCGTGAAATATTGTGGCTTATATGTTAATCCAGCCTATTAAAGAAAAATCTTTTAAATTATAGATTATGCTTACTACTTTTCTTATAATTATAGATTAAATATATAGCTTTAATTATAGAAGAAAAGTCTTTTTAATAATGTAAGTTCCATAAAATTTAAAACAAATAGAAAAAAAACATGTCATATATTAAATTAAACGAAATATATTTCATAACCAGCAAAATAATAAAATAAAAACTACAAATACGACCTCGACATTTAGGTAGGTACATAAGAAATGCAACATTTCAATAAAAAAAAATAAGAATAAATAATTTATTGAATAGTGCAACGAATATCTCAATCCGTACAAGTAATAAAAATAAAAACAAATTGGTTCAATATCACTGTAATGTCCATTAATATTTATACTAAACTAGCTGCACCCCGCGGTTTTACCGGCGTTACTCTGCTCTAGTGTGTCGGAGAGTGATGTTTTGTAGCCTGTATATTAATCGAGCTTATTAACTATCCCCGTGCAAATTTTCAGCCAATTCCGTTCAGTAGTTTTTGCGTGGAAGAGTAACAAACATCCATCCATCCATACTCACTAGGTAACTTTCAATTCAACTTCAAACGCGAAAGTTTGTGAGTATGGATGGATGGATGTTTGTTGCTCTTCTTACCCTCCCTACGGGAGGAGGGACATGTTCAGCAGTGGACGTTATACGTGCTGATAATGATGATGATGATTACGTCCACTGCTGAACATGGGCCTCCTCTTTGATAGACCTTGGCTTACTAGGGTCATTGTAGGCGGATTGATAATTGCAGTAAGATGGAGTATCTTTCAGCTGATAGATGCTGATGCTCATCCATCAGGTGTATGTCTCTTACTCGCCACTAACAACATCCATAGGAAGATATGGGATGGTGTATTCTACATAAATTACATTACATTTAAATTAAATTACTTACATATCATAGACTCATTATTATATTGATGAAAATTATTATATTGACCGCACCATTGCCACAGTAGCTACGGTAGTTGCTGAGATCTGTTGTTCTGGGCTCGAATGCTTCCCGGGAATTGATTTATGTAAATATAAATTTATTCTGTGTCTGTGTGAGCATTGTGTCCATAAATTATGTGTTTGTAAAATTGCCGCAACACACGGTTTTTTTTTTGTTTTGTTTTGAAAGATTACTAGCAGACTTTTTAAGTCTATTAGTATTCTTGCTAACCCCTCTGCGGCTTGTGTTACGAGTGGGTTCACGTCGGTAGTACAATGGGTGGGGTTCGAACCGGCGACCTCAAGATCACAAGTCCGACGCCCTAGTCATTGGGCTACAGCCGCCGGCACGCTATTGTCCAAGGGCGAAGTTTATGTTTTCAAAAAAAAAAAATTATTTCAGAAATACATGATATATTATTATATTACATATTATGATACTACACTACAAATATATTATATTAGTAAAAAATAATAAATATCTTTGTAAATACCATGACAGATGTAGTAAATATAATTCACAAATAAATTAATTCTATTGATTCTATATATTTATACGCGAATGACAATAGAGATTTTTAAAAGCAAACTGTACGTGTAAAATTTCACACATAGCTTGCTAAAACCTTGTAATTTTTTTTACAAAATGGTTGCGTAAACTTTATGCCAACTAAAAATGAAGAAAAAAAACAGAGCTTTTATTTAAAAAACGAAACGAATAATTAAACTGTCAAAATAAGACGCTTGCATTTGTTTCTCGGCGACTTTACTGCAATAATTCTTCATGTCAAATTACAAGGTTTCAAATGTGTTGACTAATATAACAAATAGGTAACTATTTATATGGATTTAAATCTTTTTGATGTTTTTCTAGTCAATATATTTAACATCAGACAAGATTTAAATTTAATTGATGGCATTATTTATATTATACTTGCTTCTGCGAACGAACGAAATCGTCTCGGTGGAATAATCACCCCGATTTTGAAACATTCTTCATTGGTGTTTCTTTTCTATTGATATAAGCGTGATGATATAGGCTTCCGCAATAAATGGGCTATCTAACACTGAAAAATTTAACAACTTTCCAAATCGGACTAGCATTTATTGTGCAATAAACAAATAAGCAAACTCTCATCTCGTCCTTGTCAGTTCTATAATATTAATATAGATCAGACAAGGACGATTAATTGAAGTAGTTATTGTTTCCTAATAATACATAATTGCAAAGTTCCAATAAACTACTGCCTGATTATAATAATAGGTATATCAACTTGTTAATTCAAAAAGCTTCATCACATCTCAAATTACCATAACAAATCCATAATAATATATTTTCTATTCCATGTTTATAAGATTTATCGTACAAAAAATTGCTAATCATAACCAGAATCTTGCTTCGTTAACATATTGTGACTTATGAACTCTTGACCTCTACGTTATAACATCTTTTAACAGGACTTTTTTTTTGCAAAAAAACCCATCTGTTGAAGATAGGACATCTGAAAACTTGTTTTTAAAAAATGTATCCATAAATTTCTCAACTAAGATTCCACTTAAATTCGAATTAGTTACCAAAAGCACAGTTTTTGTCTAAGCTTCGCTTTTGATCTTGCGAAATGAGCTCATACGAACCTTTTATGAAGTAAATGTTATTCTTTAAGTTACGTTTCCTGACCAGCACGTATTAATCATAAACTATTTTGAGACAACCTTGTTAAAATTAAACCCGCTTGAACGTGAGAACTCATTTTTGTCTTTCATTCTTCGCAGGTTATATTAACCGCTTTAGCGGTGGTGTGTGGAGCTGATAAACTTGACTCTCGGAATTCGAGGGAATATTTGCCTCCAAATGCCAGGACAGCAGGTGGAAGCCTCAGCGCTGTAGACGCTCCGTACAAAGTCCTTCCTTCAGGAAGCTACGAAAATGAGGCGCAAGGCATTGTAGTAGATGCCGTCAACCCAGGCATTAGGACTTCTGGAGCAGAGCCAACTGGTCTTGGTGGTCCAAGAGCTTCATATGGTTCTACAGACTCTAAAGTAGGAAATGCAGCATTTACTGGATCCGTTTTTGGTGCTAATGGAGTCAACACTAGAATCGCTCCAGGATTTGCTTCTGTTGCTGCAGGGCAGACTGAACAAACTGGTTCAAGTTCGCTGAAGTTCGCAAACGCTGGTTCAAATGGTTATGACTCTGATAATGGGATAGCCGTTGGTGTAGATGGTGTTGGATCTGGTGCTAGTGGAGCCCAAGGTGCATACTCGTACAAGAGCGATGGTAAGTTGCTTTTTAATACATATATTATTTAATATTAAATAGTCATCGTAATGTTTGTGGTAGGTTGCTGGATGAGTTTGAACCGGTACCCGTGCAAAAGCATTTTAGCCGTACTTGTATTATTAATTAATTTAAAGTTGTGTGCTGTGATCATAAGTAAATAAGTATATGCGAAGTTAAAATTAATATATCTAAGGTTGTCACCAACAACCATAACAATAAATCACAATGAAATGACACGTTCATGAATATTTTTAAATGAAAAATTTATCTAAGTCGTTAAATTAAACATAGATACTTCATCGATGATTTATCTGTTAGATATCTACCTACTCTGCATAGCAACCTAACAATTGAATACTTAAACGTTTTTTTTTGCGCTTTCTTCTTAATTGCGAAAGCGTGTAGCAAAACCATATTGAATTTGGCTGTCCAAAATTTTTAAATGTTATATTTTACTTATTCTGTGTATACATAGATACATTTTTTATTGTTTTTTGCGTCGTCTTAATATTTACCTAACATTATTTAGGGTTTCACTACACAGCACTAAATTATGTTCTAAAAATATACTCATTTAAGTAATGTCTTCTTGGGCGCGTCTCGGGGTTAATGACATAGATTTATTAAATAAATATAAAAAAGCGCGTTGGCATTGTCATCCTTCTGAATTTATAAAACATGCGAAAAAGACTACTAGCTCCCTTAAAATTCCATTCCGAGGGGTAACTTTATTCCTACGATTTTTCTATCCTGGAGATAGAAAAATGGTAGGACTAAATTTACTACCCCTGGAAAGGGATTTGGAGTGCTTTGTCCAGTAATCCGCTCTGGGTGTGTCTTGACCGGTGGGTAGGATTTTTGGTCAACAAAACTCATTCCCATGATAAAATAATACAAACATTAAAAAAAATTACGAACGCACTTTATATATCTATAGATCTATATGATGCCAAGGTAAAAAGTGACATAACTGGCCTCACGATTATAATCATGATATAAAATAATAATAAACAAATCAATTACAATATAATTGATACAATTATTTCATAATGTATGACAACTAAACGATGTCGGAAGCCTTGTTTTATAATTATGAATGAAAAACTTGTCGCTGACAAATACTTCAATTAGTTAATAAGAAGCATACCTACTACAAACCACGTAAGTGACAATAGCTAATAGGTAAGGTTGAAAATTCAATGAAGCAAACTGATATTTTGCTTTTCAAAACATATACAACGAACATATTTCTTGTCGGATGAAATTATACCCTATTACCACTTATCTATTTACTTGCGCGGTATTACATTTTCATCGACGACGTAGCAGGGTATTATTATAATTATAATAAGAATACATTTTTTTTACACTAACTTACAATGTACATCATCGTTATCATTATTCGACCATACATATTATATAACAAAAGTTATATAATCAATGTATTATAATTATTATTTATTATTTTGTCAACACTACGTTTTTATATTCATAAATATCCCTATCTAAATTTCTAAGAAGAGCTCAAACCGGGAGTGATAGTGGAGTCCATGCTACCGGTGACTGGACGCTCAGTGAGAGGATCCTCCGCACAATAAGCGCCGTCTCCAAAAATACCACGTTTTGGACCTGATCCTTGATCCAATCGCTCTTCATCGGTCAAAGTTTTTAGATAATAAGTAGTTAATGAGCTGTTACCACTAGGTATTAGTGATCGCTGAGTTAATGATTGTTATTCCACCGCTGAACTCCGGCCCCCTCCGATGAAGGTTTACCATTGTCTCCAAACTTAGCAGACGGTGTTAGAGAACAACATCAATGATCGCGACTACAGCCTGCCCATGGTGGTTGTCATACTGAACCGAATGCAAAGAACAGTTGCAATAATTCTATCGAATTGCTATTTGGAAGAAAGGAATAAAGGTCGCAGCAACCTGACAATAAAAAAATACTTTAAACCAACGAGTTAAAGTTTATAACAATTCGTCAGATCTGTGGTATTTATTACCTCATTACTATTTTTAGTTTAATTTTTGCTCCAACATACGGATAAGTACACCTATTGCGAAAAACATATTATTATTATTATCCTTTCTTCATTATAAGGCAAATGTTTTAAAGATCCTGTCTTAAACTTAAAAGATTTAGATTTATGTGTTAATCTACATAAATTGGAGGACCAATAAATTAAATAAAAAGTCTGAATCATCACATAGAATTTGTAAAACGCCGCTTTTTTAAATTGATTGTTGCAAAAAACGGCTAAGATTAATTTACTTTAATTTGCTGATTTAATTTATTTCTTAGCGCGATTGTTAACATAAACCAACTAAAAACTAGCGCTAGGTGTTTGTCTAGACAATGCTGAGGTAGCAACCTTTTCGGCAGAATGTGCATGATTACATACAATTGCTTTAACTTCTACATAAATACCCTTGATAACATAATGCTTAATTTGGATAAGGATTAATATTACGATATACATTTAACGTAGTTTCTTTCTTCAGACGATTAAATTTTTTTTATGAACATAAAAGCGGTTATTGTGACTAAACTATGATAGTTAGATATATGCTCTCGTGGACTTTTTTGTAGATCTTAATAAGACCTACAAACCCGTAGTACATTATTTGGTTCTATTGTCAATAGTTTTTGCAGCGCACGCATAAATAGGTTTTCGCTTTTACACCTTGGGTTACAAAATCGCAATTTTCTTACGGATCCCTAACTTTTTTCAAAATAAAATATAGCCTATAATCTTCCTCGATAAATGGACTATCCAACACTGAAAGAATTTTTGAAATCGGACCAGTAGTTCCTAAGATTAGCGCTAGGTGTTTGTCTAGCCAATGCTGAGGTAGCAACCTTTTCGGCAGAATGTGCATGATTACATACAATTGCTTTTTTTATATCACTACATAGAATGAGTATGAAACAAAAGTCTCTTCCCGCTGTCGGTATGTCCCTATGTATCTTTAAAACTACCCATCGGTTTTTTATGCAGTTTATTTTGATGACAGTGATTAAGAGGACACGTGCGTAGCTGGGGCAGGTCGCTAGTATATTTTTATCTAATAGTAATTTCTATTGACTATCTATCTTGTATGTTTTGCTGAAATAAACGTATTTTCATTCTTTCATCAGATTGCTAAATGTTAAATAACTTATACTAAACCGCTGATATCACCAGTACCTTCGAGGGTAAATTTTCTATATCACCTAATCATCCGATAAAAAAGGCAGGAATTAAAAAAAAAAACCTTTCATAGGATGAAAAAGGGTGACAAATTTTGTACGCAGAAATTAATATCGACGCGGACGAAGTGATTATCCCTTCACAACACAGGGTTTTTAATATAAAAGTGCGAAAGATGTTTAAAATCTTAGTTTTAACTTTTGTAGCATATTTGGGTTCATGGAAATTAGTTAGGGCTATTATATTTGTATGCAATCTTTTTTAATTTCACGGTTGAAACGCATAGTGTCCGTGTGTCGTCACACTTTCTTTTACGGTCTAAATTGTTGATGTTTTATGAAAAGTTTTGGAAGGAATTCGTGCATAAACTCTTGTTAGTGAATAGTTTAAGTATTGCATCAGCAATGTTCGCAGAAAATATTTTATTTAAAGTTTTTTTTACGGCAAGCGTAGCGTACGACGTCCACCTACTAGATGGATGGATGATCTGGTTAAGGCCGCGGGATCACGGTGGATGCAGGCCGCTTCTAACCGCAACAATTGGAGATCTATGAGGGAGGCCTATGTCCAACAGTGGACGTCCTACGGCTGAAATGATGATGATGATGTTGATTTTTAGGGTTCCGTAGCCAAATGGCAAAAAACGGAACCCTTATAGATTCGTCATGTCTGTCTGTCTGTCTGTCTGTCTGTCTGTCTGTCCGTCCGTATGTCACAGCCACTTTTTACTGAAACTATAAGAACTATAATGTTGAAACTTGGTAAGTAGATGTATTTTGTGAACCGCAGTAAGATTTTCACACAAAAAAGAGAAAAAAACAATAAATTTTGGGGTTCCCCATACATAGAACTGAAACACAAAAAAATGTTTTTCATCGAACCCATACGTGTGGGGTATCTATGGATAGGTCTTCAAAAATGATGTTGAGGTTTTTAAAGTCATTTTTTTCTAAACTGAATAGTTTGCGCGAGAGACACTTCCAAAGTGGTAAAATGTGTGTCCCCCCCCTGTAACTTCTAAAATAAGAGAATGATAAAACTAAAAAAAATATATGATATACATTACCATGCAACCTTTCACCGAAAATTGTTTTAAACGAGATCTAGTAAGTAGTTTTTTTTAATACGTCATAAGCCGAAACCACAATTTACCTTTCATTCAATCAACTATTATTAACATCGATCACAGTTGCAACTAGCACGGAACCCTTCGTGCGAGAGTCCGACTCGCACTTGGCCGGTTTTTTTTTGTAAAGTTTGTCGCGGTTTTATCCATGTAACTCTGCTCCAGTGTGTCGGGGCGTGATGTTTGGTAGTCTATATGTTAATTCAGTTTAAAAACTATCGCCGTGCAAACTGAATGTCAGCCAAGTTCGTTGAGTAGTTTTTGCGTGAAAGAGTAGCAACCATCCACCCGCCTCCCTAATATTTGAAGAGAAAAAAAATCATTATTTATTTGTTTGCATTGAATGTGCTCCAGAACTGATGGACCAATTTCAAAAATGATTTTATATTTTTCATTTAACTCTTAGAAAGGTACGTTATCCAGGCTATACCTACTAGACCTACGTGGGTGGGTTATTTTCATAATTTAACAAAAAAAATATACCTTTGTATATAGAACTTTATCGAAGTTCTTAAACTCCACTCTTTAAAACATTTACTTTCAAAGCAAGGCCATCACAATTAAATCCTGAGAAGGACATAGATAACTCGCTAATTACAATAGTCAATATTCAGTCTTATAATTGTTTTTATATCACAAAATTACTACCATATTGTTATTGCTTTGTACTCAT
The DNA here is from genome assembly GCA_947037095.2 of Nycteola revayana. Taxonomy (NCBI): domain Eukaryota; kingdom Metazoa; phylum Arthropoda; class Insecta; order Lepidoptera; family Nolidae; genus Nycteola; species Nycteola revayana. The sequence continues at coordinate 17,099,837 of OX344857.2, read as the reverse complement.
GGTAACACTTAAATAAACTGACTATTTATACTAAGGTTTATGGTAGCTTAAGTAGATGTTGATTTTTAGGGTTCCGCATCCGCAAGGCCAAAAAATGAGACTTTATTACTGCATCGTATATATGTCTATCAGCAGGCTGTATTTAATGAATCGTGATAGCTCTAGACCAGGCGTCTCCAAACTTTGAAGCCTTAGGGCCATAACGATTTTTTCAATTTGTTAGAAGGGCCAAAACAGTTTTAATTTTTATATCCTTAACTATACTCTTATTTCTAGACTAGTCGCAAAGTGTGCGACCGAGTTGTTATCATTTTGTGTTTTCTTTTTGAACTCATCACAGCAATAGTAACAACAATAAGACATTGGGTGTCGCGGGCCAGATTGATTACACTAGACTTAAGCTGTCGCGGGCCGATTGTTGGTACTGGCGGGCCGGATTTGGCCCGCGGTCCGTAGTTTGGAGACCTCTGCTCTAGACGGTCGTTCGCAGGGTTTCATGTATATCTGTTGCCGCTACAACAACAAATACTAAAAACAGACTAAAAAAACGTGATTGTCCACTGTCTGCCTGTAACCAGTACATATAGGTATAGATAGACAGTTGAAATTATTTGAAGAAGATGTATTTCTGTTGCCATTATAACAAGATTGACTCAAAACGAAATTAAATTAATAATTAGGTGCGGCTCCCAAACAAACGTGATTTTAGCTGTATTTTGCCATTATTGTACAGATAATGGTACGGAACCTCCTCCCGACCCTTAGTTTGCAAAGAACCATCCGATGCCCTCGTAGACCCGAAATACGAGAGGCCCGCGAACTGTAAAGTAGAGCGACAGTTCCACAAAACTCCCCTTAAATATTAAAAGTCGGGGCGCCCTCTTGCGCAGATTGCTTAGTTTGTAGTTTTTAAACCATTTATTAAGTCTGGAGCTCTGCTTGCCTTTATACCCGGTGAAATAGCAAAAGCCACGTAGTTAACTACGTATGTCCATCCGCTAAAAGGTACGGAACCTTCGCGTACGAGTTCGACTCGGACTACGCCGGTTGTTTTAAATACTTTGTTACTTTATTTCGATAAATGATTTTAGTGCCTAATTGATACAAGAACATATCTTTTATGGCGGGCTAGTTTAACATCTAATTTTGTTTTGATTGTTTCAATACCGAAAATAATAATTGAATAGTTTGCGGTATCACTCGTGTAACTCCCGTTCCCGTAAGAACTTCATAATAGACATGAAGATTAAAAAAATATAATCAGTCCGTCAGTTACATTCGTCATCATCAGCCCGTATAACGTTCAGATTTCTTTCCGGGTCTGGTTGGTTGAGGGACTACCCTCCGTGCCCCAGAAAGCGCGTTAAGCCATTGGTACCGATTGTTATAACATCATCTATTATAATCGTATATCAAGGAACGGGCAGCAGCAATTCCTTGTGTGGTACAACATAATACTGCGGTCACCAACCCGTCTGCCAAGCGTGGCGACTATAGCAAATACCCTTCCTCACGGGGAGCCCCATGTTCAGCAGTGGACGTTATACGGGCTGATAATGATGATGATGATGTAGATTAGCCAAAATACAAATCTCTCTTGAATATTAATATATTATGTAGAAATGTTATTTTATAATAAACGAGTTGTCGTGTGACATTTCCACATTAGTGACGTCATTATTATAGGAAGATGATCTAATGTAGTTCATTAAAAATCCCTCATTATTATAATGAATGTCGGTGCACCTAATTTAGTATTCAAATCAAATATTTTATTTTGTTCTCACGATAGTTTTAAGAGGACTAGCTGTTTATAAAAATGTTGTTAGGTATGTTTGTAGATAACAATCCGGAATTATTGAATTAAAAGGATACAATTTATATAAGTTACTGTAAAAGCTAGAACTTTAGTTAATCCTAATAATTAAGTGTAAGTTGGTAAAAGTAAGGATTTATGAAGGACTAGCTGCGGATTTACCCGCGTTACTCTGCTCCAGTGGGTCGGAGCGTAATGTTTTGTAGTCTATATGTTAATTCAGCGTATAACCTATCCTGGTGCAAATTTCAGCCAATTCCATTGAGTAGCTTTGACGTGAAAGAGTAACATCCATCCTTACTTACAAATTTTCACGTTTATAATATTAGTAGAATTTATAAAAGGCATTTACCATTAGAATTGCAAAGTTAGGTTCATTTTCTTGTTTTTTTAAAAAGACTACTACCGTACTAGTGAAATTGAACCCTGTATCACGGAGGACTTTACAAGCACCCAATTTACGGACACAAAGCACACACAGACTCTGAACAACTATCTGTGGTTCACACAAATAATTGTCCCGAGTGGGAATCGAACCCAAAACACCAGGTCTCAGAAGCGACTACCGTAACCACTGACCCACCGGTGCAGTCATAGTTAAGGGTGCAGTTCCATTGAGGCGGAGCGGAGAAGAGCTGTGCCGCGATTCACCAATCACATGGCTTGAAATCGTGGAGTGGAGAAGAGATGTATCCACATCTTTTCAAGCCATGTGATTGGTGAATCGCGGCACAGCTCTTCTCCGCTCCGCCTCAATGGAACTGCACCCATGGTTAGATCAGCTTATCCTAAAATGTTGTGAACAATGTGACCATGTTATTGCTGTTAAAAGTTCGCATCGCAAAACTGTTTGGACTTTAATCATTAAAAGTTAAAAGTCTTAGGTTTTACTGGAAACATTAGGATTTACCGTAGTATGAGCTTTTGCACAGTAACATATACATATATTAAACTGGTAACGTCCCGTGGTTTCAAACGGAAACATTAATGTTTCCGTAGGTTATAAAAAAACATAAAATCGATTTACTATTCCAGACAATAGTACATTTCTGTGCCACATTTCATAGGTACTGATTTCTTTAAGCCGTTCCTAAAGTGCGGCCGCCGTCATATTTTTATATGAGTTTGTTTACACAAAATCGTGGTCGCGTAGCTATCATTTTAGTAGTGCGACCTCTGCCTTAGTGTGACTATTTTACTACAACAACACCTATCGTTAAAAATCCAAAAGTAGGATATCCCCCGATAAGATGAACCGATGACCTGAAAATAATAGCCGGAGTACCTAAACTGGATGCGGTGGGTGTAGGACCGGGTATTATGGCGGAAATTAGGGGAGGTCTAAGTCCATCAATGGACAGAGATCAGCTCATTCATTGATTGAACAATATGTAAAGAGTTAACGGAAAAACACTTAAGAGTTGCACGAATGCGAAGATGTGGAACTCCTTGCCGGGGTCTATATTTCCCGATAAGTACGATATGGGTCTCTTCAAATCAAGAGTAAACCGGTTCCTTCTAGGTAAGCGTGCTCCATCCTAGGCTATTCCGATGCTTAACATCAGGCAGGGTGTAGTCAAATGCTAAACTATAAAAAAAAAAAAAAAATGAGTGCTGTAATTTTCAATGTCATTGATGTTTGTGCAAGAAATAGTAATATATTTTATATCAGCAAAGGATTTTTGTTTTGCATTTTATATCCATTTTACACTATCAACAAAATTTTGTCAATAAATTAGAATTAGCTTTATTTAAACTGCATATATAGGTATTAATTTTATTACGTAACCTTGTTTGTGATTTTAAAGTGAATCTATAAATTTAGCTGCATTTTTATCGCTGGCTTTAAATATACATGAATTATGCATAAGGCAATGTTTTGTTCTTATTTTTTCGCTATAGTAAGACGATGTGAAATATTTTTGGTCGTAAAGTTAAACTATAAATTTTGAGTTTATTTTTATAGTTGGCTCAATATATTATGGAAAGACTTTATTTTGTTGTTATGTTTTAATTGTAGAACGCTTTTTATATTTATTCTAATATATAAAGCTGCAGATTTTAGGTTATTTGTTTGGAACTACAGGTCCGATTTGAAAAATAATTACAGTGTTTATTAGCACATTTATCGGGGAAGGCTGTAGTCTATATTTTATTATGAAGTTCCCATGAGAACGGGAATAACGCGGGTGAAACCGCGGACTTGAATCTAGTAAGTTTATAAAACTAATATTATTGTATTATTACATTTGGTTTTTTATTCATAGTTGGCTTAATATACAAATACCATGCGGCATTTTATTTTTTTAAGAAATTGAATTTTGAACCTTTATTTTATCAGATTTATTGTAGGATTCACAAGGTCATTATTTAAAGGTATTCTTATTTACCTACGTCTAAGTCAACTCGCATAAATTTGTATTGTAAAAAAAACAGACTTAAAAAGTCTGTTTTTTCTTAAGTCGATTTTTGTCATAAGTCGATTCACATAACTTTTTTTTTGTATAAATGAAAATAAACAGACATGTTTACATTATTCTTGTTTTAGCTTTACGTCTGTAAATAAAATTGTAAACATGACAATTTGACCTTATGAAATAACTTTTTTCTTATTTCATTCACGAGGGAATAATTTATAAGTGTCGACGGACCGGTTAATAATAGTAAATCGATACCAAACATCGATAAAAATGTATTTGGTTTTGGCTTTGTACACATCCAAATGATATTTTTTTATTATTTTTATATAAAATAGTTACTAGCTTTAGTATTTTTTTTTAAACCTTTAAATTATAAACTTTTACTTTTCTATATCACCCAGTTTATGTCAACTGCTGAATGTCCATATTCATTCGTAATTACCACGCATGGCCAGGATCTTTGTGTTTATAAATGATCCATCAATTCATGTGTATGTTAGTCGCCTCTTACGCCACCCATAGGAAATGGGATGGCCTAATCTAAGCCGGAAACCACACGGACAATTTTTTGAACAATTGCATTTTATTTAAACTATCTTTATTTATTGTGTTACCTACGTAAATGTTTTGAGGGACTTTCACGTTTGCATTTTTAATTTATAATGTCATTTGTACAATAAGTAGTTTACAAAAAAACAAAAAAAATATACATACCGCCACTAGATGAGAGTTACCTACTGTTATTTTCTTCCAAAGTAAAAAAACTAATGTTTGCATCCAACAATAAATAACTGATCGTGAAATACTACAAAAGATTTTCAACGCCCAATTCAATCAAATAAAAATTTGGTGACACTGTGTCAAAATAGGCCTTATAAATTGGTTTCAATATTGAACCAACAATACCACATAATATGTACCTATTCGTCAAAAGAGGTCATATTCAAACACGAGTAACAATAATGTTTATTGTCATTTGACAAATGTACCGCCTACGATAGTCGTTGACAAATGATTTAAGCTTTCATTTTCTCACTTCCAGGCACATACAACGCTCAAAAGTACAACGCTGGAGGGGATTACAACAATGGTGACGCGAATGGATCTTATGAAGGCTTTCACACTGGTCTTCAATCGACTGACGTACAAAGCAATTCAAACTCTAACTTAAACTCTAATAGTGCATCTTCATTGGGAAATGGTATATATTCATCGAATTTGTTTGGCTCATCGGCTTCATCAAGCAAGTTTGGTTCAGCAGGAAAAAAATCTGAATCGGACTCATCTTCTGGTGCATCATATTCCGAATATACTACAGCGAGTCCCTCATCTGCGTTCAATGTTGGTCAATCTGGCCAATATAATAAATTCGGAAATACCAACGAATATTCTTCGCCAAGTAGTTCGTCAGCGTTTGCTTCAGTGACAGGTAATCAAGGAAGCTTTGGTTTAGGTAATCAAAATGCTAATGCCGGTTCCTCAGGCTTCTCGAACCGGTTTGGAGGTTCACAATTTTCGACAAAGGGGCAATCAGGGTCGGTTTTCGGAGTTTCTCCTTCTAAATCATCTTTCTCGTCATCTGCCCAAAGTTCTCAGTATGGATCCTCTTCCTCACTGGCTTCTGGACAGTATAAACCTCAGTCTGTCTTTAGTTCTACATTTGCTTCAAGCACGCAAAAACCTTTGTCACAACAACAAGGCGCTGATAGTTCTTATTATTACAACCCACCATCCCAGTCTTTCAACGGTTTTAGCTCAGAGTCAAATTTTCCGTCTAGTCAATTAATCGATACTACATCGTCTCAATTCTCTTATAATAACCAGGGCTCCAACGTCCCTTCTAGTTTTCAAACTCAACAGGGATCTAAGTACTCCAATACTCAAATTGGAGCTGCTGTAGTCCCTATTGTAAAAGAAAAATACCAAACAACAGCTTCACCAGCTTACGGTATAGCGCAAACTTCTGCACCATATTTCCCATCTGGATCTCCTACTGCTGTGACTCAATTTGGATCTCAGTTCAGCCAATTTGGTTCCAAGCCTTTAAAAACAACTACACAAATTAGTCAGTCTACAACCAGTAATCAATATGGAGTAACTGGATCTCAACAAAGTTTCGGTCAAAAACCTGTCACCGACTTTGGACAAAAAGTTACTGGTCAATCTCTGACACCATTCGGACAGCAATCAATCTCAAACTCACAGACTTCAGACTCACAAGAATATCAAGGTACATTATACCAATATAATAAACCTGCAGAGTCTTTACCTGCATCCAGCCAATCAGCCAGTTCTTTATCGTCTGGATATTCTTCAGATGGTTCAAGTTATAATTCAGACAAAGTGAGTGAAACCACGAAGTTTGTTCAGAAACCATTAGGTGGTTCTCAAACTGGATCTAGCTTTTTACAAAATAGATTTGGGTCGACTAACTCTCAATTTGCTCAAAAACCAGTTTCCCAAGTATCTTCTTTTGGCACCACAAAAAATCAGTATGCTCAAAGCTCACCAGTAAGCACACAATATTATAGTACAACTACTCAGAAACCTTTTGGATCATTTTCTTCTAGTAACCAACAATTTGGATCCCAATTGCAAGGAACAGCTTTCGGGTTTGGCACAGGGTCAACTCAATCTTCACAGTTAGGTTCCCAAAACTCATACAGTTCTACGACTAAGAAGCCATTTGGCTCTTCATATTCTGGTTACCAACAAACACAGTTCGGAACATCTGGTTCGCAATTTGGTCTTAATAAAGAATCAGGTGTAGGATCATCTTTCGGTTTTGGTGCAGGTTCTGCTGGTCAATCTGTTCAATCGTCCAAATTTGGCTCTGTCAATTCCTACAGTACCACAACTCAAAAACCGTTTAGCTCATCTACTCCTAGCTATCAACAATCTTCATCTTTCGGATATGGAAACCAAAATTCTTACACTACCACTCCTAAGCCTTTTGGTTCATTTAACTCTTTAAACCAGCAAACACAGTTTGTATCATCTGTACCGCAATTTAGCCAAAACAAACAGACAGGCCAGGGTTCAACTATAGGATTTGGTGATGGATCTACTCAAACTTCCCAATACGGATCCCAAAACTATTATTCAACTACTCAAAAACCGTTTGGCTCTTCTGTTTCTAGCAACCAACAATATGGATCATATGGAACACAATTAGGGCAAAATTCAAAGTATGGTCAAGGGACATCTTTTGGTATTGGCACTGGGGGATTCGGGACGCAAAACTCATTCAGTAGCACAACTTCGAAACCTTTTGGTTCTCCTAATTCCGGCTACCAACAAGCACAGTACGGATCACGTGTGTCGCAATTAAGTAAAAATAAACAAAATGCTCAGGGTGCATCGTTTGGTTTTGGTAGCGGCTCTGTAGGGTCACAGTTTGGATCTCAAAATTCTTACAGTACAACTACTAAGAAACCGTTCGGTTCGTCAACATCCGGCTACCAACAATTTGGGTCATCCGGATCTCAATTTGGTCAAGGTCTTGGTCAAGGTCAAACCTCCGAATTTGGGAAAAAACCATTTAATTCTGCACAATCAACTGCTTCAGTAATTGAAACTACACAATTCGGGTTATCTAGCTCTCCATTTGGTCAAAAACCCCAGATTAGTCAGGTTTCTTCATTTGGCTCCAAAAGCCAACCCACTTCAAACTTATTTGGCCAAAAACCTTACGGATCTACCCAACTAACTTCTAGCCTTGGTTCAACTGGCTCACAATACGGCCTAAATTCTCAGTACAACAAGGGGTCTTCTTTTGGAACAAACTATGGATCTAAGGGTCAATTTTCCTTACAGAATAGTAATTCCAACTATGACCAAGGGCAATATTCTGGTAGTTACGATAAGACTCAGTCGTCCTTAGGTAGTACATCTAGTGAGATTCAAAATAGATTTGGACAAGCTTCTCAATTGGGCCAATATGGGCAGCAAGCTGAAGTTGGAACCTTTGGATCACAATACAGTCAAAAGCCCTCAACTCAGGGAGCTTCTACATTTAACGGTGTAACAGGAACGTCGCAGTTTGGTTCAAAACCACAGTCTCAGTTTGGTTCTCAGGTGGGTTCGTCTTTCCAAAGTTCTGTTGGAACTGAATACAGTCAACAACCAGCTCAAAGTTCGGGGTCTACTACTGGTTCATATAGTCAACCTTCTCAGTACCCATATGGATCATCTACGAGTTTTGGTCAGAAACCTCAATCAAGTGCCAGTGCTTATGCCTCAACCATTGGTTCTAAATTTGGCAGTCAAGGAGTAAAATACTCTCAAGGTCAAGTTTATGGTTCTCAGGAAAGTGTGTTACAGGGTACAAATACACAAAGCTCTAGCCAGTTTGGATCTCCTATAAGCCAAAGTGTACAATCAGGTTATAGTAACCAAAATACATTTGGAACTACTGCTAAACCATTTGGATCTCAATCATCTTTTTCAACGACTCAGTCACCTTTCAGCTACCAAAACTCATATACTACTACTCAAAAACCCTTTGCCTCCCAAGCATCTCTTCAACCTACCCGTTCTCAAGTAGGATTGGGAAGTGTAAGCTCCCAAAGTAGCTTCGGTTCGGTTGGGTTAGGTTTCCCAAGTCGATCGTCATTTGGTAAAAATGATGGATCTGGGTACAAATATCAACAACCTCAATCGGCTTTCAGCGTTGCATCAGGTGCTGCTCCTTCACAATATGCTGGACAATCAGTGGTATCTGGCTCAGACCTAGGGTTTGAGTCTTCACAATTTGGCTTTCAGCCGAGCCAGGGAATAGTTGTTACAACAGCCAAACCACAGTTTGGTAGTCAATCCTTTAAACCAGCTGGCAGTGGATCGTCTTTCTCGCAATCAACTCAATACGGAGCACAGTCTGTCAAACCAGGATCTTATCAATATAGTACTGTAGACTCTTCAGTGCAGCCTACACAGACTGCTTTCATAACTACTCAAAGTCCTAGTCAGTCTTTTAGTGCTAGTACGTTGAGTCCTGGTTACTCAACCACTTTGGCTCCAAACCGTTTTGGTGGTAGCTACGATGGAGCCACCGTATCTACTGTTCAAACTTATGGTGGTCCGATTTCCAGCATTGATGAAAGTTCCGGTGTAGAACAATTCGGAGGACCCAGGGATCCTCCCAAATTTGATCAAACTGGTTATCATTATTGAGCAGTGCCATAGAATAAGATTAAGATGTGAACTCAAATTGTGAAACTGTTAAAAATGTGTATGTATTTTGTTATTTTCGCCATTTTTAGCAGTTATATTGAGATTAATTTCCAATTATTGTACGAATTGTAAACATGGATACGAAAAATAAAACAAATTGTTAACCAAAATGATTAAAAATGTAAATAATACCTTTTTTTTATTTAACTTCTAGATTATTTAAACATTAAATTAAGATCAAAATGATTCAAATGGCCAATAATGGTCTGGCAATTATTAATAATTACAATTCTTGAATCATTGTCATCAAAATATATTAGTTTATTTTGAATTACCAAATAATACTCTTGCTGAAAAGCCCTAATTGTATCTGTTAGACAGATTATAGTATCCAATTCAAACGTCGTCGCTTAGATCATAAAGTAAGATGACTCATAAACTACGATTATGCCATTGGATCCTCCCTAGCATTGTGTGAACTAATTTTATTGTATGACAAATTACACCCTGCGTCCACGTTGGATTGAACTTAGATCAAATGTGTTATTGCATGATGTGTTTAACTACTATAAGTAGAAACCACTTTTTTACTGTCGGGGGGAAATGCATTGAAGCATTCCCACCGCCGCTGCAGCGTATTCGCGCGTTGGCGATGGGATATGTGGGACTCGCCCTCTCCATAGCGTGGTATGCTAAACTCATACCACGAGGAGAGGACCCTACACCACCCTACCCTACCCTACAACTCCCGGACTTAACCCAGTTTCTATGCATATACTTATTCTATGAAATAGAAGCTATAAGTGACTTATCTCATCTTGATCGGGTTTACTATGGTACATAGACTAAGACCCTTTTTTGGTTTGTTTTTTCTTATATTCTTCATTTATACTGTAAATACAATATTATTCTTTGTTCTTATTATTGTGTAAATGATTGCCTTAATACAATCACAAGAACTCATTTGCCAAAGCCCTTTCTCAAGTCAAGGCGTCGCCGTGTCGCGTTTTCGCTGTATCACATAATCACGACTTGGGGAATGACTATCAATTTATTAGAAAACAATACATAAATACTCATCTTCCGTGTATTACGAGTTGTTGTATTATGTTTACGAAAATACTTATCGTCAACGTAATACGAGTAGGTGAACTAGAACGACAGTTCTAATCTAAAACCCATCATTCCCCAATTCCTCCTGCCAGCGACTGATCGAGCCGAGGTCCAAGTACCACAGGGAGTACTCTTGCGCAAGTTGCTTAGTTGAAAGTTTATGAACCATTTATTAAAGCTGAAGTACTGCTCGCATTTATGTGTAAAGTGTTACAGTTTTAACTCTTTTACCATACAATATTTTATTGCGGTTAAAATCCTGAGAAGCACTACTCTGATCCAGTTAGTCGAAACTGAATATGGGCCTCCCTCGAAGAGGGAAATTTCAATTTAAACTAATCAAAATGTGTGTAAATAAAATAGGCACCTGAACAAATGTAACCACACATTTTTTAATTCGTCTCAAGTGATATGTAGCTAACTTTTATAAAGGCGCTGTGTATTATATTGCTATAAAGATTTGTATTATAAGAGAGAAACTAAAAATAGTGGTCAGTCTCGGTTTTTCTTTTGCTTCTCAAAAAGATGAGGAATTTACTATTACACGATTTTTTGAGAGGAATTTACGTTTTATTGAAACAAATTAGTTGTTTAAATGTTAAAATATAATAAATTGAGAAATAACAATCTTTTCAGTTTGAATCAAAGACGAATAACCAAAGACATGAATATGCATTTCATATTTAACATAAAGAAAATATTTTCTTCCCAGACAGAAACACCTCGAAAGTAATCGAAATATTTTTGAATTTGCAGTTTGTTGAACTGAACTAATTTTATGTCATGTAAGTCGGCAATCAAGCACACAGTCCGCCTGCTGTTAATCGGTTAGAGCGCGTCCTATATGTTTTTCGGACCTAGGCTCAGGGCGGTCGCTGGCGGGAAAGCGAAGACCTAGACAAGATGGTGGCTATACTTAAGCTTTGAAAATAATATCTTTGAAGTCTAGTTTCATCATCAGCCCGTACAACCTCCATAACGAAATATGGGCCCTCCTCCCGAGGGAGGGCTCATATTTTGCCATAGTCCCCACACTTGGCAGGCGGATTGGTGACCGCAGTGTTATGTTGTAACATACAAGGAAATGCTGCCCGTTCCCTGGTATGCGATTGTTATAGATGATATTATAACAATCGGGACGAACAGCTTAACGTGTTTCCCGATGCACGGCGAGTAGTCTCTCAACCGTCCAGACCCGGAAAAAAATGCAAGTCAAAAGTACTTTTGACTGGCTAAGAGTCTTGACTGCAACATATACACTCTAGTTTTATTAGGTATGATAGGTAGGATAAATCCAGACCTCAGAAGCATAACAACGAATGTACTTTAGAAGAATTGGGTCCAAAGTTTTTTTTTTTTTTTAAATTAAATTTAGGCTTTCGTTAGACCATAATCTCGCTTGATGGAAGGCGAAGATAAGGCCTAAGATGATACACGCGTGCCTAGAAAGTGTCTGTTCACTTTAGCTTTAAAGATCTCCCGATTATAGCGTTCTGGAAAAACTGACCCCGGCAGAGAATTCCACTCCTTAGCCGTCCGCAATATGAAAGAAGAAGCAAATCGCTTCTTCACATAAGGGTGAAACCGCTCGCCGCGCCTGGTCTTCCGGTGATGGAAGGGTGAAGGGGGTATCATGTTATGTAGAACCTCCGAACACTTCCCGAAAAGTAACCGATAAAAAACCGATAGGCAGGCTACTCGTCTACGGTGTTCGAGGCTCTGAAGACTTGCCTCCAAGTGAGTTGTAAGTATCAGTTTACGATAAAGGCACATACGACGAATAGTTCTGATGTATGATGGCACATCCGACCGCTTCTGAGCTCAAAAAATAGATTCGGTGAGAAAAAAAATCTATCAACATACCCATAAAACCTCCTAACAGTTCAATAAATAATCCATAACAAGTATTTATATCCAATAAAAAAGGTTAAAGTATCACGTTCATTATGAAAGCATTGATATGTAAATCGGTTTGTTTGTTCGTTTTAATTTCGCAAGTTAATTTTTGATGTGATGAACCACTTTCAACGATTTTGAAGGAGATTTAATTATATTTATTTAGAATACACCTGTCGATCATTACCAAGGCTAAATTTAATTACCTATGTATAAGTTGATCTTATGTATTTCGTTATAATATTATGATACAAGACTCCGTCCACGTTTCGATTTCTCCATATAATCTTTGAACTCTCGTTTTATCTCTTAAGTAAGTGATTTTTGAAGAATCCTGACTTAGCTATTAGCCTACGTAATAATTATGACCTATATGTGTACCTCCGTAGCGTAGCGGTATTTGGCTCGCTTTAAATATTGGAGGTCGTGGGTTCGATCCCCACACCGGACAGGAAATCTTTGTGTAATTTCTAAGATTTCTTGCCTCGGAAAGCACGTTAAGCCGTTGGTCCCGATTATTATAACATCATCTATAATAATCGTATAGCAAGGAATGGGCAGCAGCGTTTCCCTTGTGTGGTACAATATAATACTGCGGTCACCAACCCGCCTTCCAAGCGTGGTGTCTATGGCAAAGACCCTCCCTCAGGAGGAGTCCCATGTTCAGCAGTGGAAGTTATACGGGCTGATGATGATGATATGTGTACCAAATAAGGCAATGGTATTAACATTTTTTATTGATGAAAATTTAAAACTACGTCACCAAAGTAAATTTTATTTATTATTCTTTAGACTAAATTTTACTTCTTCACTTCACTAGCCCGTTTATGTCCACTGCTGAATATGGGCTTTCTCTTGGCATGCCAGGAGAGAGGGATATTGCCATAATCACCACACTGGGCAGATGGATTGGTCGTCGAAGTAAAATGGTAACGAATCTTGTGCTGATAGACGCTGCTGCCCATCCATCAGCTGAACATCCCTTAGTAATTATCCCTTAATGTGAACTCAAATTTATTATGAGTAGAGGAATTAATGACAAGCTGACGGACGGAATACTTTTTCTGTAATATCCTACAATTAGCTAACGGTTAATTAAGTATCTAGTTTGATTCATAGAATAAGAATGATTGTGTAACATTGTGATTCTGACAAGTACAAGTGTATGTAAATACCTAAGTGCTGAATAAATTCATTATTATTTATTTCATTATTACAAAAAATTAATAAACATTTTTCGCTTCAGATACTGATGTCAGTATTATCGATAGATAATCTGCCTGCCTTCCATTAAATATTTTCAAAACATATTTAATGTAAAGAATTTGACATCTTTCAGTTGTATTATACTGGGTGACTTTTTTACCGTCTTGATAATAATATAGTGTGTTGTGTATGTGGAATATAATCTATATACCACAGTAGGTATATTTGTACTAGTATTTCAGTAATTAGAGTTTCGAAAATCTCATAAATTACTTGAAAGAAATACACCCTATATAGCGCGTGCATAATAATAAAATAGGTGCCTATAATAAATAGGCCGCAATCACACATGAATGAAAAGATTGAGCGAAAAAACGTAACTATTTACTTACGCATTTTACCGTTACGATTTTCACTGTATGTCAGAAAAAAAAAAAAGATAAAATAACTATGCCTTAGGAATCTATTTCATTATTTTTAAGACGACAAAAGTCACTCAGTATGTTTAAAAGAGAGATACATAGATCATATTGTTTAATTGTAATTGAAGTCTTAAGTTATAAGTGCCTAGTTTATTTTCTGGCCTTGCAATATTTATATCCTCTAATAAGGAAGTTGCATTTCACACATCAGTTGTGAATTATGGTTCGAAATGTGTAGTAATGATAGTTAGATATTTCCTCAACGGACTAATCTTAATTTACTAAAGATACATCTGTTATATAGTATTTATGACCGTTTTAAGTCAGGGCGGCCAATCTCTAAAAAGATTTGCCATCTGCGCAGGACATTATATTTATAATGGACAAGTGTGAGCACAACCTGTGTATGCACTCACACTTTTTTCGGACTCCGAATTTTTGTTTAAAAGAATAGAGAGTGCATCTGTGTGCACTCTCTATTCTCTTAAACCCTAAATCCAATGGGACGGTTCCACCGACACGACAGATGAGATTAGGCGTAAAGCTTCCTACAGCTCGGGTGGCCAGCCACTTCCAGATTTAGATTTTTTCTTCTTTTAAAAAGACGACTCCCGCACTAGGAAAATAAATCCCTGTGTCGCGGGGCACTTTACAAACATTCATTTCACGGACACAAAGAACACCCAGACTCAGAACAACTATTTGTGGTTCACACAAATAATTGCCCCGGGTGGGAATCGAACCCAGAACACCAGGTCTCAGAAGCAACTTCCGTAACCACTGAGCCACCGGTGCAGATTTTTTCTCAATAGAAATTATCTGTAAAGACAATTTCTTGTCCTACTCTGGGATCAAACCCGGAACCTCGCTAGTTACTGTCGAACACATTACCGCCAAACCATCGAGATAGTCGTAATCTGCTAAATAGCAATGAGTAAATGGAACAAACTATCGAGATATATCAGTTTTCAATGTGACTTTCAGTTTAGAGTTAAATAAACCACTCCATGTTTCATGGGTGGACTAAGGGACAAACTTGATGGATAGGCTTCCAGCCTCATTAGATAGGTTACAAACTAAGCAGCTTGTAAAAGAGGGCGCCCCCTGTGGGACTTGCATGGCAGTTACTGGCGGGGGCAATAGCATACATAATGATATAATGACATGTATCAGCTGAAGGATGATTACCGTCTTTGCAATCACCGCATGATGATTATAGCAATATACGTGAACGATGCTGGCTTACCAAGATTTGTAAGCCCATGTTTTGCACACGTACATGACTAATTACATTAAACTTTCCCCTTGTGATTGGGGTTCAAACTCAAAAATGAATCTGAAGGTAATCCAACTTCAAAACGTCGCTAGTTTTTCAAATACTTTTAATCTTATTCTCTGAGTCATTCATCATTGGAATTATTCTTGTTACTTTAAAAGTTGTTTTATTAAAAGCCTAAGAATCAGAGATACATTTTATAGCATCAATTTTAAAATACAGTAATGATTAATAGCTGGATAAGAATTGATATAAAATACAATTTGTTCTATCAAAACATCCTTCAATTATTTAAAATAGTAAGAAGATGTTAAGACAATGTTATCAATCTTAAAAGGTTCCTTATTTTTATTAAGGAAAATAATGATTAGCTTTTATTGAATATTAATTAAAACTTATCTGTTTGTGAATGAATAGACTAACCTTGTTTGGGTCATTTATTTTTCAGGATGTTTTAACGATGCCTTGTTCGTTGTAATTGTTAACGGTTTCCTGTATTAAGAAAATAGTTTTTTATAGAAAAACCTTATCTATCGTTAATACTATTTTTTATTTTGCAAAATTAAATAGGATATCCTTTATGTGGAACTATGATACTTTGAGCTACATAAAAATATGATTAACACTGTTACTGTTGGCGACTGGCTGGGTAACAGGCCTTATTTGTAGTAGAGGAGCCGTGGAAGATCAACCTTCACCCATCTGATAACCAGATGAGACATACTTTTTGTCAAATATTATTCGTTAACAAACACACCTATAATAACTAGCCTATCAAAAAGTGTTCATGGCTATTTTTCACTGAATTATTTTTAATTAACTTTCTTTTATCATCTTCACTCTTTTGGTTATCAAATGAATTTTATCTAAATATATAAATAAGATGTAAATTAATAATACAAAAAGTGTAATAGATGTAAGAATTATGGTCCGAAGGTTCAAAATTAGTGTTGTGGAAACAAATGCTCTTTTTCACTAAAATCAAATGTAAGAACATGCACACTCGGTCAGGCAGAGTGCAGCTGGTATGTTGCGTCCTGTTCTATGACACCAACGTCCGACACTCTACTTTCTGTTAATTGATTAAAATTAGTTAAATGAAAATTAGCCATGAACACTTTTTGATAGGCAAGTTATCATAGCCATGTTTGTCAATGAATAATATTTGACAAAAAGTATGTCTCATCTGGATATCCGATGGGTGAAGGTTGATCTTCCACGGCTCTTAGACTATTGATAAGACATTTATTTTTGAAAAATTATTCTTTTTTATACATATTGTCTTTTGTCATGTCTTTATTGTGTCATATTGTGTGTACCTTTACGTGTTGATTTACGATTTAAAATATATTCTCAAACTCCAATTCAACCATCTTTTCATTTTAATATTACCATTCAAATACAGTCCACTCGCTAGCTGACAGTTACTGTTCACATTTCGCTTTTTGCACCAGGTAAAACAAATTGATTTCGAAATTAACCTTTTTCCTTTGATTTTTTCGCACATGGCTCACTTGGACACTTATGGGTAACAAATAGCCTGACCCCATGAGGATCCAATGTGTAGAAGTAGTATGAGCAGTCCGACATGTTGAGGCAAGGGATTGCCATAATTTTTTTGGTGACCCTACATTGTCGGCAAGTATTAGCATGTCAAAACAATAAAAATCTATGACTTCGCAATAATTTTAACAAATTGCTAAATTCATGAAGCATGGGACATAGGTTAGTCAAAAATAAAAATAAAGTTTTATACACTTTGGATTATTCCTCCAACGCGTTGTAGATATTTTGTTTATTCAATGAATATAACTTCGAAATTTCATGCAAATTCATTGAATAGTGTCAGCGTAAAAGACTAACAAACACAATTTTGACTCACGCATTTAGGATTATTATTATTATAGGTTACAATAATTTCATACAGTAGCTCTTCATCTGGAACTGGCCATTCACATATAAATTATACAATTACTCTAAGAGTTGGAGACTGCAAAAACAGTTAACTATTGCCGCTGCTAAAATATGGGTACGATTTGCGGATATATGGACCATATTAAGTGAACACGAGACACCAAATGTCAACGAAACGATTAACATTCAATACACGTTATCTAATAAATGTGAAGTTTTAATTATTAATGGGCGTATAGATAGTTACATAGAATTTAAGGCGAGGGATATTGCTGATGAGGAGTTAGTCTTAATTAAGTCATCATATTAAAATGTGAAGTTGCAATATTGAAATATCAAAAGTCACTTTACGTCCTGAAATCTTAACGACGAAATTACGATAGCCGTGTGGCTTCCGGCTTAGAATAGACCGCACCATATCTTCCATGGGTGTCATTAGAGGCAACTAAGGGATATACAGCTGATGGATGGGCAGCATCATCTATCAGCTCAAGGTCTGTGGTGATTATGGCAATATCCTTTAATGACCCTAGCTAACCAACGTCTGTTAAGAGGATTCTCATGTTCAGCAGTGGACATAAAGTGCATGGTGAAATGAAGAAGTGAGGTTACAATGAAATTCATCTGTTTTTTTTTAATTTTTTTTTGTCCTGTGTTTAATGCGTTTACGCATTCCAACCGCCGCTGCAGCGTATCCGCGCGCTGGCAGCGGGATATGTAGGACTCGCCCTCTCCATAGCGGTGGTATGCTTACTCATACCACGAGGAGAGGACCCCACACCACTAAAACTCCCCGGACACTCCATCAATCCGTCGTTGGCGGGGACCGGGTACGCACGAAGCAATCCTGCCCTGTTTTAAAACCTGCACTATGTTTGTTTTTACTTTGTTCGTCATGTATGGAAACATGGCTTTACATTTGTCGCCGTTACATACATAAGTTGCGCAATTTCGCCAGATATGTTAAACATCATGTATATTTTCGATTTTTTCGAGTCATACAAGCTTGGTCTTCATCATTTACAAACGCATCATAGAATAATCTGCCACATCAGTCAATTTGTTTTCATTTGATGTGTGTTCGTATCGCCAATTTATTTTTTTATTTCCTAGAAGAGAATACAGCAAGCTGCATGTAGTTTGTGTTAGATTTCAGTCAAGAAAATGGTAGAAATGTTTAGTTACTTTTTTGTACTATTTTATACCAGCTGCGCCCTGCGGTTTTAGCCTCGTCACTCTGCTCCAGTGGGCCTATATGTTAATCCAGCTTATTAACTATCGGCGTGCAAACTTTAAGCCAAATCCGTTCAGTAGTTTTTTTCCGTGAAACAGTAACAAACATACATACATCACACATACAAACTTTTGCATTTATAATATTAGTAGGATTTTTTGACATGGTATCGGTTCTAGTTCTAGTGGCGTTATTATTATTAATAATATAATTATAATTTCACTGAAACTTAGAACCGATATAAATCAAGTTGATTTTTACTATAGAGAATAGTATACCACATAAATCAATGCTATTTTCAACGGACCTAAGAAGGAGGAGCTTCTCAATTTAACCGAACTTTTGTTTCAAATTTATTAGCAGAATGTAACACATCTTTGACTTTTGAGTACCCGAAAAAGGGCTTGCCTTTTAATCTTTTATTCAATACAAACGATAAAATTACACACCCCATTATCCAATTACAGTTCAAATTATTCGAGAATTTTATAATGGGATTGTATTGAAAGAGCATTAACTTTAACAACGAAATCAATTCCTTACTTGTTCTGAGGCTGATCACGACATTTTTAGTTCTGTCTTGTACATTATGACGCAACTTCATCTCATCCTTGAGTCTATTAACCTTTCTTTTATATTTGTAAGTTAGTTTTGCACCGTGACTTCCACCATCTCTATTTAATGTTTCTCCATATAGTAACTTTGATCTTCCGTTTCATCTCCTAATATTTTTACGATAATTGATATCCTCCGCTTGTTGGCGTCAAATTTGGAAAATCTTCTTTAGCGCTGTTTTAAATTACAAGTTAAGATTTTTTATTTTTTATTTAAGTTGTTTAGGTCAAATGTATTGCCCTGTGTATTATCTATAAGTCAGTAACATCTGTACTGTTTTTAATATGCATGTATCGATTAGTACTTGCAGTTTGTGCCAGTTTTTTTCTTTGCCAACCATTGTTACAGCCCTTAAATTGTCAATATTTCGTTCTTTTCATACTGCTATCTAGTTTAATGCCTTAATAACTATCCGTTTGCCAATGTATTTATGTAGTTTAAATGATGATCACGATCAGTCAGTCACTATTTACTTTTATATATACATACGAAAAACGTGACTCCTTAATTCGATACCTATCGAATCGATCCAAATCCTAGCCTAGATGTAAGATAGTTTATTTTAAAATAACCTCGTTATTATTCGATATATTTTGGTATGAGTTTACTATTTGTCAAGATTATAGTCAATGTATGACTAAGATTGGAGCGAGAACAAAAGGTTATTGATGTTGAGGTATTGTCCAGTGTGTTTTGTAAGACAAATGATTGACTTAAGCACACGCTAGTCTTGTCGTGCATAAATTGTCTATAGACAGAGTCTCAATGAAAATGAATGATCATGGATTTGAATAGAAATTATTTTAATGATAGTTGTAATAATAATTCTTGGATGATGATATCTGAGGTTTATGATTTCACAGTGAAATAATTGAAATACCTACAAAAATTAATACTTTTTGTCCCACTTATTAAGGTGTCTGTAAAATCCTACAGAGATTCACTTCCGAAGCTATATGACATTTAGCTATGCGACTTGCCGAAGTTGTCTTAAAAAAGTCGCATAGCTAAATGTCATATAGCTAAATACAACAGTTGTTTAAGAAAAAATGTTGCATAATATTTGTAGATTACCGGCATTAGGGATTATTTCTGAGATCCGATTGGTTGAAGCCTTTAAAGAGTCTACCACATGGTAGACTCTTTAAAGGTACCAGATCCTGATCAAAAGTATCTAATATAAAAACATTTGAAGACCTCCATGGGTTCGATCCCCACACCAGTCAAATAAATTTTTGTGTAAAATTTAAGACTTTTTTCCGGGTCTGGATGGTTGAGGGACTACTCTCCGTGAGCCGGAAAGCTCACCCGCCAAGCGTTGTGACTATGGCAACACCCTTCGAGAGTCGCTCATGTTCATCATTAGACATTTTACTGGTTAATGATGATTCAAACACTGATATAAGAAGTTGAATGTTTCCTCAACGAGATCGTATGGCCTATATTTTATTGTTTCTCAATAAGTGTCTAGAGTGTGATTATTAGGACTATATCCCGGTCACGTCCTTCAGATCACGCTTTTAATATTGATCTCTACACAATCCTTTCATTTCACAAATAACTAGTCAGCAGTTTCAACACAACTCAAATTTAAATCCTATACTCGATGCAATAGGATCGAATATCGAGAGAATTGATATTGATAGATCAGACGTTTAGGAACTAGAGTGTCGAAAGCTATCTTTATTTCGTGTACCACGACTACTAACATCACATATCGATGTTATAATAATTACAATCATGAATAAATAACGCTAATTAATAAAGCTATAAATAACATATAATAAATCGGTGATTATCTCGTGTATCGATAATGCAGTACTTTATGATTTTCGTAATTATAGTGCATTACAGAGCAATGTGTATTAATCTTTATTGCTGTGTGGTTTCCGGATTAAATTAGACCACTCCATGACTTCCTATGGGTGTCGTAAGAGGTGATTAAGGGATATATAGCTAATGGATGGGCAGCAGCATCTATCAGTTCAAGGTTACTTATCATCTTACTGCGATCACCGATCCGCCTGCCAAGCGTGGTAATTATGGCAACATCCCTCTTTAGGCTTGCCAAGGTCTTAAGAGGAGGCCCATATTCAGCAGTGGATGTAAACGGGATGATAAAATGAAAAAAAAGTGTACCTAATAACCTTTTTTTTCTTTGTTTGTTTTTAGATAACTACCGCACTAGAAAAATAAAACAGTTTGTACACAAAAACATTAGGCAGTGGTGCTTCAAGGGCTTTGTTTGAATATATCTTATATGTAGTAAGCTATTTTATTTATAAGCGTTTTTGCTACTTTATCCGGCATTAAGGCGAGCAGAGCTACAGACTTATTAAAGGGTTTTAAAGTACAAAAGAAGCAAACGGCGCAAGCCGGCGCAAGCGGGCGTCCCCTGTGGGACTTGAACCTCGGGACAGGGCGGTCGCCTGCGAGGGGACTACGGAATTATAAGTTTTAGCTTTATGGGAGGTTTGTGCATGTGCATCTGTCACTTTACAGTTAGTAGGCCTCACGGGCTTCGATTCTACGATGGAATCAGAAGGTTGGGAAGTTTCAAGGGCTTATGTACTGTTTTGTAATGACTTACTCTCGTAGGGAGAAAGGATCATGGGACGAAATACCGAATGGCTTTTGCACATAAAAGTTTCATTGATATAGCTTCAGTTTTTGTGAAGGCTACTTCAAACAATGGATTAGACAACTATTACCACACAAATGAAATATTTGGTGCTGAAAATGAACCTTAACTAAGTACTCAAACCTTATTTGATTATTATGGACAGGATACTTATAAAGTATCTATCGGACCTCATTATACCTTCATAAAGAAATATGACACAAATATATCAAACGCGCAGAATTAATGGATGAGGCGTGTAGTAACACTGTATCTGCATAAATCGACAAACATTATAATCATAATCATTTTCTTACTATAGTAGCATCCGTGACCTAGGGGAATAAATGTTATCGAACCGTTCATGTCCACTGCTGAACATGGTCTTCCTCTTTAACATACCTTGGCAATCCAGGGGCGTTGAGGAATATTGTTGACAGGCGCATTGGTGATCGCAGTAAAAAGGGAGTATCTTTAAACAGATAGAAGTTGCTGCTCATCCATCAGGTTTATGTCTCTTTGCCACCTCTTGCGACAACTATAGGAAGATATGGGGTGGTCTATTCTAAGAAACCACACGATAAGGGGAATAAGACTCGCCATAAATCTCGAAGTTCGTGGGTATTGATTCTCGCTCCGGACAAGAAATCTTTGTGTTTTGCACAAAGATTTATTGACGGGTCTGGTTGATTGAGGGACTATCTATGAGTACTAGTACTAGTATAGTAGTAGTATTATGAGTAGTAGCTAGTAATATTATAAAGAGGAAAGATTTGATTCATTGTTTGCATTGAATAGACTCCGGAACTACTGGGCCGATTTCAAAAATTCTTTCACTATTAGAAAGCTACATTATCCAGGAGTGAGATAGGCTATATTTAATGATAAAGTTCCTACGAGAACTGGAGTTACGCGGGTGAAAACGCACGAGGAAAGCTAGTACACTTATACATATACGGCGCAGCTCTATTTAGTTAGTCATCAAAGTTATTAATTACCTACTTTAATTTTAACGACAACAAAATAAGATATATTTAATCTTGCTCGTAAAATAAGAAACTAGTGTTTTTAAGCTGTTCCGTATGTTTTAAACAGCCTTAATTGGAAAATCATCGTTAGAAGCGAACGGTGGAAGACTTAATGACATCGAGATGATATACGATGACGCTTATTTAATTATACATACCTACAAGTTGTATAAAACATGTAAACATTAAGTGTTGCACCTAATCAATAAAAATGAACTTGAATTTTCCTTTTTAGGATTCCGTATCCAAAAGGGCAAAATGGGGCCCGTTTTACTAAGACCCTATTGCCTGTCACCAGGTTGTATGTCATGTACCGTGATAGCTAGACTGTTGAAATTTTAATATTAACCTATTTCTGTTGTTGCTTTGACAACAAATAATAAAATACGACAAACTATTTTTGCCGTTGAGAAGTACTCGCACTTGTAGAAGTATTATAATCAACTTATTAATTTCAAGTTGACTTTTTAATAATTATAATGATAGAAAACGTACAAAATAAGTCAAAGTCAATAAATTCTTTATTCATAGACATATTCATATATTCATAGACACAATTCATGAAAACAAAAAATCATGTTATTATGATGCGTACATTTCTTTTCCTAAAACCAGTTCAAAGACTCTGATAAGAACTGGCAAGAAAATCAGAGGAATCCTTTTTTAAATACCTAATACTTTTACAATATTGTTAAGCAGCAGTGTCATTCCAGAGCAAGTTACTCCAAAAATTAACCAAACCCTGGTAAGTTTGCCAGCATACAGGTAAGAAAAAATCATTCAAAACCTAGTGAAAAGCTTTTCCATCAGTTTTTTACTTTTGTTTTTGCAATTGCAGACTAACTTCATTCGTCATTGTCTAAAATGTTTGTTACCTATACCTACCAATCACCCCCCTCACAATTAAAAACAATAATTAATCGGTCCATTTCGTTCCGGATTTTTGCCAGACAATCAGCAATTAATACAGGTATAAGAACTAAGTACTAATAAGTACTTAACATAGATAACACTAAGTAACAATTACACACCATCTTCATAATTATATTGTTTGTATAAACTACAAGACATGACGTCATAAACCTAATACATACATACGCATTTACAGAAAAAAAAACGTGTACTAACCATAATTAATTCTATACGGATACATACCGGACAATTATAATTGAGATGATATCATTTATGAAGCCTACACGGATTCTGATAACATTCTTTTAAGATATTTACAGATAAAGATGGCGACCGGAGTCTCTCTTTCGCACAAATAAAACTATTCACTATTCGTCTTTTCTTTTCACATTTCCTCTTGTGGGTCTGCTGGAAGAGAGTTCATTCTCCAATTTTGCGGCCACCAGACGCCAATTGGCGCTGATCCTGGTGCCCCCATTGGCATTTGGAGAAGCACCCCGGGGGGTTTGAGTGGGTAAACCGTCGAAGTATGATTAGCATATTACTGCCTTGAATAGTGGGGTACTACATACATACCCTACTGCTGCGGCTGGGATGCGTAATGCTATTCCCTCCGAGCAAAAAAAAATGGTTTTAAGTCATATTTCGTCGCGCCCCAGAAAAAAGGTGTTATGATTCAAAAACCACAGGTCGCGCTCGCGCGTTGTCTATATAACAGTCATTCAGTCACTGTATCACGATACCGATTTATATTTTTAGACAAGCTGGCCCATGACTTTTGAGCCTTGGAATATCTTAATCAAACACTCATCGATGACAGCTGCCATAAAAATAATAGCGATGCACTGTGTACCACCGAAAATCAATTGGTAATATCACGTTATATCGTGTCGCAAATGACCCGAAGTGCGCGTTGACTTGTTGATTGAACATATTGATTTTGACCACGATTGGTCACGAGTTCATTGAGATGGTTCCGTAGATTTTTCGAAGTCAATCACAATCGATGGGATCACCATCATCATCAGCCCGTCCACTGCTTAACATGGGCCTCCTCCCGAGGGAGGGTATTTTACATAGGCACCACGCTTGGGCTGGTGACCGCAGTAATGTACCACACAAGGAAACGCTGCTACTCGTTTCTTGATATACGATTATTATAGATGATGTGATAACAATCGGGACCAACGGCTTAGCGTGCATTCCGAGGCACGGCGAGTAGTCCCTCAACCAGACCCGGAAAGAAATCTTAGAATTTACACAAAGATTTCTTGCCCGGCGTGGGGATCGAACCCACGACCTGCGAGAT
Organism: Nycteola revayana; assembly: GCA_947037095.2. NCBI lineage: Eukaryota > Metazoa > Arthropoda > Insecta > Lepidoptera > Nolidae > Nycteola > Nycteola revayana. Next base: position 17,074,884 of record OX344857.2, on the reverse strand, counting down.
TTAAAGTGAGCCAAATACCGTTACGCTACGGACGTTGCCACACGTGAGTCCCAAAAAATCCTTTAATGCGTAGTGACTTCTGCCACTGGGTCACCAATATAATCGTGATGATGATACATAGTTGTCAGAAATGATGGATGTTGCGTTCTTTCGCATGGGGAAGGCCACCAGCTCTTACGAGATCTCATCTGCAATTATAAGAGCCCATTATGTCCAGCTGTAGGCGTATATAATATTATAATTTCATTTTAAAAAATAATTATTTTTGTTAGTTCTGATAATAGAATAATTGATAGATTAAATGAAGTAGATATGAAGGATACATAACTTCAAAGTGAAGATGAATGGAGCATTGTTCAAGGAACGATAAATAAATTTCGACCAACGACAGGATTCGAACCTGCATCTTAGTTACATTACATTTGGTATTAATATTTAATACCAAATGTAACTTCTATCTTCTTGTAACAAATATCTCCTATTTGTCGAAGTAATGCGGATCATTACCGATAGATGGCACTAACGTCCCCCTTAGAGACGTGTTTACAAAGAGATTAATAAATTTCGATGACCGACTGTGGTTCCACCGTAGCCTAATAATAATTGGTTAAGGCATTAGGGGCTTTAACTAAGATGCAGGTTCGAATCCTGTCGGTGGTCGAATTTTATTAATCTCAATTTTGAAATATAGTATAAGGTAAAACGTTTCCATAAAGTGTTGAAAACATTTAAAAAAGGAACGATAAACATTCAAAACTTAGATAAAGGATTCGCTCGATTAGTGACCTCAAAACCATAGCTCAGTAAATGCGGCAACTCAATATTGTAGTGAGTATAAGACGCTTTACCGATAGTATGTGATCCCGAAGTCCTTCTTATTTCTTGTAGTGTTATTTTTACACAGTTTACAACGCAAACTGGCGTATTACTTCGATAATAACCAAAATTTTTGAAAACTTTTGACATATTCCTCACACAGAGCGTGACTGGTTCGATTACGCCGATTTCGGCGTAGTATGGCAGCATCTAGATGAGCGCGCGGAACCAATCATTTATATTCAACGTATATTATATTCGTTGTTTATACATATTATTATATCAACTTTATATTAATACTAGCTTACCGCGCGCGGTTTCACCCACGTAATTCCTGTTCCCGTGGAAACTACATAATTAAGCAGCCTAGCCTATAGCTTTCCCGGATAAATGGGCTATCTAACACTGAAATCATTTTTCAAATCTGACCATCAGTTCAATCAATCAAACAAACAAAGAAACTCTTCAGTTATATATACTAGTATAAGATTATTATCAAAGATTTATAATCTTAACCTAAATACCAATACTATGATACAAGTATACAAATAAAGTAAAGAATATCCATTCAATCAATATTTAGGTTTACGATATATTTTATAAATAATACGTTGAATGCCCGTTAATCAGGCTTAGTATCAATAAAATAAATAATTTAATTTATACTTGAACCCATAGAAAATATAAAAACAGTTAATAAATATAAAAGCTGACATCAGAACGAGCGGATTAACCATTAAATTCACCAATAAATAGCTGAATACATAAGCTAATGACAATTCTATATTGATAAGTTTAATTTTACAGATAGGATTACAAATCGAATGAAACCATAAAATTCACATGGAATACCATAATTCAATTACCAATAGAAGCAAAAAGTTTGAGAATTGAGGAAATGTTGAAACACACCAATTTAAAACGACTAAGTCAGCGTTTCTCAATTGGTGTGTTAACGGGTCGCGACCCACCAGATAGGCCGCTTCTTTAAGGCGGTAACATTATTGTTAAAACGCGACGCGACCTGATGAAACGCGACGCGTGTTGAGTCGAATCAAATGTATTGCTTTCTATAGACCAGAATCATACTATGAACACCCGACACGCGCGCACTGACGCACGGTGCATATCAGGTGTCGACACGTGGCGTTGCGTCGCGTTTTAATATTGTGTTTGCGCCTTAATGTATATCACTAGCTTTCCACGTAACTCCCGTTTCCGTAGGAACTTCAAAATTCAGCGTCTGTATCGATAAATAGGCTATCTAACACTAAAAGAGTTATTGAAATCGTAACAGTAATTCCTGAGATTAAGGTGCTAAAATGCTAAGGTGTTTTTTTTACTCTGCGTTCTTGCATGCTCTATTCTTTGTTCCATGAAATAAACTTTCTATTTAAATTATTAGGCATATTTTATCTTTTTCAGCAAAGGTAACAATTGTGGCCTTTTCTTCCTTAATGTGCGATTTCACTACCTACTACTGTTTTGTCTGTTTTTTCTACAGGACTTAAGTGGGTCACAAAGCGGAGTATGAAGATTACCGGGCCAGGATACACCGATCTTTGAGAAACACTGGCCTAAGTTATAATGATAATATCATATATAATTTGTATGTTGATAGGTTTGTGTAGTTAGATGATACTTACAAGTAATTCTGATCCGTCAGGGTTTTGTTAATAGACCATAACAATTTTCTGACCTTCGATAATTTTCGTATAGGTAAGTATTTTATTTAAATCAAATAGCTTATAGTATTTTGGTAGTAGTAATGAGATATTTTATAAACCTTAAGTATTTCTAATAATAATTACTCTAAAATAAATTTTCATAATTCTAGAAAAAAATAAAAATCAATCATAAAATAATAGTTGTACGTACAAATATTTGATGGTAAATTGTATTTGGTGTTACTACATCAACAGCCCGTTTACGTCCACTGCTGAACATGGGCCTCCTGTTAACAGACCTTGGCAAGCCAGGATCGTAGAGGGATATAGCCATAATCACCACGTTTCGCAGACGGATTGGTGATCGCAGTAAGATGCAAATGTTGAGCTAATAGATGCTGCTGCCCATCCATCAGTCATATGTCCCTTAGTCGCCTTTTACGACACCCATGGGAGGACATGGGGGTCATAATCAATCATATAATATAGTAATTTATCATATAATAATTTAAACATTAAGCATTCCTTAGAGAGTATCGCGGTTGAGTTCTAAACACGTGGTCACTCAACCGCAAGAAATAGTATTTTTTCAGGAGACTGAAAAACTATTCCTACCTATAATTTATTATAGACACCAGAACAATACCATTTTATTAGGGTTCCGTATCCGAAGCGTAACAACGAACCCCTATTACTATGACTTCGCTGTCTGTCTGTCAGCAGGCTGTATCTCAAGAACCGCGATAGCTAGACAGGTGAAATTTTCACAGATTATGTATTTCTATTGTGGCTATAACAACAAATACTAAAAATAAAACAAAATAATTATTTAAGGGGGGCTCCCATACAACAAACTTTATTTTATTTTGCTTTACTCGATGTCAATAAGGGCAACATGCACTTGAAAATGGTATGGTATTCGCACTTGGCCGGTTTTAATGTCATTGTTGTGTAGTTTACATGTGTGTATTTGAAGATGTTACTAATTGGATAAAAAAATGGTCTTTTGATGCTCTAACAAATTGCATAAAAATGAAGTTACTATCAGAAATAATTTCCCTGATCTAAGAATTTCATCTCAATTTTATATAAGAGAAAATTTCTCGCTCGCTAAAATTATGTAAATAAAAAAAACTTGCTAACTTGTATTATTTTATATACTTGTGATCTTGTGGTCGCCGGTTCGATCCTCACCCATTGCACTACCGACGTGAACCCACTCGTAACACAAGCATCTTAGCTTAGCACGAGGGGTTAACAAGAATGCTAGTAGATTGCAAAAAATCTGCTTGTAATCTTTTTAAAATAAAAAATAAAAAAAATATATTCTTGGTAATTCATTTGGAAAAGATAAAAATAAATAATATGCAAATAATGCAGAATTAAGCCCATTTTGATTTTTTTTATTTTTATTTAATTCACAATTATACTGTTTTGTATTGCTATACTCTTTTCCAAATAAACTACCTCCTAAAGTAATTTGAGGTATATTGCTAGCAATAATTGAATTTTTAATTTATATTGTTTTATTGAGGAATATAACTATGCCCTTTTCACACTGAAGTTAAAATATGTCAAACAATAGATGGCTCTCGGGAACCAACAAGAGACCTAAGCTACAAAGTACGTTCTAACACCTACTAAGGGTTATGACATAAAGATAGTAAGTTACCATTCGTTACCAACTTCATTCATCGCGAATATTGAACAATGGCAGCTTATATTCGTGCCAAATCACAAGTCAATGATATCTACAATAATGGTATCGTTAACCCAAATTATTGAGCGATTAAAAAAACAATGTAAGTCCTTGTAAGCCTTGATTTTGTAAGTTTTACGACACACATCAAAATGACACACTGATACAGTTACTCAAATTTTGTTCTTCATCATCAGTGCGCGAAACGTCCACTGTTGATCATGGGCCTCCTTCCGGGGGAGGGCATTTGCCATAGTTACCACGCTTGGCAGGCGGGTTGGTGACCGCAGTTTTATGTTGTACCGCACAAGGAAACGCTGCTGCCAGTTCCTTGATATAAGACTATTATAGATGATTTTATAAAAATTGGGACCCATACATACATACATAAGCTCACGCCTGTTTCCCAGCAGGTTAGGCAGAGACAATGGACCTCTACTTGCTACGATCCCCACACACATCTTCCGCTTCATTCACTCTCATAACATTCTTCATACAAGCACGTCGGTTTAGGGTGGATCTTATTTGACCTTTTGAGAGGATGTCTCCGATTGGGACCCAACTGTTATAATATCATCTATATCATCCCCTCCCTCAACCAACCAGACCCGGAAAGAAATCTTATAATTTACATAAAGATTTTCTGTCTGGCGTGGGAATCGAACCCACGACCTCCGAGATTTAAAGCGAGCCAAATACCGCTACGCTACGGAGGCTGTTGAACATATAGTCACCATACTTGGCAGTCGAGTAGGTGATCGCAGTATTATGTTTAAGCGAGAAGTGCTTTTTCTCGTTCCTTAGTACAAGAGACTAGCTGTTAAAGTCCACTCTGAATCGGTATTTACGCTTTGGAAATTACGCAGAATACACGGACAAGCTTTTAGAAGAAGAAAAAAAAGAAAACCAGTACCAGTGCTGTCCCGTCAAAATCGTTTCAGCCGTCACTGAGATCAGCCGGAACAAACAGACACACTGATGGATAGAGATTTTTTTTTATTGTGTGTTTGTTCCCTAAGTGGGTACTACCCTTTATTAAACACCTTTATTATTTACAAACTTTATTTTTTATTACAAACAAATTCTTCATTTTATTAACTTGTACCTATAGATGATGTTATAATCGGCACCAACAGCTTAACGTGTCTTCCGAGGTACCTACAAACGAGGACTCTCTTAATCAACCAGACCCGGAAAGACATTTAAGATTAAACAGATTTCTTGCCCGACATCGTTGAATCGTCACATCACGGAGTAAATAATTTAAATAAAATTACTATTTTACTTAAGTAATACATTCTATAACTTACTTTTATATGGTTACTACCTGATGCCCGTGACTTTTTCTGCGTGGTGTCTGTTATTTCTTCGGGTTTTTAACTATCCCACGAGAACTCATTAATTTACTGGGATTAAAAGTATTTAAAGTCAACACTTTACACTTTACAAAGTATTTAAAGTTAACCGGGGATTTAAGGTACCACCACGCAAATTTTATTTAAATCGGTGCAATATTTACGGAGATAAGCCCATACAAACAGACAAACAGAGAGAAAGACAAAAGAAAATCTGGATATGTTCTATTTAACTTCTAACATCCCCCTGACTCGGTCATTGTTATACATATATATTTTTCTATGTCCAGACATTCGACCAGTACATTTTTATTATATGTATTTATGTATAGAGAGGGACAATACTTTATAAATCAAAATATATATTTCATTTTATTACAATACTTACACTAGCTTCCCGCGCGCGGTTTCACCCGCGTAGCTCCCATTCCGGTGGGAACTTCATAAGCCTTTCTCAATAAATGAGCTATCTAACACTGAAATAAATTATAAAATCGGACAAGCAGTTCCTGAGATTAGTGTTCAAGCAAACAAACAAAACCGTCAGCTTCATATATTAGTATAGATTAACGTATTAAAACCAATTTTCTAAACTTTAGTAGAAGAGTGTATTAAAATTTGATACGTGATATATAATAGTATTATTTATACTTCTATACTGATACTGTAAAAGATTTGAACACTTGTTGGTTTGCATTGAATAGGCTGAGGAACTTTAGGCCGACAACAGGCACTTAGCCGGTTTTATTGTGTGATACACATAAAGATGCGCACAAAGATGACACTTTCTAGGCAAGCGTGTATCATCTTAGGCCTTATCTTCGCCTTCCATCAAGCGAGATTATGGTCAAACTTAAGCCTATATTAAATCATAAAAATAAAAAAAACTACTGCACCGATTTAAAAATATCATTCAACATTAGAAAGTATAATGACCGTGTGGTTTCCGGCTTAGAATAGACCACCCCATATCCTCCCATGGGTGTCGTAAAAGGCGACTAAGGGACATAAAAATAAAAATAAAAAAATAAAAATCATTTTTATTTACGTAAACCAATTACAGGCACTTGTAAATAGTCAAACATTAATTAGAAAAATTTAATTAATTATATTTGTTATTTATTTATATCTATAAAATTAATAATTTTTATATTATCATATATTTATATGTTATTATTATAATTTATTTATTTATATTGTTCTTAGCGACACAAAATGCTTGTTCTGTCTATATTATGTCAAAACAATTGTCATTATTTGGGTGGACCATGAGCATATAACGACGGACGCGCTTTAATGCTGCCACCGGATCCAATGCGCCCCAACTGAGAAGATCCGGCGAAACAAACTCAGTGGGTTACTTTACTACCGGTTTCAACACGGCCCACATGAGACGGTCCGGCGAAACATACTCAAATGGACAAATACGCGGGGTTTTGGTCCAATTATTATCATTTATTTTTAGTAGGCATACACATTTATTGCCCAAACGGTTGTCTTGTTATAATTTATTTTAGTTTTACTCAATAAGATTGAAGGATATTGAGACAGAACTAGCGGTATTTATAATTAAAGTACACCATGTATGAAATCAATTACAGACAGTTCACAGAATAAGATACAGTTCTAATTACAACTACTGTACTTGGCTGTATGGTCCTCAGGGAGGTAGGTGCAAGATGGTTCCGATAGCCAAACGTCTTTATCTTCAATATAATCCTGAATACTATAGTAACCTTTCGATATGAGAACAGTTTTAACATGTGTTTTAAATCTAGTATCAGGCAAGTCTGTGACATAACTAGGGAGTTTATTATAGAACCTAATACCATTTCCCATAAATGTCTTATTAGTTTTGCTAACTCTAAATCCTGGAACAGCAAGTTTGTGCTTATTTCTTGTGTAAATATTATGAATGTCACTTTTTTTACTATATTTATCAATATTTTTTCTAATAAAAATTATATTTTGGTAAATATATTCAGAGGGCACGGTAAGTATATTTATATTTTTAAAAATATAAATATACTTACCGTGCCTATCATATGGCTGATGGATAGGCAGCAGCATATATTAGCTCAAGGTTGACATCTTACTGCGATCGCCAATCCGTCTGCCAAGCGTGGTGATTATGGCAATATCCCTCTACGATCCTGGCTTGCCAAGGTCTGCCCATGTTCAGCAGTGGACGTAAACGGGCTGTTGATGATGATGATGATTAGAAAGTTCTATTATCTAGGAGTAACACAGGATACATTAAATTATAAAGTTTCCACGGGATCGAAAGCTACGTGACTACTAAATAAACTCAGTTCACGCTTCGCTTTGTCTTAGTTCTCATAGAGCTTTTAGATGAATTTCAAGTTTTTGCAATTCTGATCCAAATTAATTTTAACGGTACAAAATGCGTCTTCGTGAGCTCTATATTCTTCAATGTTGATGCATAATTTTACCTAACGCATTATTAGGGTTATTTTGCTATGGTTTATTGCTTCAGTAAATATAGATGTGCCGTGTGGTTTCCGGCTTAGAATAGATCACCCCATGTCCTCCCATGGGTGTCGTAAAAGGCGACTAAGGGACACATGGCTGATGGATGGGCAGCATCTATTAGCTCAAGGTTTACATCCTACTGCGATCACCAATCCGTCTGCCAAGCGTGGTGATTATGGCAATATCCCTCAACGATCCTGGCTTGCCAAGGTATTTTAAGAGGAGGCCCAGCAGTGGACGTAAACGGGCTGTTGAAGAAGAAGAAATATGGATATATACATATTTACTGAAGCAATATTTTGTTAGTTTTTTAACTCAGTTGAAAAAAAAAATTATCGACTGCCTGAATGGATGGATCGTCTCGGGGTCACTTTTAGGTAGGTAGTGGAACACAGAGCAACGGTACAGCATTGTTCCATATATCCTCGGTGTGCTGATGGTGATCTGTGCGATGTATTTTGTAGGTTGCTACAGCCTCAATGTAATATATATTTTAAGTGTCACAGCCACCATTGCCGACATAATTCAATCAGTCTGTTTTGTGTGACACCACGCCTTATTCACAAAAAATATTAATACTCTTTTTTTTCTTGTTTTTTTTCTTGTGTCAATTCCCAGAGGGAGCGTCGTCTTACGTAAATAGTTTGTTTGTTTAAATAATTAATAATTGTTTAAGTAATTAAACTATTGAATAAGGTTAATAAGAGGTTGGCGACATTATATCTCAAGTATTTTTTTTAAAAGACAACATGGTGCGTTTCCTACCCGTGCCTCCCCAAGTATAAATCTGAAGAGTTTGATTGCTTAAACGCGCTTATCTTAATAATTACTGGTCCGATTTGATAAAATATTTCATTGAAAGATAGCCCATTTATAGAGAGAGGCTATAGGCTACACATTTTATAATAAAGTTCCCACGGGAGCAGGTGTTAAACGGGTGAAACCGCGCGTGGCAAGAATCTATTCTATAAAGCGCGCTCTATATCTTGTTTATATATTATATACCTACTCGAAAGGTACGAACCCTGCTTACCTTTATAACCATTAAAATAAAGTTAAAGCCTTTTTTATTTTCATAGCCACGAGGCTTTTGCTACTTTACCGGGCATAAAGGCGAGTAGAGCTCCAGCCTTAATAAATGGTTGAAACACTACAAACTAAGCAACCTGCGCACGAGGGCGTCCCCTGTGGAACTTGGACCTCGGCTCAGGGCGGTCGCTGGCGGTGGGATTGAGGGATTATAACGTTTAAGTAAAAGCCTCATAGCTAACATCATACGTCCATCTGAAGAAAAAAGCTGCGGTATGGTGCTGGGTGACCTTAATGTAAGTCAGTAGTAAATACCTATTGACATTTTACTGAAATAATCTAAGAACTTAGGAGACACGTTTCCCACTTGAATATCTGAAGTAAATCCGTCGTTTGCCATTAAACAATTCAATATTTATTATGTTGAAGAAATAAAATGTGCAAGGACTTACTCAATTGTACAAAGATGATTCCGTTTGAAGATTGTTTGCAAATTGTTTACGTAAATACTGGAATATCTTTGCATCTTATAATAGTTGCTAAAACATTTAAGCTATCCGAATAACAATTACGATTAAGCGTAGTATTCATAATTGCTAATTGTCATTTTTACGTTGTTGCAATGGTAAATATGATAATTGGTCTGCTTCTGGTTATTATATGAACTATTTTTAGCTTCTTTTCCGTCGGATATACGAACTTTACCGGACATCAGCTCCCTAGACAAGTGGCTGTTTAAATGTTTTCGATCGAATAGATATCACCCTATATCCTTCTGTCGTAAGACACGTTACGTCTAAGGGCCTATGCACACTACGTCTTTTTTACGCGCCGTCGACGCGCGTTTTAGAAACGCGCGTCGACGGCGCGCTTTTATCCTACAGAGCAGTTTGTTGTCGTTTGTATCGATACACACGCGCGTTAGCAATTTGGTGGCTTTTGCAACGCGTCTGTATTGATACACACGCGCGTTTGTATCGATTCATAAGCGTGCAGGTGTGCAAAGTTCTGCTGGCTGCGTCTGACGCGCGTGCGTATCGCGTCTGTATCGCTACAGACGCGCGTCGACGGCGCGTAAAAAAGACGTACCTAGTGTGCATAGGCTCTATGGATATACACCTAATGGGTGGGCAGCAGTATATTTCAGCTCTAAAATTCTCCCATCTTACTGCGATCACCAATTAACCTGCCAAGCGAGGTGATTATGGCAATATTTATCTACGGACCTGGTTTTCCAAGGTCTCATAAAAAGGAAGCCCATTTTCAGCAGTGGGCATTAACGGGACTGATAAAGTATTTTTTTTATTCCCTTAGAGTTTAATTTCGTTTGTCACGGTTTGGGAAGTGATCACTACCACGTTATTGGCAGTTATTGGTCGAATAAAAAGGCGTTCTTTTTGTATATCATTTTGCATAGTAATAATAAGTTTAAGATCCCATCCACATAGTCCAAACCAAGCCTCTTCCTTTCCGGCAATAGTTTCGTATCTGTGGAGGACTGTTCATTGGTATAACTCCATGATAATAATATATCAATGGATATACCTCCATAGATACAGTCATCTCATTTTAAAGGTACCAAAGGTCTCTTCAATGTTGGCATTGGTCCCATTAATTTCTCCTTTCAACCTTGGCCCGTGCCTTACAAAAACCAATATAACAAAAAAAAATGATTTCGTCTAGACCCTCTGGAGAGAATTCCAGCCTTACAAAACTGCAAGCTAAGCGCGCAAGAGGACGGTTGCTTCATTTAAAAAAACATAGTTTACGGATATCTTTCCAGATTTACGCGGAGATTTTAAAAGTACTTCAAAAATTATGTAGAGCAACTGATTTCTAATAATAGTATGATAACTAACACCTCTAAAAATATAAACATTGTACCCAATCAAGAGCCGAATTCGGCCTGTTTATAGTTTCTTGTTTCTGTTTTTAAATTTTATTTAATGAATAATATTGGAGCCCTTTTGCCTATATATATACTCAGTGAAGTGTCGTCCCAAAAATATAAAATATAGTCTAAGTAAAATAAATTTAACCCGGATTTAAAAACAGAACAAACAAAATGACTACAAATAAAAAAAAATCAAGCAATGATGATACGTTTAAAAGTTCTCCAAGTACCTACGTACGTACATAATTATTTAAATTACACGAAACACGCAAAAGCACAAACACGTTTAAAATAACTATTGGTACTATACTCCAAAAATATAGATAATATTTAAAATAATTTACATACATATTTCGAATTAAGTGAGATTTCGCATATTTTTGGTATTATATACCTACCATATTTTTTATTTAAATTGTAACATAAAGAGAAAAAACAGCATGATCAAGGATTGAAAGACGTAGTGACAAAGATTGAGAAGGAAATGTTGCGATGGTTTAGGCATGTAGAAAGGATGGATGAAATAACAGTTACGAAAGAGTATAAACGGAGACGCCGGAAGAGGGCGCCTCAGGCTTAAATGTCCACCAAATAGGCGAATAGAGCCAAATAAATAATACCTAAGTAAGTATAACCCGCTAGCATGCATGAAGAGAAGGACGATTGTGGAGGGACCGAAAGAGGTGTGACAGGTACGAGACAGGTCCGCGGTTGCCGTCGGGGGGCCGGATTGAGTAGTGTCCGGGGGGTTTTAGTGGTGTAGGGTCGTCTCCTCGTGGTATGAGTAAAGCATACCACCGCTATGGAGAGGGCGAGTCCCACATATCCCGCCGCCAGCGCCCGGATACGTTGCAGCGGCGATTGGAATGCGTAAATGCATTACCCCATGGACAACAAAAAAAAAAAAAAAGATCGAAACATTCCTTTGTCTCTGTCTACTCCTATCGGAGAATGGCGTGATGATGTATTGTATGTAATTCACCTGGTGTGAAGTGGCATAGGCATCTAAATACAAGGACAGCTAGTGCCAGTACCTTCAGTAGTTGTGCAGTACTGGTAATCCTTGTCCTGCCGGTCCTTTGCCCTTTCATCGTGAGCTCTGGTAAACCTTACTTTCAGGACTGAACCCATTTGGCTGTGGCATTCTGTACCTTCCCAGTGAAGCAGCTTATTGAGCATACTAACGCTGTATCTGCCTCCTATTCGTCTTCAATTTAAGAAATAAATATATAAAAATAAATAAATCATATTAATTAAGGTACGTCAACCAATTAAAGACACTTGTGAATAGTCAAACATTAATTGAAAAATTCATTCATCATAAGTCTTAAATTAAATTTCTTACTTTATTGTTCAATTCATAAAGAACTAGCTGCGACCCGCGGTTTTACCCGCGTCACTCTGCTCCAGTGGGTCGGAGCGTGATATTTTGTAGCCAATATGTTAATCCAGCTTATAAACTATCTGTGTGCAAACTTTCAGCCACATCCATTCAGTAGTTTTTGCGTGAAAGAGTAACAAACATCCATTCATACTTACAAACTTTCGCGTTTATAATATTACTTGGATTAATTCTTTATCTCTCTTAACTACAATTTTGGTGAGCTACATTGAGGGATATTGCCATATAGTCGCCACGCTGGGCAGACGGATTGGTGATCTCCTGGAACTAATAGATGCTGCTGCCTATCCACCAGCTGTATGTCCCCTAGTCTCTCACCACACCCATAGGAAGGCATGGTGGGTATGTACGATATAATAGAAAATAATGTGTATATATCTACGTACTTTTTCTACATTTAATTAGCAGTAAAAATCTTCTGATGAACTATCCATATCAAAATAATAAATAGTGTACAAGAAATCCGTAGCGAAACGATATTTGGTTCACCTTGAATCTCGGAGGTCGTGGGTTCGATCCCCACATCGGACAGGAAATCTTTGTGTAGGAATTCATAGATTTCTTTCCGGGTCTGGTTGGTTGAGGGATTACTCACCGTGCGTCGAAAAGCACGTAAGCACGTTGGTCCCGATTTTTATAACATCCTCAATAATAATCGTATATCAAAGAACGGGCAGCAGCGTTTCCTTGTGTGGTACACCATAATAATGCGGTCACCAATCCGCCTGCCATGCGTGGTGACTATGGCAAATGACCTCCTGGAGGAGGTCCATGTTCAGCAGTGGACGCTATACGGGCTGATGATGATGATGATGAAATACTGTAAAAAAATTAAATTAACTCTTTCACTAGGTATTAATTTCATTAATAAGACACTGTTGTACCTAACATAAAAATACATATAAATAACATATAAGTATTGGATGAGATTAAATTTTCATTATTTATGCTTCTATAAGTAGATACTAATATTATAATTAGCTAAGATTTAATTGTTTTTGTTCAGTAGGCTCTGGATCTACAGAGCTGACTTTAAAAAGACTTTAATTTTTACTTAAATTCTGACGGGAAAATTCTGACGGGAAAATTCTGACGGGAATCCAGATCTGCGCGCGGTAATCTAGTATTATTATAACCTAGGGGCACGTCAGAGGATTCATCATCATCATCAACAGCCCGTTGACGTCCACTGCTGAACATGGGCCTCCTCTTAATAGACCTTGGCAAGCCAGGATCGTAGAGGGATTTTGCCATAATCACCACGCTTGGCAGACGGATTGGTGATCGCAGTAAGATGTAAACCTTGAGCTAATAGATGCTGCTGCCCATCCATCAGCCATATGTCCCTTAGTCGCCTTTTACGACACCCATGGGAGGACATGGGGTGGTCTATTCTAAGCCGGAAACCACACGGCATTGAGACAAGACAAGAGGATTGTTATATTTAAAATTGACATTGCACTTAATATTAGCAAATGAACAGATTTAAAAATAAATTATTTTGCACATTTCTAGTAAAAATATAGGCCATTGTTATTCAGGGATAATACAGCATTCTAATGGCGAAAGAATTATCGAAATCCGTTTTTGTGTAGTTTTGAGTTTATTCAAAACAAGCATTCATAAAATTCAACCTTTTCCTCTTTATAATATTAGTATAGATATTCCACATTAAAAGACAAAACCAAATCATAGAGCAAACCGCGAAGCGCGAGAAAATAAATTAAAAAGTAAAATAAACAAAAAACAAAAGAAGAGAGAATCGTCCGTCCCGAGTATTCCAGACCGCGTGCAAGACTTTTTAAACATTTAATCTATTTAAGTTATTTATTATCGGAAATAAACTTATTAAAATACAGTCCACTCTTTCTTTCTACTGGACCTCATCAGCAAAGAGAACGTGTTCTCTATTTACCTTATTTTTTAATTATCAGTAAGTAACCGACATTCCCTATGGTTTAGCGGTAAAAGTATCGCTAAATAATTAAATGCTATGTCCACGAAATACATCAACGTTTATGGAAATACACTAAAAATTGGCCTTAATTTATACCTAAGAAACATACTGGTTAAAACCGAAAACTAGACTCATTACAACCATGTTATTATTTATTTACTGAAAAACTGTACATTCCGATCTCTTTTTATAATACACTAGCTTCCCACGCGCGGTTACACCCACGTAAATCCCGTTCCCGTGGGCACTTCATAATTAAATATAGCTTATGTCATCCGGGGATAGTGTAGCTTTTCAACGGTAAAAGAATTTTTCAAATCGATCCAGTAGTTTTGGAGCATATTCAATACAAACAATCAAATCTTTCCTCTTTACAATATTAGTATAGATATTTTGTTAATCTATCTCTTTCTTTTAAATTTTAAAATACAAAACGAAAACAAATTGGTTGCATCGGAAATTGGACAGCCGTAATAATCTATCTAATTATGGTGTTACAACATTTCCCATAGGAGCAGTTAACATTTTTGACATATTTACTTCGAGAGATAGAGATTCAAATTAAGAACCGTTATTTATAGAAACGGTATTTTTAACTTTACCTAATATTTCTTTTAAATATATTAATTTATTATATCATTTAAAATTTTCAAAGAGTGTGATAAAAAATAAATAAAAAAATACAATACAACAAGTATTGGATTTTTATTTGTGTTTATTTATTTTCTATGAATTTCCTATAATATTTTAAACAGTTTATAATAAAATATTGATACTACATTATTATAAAAATGTTACAAAGATAAAAAATATTGACATTTTAAATGAGCTATTTAAAAAAAAAATATACATAATCAATCGTAAGGTTCAAATTTAATTGTTTTTTTTTTATTAGGTCCACTAAACTGTATTTTAAGCTTAAACTTTTTTACCGTCAACATATGAAAACCGTTCAAAGTTTCCCTTAACAAAAAAATATATTTATATATAAATGAATACCTACGGATCTCCAAAAATTAAAAACCAACAACTTATCCCATAAAGGCCCTCACACACACAGTAATTAGAGTAGGTAAGTAATAACGGTCGCACATTGAGTAACCACACACTCACACACTCACAAACATCGTGGAATCTTCACTATTAGTGCTGTCAAAGGTTAGGTCCGTGAGTATTTTGAGTAACTTTACGTAGTGATCGAATTTACTTGATATAAATAGAATGCAGTTACGGTGATATGCACATTCGGTGAACATCCTCAGTTAGTTCAACAGCTTTAGATATGAAGCTGGTAATTACTTTGTATAATATTATTTTATTAAAAAATAAAATTATATAAATATTATTCCGTGAAAAAAGTTTAGTAATAATTAATTTTAATATAGTGAAAAGTAAAAAAAAAACAAAAATGGAGTTATCGTGATATTTTATTATTTTATCGTTTCCATTTAAAAAAGGATTGCAGTGAAAATAATTATAATTAAAAAAAAAACACTTTAAAAAATATTTGTTAATCAGTAGTGTCAATTCAGTGGATTTTATTTGACTCCTATAATTATTGATGCTACGCTTTCCCCACTTTTCTATCTATTATTATATCATTCAGGATTAATAACGCACGTGTGTCTTTGTTACATGGATGGCCTGTTTCGCAATCAAGGGCTGCCTTTCTAACAGTGACTCAATCTGAATTTATGTCAATTTTGCGTCCTCTTTGAACATTATATTGACGTATATTATTACACAATCGTCATTGTTAGTATTTTGAAACGACCTCAGATAAATTATACCAATTATGTTTTGTTTTCAGGTCATCTTAGTAACCCTAATAGCTTGCAGCTATGCTGACAAGTTGGATAGGACGTATTTGCCACCAGCTGGGGCTGGGTCCGCTGGAGGTAGCCCTGGTGCTTTGACAGCACCTGGCGCTGCGTCTATCGGACAAGCCCCATCTTCGTTTGGACAATCAGCACCTTTGACTCAAGGACCCCAAAATGGATTTGGACGTCTCGGTCAGGCATCGCAGCCCGGATTTGGATCGTCAGCACCTGAACAACCTGCTTTTGGCGCTGATGTTCATGATGAAGCCGGAATAGCACCATCAGCTGGAGCTGGTCCTAGTTTTGACCAGGGTTCATCCTTTGGGCAAACTTCTTTTGATAACCAAGGTCCACAGTCTTATTCTGGAGAACCTAAACCTGAACGTGAACAAGCCTCTGCTGACAGGAACGCTGAAATTCTGAGATACGACAATGAAAATGATGGTGAAAACTTCTCATACAGTTTTGAAACTTCGAACGGAATTTCTGCTGAGGAATCCGGTACCGCTACTAATGGTGTACAGGCTCAGGGTGGTTTCGCCTACACCGGTGATGATGGTCAGGAGTACAGAGTGACTTACACCGCTGACGAAAATGGTTACCAGCCCCAAGGTGATCACCTGCCTACCCCACATCCAATCCCCGAAGAAATCTTGAAGTCCCTTGAAGAAAATGCTAGAGCTGCTGCCGCCGGAACACAAGAAGGTAAGATTTTCCTTTTAAATTTTCAGTAAATAATAAAATTATAATTCATTTATAGCTTTGAGTACTTCCAAGTCTAAGTTACTTAATTCTTAATTCCTCTAGTTGGTCATGTTGATACATTAATTACATAATATATGGTATCAATGAATTTAGTCAAAACAATAAACACTTTTTTGGTGATATTTTTAATGAAAACGATCCAATCTCGTTTTTTTAGACAATTTAATCAACCAAAACCGAGATAAAACAAGTGCATTTTCTAATCTCTTACAATCATTATCTATTGTTTTCCCAACCCGGAATTTCAACGTACGAATCCGTTTATTACAATGACTAGTTTAAAAACTATGTTTTTAAAAACTATATGGTGTTAGTAAAATGAAGATGTGTCATTAAAAAAAAAGCATTATTTTGTCAAGCTTGAAAACTTTTTTCGATTTGATTTAACTTAATAGGTGTTAAGTTTAGCGGGAATCTAGTAATTATATAAATCACTAGCTTCCTGCACGTGGTTTCACCCGCGAACCTTCCGTTCCCGTGGGACCTTCATAATAAAATATAGCCTATGACATCCCGGGATAGTGTAGGAACGGTGAAAGAATTTTTCAAATCGGTTAATTAGTTACGGAACGTATTCAATACAAACAAACCAATAACAAAATCTACTAGTAATAAAGACCTTATCAAAAAGATAAGTCAAAAATCTTCAAATTTTAATGGGACTAAGTTGAAGATTTGATTTTCCACAAACGCACATAAACATTATCGCGCAACAAACTAGTAACTAGGTCTCAAAAACGTCCTATATCATCAAATGTTACAATGTATTGCCTGTATTCCATAACGTTTAATCACAAATCTGGCAAGGTTTAAACGTGTTTGAGTTATACAGTTAAACGTGGCGTAAGATGCGCAGCAGCACGAACTGTCAATCTACCAAGATTTTAAAATCCTCCGTTCGTACGAGTTCAAATTCTTTTATTAGAACAAATTCATTTTAAAATAAGAAGGTTAGTTCTTGAGCTTTTTACTCTTTTTACTTATATTTAATAAAATAGGCTCGAATATTTCTAAAACTCAGAAGCATAAGGTCGGATGTGTCATTGTATATGCTAGAAACATTCGTCGTATGTGCCTTTATCGTTAACTGGCACTTACGACCAAATGCTTCTGAAGTCTATATTTACATGTTATATCGAGGATTCGCCACTTTTGTACAAGAAATTTAAAGACGATTTGTTACAACCAATGTGACAAATCATCGCCTAAGTATCTCAAAAATAGTAGTAACTTTTTAGGAGATTGAGGAAATAGACGATAACCACATTATAGTTTGACATCATTACAATATCATATTACGTTTTTCTTTTTTTTATGAGTTTCTATTTGGTGATGTGTTTTTTTAATTGGTGGAAATCGTGTCCGATCCTCTAACAAATGCATCAAAATGTCAAAAGCATCAGAATATAACTTCCGTGGTATAAGAACTAAAAGTACAAAATTACGAATGCTCACAATTATTTCTCATGTGAAGAAATTATGATTCGTTGAATGTGTTTCGTATTACCCCATTAAGTTCTGTTCATTAAGTATTTGATGGAACCTGTCCGATAAGCTGAGATACATAGAGAGCTGAAGCATTTAGTATTAATGTAAACTTATTTGATTTTGTGTTTGTTGTACGTGCGCTAACTGTATGTTAACGAATTAAAATACACGCGTTCCTAGAAAAATACTACTCTACCACTTTTAGGGCTCTAATCTAAATATTTCACGAAGTTCAAACTTTACACTTGATTTTCTACTATTAAAACGTAAACGTTAATTCTTCAATGACGTCTTCTTTTAAAATTATACTTGTTTATGAGTAATATACACATTAAACACAATTACTACCTGTAATTACTACAATAATAACGGTCCTTGGGACAGGCAAAAAAATCTCTATTTAGAAAAATCGAAGTATTAGATCAGCCGTACCAAATCATTATATGAAATACCTATTTGTAATTGTATTTTACTATTTTTCTTTTCAGGTGCTTATAACCCAGAAGAAGACAACGACATCGTTCCTCAAGAATACAGCGCTGGTGGTGCCCCCTCGTTCCAAACTCAAGGTCAGCCTGGTCGAGGTGGCTCCGGATCGGAACCAACTGGCCAGCAAGGTTACCCTCGTGGCCCGTCTCAATCCGGTCCCGCAAGCCAATCTGGACAAGATTTCCCGTCTCAAGCGAGTCAAAGAGGACAAAAACCTTCTACTCAATACGGTGCTCCTGAAGCTGCTCAAGGCTCACAACCATCCGATCTCCAAGGATTCCCTCGTCGCCCCATTGGCCAAACTGGAGCACAAGCCCCAACTACTCAATACGGCGCTCCTGAAGCTACTCAGGGACCTCAGCCTTCTGGTGGTCAAGCGTTCTCCCGGCGTCCATCTGGTCAGTTTGGAGCTCAAGCTCCGTCCACACAATACGGTGCACCTGAAGCGTCTTTTGGATCGCAACCCTCAGGTCCTCAAGGATTCTCCAGTCGTCCCAATGGCCAGTCTGGAGCACAAAGTCCGTCTACGCAATACGGTCCTCCTGAAGCATCTCTTGGATCTCAACCCTCAGGTCCCCAAGGATTTTCCCGCCGCCCCGCGGGCCAGTCTGGAGCACAAGGTCCGTCAACTCAATACGGTGCACCCGAAGCTACTCGAGGATCACAGCCTTCTGTTGGACAAGGGTTCTCTCGTCGTCCATCTGGTGAGTCTGGCTCTCAAGGTTCTCCTTCTCAAAACGGTTCTCCATCATCTTCTGGATTCCAAGGATACCCTCGCGGCCCAGCTAGCCAATCTGGTGCACAAAACTTTGGATCTCAGAACAACGGACCTTCTACCCAGTATGGTGCTCCAGAAACAACACCTAGCTTCCAAAACTCTGGTCCTCAATCTTTACCTAGTGGTTCAGTTAGCCAGCCAGAATCTCAAAACTTCCCATCCCGAAACGGGCAAAGGCCTTCTTCCCTATTTGGGGCTGCTGATTCTACTTCCGGCCAAAATGGATATCCCCGTGGCCCATCTTCTACAACTCGGCCTAAATTTGAATCCCAGAATAAACAAAGCCCTTCTTCCCAGAATGGTGCCCCTGATGTAACACTAGACTCAATACGATCTCAGGGATTCCCTCGTCGTCCATCTGCAACAGGTGTTACTAGACCTCAAGGCTTTTCATCTCAGCGGGGGCAAGCCTCCTCTCAATTTGGTATGCCTGGATTTTCTTCTGGTTCTGCACCACAGGGTGGTGACTCTGGATACCAATATAATCGTCCCGCTACAGCTAACGGACAAGCCGGACCTAAAAATCAAGGATTTTCATCAGGAGTAGGTGAAGCACCTGGTCCTCAGTTAAATAGCCCCGCCAGAGATTTTTCGAAGCCTTCAGGTTTCCCTCAAGGTAGTAAGAATCCTTCTTCTCAATATGGTCCTCCATCTTCCTCTCCGGGATCTCAAGGTTTTGGTAACTCAGCCTCCCCTTCCAGACCTGCAACTACACCTGAAAACTTACAAGGCAATCAAAAACCTTCTACTCAATATGGACCTCCATCGGCTTCTCCCTCTGGGCCCCAGGGTATTGCAACCTCAGCTTCTCCGGCTTCTGGTCCCGCTAGAGCTGGACAAGGCGCGTTCCAGCCTAGACGCCCAAGTTTTAACCAAGGATCTGCTTTTGCGCCCTCTCGTCCAGGAGTTCAGGCACAAGATGAATCCGGATACCACTACGACAAACCTCAAACTCAATTCGGTAGACCCAGTCAAGGAAACTCTGAACCTGCCCGTGGATCTTCTAGACCAAGTAGCCAAGAATCTATGCCTACTGGATTGGCTAGTCCTGGGGCCACAAGACCTACTAGTTACTCTCCAGGCGCCGCACCATCCTCTTTTGTTCCCTCAAATGGATTCTCTAGACCATCAAATAACGTTGAACAAGGTTATCCTTCTGGCCCAGCTTCTCCTGTTACTTCCAGACCTAGCTCTTTTAGCCCAAGTGGTTCATCAGGTTCTGTTGATTTCCCTAAATCCAATATTCCTGCACAAGGTCCGACCGCAAGCTCTCCAGGCTTCCATTCAAGCCCATCTGCTGCTCCTATGCCCCAAACAGCTCCTTATCAATATAATGCCCCTTCTCAAGGACCTGCGTTGAACCAAAATGGCCCTCAGTCAAACTTTGGCCCCATCGGTCAGAATAAGCCCGAACAATCCGGACCCCAGTCGAGTTTCGGTCAGGAATTTGGTGGATCTCGCCAGCCTTCTGGCTTTGTCCCCTCTCAACAAGATAAGCCTGGACAGGCTAGGCCTCAGTCCAGCTACGGGCCAGCAAGCCAAAATAAACCAGACCAAACTGGACCGCAGACTAGTTTCGGCCAGGAGTTTGGTGGACCTCGTCAGCCTCCTAGCTTCAGTCCCGAGGAAGGTTACAGATACTAAATTAGACTTTTAAAAAATTGTAAATAGGTCAAAGCAATAGATAAAATGTAAAAAAAAATATAAGAGTTATTTTGTACATATTTTATTAGAGGAACGTATAAAATACTAATTATGAGTCACTGTGTGAACACTGTTGTAATTTAATAAACGATGCTTAAAACTATTTTTGTGTGTTTTTATTATTTCAATTTAGCAGTTAAAAGTCGTAGCAAACTGTAGGATAGCGTTATTTAAAAGTACCCCAATCTCTGTGACACTCACCACGAAGGATACCGAAAATGATAAATATACATACATAAAAAGTACTTGAATATCAAAGAAGATGAAAGTCATTATTTAAATATAAATAAGGACTTCTCCTATGCTATAAAAATCGAATATTTAATTACAATTCAAATAAAAAGTATTATAAAAGCCATCATTGCAGACTGCTTCAAAACATAGTCTAATACTCTAAGATCCGAACATACATCGACCTTCACCGAAGTGATAATAGCATAAAACATATTTTATACTAAATTTAGTATATAAGAAAATATATTAAAATGATAAATACTGGACAGGCAAATAACAATAACAAATTAAGAACAGCTATGCTATCTGACATATCTAGAATCCTATTCCGTTCATAATCTTTGTCGTAAAGTATGCTTTCGGCAAATGTATAAAAGCTTCGTTGATAATTTGACAAATTGATCAATCATTCCGTGTCTTTAGGCATAAGTCGCTATCAGGAAATGTCTAACAATTTCTCAGTATCCGTCCATACAAAGACCGCGGTAGATGAAGGTAATTTGTGATGCCTTCAAGCTAAAAGTCGCTTTGATGTGTACAAAATTACTTGGAGCAACAATATAAGTTGTTAGATTATACAAAGTCTTACCTGCGAAGAAACCTATAAGTACATGGATTTTTGGCAGGACTTCTATTGTGCTGTCCTGCCAAAAATCCCATTCCCACGGTAACCTCGTTTTGAAATATAGCTTATGACACTCATAAATAATCTGGCTATTTATTGGTAAAAGAATTCATCATTATCATCATCTGCCGTTCACTGCTGTACATGGATCTTTTTTTTGTCCGGGGAGAAATGCATTTACGCATTCCCACCGCGTATTCGCGCGCTGGCGGTGGGATATGTGGAACTCGCCCTCTCCATAGCAAGGTATGCTAAACTCATACCACGAGGAGAGGACCCTACACCACTAAAACCCCCCGGACACCCCTTCAGTCCGCCGTTGGCGGGGGCCGGGTGCACATGCAATCCGGCCCTGCTGTACATGGGCCTCCTCCCGGTTTTACCATGTCACTACGCTTGGAGAGCGGTTAAGTGACCGCAGTATTATGTTGTAACACAAAAGGAAACGCTGCTGCTCGTTCTAGGGTATGCGCTTTTAACGGATGATGTTATAAAATCGGGACTAACGGCTTACAACGGCAAAGAGGATAGTCCCTCAAACAACCAGTCCTGAAAAGAAATATTACTCAAAGATTTCTAGTCTCGGATATCATGGATTCCATCCCCACGAACCCATGACTTCCGAGAAAGTGTGCTAGAATAGCTACGCCACGGAGATAGTCAAGAAGTCAGTTCAATAGATCAAGAGATTACATCCAACAACCTCACAAAATCATAAAGTTAACTTCTATATTAGTAGATATAGTTTATATTAACGGCTACTAGCTTCACCCCGCGGTTTAACCCGCATTAGACTACTCTGCTCTAGTGGGTCGTAGCGTTATGTTTTACAATCTATATGTTGTACCAGTTTCTAAGCAATGCCTGTGCAAAATATCGGTAAATTCGATCAAGAAATTGATGCGTGTTTATTAAAAGGTGCCATAAACAAATCGGCTTCCACTACTTCACCGTGTCTTGAGGCGAGTTCGGCTCTAGCCTTATTAAATGGTTAAAAAACTAAGAATCTTGCGTAAGTATGCGACCCCTGTGGGGTTAAGAGTTAAATTAAACTTGGTGTGTTTATAGATAAAACTACGCAGTATTATAGAAAATTTAAGCTTTATCCATTGGTAGAGGGTTACAGTCAAAATGTGTACGTAGTTTGTAAGTGTTGTAACTCCAACGCGTAGTCCTATTTTTTTTATTTTTATATAGTAGTCTAACCATATGATAGTAGTATAAACATAGTCTAAACGTATACATTTAAAAGGATGGAGAGGGAGAGGAAGGCCTAAGAATAGATGGATGGATTGTGTGAAGAGTGATATGAAAGAAAAAGGAGTAAGTATAGTATGACGGGTGACAGGATAGAATGGAAGAAACAAACGTGTTGCGCCGACCCCAAGTAATATGGGATACGGGCAGGAAGAAGAAGAAGAAGAAGTAGTCTAAACATAAATAAAAAAAAATTCAACGTTGTTAATTATGTAGTTTGCAATAATTTATCGATATGTAATTGTATTGAAATAGTCTATGTTGCAATAGGAGTCTGTGTGTTAAACACAGACTCCTATTGCAACATAGACTATGGAAAGATTTTAAAAAACATCCATGCATTCACTAAAACACCTAAAAGGATGATACGAGGGTTCAAATTTTATATGAAAAAATCTTGTAATATAAGTCTTGAATAAAACGATAATGTAAATCGATTTAGTCATTTATGAGTTTATTGCGGACGGATAAACTCAGTGGGAGGGCACATAAAAACATTATATACATTCGTATAAAATACATAGTAAGTTGAGCATTCCAATAAAAATATTAAGATGTACAATATTCGGGATATAAATTCAAAACGATTCTATAAAAATATTTTACCTACTTTTATCCTTACTTTACAATTTCCTTATAGTAAATTTATACATTATTACAAACGTTATGATTCTGACATTGAGTTTTATATGTGCCATTGACTATTTGTTAATAAATATAGTTGTTGGCTTGACTCAAAAGTTATGCAGTAAATATGAAATAAGAATGCAATGAAATATTAATGGGATATTTTATAGCGAAAACAAGCTGTTTGAACAGAGGTATTTTTACGAATGAGGATCCGGATCATGTCAAAGTCTAAAGTAACAGACAACCTCCGTAGCGTAGCGGTATTTGGCTCGCTTTACATCTCGGAGGTCGTGGGTTCGATCCCCACTCCGGACAGGAATTCTTTGTGTAAATTCTAAGATTTCTTTCCGGGTTTGGTTGGTTGAGGGCCTACCCTCCGTGCCTCGGAAAGCACGTTAAGGCGTTGGTCCTGATTATTATAACATCATCTATAATAATCGTATATCAAGGAACGGGCAGCAGCGTTTCCTTGTGTTGTACAACATAATACTGCGGTCACCAACCCGCTCACCAAGCGTGGTGACTATGGCAAATACCCTCCCTTGGCCTATGTTCAGCAGTGAACGTTATACGGGCTGACGATGATAATGATGATGATGATGATGAAAGTATCAGTACGTTTGTGGCTAAATGACTGACTTATATTATAAACGTCATGAGTTGATTGAACACGCTTATTTCAGAAACTACTGGTCCGATTTGAAATATTGTTTCGGTGTTAGATAGCTCATTTAACGAGGAAGGCTATAGGCTATATCCCGCTTAAAACATTAGGAGCTAAGCACCAATGAAGAATGTTTCAAAATCGGCCTTAGGACAAAGTAACTAAAGTAATTCCATGCAGACGAATTCGCGGTCACAAGCTAGTTGTAACATACAATAATGTTTGGTTCTAAGATTTATTATCTACACTAATATATAAGGTTCAAAAATTTTGTAGGACAAATATGGGTCGTAATTCACCAGTTGTTCGTTTGGCTCGTCTGTACAATGATTTAATCAAAAAATTGCCAGAGCTCGACATTCACTTTCAAAGCCTCCCTAAATGTATTAAGCTACTGAAAGCCAGTGATGTGCTTTAGTTCTTTTTTATTTTTTATTTGTGTAATAGTTGTTTTGTTTCATTTTATAATTTTTGTCTTTCCAAATTATTTTCTTATAATTACTCATTTATTTCATTTATTAATGCATGATGTGGTTAACCTATAAGGTATATGTAATGTGTAATTGCTGTACTTATGTTGGTAACCCTATATTTAAATAAATAAATAATATTATACACAGGAAAAATTTGATTGTTTTTTTTGTTTGTTTGTTTGCATTGAATAGGCTCCGAAACTAATTGACCGATTTGAAAAATTATTTCACTGTTGCGAAGCTACCCTATCTCCGGTGAACATATATTTTATTATGAAGTTCCCACGGGAACGGGAGCTACGCTGGTGAAACTGCGCGTGGAAAGCTAGTTTTTTTATAAGATTCCATTTCATTGGTGGGAATGTAGGGGGGATTGGTTGAAATAATTTTTCTACAATTTTCATTAAATTGACATTGTTTACAATACAATGAATCATTAGCCCATAATTAGCCCGTATAACGTCCACTACTGTACATAGGCCATAGGAGGAAGTCTTTTTGCCATAACCACCACCTACTTGGCAGGCGGGTTTTCGACTAGGTAGGTTGAAACACATACATTTGAAAATAATATGATTCTCGTAGGATGCCGATGGCCATTGTGAGGTGTTGGCGACCGAAACATTAATTATTTTACTAAAATTTTATCAAAAATGTATCAGTTGGATAATAAATCAGTTGGACTTTTTAAAAAGAATTTCATTGACATAGTAACAGAGATATATCGTTTTATACATCAAACAATTTGATTAATTTTATTATAAAACGCGTTTTGGTTGGGTGTGTGCTATAATAAACAGTCATAAAGTTTAAATATTGATAGTGCCTTCACATACCCTCTCGGTAACCAGGACGTCTGGGGCCCTGATGAGCTACGAACCCAAGACATGAACTCATAATACTCTTACTTCCTTACTTAATCAGCCCATTGACGTCCACTGCTGAACATGGGTCTCCTCTTAAAATACCTTGGCAAGCCAGGATCGTTAAGCATTATCGCCACGCTTAGGAGTTGCATTGATGAGCGCAGTAAGATGGTTAGTAACCTTGAGCTGGTTGCCCATTTATCAGTTGTATGTCTGTATGTCCCTTAGTCGCCTATTATGACACTCATAGGTAGACATGGGGTGATCTATTCTACGCCTAATAGCAGCCGTAGCCCAATGGCTAGGGCGTCGGACTTGTGATCTTGAGGTCGCCGGTTGGAACCCTACCCATTGCACTACCGACGTGAGCCCACTCGTAACACAAGCGTTTAGATTAGCACGAGGGGTTAACAAGAATACTAGTAGAGACCAAAACTCTGCTAGTAACCTTTAAAAAAAAATACAGGGCGTCACACAGCCTCACAGTACGCGCAGGCGTTAAAATACACTATGTATATGAGTGAGTATATGCGTGCATCTAGTATACGCGAAACCACTGGATAAACATAAAAGACTCACCTGAGTCCACAGACAAACTATTTAGAACAGTTTTGTGGACCTATATATTACACTAAGGTTAAGCACTATTATGTAATAATAATAAATAAATAATAAAATAATAATAAAGCCAGTACAAAATAAATTGAGCGCCTCAATTTTTATTTAGCACCCAATTACTGTGAGTTGCTCGTAGACGTTCACAAAGCTAAGGAATTTTATTTATAAATTCGGTCCTCAGTAGCTTCTTTATACATATAACTTAGGTGTACAAGTACGTAATACACTTTTATATTGCTAATATAAATTTGAGATCATCATTTGTTAACGTAGTATGACAGATAAACAAAAATTTGCTAAAACGAAACTAAACTTAAGCGGCCAATGGCTAGGGTGTCGGACTTGCAATCATGTGGTCACCGGTTCGGACCCCACCCACTACCGACGTAATCCCACTCATGACTCAAGCATTGTAGCTTAGCACGAGGGGTTAACAGGAATACTAGAAGAATGCAAAAACTGTTGGTATTTTTAAATAAAAAATCTTTTAAGTTCAATAAATATAAGTGTTTTTATTGATGCCAAAGTAATGTGCATTCCTTTTTAAATTCGCGTGTCTTTACAACAGAACGGTTGGGATATATCGATTAAAATAAATAGAGGTTGACATAGCCCACTGATTAAGCAAGCTGAAATGGCAATAGGCAGGACATATTGCTCGAAGAACTGACGGCCGAGGGAACATAATGGTTCCACGAACTGGTAAGCGCAGCGTGGAACGAGCGCCTGCACGTCGAACCGAAGACCTCATAAAAGACCTTGCAGACCTCTGCAAGGAGATAATAGATGCAGGCCGCTAGCAATCGTCTCCGCTCAACAACTATGGTGAGGCCTATGTTCAGCAGTAGACATTGTACGGGCTGATAACCATGATGACAATTATTACCTACTAGATACGCCCCCCGGTTTTACCCGCGTTACTGTGCTCCAGTGGGTCAGTGCGTTATGTGTTGTACTTATATGTAAAAGTCAAATCCGTTTAGGGGTTTTGCGTGAAATAGTAACAAACGTCCATCCATACAAATTTTCGCGTTTATAATATAAGTAAGTTTTTTTTTTAAGATTACTAGCAGATTTTTTGCTCCCCTCGTGCTAAGCTAAAATGCTTTTGTAACAAATTGGGTCACGTCGAAATTGCAATGGGTGGGATCGAACCAGCGACCATAAGATCACAAATCCGACACCCTAGCAACTTTTCTATTAATTTTCGTATTAAATATTAACTGGATAAATTTCCTCACGTTCGTATGTTCATATGTTTGGCAGTTAACAATTGGCACCTTTCAATTAGCACCTACTTGTGGGCGGAATGATTCATCTCATAGCGGCATATTCATAAGGCATTATTGAAATTATTTAATCACTGTGTGAACCTCAAATTACTGAGTCGTTAGAGGTATTTTCTGTTGCGATTATATTTGTCATCATTAGCTGGTTGAAGACCATGAATAAAAGGAAAACGAAGTAAATAGATTTATGAAAATACTAGCTGCGCCCTGCGGTATTACGCGTTACTCTGCTCCAGTGGCTTGGAGCGTGATGTTTTGCCTGTATGTTAATCCATCGTAGAACCTATCCCGGTGCAAAATTTAAGCCAATTCCGTTCAGTAGTTCTTATGTGAAAGAGTAACAAACATCCATCCATCCATACTAACAAACTTTCGCGTTTATAATATTAGTAGGATTTGATTAATATTTATGTTGATAACATTATTTATTATTAGTGTAATAAGTATCAGCCGATAGAATTAGAAAAGTGTCAGTAGCAAAATATCAGCCAACGTCCACGATCAGATCACGGTCAACGCCCAACGATGATGTGAACTTCATACTATCCGTATCTATGTGTTTGAATTTGAAAGTGAAGAGCCTTCAGCCTTTTTAAACATGGCTGATGTTCAAGCTGAGGAAGTCTATTCCATATTGATTTGCACCAGAAATAATCAAAGCAATCTGTTTACATTCACCGATAATTTATGGCATTCCGATCTAAACATTATTATTGTTATTATTATTACAACAATAAATTTGATAATAATTTTAAATATGTGTAGCGTTAAATACATATTTTTGGGGGATAATGCTGTTCGCGTCCGTGGGCTTTAGCTCTAGTCACCCACACGTGTCCCCTGGGTAGCGCCAAATGAACAGCACATCTGGTGGTAGGTTTCGACCGCGGTTTGTCACCACCCTCAAGGCAAAGCCATGCCGCCAAGTGATTTTTGTTGCCTTGAGTAGCCATCGTGGAAGGGGAGTCTGGGCAGTTGTGTGGTATTGCGAACCGGTTCCGGTGCTGCGTGGTGTCTGTGCTGGGTGACTGTTCGCGGAGGGTAGCTTGATCCTAAGCACGGTCTTCCGCTGGCCGACCGCAGGTAGTAGGGGGCCCAATTAGTAGGAAAGCCACCTATGAAAGGCTGCCCCGCCAACTAGCGAAAATCCCAGGATGCGTCACCGTGCCGGTTGGCGACCGGATGCGAGGGCCCGGTGAACATCTCTGGGGGGGTTAGGGCGTCCCCGCGCGCTCCAGATCAGTCTCCCGTCGGTGCAGCATTACGAATGTATTGCGCGGTACTCGCTCTTGCTATACCTCGCCCAACTGTCCCTTTCCTGCTTGTCTGTTCGCCATCAAAAATTAAATGAATACAAAAAATAGGAAACTGGTAAAACAGCGGTTGCACTCCCTCGCACTAAAAGTGCACCTCTCTAACATCCGAGGTCTGCACTCCAATCTCATCCCGGTCCATCACCACCTTGAGACCGAAAAACCACATCTGCTGTTCCTCACGGAGACGCAAATCAGATGTCCAGCTGACGCAGCATACTTGCGCTACCCAGGGTACACCCTGGAGCACAATTTTAAGCCACGCGCTGGCACCTGCGTGTATGCTCGCGATGGCATCTGCTTTCGACGTCTCCGTAACATTGAGGATTCCAGTTTCTCCGTATTGTGGGTTCTGGTGGACACTGGCTTGGAGCAGATACTCTATGCCAGTGTCTATCGGTCACACACCGACAACATGGAGACAACCAGGTTGTTTCAGTACCTTTCGGACTCGGCTGAATTAGCTCAACTCAGGTACCCATCGGCGCAGCTAGTTTTTCTGGGGGACTTCAATGCCCACCACCAGGAGTGGCTGTACCCATACCAGAACACCGACCATGCTGGGAGATTAGCGTATGCATCTGCACTGACGCTTGGTCTCTCCCAACTGGTGACTGGGCCGACACGGGTGCCTGACATTGATGGCCATACAGCCAATTGCTTAGACCTTCTGCTGACAACCGATCCAGACCGATATCAAGTCGCGGTTTCCTCACCGTTAGGTAGCTCCGACCACTGTCTGGTGAAATCTGTGTCTGTCTACTCGCCACCCGATCCCGATCTCAAGGGGACTAGGCGAGTATGGCGATACAAGTCAGCAGATTGGGATGAGATACGGCATTTCTTCGCGTCTTACCCTTGGCTGCGCTTATGCTTCTCTTCAGACGACCCGACTCGCTGCGCGGAGGCTGTTTCTGAGGTGATATGTCAGGCTATGGAAAATTTCATTCCATTTTCTGACATCTCACTCCAAGACAAAGCCCGTCCATGGTTCAACGCTGAGTGTGATAGTGCTGAAGCACATAAGCACTCTGCTTACCAAGCGTGGGCGGATGCTCGAGCCCGCAAAGCGCCAAATATTCGGAAACTGAAGAAAGCTTACAATAGTGCTGCCAAGTCTTGCAAACGTGCCCTACGCAAGGCCCGCTTTGACCATATTGGCCGCATTGGAGCCAGACTAGCATCTTACCCATCTGGGAGTAAAGCTTTTTGGTCTCTTGCCAAATCGGTCGAAGCCAATTTCTGTCGGTCCTCTTTGCCGCCACTGCAGAAGCCAAACGGTTCATTAGCTCACACCGCCAAAGAGAAAGCAGACTTGTTTGCGTCTCTATTTGCGAAGAATTCACAACTAGATGCTGCTGGTAAAAGTCCACCCTGCACCACATTGCACTTCCACTATGCCTGAGGTGCACATTCGGCAAAAAGTAGTACTTAAAATTCTCAGCACTCTAGATGTGAATAAGGCTAGTGGGCCTGACGGCATTCCTGCCATTGTCTTGCGGTCATGTGCGCCTGAGTTGTCTCCTGTTTTGACTCGCCTCTATCGTTTATCCCTGAAGACTGGTCTAGTTCCAGCATCCTGGAAGATTGCTAATGTTCAACCGATCCCCAAGAAAGGTAGTCGTGCCGACCCTGCCAACTACCGACCAATCGCAATCACCTCCATACTCTGTAAGGTTATGGAGCGTGTTTTAAACAACCGTCTCCTGGCATACCTGGAAGACAACGACCTCCTCAGTGACCGTCAATTCGGATTCCGTCGAGGCCGGTCTACTGGGGATCTTCTTGTATATGCTACTCACTTCTGGAGCGAAGCCATTGAGAGACACGGTGAGGCTCTTGCCGTATCTCTTGATATCTCTAAGGCTTTTGACAGGGTTTGGCACGCAAGTCTCATTGGTAAGCTTCCGGTTTACGGTATTGCTCCCGTACTTTGTACCTGGATTCAGGATTTCTTGAGGGGAAGGTCGATTCGAGTTGTCATTGATGGCGCCTCGTCCGATCTTCTTGGTATTAATGCCGGTGTCCCTCAGGGATCTGTTCTCTCCGCGACTCTTTTTTTGCTGCACATAAACAACCTGCTAGTTACTCCCGGTATCTTTGGGTATGCAGACGACAGCACAGTCTCGGTGAGATACTTGTCTGATGCGAAGTCTGGGTCAATGGTCCAGTCGTTCAGGGAGTCGATGATTGAGGGGGTGAACTCGATCTTGGAGGCTGTCTCCTTATGGGGTGATGCCAACCTGGTTGGGTTTAACCCCTCAAAAACACAGGCGTGTCTTTTTTGGGCGAAACGGAGTCCATTCCAACTGACTCCGACTTTCCGGAATGTCTCCGTTCCGATCAGCGACCATCTTGAGCTCCTAGGGCTTGACCTCTCTTCTAATCTAAACTTCGGTCACTACATCGAGTCCATTGCAAACACTGCAGCCAAAAAACTTGGCATTCTCTCCAAGGTGAGGCGGTACTTCACATCGGAGCAGCTCTTAAGTCTTTACAGAGCTCAAGTTCGCTCCTCAATGGAATACTGTTCTCATCTTTGGGATGGGTCTGCTGGATATCAGCTGGATGCTCTGGACTCATTAGAGCGCCGAGCGAAGAGAGTCATAGGCAATAACTCACTGGTGGAGGCAAGTCTTCAGAGCCTCGAACACCGTAGACGAGTGGCCTGCCTATCAGTTTTTTATCGGTTGCATTTCGGGGAGTGTGCGGAGGTTCTACATAACCTGATACCCCCTTCACCCTTCCATCACCGGACGACTAGGCGCGGCGAGCGGTTTCACCCTTTTGTTGTAGACATTCCTTCAATACGCACGAAGCGATTTGCTTCTTCTTTCATAATGCGGACGGCTAAGGAGTGGAATTCTCTGCCGGCGTCAATTTTTCCGGAACGCTATAATCTGGACATCTTTAAGGCTAAAGTGAACAGACACTTTCTAGGCAAGCGTGTATCATCTTAGGCCTTATCTTCGCCTTCCATCAAGCGAGATTATGGTCAAACGTAAGCCTATAAGTAGTAAAAAAAAAAAAAAAAAAACAGATAATTCAATAAACACGTCACTCTATGCACTATTAAAACTACGACCGTGGATACAAGTGAATAATAATACAATTATTACTATTATTATATCATTACACATAATGGGCTTCAAATAAGTTGTAAAGAATGTACACTTTGTAATAACTTTTGATTAAAACAAAATAATGTGTGAACTAACGTTTAGTAACGTTCTGACGCAACGCACGGATCGTGTGAAGTTGATGCGCTGTAGTTTGTTAGTAGAATATTGGCGACTAATATTTATTTTCTTAAAATGCTTTCACAATATATTTTATGGATTAAGAGCCATTGGATACTAGACTTTATACCGGGAACTAGAAATTGTGTCGAAAAACAATTAAACAAATTCGCAATATACAAAATACGCTTTGTCAACGAACGAAAGCTTAAGCCTGCTGACAAGCCCACGATGATGTGAACTTCATACTATCCGCATCGCTGTGTTTGAATTATAAAATGACGAAGGTCTTGCATGTAATAGAAAAATACATTATAATAATACTGAATATCATGTGCTATTCAGTATTATTATGAAGATAATGGTATTTATTTTCTCTGCTATTTATACAATCATTTATAGATGACAAGTACATAATGATACATAACAAGATAAGAATGGCAAAGTAGTTTAATATGGATATGGGTATCTTGTTGGATCTAGTTTAGTTGGGATTTTGCTAAAGTAACATGTCCGTTTTTTTATTAATCATAATATCTCCTTCTTGTTGTCCTTATGCCAAGAAACTTAGGGTCGGTGATAATGTGATGAATATAAATTAATTACTTTTCTTGTCACATGCATAATAAATCCACCATCAACATGACTTCCGTTCTTCCTTATATATTTCTCCTTATAAAATAGTTTATTATGTACAGAATAAAAAATGGTTATTTTTCCATAGCTTTAAATCGATAGATAGCCTATGAATTTTGCAAAAAAATGTATGAGGTTTTTTATAAAAACTCATACCTACAAGATTTATTAACAAAATAGTCTTATTATTAGGGAACCGGATTATATGCATTAGCATATTATTATGCATTGGCATATTTAAGCCTTCTCAACGGTACTAGCATATATTAACTTATATCGAGTTATAATGAATATAATCGGTATACTTACAATATTTTTTCATTCATCCTGCGTTCCGATATTCGATAAAAGTGATAATATCGCGAATTAAACCAAATCATAGTCACAAAATAATTAAATACATTAATAATAATATAATTATTGTGATATACATTTATGACACCTATGGTCGCCTATTCAAGGATAATTTACTAATTGTATGCTGATTTTGAAATAAAATAAAATTAAAACTAACTTTTCTTCTTCTTTAGGGACTGAATTGATTGATTGAATTAAAACTTATCATTTAATTTTGCTTATTCTGCCAATTTTCGTGCATATTTCAAGTATTTTTCATGCATATTTGCATGCATATAACAAGCTTTTTATCATATTCAAAATGTATAAGCCCACCCAAAACAAAAATAAATTTGCAATTTACGTATTTAAACTTATAGAGTGTCGATAGCAATTTAAAATAAAAGTTTTGGTTTTTTTTGCGATATTTTGAATTTCATACTGAACTAAGTCTAAGCTATTTTTTTGTACATTCATCTTACAAAAGGTTACATACTGTTTTGTTTGTGTCAATCATTAAACTTTAATTTATCAACACATATTTATATTAATTGTTGATTTTATCAAAGATTTCCATTTTAACAGACCTAAAATATTACATTTAAAATTTTAATCACTATATGCCAATACACATCGCTCTTACTACACTCAGTCAGAAGGTAATCGTGCGAAGGCGTACTTATAATAGTGATCACGCTATCGAGTGTGACGTGTGAGCATAGATATGGGCTTAGTGCAATACTAATTATTTAAGTTATATATAGACAGAAAATAGTAATTTTTATATATTAATTATTTCATCCGCGTATCTCCCATTCCCGTGAGAACTTTATAATTGATTGCTATATTATCGCCAACTTTCAATTAGTTACGGAGCCTCTGCAATGCGAATAAACAAAC
The DNA here is from genome assembly GCA_947037095.2 of Nycteola revayana. Taxonomy (NCBI): domain Eukaryota; kingdom Metazoa; phylum Arthropoda; class Insecta; order Lepidoptera; family Nolidae; genus Nycteola; species Nycteola revayana. The sequence continues at coordinate 17,040,448 of OX344857.2, read as the reverse complement.
AAACTATCAAAACTGTCCTCTTTTTAATATCAGTATAGACCAGGGTTTCTTAATCTTTTAGCAGTCACGGAACACTTTCACAATTTAAAAAATTCCATGGACTCCTGAAAATTACTACTTAGTTAATGAGAAAGGTGCTGCTGTTTGGCCTCAATGAGAACGAACAAATTGTGGGATTGTCTTCGACAAGACTGATATACATACACTTTAAGAAATGGTATAGACAAACATACAAACTCATCTCAAAACAATGTTTCAAAATGAAGCGGAATAATTTGTTTTGACACACTAATGTGTAAAAGTACCGTAAAGTTAAAAAAATACATAAGTATAAAAACTCACAGGTCAACTATATATACTTTTTTCAAGGTGTAAAACTACTATTTTAATTTTTGTATTAATCAGTATGAATTAATATATGAACAATAATTACAATTTATATATCACGTCACATTTTTGACATATATGCTTGTTAACAATAAGTGGCATAAATTTACAAAATAAAAAACCTGCGCAAAATGGCGCCCCCAGTGGGACTTGGACTTCAACTCAGGGCGGTGGCTGGCGGGAGATTGAGGAAGGATGACTTTAGACTTTAGGGGTATTTTGTGCAACTGTCGCTCTACTTAACAGTTCGCAGGCTTTCGGACTTCGGATCTACGTGGGCATTGGAAGGTTGTACATCTTTGTTATTAGCACTATTGTAAAACTACGCTAGGCCTATCATATTGAAAGCTACATACGCACGAAAAAATAAAAATAAGCTTATTTAGAATAGTATTATACTGATTTTTACTTAACTTGATATCATCTGAAATGTTTAATAAACATCTCAATTTTTTAAAACAGTTTACAAAAAGTTTCTATGATCTAATGCAAATATATTAAAGATTTTGTTTATCTTTTTTTTCTCATACATTTCAATAGAGTCATTTTGTATGGTGTTTTTACTGATGGCACTCAAATGTTAATATTTTCATAAAAGAACATAACAGCAACAAAATCAAAAATGTTAATTGGAATTCAGAATAGCTACTTGTGAAAACAAGCATTATATAATTTTACTAATAGATTCATTAGTCTATTTACATAATAATATGTTTAAAAAAGACTTACATGCCAATTTTAAAAGTAAAGTATTAAATATCTCTAAAATTAGACGTGACAGAATATTTTTATTCTCTGAAATGACAAATGAATGTGTTTTTTTCTGTGCACCAAAAACCTTGTTGACCTGTAATTTCTCTTTCCTTATATGTTGGGTTGCCATCTTTAAAATTTGGTCACCAGGACAAGACGCGTGATAGCCCCGGATTTGAGAGCCCAGGACCCAGAAATTTCAAAAGGTTTTTTTTAAACATAGGAGATCGGGGACAGTGCTTGTGTGCGACTTAATTTTTTTTAACTCGGACTACAAATGAAGTCTGGCCTGGACGCTCCCCGGACGCCCTCTATACTAGGACACATACGGGGAAACCCGGACTGATGACAACCTTACTTATAAGCTATGATGTATCGATTACCTCGTTAGTATAGAGGTAATATGGCCTACCGTAACTAGCGAGGTCTCGAGTTCAAAGCCCGGATCAAGCAAAAAATGTGCTACTAGATATTTTCAGTTTTGAAAAATCCAAGTACCAGTCCAAAGTCTGGAAATTGGTAGTGTTTCACCCGTGTCAAGGACAAGTTTAGGCAGTTTAACTTTTTTTCTGGCAGTTGGTGGGACTCAGTAGTCATTGCTGTTTCTAGTGTGATTCCCTGTTGATCCTGAATAACAGGGATTAATCTAAAAAAAAGAAATGAAATAAGAAACAATAAATGAAACGCATATTACTAAAAGAAGTCTAAGTATACATGTAGATGGATGGAGAGGGACAGGAAGGCCAAAGAAAAGATGTGTGAAGAGTGATATGAAAGACAAGGGAGTTAGTGATAGTGTGACGGTTGACAGGACAGAATGGAAGAAACAAACGTGTTTCGCCGACCCCAAGTAATATGGGATAAGGGCAGGAAGAAGAAGAAGAAACGCTGGGCATATTTTTGTCATCTTTTGAAATTTTTATTTTTTTTATTTTACTTTTGTTTCATTTTATTTACATTTTAAAATACAGTATGTGCGTAAATAAGCCCCGAGCATAGCCCACTCCATAGCTCGGCAATCAAATGTTTACAACAACCTTCGCTTTTATAACAACAATACAAATATATCATATTTGAAACTATTCATTTTATATATGATATATATTTATGGTCTGCACCTTAATTATATGTTTTAAGAGCAATCATTAACCAGACGTGTTTATCAAACACTGAGGCGCGTTGCCTGAAGGCGATCATCATTTGTTTAATGCTCCAAATTAAACCAAGATTATTCAGCGCAATATAAATAATTGCTTGGAAACCAACATTTATTTTACAACTATCTGATGCCTGTGGCTTTGTCCGCGTGGTTTTGGTCCTTCGGTTTTTTAACTATGCCAAGAGAACTAATTATTTTCTGTGACTAAAAGTATTTAAAATGTTGACTGGGGATGCAAAATTTCATATCAATCGGTGCACCAGTTTCGAAGATTAGCCCGTACAAACAGACAAAGAAAAAAGAAATCCCCCTACCACGGTTTTTAGCGATTTTTTTTTCTATGTACAGGCATTCGACAGTTTTATTATATGTACAGATTTTTATATTTATATATTATTTATATTTTCCCCGCGGTTTCAATTGAATCTACTATACTTGGGGCAGTTTCGTGCTATTGTTGCTCTATTTTACAATTCGCAGGCCTCCCAGACTTTGGTTCTGGGAGCGCATCGGAAGGTTCAATACAAAGTAAGGGATACAATTTTTTGAATACTTTACGGAAAAGTATCGTAGGTTAGATCCCCACACCGGACAAGAAATCTTTGTGTAAATTCTAAGATTTCTTTACGGGTCTGGTTAGCTGAGGGACTACCCTCCATGCCTCGGAAAGCACGTTAAGCCCTTGGTCTCGATTGTTATAACATCATCTATAACAAACGAACTAGGGAACGGGCAGCAGCGATTCCCCCGTGTATTACAACATAACACAGCGGTCACCAATCCGCCTGCCAAGCGTGATGACTATGGCAAAAACCTCCCTCGAGAGGAGGCCCATGTCCAGCAGTGGACGTAATACGGGCTGATGATGATGACGATGACGTAAAAGTTTACCGCGTACTAAATTTAGATTACATTTAGACAATTAGACCACCGGCAGTACTCGAACCTGCATTTTAGGTATAGCCCCTAATGCCTTAACCAATTAGGCTACGGTGGAACCCTACCAATCAGTCAAATTTATTAATCTCTTTTATAACACGTCTCTTAGGGGAATGTTAGTGCAACCTGTCGGTAATGATCAACATTACAACGGCAAATATCTCCAATGTTCCATTTAGAATTAAATATTTAAACGATGACACGGCCCGTATTAACTTCTAATTTTTTTTTAAATACTTTACGGAACAGCTCTATGGCATTAGGGGCTATACCTAAAATGCAGGTTTGAGTCTTGCCGGTGGTCTAAATTTATTTATCTCAATTTTGAAAAATAAATTAAGGTATTTTTTTTTATTTAATACATTTACACTTACCACAAGGCTTTTATTACCTCACCGGATACCTCATAAAAATAAGCAGCACTTATTTAATGACAGCCTCCGTAGCGTAGCGGTATTTGGTTTGCTTTAAATCTCGGAGGTCGTAGGTTCAATCCCCACGCCGGACAAGAAATCTTTGTGTAAATTCTAAGATTTATTTCCGGGTCTGGATAGGCTACGGTGGAAACACAGACGGTCTTCGAAATTTATTATTCTCTTTGTAACACGTCTCTAAGTTACGGAGAAGACACGTCTCTAAGACGTTAGTAGGATGTTACAATAATCTGGATTTACGGCTTCACTTGCAAGCTTTCAAGCCCCAGAATAAACGAGACCCGGAAAATCATCTTTGATTTTACAAAAAATAATCTGGTCCGGGGTAAAGTTCGTACCCACGATCTCCGAGATTTACAGCGAGACTTATACCACTTACCACACGTACCAATTCAAGGGACAAGGGACCTGAAGACGTTTTAAGTAGTTTTGAGGAATATCAAAAATGCAACCGTAATTTTATTTTATTTCAATTGGCTTAAATTTGCAACGGACCTGTACTGATCTTGAAGCATTGTAAGGTAAAATAGACCGAAAATTTCGTTTTAGTAATAGGATGATCGCACCTAAGAATATAGATAAGTTTCAGAAAAAAGTGATATACATAATATGAATACTAGAAATAAGCATGACTTAGTAGTACTTGCAACACGTCTCCATAGAATAAGCAACTCTTTTATGGGGCAATGTATCCGCTTCTATAACAAACTCCCAAATAATATTAGAGAATTATCTGTTAATAAATTTAAAGCCACTGTCAAAGCTAAACTATGTAAAAAGGCATATTATAAAATATCAGATTATGTAAATGACAGAATGGCTTGGGAGTTATTTGCTCTGGAATGACACTGCTGCTTAACAATATTGTAAAATAAATGATGATTTGATTATTTAAAAAAGGATTCCTCTGAGTTTCTTGCCAATTCTTCTCAGAGTTGCCACGTCTTTGAACTGGTGGTAGGAAAAGAAATGGACGCATCATAAGAACATGATTTAATTATTTTTGAATTCTGTCTATATGAATAAAGATATTATTGACTTTGACTTTGACTTTGACTAAATCAGGCGTGATAATTATACTGGAAATCCTTTGAAACTTTTTTTTCAATGAAAAGATAAAATTTTCAGTATTCCAAATTTTAAATAAAAAAAATAAAAAAAAAGTTTTTATTCACGTAAACCTATTACAGGTATTTGTAAATAGTCAAAACATATAATTGGCTTATTTTTGATTAAATTAATTAATTTTATTTGTTTATTGCTACGTATAATAATAGTTTATATAACTTTAGCCTAAAAGCTGTAAGGTATGAAATAAGACAGGTTTTTATGGACATTTTATCAAAATAAAATGTTATTCCTTTGATGTTGTCCGTCAGAAAATTTGCCCTTATACATTAAAAAAAAAAAATACCATTGACAGTACAAAAAATAAAAGAATAGGATTAAAGCTACTATTGTGATGCTTACTACAAATATTTACTGAATTTAATTAATCACGACGATACAGTATCTCGTATCGATCACAAGTCGATATGTTTGGTAAGGTCAGAATGTTGTAGGGTGACCACGTGTTCTTGATTTTCTTATTGAACCAAACAAGAGACTTATCTAGTTTATAAGGCTACAGTTACTAAGGGCTGGTACCCCAAGTAACTGCAGCTTTATAGACCGGGTGAAAAACATGTCTTTTTCACCCGGTCAAAAAAGGGTTTCTCTATGGGCGATACAGTAATGTTTTTGCTCTTTTTTTCATTTTTTAACATATCCCGCTATAGGGAACTAAATAGCTGTGTCGTGGAGGACTTTACAAAGTCAAATTACATGGACACAAAGTACATCAAAACTCAGAACAATTATCTATAGTTCATACGATTTTCCCGGGTGGGAATCGAACCCAAAACACCAGGTCTCAAAGCAACCATTTAGCCGCCGTGCAGACATAAGGGACTTCCTTCTTTCTATCTCGGTACACATACCATGAGGAGAAAGTTTAGTTTACCAAGAACCATCGGGTGTCCCATCACACAAATTACCCAGTAATGTACCCAGTACCAGATGTAATTTTGCGGTATCCCTAACTCTTATGTACAAGTCTGTATAATTACGCCAAATTGCAAATTCAAATTCGTTAAATTTTGACATGATACTTGTATACATATACATTCGTTGGGTTGTGACACATTTCAAATTGTATTAGGAAGAAAACCGTTAACAATTCAACAATTGAATTATAGCATTTCGTCTCCATTCAATGATCGTATTGTTTAATTTTCTTCTTAATTCGTAGGCCACTCAATTTGAAGTGCTCAGGTGTAATGTACGTTCGTCTCGTTCGCTGTTGTTTGTGTGTATCGTTTTATAACTCCGTATAGGTTAAATCACTACATAGTATAAAACAAAGTCGCTTACCCTGTCCCTATATCCCTATGTCCTTATGTATGCTTAAATCTTTAAAACTACGCAACGGATTTTGATGCGGTTTTTTTATTAAGATAGAGGGATTCAAGAGGAAGGTTTATATGTATAATACATCGGCAGTGTATCCGTGCGAAGCCGGGGCGGGTCGCTAGTATGATATAAATAAGGATTATGGTTACAGTTAGAAAATAGTTTTTCCTATATGTTATCTGCATCTGTAAGAAAAAATCTATTTTCTGGACATACGACTTAAAATCAAGGAATGTATTTAATAGCTTAATTTTGTTTGTTATTTACATACATTAAAAAAAACTATTGTTGATAACCTTACCTTGTGTACCGTGTATTAAAATAATAATTACAAATTAAAATAAATTTGATAGATTAACAATAAAAAAATAAACATAGACAATTATTACCCATTATATAATATTTTAGTAGCTTTTTCTAAATGACTTTATAATTATTGAAATATTTTGACTATGCCAAAAAGAATAATATAATGATTTATGTCTAATAAAAAAAAACCTACCACTTACAAATAAGACAGTAAATCCATGTGAAGTAAAGATTTACTTAATTGCTCGTTAAATTCGTACCCATTTCGTTATACGTAGCCAGAGGCTAAAATATTTGGATGCAAACAGTCACCTATTGATAGATTTTTAATTATATTATATCACCCTGCGGCAATGAACATATGTGAGGTTAACCTAGTGATTTTTTAAATTTGATATTATAGATCTTCAAAGATGATACATGATATTTTGACCTCATGTCTAATTAATGTTTCTACGTTCGATTTTAATGAAGATTTAATATCTCAAAAGAAATTAAAACTTGTTAATTATCGCAGCATCTATTAGCTCAAGGTTTACATCTTGCTGCGATTACCAATCCGTCTGCCAAGCGTGGTGATTATGGCAATATCCCTCTACGATCCTGGCTTGCCAAGGTCTGTTAAGAGGAGGCCCATGTTCAGCAGTGGACGTTAACGGGCTGTTGATGATGATGATAAATTATCGGATAGATATTCTCAGTTAGTTATATTTAAAAAATTATAGTTATTTGATATGGACCACAATGACGATGTAAAATTCGTATTGTTTACGTAATTTAAAATCGGAATAAAACATTGACTCACAACATTATACATTGTAGAAATATACATATTATTATGCAATGTATGTAATCCGTCAATGTACACAATTCCTGCCGTGTCGTGACGTGCCGTGTGGTTTCCGGCTTAGAATAGACCATCCCGTGTCTACCCATGGGTGTCGTAAAAGGCGACTTAGGGACGTATGACTGATGGATGGGCAGCAGCGTCTATTAGCCCAAGGTTAACATCTAACTGCGATCACCAATCCGTCTGCCAAGCATGGTGATTATGGCAATATCCCTCAACGATCCTGGCTTGCCAAGGTCTGTTAAGAGGAGGCCCATGTTCAGTAGTGGACTTAAACGGGCTGTTGATGATGATACAATTCCTAGGAAATGTATGTAATTCCTAAAATCAACAAAATTTAATTCCAAATATCAACGTTGAATCTAATTTATGAATCTAGGCAATGTTAAATCAATAATAGTTATAACAATTTTAAACGCTCAGTTACGTATTCAGTTTATGTGGGGACTGTCGAGGGTTCGATTGAAATTATGATTCTCCATAATTTCATATTGTCTAATCTCTTACCATTGTCACGCAATATTCTCAAAAAGAGTTTTATTATTTAAGCGTGATATCTAAGGATTTTTCAATCCTAGTCTTGTCTAAAGTCGAGTATTGTGGTCACCCTACAAATAAGATCGCTTTAGTACGAATCCGAGGTCAAAAATTGATGCTCCATCGAAACGAAGTGACCGCACTAATACGACCATTCAAACAAGATTTGTATGTCAAGTGTGCTATGCGCGAGGGAACCAAGTTGCATTAAATATTGAATAAGCACCGTGCAATATTTTATAGCTGTTTTATGAGAATTTGTGGATTATCGATTTTTGAGGATTTGACTACTGTTTTTATGTATAGTGTTTTCGTTGTAATAGTTGTTTGTTCATACAAAATAATTAATAAAAAAAATTCACCGATTATTAATTATCAAAAAATGCTTTTTGATGACTGATCTATAAGTAGTTTAGTCATCAAAAACAATTTGGATGATTATTATGTGAAAAATAAAATAGAGTAACATTTTTCTGTTATTTATTTGTTACTCAATTCAATTTTCACATTATAATCATCCAAATAAGTAATATTTAAAAAAAGTTCTTAAATAAATTATTCGACCAATGAATATCGGAGAAAGAGGATATCATATTATTATAATACGCCCAAAATAATATTGAATTAAGAAAAAATTCTCCATAGTAATAAAGTTCTCACTCTATTAAAATTTGATAACTTAATTTCTCATGATAATAAGCTGATTCAAATCATAAGCTAAAAATAATCATTCATTTCACAAAATCTCCAAGTAAACTCACAAATAACAATTAGTTTCATCAGAAACATTAAACTCAACAAGAATATTTATTTATAGCTGCCTTAACGAGTACACGGTACATAATAACATCCACAACAATTATACAAGTTCATCCTCGAATACAACATAATACCGCGATTATGAAACATCGCCCACGACTTCCATCAAAATAGATCGCGGTGCACCCAACTATATAAACTTTGTACTGATAGAAGACCTTATCAGTCAAACATTACTCCTTCAGTAGTCAAGTACTAAGAACAATAAAAATGAAATTGGTAATATGAGTGAACAATACGAATGAACTTAATTTAGTCAAACGCAATAACAAACAATTTAATACACTACTTCTTCTGTTCCAGATACTTGTCCTAGCTGCAGTGACATTGGCACAAGCTGATAAACTAGACAGGATATATTTGCCTCCCAATGCGCAGATTTCTGGAGGATCTGACAGCTTTCTTCAAGCTCCCGAAGAGATTTCTCGACCTCAAGACACCAATGCATTCGCTAGCAATGTATTTGCTCCCAACACCTACTCCGGATTTGAAAGCCGACCTGAACGTGCCCAGGCTGCTCGTGAAAGGAACGCTGCTATACTTCGACAGGATAGTGTAAATGATGGAGAAACTTACTCCTATGCTTTTGAGACTGAGAACGGCATCTACGCTGAAGAAAGTGGAGTAGCGACCAATGGTGTTCAGGCTCAGGGTGCATACTCTTATACGGGAGATGATGGCAAAGTGTATACTGTCAGGTAAGACATACTTTTAAATCAATAATCCACCCTGGCTTGCCTCGGTTAGGAAATTTAATTAACAAGATACTTTACACAATGTTGTATTTCAACCTTCCTCAAAAATTACTCTATCAATTGGTTTTCGAGTTTATCGTTAACATACTGACAGGCACAGCGAAGGACTTTGTTTTATAAAGATAGTATGTTTGTTATAAATTACTGTATTACTTTAAAGATAACTAAAATCAGAAAGCTGGCTGCCTGGCTTTGGCGATGTTTATGTCGAAATTATTAAAGAAAGTTTTCAAAGCATTCAATCATTGTTTAAGTGTCTTAAGTATAACATCCTTTAGTTTACTTTCTCAATCACACACCCACTTTCTAAATACACATTATTTTAATTCTTGAAAGTTTTTACTGACTACACACATTTGAACACAAAAACTTTGAAATGGAATAACTTATTTATATTTTTACTATTCAGGTATACTGCGGACGAAAATGGCTTCCAGGCACAAGGCGACCACCTTCCCACCCCTCCTCCTATTCCTGAAGCCATCTTGAGAGCTCTGGAACAAAATGCCCGTGACGAAGCTGCAGGTATATTTGATGATGGTAAGTTTACAAATATTGAATAATCAAGGGCAAATAAAACGTTTCCGAAATTTCAGAATACAAGGACAGTAGAATTATAGTCATATTTGGCGATTGCACATGACGCTGATAACACTTTAGCATCAGCATGTGCTATAACATGATCGATTCAAAGAAAGAAGGACAGTTGCCTGGTCAGGTATAATTACCCGCCCAGGCTACTGTCCTTCTCCACCAGATGTTAAGTGGCATAGGGTTCAAAAACAAGGACAGCTAGAGCCAGGACAGTAGATATGTACAGCACAATTACCTTATTCAGGTATAGTAACACAACACTAATAAATAATGTTATTCGACAGTTTTATTCAGTACGGTACTTCCCTAGTCGCGGACCTCGTTGAGCATGCTTACGTGATATCCTTCTTTGATTGTTCTAAATAATTAAAGTATAAAAAACAATAACGTGCACAATAAGCATTTCAATTAATAGCGCAGTGAAATTTGATGTTTTTTTAAGACTACTCCCGCACTTGGGCACTAAATCCCTGTGTTTCGGGGTGGCTTTACAAACACTCAATTCACAGACACAAATTACACCCAGACTACAGAACTAACAGCTATTAGTGGTTCACACAAATAATTGTCCCGGCTGAGAATCGAACCCAGAACACCAGGTCTCAGAAGTCACTGTAGTGGTTACTACAGTGACTTCTGAGAACTGGTGTATTGGTGGCACAATAAATGGTTTATATGGGTCAGTGGTTACTGACCCATATAAACCATTTATTGTGCCTGCCTGTTTTCTGATCACATCTAATCTAATCAAATTATATTGTCTTTATCCCAGGATCTTACAACAACGCCAAATACTCGGACAACTTCCAACAACAACAGCCCTTCAGTCAAAATACCCAAGCTCAGTCTTTCAATTACAACGATGACTCTGTTGTAACTAACTCAGCTGTCTTCGGCAACGACGCTGCTTCTGCTAACAATGATAATACTATTGCTGCAGTACGAAACGTATATCTTCCTCCAGGAGCCCAAACCGATGCGAGGAACCCTATCGCTGTTGACAAATTCTTGCCCAACAACCAACAATTCAATAACCAGGATGACGAATCTGTTGTTACTGACTCTGCTCTTTTTCGCAATGATGATGTAGCTGCCCCTATCAATCTAAATACTATTGCTGATGTGCCAAACACGTACCTCCCTCCTCAAAGGTATGGTGGAAGGCAATCCAGCTCTTCCCCTCAATCTTCTCGTTTCCGGAACTATGTACCGCCTGTTAATGGTAACAGGAACTCAGTTGCAGAAAGGGAGTATCTTCCGCCTTTTGCTAGGAACAACCAAAGGAATAATGTAAGACGATCCGCTTTCAACGCTAGATCTGGATTCCGTTTCTAATTGGCTCCTAAATTATTATAATTGTTAAGGCATAATATATGTAATAAATTATTGAGTTCAAAATAATTTTGGTATTTTATTTCTTTAACACTCACAACAGCCTGTTGTCGTCCGTTGCTGAACATAAGCCTTCCCCATCGATTTCCAGCGGGAAAGATTGGTAGCGGTCTGCATCCACTGACTCCCTGCCATCTTTATGAGGTCATCGGTACACTACGTATTAGTTAAATAATTAGTAATACAATCACATAGTTGTATATTCAAAATTTAAGCGCTTATGTCAAAAACCCAAGGAAGTAAACGTGTTACCAAATTTATTTATTGTAGACAATAATGAGTTAAGGATACATCGAAATAATCAAACACTTTGTTTTATTGTCACATAAAATTATGATTTATTTATTCCATTTATTTTCCTTGAGATTTTCCACTAGGAAAATACCACAAACATAATTATTCACGAACACAAAGCACATCCAGAATTTTACTAATTGTTGTATGTGGTAGGATTCAAACCCAGAACACCAATCAGACACACACAGCGCAGAATCTACACTGTACCGTACCGTACAAACATTTTCATATTAAACTAAGTGTTATCGCGTTCTAATAGCTTTTCGTTAAAAAAAAAATTCACGACTAAAGCAACGTATGATAATGAGGATTTTAGCGATCCGATTTGGTTTTATTTTATTAGATGAATGCTTAAGACCTATCAATTTGACAGGTGCTGTTCAGTCTTTTGTGCCTAACTTTACCGACTGTACGTTACTAAACATAAAATTCTCACATTACCATGCATTTATATAATGGAAATTTGCAAATTTGTAAGAAATAATATTGAATTCTTCACATACCGATAGATCATTATGATACAAAAATAAATTACTGTTACCTTCTTCTCGCATCAGCTTACATTCAAATAGTCCATTCGTAATTTGCATAAAGATAAACAATAAACTCCCAGAGTCTTTAAAAAACATAACCCAAAATAATATATTTATAAGTAAAATAAAACAAATTCTAATTAATAAAGCCTGCTACCATATTAATGAAAACATAAATTATAAAAAAATAATATAAGATTGTAATATATTATTTTAAAAAATAACTCTATGATCTATGGGAAAAATTATAAAATTTAATTAAATTATACATATTTTAAATTCAATATATAAGTAATTATGATACATATTTCACATAATGGGTATTAAATCAATATGTTTAAATTACTTTAGATTTTTGAAGAATAAATTGGTCGCATCCTCCTCTCTTCTAACTTGTCGTGCCCGACAGGGTCCATACTTTGTACTGGTTTTGTCTTTGTAACAACTTATTAGTGTGCAATAAATGAATATGAATAGGATTATGAGAAAATTAATTATAGGAAGACCCAGTGTATATAATTTGTCAATAGGTTCTTATGAAAGAATGGACGACGGTGGAACAACATGATGATGATCGCGATTTCATTAAAGATGAGTATAGACTACTGATGATGAGATGAGTATGACATATGGATCTGAGACGTGGTCTCTTACTGTGTGCCTCATAAGAAAGCTCAAAGTCGCTTAGCAAGCTATGGAAAGAGCTATGGTCGGCGTTTCCCTGTGTGATCGAATCAGAAATGAAGAGATCCGCAGGAGAACGAAGGTCACTGAGATAGCGCAACGGATTAGCAAGCTGATGTGGTAATGGGCAGGACACATAGCTCGAAGAACTGACGATCGATGGAGCAGAAAGGTTCTCGAGTGGAGACCACAAACTGGCAAGCGCAGCGTAGGACGACCGCCTTCACGATGGACCGACGACCTCATAAAGGTCGCGGGGAGTCGGTGGATGCAGGCCACTAGCGATCGTTCCCGCTGAAAATCGATGGGGAAGGCCTATGTTCAGCAATGAACTACAACAGGCTGATGATGATGATGATGTTATTGGTAGACTACTTGTTACAGAACATCGAACATTCATTGCCGTTTTAACACAAGAAAATTCGTCATGCAACAAGCGGCGAATGATCTATGTATAAAACGATATCCTCTTTAAAATATATGTATTACAGTCTAAACTGACCTCTAGGTAAAAAGTAAAACTATATAGGGACATAATTTAGAATATGGCTGCCGAAAATAGTTAACACAGTTTAGTAAACATGGAGAAACAAGACTAAGTACTTTTAGTTATGTCATTATAGAAAAAAAGGGCTTATATTTAACTTACCATCAGATATAGTAAAAATGATCACCAAAATTAAACCCGCATTTTAATGTAAAATTGTAACCAAAGTTTTAACATTTCGCTATCGTATTTAAGCAAAATGACTCCAAATAAATCATTGTTAACCCAAAAGTAGTAAATGATCACCAAAAGTACCTAAATGTTTTACTAATTTACTATTCGGTTCTGGCACTCGCCGGTGCGGCCGCTGCCGCGGCACCGCTCGCTTCGCTCGCTCGGCTCGTGCGTTGTATGGCCGCAGCTCTAACCTAACCTAACCGATTGTCATTTTTCATTGATTTTATTAAGGTAGAAATAGCGCAATAATTTGCTCGCTAAGATTTGGTGATCATTAACTACATTTGGTGTTCGAATACAATTTGAAGTGCAGTCGTGACTAAAATAGCTAGAACTATTATAATTTTAGACTTTATTTTTCTGGTGTCAAGTATATATTTTTGGTGGTCATTATATTTTATCCCGAAAAAAAGTAACAATAATTGTAGTTGGAAGACTACCCACTGACGTTGGGTCATCATCATCAGCCTCTATGGCTGATTGAGGGTTTTGCTATCTTTAGTCACAATGCTTAGCAGGCGGCTTGGTGACCGCAGTATTATATCCTAACACACAGGGAACGTTACTGCCCGTTCCTTGGTACCTATACGCTTGTTATAGATGATGTTATAACAATCGGGAGCAACGGTTTAGCGTTCTTTCGTAGATACGATGGGTAGATAACCAACGAGAAAGAGTATATAACACAAAGATATCTTTTCCAGCATAAGTTTTATGGCTGAATACAATAACCAAACATTATTAGCATAAAAGTATTGTTCTACTTTACTGTACATATTGGGTTTTCATTCTTAAAAATATATACCTACGGTCAAATCCTAAATATCTAAGCTTCTAAGTGACTTCAATAAAAAAAAGATCTTATGAATGGAATCGTTTTACAATTATTGTTGGAAGGAAAACTCAGATAACGAAATCTATTTATTATCAAAACATTTACCTGCAACTTCATCATATTAAATAATTGAAGACACTTCCTAAAATTGGATCAATTTGCAATTATTCATCTTGCAAATCTAAATTATATTCGTACATGACCTTTCATTGCAACTAAACCTGTTTTATATAGATCAGTAATGCCCATAAACACAAGTACAAAAAATGAGCAAGTCATCTTCGACGGCATAATATCGAGGTTATGAAACTTCCAATACTGTCGAAGTAAGTATAAAAAGATTGAAATAAACGATGAGGATATCAGTCACTGAAGAAGCTTCAGCACATCACAATCTACTTGTAAAAATGAAATTGGTACGTGGAAAAGAGTAAACATAAATAATAATATGTGAAGCTATTTTTCGGATCTCTGAGTGCAAATAAGTGTCGAAAAATGACATGTTTCATAGTAACTGTGGGTGGAGTAATGAAATTTTATTCTTTTAGATAATTATCCTTGCTGTAGCGGCTTCAGCATGCGCTGGCAGGCTGGACAGAGTCTACCTACCACCCAACTCACAAGTATCTGGAGGCTCAGGAAGCTTCCTTCAGACTCCTCATGAGTCTCCACGACAGAATACTAACGCATTCGCCACCAACGCTTACGTACAAAACACATACTCAGGATTTGAACGCGCCCAGGCTGCTCGTGAAAGGAACGCAGCTATCCTTCGTCAGGACAACTCCAACGATGGAGAAACTTACTCTTATGCTTACGAGACTGAAAACGGTATCTATGCTGAAGAGCAAGGAGTAGCGACTAACGGTGTTCAGGCTCAGGGTGGATACTCCTACACTGGTGACGATGGCAAAGTCTATTCTGTCAGGTACAGCAAAAGTCAAAACTTTTTCATGAAATTTATGAAATATTATTGCGATTGATATATAGATAATGTTTTTTTTTGTATATTATTTAGATACACTGCCGATGAGAACGGTTTCCAGCCACAAGGTGACCACCTCCCTACTCCCCCTCCTATCCCAGAAGAAATCCTCAGAGCTCTGGAGCAGAACGCACGCGATGAGGCAGCTGGTATCCATGACGATGGTAAGAATACTTACTCTTTATATGATTCAAACGCTAACCATTCATTTCTGCCCGCATTTTTCTAGCAGTTGACAAATATTATTCATTTATTTACTTACTTACTGTATTGAATTATTTAACTACATATTTTGTAATTAAATATTGAAGTAATTTTCATTATTGTTTTATCAATAGGATCCTATGCTGATTCAAAGTATGGAGCCAGCAACCAACAACAGTACTCCGCAAATGCTGGAGTAGAGAAGGCGTACCTTCCTCCTTTCGCTCAGAGGAGCAGCGCGAGACAACCCACCTTCAATGCCAGATCTGGATACCGTTATTAAAAATTAGCTCACCTGTGATATTGCTAACAAATTAGTAAAATAAATTATTATATTGAATAACATACCTATGTTTTTTCTTAAGACGACCACTATGTTTCACTATGTTTTTAATTTTCTCGCCTATATTTTATCTTTTTATTACACTACTATTTAACTAAATAAACATTTGAAGCAGTCATTTATTACGGAACGATATGGAAACTACCTACGGACTAAAATATATGTGATGTGCTTTGAATATCAAGGTTTTGATAGAAAAATTTACTGTTTTAGAAAGCGAAGCTGTAAATCGTATGGCCAACAAATAACGAACAAATAAGAAAATTTCTCAAATTACCCTTTTTGTTTCTTTCCTTTTTTCACTCTGCTGCCATTAATAAAGTAAAAACAATCTGCGCAGTTTGACAAAAGTGATAAAGTTGCATTCAAACTTTCAGTTTTCCCAAATTTTGACGTTAATTTATTAAAATTATATTCATGACTTTTACTGCGCTATAATACACAATTACAGATATGAACGTATAGAATACTAGCTTCCCGCGCGCGGATTTACCTGCGTAACTCCCGTTCCCGTGAGAACTTCATAATTAAATATAGCCTATGTCACTCAGGGTGGATGTAGCTTTCCAATGGTGAAAGAATTTTTGAAATCGGCACAGAAGATTTTGTATTTATTCATTACAAACATACACACACACATACACACACACAAAAATACAAAAATAAACATGATAGATGTTTATTTTTGTATCTCTTTATAATATTAGTATAGATTAAGACATTGCATTGCTTTGCAAGACAATACTGCAATGATAAGGCCTGTGCAAATATTAATGTGCGTTGGGATCACGGCGTGTACATCACAGATGTGAACTGCTCCTCTACACAAAGATTGTACCTGCATTGTTCTTCAGTGTACCCTTAATGAAATCCGGTGTACTTCTTTTGATATAAAGATATACAGGGTGTCCCAAAAGGTTAAGTAGCTGGGAAAGGGGGTGACAGGGGTGGACACAATGGTCACTGGAAAAAAAAAACCGCTCTGGGTATTTAAAAAAAAAATGGCATTTTTTAAAAAACTTAAAATTTTACACCTTGTTATTTTTGATGTTGATGTTGATGACCTTGTTGACATTGAAGATTACATAACAGCTTTTTTTTAAATACAGCCATATTTGTAGGTACAGTTAGCACAAGGTGTAAAATTTTTAGTCTTTTAAAAATGCCATTTATTTTTTTAAACACCCAGAGGGAATTTTTTATATTTTTCTGGTGACCCTTGTGACCATCCCTATCACCCCCCTTCCCAGCTACGTAATCTTTTGGGACACCCTGTATAGTATAATATGTACAACCGCCATCCTAAAGCTAGGACTGCGGGTGTGCATTTTTTCCCATCAGGAGATGCGTATTTTACTTATGTTTTTTTTTTTGTAAATATGTGCACCTACAGCATACTTTAGTACACCTTTAATGAAATTCGATTTACCTTCTCGGATAAAATGTTATATAATTAAGTCTGTACCTACACCCGCCATTCTAAGGTTAGAACTGCGGGTGTACATTTATTTTCGCGGCAACCAGATGCATATTAAACTTTTTTTTTAGTATGCGTACGTACGTACCTACTGTGTACCTGATTAATCTTTCGCCAAAAATGGTTGCTGACCCGCGACAAGCGAGCCTAAAATATGCTGTCCATTTTGAAAGACCATGGAGTTGCAAACCTAATAAAAAGGCAAAAAAAAACTTGTAAATTTCCGTAGGAGCGTCATCAAACTCATTATAAGCCTACATAAGCCAACATATTTATTTACTGTATTTGTTAAAACACACAAAATACAAAAAAAAAACTCAATTATTTATAAGGAAATATGCTGATTATTTCTAAATAAATGACTTCCAGCGAAGCAGAGGAAAAGAAAAAAGAAATTAAGAATAGTGTGCGTAAGACTCGAATAAACATACATACTAATATTTACACGTATTCTTAGAAACATACACAGATACATATTATTATGAACTGCATAATATTTTTTAAATGAGATAGTCGAGTTGTAACATTTTATTTCTGTTGGTAGGGCGTTCCAACGCCTGACTGTTTCCACAGTGAAGGAGCGCGCATGGAAATAGCTTTATGGAGGAGAATGGAGAGACTGTAACGGAGATGTGACCTGCAAGAGGTACTAGATGGATGGATGTATGAATAGTAGTAATAGCACTCGCACAGATAAGAAGATTTAAGGACATTATGTAGCAAACAAAATAGTACATTACGTGCCAAGGGAGGAAAGTATGACTTTTTAACCCGCGCGATATTGTCACCCGAGCCGAAGGCGAGGGTGACAAAAGCGTCGGGCAGACGAAAAAAAAGGCAGACAAATTAAAAGATTTAATTGTCGTATACTTAATAGATATTATTATTAATATTCGAGATAATTAAATATTGATTTTTTTTTGTAAGAAAAATAGTATTTATTATCGAACGCAAAAAAAACATTGAACATTGAACAGGAAATAACAATAACAAATAACAACTGCACGGTTACCATGGTAATGAGTTATTTCAAATAGGTAACGGGAAGAAAATTAAAACAAAAAAAGACTAAATTTTTAACTGTCACTAATTGTGAGCAGTTGGAAATATGCATCTTTCCGTCCCAAGGGAACAATACTAAACTTTCGGCCTCGGGTGGGTAGTCTGAAATATGCATCTTTCTTACCGCAAACAAAGGAAGAAAGTCAAACTTTCGGGCTCGGGATGATGAAAAATGCATTTCTTCGGAAACCAACATATTGTCTGGATATTTTTTATCTATCGATCTATTATTACAAAAAATAAAACAAGTCTCAATTTATAATACATAGTATAGATTAAAATTCATGTGATAAACTAATTCAAGACCGACCTTTAAAATAAACTTGACGAAACTAGCTCTCACATATTAGACAAGTTCATCTTCAATTACCGTACATCGATTATGAAATATCGATCACGGGTTGTATCGATATTAATATTAGATCACTCGACACCTCGTAAGTATATAAGCTTAAGGTTGATGGATGGGCTTATCAGTCGCACCTGACTTCTTCAGTAGCTCATTACTGTTAAATAATAAAATGAAATTGGTAAGTATTATACAAGTTCTGATAAAACATTGGGGCCGTTATGACCGGGAGACAAATTAATGTAAAAAATCTCGCAGCGGCCCTCTTTAGTGCGGCGCGTTCCCTGAGTTCTGCTATTTACTTTGCATAGCAGATTAGCATTGCCATTCAACGGGGCAATGCTGACGAGGTTCTGGGACCCTTGCCAAGTTATAATAAATATTTAGGATAGTTAGTATTTTATTAGTCGGTTTTAATTTATGGAATGTACTTTAATTTATGACTAGAAGTATTTCAAATATACATATAATAGTGTTTAGAGTAAGGCTGACCTTTGGCTGTGTGAATTCTTTGTGTGAACGATGCGAGTGCCTAGCTTTTTACTCCGTCACCCGCCATCTCCGCCGTCGTTTGTGCCACTAGTTCGGAAGACACAATTTTGGGTGAACCTAAGGAGTGTGATAACATTTCTACCGTGGCTCGCAACGAAGAAGACGTAAATAGACATTAGTTGATTCACACAGTTGATTCCTAAGTCAAAAACAATGAATTCAAAAAGAGTTGCGAATCACACCGTGGTCTGAACAACTCGTATACAGAATCGCCGACATGTCCTAATACTCTAGTCTACAAAAGTGAAAAGGGTCATTCCCACGCCAGTACCTACTAATTGCCAACCAACTTTTTTTCCAATAATATGACCGTGAAAAGCTTATCTCAATTGTTATTGCAGATTCTTAAAATAGATACTATTTACAACATCTAACTATCGATTTAGTGCATTTAATTGCTTACTATTTCGATCTGCAGATTTAGCCGTCACGAATAGTAATTTCTTATTTACAGTAATTACCGTTTCAAAATATTGTTAAATATATTTTTATGCTATTTCAGATAATTTTATTAGCAGCAGTAGCTTTGGCACGCGCCGCCAAACTGGATAGAGTGTATCTTCCACCTAACGCTCAAGTGTCCGGAGGATCTGGAAACTTCCTTCAGACTCCTCGGGAATTTACGCAAGTTCAAGATAGTAACGCTTTTGCCAACAATGCGTATGCCCAAAGCAGTTACTCGGGCTTTGAACGCGCCCAAGCTGCTCGCGAAAGGAACGCTGCTATCCTTCGTCAGGACAACTCTAATGATGGACAAACTTACTCCTTTGCTTACGAGACTGAGAATGGCATCACCGCTGAGGAGAGCGGAGTAGCGACCAATGGTGTTCAAGCTCATGGCGGATACTCCTACACTGGTGATGACGGCAAAGTCTACTCTGTCAGGTAAACGATTAAGAGTCAAGATTTTAATTTTTTTGCTTTGTGGTGTCCGACTTAAAAAATACCACCCATTTTTTTCTCATGAGTGTCGTAAGAGACAAACCAGTGACACATACCTGATGGATGAGCAGCAGCATCTATATCAACAATAGGCCATCGTACTAAAAAAAACAACTCACTTGCCAAGCGTGGTGATGATGCCAATATCCCTCACCCTTGCTTGCCAAGTTTTGAAAGGGGATGCCCATATTCAGTGGACGTAAATAGAATGATATAAATATTTTGAATAATGAAAGAATATAAATATTAAACCTTACTTTTGAATACTGTCTAGGTATACTGCTGATGAGAATGGCTTCCAGCCACAAGGAGATCACCTTCCTACTCCTCCTCCCATCCCAGAAGAAATCCTCAGAGCTCTGGAGCAGAACGCACGCGATGAGGCCGCTGGTATCCTCGACGATGGTAAGAATCACCTTCATACTTAAAATCCTAAATTCAAATATTTTATTCAAAAGATTAATGAAGTGATATTTTTACTAAAAGGATCGTATGCTGATGCCAAGTATGGAGCTAGCAACCAACAGCAGTACTCCGCAAATGCTGAAGTAGAGAAGGCTTACCTTCCTCCTTTCGCTCAGCACAATGCGAACCAGAGGAATGGCGCAAGACAACCCACCTTCAATACCAGGACTGGATACCGTTATTAAAAACATATTAATATAAATATTTATAATAATTATTAAAACTTTTATTTGGATACAATGTGGATTTGTTTTATTAAGTTATATTGATCAATTAATCATAAATAAATCATAATTATTACATAAAAGCTAACACAGAGATGAATCTATACTTATAACTAAAGATGGTTTTTTTTTTGAACGCACAAAACACAGGTTTTGAGCGTTCAAGAAAACAAACAATCTTTTTTTTTATAATCGCACAAGTACCTAGTTCCTGTGAACTAATTGTGCGATTAAAAAAAAGTGTTAGATAGAAAATATAATAAAACATTTTACCATTGAAATCGCTTGTCAATGAAGAGAAGATCCTTTTCCAAGTTTCAGGCTGATTAACAGGCTGCTCTTCATGCCTGGAAAAGCACGTTGCTAGCTTACATTATATCAAAAATGACAAGCCCATGAAGGGAATGCGTAGCGTTTATTTGAGTACTTGAATATGATGCTGCAGTCATAGACGCGTCAACGTGGATCACCCCAGTGGGTCGTTCTCGAAGAATTTAGAAATTCAATCTTTGGGAGTAACTCATGTCTAACAGTGATCTAATAGGCAACCTGTTTTATTGTTTTCGAGATAGTATTTACTTTAAGTTTATCATTTTAAGAAAATAATAGGATTTTTGGTGTTCTTTACCTACCCAAAAGGTAAAAACGAAACCCAATTAGTAAGACTCAGTTGTCCATCTGTATGTACCAGTCTGTATCTGATGAACCGTCTTGACTTAAGTGACATTTTGCCCGCAAATAATTTCATCTCAACCAAAATTTTCGCGTTATTCATATGGAATATTTTGATTTGATTTTCAAAATCCTTGGATGAAATGCCCTTTTCAAATTATTACGTGACAAATCATACTAGCCTGAAATCACTTGCGGAGGAAATGTGACCTTTTTAAACATTGAGGTGTCGAATCATCCGAACAATATTTAAACTAATTAATTACTAATAAGGTAAGTACCGGTCTTTTTTATGTATAAATAATAATAAATAATAGATATATGCAAATCTTTAGAGTTATACTAGACAAAAACGATTATGATTCCAAAATCAAAATAAAGCATCACCATCAGCCAGTATTTTTTCTTTTTTCTTTTTTTTTCTTTTTAAAAAGACAACTCCCGCACTAGAAAAAATAAATCCCTGTGTCGCGGGGGACTTTACAAACATTCATTTCACGGACACAAAGAACACCCAGACTCAGAACAACTATTTGTGGTTCACACAAATAATTGTCCCGGGTGGGAATCGAACCCAGAACACCAGGTCTCAGAAGCAACTTCCGTAACCACTGAGCCACCGGTGCAGTCAATAAGTATGAAATCCATTTCTGAAAATGGCCTCGTCCCAGGCGAGGGTTTTTATTTTAGGCTTAACGAAGACTTACAATGGAATTCCTAATTGTTATTTGTTGAAATACACAAAATGTAAGTAAAAAATCTATTAAACATTAAAACTAAGGAGTAAATAAAAATATACACTAGGTACGTATAAGAGTCTTTTACTCACTGTACGGAACCTATTTGGTCGAATCACTGAAATACTGACAAGTAAATATAACAATGAAAATATATATCAATATAAAATGAGCTCAAGCACAAAACTATAATGACGACGACGGTGAGATGTGAAAAATATAAAACGAAGAAGTGCAACTATTAAAACATTTATATTTTTGTTTAAAAACATCTTGATGACATCGTCACGTTAACAATATCAATTTCAATTACACACTAAAACATTAACAATGTACCTATATTAATCCCCTTATCCTATTTTCTACTATTTAGATCATTTAAGAAACGAAAAAACGCGATAGAATGACTGGAGGAAACAAATCCTGATATTGTTAAACAAAAATTATAATTGAAGACATGAGTCGATTGAAATGTGATTGAAAACAATATGCCACATGAGCGAAAATATAATTTTATTGCAAATATCGAAAAAGAGCAAGAAATTCAACATTTATGGAGAGAAGAACAAAAAATAAGAGGTGGAGAAAACATATCACTCTAATTTAAATCTAATATTTTTAACTAAGCAACTATTACTGTAATTGAAAACGATACGACACATGAGCAAAATCTCAAAGAAAAATTGAATATTTATTACATTGTAATTGACTAAAAACATTATTTAGTAAAAAAATTACTTATATTTAAACTACAGTAAATGGAACTTCAAATAATGAGTTTTTTGTAAATGTGACAAATCCAGCACCTTCGTTAACGGATGCGTCTTAGAAGCAGAAAGCAGAAAAAGTTTGTAAAGGTTCGGTTAGCTAGGCTAGGTTCCTCGCCGGGCAGACCAAGGACCGTGTTGGTCCCCTGACGCAATCCTGTAATTCAGTGCCCGTAGTCCTTGCCAGTGATCACATCCACTCTTTTATTTAGTTATAGTTACATTTCTCCAGTGGTCCAGCCTATTAAGGGTTTTGTTTTTCCGTATCGTTTTGAAATCTTCTTAACCACAAACATATTATTATGATATGATATCGATAAGTTGATTAATAATTAATATTGACCTCAATTTTCGTGTTAATTAACTAACTACTGCTATTTGAAGAGGTGTTCATCTTCAACACCATATTATCGTAATTATGAAACTTTGGCCTCACAAGCGCATCAATTATGAATGTACTAACGCAGGTATATAAGGTCGTAACTTATCTGTGAGCTTATCAGATACAATCGTAGCTTCCGTACGATCAGCCATTAACATTGTAACAACATGAAATTGGTAAGTTACTAAAATAATTATGTATCATATTGGTTGATTACTGGTTATCATTTTTTTTATAATAGGACAACTTAATGATTTGGGAAACAAAATCATAAGTAGTAAAGACCGACTCAGAATAATTAGGTATCTATGATTCACAAAAATAGGCTGACCCCACTTTCTATATTTATAAGACAAAAAATAACGTCAAATTGATACAGTAGTAGCTTAATGATGACGTTGCTTCTGAGATCTGATGTTGTTTGGATTGGATGTCCTACCGGGACAACGATCGCTGACTCCAATGTGACATGTTCCTCAAACGTGCGAACGATGCCAACAACGCGAGCGCTTACCTCCCGACCCCGTCGCCAGCTACTCCCTTCATCATCCGCTTGTGACTCACGCTGGACGAACGCACACACCCAATCGTAATAGTCTGGGTAGTAGAAATCGAATCCTAAATATCAAATCTCAGAAAGAACTGCCGTAATCACCAACCTACCACTTAACGTTGAATTTGTCTCATATTTGTAGAAGAATGCAAGATCAACGATATTTTTTTACGAATTACAGATGATTGTGTTAGCTGCTGTGGCGTTTGCAGGCGCCGCTAAATTGGACAGGGTATACTTGCCATCTAATGCGCAGGCTTCTGGAGGTTCCAGCAACTTTCTTGACACTCCTGTAGAATCTTCAAGAGTTCAGAACACCGATGCTTTTGCCAGCAACTCTTACACTCAAAATGGAGGTGTCGAACGTGCCCAGGCTGCCCGCGAAAGGAATGCTGCTATTCTTCGTCAGGACAGCACCAATGATGGAGAAACTTACTCCTATACTTTTGAGACCGAGAACGGCATCTTCGCTGAGGAGAGTGGAGTAGCGACCAACGGTGTTCAGGCTCAGGGTGGATACTCCTACACCGGTGACGACGGCAAGGTCTACTCTATCAGGCAATGACTTATACGAAGTTTGAACATTTTTCGCAAATCAACCACGTTGATAATAAAAAATTGGAGAAAACATAATTATATTGGGCTCTTAAAAATACCAACAAGAACATAATAATATAATTAATTATACAAAAAATATAAAGAAGAAAAGTAGTGCTTTTGTATAGTTCTTGGGCGTTAAAAAAATGCTCCGCATCATAAATAGTTTTCATAAGACTGGAAGCATTGCCTCATTGATTGCCATATTAAGACGCTTATGTTTTGTGCTCTGGTCTCTAGTGACATCAACCTAGCATTTGATAATTCTCAAAACATAGCCCGGGATCTCGACATTTATTTTAAGTTATGAACTTTTAGGTATACCGCCGACGAAAATGGTTTCCAGCCTCAAGGAGACCACCTCCCTACTCCTCCTCCGATCCCTGAAGCAATCTTGAAGGCTTTGGAGCAAAACGCGCGCGATGAAGCAGCTGGCATCTTCGACGATGGTGAGGATACTTTTTACAGCTTTTTGTTCATTTCACTTTCTTTTACATACCTAATTGTATCTATTCTCTGTGATCTTGCAAATAATATAAACTGACTATCACATAAGTATGGCCATTATCGTACAGTTGCCGCGTCTTTCCATTCTATACAAGGTCAGAACGCAACCATAAGAAACTGCTCGTGTATATATTGTAATGCTGTTTTGAAGTCTGTGATTACAATATATACACGAATTTTGCGTACTAATCGTGTATAGTTTGTACCGTGGATGCTTGCGTCTTCGTTCCAGACTATACTACACAACTTACTTACGATTCGCGAAGCGGGGCTCCGTCGAGCTTAGTTAGTAGACGCCATATGAAGTTTATTTTAGGTTTAATTGTAAATAAAAAATCTGTGTCTGCTAACTAAGCTCGACGGAGGCCCGCTTCGCGGGGCTCCTACTTCTGAGTGGTTTAAAAAAAAAACCACGAAGACTAAGGCGGGAGCTCCGCTTCGCTTCGCTCCCGCCTTAGTCTTCTAACCTAACTTATCCGAGTCGGGTTGCACTGACAACAAACACAACGTTTCTTTTCTACACTATTGGTCCGCATGCGTACTGGCGCTGTACGATTTGGAGCGCTGTACTTACTTACATCACTACAAAGTATACGCGAGTATTTGCGTACTGCTCTTGTATATATTGGAAGAATTTAGTAAAATAGTTATTTCCAATCTGTACGTGATTAGTTTCACACCCTTGCGTTCTGGCCTTGTATAGAATGTAAAAACGCACAGTTGCCACTGAAGAATAATTTAACGATAGTGGGTTTTTAAATATGTGGTTGGTTCCAAAATATATACTTTTCCTAAACACACAGCTTTAAATGTTATTGGGAAGACTTTGGAACAACTTTATATACATAACACTAATTTTGTGAATCGCCAAAAGCATTAGAAGATTTATAACCAAAATAACCATTTCAACCAATTAATTCGTTTGTTTCTTAGTGAAATCCATTGGTGCATTCTTATGTGTTACGTCAAAATATAGTAGATATGTATTCACAGTCAATATTTATTTTGGTCAACAGGATCTTACAACGAAGCCAAATATGCTGACAATAACCAAGAACAGTACTCTAACGCTGGAACCGAAAAGGCATACCTCCCACCCTTCACTCAGCCCAATTCTGAAAACCAAAGAGTCAATGTTGAAAGACAACCAACCTTCAACGACAGATCTGGATATCGATATTGAAAAAAGTCATGTTTATAAATTATTGAATAAATTTTATTTATTGTGAATTATACTGTGGTTTTATCATTAACAGCCCGTATAGTGTCTACTGCTGAACATGTGACGGTATCATCAAATATAAGAAAAATGACAAAATATACATATAGGTACAATATTAACGCTGCTGCCCGTTCCTTGATATACGATTACTATAGATAATGTTATAACAATAGGGATCAACGGCTAAACGTCCTTTCCGAGGTATGGAGGCTAGTCCCTCAAACAACCAGACCCGGAAAGAAATTTAGAATTTACACAAAGATTTCCTGTCCGGCGTGGGGATCTAACCCAAGACATTCGAGATTGAAAGCGAGCCAAATACCGCTAAGCTAATAACGTAATGTGTAACTAATATTTTAAAGAGGTAAAGTTTCTGAATTTGTGACGTTGTTGGGGGTAATCTTTGGATCTACTGAACCGATTTTGAAAATTCTTTTATCAATAGAAAGCCACGTCAGTTGTGTGTGTTATAGGATATTTTAAGTTAAAGTTTCCACGGGAACGGGATCTACGCGGGTGAATCCGCACTAATACTTTATATTGCTGTTGAAAAATGTCTTATCTCCTTACAAATTATTTATTTTTATACGACATAAATGTGAATGTAAGATTGTTAGTAACGCTATCACGCGAACACTACTTAACCGATCATCATGAAACTTTGTACACATATTCTTGGATGTATTAGAATATAGGGGCATTAGCTTCAATGCGAGCGAAGCCTCGGGTAAAAGCTAGTTTAAAATATTTTGCAAATTAAACGCTGAGCAGCGAAGACATTTTTATCAAACTTAGTATGACTTTAAGTGATTAGCCTCCTGATTAGGGTTTTCCCGTACTATATTATAAAGTACCTATCGTACTATATTTCAGTCAAATATTTTATAATATATAATTAATATAATATTTTTATAACATATAGTACATAATATGTTATAAAAAAATTATATAGTAACAAAAGTACTACTTATATTTTTTTGCTAATCCAAAATTCACCCCATTTTAAAATTTAGACCGCACCCTCAGCGCGACATATGAAAACAATGAATTGATGATTTATTTTAATATGGATCTATCCTGCTCAGTCTCTTATAACTATTTTAAAGGTTTTTACATTGATGGCCGAAGCAAAGAGGAGTAATAATAACAAATACACGTGGAAAAATGATTAAAAATTAATGTGTATTATGTTTCTTTCTGAATTTCCCAAAAGTATTTGTCATATTGGGCAACGTTTTGTAAAAAGTACTATTAAATACAAAAAAAAAGATGGTAGCCCTACTCCTGATCTACAAAACAGTAGTACCGATTAAGACTTTACTGTAGAACTTCATAATCAAATATAGCCATGTTTACCAGGGAGATATTGTAGCTTCCCAACGGTAAAATAATTTTTCAAATCCGTCAAGTAATTTCGGAGCCTATTCCATTCCAACGAACAAACAAGCAAACCAACTAACAATTAAATCTTACCTCTTTATAATATTAGTTTCTTGAAATTATAACAAAATCTTTAGAAATGTACAAATGTGTTCTTGGTAACGATCATTTAATTATTTTAATTTTATTCGTTACTATGGGGACAAGGTTCGTATGAAAGAAAATCTTGGAAAACCCATAGGAAATGTCAGTACGACTGTTACGCACTAATATATTATTGTAATAATATACTAGAAATAAAAAGGCGCTGGTCTTGGTTACGTTTTTTTATATTACTTTGACAAAGAAAATCAAACTGAAAAGTATAAAATATATATATGTATAGGTTCGATTCGTTACAACGACCTTCGGGCATGGGCGACGGCGACGCTGGACATGAATCTTCGTTTACAAGCGTATTCAAATTAAAAGAATTAGGGCCCTAACAAACATAATATTATATTATTTATTATTATGTCACTATCGGAACACCAATTTATTTTGAAGTTACGATGAAAGAAGTAACTTATCAAAAAATTTTGTTTGCAATAAATTATCTCAAAACCATGAAATTGTATGTTCCTACTGTTGACTCCATGTTGCAGTGTAAACGAAACCATTGCGAGATTCAGAAATCAGAATATGACAAAAAGTGAACTTTACAAATTCATGACCAAGGGTAGAACATGACTAAAGCCGAACATGACTTCTATCTAACAACCCAGGCGAACGAGTCAGCGCCATCTAGTGAATCGGCGAATAAACTAACAGACGAGTTAGCGCCATCTTGTGAATCGGTGAATAAACTAACAGAAGCCCTATTATCTATTCTGTGGTATAAGGGAATGACTATATTAAAATTTCTAGACCTAATAAGAATAAGGACGGGTGTATTATAGTACTTCAGAAGCATTTGGCCGTAAGTAGGTACTAGTGTGCGATAAAGGCAAATACCCCATCGTCCACGTTCATAACCAAGATTTCATAACTGGTTATGAATATGGATTTATTTTCACTGTTTCCTAACCAGTTATCAAACAATACTTAGTTATTTTCCATTTTCACAACCAGAACATCCTATTCTGTATGATCTCCTGGTACTTTTTCGGAATTATGAGTTGAAACATTCAATCGGGTATGTTCAATATGTTGAATAATAGGAACTGTATGGTGCTAGTTAGTACTCGTAAGGTAATCCCCACATCTCAGTCTGTGAACCAAATACGGCATAATATATCATATCTCGTACGATGGTTCAGGCAAAGCGAAAGGCCTTCCATACCTAAAATTGTATTGATTGAATGTTTCAACTCATTATTCCGAAAAGTACCAGGAGACCATACAGAATAGGATGAATAGTGAAAATGGAAAAAAAGTATTGTTTGATAACTGGTTATGAAACAGTGACAAAAAATCCATATTCATAATCAGTTCTGAAATCTTGGTTATGAACGTGGACGAAGGGGTATTTGTTATTAGTAGTCCTATATAATTATATGACAAGCTCCGTGGCGTAAAGTGTAAGTCTCGCTTTGAGTCCAGGAGGTCGTAGGTTTAATCTACACACTGGACAAGATTTCTATGTGTAAATTCTAAGATTTCTTTCCGGGTCTGGTTGTTTGAAGGACCACCCTCCGTGCCTCGGACAGCACGTTAAGCCGTTGGTCCCGTTTGCTATAACATCATCTATAACGTAACGTATACTAGGGAACGGGCAGCTGCGTTGCCCTGTGTATTACAGAGAAACGCTACAACATAATACTGCGTTGACCAATCCGCCTGCCAAGCGTGGTGACTATTGCAAAACCCTCCCTCGGGATGAGGCCCTTGTTCAGCAGTAGATGTTGTACGGGCTGATGATGATGATGATGATTATGCTACTATCGGACTAGCAAACATAGTTTGAAGTTACGATGTTTCAAGGACAAAGCTCCAAATCCCGATGGGATTGCCAATCGAGTGCTTAAGCAATTCTCAATTCCACTGCTTTGCCTCTTGACCGCAATTTTCAACGCGACTCTAGCCAACAACATATTTCCACATCCGTGGAAAGAATCTACCGTGATTAGTATTCTATTGGTATTCTTCCTGATTAGCAGTTTGGCTTTCGAGCCAAACATACTTGTGTTCACCAAGTTCACCGCATTGTCAAACACCTCCTTGTTAAATCAGCTAAATACAAATGCCGTACAGAAGCACTCTGCTTAATTTATAAGCTCTACCAACTCAAAGAGCCGGAACGTCTCGTGCACATCATACGAGACTACCTCTCGGGGAGAACCTTTAGGTATCGTGTAGAAGGAGATTACTCTTCCCCTCACCCGATTCAAGCAGGAGTGCCACAAGGCTCAGTATTTTCGCCACTCTTATTCTCGCTTTACACAAGTGACATCCCGAAACACAAGAAAGCCCACCTGGCTCTATTCGCGGACGATACCGCTTTGTAGTACTCGGGCCGCAGTCCTGCCGCCATCCACGACGCTCTACAATCCGTATCAAATGCTTTAGGCAAATGGTTCAGAAAGTGGAGAAAGTAAATCCTGCAAAGAGTGCCACGGTACTCTTCTCGAGATTTAGCAGTCCACCGGACATTCCACCGGTCAAGATGTTTGGTGAACCAATCCTTTGGGAAAGCCAAGTACTTAATACGTACTAAGTACGTAATCCTTGACCGAAAGCTAAACTTTAGAGCACATGTAGAAACACCTGACTTACGCTTAGTCGACTACACTGTCTTCTTAATTCACGCAGGAAATGATCACTAGATAATAAGGTTAGGATTTACACTACGTGTATACGATCGATTATGACGTACGCGAGCACCGTAGTTGCTTATACCGTCTAGCAGTTTGTACCGCTTACAGACTGTTCAAAGTAGTTCATTCGTAATTGCAATTTACATTCTGATCTCCAACTGCCTTCTATCAAGCAGGAATATCTACTTTTATATATCAAAGATTTAATGCGATAGTGACAAAAAATAAGGTTATGGTTACACACAAATTGATCTCTAATATCATATCGCACCTTCTTTTCGAAACCGTTACTAAACAAAAAAGAAATTACAGGAGAGCTTTTTTACGATTATTGCATTACTCTTTACCTCATAATAAAAAAGTAATGAAAACATATGAGATAGTTTTTAATATATTTTTTTATAATAATTTTAATCTTTACAGTAACACTTTTGCTTCAATTCTTTTTTTACACAATATTGGGAAAGTAAATAGACCTGTCAAATTCATTCTGTAGATTTTGCCAATCTAAGTATGATGGCATTATTATGTCAATTTCGTGAAAAGTAACGGTTTCGAAATGAAGGTGCGATATGACTAAAACTCATTGTCATAAAGTTACGCATTTGATTTTATGTAAATATCACTTAAAAGCAGCGATATACAGGGTTATTTTTAAAAACATTAACAACCGTTCAGGGGGTGAAAGTACTGATGATTATAAGCAACTTTTACTATAGGACCACACAAAAGAAAATCAACGCTTCCATACATTTATGTTCACTTACCTCGACAAAAACAGCTGATTCTTTTGTCGTGATTTCAGGGTTGGTCCTATAGTAAAAGTTGCTTATAATCATCAGTACTTCCACCCCCTAAAAGGTTGTTAATGTTTTAAAAATAATATACAAAAAAACACTATTAAATATATCTTAATGCAGATCAATTTCACTTTTTGAATTGTGAACGCGTGAATGTTGATTAAATTTCGATTCACGGAGTAATTATTATTGACCACCCACGCGATAGTAATTTTGTAATAGGTATACGAGTAGGTATTAATGTTCCGGAGGTCAGGTAGCATTACCTAAAGTAATTATTTAGTTTTTTAGTTGAATGGTATATAATAAAAATGAATGGCCCTGCTGATGAAATAATAAAACCTTAAGATTCAAATACATTTATCCCGTAAAAATGGTTACATTTCTTTTTTTTAAGGTTACTACCAATAATAAAAATAAAAATAAAAATGTTTACTTCAATTTTTTTTTTAAATGACATCTCCCGCACTAGGGAAATAAATCCCTGTGTCGCGGGGGACTTTACAAACAGTCATATAACGGACACAAAGAACACCCAGACTCAGAACAACTATTTGTGGTTCACAAAAACAATTGTCCCGGGTGGAAATCGAACCCAGAACACCAGTTCTCAGAGGCAACTATCATAACCACTGAGCCACCGGTGCAGTCGTGTATTGCTAGTAATCTTTAAAAAAAGAAATGTAACAATAAGCAATATTTCTGCACACTTCTAATATTTTTGTTTACTCCCCGTGTCAAGCTAAAATGCTTGTTACGAGTGGGTTCAAGTCAGCAGTACAAAAAGTGCCAAAAAACTCAGTAGAACCGTATTTTAAAAATAATAATATTTTATTAGTCTAAATACAAATTCTTTACATACCGGCTAGTCTCAGTAACTGCTGGACCGATTTTGATGGGACTTTCGTAGTTACATCGTTTGTTTGCATAAACGCGCTTAATCTCAAGAAATACTGGTCCTATTTTAAATATTATTTCAATATATGATAGCCCATTTATTAAGAAAGATTATTGCTATGTATAATTATTAATTTCCTATGGAAACGGGAATACTATACTTATATTATAAACAGGAAAAGTTTGTATTTTTGTATGTTTGTTTCAAATAAACTCAAAAACTGGACCATTAGAATGCTACATTATCCTTGACCCGTGCGAAGCCCGGACGGGCCGCTAGTCTTTTATAAATTCTCAATATAGCAATAGGTGGGTATCATTTGACATATAACGAACCAAATTAATAAATCAATTTCTTCTAATTAATCATCAACATAGAGATAAAAACTTTATACAAATATACTTGAATGAAATTAGTTTTTTTTTGTAATATGGCAATCTGCCGACTTATTCAGCAATTTCTGCCAGTGATTACGCGTCCGCGTAGAGTTTATGATTTTAGATTTTTTTTAATGAAAGTAGCCGTCTCTTTATAAAGCTATCTGCTAGTGAAAATCCCGTTAAAATAGGTCCCTCCGTTCTACAGATTAGCCGGAATAAACAGACAGACAGACAGACAATGTTTTGGTACAAGTACCATATATATATTTCTACTAGCTAAACCGCGCGGTTTCACTCGCATAGATCCAGTTCCCGTAGAAACTTTAACTTAAAACATAGCCTATAACACTTACAAATGACGTGACTTTCTAATGGTAAAAGAATTTTCCAAATCGGTTCAGTAGATCCAGAGATTACGCCCCCATTTTTTTTTGTCCGGGTGGAAATAGATTTACGCATTCCTACCGCCGCCGCCCGCGCGCTGGCGGCGGGATGAGTTGGACTATCCCTCTCCATCGAGGTATGCTAAACTCATACCACGAGGAGAGGACCCTACACCACTAAAACCCCCCGGACACTCCTTCGTTCCACCGTTGGCGGGAGCCGGGTACGCATAAGCGATCCGACCCCCCGACGGCAACCGCGGCCAATGTGGCACCGCGGGCACTCCCGAGAGATAACCCTACATCATCACAAACTCACAAACTTACCCGTTATGCGCGGTGAAGTAACAAAAGCTAAAAAAAAATACTAACCTCTTTATAATATTAGTATAACGGTTATTTATAACAATCAATTTTATTTATTTGTATTGATTTTATTTAAATATCTTATGCCTAGATTACAATAATTACAACAATCAATAACGGTATCCAGATCTGGCGTTGAAGGTGGGTTGTCTCGCGCCATTCCTCTGGTTCACATTGTTCTGATCGAAAGGAGGAAGGTACGCCTTCTCTACTCCAGCATTTGCGGAGTACTGCTGTTGGTTGCTGACTCCATATTTAGCTTCGTCATAAGAACCTATAATAGAAACAATAATATTATTACCTATTCTATTTTACAATTCATATCCATGTCAAATTCGATCGTAAACATTTAAATAATGTGACCAACAAAAAATATTTAAGTTTAGTTTTGTTAGACATCTATCTATAGTAATATATAAAGCTCAAAATTGTGCTTGTTTGCTTGAAAGCGGCAATCTCAGATACTACTGAACCGATTTGAATTATTGCAGTGTTAAATAACCCATTTATCGAGGAAGGATTGCAAGGTTTTTGATGAAGCTCACGTCAAAAATCTTCCACTTAATGTAATTTTTAAATTTGTTGCAAGATTTGTTTTTTCCAACGAAATCATTGTTTGAAAAAAACTTTGATAGTTAAAATTATCAATAGATTTTCATATGTTACCTTCGTAACGGATACCAGCGGCTTCATCACGGGCATTCTGTTCGATGGACCTCAGGATTTCTTCTGGAATAGGAGGGGGCGTAGGTAAATGATCTCCTTGTGGTTGGAATCCATTCTTGTCAGCAGTGTACCTGAATGAAAAGAAAAATATAGTCAATAGTTGTTATTTTCGATTATACTAATCACTCCCACTCAGTCATCATTGTAACTCATGCAAGCTAGGATCAGTTGGACACAGGGAAGATGCTGAAATGATGGGGCCACATTGGTACGCGACGGCGATTTCAACAAAACAAACTTATATAAACATATGACTGCGGCCGCATTGCCGCAAAATGCTGCGTTCGGGAAATTTATTGGTACGTAGAAGCCCCGGCATAAGCTGCTGAATTTAGACTGGTGCCAAAACACATAAATAACTTGAATACCGCTAAAAACTCAATTCTAATTATGTGGCCGTAGCCTAATGGCTAGGACGTCGGACTTACGATTATGTGGTCACCGATTTGATTCCCACCCATAGCACTACCGACGTGAACCCATTCGTAATACAAGAATTTTAGCTTAGCACGAGGGGTTAACAAGAATACTAGTAGTGAGCAAAAAACCCTTTCAATGCATTATTCAGAAAATAAAATAACATACCTGATTGAGTAGACCTGGCCATCGTCACCAGTATAGGAATATCCGCCCTGAGCCTGAACACCATTGGTGGCTACTCCGCTCTCCTCAGCGTAGATGCCGTTCTCAGTCTCGTAAGTATAAGAGTAAGTCTCTCCATCATTGGAGTTGTCCTGACGAAGAATAGCAGCGTTCCTTTCGCGGGCAGCCTGGGCGCGTTCAAAGCCTAAGTTACTACTTTGGGCATATGCATTGTTGGCAAAAGAATCCTCAACTCGTGTAGATTCCCGAGGAGTCTGTAGGAAGTTGCTGGATCCTCCGGAGACTTGTGTGTTAGGTGGTAGATATACTCTATCCAGTCTTGCGGCATTTGCCAATGACATAGCAGCTAATACAATAAACTGTAAAAAATACATAAATAAGTGACGAAGACAAGCTGATTTCTTTTTTTATAAAACACTAGCGGCCCGTCCCGGCTTCGTACGGGTAGATTTTATAGCCTATGTTACTCAGGGATAATGTAGCATTCTAATGGTGAAAGAATTATCAACATCCGTTTAGTAGTTTTTGAGTTTATTCGAAACAAACATATAAAAATACAAGATTTTTTCCTATTTCATCACTTTAGAATTTTTTTAAATCACTATAGACCAATGATTATAATCCCATAGTGTGCGTCTTTATTTTGAATTTAAAAAAATTACCAAAATTCATTTTTTTTATATATCAGTGGAAAATTCTACTTTTATATATATAATATAGTTTTACTACTAATTGTTAAGTACCTACTGTTTTAAATAAATTAATTTATTCAGAACTAGTAGGTTGTGTACCTACAAAATGATACATCATTATTCCACTTACCAGCTTCATATTTCAAATTGGCAATGCGCTACTGGAGAAGCCAAATCTAACTGATAATCTGATTTATTAGCACTAAGTTTATATAGTAGATGAGCCGACAGTTTCATAAAGATCAATTACGTTTTGTACTTCAGTAAAAACTTGCTTAATTGCTATATTAACTAGTTTGAATCTGTTTCAGTATGGGTCTTTTAAAGGTTATAAATCGGTTCATCTCTTTGAACTTTGATTGAAGTAACTATTCATTTTGATCTCATTGCAATCGACTTTCACATATTTTAGGTAGTGCTCGATCTAACATACTTAGGTGGTCAAGGTTGTGGAGATGATACATATTGGTTTTGATTTTTATTTATATTATTCGTCGTCATTTTTCATTCTTTGCTTTTGAATGGCAGCAATTTAGGACCGTTAGGTTTTTTGCTATCGATATGTTTTATTGTTTCACCTAAAAAGGTTCAGTTTACTGGAAAATGTGACTAGTAACTACTTGAAAAGTTATATTTTTGGAGTTCTAATTATCAAAAGATTAACCGGACCCTTCATTGAATCACTCGTTTATCAGTATCTCTGTCTGTTAAAACCAATACCTTTCGCTGAAACGCAAAATGAAATCGTATTTTATATCAAGTAATAAGCTTGGAGATTAAAGTTGCGGTAAATCAAGCTCATAAGTTAACTCAATCAAAAGTTATGGTAAAGCATGTAATATTGTTGAGGGTATTAAAGCAAAGACTGTTCCGATGCCCTCTTAGACCCGAAGTCCGAGAGGCCTGCGAACTGTAAAGTAGAGCGACAGTTGCACAAACCCCCCTAAACAATTAAATGTCATAATCTCTCAATCCCTTCAGTTAGCAACCGCCCTGAGCCGTGGTCCAAGTCCACGAAGGGGGCGCCCTCTAGCGCAGGTTGCTCAGTGCGTAGTTTTAAAACCATTTAATAAGGCTGGAGCTGTGCTCGCCTTTATGCCCGGTGAAGTAGCAAAAGCCTCGTGGCTAAATACATAAATATCCATAGAAAAAAAGGATATAAAATATATTTAAAACATCCGTAGGGGTTGTTCTTGTAAAGTCATGAAAATTTAGTTTCATATACGCTAACTACTAACATTGCCAATTAGCTATCAAAATTAATTAAATCAAAGCATAGGTACTTGAAGCTATGATAACCAATTTTTTGTATGAAGATAACTTCTAAAATTACAAATTTTCAGTACTAATATGATTTCACTCGTATTGCTGTGGTGCTTTGCTCTCATGGATTCAAGTTTAATGTTTTCTAGCTTTTTAAGTTCATAAATGATATTATTTATATTAAAATCGGTTAATATTTGTGGTATCCAACCATTTTTTTTTTATTTTTTTTTATTAGAAATAGGTTAGCGGTTGACTACACCCTGCCTGATGTTAAGCATCGGAATAGCCTAGGATGGGGCACGCTTACCTAGAAGGAACCGGTTTACTCTTGATTTGAAGAGAACCATATCGTATTTATCGGGAAATATAGACCCTGGCAAGGAGTTCCATATCTTCGCAGTACGTACAAAAAACGTGGACTCGAAGCGCTTCGTACGTATTTTGGGAATATCGACCATCGACCATTTAAGTGCTTCGCACTTGTCTGTGAAGCTTTCTCCATCTATCCCGTTGTAGAGCCATCTCTTTTACTTCTTTATAACTGTCCACTTGTAATTTTTCTTTAAGTTGGTCAGTAAACTTTCTCCTTGGTCTTCCTCTCCCTCTTCTTATGTCTATCTTCCCTTTTATTATATTTGTTATAAACTGGTCGTTTCGGATTAGGTGTCCTATCGTCTTAACCCTTCTGGTTTCTATGTGTTTTTAAATTTGTGGTATAAAGAATTTTGAACATTGCTTACACTTGTCTTCGGAAACTTGATATTTGTTTGATCGGGTTTTGGTTTTACATTTCCTAAAACACTACCTCTAGACCTCAGAAGCATAAAGAATGATGTTCTATAACACTTCAGAAGCATTTGGTCGTAAGTGCCAGTTTACGATAAAGGCACATACGACGAATATTTTCAGACGCATAAAGGCATATCTGACCTCAGAGGCGGATTTACCAGCAGGCTCAGTAGGCTGGAGCCTAGGGCGGCAGATTTTAGGGGGCGGCAAATTTGGCCCACATTTTTTTCTTACTGGAAAAGAATATGTATACGTCTAAAATTTTCCAGATTTAAACATTTGAGACATTACATTATTGTAGTAGTTTTAGTACTAAGTAGGTAGGCTTTATAATATTGAACAGAATACTCCAACGTCTGAAGAGTACATCTGTCTCAACGTGAATCTGAACCGCTGGTCAGCTTTTGGAATGAATTACCGCGTGCAGCGACCCTTCCTAATACCAAATACTTTCAAAAATAAAATTTGGTATGGGCAACTATAGGTAACTAGGTTAAATAGCCTACTGGCGGCAAATGTGTAAGTCCGCCACTGTCTGACCTTATGTTTTGGAGCTCTACTTATTTAAATCAATTTTATTTCTTTAATAAAATAATGATATTTCTGCTTATTCGACTATCCTACGTGCATAGAAAAGTAAATTTAGTAATTAAACCCATAAGTGACAATAATTGTTTCTTACAGTTTTAAATCCTACTAATATCCTATTATAAATGCGAAAGTTTGTATGTGTGGATGTATGTATGTGTGTTACCCTTTCACGCAAAAACTACTGACTGGATTTGGCTGAAAGTTAGCAAGCGGATAGTTTATAAGCTGGATTAACATATAGGCTACAAAATATCACGCATGGACCCAATGGAGCAGAGAGACGCGGGTAAAACCGCGGTACGCAGCTAGTGAGATAATATTTTAAACTAATAACTACTATTTGTATGCAATATATAAATAATCGTATATCAGAGTTTGAGCATTCAACTAGAAATAAGATACCATTATGCTTACTGCCTGTGATGTTGATGAAAAATACATTACTTTGGGAAAGGGCTACTAATGCGTGTAGTGATAACGCAATACAGAAACTATGTAGAGATTTCTATAATATTTTCAATCTATGTTTCAAAATTGAGTTTAATAAAATTCGATCACCGGCTGGACTTACACCTGCATGGAACCCTACTTGTCATCAAATTCATCATCTCTTTTATAAAACGTGTCTAAGGGGGACGTTGCTATCAATTTTGAAACATAGTATATGGTAAACTTTTCCGTAAAGTATTAAAAAACATTTAAAAATAAATAATAATGAATTAAGAAATATAAAGCCTAATATTTAGATGTCTTCATTAACTCCGTGGTGTTTTAGTCGTTGCTATATTATAATTCAGCGACATGATTTATTTTTGACAATACAAGAAAAGATCAATAGCATTAAAAATATACAGATTAAAATGGCTAAACACCTGTGTTAAAGGAGCCCGTTCAAAAAATGTAGATTATTTTGTATTTAGTTCAATTTGCTATACATTTGTAATAATGTCTCCTTGTTACTTGAAATACTTTTTTTAAACAGCAATAAAAAAAGCACATTGAATATACCTACTGCTACTTTTTTACCGTCTTGATACTAGAGGTAATATGGTGCTCTTTTCTTTTTTTTTTTTTTTTAAAGACTTCTCCCGCACTATGGAAATATATCCCTGTGTCGCGGGCGACTTTACAAACATACATTTCACGGACACAAAGTACACCCAGACTCAGAACAATTATTTGTGGTTCACACAAATAATTGTCCCGGGTGGGAATCGAACCCAGAACACCAGGTCCCAGAAGCAACTACCGTAACCACTGAGCCACCGGTGCATTTGTGTAAGTGGAATAGAATCTATAGACCACAGTATATTTGTATATTAGCTATATAACGCATGCATAATAATGAAATAGGTGCCTATAATATCTAGGCCGCAATCACACAT
Source organism: Nycteola revayana (assembly GCA_947037095.2). NCBI lineage: Eukaryota > Metazoa > Arthropoda > Insecta > Lepidoptera > Nolidae > Nycteola > Nycteola revayana. The sequence goes on along the minus strand of OX344857.2, from coordinate 17,000,902 downwards.
GAATGAAAAGAGTGAGCGAAATAGAGTAACTACCTACTTAGGTACGCATTTTTACCATTACCGTAACCAAATAATGGCTGGTCGGGAATAAAATAAAAAGTTCTAAAGTATGTTCCTTTTCTCTACCCTATTCATTTTAAAGATTTTTATTTATTCAAGAAAATTAATTGCCAAAAGTGGTAAAACATCACAGGAATTTAAGATTGCAATTAAACCCCTCCCATCACCGGACCACTAGGCGCGGCTAGCGGTTTCACCCTTTTGTTGTAGACATTCCTTCAATACGCACGAAGCGATTTGCTTCTTCTTTCATAATGCGGACGGCTAAGGAGTGGAATTCTCTGCCGGGGTCAGTTTTTCCGGAACGCTATAATCTGGACATCTTTAAGGCTAAAGTGAACAGACCCTTTCTAGGCAAGCGTGTCATCATCTTAGGCCTTATCTTCGCCTTCCATCAAGCGAGATTATGGTCTAACGTAAGCCTATATTTAGTAAAAACAAAAAAAAAACAAATTCGTGATTCAATAAATAAATTTAATCATTTTGTTCCATTATTGACAAAATATTAACAGTTTTCTTAGTAACGGTATCCAGATCTGGCATTGAAGGTGGGTTGTCTCGCGCTGCTCCTCTGGTTCACATTGTTCTGAGCGAAAGGAGGAAGGTACGCCTTCTCTACTTCAGCAGCAGAGTACTCTTGGTTGCTGGCACCATACTTGACATCAGAGTAAGATCCTGTGAAACCAAATGCGTGAGTATTAAATATATTGATATGCTGTAAAACGTTAAGCGGTTGTAGCCCAGTGGCTAGGGCGTCGTACTTGCAATCATGTGGTCGCCCCGGTTTTTATCCTTACACAATGCGCCACCAACGCGATGTGAACCCCCTCGTAGCACATTTTAGCTTGCTACAAGGGGTTACCAAATTACTAATAGTGTGCAAACAACAGTTCGAAGTCAGGATGTCGTTAATCTGCGCCTCGAAAAACAAGGTTAGATATCGGTACTGCGTCTGCGCTCTGATCTGTCTTCGGTCGTGTGGGTATAACAGTCCCATCGAATTTTTAGAGTAAAGGAATAGAGAATGCATTTGTGTTTGCGTAAGCACTTGTGCATTGTAATATATTCCGCACAGATGGCTAATCTCCTAAGATTGGCTGAGTAGACTCTTACGTGTATTTAAAATATAAACATTTCTTACCATCGTCACGAATACCAGCGGCTTCATCGCGAGCGTTCTGCTCCAGAGCTCTGAGGATTTCTTCTGGGATGGGCGGAGGAGTGGGAAGGTGGTCTCCTTGTGGCTGGAAGCCGTTTTCATCAGCAGTATACCTACGGATCATTTTTTTTTACATATGACATGCAATTTAGATAAATAATTTAAATGTTTGATTACTGTTTATACATCCTTTACCTGACAGAGTAGACCTGACCATCGTCACCAGTGTAGGAATATCCGCCCTGAGCCTGAACGCCATTAGTCGCTACTCCACTCTCCTCAGCGGTGATGCCATTCTCAGTCTCGTAAGCATAGGAGTAAGTTTCTCCATCATTAGAGTTGTCCTGACGAAGGATAGCAGCGTTCCTTTCTAGAGCAGCCTGGGCGCGCTCAAGTCCTGAGTAAGCATTGTTGGCGTAGGCGTTGGTATCCTGAGCTTGTACTGACTGATGGGGAGTCTGAAGGAAATTGCCAGAACCTCCGGATACTTGCGCATTGGGTGGCAAGTATACTCTATCCAGTTTGCCGGCACGCGCCAAAGCAACGGCTGCTAAAACAATAAACTGAAAAACAAATGTAAAAAAAGGATGACATTATAATTAGACTTGATTTAGAATAACATAAAAACTTCCATACCGTAGAGGTATATGGCTCGCTTTAAATCTTGGAGATCGTGGGTTCGATCCCCACGCCGCGCCGGGTAGGAAATCTTTGTGTAAATTCTAAGATTTCTTTCCGTGCCTTGGAAAGACGTTAAGTCATTAGTCCTGATTTTCATAACATCATCTATGATAATCGTATATCAAGGAACGGGCAGCAGCGTTTCCTTGTGGTACAACATAATACTGCGGTCACCAATCCGCCTGCCAAGCGTGGTGACTATGGCAACTACCCTCCCCTGGAGGAGGCTCATGTTTAGCAGTGGACGTTGTACTGGCTGATGATGAACACAAAAAGTTGGCACGGTATGACTTTTTTGTATACGTGTCAAGACAAAAAAAATAAAACATTTTAATCACAAAAATTTGTAAGATTGTTAAATCTAAGTATATTTTTTAATAATTCTAATGGAAATCCAGCTGGGTGTAGCCAGGATGGTACAGTGCCGTGTTTCAGCTTATATCCATATTGGATGAAAAAGATCCACTTTGTATTTCAAATGAAAATTTGTATCTTCCGCACTCACCAATTTCATTTTGCTAAGTAGCTAAGATTTTGCTAATGTGCTTCCGAACACTTCAAGTGCAACTGATAATCTCTTCTACAAGTACAAAGTTTATATAGTGATGGCTTGAGATCAACTTCCATGTAACCTGTTGTAATTATTTCATAAGAATCAATAATACCATCTTTAACTTCATTGAATAGTTGTTTAATTACTTTTTGAACAAGTTTGGATCCGTTACAGTAATAATGAATTTATTCAGCACTTAGGTATTTACATACACTTGTACTTGTCAGAATCATAATGTTACATAATTATTCTTATTCTATGAATTAAACTAGGTACTTACTTAATTAACCGGTAGCAAATTGTAGGATATTACAGACAAAGTAGTCCGTCAGTGAGCTGGTCATTAATTCCTCTACTCGTAATAAGTTTAAGTTCATATGAATTATTATAGATTTTAATGGATCAAAATAGAAAAAATTGATAAAAACATACAATTAATTGGCACACACCTGGGGGCACCCTTAAGGGGTTAGGACCACGAGCCAGTGGTACCACTGATATATAAGTCAGATTTATGAACATAAGAGGAAGTGATCGGCCTACAGGCGCTGGATCACAGGGCAGAGGTAGGGGTGCAACGCGGTCCTCGCCGGCGAGAATCCTACCCTAGCTAACCTGCATCACTAGCTACCTAGGTGGACGACTCGTACGAGTATTTTAAGGCTAATTTAAATTGGTACATCTCTTTGAACTTTGATGTAAGCGGTGATTTAGATCTACCGGGTAATTGTAATCGCCTTTCACATACTTTGAGATAGTGTTCATAGTTAACCGGTCAAGGCTTTGAAGATGATACAATTTATTTTAAAGTGTACTTAAGATTTTTTATCTAGCATTTTATAATTGAACTAGCTTCCCGCTTGTGGATTCACCCGCATAACTCCCGTTTCCGTAGAAACTTCATGATTAAATATAGCCTATAACTTTCCTCGATAAATAGGCTAAACAATAAACAGCCGAACCCAATAACCTATCTATCACCGCTTTGTCATACTGGAGATAATAAAACAAATGAAGCAATATACAAAATTATTCAGGTTTTCTGTTGTTTCGTTTGTTTTTCTATCTCCTATTGGCCGAACCCAATAACCTATCTATCACATACTATGTGATAGATAGGTTATTGGGTTCGGCCGTTAGTAAAGACACAGTAAGCTGCAGATAGATAATAATATGTGCATTTTTTGTAATATTGCTTGTCTTAAGATTGACGGCGAATTCTCCGTAGTAGATGGAAAGGTCTGTAGTTTTTTTTTGGTAGTTAAAGTATTTTTAGGTTTATCGTCGCGTCGGTGAAACAGTTTGTTGCTGGAAAGGGCTGTTCGTTGAAAGTGACGTATAAGGTTCTGTCAGCGAAATGTCAATAAGTGAACGACCCTGCCGGGGAAACGTAAATAAATTAATCTATCCTGTCGACGAACAGTTCAATGGCGAATCGGTCTTAGGAGAACATTTGCTATGTCCTCTATTTTGGGAAAAATATCTCCCGCTTTTATTATTTTCAGTCTTCTTAATGCCCTAAAATGTTCTTAATAAAACAAGTAAAAACCATTACCATTGCAAATTAAGAATGAGTTATTCCGCAGCTTTATTTAATCATTTACACATTATACGTAAGATAATGTCCTTACGATCAATTTCGATCGTGGTGGCTAAATTCTAGCAAGATTGGCCATCACAGAAGGATACCTATATTGTTATAGTGCACAATTGTATACGCTAATACACGTGCACTTTCTGTTCTTTTACTGTGAAAAATCGGCGTTGTGAAACGTACCGGCCAGAATGAGCATGATGAATAAAAAATATATTAAGTATATCAGTTAGTTTACCAAAAAATATTGGACACGTATTTTTTTCGTTCCTCAAACAAATAATGACGAAGATGCGCAGCGCGTCGAAATTTCGTGTGACGTCACTTCTAGGTTCAATTTTACGTAATAGTGACGTCACAAGCCCCCCTCTCCTGAACTTTCTAGTTTGTTGTCTGTATTTTTGTAAATTTTATTGATTTAATAAATAAAAAAATACGTGTCCAATATTTTTTAGTTATCTAACTGACGGACCAAACAGATTGTTTTAATCTTTATGCGCATTATGATTAACTTGTTCTCAGTACAGATGGCATTTATATTTTTCTAGAGACAATTCTAGTTACTGGATTTTCTCGACCCTGGGATTAAACCCGGGACCTCAATAGTTACGGATGAACTCAATAGCATTAGACCAGTGGCTTCCAAAATATTTTCAAAGCTCAGAGCTAAAGTATCGTTTGTATTTGTGTATTTCTGTATCTAGAGAACTTCTATTAATTTTGTGCTTTAGTTAATTCGAATAGGTAATATAAAATTGTGTAATATAGTAATATACATTATATCTGATATCTACAGGTATTTAATTTTATAAATACTATGTAGGTAGCATGAGTGATACTTGCAATTAACACTGTAAGTTATAAAATGCGTATACAAATAAATAAAATTTGAGTTTGTGTAATGAAAATATAACAGATTTTAAATAATTTCTCAGTAACGGTAGGACCGATTATCAAGGGCCTTTCAATGATGTCTGTGTGTTGTCAGTATATTTTGCTTATCTCCGAAACTGTAGTACTGATGTAAAATGTGACTTGTTCGATAGAATATAACATTTTTATTTTGCGCGGACGTAGTGGCGCACTATAGTTAGGTTTTCATAAATTCGTTAAAAAGAACAACGCTTTTTAAAATACTTCGACTTTAATTAAAAGATAAACTAACTGTATTAGCAGTTAAAGTATAACTTGAAGTATACTGTCAACATATTATGAACTAAATGGTGACAAATGATTTTTGAATTCACAGGTTTGAATCATGTCTGTGCTGCGCGCTAAATTTATAAACGATATTTTTTTTAAATTTCATCTTAGTTCAATATTTTACACTAGCTCTCGTGAAATAATGTTGTCAATTTCTTAAAAAACTAAAAACGATCACAATCATAAAACGAGATCAGCAAAACTAACCAAGTTGTAATCAAGCTATGCGCATGTAGACATTTTGGCGATTCATTAATTCATTGGAAATTTACATGCAATTGGAAATAGGAAAATAATGCAATAATAAATATATTATTTTCAATAATTTATTTATTCAACAATTAACTAACTAAGTAACAGAAAGTATTTAATAACGGTATCCAGATCTGGCATTGAAGGTGGGTTGTCTCTTGCTGTTCCTTTGGTTCACATTGTTCTGAGCGAAAGGAGGAAGGTACGCCTTCTCTACTCCAGCATTCGCGGAGTACTGCTGTTGGTTGCTGGCTCCATACTTAGCTTCAGCATATGACCCTGTCAAACAATATAACGCGATTACATTTACATCTAATAATCATCAGCACGTATAACGTCCACTGCACATGGGCCTCCTTAAGAAGGATGAGTTTTCCCATAGTCACCACGGGGCAGGTGGGTTGATAGGCGCAGTATAATGTACACAGGCAAACGCTGGTGCTTGTTTCCTGTTTTTATATTGATATAGATGATATTTTAACAATGGGCACTAGCGGCATACTGGGCTCTCTGAGGCAAGGAGGGTAGGCTCTCAATTAACCAGACCAAGAAAGATTTCTTGTCCGGCGACCGAGGATCGACCAATCTACCTCTCTACCAGACTTAAACCGCGTCATAAAAGGGGCTTGTAATATCTTATACATTTGTCAAACTAGGTGGTCCAAATAATTGGGTATTTTACCATCATCGTAGATGCCAGCGGCCTCATCACGAGCGTTCTGCTCCAGAGCTTTGAGAATCTCTTCTGGGATGGGAGGAGGAGTGGGGAGATGATCTCCTTGAGGCTGGAAGCCGTTCTCGTCTGCAGTGTATCTGCAGAGGAATAAAAATGTTTACTTCTACTACATACGAATGATGAAATGATTCTAGATTCGAAGTCACAGCCACCTAATTGCTTACCTGATAGAGTAGACTTGGCCATCGTCACCAGTGTAGGAGTATCCACCCTGAGCCTGAACACCATTGGTCGCTACTCCGTTCTCCTCAGCGGTGATACCGTTCTCAGTCTCGTAAGCATACGAGTAAGTTTCTCCATCATTGGAGTTGTCCTGACGAAGAATAGCAGCGTTCCTTTCGCGAGCAGCCTGGGCGCGTTCAAATCCTGAGTAACTGTTCTGTGCATAAGCGTTGCTACCGAAGGCGTTGGTATTCTGAGGTCGTGGAGACTCACGAGGAGTCTGCAGAAAGCTGCTGGATCCACCAGATACTTGAGCATGAGGTGGTAAGTATACCCGATCCAATTTTGCAGCGCCCGCTACAGCTACTACAGCTAATACTACAAACTGAAATATTTTAAGGTTAATAGTTAATACAAATGTAAATAAATTTCGGTGTTGACTTCAAAGTTTTTATTTTTTTTAAGAAACTCTCTTTTTTGCATGATTATTTTGTTTCGTTTATGTTTTTTTTAAAGAATACATGAGTTTGCCAAAGTTATTTTGTCTGGTTTTTGTTTGACATAAGAAGTTATCTTGGAAAAACAAAAACATACAAAATATTCGCTTGGTTAAAAAATATGGTCCTGATGTATGTACGATTCAAATATTTCGAAAAGCTCCAAAAGAGATTTCTTAAAAAAAAAGTTTATTTCATTATTTTTTTTAAATACACTTTCTTATCACTTTGATAGGATAAGTCATTGCATGTTTTATCAAATAATTGATACTTAAAATTTCCTAGCTAGCTTACCAGTTTCATTTTTCTTGATAGTAATGTACTACTAAAGGAGTCAAGTGCAACTGATGAACTCTCCTATGATTACAAACTTTATATAGTGATGGACCTTTACATCTTCGACGTAACTTCTGGCTGGTATTTCATAAGAATCTTTTTTACTATGAATTTCTGCCTAAACTTTTTTTTATCGTGTGAACTAGTTTGGATCCGTTATAGTGCAAGTTTTGAAGGTCAATGTAAATCGGCTCATCTCTTTGAACTTTGTATGAAATATTGATTTAGTTGTACCCATTGCAATCGACTTTCACATACTTTTAAGTATTGATCATCGATACCTATTTGTGTGGTCAAGGTTGTACAGATGAAACATTTACTTGTCTATGACTGTTTTTATTCTTTTTCTTGTATTGCATATTATTATGTTTTATATTGTTATTTGTAGAAAAGGCTATATTTTAAGACGAGATTTCCACGGTAACGAGATACACGCGGATGAAATAGTAGATTGTTTATCTAGGGAGCAAACAACTATTTTAAAGGCGAGAGTGTTTTTTTTTAATCCAGAGTGGAGCGAAGGATTCTAGAATCCTGAGCGCAGCGAGGGATTAAAAGTATGTCACTCGAGCTTAAAATTGTGTTGCTCCCGAGGTGGACACTCTACTTTTTATCACCCTCTTTGAGAAAATAAGTAAGTGCAACTTATTAACAAGAATTTATTTACGTACAATGAAGAACCATAAGACATAATAATACTTTCACTTGAGGAAGACGCACTCATTTTTTATAATTCTGAAATCTGAATATGAATCAACTACGAACGAAAGCAGAATGCATTTAATTTCGCGCGTTGTTTATTTTTCATCAACTTTTTTTAAATGTGGCGCGCTCGCGGTTTTTCATCCAGTCACATATTCAATAGATTGTCCCCGCATGGTTTGTGATTCACCTCTTTGCTGATTGAAAAATTATTAACAATATCCACATTCCAAATTCAAATGCATTTAATTTCGCGCGTGGTTTATTTTTCATCAACTTTTTTTAAATTTGGCGCGCTCGCGGTTTTTCATCCAGTCACATATTCAATAGATTGTCCCCGCATGGTTTGTGATTCACCTCTTTGCTGATTGAAAAATTATTAACAATATCCACATTCCAAATTCAAATCAATTTTGGTCCCTAGCGATTAATGAGCTATTTTGGTCCCTGTTTACGAGGATTTTTTTTTTTTTTTTTTTTTTTTTTATCTATTATTCAGAACACAAAATCAAAATTACAATTAAATTGTTTCTCGCCAAGCGACAGAGCTTGTTGGCGAGACGCGCTCATTTACATAATAATAAAGGTATATCACAATTATTATTGTACTTACTTAAATATTTTAAATTCTTAAATCTATGTTAAAACTAAATAAAAAAATAACTAAAACACAACAAAGAGAAAACATAATTACAACAAAACAGCCAATCCTAAACTAGCGGATCCACTACATCGCGGGAATGTAACTCACTGATAACAGTGTCACATTCGCCGAGCAGTATGTTCTTAAGCTTACGTTTTATTAAATATCTACTTATTTTAGGTTCTAATCTTAGTAAGTCTATTTCGTTAAATATTTTAGGGACTAGATATTCAGTCATTCTCTCTCCATAGTAATTTTTAATTGTTGGTTTAATTAATTTTTCCTGTCTTACATTTCTAGTATTATATGAATTATTAATCTTAGTTTTATTTTCATCTGTATAGTAGTTTTCTATTGCTATTAAAAATTTTACTTTTAAGTCAATTGGTAATATTACAGTTTACATAAGGGATACAGCTTTTCATAATCTTTATTGCACTTAATTTTTACTTTTTTACTAACTAAATATTTAATAAGTCTCGTCTGTATATATTTTATTTCTTTAATATAAGTTATAAATGTACGCCCATATACACTAAGACCATAGCTGAGTATCGAGTCTGCAAGGGCATAGTAAACCATAGCCATTGTACGCTTGTTAATAACCGGACTAAGTTGGTAAAATTTACTCAGCACTGATCTTAGTCTATTGCACACTTCGTTTACATGCGGTTTGAGGTTGAAATTTCTATCTACAGTAAGCCCTAAATATGTGTTTGTGTTAACTGATTTTATCGTAGAACAATTGCAATTAATTTTATATTTATGTAAACAATCATATGTATGACCTATTATTTTAATATTATCTATTGGAATGGACTTGGCTCGATGATTGTAGGGCGAGTGTATGTGCATGTACTTAGTTTTTTCTAGGTTTAAGATGATTCCATTGTCATGTGCCCATTTTGTTATATTTTCGAAGTCATACTGTACATTATCAATTGCCTCTGACATGTCTTTAGACGCACAAAGTAGGCACATGTCATCGGCATACATATACACCCGACACCTTCTAACAACATTGATGACACTATTTACATGCATAATATAGCCCACGGGACCGAACACTGAGCCGGTCGGCACGCCCAGGCCAACAAGAGCCTCTTCTCCCGCGACTCCATTGACTATAGTACATATCTTTCTGTTGGTGAGATACTCCCTGAACCATGCATTCGTGGGCCCACGGATCCCACATTCATCCATCGCCTGTAATAACACATTATGATCGAGGGTGTCGAAGGCTTTTTTATAATCTATGAATAGTGCTACAAGTTGTTTACCTGAGTTGAGACTCTCGTTGACGTGGTCCGCGAACCGGGTCAGTGCCGTGGTAGTACTACGACCCTTCCTAAAGCCGTGCTGTGCGTCTGACAAGATGTTATGATGCTCCAAGTACTTGTTTATTTGACCGACAATTACTTTTTCTACTATTTTATCTAATACCGGGAGTATTGCAATAGGTCTATAGTTGACATATTCTAGGTGGCTCCCAGACTTATATATAGGTCGGATAATAGCATACTTCAATTGGTCCGGGTATACAGCTTGACTCATACACATATTCATGAAATTTGCTAATATTGGACTTAATGGTTTACATAAGTATTTTATATCTCGAACTCTTATCTTATCAATTCCTTCCGCTTTCTCTAATGATAGTGAATTTATTATCTTTTCTATATCTAATGAGTTAACTTTCTTATATCTAAAACTTACTAAACTTGGTTCAACATAGTTATTTCTATCGAGAAAGGTGATATTACACGTATGCTTAATATTTTTTATTTCACTTGTAAAGGTTTTCGCAAAATTGGTACAAACACTATACATATCATCTTGTTTACCTAAATATCTCATAATAACATTGTCCAAATTTGTTTTTCCCCGTCCTAACCATGAGTTTATCGTTGCCCATACTTTCCTATAATCACCCTTACATTTTTGTATTTCTGATTGCCTATATTTCTGCCTAGCTGCATTGACTAACTTATTGACTTTATTCCTAAACCTTGTATATTCTAGTCTCTTACTCATATCCTTAGGTGTTTGTTTCCACGTTCTAAATAAGTAATCTCGGCGATTTAACATACTATATAGATATCTATCTACCCAAGGTTGCATAGTACGCTTATTACATTCCGGAACAAACTAGCTCTTTTTGAATAGATGTGATAAAAATAAAATAAATATATTTTAGTCAGTTACTTATGTTACTTAGGTATTTACATACACTTGTACTTGTCAGAATCAAAATGTAATAAAATAAAAAACTGAACGTTACTAATAACTAAGAAAATCTCCGTAGCGTAGCAGTAGACGTTATACGGCCTGTAACTAACTTTAGTAGGTAGGTAACAGCAAATCTTACATCTTTACTCTATAAACATACATATACAAATAAATAAAATTGCAGCTGTTTGTATTAATAAAATGAACGCGTTTTACTAAATGCAAAAGAATGTATTCCTATACGGTACTGTTAATGCAAAAATCATTAACACATTTAAAAATTAATAAACCACATTTTAAAAAAGGAACACAAACCATAGAGCCAACCGAAAAGCGCGCGAAACGAAAATTAAAAAGAAAACAAAAGAAGAGAGAATCGTCAGTCCCGACCGCGTGCAACACTTTTTGTATATCTATATATATAAAACAAAGACGGGTTTGTTACAACACTTATAACTCGAGATCGGCTGGATCAATTTTCATGGTTTTTGTTTCGTTGGATTTGTCTACGCCCTGAATAGCAGAATACATTTTAAAAACAAAAGAAAGTCGTGTTAGTTACGTTATTTATAACTCAAGAACGGCTGAACCGATTTGGCTGAAAATTGGTAGGGAGGTAGCTAAGAACTGGGAGAAGGACATAGGATACTTTTGAGTAGGGGTAGGGTAGGGTAGGGTAGGGGTAGGGTAGGGGTAGGGTAGGGGTAGGGTAGGGGTAGGGTAGGGGTAGGGTAGGGGTAGGGTAGGGGTAGGGTAGGGGTAGGGTAGGGGTAGGGTAGGGGTAGGGTAGGGGTAGGGTAGGGGTAGGGTAGGGGTAGGGTAGGGGTAGGGTAGGGTAGGGGTAGTGTAGGGGTATGGTAGGGGTAGGGTAGGGGTAGGGTAGGGTAGGGTAGGGGTAGGGTAGTGGTAGGGTAGGGGTAGGGTAGGGTAGGGGTAGGGTAGAGGTAGGGGTAGGGTAGGGGTAGGGTAGGGGTAGGGTAGGGGTAGGGTAGGGGTAGGGTAGGGGTAGGGTAGGGGTAGGGTAGGGGTAGGGTAGGGGTAGGGTAGGGGTAGGGTAGGGTTAGGGTAGGGGTAGGGTAGGGCAGGGGTAGGGTAGGGCAGGGGTAGGGTATAAAAGTCCACCCGTGCGAAGCCGGGGCGGGCCGCTAGTTTTAAATAATTAGATAGTTACTAACCTATTATATACAGTCCACTATTTCTTTCAACCTGGACCTTAACTGGTACATATATACCAAAACATATATTTTTTTAAATTTTTGTCTGTCTGTTTCGTCAGGCTTCTGTTTGTTCCGGCTAATCTCTGGAACGGCTGGATTGATTTTTACGAGAATTTCACTGGCAGTTAGCAGATAACTTTTTTGTTGACGGACGTGGACGCTCTATTAAGTCCCGGTCACAGGTAGTACTGTGTATATGTTACGGCTAATAGCCGAAGTGCGGCATCAACTTACTATCTAGTGGATTTATAATGACTATGTTCATGCTCAACATGTGGGAACTAGACCCATTTATATAATACGTTAGTGTTAGAATGAGTGCGATACACCATTATTTTTATATTATACGTTACGGCTAATATCCGAAGTGCGGCTACACCTAGTTTTAGCCGGCTACAACTAGGTGCCGCCGACCACATGCGGTTAAACTTAGATGTATACTACTTATCCTCGGTTAGTACTAGGTTTTAATTAAATTAAACAATACCTATGCACGGCAGATAAAGGTGTTATAGGGTAGTTAAAAAAAAATAAGCTAAACCTAAACCAATGGAGATGAACAGGGACTTATTGAGGTTGATCTACGTTGATTTTGATTTTGCCGATATTTTGCAGACATCGTTTGCGATCGGATAAGTGTTGTTTTTGGCATTATGATTATTAGAAAAGTAATTAATGGGATTAACCGTTTAATATTACCGCCCGTGGCTATTATAATAGACTAGCGCCTGCCCCAGCTTCACACGGGTAGATTTTTATAGCCTAGGTTATTCAGGGATAATATAGAATTCTAATGGTGAAAGAAGTATCGAAATCCGTTCAGTAGTATTTGAGTTTATTCGAAACAAACATACAAAATTAAAAACTTTTCCTCTTTATAATATTATTACTATCTCCCGTGGGAGCTTCATAATTAAATATAGCCTATGTCACTCAGGGTAAATTTAGCATTCCAATGGTGAAAGAATTTTCGAAATCGGCACTGTAGTTTTTGAGTTTATTCATTAGAAAGAAAGAAGAAAATACATTTATTTATGACACATACAAGGAAATAAGAAAATTGAAGCGGCCGTAGCCCAATGGCTAGGGCGTCGGACTTGTGGTCTTGAGGTCGCCGGTTCGACCCCCACCCATTGCACTACCGACGTGAACCCACTCGTAACACAAGCATTTTAGCTTAGCACGAGGGGTTAACAAGAATAATAGTAGACTGCAAAAAATCTGCTAGTAATACTAAAAAAAAAAAAAAAAAAAAAATATACAAGTCTCTCCTCTTTACAATATTAGTATAGATTATGTTACATTCGTCATCCGGATTTTTTTAAATGCTCTTTAAGATTTTTGCAGGTAGTGGTTTCAACTCCAACCCGAAAACCATTAACTTCAAGACTTGGTGGTATTTATACTTATTTCTAGCCTTAAGACGTTGTAAGTTTTTTTATATTATTATTATTTATATTTATGGGAGACTGCAACGTTTGACCAAATAAAATCAGAAGTTAATAAAAAAATAATTTAATTTATATTTTAAATAACATATTTAATAACTGTATCCAGTCTTGGTATTGAAGGTGGGTTGTCCATTTCTCTGATTCACATTGTTCTGAGCGAAAGGAGGAAGGTACGCTTTCTCTACTCCAGCATTCGCGGAGTACTGCTGTTGGTTGCTGGCTCCATACTTAGCTTCAGCATAAGATCCTGCCAATAGAAGACAATATTAAATATTATCGTAGACATCACTTTTATGACCAAATTGAAGATATCCATAAACTTTGGAGTGTATTAAGTAACCAACATCAAGAATCGTAGCAGCTTAGCCTTGGAGGAGGACGTAGAGCAATATAAAGTTAGGCGGTTATGTCGAGGAGATTTTTTTTTACCATCGTCATAGATGCCAGCGGCCTCATCACGGGCATTCTGCTCCAGAGCCTTGAGGATTTCTTCTGGGATGGGAGGAGGAGTGGGAAGATGATCTCCTTGAGGCTGGAATCCGTTCTCATCAGCGGTGTATCTGCAGATTCAATTTATGAACAAAATTTAAGACATGTTAAGATACGTATTAATAAAAATATTGTTGACTGCCTATACATTTTTTACCTGACTGAGTAGACCTGGCCATCATCACCAGTGTAAGAGTATCCACCCTGAGCCTGAACGCCATTGGTCGCTACTCCGCTCTCCTCAGCGTTGATGCCGTTCTCAGTCTCATAAGCATAGGAGTAAGTTTCTCCATCATTAGAGTTGTCCAGGCGCAGGATAGCAGCATTCCTTTCGCGGGCAGCCTGGGCGCGTTCGAAGCCGGAGTAAGCATTCTGAGCGTAAGGGTTTCTGGCATAAGCACCGGTGTCCTGAGCTAGGCCAGACTCGTGAGGAGTCTGCAGGAAGTTGCTGGATCCTCCGGCGACCTGCGCGTTGGGTGGCAGGTACACTCTGTCAAGTTTTCCGGCGCGTGCCAGAGCAACTGCAGCTAACAAAATGATCTAGAAAAAAGGATACGGCTTTTAATTAAACAAGGCAAATTATGTCGAATGAGTTGTCAGATTTTACACACAATTAAGCAATTTACTTCAAAGATGGTCAAATTATTTGTAAATTATACGCCTAATGGTTTGTGCAAAATTTAATAAATTGGCAAGATAAGCTTACCAATTTCATGGCAATTTTTTCGTTGGGCTACCGAAGAAGCTGATTTGCGAATGATGACCCTCAACTGCCGGTACCGTATATATACTTAATTCAAAAGAACTGACGTCAGTGGGTCATAGTTTCATAATTGCGATAATATGTAGTTTGAAGATGAACTTGTTTAATTGGGTGTACTAGTTTTTTAGACAAGCTATATGAGTTTAAAAGGTCATGTGTAAATCAGTTCATCTTACGAAGTAAAAGTTGTATGATATTGAATATAATTGCTTCCTAATTACGTGGTCTGTGAGAGGATGCGTATGGGTTTTAGTTATGATATGGATAATTTGTTATCAATTTTGAAAATTAATTATTGTATACATTAATATTATTAAAATGTTGTAAATAGTTAAACAGCCTCCGCAGCGTAGCGGTATTTGGCTCGCTTTAAATCTAGAAGGTCGTGGGTTCCCCACGCCGTAAAGGAAATCTTTATGTAAATTCTTTCCGGGTCTGGTTGATTGAGGGACTACCCTCCGTGCCTCGGAAAGCACGTTGATCCGTTGTCAAATCTATAATGGTAATTATTGTAATATTCCTCAAGGCTGTTGAAGATTTCTGTCACATTCAAACTCTGTGACGCTCCAAATAGACTCGGTGATAGAAATTTTAATATGAACTGTAATTCTTCTTTATACGTATCAATTTTCTTTACCGCATTTTAAAATACTGTCCTGCTGGGCTGATATTTCGTTGGGGCCGGATTGCTTCATGCGTACCCGGCCCCCGCCAATGACGGATCGAAGGAGTTTCCGGGGGGTTTTAGTGGTGTAGGGTCTTCTCCATGTGGTATGAATAAAAATATCACCGCTATGGAGAGAGCGAGTCCCACATATCCCGCCGCCAGCGCGCGGATACGCTGCAGCGGCCAGCGGTATTCGTTGGTCGGCTTGAATCGCACCATAGTCATAAAGGAACATTATTTATGTAATTATATAGAATAAAGGCCTTAGACAAAACAATCTTACAGATAATTATTGACATACTTAAATACATGTTACATACAATTTGTACAGGTAACTAGCGGTAAAGGTCTTACGTGAAATAAGACATTAAATGATGATATTATGATATGAAAATCATACCGATATTGTTTAACGATATCGATAGAATAGAGCATAATTAACTAAATTTTTATAAAGTGCGTTTACTAGTCTAAATTTATACAAATCAAGTTGAAGATGATGGCTGATGATGGCAGACTCATCATTTCAGGAACTGGGGGTCCGATTTAATAAATTCGTTCAGTGTTAAATGGCCCATTTATCGTGGCAGGCGTAAGGCTATATTTAATTATGAAGATCCCACGGGAAAGGGAGCTATGCGAGTGTAACCGTAGATAGAAGTTTTATATTTAACTAACATATAGAAAGTATATTTTATGATGTGGTAGCCATGAAAATGGATGCTAAGGAGGTGAAAACACGCGGTGAGCCTAAGTTTTTTATATGCGTGCATGCTTCTAGTGCTAGCGGGCCAGTGAAAATTTTGTCAGGAATTCCACGGTGGGACCGTTAAGTAATAACATAAACTTTCTTATTAAAAAAAATATGAGGTTTCCTCACTGAAAAAGCAACGGTGAGGCAGTTTATTATAAATAAAGAGTACATGTCGATAGATAGTAAAAAACGTTGATTCTATAAAAAAAATTATTTTCAGAGTAAAATATTCTTGATAAATTCTTTTAGAACATTCCGAAGAGGAACTTAATAGGAATCATGTCATAAATACTACATCTGGAATTCATGATGTTCTCATCTTCTCCTGTTCTTTGTTCTTATATTCTGTTGTTAAATTTAATAATTTTGACTTTTGATTGAAGGCCAATTACTTTTTTCTCTAAATTTATTTCAGTAGATGTTAAATGTTTTGCAACATGTTACCTTTTTATAATGACTAAGCAAGTGCGCAAGCTAATCTTGATCTAGAAACGTACATTTTTAGGTAACGTTATGTTAACATCTGCTGTCTAATAGTTTTGATAAGTTAATTGTTAACCTTTCAACCTGTGTAACAAAATAAGTAGGTATTTAATTACAAGAATATTTTGTAACATAAATTACTTAACGGTTAGTAGAGTATATTTATTTGATGAAAGTTTTTCGCTTTTACGTCCACGTCCACGGCCGAAAATGAGCCTCCTCTTGACAGACTTTAGGAAGCTACGGTAGCTTAGGGAATTATCAGGTTTGGTGGATTGGTGATAGATGCTACTGCCCATCTATCAGGTATTTGTCCCTTAGTCGCCTTTTAAGACATTCACGTGAAGACATGAGGTGGTATGTTCGAAGCCGTAAATAATGCGGAAACTAACAATATGATGGAAAAAACTAAGAAGTCCCCTTAGATTCCAGTCGCATAAATCCATCCAATACTTACGTCGCGATCCACGTTCAAATAATCAGACAGACAGACTTAACGGATTGCGCTAAAATCCTCAAAAATATATAAAGAGAGTACAAAGTTTGTTTGGAGAACACAGTCGTAGGCAACAGCTATTTATGACACTAATTTTGGTATCATATTTATATAATTTTAGTATCATTAGAGGAATACCGGTTGCTATTCCTTTAACTCGTTGTTTATTAATTTATTTATCAATCTTTGACATCGACAAGCATTAGTCGAAGCGTACCTCTTTTGGGTATGTAGTATACTTTATCGTTGAGCGTTATTGGCCATCAACGGTAAAGTAGAGCGACAGTTGCACAAAACTCCGCTCAAAAACTAAAAACCGTAAGCTTTCAATCTACCAGCCAGCGACCGCCCTGAGCCGAGGTTCAAGTCCGCCAGGGGAAGCCCTTTTGCGCAGGTTGCTTAGTTTGTAGTTTTTAAACCATTTATTAAGACTGGAGCTCTGCTCGCCTTTAAGATCGATGAAGAAGCAAAATCCTCGTGGCCAAATATATATTATTATGTCCGTCGGAAAAAAAATGTCCATCAATGTTAGGTAAATTCAATGATCTCTTTATTCTTACTCCTACTACACATCTTCGATAGCTAACGCCATCTTTCTAACTCACATGAATATCACTCTAATTTGCTACGTGCGACCTTCACCTCGATCTACACGACGGTACGTACCGCAATTCGTAACCATTACGAATGAACGTAAAAGCTTGTTTTGTAACAAGTAATACATTTCAGTTAATAAAAGTAATCTGCAAATAATGACTGAGAATTAGTTTTGAAGTTATATTATAAACTAATATTTGGCTTGTTGCAAGTTTGGAAGTAGGTTTTTGCTGAGATTAAGTTTGAAATTAATAGTAATTTGATTTGCCTCGGTGGTGTTGCGGTTATATGTTTGACCACAACCAGCGAGATGCCGGATTCGATAACTGACTCGAGCAGAAAATTGAGTAAGTAGAAATTTTCTATTAAAAACTTTAAGAACCAGGAAGTGATGAATGAATTCGATAAAACGCATTGCCTATGTTATTGGTACTGCATTATTGACATTAACTTTTTCTTAATGCAATTCCCGCAATAGGTAATAAAACCTCTGTGTCGCGGGGGACTTTTCAAACACACAATTCACGGACTCAAGGTCCATCCAGACTCAGAACAACTATCTGCGGTTCACACAAATAAATTGTTCCAGGTGGAATCGAGCACAGGCCTCAGAAGCAACTACCGTAAGCACTGAGCCGCCGGCCGGTGAAGTCAAATTATATGTATACATATATAAAAAAAAGTCGTGTGGTGTCGGATAGGATCGAAGTTTCTTATTTAAAAAATATTAATTTTAAGTTCTATTCGAGGTATAAAGAAAATAATTATTCGGATTCGGATAAAAAGCAAAGAAACCACTTTAAAAAAATATCTTAACACCTTTATTTTATTTACAATGATTTATAAAAATATATAATAATAATATACAAAGAAACAGCTTTTTATATGAATAAAAATCTTACGCTTTTTTGTGACATTACGGACGTTTATTCCCGGCTAGGATACCCTCCGCAAGGCAACTGAGCAACTTAGTTCCAAAAAATTTAATGCATAGTTAACGCTCATTTTTATCAAGTCATAGTAATATCATTACGTGATCAGCCTCCGGCCCGAAGAATGGAAATTGGTTTTGTGTCCCGTTCCTCTAAGGGCACGTTAAGTTGTCGGTCCTGAGTGTGGAGTGATTGCTAAAAATGTATAGCTACTCGATATTTGTCACGTGATTCAGCGTGCGCGGAAAAAAATGATGGTTTTTCTTTGGTTGATTATTCTTTGAAACAAGCCATCGATCGTTCGGATTTCGGTTTCATAAACGTGCGAAAGTGACCAATTTCTCCACTCAAGTGCCGCGTGATTTGTCAGCTCGAAGGGATCGAAGATTCGGATTTCGGTTACTAAACATTGTAAATAGCGTAACGATTTTAATCGCAATAAATTTTATGAAAAATGCAGTGAAATTTAAATAGACGAAAATCTTTATTTTAAAACGAGTCTACCATTTTAATAAATATAAGAATATAATTTACTATTATTAAAGTCGCTATGCTATTACAAAGTTTATGTAATCCGAATCCTCGATCCCTCTGAGTGGGCAAATCACGCGGCACTTGAGTGAAGAAATTGGTCGTAAAGTCAGCGGCGCCCGCACGTCTGCAATATTGAATATATTATTGTAGACGTGCTTTTGTCACCAGCTTAATGGAAAATTATGCATTTAAATGCGATTCGCATGAAATAGAGTTATAGAAGCTCTTAAGACGCTCTCTTCCTAACCTTACGAGGCACTCAAAGACCCGATGTTGGACAATGGACAAACTGTTAAGTAGTTAACAGCTGCAAAAAGCTAGCCTGAAAATGTTAAAAGTCATTCCGCAATGTCCCCTTGCCAGCGACCGCACTAAGCCGAGTCACATCTGCCTTGTACTTAAATACCTTTTGTTACTCGCCTTTCATTCATCCTTTCCACATGACCAAACCACCTAAGCATACTCTTTTCAATTCTTGTCACTACATCTTCTTTTAAACAGCAACGTTGTCTAATTATATCATTTTGAGTTACACCATATATACTTCGTAAAGAACGCAACAACTACTGTTACCTCAAATAACTCATTTAGGAATGTTGAGATATAGAAAACTAAAGAAGTCCGGAACGAAACAAGAATCTAACAAAATACTTGTTTTAAGACCAAGTTCAAAGTTCATGGAACTCTCATGTACAGTAATTAAGACAGACAATACCTATTATAAACTCACAGAGGACGTGCGATGACCGTTCTCTGCATGTGAGTAATGTGCGTTTAGTTGGGCGATTTATATAGCTGTGAGGTCAGGGTTCGATCCGGACGTTGGACAAGACATTTTTGTGAAGTTGCCCTCTGTAACTAGGAAACCACGTTAAGCCGTTGGCTCTTACATATACCAGGGAGCATTCCTGCCAAACGTAGCGACTATAATCCTTCAAAGGAAGGCCCAAGTGATGATCAAAATACATTAAATGAATAGAAACAAAATTAAACTAAAACTAACATAAAAAACAAAACATCTGTGTTTGGGTCAGAATAACACTATCCTACTAAATTTACCTGATTTGGTACAGTTGGTTCGGAGCAAATTGTCTGTGAGACGGACATATAGACAAACGCACGAGTGAT
This sequence comes from Nycteola revayana, assembly GCA_947037095.2. NCBI lineage: Eukaryota > Metazoa > Arthropoda > Insecta > Lepidoptera > Nolidae > Nycteola > Nycteola revayana. Next base: position 16,980,584 of record OX344857.2, on the reverse strand, counting down.
CCTATAAGGGTTCCATTTTTTTCATTTTTGTACGGAACCCTAATACTAACATTCATTTATCTATGCTATTAGACATCGTTGTAATTTTTTTATTTCCTTAAATTTTAGTCCGAACCTTCACGAATTGAATGTTTGCATTCAGATTCAGATTGGTGATTGTACACAATATACCTTTAGTATCTGTAGGTAAGTAATAAATTAGAAGGGCCAACTTATCATTCAATTGAATAAGTTAACAGTTTGACAGCTAAGATAAAAGCCTTGCTTCACGCGGGCTACCAGCTAATAGCTATATTACGCCCTTATATTGAGCTAATAGTTATACAGCGGAACCGGTGTAAATGAAATCCGAATGGACAACTGTCTTTAAAAATGTGCTAAAGCGTCGACTTATTCATTTTGTCGAATAAATACTTTTGCAGTTTTATTAATCTATACTCTATACAAATATATAAAGCTGAAGAGTTGGAATTAATTTAGAATTAATCTCAGGAACAACTGGACCGATTTGTTTTTTTTTATATAAACACATTGCTAGTATTATTATAAACCCTTAGTGCCAAGCTGAATGCTTGTGTTACGCGTGGGTTCACGTCGGTGGTACAATGGGTGGGAATCAGCCGGCGACGACCGAAGACCTAGCAATGAAGCCAAAACTACATATTTTCCCTATAACTAATACTAACTAAATGTTCTACACCAAAATGTTAGAAGGCCTAAAAATAAGTTTATATCAAAAAAAAAATGCGCAATATAACCTCATCTCTGAATTTAATTTAGCGGCAACCATGCGTTACAATAACAAAGTATGTTTTTTTTGCCTAAGATATTACCCACATTATGGTCACTAGCCCCTACGATCTAACGAGTCCTCATTGTGAAATAAGCTAATGATGGAGTGACAAATTAACTCCACAGGCAATGTCCAGCAGAGGAAGCTCTATTTACTCAGTTCCCACTGTTTTTTAAGGATGAAACACAGGTAATGAAGGATCGTGACTGATTAGAGATCTGGTTATCTTGGGAAAGGGCTTCGTTATAGCTCCAAGGATTACCGAGTGTATTGAAATTATAAAGTTCACGGTCAAACGAGAGACAAAATCACGTTCATATCTCTAAAAGGGTAGGATTATGGTTACGGTCGTGAATTTAATATTGTATTGTTTGGTTTAAAGATTTTTTTTACATTTAGTAGATAGGGACTAATGTTTTGGTAATAGAAATCAGTGACTTTATTCCACCACCACATTTAATGGTCACAAAAACAGGCTTATTCTTACTAATAATATATGAATGTCAGTTTATATGTTTGTTACTCGATTCCTTTATACTACTGAAATTTAATAAAGAGATAGTTAAACCGAATACTATATCACCATAAGTATATTATAAAACAAAAGTTTGCCGCGCGATAAATTCCAAATTCAAATCATGGATTTTTATGTAGTTTTTTATGTCAATTATTTTCTGGGAAAAATATATTAATAACTCCATCGATGAATGTGTTAATTAAATTAGCAATATGTAGTTATTTTAATTAAACATGTAACGTCACTGTCTGTCTGTGACTTTCAAGTCGTGTTTTAGTTTCTCAGTTTGTCACCAACAAATTATAGTGTTCGCCTAAAAAATGCCAAGGCTCTATAATTTAGGTGATGTAATAATAAAATGAATATTATTCATAATTCGTTTATATGACATTAACAATTAACTTATTGTCACGCTGTCCAGTTGTCACGTTTAGGAACGTGTAAATAGTTATTATAGATTTATTTGATGGTATAAATATGTTATCTTTAAATTTGGATGTCACACATCACATCTGAGTCCTGGAGAAGAAACATCGCAAAAGATGAAGGGGTTTTTGGTTTGTATTATTTTTACTATCTTTCAAATAAACAAAAAATAACTTTGATTGCTTATGCGTACCCGGCCCCCTCCAACGGCGGATCGAAGGAGTGTCCGGGGGGTTTAAGTGGTGTAGGGTCTTCTCCTCGAGGTATGAGTTTAGCATACCACGCTATGGAGAGGGCGAGTCCCACATATCCCACAGCCCTACAGCGGCGGTGGAAAAGCGTAAATGCATTATTCCCACAAAAAAAAGGATCGAACTTATACCGCTACACCACGCCAGGTTGTCTTTTTAGGTCATTAATTAATTATCCAAATTGCCGCCGCCAGCGCACAATTATCTAGATAAAAAAAAAAAAAAAAAAAAAAATAATATGGTGAAGAAATAGAAAAACATGTTGAAAAACCTTTAGTTTAAACCTTTGTACCTTTAGTCTCTAGTAGACATCTTTTTATTTTGATTTTACAATTTGTTTTTTCAGATTCTTTGGGCCGTTGGCCTAGTTGCCTCGGAAAAACTTGGTCTTGGATATCTTCCACCCCCTGGGGCTCAATTTGCTGGAGGGAGTGAGAATGATATTCAAGTTCCATTTGAACCACCCAATTTCATACCTTCGAATCTTAATACTGCACCAATAATTCCACAAGTACAAGCAATAGCCGAGTTGGGAAATAATCGAGTCCCTACAAACATTGGTCCTGTCAATTATAACAGTGTGAACGTCCCCGTTACGACCACTGCTTATGCATTTTCTCAAACAACGACATACCCGGAAGGTTACGAAACTACGGCATTACCAATAAATCCTGTCACTGGTTTACCCATTGACATTCACCAACCTTTTCAAGGTCAGGATCTCGATCAAACCTTTAATTACAAACCAAATGTAATTCCTGTACCTGCAACCAATATTCAAGAAGCTTATCACCAAGCCCCTGAATCTCAAAATCAACAGTTTATGATACAACCCGTAAAACAGCCTTTGGCGCAATATCCAGGCAAAAATGAAATTCAGTTTGGATCTCGAGGCTCTATAACACCTATTAATACATATGAAGGGCAACATTTCGGAAATCAAGGTTTGCCAAACAATCGTCAATTCCAATCACCTAGCCAAAATATGGTTGGCACTGAAAATGTAATTGGTGGGCCATCAATTCAAGGACCTGGATTCAATCAGATAACAGCACAGGATAATTATAGACAACCAATTATTCAACAACAGGAACATCTATTAAAAACTGCTGCTCCTATAACTACACCCATTACTTTCCAGCCAACAGGTGAATATGTTGCAAACCAAAGTAAAAATCAAGGATCTGGACCTTTCCCTCATGGAAGTTATAATGGGCAACCTATTCATGTTGAGGATATCGGATCAGGAAACCCATTAACCAATAATTTCGACACCTCAATAAATCCACAAAACAACTTGCCACAGCAGTATTCCACGGGTGAAAAGATTATGACTACATATGAAGCGGTATCAGAAGATTTATCCAAAAATATTTACAAGCCAGACGATATAAATTCTTCGGCATTCAATACCTATCCAACTTCTAGTCCTATACCTAATGTTCCATCTTCCACTATAGCTTACTCACCAAATAACCGCATTCGATTTCCTGATCGGCCTCAAGCAGCAGCTGATAGAAACGCCGTCATCCTCAATTATGAAAATGTTCTGAGTCCCCAAGGCTATTCCTATAGTTACGATACGTCAAACGGGATACATGCTGATGAAAATGGTGTTGTAGGCAATGGAACAAAGTCTCAAGGATTTTACTCTTACATTGGTGATGATGGAAAGGTCTATAGTGTGTACTATACTGCAGATGAAAATGGATTCGTACCCCATGGCGATCACTTACCAACCCCTCCACCTATACCGGACGCTATTCAAAAAGTGATTGAGCAAGCCGCTAGAGACAAAGAAGCTGGTATAATTGACGATGGTAAGTTATGGAAATAAATAAATAAGCTTATTTGTTAGGTCACAATTATGTCCAGTTATTTAACGCTTTTTATGGAATTCCAGCTATTCTAAACCTATTGTTGTTCATGTTAAATTTAATTATCTTTCAAACCTTATACCTTACAAGTTCTAAATATGCAAGATGCTGAATTTATAGTTTAATTGGTCCATGTTGGCCAAAGAGAATACAGATGGCAAACAATTCACATTTATACCTATTCAATTACTAAAAATATCAATATTACATTTCAGGTTCATATGATGAAGCTAAATATGGATATAAAAACTACCAAGGAGTATATAATAGAAAACCCGTAAAAACTGGAAATCTAAAATCTATTGCAGCAACAAATGCATATAGGAAACCTATTTCTGGAATAAGTAACGGTGAAAAGAATGATGTTATTAATCAGAAACACGAACAAAATCCTAGTAACAAACAAACAGTGGATAATAAGTCAAATGAGCCAACAACTACTATTATTGATGATGGAGGTGAAATAAAAGGAAACAAAATATCTTCGAATAAAGATAAAAGTATTACAGACAGTACATATGTTAATGGAAGTGGTGATTACAGTGAACCCCCTGAAACTAACAAACAAGAAATCGACATTGACAATAAACTCAACAACTTCCGATTACATGGAGATGTTTTCGGAAGTACTCCTATTTTTAACACTAATGTTTATTTACCTGAAAATAATAATTATGAAAATCAACCTACTACACATAACATTCCAGGTCAAAGTCACAAGTCAATTGATAAATCATCATCTTTTCCATATGAAATCGAATCTATTGATGGCAGATTTACTGATTCTCCAACCATACAATCCAAAAACCAACAATACTATGGTACAATTCCAGCAAAAACTATCACTGATATCAATTCATATGGACAAAGGATTCAAAATAAGCCCCAAAACATTGATATCTCATATCAGGGAAATACTGATCAACCGATAATTGGAAATTCTCATTTGACATCTGATTTCAATCAAAATAGAGCTCATCAGCAACTGCCTATATCAAATAAAAAAGACAACGCTGGCTATTACTATCAAAGACCCAATAATAACTTTAGTGAAAACGGGTTCCCCACTAGATTTAGTCCTCTTAAACCATCATCAGTGAATAAAGATAATGAGGATAAAGAGGATTCAACGAAGTCCAATAATAAATCTACCAGAAGACCATTCGTAACTCCACATATTTATGATGAAGATATAAAAAATATATTTAAAGAAAGTGATAAAAATCGCGGGTCATCCCCAAGACGACCTTCTATAACTCCAGACTACGAAGATACTGATGACTATGGAACTGTTCAGAAAAATGAGAACAAAGATATAAAATCTATGATAACTCCCGATAAAAAATATTCGACTATATCTTACCCTCAATCAGAGCAAAAAATACAGTACGTCCAAGAACAATCTACATCTCCTTCAACGCCTCTTCTAGAATCTACTACTCCGATGTCTTCGTATGGTTCTCGTGGAGCTATGAAGAATTCCCGTAAGCCAATCAAATCGCAACAACCTTCAGTTATCCCCATATCAACTACGACTGTTAGCAAATCCAATTCACCGCAGGGAGAAGATTCAAAAACATTTGATTACAGCTATGAAACTACTGGGCCATCTACTGAAAACTATAGATCACGGGGTACTCCTGGATATACATCAAGTACTGTGCCTAGTTTCAAGTATGGATATTCAACACCTGAAGTATCCATATCTCAAGAAAACCGCAACAACATTTCAGGATATCCTACCACAACAACAGCAAGTTCAACACCTGCCTATGCTATAAAATTACCTACTTCGTTAACTTCTGGCATATCTGGAACTACTTTAACTGCTCCAGTAAATTACCAAAGCAAATATCAGTACAATCCTGCTAAAATTGGCTATACCACTACTGTTTCACCTAAAGTAGCCGGATCTATAATTACGACACCAAGGATTCCTTTACCTCACTCTGCTTCCACTGGTTATAAGCAAAGTTTTCAAGGAGTGGGTTCACCTACTTCATTCTTGATTCCTGACAGACTCCGTCTGGCAAATGGTAAGAAGCCCTCAATTGGCAGTAATCAATACAACTATCTATCTACACCAAGTACTTCAACATCATCTCCGAGAACGAATATTGAATTTTTATCAACCAATTCGCCATCATCACTAATTAACTTTGGGTCATCAGGCCCTTCTTATTCCACCACTGTTTCTCCCTCAACGATAGCTTCAACGCCAAGTTTTATAACAAATTATACCCCCATAGCACCAATTCAAGAATATTCTACTGATATCTTAAAAACTGACGACTCATTTTTTAACTCTCCTGTTGACGCTTATGGAAGACCTTCTGCAGTACCATCTACTCATATATATGGAAATGTATATAATCCTGAACAAGCCGTTACTACAGATTTTACAAACCCTTCTACAAGCAGGCCAGAAGTCCTACGACCAATCCACTCAGATTACGAAAAATCTACTGCCTATCCACTAACTGATCAACCCACAATTATTGGTGAAGATTTCAGTGGACCGAAACAACCCCAAAGATTTGACTCCCAAACTGGATACCATTATAAATGAAAAACATATTTTACATAATATTTATTAAATAAAACGATTCTGATGAAATGAAATAAAAAATACGAATGTGTCATAAGTTTGTGTTTTTTTTATTAAAATAGTGTAATACCATTGGAAATAGCGAAAAAGATCATTAAAGGCTGGGCATAACTTATATATATCGTATATAATAATATACATACTTTTTTTTTTTTTTTAAAGACAGCTCCCGCACTAGGGAAATAAATCCCTGTGTCGCGGGGGACTTTACAAACATTCATTTCACGGACACAAAGAACACCCAGACTCAGAACAACTATTTGTGGTTCACACAAATAATTGTCCCGGGTGGGAATCGAACCCAGGACACCAGGTCTCAGAAGCAACTTCCGTAACCACTGAGCCACCGGTGCAGTCAAATTATATGCTTAGTCATTTCTGTTAATTAAATCAAAACAAAATAAGTTAATAATAATGCAATAAAAAAAAACTTTAAAGAAATTAACGTTTTTCAACCCATACGATTGATGAAATACACGAAGTAAAAAAAGCGAGTGTAGAAAAATGCAACTACAAATGTTTTATGTCATAGAACTACCTAACGGCTTTAGGAAACTAATCTCTCATACGCCGCAGCATGATGGAGGGGATGCGATATGTATTTCCCCAAAAAAGGTATAGTAACTAGCCATTATCGATATAACACTATCATTTAAAATAATTTCTTAGTTACTTTTACACAAATCGATAGGTTGTTCAAATAATAATAGGTATATTTCTTTAATATCAGGTTTAAAATACATAAAACTGGCATAACGAATTAAAATCGAATCAATTTTATTATTGAAAGACTTCATTTTGACAGCCTAACTCTAGTGGTATGAATATACAACAAAATTCATTCGTCAAAAATAATAGACAAGATTATATTTTATTACTTCATAACGATGACTATGAAAAAATATAGCTTTCTATTACAAGTTCTATTCTAAGCGAAGGTCAACATCATCATCAGCCTGTATTGCATCCACTGTTTTGCCAGGGTTCCCAGGGTTTTGCCGGATTGCAGTATTAATATGTAACACTAAGCAACGCTACTGCCTGATTCTTGCAGTTTATAATAATCGGGACCAACAACCGAGGCACTGAGGGTAGTCCCTCATGCAACCAGATCCGGAAAGAAATCTTATAAATTACACAAAGTTTTCACGTTTTGGTGTTCGGTGACTTAGAGGTTTTTGGTTATTTCAATTGTATACATTACATGCTAACTACATTTATCAGCCCGTACACGTCCACAGCTGAACATGAACCTCCTATTAACAGATCTTGGCAAGGGGTCACTGCGGGCTGTTGCCATAATGACCATGCTTGGCAGGCGGATTGGTGATCGCAGTAAGATCGTAACTTAACTTGCGCTGATAGATGCTGGTGCCCATCTATCAGTTTCTCTTAAGACACCCATGGAAAGACATGATGGTATTTTCTAAGCTGCGAGTAGAGATAAGTCGCTACAAAACTAATGTTTGTATTAAACTATGATGCCATGATGTGTAAATAACTTGAAATATTAATGTTATGAAAGCAACCAAACAAATTTATATTTTTTATTATTTAATTTGAAAAAAAAATCTTGACATAACTCTTTTTTTCATAAACAAAAGTAAACTTTTCTGCAAGTTTAGACATTGAAAATGAGATGCTAAGATGAATGTAGTTGTCTCGTAAAGCCTTAAATGGACGGTTTAAGATCTGTAGTCGTATTGTATTGTTGTTGTTGTTGACATAATATCACCTTCATCTATGCAAAAAAACACAAAAACTCGAAAATGCGACATATCACCTTCATCCACTCACGTGGATTGTAAAAAATATAAAAAATTAATAAATTACTTCTAAATAGTTTTTTTTTCACATTTAATTAATTAATTAACTTAAACATAAACAAGCAAATTACTAAATGTTCAATAATACAATATAAAATTAAATATTAATTAAAAAGTAAAGGCCTCCAAAGTATTCCACATGTGGAATACGTATTATAATACTAATATCTAATTTAATCTCACAGATGCTCAAACCTATGTCCTATTTGTTCATAACACCAAACAGTATCATTATTCAGTAACCTAAACAACATTTATATTAGTTTTGCAAGACATTATATAGCAGTTCAGTTACAAAGTTTAACCAATAAAAGCGAATTAACTTTATGTCTTAATTTGCACAAAGTTACTATTATAAAATAAATTCTCTTAAAGTTGAGCGTAGTAGGTACCGTTTATAAAGTGAATGTAGTAGTATGCTATATATAAGGTGCGTCTTAAGTATTTGCCCTCCATTTAATAGCATATTACCTAGTGATTATGCTAGTGAAGAAATTTCTGTGAAATGTTACATGAAATTCTTCCTTTCAACAAATAAAATGATATGAAAATAAGTGTTCCTTACATATTAAGTCGATCCCTAAAACAAGCTTTGTGGGATACACTTTTCAGTCTATGGCGGAGTGGGAGGGGCGTCACGTATGCTCGGTGAAGTACCAAAAGCCCAGACCCTGGTTGTTGGCTTCGCCTAGCGTTTGTATTATGTATTTTACTTAAAGTAAAATATTATTATAATAAATATTCACCATCATCATCGTCATCAGCCCGTATAATGTCCACTGCTGAACATCCTACCTCCCGAGGGAGGGTATCTGCCATAGTCACCACACTTGGCAGGCGGCTTGGTGACTGCAGTATTATGTTGTAACACACAAGGAAACGCTGCAGCCCGTCCCTTGATATACGATTATTATAGGATAATGTTATAATAAACTCGACCAACGACTTAACGTGCTTAAAATAAAATACCTATTGTTAAATTAAATTTCACTTTGTAATTAAAAAAACCACTATTAATGACACTATCTACTGTAAAATGGTAGGCATATATTTGGAAAGGGCCTTATATATGATACCTATTTAATTTTATTATACTTTGTACATGGTTTACTATATTACATTAATTTACATATAAACGTTCAAAAGTCAATCCAAGCAACAATTAGTTATTATGGATGTTACTTAACGTTTATCAAATTAAATTAAGTTTCAACATTAATCCAGAAAAACTTACAGCACATCCAAAATGAAAGAAAGAAAGAAAAAACATTTATTGAACACACAACAATAATAAACATAAAATATAGTGTTTGGAACGTAACGACATCTTCCAGCGAGTAGCATCAACTCGATCCGCGAGCTGGCCAATCACCGTGCGCGCCGCGATACGGTTCGCCAATCGGCAAATTCATTTGGTCTTCAAATTAAAACTTGTATCTCTCTCGCTATAACATTCGACCGCAACCGTTGTTCTGTACAATTAATATATTCAAAAATAAAATCGTTTTTAATAATTCAAGAAGTCGCCTCATTTGAATACCGAATCCTGACACACATCAGAACATTTGGACCTTCGAGACGGATTCAAACTTTCAAGAATAGACAGTAAAATACATTTACGAAGAAACCAGAAACCGTTCCATACGTTCGAGCCAGTACCCACGAGGAGCAACGGACAGCAGCGGTCAGGTTATCATTCGCCCTTCCTTCCCTGTTAACCCGTTCGATTTGTGTTAATATGGTTATTTTCGTTTATAGAAGTTCGAGTGATTAATCTTGAGTTCGCAAGTTTGCCGCGCTTAGATTGACCTTCTATCTGCACAACCGTAAGTACCTTCGCATTCTATTACCCGCCAAAATGAGTGAAAGTGAGTTTAAATCCGATTGTTCTGAAGATAATATTGCCTATCTCAAGAAACAAAGGGGTGTTATTAAAGGCAGATTAACGCTTTTTGTTAATTTTATAAATAAATTAGATATTTCATGTTTAGATTCCATAACAAAATCCCAAATTCAATTGCGAATACAATCGGTAACTATTTTCTTTTCCGAGTTTAATAGTATTCAGTCCAAAATCGAAAACAATGTAGATGAAGACGAATTATTAGTGCAATTAGAATATAGAGAAACGTTTGAGTGTCAATATTATTCCATCATGGCTAAAGCTAAATGTATGATCAACGACGAAAAACAGAGCGAATTGAACAATTCTAACGGTACGGGGGGTAAACCTATAAATGTTAAGTTACCTCAAATGCAACTACCTGCCTTCGATGGTTCATACGATAAATGGTTGGAATTTAGGAATTCTTACGTAACTATGATACATGATCGTCAAGATTTGAATTCTATACAAAAATTTCATTATTTAAAATCGGCACTCAGTGGTACTGCGTTGAATGTAATTAGTGCGTTGGAATTCACTGCCGATAATTATGATCACGCTTGGGAATTACTTGAGAATAGGTTTCAAAATAATCGATTATTGATACACAACCACGTAAAATCTTTGTTTACGGCGTCATCAATTTCTAAAGAGTCCGCAACGCAAATCCGAAAATTAATTGATACCGTTTTACGTAATTTACGTGCACTCAATTCGTTGAAGGAACCCACAGACTCGTGGGATACGTTAATAATTTATCTAATAGTTACAAAACTAGATTCCGTTACAGAGCGAGAATGGGAAAACTATAAAGGCACATTAATTTCGGATTCGCGTAAAGATAACACTAGTTTACAATTAGATGACTTGCTTACGTTTCTTAGGAATAGGGCGGATATGTTAGATATGATAAATTCAAGTAGCAGTAGAAATAATTCACATTCTCAATACAATAAAAATGACTCAAAGTCGTTGAACGATAAAAGGAATTCTAACACACAAAATGCACATAGTTACGTTGTAAATACGAATAAATTCAAAGGGCCCTCGGTAAGGCAAGATAAGCGCAGTTTTAATGTAACATGCCCGTTATGTAATGGTAACCATGCTTTATACTCGTGTGCAAATTTCTTAAATATGTCTGTTAGTGATAGGTCGCACATAGTTTTATCAAAAAAGCTGTGTTGTAATTGTATACGGACAGATAGCCATACGATTAAAGATTGTATTTTTGGCCCGTGTAAGTTGTGTCAACAGAAACACAATACGTTATTGCACACTGATAACGTTAGTATAAATACAGCGCTACGATCAAACGTTAATAATAATACGTTGCCACAGTCATCTGTCTCGCATTGCGTTAGCCGAACAGCTGATTGTAATATTATTGACGCGGGGCGCGGTGCGTTCACTACAAATGCGAAAGTGTTGCAGGCTGTTTTATTGTCTACAGCGTTAATTGAAGTAGCCGACATAGATAACAATTATCACACAGTGCGTGCGCTTCTCGACAATGGCAGTCAAAATTCATTCATTACTGAAACTTTATGTAAACGTTTAAATATTCCTAATATACAGTCCACAATACGTATCTGTGGTGTGGGTCAATCACATACACAGTCAAGTTATACATGCAAAATCAAGATGCGTTCAAAATTACATGATTTTAATACTGATTTGCATTGTCTCGTTTTACCTAGTATTACTTCTTATTTACCGTCTGTAAAATTAAATTGTAATACAATACATATACCTGATCACGTTCAACTCGCTGATCCATCGTTTAATATACCGTCTAAGATTGACATATTAATAGGCGCCGATATGTTTTGGTCATTATTAGACGAAAATAAAATTATTAGACTCAAGTCCGGACCATGCCTACAAGGTACTAGTTTAGGTTGGATTATATCCGGTCCAGTTAATAACGAACATTTAAAGAAATCAACTATAAATACAGTACAGTGTAATTTTACTCAGGTTGATTCATTAGACACTCAATTACGTAGTTTTTGGGAAATTGAAGAAATTAATGTGTCGCGTATGTTGTCGAAAGAGGAAAGTTTATGTGAACGTATGTTTATTGAGACAACAACACGTGATAACAATGGTAGATTTCAAGTCCGAATGCCATTGAAGTGTTCTCCCGACGTTTTAGGAGATTCTTATACTTCTGCAGAAAAACGTTTTTATGCGTTAGAACGAAAATTGGAACGTTTACCCCAATTTAAAACAATGTATTGTGATTTCTTAGATGAGTATGAAAAATTAGGGCATATGTCTTTGCTTTCTGACATTCAAACGTTACCTAAACCATATTATATTATGCCTCATCACGGTGTTTACCGCCAAAATAGTTTAACTACTAAACTGCGCGTCGTATTTGATGCGAGCGCGGCCACCACTAGTAATAAATCGTTGAATGACCTTCAGTACGTAGGCCCTGCGATTCAAAATGACATATTCTCAATATTACTGCGCTTCAGACAATACCTATACGTTGCATGCGCGGATGTTGAGAAGATGTACCGACAAGTTCTCATTCAAGATGACCAACGTCATTTACAGCTTATTTTATGGCGAACAAGTACTGATAAGCCACTTAAAGTGTATAGACTAAATACTGTTACATATGGCACTACATCCGCACCCTACCTAAGTATTCGATGTTTACGACAGCTCGCTCAGGAATGTGACGATGACGTCATCGCGCGCGTCATAAATGAAGACTTCTACGTCGATGATTTAATAACGGGTCATGACGAGTTGGATGTTTTATTAAATATATGTAATAAAACATCAAAAATATTACAGAGCGCTTGTTTTCCTTTACGAAAGTGGACGTTTAATTACGATGTGGCCCCTGAAGCTTGTCGGGACTTGAGTATAGGGGAGTACTGCCAATCGAAAACTTTAGGTATAGGCTGGTCTAACAAAATTGATGAGCTATATTTTACTTCTAATTTAGAATTATGTAACGATCGAGCCATTACAAAACGTTTAATTATGTCCGTAATTTCTCAAATCTACGATCCCCTCGGTTTAGTAGCGCCCGCGATTACTACAGCTAAGATATTACTACAGCGCTTATGGCTATGTAAACTAGACTGGGACGACAAGGTACCTAGTAACATCGCCACTGAGTGGCAACAATTTATGAATAGCGTTAAGTATTTACCTCAAATTAGGGTTCCCCGTTGTGCTATTGTGAACATGCAGCATAAAGAACTTCACATATTTACCGACGCGTCGCAGGTTGCGTATGGCGCATGTGCATATATACGTTCGTATAATACAGATAACTCGGCGATAGAAGTGCGTTTATTATGTGCCAAAGGCAAGGTGGCACCTCTAAAATCTGTTAGTATTCCTCGCCTTGAATTGTGTGGTGCACTAATTGGGGCAAAATTATATAATAAAATAATAAATGCTCTTCGGATAACTTTTGATAAGACATACTTCTGGACTGACTCCACAATTGTACAAGGCTGGCTAAAAATGGCTCCACATCAATTAAAAACATTTGTACAAAATAGGGTTGTACAGATAATAGAATTTACTGGTAATACTATTTGGCGACACGTTAAAGGTAAGGAGAACCCGGCCGATTTATTATCTAGAGGTGTTTATTTCGATTCGTTGAAGGTAGATAATATTCGTCTTTGGTGGTACGGGCCGAGTTTTCTTTACGAATCCTCTTCAAGGTGGTCAACTAGTACAAATTATGAATCTGATTTAGATTTACCGGATGTAAAACCTCAAACTATAAATTTACTAAGTACAGACTCGAGTGTTATTATTAATTTTGATAGGTTTTCGTGCTTTAATCGTCTTCAACGAACCGGTGCATATATGTTGCGTTTTATACATAATGCACGTTCGTCGCGCAATGGGCAGCCCCGCAACACCGGCCCATTGACAGTTGATGAGATAAACAACTCGTTGCAAATGTTAATACGTTTAGTTCAAGAACAATCGTTTTATGACGCATATCTTAATCTCAAACATAACTTGCCAATTAAAGATAGGTCTGGGAAACGTTTTAATAAATTATTAGGTTTAAATGTATTTTTAGATATAAATAAAATAATACGAGTAGGCGGTAGATTACACAACTCACAGTTCAATTATGACAAAAGGCATCCTATTTTATTATGTCACAAACATCGTTTTACTCGACTGTTGTGTACTTACGAGCACAAAAGGTTACTTCATGCTGGACCTCAACATTTAGTATCTACTATGCGTGATAATTGGTGGGTGTTAGGAGCACGAAGCTTAGCTAGGCAAATAGTACACAGGTGCGTCACTTGCACACGTATGAAGGGGAAGACGTTAACTCCGGTCATGGGCAACCTGCCGTCAGAACGTTTGGAAATCACATATCCTTTTATGAAGTGTGGTGTTGATTATGCCGGACCTATACTTATTTTAAACCGTAAAGGCAGGGGTTCGCGCTTAGTCAAGGCATACATTTGTTTATTTGTTTGCTTCACCACCCGAGCCGTGCATTTGGAGTTGGTTAGTTCCCTGTCTACTCAAGACTCTTTATTGGCACTCAAGCGTTTCATATCGCGTCGCGGTAAACCTTACCAGATATTCTCAGACAATGGAAAGAATTTTGTTGGCGCTGATAGAGAGTTATCAATTATTTTTAAAAACACTAAAGACGTTTTAGAGTTTGCTAGTAGCAACAACATTAAATTTAGTTTTATACCTCCTTACGCTCCTCATTTTGGTGGTTTGTGGGAAGCGGGCGTCAAGTCGTGCAAATACCACCTAAGACGCGTTGTAGGCAATGCTAATTTATCGTTTGAAGAATTTAGTACCGTTTTAACACAAATTGAAGCGATATTGAATTCCCGTCCTATGTCCCCGTTGTCCTCTGATCCCAACGACTATCTCCCGCTTACACCAGCTCATTTCCTCATTGGCCGGCCGTTGACTGCACCTGCCTGTGAAGAATTAGATCTGGAAATGACGACGCATTTGGGACGGTACGAGCGATTGGAGCAGCTAAGGCAGCACTTCTGGGCGCGCTGGTCTAAGGAATATGTGTCAGAGATGCAACGACGCACCAAATGGATGGCCAACAAAGATGACATTGCCCTCAACACTTTGGTTCTAATAAAAGAAGATAATCTCCCACCGCTTAAGTGGAGGATGGGAAGAGTGGTTCGACTGTTTCCCGGCAACGACGGCATATGTCGAGTGGCTGAAATACGCACTGCATCGGGCATCATTCAACGAGCATGTTCCAAGATTTGCCCACTTCCTGATGACTCCATCTGAAAGGCTAATCCAGTAGCAGTTGGAAGAAGATGCTCTTCCAAGGCGGCCGGTATGTTTGGAACGTAACGACATCTTCCAGCGAGTAGCATCAACTCGATCCGCGAGCTGGCCAATCACCGTGCGCGCCGCGATACGGTTCGCCAATCGGCAAATTCATTCGGTCTTCAAATTAAAACTTGTATCTCTCTCGCTATAACATTCGACCGCAACCGTTGTTCTGTACAATTAATATATTCAAAAATAAAATCGTTTTTAATAATTCAAGAAGTCGCCTCATTTGAATACCGAATCCTGACACACATCAGAACATATAGTAATAATACAAGTACAATATAAAATATATGAATGCAATGATAACAATAATATAATAAGGATACACACGGACGCTATACAAATGAAACATTAAAAAGGTAAAATAAAGAAAGTACTTACAAAAACGGCAGAGTGACAAACAACAATAATTATCATCATCGATAAGATAAGTGCGTGACAAGGCATATTAGATAATTATTATCAGAACGCATACCGGTTCCTGTTCAATGAGGGTAGTTGCCGCCACTTAGGGGAAAGGTCTTTTTGAACATCGCTGTCAAAACAAATATAAATCTTGCTCTACGTACGTTTTTAGGGTTCCGTAGCCAAATGGCTGTCTGTCTGTCTGTCTGTCCGTCCGTATGTCACAGTCACTTTTTTCCGAAACTATAAGAACTATAATGTTGAAACTTGGCAAGTAGATGTATCTTGTGCACCGCATTAAGATTTTCACACAAAAATAAAAAAAAAACTAATAATTTTGGAGTTCCCCATTCATAGAAATGAAACTCAAAAAAAAAATTCATCGAACCCATACGTGTGGGGTATCTATGGATAGGTCTTTAAAAATGATATTGAGGTTT
Source organism: Nycteola revayana (assembly GCA_947037095.2). NCBI lineage: Eukaryota > Metazoa > Arthropoda > Insecta > Lepidoptera > Nolidae > Nycteola > Nycteola revayana. The sequence goes on along the minus strand of OX344857.2, from coordinate 16,964,213 downwards.
CTAATCTCATTTTTTTCTAAACTGAATATTTTGCGCGAGAGACACTTCAGGTAAAATATGTGTCCCCCCCCCTGTAACTTCTAAAATAAGAGAATGATAAAACTAAAAAAAATATATGATGTACATAACCATGCAAACTTCCACCGAAAATTGGTTTGAACGAGATCAAGCAAGTAGTTTTTTTTAATACGTCATAAACCGTAAACCGCAATTTACCTTTCATTCTTTCAACTATTATTAACATCGATCAAAGTTACAACGAACTAAAGGAAATTTTATACTAAGTTACTTGTTGTATTCTTGATATCAATAATAGGTAGGCACTTGCAACTAGTACGGAACCCTTCGTGCGAGAGTCCGACTCGCACTTGGCCGGTTTTTCAGTGTTTCGGAATTTCAGTAATTTTAATATCTATTTTACGTGCTTATGAACAAAAGAAAATTACTGACTTGAAACTTGAGCTGATACGGAGAGGTGCAAAAATGGGACAGGTTTCTGGACCTGACACCTCAGTGCTACCATTTTATAAAACTCATAATTCTGAATGAAATTGTCTATCATAGATATCTAACATACATCAGCTAACCTTGATTTAAAAAGCTTAACAAACTAACACTTGACACGAGTTGGCAGCTGTTTAGCCAGTCCAAACAAAAACACACAATTTTACTTGTTAAACGGGTAGTAGGCATGTTTAGAATTCATTGGTTTTGATCTTTATTACAAGTACATAAAGTTCGAAATATGGTGAAAACTATATTGCCACTACCCATTAAAGGGTTAACAGTCAAATAATGGTCACTGCTGAACATGGGCCTCCTCTTAACATACCTTGACAAGCCATGGTCGTTAGGGATATTGCCATAATCACCACGCTTGGCAGGTGGATTGGTGATAGCAGTAGGGAGTCATCCATTAGCTTTACATTTTTAGCCATTAGCTTTAGTTACTTACGATACCCATAGGAAGATATGAGGTGGTTAACACAAAGGGTTATGATTCTAAGCCGAAAACCTCCCGGTAAGCAAGGGCTAACTCCGCTCAAATTTTTCTTTTTAGAAACTGGGCGTAAAAGGACAAAAGGGAACGTAAGTGTACGAGGCTCCATCTAGGTTGCGATGTTGTAATACAGTCAATGACCGCGAACATCATAGATCATATTGCACACGATGTATAACAGCAATGTAGCGCTTTAGTTAGTCAATAGATGGCGTTGTTAGTAAAGAATCCTGAACTCATGTCTATTAAAATATTAACTGACTTCAAAGACCTGATTTAAGTAAAGCGCTTTATTATTTAAAAAAAAACTTTTTCTTTAACCCATTCCAGGCCCGTGACGACACGTATGCGTCACGTTGAAACACCTCCCACCAGGCCCGTGACGCACAGAAGTCATGAAAACCTATTTAAACTTCGATTAAATGGAATATGAAGCAATGACATAAACTACATTCATTATAAGAACAAGCATAATTTTTCTTCGCTAAACTTTTTGTCAATGTTTAAATCAAATGTTTTGTATGGGGGCCTGGCGTGAGACGTTCGTGCGTAGATTCTTGGCCACGAATGGGTTAAGAAAAGATTACTAGCAGAGATTTTCAGTCTACTAGTGTCCTTGTTAACCCCTCGTGCTAAGCTAAAATACTTGTGTTACGAGTGGGTTCACGTCGGTAGTGCAATGGGTGGTTCGAACTGGCGACCTCAAAATCACAAGTCCGACGCTTGGAAATTGAACTTTTATATTAGGCAATATTAGTATTTCCAACAGTGATGAGTACTAAGAAATTCAGTTTTATTTAATCCTATTTCTAAGAAACAATAAATGAATTCCCTATTTTATATCTATTTCATCAATATAACTCCGACCAAAGCTTCTGTTTTGAACGATGTCTTTTTTTATAAACTCTTTACTGCAATGCGTTTGACATAACATTAAAAAAGTTTATATTAACAACCTCCGTAGCGTAGCGGTATAAGTCTCGCTTTAAGTCTCAGAGATCGTGGGTTCGAACTCTGGACGAAAATTCTTTGCGTAATTCTAAGATTTTATTTTCAAGTCTATCCTTCGTGCCTCGGAAAGTATGTTAGGCCGCTGGTCCCGATTGTTATAACATCATCTATAACAATCGTATACCGAAGAATGTGCAGCAGCGTTTCCTTGTGTGTTACTACATAAAAATGCGGTCACCAACCCGCCTGCCAAGCGTGGTAACTATGGCAAAAGCCTTCCTTTTGGAGGAGGCATATGTTCAGCAGTGGACGTTATACGGACTGATGTTGAAAGCTTGTGTATTGTTGAATTTAATGTACAGGGCACTTCTGAATTGATTTTGTTTTTTTTTATCTATGTTATCCAGAATTAACATAGGCTTTTCAGACAAGGTTCCCATGATCACGTGATCTACGCGGATAAAATCGACACCACCATCGCAAAGAGTAAATCACTATTCATTTCCTAACATAGAGCAATCTATTGTTTAAATATTCAAATTAAATTAATCAGTGAACTTATTCACTATATTATCGTGAGAGAATCTTTAAGTCTTATAGGTAGGTAGTTAAAGTTCTCGGTTTTGCCTCATAAATTATGTGAGTTGGTAAAAATATATTACATCTATATTTATTACTAAAATAAATTCACCCGCGTAACTCCCGTTCCCGTGGGAACTTCATAATTAAATATAGCTTATATTAATCAGTGATAATGTAGCATTCAAATGGTGAAAGAATTTTTGAAATCGGTCCAGTACTTTAAAAAAAAAACAAGTTACGCCCCGCGGTTTTCACGCCTCAATCTGCTCCATTGGGTCGGAGCGTGATATTTGTATTCTATATGTTAATCGAATCGTCATATCGTTACATAATTAGCTTCCCGGATAACGACATCACAACTTACCAACTAACAGTACAGGCAAACTAACACCTGTACACTATCCGACACTCCAGAGGTGAGTGCGCCCGCGAATGTATACCGTCGCCTTGCTTGAATGAATGAATGAATGAAGTACACTTTATTGCAAAATAAAATCGTAACACAAACAATAAATAATTATTAACAGTTATACATATTGCGCAATTGGCGGCCTTATCGCTAAAAGCAATCTCTTCCAGGCAATCGTGCCGTGGATGGACCAAAGAGTAGAAGGAATAGGGTAGCAAAAGGCAAGGCTTGATCCTTTGTTTGCAATAAACCTTTCGGTAATCTCGTAAACCTGAAGCTCGCAGAAATGAGCCGAAGTCCAAGACCCAAAGGAATAGGTTGCTTAGTTTGTAGTTTCTAAACTCTGGAGTAAAATTCTCGAGGTCGACCTCCGCGTCCACCTTCCGCAAACAGCCGCCGCTTGATACGTTCTTAAGACATCGGTCCATATTGTCGGTGGTGCCTACTGCTGTACGTTGTAAGCGCATACGCCAAGACGCCATCTTTACTCTAGAAAGCTATGCATTTTTTTATTTATAAGCTCATGCGAAAGTATTTAAAAATCATCCTTATTGATAACCTATAAATTTACTTATCTTATAAAACACGTCTGTTTTTTTTCACTACTAATACCCACCTTATTTCAAAAGGTGTGACAGCAGTGCTCTCTATCAGGGTGTGACCTGCGACTAACATCGATTCACTGATACAAATTTCTCGGTGTGCACCACGCCCCAGTGGCAGTGTCATCGAGTCCTCTATGTGAATTATGTTGTTATAAACTTGATTTTCTCGCCAAACAGTAGTATTTTCCAAAAAAAAAGCCTTTCCGAAAATAACATTTAATTTTGTATAAATTAATTACAACCTCCGTACCGTAGCGGTAATTGGCTCGCTTTCAATCTCGGAGGTCGTGGGTTCGATCTCCACACCGCACAAGAAATATTTGCGTAAATTCTAAGATTTATTTCCGGGTCAGGTTGGTTGAGGGACTACCTACCCTCCGTGCCTCGGAAAGCACGTTAAGCCGTTGGTCACGATTGTTAATCGTATATCAAGTAACGGGCAGCATCGTTTCCTTGTGCGGTGCATCATAATACTGCGGTCACCAACCCGCCTGCCAAGCGTGGTGCCTATGGCAATATCCTCCCCCGGGAGGAGGCCCATGTTCAGCAGTGGACGTTAAACGGGCCGATGATGATGATAATATTAATTACAAATGGGCAACATTATAATATTACATTATCATTCATAGTGGGTGTATTAGCCGTCTGTCAAGTAATGATTGATCGCCTAATTATCGCTATCTCTACTTTGTTATGTTATGTAAGAATTCAAATAGCACGAGTACATTCACCAATTAGCCTATCTTAGTACATAGCTGGCTATAGCGTCTTAGCACTCTTGCTAAGGGGAAAAAGCCGGCAGGATACAGTAGATGTTCATCACTTTGCTCACTTCTCTCCCATACGCACCGATGGGAGAGAAGTGAGAAAAGAGATGTACATCTACTGTACAAGCACTACGCAACCCCTGTGCCGCTTCACATCGGGTAACCAGGGGTCTGGAATAAAAAAAAACAATTTCTATTCATTGTATCTATCCGAAATACTTAGGCTAGGGTACCGTGATAAAAAAGTAAAGTAACTAGTGCTGTTCCATGTTCAATTTGATGTGCAATAACAATAACATCGTCTTCGTTCAATCTTAGTGACAGCGGTGCATTAGTGAATAAAATTTCTTACGAAATACTTTATTACTTTAACCTTGATCTTGGTTTGCTAAGCAAATGTTAAATGATGCGTGAATTCAACTACACTAACTCTGAAGCCCAGTGGTATAAAGTCGTACTTTAAGTTTTGGAGTGTGGATGTACCTAGTTTTGATCTATGATAATTGTATACCAGATAACGTGCAGCACGCATATCTGTCATAACACTGCGGTCACCAACTCACGTTCCAAACGGAGTATCTTTGGCAAACCTCATCGAATGCAACCCATGTTTAGCCGATAACGTTATACGGGCTGATGATTAAAAATTACTTGACCAGTACATATATTTTGTGACTAAATATTTCTTTAGGTATTGTGCTTATTTTCAAATTATTCAAATAGTAACCAATTTATTATGGAGGTTTTTCACTGGAAAATAGATTTGTTCTCGTCTAGGCTTTACATTATATGGCTATGGAGGCACCACACTCTAGCCTGTTCCTAACTAGTCGATAAGCTATATTTTTGGGATAAAATATTTTTTGCACATTCTTCCAAAGAAAAAATATTGTGGCACTACATTTTTCCAAATTATAAATATATAGTTGTAGGCAATTAGTTCCTGTATAATTCTTACTAGTTAATTTGATACGAGCAAGTTAAAGTTGATCATAGTATTTTTTGCCTCTCAATTTTTGTTATTTATAATTAATGATGATGATCTTAGGTCGGGTTGTATCCGGTTGTTTTTATCACGATCAAGGTCAGCTTGATATTTTTTGCAACTAAACCAATTGTGCCCTAAAGGGCTCATCGCAACTTAACGCTTAGACTTTTTTGTTGTTGAATTCTTTATTATACGTGATTACATGTCAAATACTGTTTGCTAATCGCATTCACCGTATATGTTAACCAATAGCATTTTGAGTTCTGAAACATTTTTTATTGGTGCTCCGCTCCTATTCCTGTCTGATATACTGAGACCTACTGATGAATATATATTCTATAACCTTATTCAATAAATAGGCTAACTCACACTTTTTTTTTTTCAAATCGACCATTCTTTCCACTATTAATATAGTATTTAATATAAGAAAAGATCGGTAAAATAAAATGATTATGAATAGTGTTTTAGAGTAATTTCGGCCCTGGCAGTCAAATTTTAAGGAGATAAGCATACATGGCTTTCTCCTTAAAATTTGACTCGGACATATTATAATTCTAATTCTACATTTGCTTCGTGTCCATTATTAGTTATGTGTGTACACACATATAATTAATTTCTAGGTGACACTAGAATTTATTTCCCTAACAATAATAGTAATATCAATAGTAATAAGTTGTTACACGGTATTACTATAGAAATATTTTAATCCCTTAAAAATGTGCATCTTATTATAATAACTGCAATTTTTCAGCGGCCGTAGCCCAATGGCTAGCGTGTCGGACTTGCGATCATGTGGTAGCCGGTTCGATCCCGACCCATTGCACTACAGATGATGAACCCACTCGTAACACAAGTATTTTAGATCAGCACTAGGAATTAAGAAGAATACTAGCTCTGATAGTAATCTTTTATTTTATATAGGGTGACTGGTAATAATCTGAAATCGCTAAAAAAATCAGCTGCTCCCTACCATATTGACGAGTTATGTGAACATGAATGTATGGAACAGCTAATTTTTTTTCGCGATTTCAAGGTTGGTGCCACAGTAAAAGTTGTTTGTTATCATGAGCACAATCATGTGTTTAGGTATCGGTCACTAATTACCAGTCACCCTATATAACCTAGGTCCTTATTTTTTCCATAAGTACATACAATAGTCATAATTAAATAATAAATATGGAAAACATCCTACACTTACGTCTTCAAGAATCTTTACACCCTCAGGCGCCGCCATTATAACAAATTATTATTAATAATCATAAATCAGTATATAAACAAAACAATTACCTCAACTAGGCTGGTCACGTTAAGTATTACACTTAATTAACTAATAGCTGACATCCTATTTGTCCCACGATATGTTCAAAGCCTTTACAAAAGTTCATAAGTTCATAACTAAATTGTAACACCCACGTCAATATTAAAACCCCTTTTGGAAGAACTTTACGTAATCGGGCCACTTGCCTAATTGCCTATGACCATGATAATAATAGAAATTGTTATTGATCGAAATTGTTCTCATAAGGTGATTTAATAGCAGTAAAATGACGTTGCGTTAGACCATATGGGGATCATAATTTAATATGGTGCTGGGAAAAAACATGAGAGCATAGATAAATGATTGGTCTCGCACACTTGACTAGCAAGATACTACTTTAAACCCATGGCTCCGTAAATGCGGCAGTGTACACTGTACCGATGGTATATGATTCCGACGTCCTTCTTCATAATACTGCGGTCACCAACCCGCCTGCCAAGCGTGGTCACTATGGCAAAAACCCCTTCCTCGCCTCGGGAGGAGGCCCATGCTCAGCAGTAGACGTTGTACGGGCTGATGATGATCACACTTCATATGCAATAAACTTAAAATGCAATTTGACTACATTCCATTACATTTCCATTTACAAAAAATTTCACAAGTACCTAATTTGCTACATCAGCGTATGAAAAAATGATGATCTAATAATAATTACTATCACTCCATAATGTACACTACTTTTGGACAGTCATCTAAATTTTGTTGTCCGGGGGAAAATGCATTTACGCATTCCCACCACCGCTCCAGCGTATCAGCGTAGCGCTGGCGGCGGGATATGTGGACCCCCGGACACACCTTCGATCCGTCGTTGGCAGGGACCGGGTACGCAAGAAGCAATCAGGCCCATCACAAGTCTACCCTAACACACATACATTCCCAGAGGTACATCGATGATACCATTGTGAGTTAGTGTAGGCACATCGGTATGGCATTAGCGTTACCCACCATCAAGTCTTTCAAGTGCAGGTATAAGCCATAACGGACACTCGAGGACATGTTACTGCAACTGATCAACACAGAAGCACTGTGTTACATTGTCGCTAATCATGTCGGACTTTCGAAGGTTTAATCTGAAGCAACACACTTGAGTTAATAGTCTGTTAGGTGTTTTCCACACTGGTAAGGACAGGTTGTGGCAACTTAGACCTGCAAAAACATGTAAACTTGAAACTATTTTTTTTTTACTTTCGTATCAAATAACGTCATCAGGCTTAGCATAGACCACCCCATATCTTTCCATGGGTGTCGTAAAAGGCGACTAAGGGACATATGCCTGATGGATGGGCAGCGGCATCTATTAGCTCAAGGCTTACATCTTACTGCGATCATCAATCCGTCTTCCAAGCGTGGTGATTATGGCAATATCCCTCAACGATCCTGGCTTTCCAAGGTCTGTTAAGAGGAGAGGCCCATGTTCAGCAGTGGACGTAAACGGGCTGTTGATGATGATGATGATCATCATCCGCCCGTATAGCGTTCAATGCTGAACATGGGCCTCTCGAGGGGCGGTTTTTCCAGAGCCACCTTGCATAGCAGGCGGGCTTGTGACCGCAGTATTATATTGTAACTCACAAGGAAACGCTGCAGCTCGTTCCCTTGTGTGTTACTATATAATCTTGCTTGTTATAGTTAATTTTATAACAATCGGGACCACGGCTTTACGTGCATTCCGAAGTAAGGAATGTAGGCCCTCAGCTAACCAGAACCGGAAAGAAATTTTAGAATTTACGCATAAATGTCACATTCGGAAAATTCCCATAGGAGTTGAACCTCTAAGACTTAAAGAGAGACCTATACGACGCCCATTTTTTATTTATTATTGATTTAATGGTGATTGTTTCCTGACACACCCTCTTGGAGGACAAGGAGTTAGCACTGCTGAAGCTACGACCTCCAGTCTCGAGCTGACATAACAGAGTAGGCGTTACTAGGGTTGCCACCTTTATTTTTACTTAATATAGTACTTTTTACAAAAAATTGCTAAATATATAGTAATTTTGGGAAATTCAGGAAAAAAATAGTACAGTTTTTTTTTTTTTTTTTAAATCCACGTGTATTGTTGTTATTACTCAAGTCTGAGCATGTTAGATCCATACAGTGCCGGATTAAGATTCTGTCTCCGAAGACCCCTCTTAATAACTCAGAGTCGCTCACCGAGCTTTTTTTTTTTGATGTAGCCTTTTTTTTAAATGGAGTGAATTTTAGTTTAGCAAAAAAATATAGTACTTTTAGTACTATATTATTTTTATACATATTATATAGTACATTTGTGTTGTTTTACCGTGTGGTTTCCGGCTTAGAATAGACCACCCGATGTCCTCCCATGGGTGTCGTAAAACTCGACTAAGGGACATATAGCTGATGGATGGGCAGCAGCGTCTATTAGATCAAGGTTTTCATCTTACTGCGATCACCAATCCGTCTGCCAAGCGTGGTGATTATGGCAATTTCCCTCTACGATCCTGGCATGCCAAGGTCTGTTAAGAGGAGGCCCATGTTCAGCAGTGGACGTAAATGGGCTGGTGATGATGATGATGATGTGACAACCCTTGTTACAGTACTCTGAGATGTTTATTGCTATAGCTATTGTCAGTAAATAATGACATAATAATTATGAGGTTCACAGGTTACTATAACAACACTGAGTTGTCAGTTGACGCCCACGGCGATCATTAAGATACCATTCTGCAATAATTGCGTAGGACGAGCAAGTGTTGATATGTTATTAACTTTGCATAGAAACTTTTAACATAAAAAAGATATATTATTATTATTTTGACTGTAGGGACTAGAGGCGAATCACGTAACAATATTACTTTGACTTTTTGAGCTTATTCATTACAAACTTGTGATCTTGTGGTCGCCGGTTAGATCCTCACCCATTGCTCTATAGACGTGAAACCACTCGTAACACAAGCATTTTAAATTAGCACGAGTGTAAATATATTAAAAAAAAATCCTTTCGTCATTAGCCATCGAGCTTAGTTCTCGAAAATATTTTTCGCTTCGCTAAATATTATTATTTTTATCGTCACCATCAACAACTGGATATCAATGCGCGGACGAAGTTGCGGGCATACGCTAACCCTTAAAATAATGTAAAATTTATCGAGGAAGGATATACTTAGGATGTATTTAATTATGAATTTCCTACGGAAATGGGTATTACGCGGCCAAAACTACGCGCGAGTAGCTAGAGTGGAGTCAGAACTTTAAATACGTTATGCAACTTCGACTATTACTACAAACATATAAAATTGTAGGTAAATATTACTGTACATCAATTCTGTTAACTGTTTGACGTGCGATGTTAGACAGACAATTTAATAAAGCTAGCCCTTTGAACTAGTTACTTAGTTGTAGTCAATCATCGCGTCATACCGTTTAAAACATCACGAACTAATAAAATTTCAGTTGTTTGTAAGTAAATATTGCACAAAGATGTTTTGTTTAACGCAAATCGCAATAGTTGTGATGAAATCCATTTACGGTATGGTGTTGCCAAATCTTAAAAGTATTTACTCCTAAAACTAAAATATATACTAATTTATATTTTCCTTTTAATACAAACATGTTTTTTTAATCAAGTTGATTATTTCAAAATTTTATAAAAATAGTTTATAAATTGATCTAAATAAGCGAAATAATTGTGATATAAATAATTTCATATGTTTGCACGCCGATTAGTAAAATATGGCTGAGCTAAATGTAATTTTCAGAACTATTTTGTATTACACATATTTGCAAAATAAAAATCTATTCTATTCTATATTCCTACGCGCAGTTTCACCCGTGTAGGCCCCGTTCCCATGGGAGCTTCATAATTAAATATAGCCTCCTAGCTGTGCCACGCGGTTTTACCCGCGTCACTCTGCTCCAGTGGGTCGGAGCGTGATATGTTGTAGCCTATATGTTAATCCAGCTTATAAACTATCCGCGTGCAAATCGATTCCGTAGTTTCACAGCTTCATCCGCATAACTTCAGTTCTAGTGATAATGTTTTTAATAGTATTGGTAAACCAAAATAGACTTTTATCCCTAAAGTTAGGGAAAACCTTCCAAGTTGGTAACCTATTAAAGAACGTAATTATCTTTTGTATAAATCTAAAACTTTGTGTTCGAATTTTATATTAAAATATAGCTTAGTTTATTATTTCTTGGAAAACATAAATAAAATATATGTACCTATTATTGGATAAGATGTTTTTTTTTTTAAGATTACTAGCAGACTTTGGCACTCCCCTCGTACTTAGCTAAATGCTTGTGTTACGAGTGGGTTCACGTCGGTAGTGCAATGGGTGGGGTTCGAACCGGCGACCTCAAGATCACATGTCCGACGCCCTAGCTATTGGGCTACGGCCGCTTGAAAATGTTCATATACAATAGTAAATACAGGGTTATTTTTAAAACATTAACAACCTTTTAGCGGGTGTAAGTACTGATAATTATATATAAGCAACTTTTACTATGGGACCAATCCATAAATGGCGAAAAAAAATTCGTCTGTTCCATACATTTTGTCGAGGTAAGTGAACATAAATGTATGGAATAGCTGATTTTTTTTTGTTACAACAAGAAATCCAGCCGCCTGACGGCACCCGCGATTTATATGGCACCGCGGAATCTCCTGGGCCACACTAACTGTGACCCACTAACTTATACCTTTACTGAGTGTAATTTTTAACGGTCAAATTTTGTTTTTTCTTCGAACTTTCCTGATAACTAAAATACCAAATTGAGATTAATTAATCCTGCCGGTTTGCCGTATAGTTTCCGGCTTAGAATAGACTACCCCATGTCCTCTCATGGGTGTCGTAAAGGCGACTAAGGGACGTATGGCTGATGGATGGGCAGCAGCATCTATTATCTCAAGGTTAACATATTACTGCGATCACCAATCCGTATGCCAAGCATGGTGATTATGGCAATATCCCTCTACGATTCTGGCTTGCCAAGGTCTATTAAGAGGAGGCCCATGTTCATCAGTGGACGTAAACGGGTTGTTGATGAATGAATGAATGAATGATGAATCCTGCCGGTGTGGTCTAAACTAATTGATTTAAATTCTGAAAAAATAAAATTCCACTTTTACAGTCCCTTCATTGCTGAACCTGTGCCCCCTCTTAACAGACCTTGGCAAGCCCGGGCCGCTGAGGGATATTTCCAAAATCACCACACCTGGCAGGTGGATTGGTTATCGCAATATGATAATAAGTAACCTTGAGCTGATAGATGCTGACCATCCACCAGCTGTATGCTTCTTTCGACACCCATGGGAAGGCATAGGGTGGTTTATTCGAAGCCTGAATCCACACGGCGCGAATATTAAATTAATGAATATTTATTTAACTACTTCAACTAATCAATTTTAATTCCATTCAAACAAGCAGAGTTAGATCTCGGATTAACATTGGAACATAGAGAGTTGAAGACACGACAGGTTTACGTACAGCTGTCGTATTTAGAGTATTCAATGGACCACAGACAAATGTGCAATGAGAAAGTTAAGTTAGAACAAATACATTTAATTACTTAGTAAAATACGAAACTCAATCAAGATATGGCCTTATGAATATTTTGTGAAATAATAAATAAAAAAATGCGCTACGTTTCTGAAATGAATTTAAATAAAATATTAAAAAAAACTTTTTACTTTGATGCCATTCGTAGGGGCAATGCTGCCAGCATTCTGTAAACCTTGCCAAGTAGTATAGATTTGGAATAGTAGTATTTTATAGATAATTTAAATTAGCTACCGTCATATTTTTAACTTATGTTGAAAAAAGTCAACAGTCATCCATAACATCCGTAAAAGATCTATTGTTAATAATTGTGAAAATTATATATGTTTTTAAGAGAGGAGAATAGTAAAAAAGTAACAATAGGAATATTTCTACACGTTAGTTTGTTCCAAAACAAATATTTTATTAATGACACAACTTCGTTAAATTTTTACATTTAACGAAGCTGTGCCAATAATTGGCACATCATCAATCGGTGGGTGCCAAGGATAGGCAGCATTACCCTTAATGCTGCCTATCCTTGGCACCCACCGATCGACTATTTTATTCCTTACTAGTAAGGAAGAAAATAGTCGCTCGGTTCGGACGCTCGTTGAAATCTTTTCAAATAAATTTCCTCTTCGTTACCGGTACAATCGTTAAGTACTTTACTAACTTACACTGCACGGGTTATGCCCAGTGAAGTGCCTCGTGACAAAATAAATATTAGGTCTTTACCTATGAAATTGCCATTCTGCAGTACTGGCCATTTCAAATCAAATTTTTGTTTGGCTAAGAATTCTAATTTCAAATTAATTTTATTTTAAAAACATGGAATATTTTTTCCAAAAGTAGTCATTTGTTTATTGATTAGTGTTACACTTTCATCGCATTTCAATCTTTTTCGTCATCATGGATACGGTAAAAATTCGAGTAATTATGGAATATGAGTACCGTCGTGGCAGCAACGCGGCACAAGCGGCACGCAACATCAACGACGTTTACGGAGCTAACACTACAAACCAACACACCACCTGTTGTTGGTTTGCTCGCTTCCGTTATGGAAATTTCGACCTGAAAAATGAACCTCGCGGCCGTCGGAAGACTTTGGTCGACAATGACGAATTAAAGGCGATTGTGGAAGCTGATGATACACAATCTACGGCTGAATTAGCAGCAGCTTTCGACGTTAGCGTCAAAACAATATTGGTCCATTTGCGTCAAATTGGCAAGGTAAAAAAGCTTGACAAATGGGTGCCCCACGAACTCAATGATCGCCAGCGCGAAGTACGCGTCGAGACGCGCTTTGCACTGCTCAACAGACACACAAATGAAGGACTTTTGAACCGCATTGTTACCTGCGATGAAAAATGGATTCTGTTTGATAACTGCAAGCGCTCAGCAAGTTGGTTGGATCCTGGTTCAGCACCTAAACAATGCCCTAAACGAAAACTTACCCCTAGAAAAGTGATGGTCACTGTTTGGTGGTCTAGCGCCGCCGGTGTGATTCATTACAGCTTCTTACCAAACGGGGTGAGCATTATTGCAGATGTGTACTGTGAAGAACTGAACACAATGATGGAGATTGAATAAACTGCCACTGCGTAGGCAAAGATGCATTGATTGCATGGGTGATTACTTCGATTAATACAAATAAAAAATACATGAAAAAAATTCGTTTAAATTTTTTCATATAAAACGGCAATTTCATAGGTATTATGTCCGTACGAAAAAATGAAAACTAACACTATTTGTACTTATTTTTATTATCAGGCCGTTTACGTCCACGGCTGAACATGAGCTTCCCCTTTAACAGACCTTGGTAGGCAGATCGGTGATCGCAGTATGATGGTAAGGAACCTTCAGCTGATGGAAGCTGCTACCCATCATCAGCTGTATGTCCCTTAGTTGCCTTTTACAAAACCCTTTTCAAGTCATTAGTGTATCTTACCGGGAGGTTCCTAATGTTTGCCGAAACGCGGTTTTCACTTTAAGATGCCTCTGCAGTTGAAGCAGAGGCTTCAATCCTGCTGCAGAGTTTAAGTTCATCAAAATTTACCATTCTTTTATTGATTAAATAATTGCCCAAGACAATTAAGTAAAATGATGAAAAATTCTAGACTATTACTAAATTGAAATTAAATCAAGACTTGCTTGTATAATATTATAGTCATTGGTACATTTCAGACTGATTAGTGAATGCCAGATGCTATTTTACTGTATATTAAAGGAAATTGTAAAATAAATTACAGTTCTTTTGTTACCGTTTTATTCGTGTACATTAACGTGCTCTTCGTGGCACGGGTAAATTACTACGGACTTCCTGACTTTGGGCTAGTAATAACATTTTCTACGGAGTACATATACAATGAAACATTTTTCTCCAATCTGGTAATGGAACTCGAATCGCTTTTTTAAAGTCAGACACCATAACTACGTCTTAATCAACTAAGAATATAACATCAGTAATATTAATAATTTGTTTCATTTAAAATGTTTTATGCTAAATTCCTCTCTGCTATTATTTTACAATAAGCCTCATTCATCTCGGCCCAAGATGAAAGGACCGCCAAGGTGATGGTACTACACTGGAAACCTAATTAAAATACCGTGCATCTGATCACTACTTTTAGTATAGAATATAAGATTAGATAAGATATTTAATTCTGGGGAAGATAGTTGTGGATAAGTAATTTCAATTTCAGATTCAGTTTCGGTTTCAGTTTCAATTTCAATGTCACTCTCAATCTCAATTTCAGTTTCAGTTTCAGTTTCAGTTTTCAGTCTCATCTTTTCAATTTTAAAATAGTCAATTTGTATGTATAAATATTTTTTTCTCAAGGAGACTGCAAATATAGTTAAGGCCGGTAGCCCATGACGCAATTTCGATGTCATTTAAATTTATTATTTTTAAGGGTATTGAAAATAATATATTTTTTTAAATTGTGATGAACAATATAGATTGAGAAATCATATTTCTTAATCGCGACCTTCTCATAAGCAAAACCACAATTATTGCACGATTCTAATCGATAATATATTATTATAAGGTAATGGAATTCCATGAATTTGAGATGAGATAAAGACCACCAAGAGAATCAATGGTTGCTTGGACAAAATAAAGCAATCAAAGACATAAATGTCAAATTCAGCTTGTAACTGCTATGCCGCTTCACTTTTGAAACTTTTAGTAATCTTCAATACCGAATTAAAAAAACTGGTAACTTGAATATTTTAACAAAGTTTTGGATACCATTCTAGTTGTTTCATTCTTTTTTTACAATATGTAGGTACTTGGGCTTAAGTATTCACTTGGGTTTATAGTGTCTCACGGTATTGGTCTCTATTGCTGTGGTAATAAGAAACATAAAAATGACACTTAACATTCAAAAGAAAACTCATAGTCTCGAAGTGTTGCTCTTACATACGAGAGTTTTATTCTATTACGAAAACAGCATGAAATCAAGTTAGTGACACTGCCAAAAATAGTTTCACTTACTTGATTTCATGCTGAAATAAATCTATACATATACTTGTCGGTGTTATTACTATGTGTGTGTAACTTAAAAGTGTTTGTGTATTAAGTTAATCCAACTCTATTTTTATTTGTCTTGAATCTGCGTGTAGGGATATATTCTAAGGTACTGCAACGGGAGTCCGGCACTGGTCCGAGAGATAACACTTTATATACCCAATTAAACTATTTATTGTTACTAGACATGAATTCCCCAATATGACATATTAACGAAACGGAACAAGGTCACCATTGATATATATTATTAATCCGAAATTCCCTATCTTCCTAGCGTTCTGTCGGACCAGCACACAGCGACTGGCCGAGCTTCGTTCAATCATTCGTCACGCACACATACATACATTTTCACACAACCTGAACAAAAGCTGAAGAATTTTTTTGTTTCTTTGCTAATCTCAGAAACTACAGGACCGATTTGAAAAATTCTTTCATTGTTAGTAAATAGTGCAGTTCTTAAAGGAACGCTTGTTACGCGGGTAAAACAGTATTCAATAAAATAACATTTTAATTATTCTCAAGTCGTCATTAATGCATTTCTGGTTATATTATCTCCACTTTAAAATTAAAATGATGTCCTCATAATAAAACATCGGTTCGGTTATTAAAATACAAAACTTAACATCAATTTCTTCCTCATACAACAGACTTCATTATTAAAATAATTACTCATGAATTTACACATTTTATCACCATACAACGACAAAATTATTATTGTGAAAATGCATTCTTAAAGCATAGTATAAAGTAATGAAGTGAATATTCATGCATAATTAAAGACAATTGGTGTCTTCGCGAACCATTGTGCTTCACTTCCTGGCCGATGATTATACAAGTTTAAGACAAAAGTGAGTAAGCTTTCATTTTGTTACCTAGGTGTATGAGGTTAAGCGAAACTTGCTCAATACACTATGAATCGGGGAATACCATTATTTATCTAATCATAAAAGCCCTCATCAACAGCCCGTTTACGTCCACTGCTGAACATGGGCCTCCTCTTAACAGACCTTGGCAGGCCAGGATCGTAGAGGGATATTGCCATAATCACCACGCTTGGCAGACGGATGGTGATCGCAGTAAGATGTAAACCTTGAGCTAAAAGATGCTGCTGCCCATCCATCATAAGTCCCTTAGTCGCCTTTTACGACACCCATGGGAGGACATGGGGTGGTCTATTCTAAGCCGGAAACCACACGGCAACGGCATAAAAGCCCTAAATAACTCGAATTCCCCAAGTCTATTTCATTATACGTGGGCCTTTCAGATTTTAGGTCGGAGAGCATAAGGTCATCATCATCATCAGCGTGTAACGTCTACAGCTGAATATTTTCATCATCATGGCGTTGCGGTATAAGTCTCCTTTCAGCCTCCGAGTTCATGGGTACTCCTTCTTCTTCTTGTGTCTTCAAGGGGCCAGACAAGAATTCTTTGTTTCACCCACGTAACTCCCGTTCCACTATTAGAAAAGCGTCCAGACAATTGCGTCCGGGCATATTTTTGCCGTGTGGTTTCCGGCTTAGAATAGACCACCCCATGTCATCCCATGGGTGTCGTAAAAGGCGACTAAGGGACATGTGGCTGATGGATGAGCAGCAGCATCTGTTAGCTCCAGGTTTACTTCTTACTGCGATCACCAATACGTCTGCCAAGCGTGGTGATTATGGCAATATCCCTCTACGATCCTGGCTTACCAAGGTCTGTTAGGAGGAGGCCTATGTTCAACAGTGGACGTAAACGGGCTATTGATGATATTTTTGCGCAGTTTAGTAAGTTTATAGTCTTAAACCATATATAATAACCATTTCGTAGTTGGTGATATCGATTACCGTAAAAGATGGATTTTGAACAAGATAATTTTCATATTTGTTTTAAAGCAAACAAAACTATGGCTAAAGGCGAAACTTACCAAGATTGGTTTTAGGCGTAATACACGTTTCAAAAACGGAAATAAATTGAATACCAATAACTGTTCGTACATAGTAAAGGTCAAAAGAGGATAACAATCAGCAGGTTGACGCAACACAGATTTGCGTGGCACAAGCGGTTCGTGCTGTCGATCGTTTAGCCTGCGGTTGTGAGCATACGTTGAGTTCTGCAGACCGGATTCTTTTGCAATGTAAAATACTTAAACCTTTTATTGTACATTTGTGATATTTATTAATCGTCAGCCTATAAAATGTCCACTTTTGAAAATGGAACATGGTGTAGCGGCCAAAAGACTTTGTTTTAAATTACAGATTATAAAGGAATACCCTTCATATCTTTAAGCATATACTCTATGACAATCGATTACCAGGTAACGGTTAATAACATTTAACTGTATATGTAAGTACTGAAATTAATACTGCGGTGTCCATCCCGCCTGCCAAGCGACTATGGCAAACCCAGGGTTTCGGGAGAAGGCTCATTCACAGCAGTGGACGGTATATGAGCTGATGATTTTGATTCAAATTCAATATTCATTTATTCTGTAAAAATGGTTACATTAAAATTTGTTTGGAATCGTCATATTTTTTCTCCTACCGTGCAGTGCGTGGCGACTACTGAGAATTCTTCATTATTTCATTATTTCACAATATTTTATTAACCTAATTCCAAAATACTTTATTTTACATTTAAATTGGAGCGTTTTAATCCCGATTGGATTCCTATACGGGACAACTGTTTGTGTGCAATATTTTATTGGTATTTTTTTTTTAAATTTTATATAAAAACAGTGGATGAAATTAATAATGTGTTTCTAAAGTATTATTTACTGATTTCCTTTTTAGCACACAGTAAAATACGTCAAGTTGTAGTTAATGCCATAGGCATCATCTGCCAGTCGATCTTAGGGAGGTGGTGCAGAGATGACGTGGTAAGTACTTTACAAATTACAAATCGTATAGTATCGATTATGACAAATTAATAAAGTTCCTCGAGGTACAAGTATAAATTCCATTAGCGTAAAATAATTCGAGAGTAAAATTTTAGGAAATCGCTCGTCTGCAACTTCAAGCCAAGTCTACTAAATATAAGGATTCTTAGCAATCTTGCGCCACAGTATGTAGATCATTGATGTTTTGTGTATCATTATATACACCCGGTACCTTGATTTACCTCGGTTATATTTATGCACAAATGTATAGATGTGTTATGCTGTCGGTACATCAAAGATACTGCTAACTTAACATTATGTGATTTCAACTTTGTCCCAGCTTTGAAGTGCCGACAGCGTAAGAGGTGGGTTTTGTTCTGTAATGTATTGAGTTGAACATTTCGTTTTGTAATATATTGGGTATTTGCACATGCTAGATGACGATAGTTTTTTATTTTTTTTTATTATAACTAGCAGATTTTTTGCAGTCTACTAATATTCTTGTTAAACCCTCGTGCGAAGCTAAAATGCTTGTGTTACGAGTGGGTTCACGTCAGTAGTGCAATGGGTGGGGTTCGAACCGGCGACCTCAAGATCTCAAGTCCGACGCCCTAGCCATTGGGCTACGGTCGCTTCTATATAGTACCTAATGATGTTCCTGTATAAACTTCATCATCAGTTTGTATAACGTATACTGCTGAACGTGGACCTCTCATTAATAGTTATTTTATTTTCTTTTAAAATACACCTACAGCACTAGAAAATTTCATCTCTGTATCGCGAGAAACTTTACATACCTACACACAATTCAAGAATACAGAACAACTATCTATGATTGACACAAATAATTAACCAAGATGGGAATCGAACCCAGTACACAAGGTCTCAAAAGCAACTACTATAACCCCCGAACAAGCGGTGCAGTAAATTATCATTACTTAACTGCAATGTGTAGGAGTGTCCAATGACAATAAAAAGTAAAACCTAAAGTAGGTACAGTCAACCAAAGAGATAGGTTTACACATTGTGAAACGCTTTTTAAATTAAAATTTATGAAGCAGTTCACGGTTATTGTGTATAACATATACACATACACACAATAGTATAACAAATACACAATAACCGTGAACTGTTTTCATAAATTTCACAGCTAGCAGCGAACTTTTCACCTATAAAGTACTAGCTGACAATTCTTACATTTTCTAAGATGCCTTACAATTTTATAAATTTACAGTGACAAACCTTAAAAAAAAGATGAAAAAAAAATCGAATCGATCAACCTTTTATGCGGGATAATGTGACCAAGAGAAATCGGGATTCATTTATATATACAAGTATATTATAGTTTACCGGTTTTCAGAGTGACATAAACATATTTGTTTATATTATTTGATACAGAAGGTGTATACCTATCTCCTTTGTCGACTGTACATTACGATTGCATAAGAAAAACTAGGATTCCGATCTCATTTATCTGACATCCGCCTAATAAGGTGAAGGACGTCGAGCCGCAGGTGATCTGAACAAAAATGGGCATATAATAATAGCCCGTTAAAATCGTTGTTACATTTTGACAGGTGATCTCTTTAGATGATGTACCAATGTTTGGATAAAGGTCTTTCTTTGTTTGGCTTGTTTACACTTCGGTTATTGTAGTTCAGATGAGCAATATGATCGAACATGGCTTTTCTTATTTGTTAACAAGCTAATTTAAAAAGACAAAATATCTAGTGTTAATTCCGCTAAAAATATAATCACCAGCCGAAGAGGGTCATCGGCTGGTGATTTTATTTTTGCACGTTTAATTCTTCCTTCCTTCATGTGCATAATTTATGCGGGCGGGAGGGCGATGCAAAAATTGCATTACAGCATATAGACATATTTTTAGCGGAATTAACACTAGATATGAAGTTCCCACGGGAACGGGAGTTAAGCTGGTTAAATATAAATGCCATCATTTTTTTATTCCCTGCTAGCGACCGCTCTGAGCCGAGGTCCAAGTTCTAGGCGCTCTCTTGAGCAGGATGCTTAGTTTGTAGTTTTAAACCATTTAATATGACTGGAAAGTAGTATAAGCCTTATAGTTTGTACCTAATAGCTTGCTACCGAAACAAAAAAAAAACAAAAAACTATTGACATGTTAACAAAAAAAATTGAATACTAAAATTATAATTTGAAAACAAACTCCCCATTTGTACGTGATTATGATATAATAGTCATATTATGATAACTGTGTAGAAAAAAAAAACATGTTACAGTCTAAATGAAATAGCTGTGCAATTGAATAATAACAATCATTTAATCATAACAGAACACAACAATTTACAAGGAAAATTAAAATAGCATCTATAGTTAAAAGTATACGCGGGTCTCAATCGCGGTACGATTTTAAGTCAAATCATTAACTTTTTCATAATTCGACGTTTTGACATGGATTACACCAGTCGTGGTCACGGATAGACTGATTTCCCTTAAAATCGTACCGCGATTGAGATCTGCGTATTCTTTTAATTATGTGTACAAATCGCGAAAGTTTAAAAGCATCTATAGTGTCGAACGAAATGATTTAGAAGTCTTTTTTAGTTATAATAATATTTGGGGTTACATATCATCCTGATACACGGAGTATAGACGTTAAATATACAAACCATTCGATGCCCTCATAGACCCGAAGTCCGAGAGGCCCACGAACTGTAAAATAGAGCGGCAGTTGCACAAAACTCCCCTAAAATACTAAAAGTCATAATCCTCTAATCTCATCGCCAGCGACCGCCCTGAGCCGAGGTCCAAGCCCCACAGGGGGCGCCCTCTTGCGCAGGATGCTTAGTTTGTAGTTTTTAAACCATTTATTAAGGCTGGAGCTCTGCTCGCTTTTATGCCCGGTGAAGTATCAAAAGCCTCGTGACTAACTAAGTATGTCAATCAGAAAAAAAAGAAAACAAAATCTACACCTTGAAAGTAAAAAAAAACTATTGTAAAATTTCACTACACAAAGAGTGAAATAATAATATATATTAATGTTGTAAAATTTTAAAATTCAATTAAATTGTTTGAGATAAGAAAAAATTAACAACTTTTCATGAATTCCTTTAAATGTTAACTAGTGTATGGATGGAATAAATTTCTTCTTCTTCTTAGTCGGTCCCTCATATCTGAGGATCGTGGTCAGCAACAGAGTTGCACCTGGAGCGGATGATCTGTCTCCAGCGATTTCTGTCAAGCACGTCCCGACACGATCGTGTGGAATTTCAAGGACGACGATACTTTAACGTGATCGATCCATCTTGTTGGTGAACGTCCGCGTGATCTTTTGCCTACTGTGTTTTCAACCACTATCAGGTTATCAATTTAAATCGTAAGTATTATTAATAGTTTCAAATGTCACCAAAGAAATTGTATAAGCAAGTTAATATATAAAAATCTGATTTGTCGTTAAAATCCAATGACTAGTTAGTAGTTTAATTTAGATTGTATAGGTAATTACATTATTAAGATTAATCACCGTACTATTATATTTACACTATATTAGTCATATAATGTCAGAGTAATTAATGCAATGATTAATAGCTTACGAATGAGGGCTGTATCGACTTTTATGTCATTATTAGAAGCTGATGTATCATGTCTTAGGTAAATGAAGAACTTACTTTAGCCTGTGGCTTTACCCACATTGTCATACTTAGGTCTATCGCAGAAATATTCTTTCGCTCATTTGTTTTGTGCTAGAATAAAGGGTAGCTAGGCTTGCTAAGTAGGTAAATTCTAAGATTTCTTTACGGGTCTGGTTGCCGTGCCTCGGAAAGCACGTTAAACTGTTGGTCCCGATTGTTGTAACGTCATCTATAATAATCGTATATCAAGGAACGGGTAGCAGCGTTTCCTTGTGTGGTACAACATAATACTGCGGTAGCCAACCCGCCTGCCAAGCAAGGTTACTATGCAAATACCCTAGGGAGGAGGACCTTGTTCAGCAGTGGACGTTATACGGGCTGATGATGATGATGTTAGAAGTCGGAAGATATTTTCGCAACTGAGCCATCAGTACCTACATTTTATTAGTGCAATCTTAACGGACAAACAAACGAACAGTTGCATTACATTAGTAAAAATTTGTTTGAAGATTCATTTCATTGCAGTAATAAGTTCAATGTCAGAGCATCCGCTCCTTAGAAACCGAGTATTTGATCCAAAATTATATGATAATTTTGTTAGTTATGTAAAAGGTCACGCTCGATACTAAATAAGTGAAACTTTTAATTCGACGTTAAGTTGCTATAAAACAACAAATGATACTTATGTATGGCTTATGTTTAACTTACCATCAGATATAATAAAAATGATCACCAAAATTAAACCCGCATTTTAATGTAAAATTGTAACCAAAGTTTTAACATTTCGCTATCGTATTTAAGCAAAATGACTCCAAATAAATCATTGCTAACCCAAAAGTAGTAAATGATCACCAAAAGTAGTAAATGAACACCAAAAGTACCTAAATATTTTACTAATTTACTATTCGGTTCTGGCACTCGCCGGCCGCTGCCGCGGCACCGATCGCTTCGCTCGCTCGGCTCGTGCGTTTTATGGCCGCAGCTCTAACCTAACCTAATCGATTGTCATTTTTCATTGATTTTATTAAGGTAGAAATAGCGCAATAATTTGCTCGCTAAGATTTGGTGATCATTAACTACATTTGGTGATCATTAACTACATTTGGTGTTCGAATACAATTTGAAGTGCAGTCGTGAGTAAAATAGCTAGTACTATTACAATTTTAGACTTTATTTTTCTGGTGTCAAGTATATATTTTTGGTGGTCATTATATTTTATCCCCTTATTTATTGCTAGGATAATTTATAATTCTGATGTATTTTGACTTAGACCATCTTATGTCTCCCCATTGATGTCTAAGGGACATACAGTTGATGGATTGGCAACAGAAGCTATCAGGTCAAGGACACTCACCATCTTACTGCGATCACTTCTGATGCCCTCGTAGACCCGAAGTCCGAGAGGCCCGCGAACTGTTAAGTACAGTGACAGTTGCACAAAACTCCCCTAAAATACTAAAAGTCATAATCCCGCAATCTTATCGCCAGCGACCGCCCTAAACCGAGGTCAAAGCCCCATAGGGGGCGCACGCTTTTTTTTTTTTTTTCTTTATTGCCTTCCGTGGCAGACGAGCAAGCGGCACACCTGATGGTAAGTGTTGTGTCATTGCACAAGCCGCTGCCTACCGTGAAGGGAGTGCTCTCTTTAAACCTCGTTTGAAGAAGGACATGTCATATCACAAGGGAAACACCGCAGCACGGAGATCATTCCACAACTTACACGTCCGTGGAAGAAATGACCGCTGAAAACGTACCGTACTGGACGGAAACGAACCCAAGTAAAAAGGATGAAGCCTGTTGCGACGCCGAGTGATACGGTAATATGTAGAAGGGTGCCGCTGGTACCAGGTCGAACAGTTCCTCGGAGCATTCCCCGTGGAAAAGCCGGTAGAACACACAGAGGGAACCAATGTCCCTCCGTTGCTCTAGCGACTCCAGTTTATCCGTGAGATTGGGATCATCGACGATACGCACAGCCCGTCTCTTGCACAGGTTGCTTAGTTTGTAGATTTTGAACCATTTATTAAGGCTGAAGCTCTGCTCGCCTTTATGCCCGGTGAAGTTGCAAAAGCCTCAGGGCAAAATACATATTATGTCAGTCCGAAAAAAAGTGGGACTTGGACCTCGGTTCAAGGTGAACTGAGGTCCAAGTTTGAGGGATTTTGGCTTTTAGTTTCTTCAGGGGAGTTTTGTGCAACTGTCGCTTTACTTTATAGTCCGCGGGCCTCTCGGACTTCGGCTCTACGAGGGCATCGGAAGGTTCTTAGCAAACTAAGGGTCAGAAGGGCGAGGGGACTCAAAAGGCACGGTAACCTATTGGTTCGGTAGATATTGTCTCCAACAGTGATTACATTTCTAAAGAAATGTTTTACTCTTAAGATACAGGGTCCGCCCTAGTTTAAGAGAACAGAGTTCCACTTATTATGCACAGATTACAAACCAACGAAAATTAATCATTGTAACTTGAACGATTTTGTAACTGTAATTTTTTGGTGAAATAAAGTTATTATTATTATTATTATGAAATTATTAATTTTATTTTTCAATACAACAAAATAAAACGATTTTAAAATACAACCTATCTTTTGAACAAAATTATTTCTCACTATACCGGCCGCACTTCCTCATAGATTAAGCCTACCTACATAACTAACTTATATTTTATTACGAAGTTCCCACGGGATCGGGAATTACGCGAGTGAAACCGCGCGCGGGAAGCTAGTTTAAATATAAACACGATCAATTGAACACGTTTTAAAACGACCATGACGTTCCTAGAAGTACGACTATAATCTATGTTATAACAATAATTATGACGTGCGATACGACGACGTGATATTTCTAATTGTTATGTTTACTGACTGCAAAATCTACTCAAAATGTAATGCTGGTTGTAGGGATGCTTTGTATGTTATACTAGCTACGCCCCGTGGGTTTACCCGCATTACTCTGCTCCAGTGGGTCCGAGCGTGATTAATTGTAGCCTATATGTTAATCCAGCGTATAACCTATCCCGGTGCCAAATTTCCGCCAATTGCGTTCAGTAGTTTTGGCGTGAAAGAGTAACAAACATACATCCGTACTTACAAACTTTCGCGTTTATAATATTAGTAGGAAATGCATAATTGCATATATGTTTATGTGTACATGTAGTGGCGGCTGCGAACGCCTAAGTGCCTATGCTCACCACGTCTTTTTTACGCGCCGTCGACGCGCGTTTTAGAAACGCGCGTCGACGGCGCGCTTTTATCCTACAGAGCAGTTTGTTGTCGTTTGTATCGATACACACGCGCGTTAGCAATTTGGTGGCTTTTGCATCTCGTCTGTATTGATACACACGCGCGTTTGTATCGATTCATAAGCGTGCAGGTGTGCAAAGGTCTGCTGGCTGCGTCTGACTCGCGTGCGTATCGCGTCTGTATCGCTACAGACGCGCTGCAACGGCGCGTTTAAAAAACACAGCACTGACTTGCATGCGTATCGATACAAAAGTCAGTACTTTGTTTCTAAAACGCGCGTCGACGGCGCGTTAAAAAAACGTGGTGTGCTTAGGCCCTAATAAGTTTTTAACAGTCGTGAATATACTTACTTATATTATTCCTTCACACTACTTCACTAACTTAAGGTAGCCTGGAAGAGATCGCTTGTAGCGATAGGGCCGCCGCGCCGCGCCGATTGCAAAGTATAATTAACTAGCTTAGCACTTTGCTCAGATGGGTCGAAGCGTGATATTTTGTAGCCTATATGTCAATTTAGTTTATAAACTATCCGCGTGTAAACTCTCAGCCAAATCCATTAAGTAGTTTTTACGTGAAAGAGTAACAAACATCCATCCATCCATACTTACTAACTTTCGCGTTTATAATATTAGTAGGATTAGGATAAATATCATAATATGCAATGATAAATTTACTGTATTGTTTTATATTTTGCAATAAAGTGTACTTTTTCTTCTTCTTCACTCCTTCTCATATCTATATCTATCTATATCTATATCTATTATCTATATATATAAAAGAAAGTCGTGTTTGTTACAACACTTATAACTCGAGAACGGCTGGACCGATTGCCATGGTTTTTGATTTGTTGGATTTGTTTCCGTTCCGAATAGCAGAATACATTTTAAAAACAAAAGAAAGTCGTGTTAGTTACACTATTTATAACTCAAGAACGGCTGAACCGATTTGGCTGAAAATTGGTAGGGAGGTAGCTAAGAACTGGGAGAAGGACGTAGGATACTTTTGGGTAGGGTAGGGTAGGGTTTTTTTTTTTTTTTTTTTTTTTTTTTTTTTTTGTTCCCTGACGTAGTCAGGTGTCTTTGTTTAGGTGACGATTTTTCCAGTTTTAATTAATTTTCCTCAACTTAATGTTGGTATTTGTCTCAGTTTTTATTTTGGTTTGTTTGTCATTTTTATTTTATTTTATTTTAACAAGGTTGCTTTTTGTCAATTTCGTTTCGTTTGTGTAAAAGTGGTAGAATTTTTATTTTAATAATTTGCGTGATTATTTTGTAAAAAATGTATTATTATTTTTATTTTTATTGTATTTTAATATGGTAGCATTTCGTCAATTTATCTTTGTGTAAAAGTGGTAGAATTTTTATTTTTATAATTTGCGTGATAATTTTGTAAAAAATTTATTATTATTTTTATTTGTATTTTTTTAATTTGGAATTAAATAATTATGGTATTGAATAAAATTGTTTTAAATTAGGTTAAATGTGTATAATTGTTAAAATGTATATTGTGAAATTTTATTTTTGTTATTCAATATTATTAAGTATTTTATTATTAAAATTTTATTAAGTTACTTTATCATATTTTATTAGGGTTGCTGGTGTCAGTTTTATAACATTTGTTTCCTTTCTTTTTGTTTACGACTCTCTTAGCAAAAACCCACTCTTTGAAGAGTCGGTCTTGCTCGTTATGCTTATGCCAATACATCTTGGCCTTGCTGCGTTTCTCTCGTAAGACTGACATCAGCAACCCTATTTGTTTCGATCAATTGCCTCTATGGCTATCCCCCTGGCGAATTCTAGAATTCTCCCTCTTGTTTTCTTTTTTGCCATTAGGCCAGCAATATTCTGGGGGGTCAGGGGTTCCCCGACGTTTTGCTCGACGTTATGTCGGCGTCGAGCGTATATGGGACACTGGAACAGGAGGTGCTCGACTCCCTCCCCCACTCCTGGTTCACATCGGCATGATGGGTCCTCCTTACATTTGAATCTATGCAGATATTCGGCGAACCCACCATGCCCAGTGAGGACCTGTGTAAGGACGGAGTCCAGCCCCACATGCCTCAGCGTCCCACGGGCCTCGATAGCGTCGGGGAAGAACATTTTAGTTGTAGCCCCTTTTGTACAACTCTTGTACCGCATGTTCCATTCGTCAATGGACGCTCTACGAAGTTGTCCCTTGACGAATGAGACAGGGCACTTGTCGTAGTCTGGGGCTCTCTTGAGGGTGGTGGCCGCACTTTTCGCCAGCTCATCAGCGCGCTCGTTGCCCGCAAGACCCGCGTGAGCTTTTATCCAGAACAAAGTTATATCTTTGCCCTGGACAAGCGCCGTTCGCAGGTTCCTGCGGACCTCGACGGCGATGGGGTGGAACGAGCTGTATTTTACGATGGTCTCCAGCGCGGACCTAGAGTCGCTATAAATTCCGAAGCTCTGCTCAGACCTCGAGATGACCTCCCTCGAAGCTGTGTATATGGCCAGAAGTTCTGCCTGGTAGACAGTGCTGTAGGATGGCAGCTTGAGTTTGACAGTTTTAGTTTCCGTGTTCCCTTCCCATATGGAAAGGGAAGCACCCACTTTGTCCTCAATTTTGCTGCCATCCGTAAAGATTTTTACAGCCTGTCGGTCGTCGGTAGGGTAGGGTAGGGTAGGGTAGGGTAGGGTAGGGTAGGGTAGGGTAGGGTAGGGGTAGGGTAGGGGTAGGGTAGGGTAGGGGTAGGGGTAGGGTAGGGGTATGGTAGGGGTAGGGTAGGGGTAGGGTAGGGTAGGTGTAGGGTAGGGGTAGGGTAGGAGTAGGGTAGGGTTAGGGTAGGGGTAGGGTAGGGCAGGGGTAGGGTAGGGCAGGGGTAGGGTATCAAAGTCCACCCGTGCGAAGCCGGGGCGGGCCGCTAGTCTATATATATAAAAGAAAGTCGTGTTTGTTACAACACTTATAACTCGAGAACGGCTGGACCGATTGCCATGGTTTTTGATTTGTTGGATTTGTTTCCGTCCCGAATAGCAGAATACATTTTAAAAACAAAAGAAAGTCGGCTGAACCGATTTGGCTAAAAATTGGTAGGGAGGTAGCTAAGAACTGGGAGAAGGACATAGGATACTTTTGGGTAGGGGTAGGGTAGGGTAGGGTAGGGTAGGGTAGGGTAGGGGTAGGGTAGGGGTAGGGTAGGGGTAGGGAAGGGTAGGGGTAGGGTAGGGGTATGGTAGGGGTAGGGTAGGGGTAGGGTGGGTAGGTGTAGGGTAGGGGTAGGGTAGGGGTAGGGGTAGGGTAGGGTAGGGGTAGGGGTAGGGTAGGGGTAGGGTAGGGGTAGGGTAGGGGTAGGGTAGGAGTAGGGTAGGGTTAGGGTAGGGGTAGGGTAGGGCAGGGGTTGGGTAGGGGTATGGTAGGGGTAGGGGTAGGGTAGGGGTAGGGTAGGGTAGGTGTAGGGTAGGGGTAGGGGTAGGGTAGGGTAGGGTAGGGGTAGGGGTAGGGTAGGGGTAGGGTAGGGGTAGGGTAGGAGTAGGGTAGGGTTAGGGTAAGGGTAGGGTAGGGCAGGTATAAAAGTCCACCCGTGCGAAGCCGGGGCGGGCCGCTAGTATATATATAAAACAAAGACGGGTTTGTTACAACACTTATAACTCGAGATCGGCTGGATCTATTTTCATGGTTTTTGTTTCGTTGGATTTGTCTACGCCCTGAATAGCAGAATACATTTTAAAAACAAAAGAAAGTCGTGTTAGTTACTCTATTTATAACTCAAGAACGGCTAAACCGATTTGGCTGAAAATTGGTAGGGAGGTAACTAAGAACTGGGAGAAGGACATAGGATACTTTTGGGTAGGGGTAGGGTAGGGTAGGGGTAGGGTAGGGTAGGGGTAGGGTAGGGTAGGGGTAGGGTAGGGTAGGGGTAGGGTAGGATAGCGTAGGGGTATGGTAGGGTAGGGGTAGGGTAGGGGTAGGGTAGGGGTAGGGTAGGGGTAGGGTAGGGGTAGGGTAGGGGTAGGGTAGGGGTAGGGTAGGGGTAGGGTAGGGGTAGGGTAGGGGTATGGTAGGGGTAGGGTAGGGGTAGGGTAGGGTAGGGGTAGGGTAGGGTAGGGGTAGGGTAGGGGTAGGGTAGGGGTAGGGGTAGGGTAGGGGTAGGGTAGGGGTAGGGTAGGGTACGGGTAGGGTAGGGTAGGGGTAGGGTAGGGGTAGGGTAGGGTAGGGGTAGGGTAGGGGTAGGGTAGGGGTAGGGTAGGGGTAGGGTAGGGCAGGGGTAGGGTAGGGCAGGGGTAGGGTATAAAAGTCCACCCGTGCGAAGCCGGGGCGGGCCGCTAGTAGGTAATATTAGGAACCTACACATTACCTATACTGGTATTTAATGAGAATTCCCTATTATTTACCTATATCCTTAATACGTATGTCCATAAAGTTAAAGGTAAGCGGTAAGTAATTAATTTGCTTCTACAAAGAATAATTATAATTCGGAAATTAAATTTCGAAAGAGCATCCAATTATTTCGCTACGTCGCCATCATAAATTCAAGCACGTCTGTTATATATTAGTGTCCACAATAATCGTCTTGGAAATAGTTCATCACACTATTATAACTGTTAAGCTTACAAAGTACAAATTAGGAAGTGGACATACTGCGGTTACATTCCCACTTGTAAAAAAAAACTTGTACAAAAACGAAGGGTTCCGTACCATTTTCAGGTGTTGTGTTATTGATATTGAGCAAAAAAGGGCAAAAAGAAAAAGAAACGTTTTTTTAATATTTTATAGTAGGTATTATTTTTAGTATTTGTTGTTAAAGCGGCAATATCATATCTGAACATACATCATTTCTGAAAATTTCAACAGTCTTGCTAGGTGTTACAGCCTTGTGACAGATAGACAGAGAGAAAGCGATGCGAAGTTAGTAATAGGGTCCCGTTTTTACCCTTTGGCTACGGAATCCTTAAAACGGGATAGTTATATTAGGTTGCAAACCTCCCATGTAGCAATGGATTAACACCCAAACTATTTGATTGTAGCTGCGTCCAACTATAAGCCTTTGCCAACTAAGCAACCACAAACGGCCTCAAGGCGAAGAGATGACAACTTAACTAACTAGTGCAGAGACTGCGAGAAACTAAATGCACTACACAGACACCAATCTATTAGACCCACTGGAGAAGAGTGCGCGCGCAATAGCAACAGGTCCTCGTGCCGTGCCTCGATGCCCTCGTAGACCCGAAGTCCAAGCGGCCTGTGAAAATAGTACAAATATCCACTACAAAACTAAGTCATAATTCCTCAAATCCATGCCAGCTACTCCCTTTATCTAATATTCTATTCCCATTGGAGACACTCTTCTACGCAGTTTGCTGAGGTGATAAGACTGGATCGCCGCCGGTGAAGTATAAAAAGCCTCGTGGCTGACTAAACAAATGCCCGTCCGAAAAAAAATATGCATCGCAACATTACCTTGTTCATTATCATTCATCTTGACCAGCCGGTATAAAGACCACTGTCCCCCAAAGGGGACCCCATAGGGGGGTTTTTTGCCAAAAGGCGAGAAACATTACTTTCCGGGCCTGATTCCTCCAAACAACCTTGAGACTTGGACGCTACGCTTGGTTTTTTTAGGAATGGCAAATATACTTCGACGCAGGCTTATGTTTAGTTGTAGACTATAAAAGCTGATGATGATAATAAAATAAAACACTTGTTTAAAAAGGTGCATAGATAAGTGCAACATTGGTAAAAAAACGTTATATGGATTTGCTTCTGTGTACACTAGACTTTAGGGTAGCGTACTTTGAAATCGTGTAGGAGTGGTTAGTGGAGATTCAAAGCCTTTACAAGAGTTACTTAATTGTTACTACACGGTAGACGGAGTTTAAATAAAATATGGTATACTGAATGTTATATGCACGTAAAATGTTATACGATTTGTATAAAATGTTACGTCCGTCAACATTTATTCATGCTATCGCATGAATAAATGTTGACGGTTGTAAACAAATATTGCTAGAACTTCTAGAGTCTGCATCTATTATATTAATTACATCCTAATAATGATTGTTATCCATATCGCCATGTGGTCGTAATAATTAGGCATGTAGAATAAAAAAATCTGTTTAGTCTGTCGTCAGTTAGATTACTAAAAAATATTCGACACGTTTTATTTATTTATCAAATCAATAAAAAAATTTAAATGTACAGAGCAACAATATACTAGAAAGTCCAAGAGAGGGGGACTGGTGACGTCAATACTAGGTTAAATTTTGAACCTAGATGTGACATCACACGAAATTTCAACGCGCTGTCTGTATCTTCGTCATTTTTTGTTGGATGAACCAAAAAAGATACGTGTCCATTTTTTGTATACCTATGTTTTCGTCATGTAACTGACGGACTAAATAGATGTTTTATTCTTCATGCCTATTACAAAAACATGCTGATATTAATAATGACTAAAATGAAAAGAAACAGACTCTAAAAGTGCTAGCAATCTTCCTTGACAATCTTTTTTTTTTTTTTTCGCTTTTACTTTCGTAATTAGCCACGAGGCTTTTGCTACTTCATCGGGCATAAAGGCGAGCGGAGCTCCAGCCTTAATAACCTTTACAACCGTTGTAAACGGGAAATAAAAAGAAAACTCCAAAAGAAAAACAGCTGGATGTGTTTGGCGGTAAAATTTGTAATAATGAAAAAAATGCGCGGTACATTTACCATAGACAATGATAATAAAAAAAATAATTAAATAAGTGACCATAGATAAAGTCTTTTACACACGAGCGGTGCGTGCGCGCGTGAACATGCCCCCGGGCGTTGAAGGTTTCCCTTCAACCACTAGTAGAAACAGGAAGCGGGCATATTTTACTAAATGCTCTTCTGATAACAGAACCTGAAGTACGAATGTCAGCCACACGAACTATTCCGTCTGATCCTGGATGCACGGCAATAATTCTTCCTAGCTTCCATTTCAGGGGGGGAAGATTATCTTCTTTCACCACAACCAAGGAACCCAGTTCCAAACTATCTTTACAGGAGCGCCACTTAGTTCTCTGTTGCAGCTCAGCAACATATTCCTTACTCCATCTAGTCCAAAATTGTTGACGGAGTTGCTCAATTCGATGGTAGCGTGACAGTTGAGTTGTGGGATGATTTTGAAGGTTAGGTTGCGGCAGTGAAGTAAGCGGACGACCAATGAGAAAATGTCCTGGCGTTAACGGCGTATCATCTTCAGGATCCGAGGACATAGGTGTCAGTGGACGGGAATTTAAAATTGCTTCAATTTGAGTTAAAGTTGTGTAAAGTTCTTCAAAAGTTAAATTACAATTTCCCAACACTCGCTGTAGATGGTATTTTGTTGACTTGACACCTGCCTCCCATAGTCCACCAAAATGAGGACTGTATGCAGGAATAAAATGGAATTGAATTCCATCATTGGCCAAATTTTCGCTTAACGTGTCTGCATTCAATTTGAGAAATTTCGAGAGATCATTGTACGCACCAACAAATGAGGTGCCGTTGTCAGAATAAATATTAACCGGTTTTCCTCTACGTGAAATAAATCTATACAAAGCGAGCAAATAACAATTGCTAGTTAAGTCACCTACCAATTCTAGGTGAACAGCTTTAGTAGAAAAACAAATGAATATTGCAAGATATACCTTCACTAACTTACATCCACGACCTCGCCGATTAGCACATAAAACAGGGCCAGTGGTGTGCTTAGGCCCTAATAAGTTTTTAACAGTCGTGAATATACTTACTTATATTATTCCTTCACACTACTTCACTAACTTAAGGTTGCCTGGAAGAGATCGCTTTTAGCGATAGGGCCGCCGCGCCGCGCCGATTGCAAAGTATAATTAACTAGCTGCGCGTGGTTTTAACCGCGTCACTTCGCTCCGATGGGTCGAAGCGTGATATTTTGTAGCCTATATGTCAATTTAGTTTATAAACTATCCGCGTGTAAACTCTCAGCCAAATCCATTAAGTAGTTTTTACGTGAAAGAGTAACAAACATCCATCCATTCATCCATCCATCCATCCATCCATCCATCCATCCATCCATACTTACTAACTTTCGCGTTTATAATATTAGTAGGATTAGGATAAATATCATAATATGTTATGATAAATTTACTGTATTGTTTTATATTTTGCAATAAAGTGTACTTTTTCTTCTTCTTCACTCCTCTCATATAGGTAATATTAGGAACCTACACATTACCTATACTGGTATTTAATGAGAAGTCCCTATTATTTACCTATACCCTTAATACGTATGTCCATAAAGTTGAAAGTAAGTGGTAAGTTATTAATTTGCTTCTACAAAGAATAATTATAATTCGGGTATTAAATTTCGAAAGAGCATCCAATTATTTCGCTACGTCGCCATCATAAATTCAAGCACGTCTGTTATATATTAGTGTCCACAATAATCGGCTTGGAAATAGTTCATCACACTATTATAACTGTTAAGCTTACAAAGTACAAATTAGGAAGTGGACATACTGCGGTTACATTCCCACTTGTACAAAAACGAAGGGAACCATTTTCAGGTGTTGTGTTATTGATATTGAGCAAAAAAAGGGCAAAAAGAAAAAAAAATGTTTTTTAATATTTTATAGTAGGTATTATTTTTAGTATTTGTTGTTAAAGCGGCAATATCGTATCTGAACATACATCATTTCTGAAAATTTCAACAGTCTTGCTAGGTGTTACAGCCTTGTGACAGATAGACAGAGAGAAAGCGAAGCGAAGTTAGTATTAGGGTCCCGTTTTTAACCTTTGGGTACGGAATCCTTAAAACGGGATAGTTATATTAGGTTGCAAACCTCCCATGTAGCAATGGATTAACACCCAAACTCTTTGATTGTAGCGGCGTCCAACTATAAGCCTTTGCCAATAAATCATTTTACGGCCTCAGGGCGAAGAGTTGACAACTTAACTAACTAGTGCAGAGACTGCGAGAAACTAAATGCACTACACAGACACCACTCTATTAGACCCACTGGAGTAGAGTGCGCGCGCAAACGCAACAGGTCCTCGTACCGTGCCTCGATGCCCTCGTAGACCCGAAGTCCAAGCGGCCTGTGAAAATAGTACAAATATCCACTACAAAACTAAGTCATAATTCCTCAAATCCATGCCAGCTACTCCCTTTATCTAATATTCTATTCCCATTGAAGACACCCTTCTACGCAGTTTGCTGAGGTAATAAGACTGTAGCGCCGCCGGTGAAGTATAAAAAGCCTCGTGGATGAATAAACAAATGCCCGTCCGAAAAAAAAAATGCATCGCAACATTAGCTTGTTCATTATCATTCATCTTGAACAGCCAGTATAAAGACCATGTCCCCCAAAGGGGACCCCATAGGGGGGTTTTTTGCCAAAAGGCGAGAAACATTACTTTCCGGGCCTGATTCCTCCAAACAACCTTGAGACTTGGACGCTACGCTTGGTTTTTTTAGGAATGGCAAATATACCCTTCGACGCAGGCTTATGTTTAGTTGTAGACTATAAAAGCTGATGATGATAATAAAATAAAACACTTGTTTAAAAAGGTGCATAGATAAGTGCAACATTGGTAAAAAAACGTTATATGGATTTGCTTCTGTGTATACTAGACTTTAGGGTAGCGTACTTTAAAATCGTGTAGGAGTGGTTAGTGGAGATTCAAAGCCTTTACAAGAGTTACTTAATTGTTACTACACGGTAGACGGAGTTTAAAAAAATATGTTTTTATTACTGTATAATGTATATGTTATATGCACGTACAATTTTATACAAAACGATTTAACTAGATAGCATGAATAAATGTTGACGGTTGTAAAGAAATGTTGCTAGAACTTCTAGAGTCTGCATCTATTAAATTAATTACATCCTAATAATTATTGTTATCAATATCGCCATGAGGTCGTAATAGGCATGTAGAATAAAAAAATCTGTTTAGTCCGTCGTCAGTTAGATTACTAAAAAATATTCGACACGTTTTTTTTATTTATCAAATCAATAAAAAAATATTAATGTACAGAGCAACAATATACTAGAAAGTTCAAGAGAGGGGGACTGGTGACGTCACTACTAGGTTAAATTTTGAACCTAGATGTGACGTCACACGAAATTTCAACGCGCTGTCTGTATCATCGTCATTTTTTGTTAAAAGAACGACAAAAGATACGTGTCCATTTTTTGTATACCTATGTTTTCGTCATGTAACTGACGGACTAAATAGATGTTTTATTCTTCATGCCTATTACAAAAACATGCTGATATTAATAATGACTAAAATGAAATGAAATGATAAGAAACAGACTCTAAAAGTGCTAGCAATCTTACTTTAAAGTCTTTTTTTTTTTTTTTTTTCGTTTTGGTTTACATTTATAGCCGCGAGGCTTTTGCTACTTCATCGGGCATAAAGGCGAGCGGAGCTCCAGCCTTAATAAACTTTACAACCGTCAACATTTATTTAAAGGGGCTATCTATAATCACCTTAACTGTGCAAAACAAATACCATTAACAGCAAGTTGCATCTATATCTATCTATATCATCACACTTTGGAAACAATAGAATTCACTTTAATATAACCTTTAGCAATACCTATAAAGTTAAAATACATAACTATAATTTAACTAGCTTTAAGAAATTTTACAACTAACAAAAGAATATATTACAAAACAATGTAATAGTTATTATTGTTTAACTAAATCTCTGTTCACTACAGTTTTGAAATATACTGATTTATACAGAATACCTCCGTAGCGTAGCGGTATTTGGCTTGCGGAGGTCGTGGGTTCGATCCCCACACCGAACAAGAAATCTTTGTGTAAATTCTTAGATTTCTTTCCGGGTCTGGAAGGTTGAGGTACCCTCCGTGGCTCGGAAAGCACGTTAAGCCGTTGATCCCAATTGTTATAACAATATTCTATATAATCATCAATCGTATACTAGGGATCGGGTAGCAGCGTTTCCCTGTGTGTTACTACATTATACTGCGGTCACCAACCCGCCTGCCAAGCGTGGTGACTATGACAAAATCCCTCCCTCGGGAGGAGGCCCATGTTCAGCAGTGGACGTAATACGGGCTGATGATGATGATATAGAATACCTACAACGTGATTTTTAGTAGTTGCTAGTATTCAGTAAATATGATTTATTTTTGGTAGTACACTCGATCAATGTATATTATTAATAGCATTAAAAATTGCAGATTAAAATGACTTCGAAGCGGTGTGAGAATAACGACGCCCGTTCGTACAACTTAAATTACATTCTATTGTGAGGCACTAGTGCTCATTATGCTATGTACAATTATCATTTCCGTCTCCTCGATGGCTAAGTTTTGTAGAAAATATGTGTCAATTTTAACAATTTAATCCACTTTGTGTTTGTGGCAGAAATCACGCTAAGCGCTGATTCTGAGAGCATAGGTTTT
This sequence comes from Nycteola revayana, assembly GCA_947037095.2. NCBI lineage: Eukaryota > Metazoa > Arthropoda > Insecta > Lepidoptera > Nolidae > Nycteola > Nycteola revayana. The sequence continues at coordinate 16,927,464 of OX344857.2, read as the reverse complement.
GTTACCTTGCGTAGATGTTATTGTAGCCTTGACTAAGGCTTTTTGGGTTGCCCTGAGAAGGGTTTTTAAGAATGTACCATTTGGTAATGATAATGCTGTGTCAGTGGCCGTGACCGTTTATTGGTTATTTATTATTATTATTTATTTCATCAATCATCATCATCAACAGCCCGTTTACGTCCACTGCTGAACATGGGCCTCCTCTTAACAGACCTTGGCAAGCCAGGATCGTTGAGGGATATTGCCATAATCACCACGCTTGGCAGACGGATTGGTGATCGCAGTAGGATGTAAACCTTGAGCTAATAGATGCTGCTGCCCATCCATCAGCCATGCGTCCCTTAGTCGCCTTTTACGACACCCATGGGAGGACATGGGGTGATCTATTCTAAGCCGGAAACCACACGGCAACGATGATACTCTAGACATATTTAAATGTAATAAAAATAACGTAAAATACAAACTCACATAAAACTTCTTCTCCACATCTGAATAATATAACTTTAATTTACGTCTAAATCTACGCTTTGAACTGGATATCAGCAAACCAAAGACGAAAGTCAGATAAGACCAATTCGTTACAAAATATTATAATTCATGTTTAGTTTCCTCTGATTTAGTAATCTACATAAAGCAGTACCTTCTCATAAAATTCACAACATCATTCAAGTTACAATATTCTCGCCGATGGCTACCTCAGCTCTATGCATTTTGCTATTCCATTGTTGCATGACCCATTTACTCATCTTCAATTATAATGTAAGAGCTAAACAGTAGTAAGATAATTTACTGCTAAACTTTGATGTATTCACGAACAATCATGCTCTCGTAATTAGAGGTTTGGTTGGTGTAGAAATATCTGAGATTCCAATAAATTGTGATAGGTTCTTTGATAACCTATAACAAATTGATATTTCTTTGGAAATGAAGCGAATAGGTGGAAGGTAAATTCCTGTGTTAAAATCGTTAACTTTAACCTTTCACTCAGACACACCTTAGTGTTTATTTTTAATAGTCGGCGCAATTAACATAAAATGTTTATTGTAAAACACATAAATTTGTTTTACTTACTAATCATTTACTTCTACTTACTATTCTTTTGCCATAGTTACTACTTTTGAATGGCAGGTTGTTGACCGCAGCTGTTGGGAGGCCGGATTGCTTCGTGCGTACCCGGCCCCCGCCAACGACAGAGTGTCCGGTGGGTTTTAGTGTTGTAGGGTCCTCTCCTCGTGGTATGAGTAAGCATACCACCGCTATAGAGAGGGCGAGTCCCACATATCGCGCGGATATACTGCAGCTGCGGTGGGAATGCGTAAACGCATTTCACCCCGGACAACAACAAATAAATGTTGATGACCGCAGTTGATATACACACAAGGAAACACTGCTGTCCGTTTCCTAGTATTCGAATGTTTAAGATGCTGTAATAAAAATCGGGACCTTCGAAATGGCTTAACGTTCTTTCCGCAGCATGGAGGACAGCCTCAACCATGCGCGGTTTCACCCATCTACTCCCATTTCCATAAGATCTTTATAAATATAAATAGCCTTCTCAACAAATGGGCTATTTGACACTGATAGGATTTTTCACATCGGACTAGTAGTTCCTAAGATAAGCGCGTTCAAGCAAACAAACTCTTCAACTTTATATATTACTATAGATATAGATAAGTATAGATTTTACACAAAGATAATTTGTCCGGCGCGGGGATCGTGCCCACAACCGCTACGTCACATACGAATTTGGATGTAATCTAAAGTTCCACGTTCTCCGAATGCTGGTTTTCACTTTGCGCAGCAGGTAAGCTGTACCATTCAACGGGGTAATGGTGCTAGCATTCTGGGAATCTTGCCTAGTAGAATAGATTTAGAATAGTAGTATTTTATAAGTAAGTTTTAATATAAATTAGCTACTTTTAGTTGTATATTATGTATTTTATCGATGTAAACAAAATCTAAAGTAATTTACTAATAATTAATAGAATCAGGCGTTACTTTGCGGAAATCCATATTAAGCTAATTTAGAGAGACAAAATATATAGTGTTAATTCCGCTAAAAATGTGTCTATATGCTATAATGCTATTTCTGCACCGCCCTCCCGACCTCAAAAATTATGCACATGCAGGAAGGAGCGGAATTAACACTAGATATTTTGTCTTTTTAAATGAGAGTAATTTACTTGGCAATAGGAAGAACTGTAACCCTGACATTTGTTTTGCACTCGATTCAATTAAAAAATACATTTGAAGTGTACCAAAGTAATTACTCATCATAAATATAAATAAACATAGGTGCAATTACACTAGCAAACATATCCAGTCTGCTACCGTATTAGACGTATATAATTAATTAACTTGATACTCTAGACGAGATTATAAATAAAATCAGAATGGACACAAGGTTGTCTCGAAGATCTGTGACTGGCTAATGAACTAGAATAAGATGGTACTATTAATTGTAACATCGTAGAAAACATAGAACTAATTGTAAATAATCATCATAATCATAATAATTAGATATTACGGGAAAAAAAAAGGTTACTGGTCCACAATGGTTAAGCATCGCTCAAGATCGCGATAAGTGGATGTCTTTGGGAGAGGCCTTTACCTGAGAGGGGTTCCTTAATCTTACTTAAATTATGTATAATATAAACAGTCAACAAATAATTACTGTAAATTAGTAACTTAAAGCAATTTTGATAGTCTAACAATTAGGTGTAAAGAAAAAGTTATATGTAATTAGCAATAAGCGTCGTATGTATTAAGGAAATAAAAGACTTTTTTTATTTTTATTTATTAGTTATTATTTATTATTTACGGAGATGTACAAAATACCATGTATAAAGTATCTGGAATACACAATACCTACAAGATACTTTTAAATTAAGTATTTCACATTTTATTTTATTTCATAAGGATAAGCTCACGTCTGTTTCCCAGCGGGGTAGGCAGAGACAATGGACCTCCACTTGCTACGATCCCTACACACATCTTTCGCTTCATTCACTCTCATAATATTCTTTATACAAGCACGTCGGTTTAGGTAAATACCAGAAACAAAATAATTTCGTGAATAGTATCTGAAATACTAGATACTAAATAAGTATCTTCTAAATACTTCTTAAATGAAAATACTTTTGTTAGAAAACTATATTTTATTTGATTGAATTTAAGTTTATTTTCGACAACCTCCGTAGCCTAACGGTGTGGTTCGCTTTAAAATCTCGGAGGTCTGGGTTCAGTCCCTACGCCGGACAGGAAATCTTTGTGTAAATTCTAAGATTTCGTTCCGTTTCTGGTCGGTTGAGGGACTACCCGTGCCTCGGAAAGCACGTTGGTCCCGATTGTTATAACATCATCTATAATAATCATATATCAAGGAACGGGCAACAGTGTTTCCTTGTGTAGTACATCATAATACTGCGGTCAAGAACCCACCTGCCAAGCGTGGTGACTATGGCAAATACCCTTTCTCGGGAGGAGGCCCATGTTCAGCAGTGGACGTTATACGGGCTGATGATGATGATGATGAAGTTATTTACTTACTTTACGTCCATTGCTGAATAAAGGCCTTCTCTTTGATAGGCCTTAGCAAGCCAGGGTCGTTGAGGGATATTGCCATAATCACCACGCTTAGCAGGCGGATAGAATGCAGTAAAGCAGCATCATCTATCAGAACTGATATATGATGCTGCCCATCCATCAGGTGTATGTCCCTTAGTTGCCTCTTACGACGTCCATATGATAGGCTGGTCTATATCTATGTGGGCCGGATTGCTTATGCGTACCCGGCCCCCGCCAATGGCGGATCGAAGGAGTGTCCGGGGGACTTTAGTGGTGTAGGGTCCTCTCCTCGTGGTATGATTTTAGCATACCACGCTATGGAGAGGGCGAGCCCCACATATCCCGCCGCCAGCGCGCGAATACGCTGCAGTGGCGGTGGGATGCGTCAAATGCATTTCCCCCCGGACAACAAAAAAAATGGTCTATATCTATGTCTAATACCGTTTATGTATCTTACTATATCTAATACTAGATTCCCATGCTCGGTTTCACCCGCTTAACTCCCGTTCCCGTGGGAACTTCATAATTAAATAAAGCCTATATTAATCAGTGATAATGTAGCATTCAAATGGTGAAAGAATTTTTTAAATCGGACCAGTACTTTTTAAACCAATTCGTTACAAACATACTTACATACAAATCTTTCCTCTTTATAATATTAGTATAGATAGAAAGATACAACTTTAATTAATACAGATCTTATACACTGTAGCTTTAATAACTTTTAAATTTTTCTTTTAACGTTTTGGTTTCCAGGGTACTATTTTATTTCCATTCGTAGGGATATTAATTTCACCATACATCGGGCACAAATCTATACACTGCAATTTGCAACTTATAAAATACGACTAACTTTACTTAAATTGCAGTGGCATTACATAAAAAGCAACAGCGATTACCAAGCAGAACAATCGGTCAATGCAAAATTTCACGTTGACATAGCCTTGTAGCCTTTTTTACGTATTTCTACCGCCAGAAATCAAACTTCAAGCATCACAGTGGTATATACGAACACTACGCCACCCAAGTTGTTGATCTAATAATGCAAACTACAAAGTACCTTGTACTTGCATTAATATTCATTACCCTTCTGCAAATGTCGATAAAACTAAGGCCACGTTGAACTCTGGTATGCATTACTTAATCTATTAATTAGAGATGAGATTGAAATTCAATATCAATTAAGTAGACATTAACTTTCCGGTGCATTAAAAACATGATCATGTAAAATGTGTATATACATCACGATTTATACCTATGTTGCAAATGTACCTATTTTATTATTTGTTATATTTGATTGATAAGGTCAGAATATGAATAGGTACTTATAGTACGTACCTACGCAGTCAGTCAGTTATTTTTCTTTAACACAATTGTGGGATACATACAATTGATTAAGAATATTTGTGTAAATTATAAGATTTCTATACGGATTTGGTTGATTGAGATACTGCCCTCTATGTCGCGGAAAGCCAATGGTTCCAATAACCAATGCATGCCAGGACAGCAGCGTTTCCTTATGAAATTATTACAGCGGTTACCAACCCGCCTCTGAAGCGTGTTGACAATAGAAAATCCCTCGCAAAACGAGGCCCATGTTTGCCATGAGGTTAAAGGGGCTGATGATGATGATGATTTAAAAAATATGAAGTAGCTATTACATTTTGCGTAGTAAAACCTTCTCCTATACAGAAGAAGGAGAAGTGCAGATTTATTAAATTATTAAAAGATGCTCAAATTCAGTAAACTAGGTTGATATAACAAGTACATAAACAAATAAAAGTGCAAAATTCTGCGATAAAGTTTAGCATGATTAAGTTAACAAAGCGAGAACCGCGATGTTTCGCTCGATAGAATAGACGGATAAAAACCTTTTACATATTAACCAGATAGCTTTAGAATTGCACACGAGTAAATCCACTAAAACCTAGTACTTGAACATAATAGTTTTACTAAATATCAATGAAATTACATTATCTTATGTAAAAATTATGTCAAGTGTATTTTCACGCACGCAATTTCACACAAACTATCAATATTTTTTGTCTGCCTCCTAATTCGCATATTAAAGAATTAAAAATTATTTCTATCTATTATTGTTAGTTTATTCTAAAATCATTCATAAATGCTTTTGCCTTCATACATATTATTTCTATCTTATAATTGTACGATCATGAGGTTAACTTTCAAAAAGCTTTTTGTTTTTTGGGATTCCGTATCAACTAAATGGCTATAGAGAAATGGTTGGTGGTGTTCCTCTGCGTCTACAAGGTGTAACGGAAAGGGTATATACATAGAAAGAGCAAGGCTTCTTTGGATCATAACAAACGATATGGCAAGGGTTTCAACTCAAAATAAAATACCAAAAATTGATACCAAATCCTCGGTTTCATATGTTTCCTAAATATTCAAATCATAACAAACGTGTCACCGCACTACGGTTCAATAACTTTCCACGTTCGTTGACATCGATCAGCTGATTGAGTGCTAGTTATGTATTTATTTCAATTTGAAAAGTTTGGTTTCTGGTATCTATGAATTTACTTCCGGACTTGTAGAGATAGGATTAAATAACCCTTGCCATATCGTTTGTTATCATCCATAAAAGCCTTGCTCTTTCTATGTATATACCCTTTCCGTTACACCTTGTATAGAAAATGAAGATCTTCTTTGCCGGACGAGGTGGTATGCCCGGCGGCCGACGGCTTCTTGTTGATATTCAGAACATGTATCTGTTCGAATTGGCTTGCGAACTTGTATTGCGCGATACAGGTTAGTTGGGATGCTAGGTGGTAGATGGCGCTGCTCGTCTTCTTGTGGTTTGTCCGGCTACTGTAGATGTCGCTACATGGCTTATCTTATTCCTTATAATTTTTTACTTCGTTTCTAAACAAATTTCGATAAGTTTTTAAATTATCTATCTGTATCTTTAGATTTGTGAAATAATAAAATAATGAATTTCTTCTGATTTATTTGTAGAACATAGGTAAACAAAGGGATCTTTTGCATATTATCTTACGTAATCTTCTTATCTTAATCATTAAATTAAATCTTAATCTTTAAAGTAACGACGACGCCTTACGCCAAATACTGACGCAGATATTAGGCTTACTTTTGTGTCGTATAATAGGTCCACTAAGAAAGGATTTTTAAAAATTTAACCCCTAAGGGGGTCAAAAAGGGGCGAATTTAATTATAAAGCTCCTACAGGAACGGATGTAACGCGGGTAAAACCGCATGCGGGAAGCTATTAGATAAATTAAGTGTCCTCATCCAACCAGACCTGGAAGAAAATCAGAAATATTTCTAGTAGTAGTGGGGATCGAACCCACACCCTCCGCAACTCAAATCGAGACTACATCACGAAAATTTACAAATTATATTGAATCCTTTAATATTTTAATCCATATCGAATAAGAAATAAAACACCAATTTCATTACTATATTTACTTAAGCAAGCTACTTATTATTATACAATTACTTTAAAATCATTCTGTGCACCGCTCTTCAAAGAAGACGCTGCGATTTTTTGCAATTTTATTAATAATCGCAATAGGCCAAAGATCCGTGTAATAGTGTAATGTTATGAGTATGATCGCATGGCTCATGTGTTCCGGCAATCGCACCAAGGTTGCAATCGCTTGTTACTGACTTTTAAAGCTGGTTGTGTATTACAAGCTATGTACTTGTTTTGCTACTTGCAGTCTACTTGTAAATAAAAAAAATGAAAAAAAAATTACGTAAACCTATTACAGGCACTTGCAAATAGTCTAAACAATAATTTTGTATTCAGTATCTATCAGTAATCTATAATTATCATAATTTATAAATTTTAAAATTAAACAAGTATTTAAGTTATTATTTTAATTATGTTTCTTAACGTCTTTGTTTATTATTGAACTACACTCGGTTCCAAAAATAACGGGTCAGTCACATAAACCCGACTATCTCACGAACTACGTATGCCATCCTAATGAAACGAAGACTGTTCAATAGACAATTTAATTATACAGATAAAAAATAAAATAAAACTTAGTTGCACCCACAATATTAATCTCTAAATTAAAAAAAAACTAAAGTTGTCATATTTTTCTTAAGATTACATTTTTTTTATGATTGTTTTTTTGCTGTTTTTCATCACTTTCTTCATTTAATACTTTGTATTGCCTCCACGAGCTCTTCTGACAGCTTCCAGGCGATTAGGCATGCTGTACACCAAATTTCGGAGCCGGTGCTGAGGAATACCTTCCCATTCCTCCACCAGTGCTTGTTTGAGCTCGGGAAGCGTGATTGGTGGGGGGTTTCGACCTTTCACGCATCTCTGAAGCTCGTCCCAGGCGTGTTCGATGGGGTTTAAGTCCGGGCTTCGCGCTGGCCATTGCATGAGTTCGATACCGACCTCTTCAAGGTAGTCATGTACAATTCTGGCGGTATGGGGACGCGCATTATCATGCATTAATATGCTATGCCGGTCCATCCTGGCCATGAAAGGACCTACATGTTCATTGAGGATCTCTTCCACGTACCTCTCTGCATTTAGAGTTCCATTTTGAATGAGTACCAGCTCGGTGCGGGCCTCAGCAGAAATCCCAGCCCAAACTTGTACGGAGCCTCCACCGTACGCCACTTTTTCCTCCACACACGCTTGATGGAAGCGCTCCCCTGGTCTTCTGTACACCAACTGCCTACCATCATGCTTATAAAGCATGAATTTAGACTCGTCCGTGAACATTACCCTAGACCAATCGTCTAGTGTCCAGTTTAGGTGCTCGCGCACGTATCTCTGTCTTGCAATTCGATGTCCCCGTTCCAGTTTGTGGCCATTTGCGGGCCTCAATGGTTTCAAATTTGCTTCAGAAAGACGTCTTCTTACTGTTTGAGCGCTTAAATTGCCACCTCCAAAGCGAATAAAGTGAGTTTTTAGACCAACAGCAGTTTGAAAACGATTTCGAAGCATTGTAGCCACCAGTTGTCTGTCTTCCCTGGCCGTTGTGCATCTTGGTCTGCCATTTCCTGGTCTTCTAAGGTGTGATCCGGTCTCTTGGTACCGCTGGACTACCCGCTGAACAGTCGACAAAGATACACCAATGTTTCTGGCTGTTTCACGCTGGCTCCGCCCAAGTTCCAAAAAAGTTAGGATTCTGGTACATTCCTCTAGCGTGACTGCCAGGCTTCACCTCACAGAATAATAATTATGCACGTGGAAGACGTTCACGATATTTTTTTTTGTGACAGAATAGAAATGGAAAGCATCCATAATGACATAAAACAAAAATATTGTTTTTAAAAATAGTCATTTTTTTAAATTTTGTTTTTCTAATGAAGTTTTTTTCATCAACCAGTTTAAATAATATGCTATTAGAAGCGCAACTAAACAGTCTTTATTCTGTTTTTTATTTCATTGATCTAACTTTTACAGTTCTGGAGGTATTTCAATTTTTGTGACTGACCCGTTATTTTTGGAACCGAGTGTATATTGTGTCAAATAGCTTGTTCTGTCTATATTAGGTTAGAACAATTGTAATTGTTGTATTCTTGTTAACCCCTCGTGCTAAGCTAAAATGGCGATCGAACCGGCAACCACATAATCACAAGTCCGACGTCCTAGCCATTGGGCTACTGCCGCTATTTATATCTATACTAACATTATAATGAGAAAAGGATAGATTTATTGTTTGTTTGCATTGTATTTACTCTTAAGATACTGGACCGATTTCAGAAATTCTGTAACCATTAGAAAGCGACGTTATCCAAGAGTAACATAGAGTATATCTAATTATGAAGTTCTCATGGGGACAGGTGCGTAGAGGGTGAAACCGCGAGCGATAATTTTATAAAATATACGAAATCCGAAATACCTATACTTTTCAATTTAAATCAATACACGCCCGAAATCTCCGTAGCGTTGGCTCGCTATAGATCTCGGAGGTCGTGAGTTCGATCCCCATTCCGCACAAGAAAACTTTGTGTAAATTCTAAGATTTCTTTCCGGGTCTGATTGGTTGAGCGACTACCCTCCGTGCCTCGGAAAGCACGTTGAGCCGTTGGTCCCAATTATTATAACATCATCTTTAATAATCGTATATCAAGGAACGGGCAGCAGCGTTTCCTTGTGTGGTACAACATAATACTGCGGTCACCAACCCGCCTGCCAAGCGTGGTGACTATGGCAAATACCCTCCATCAGAAGGAAGCCCATGTTCAGCAGTGGACGTTTTACGGGCTGATGTTGAATTTAAATCAATACAAGCAGTAACAAAAGGTAACGGCTAGTTTCTTTATCATTTTAACTTAACGAGCTTAAGCGCGGGCCGACCGCCAACGGGCGGGCGAGCAAGCTAGGCGGGCGAACATCGTTTCACCTCTTTTACATACTTCGGTTTACACCGCGAGCTACGACTATGTAAACCGAAGTATGTAAAAGAGTTAGGGTAATCCGTGCCAAGGATAAAGCCTTGGCACGGATTAACCTCGAGACACTATATACCTAATTTAATATAATAATAATAGTAATTCAAGTTTGTTAATTGAAGGATTTAGAGCAAAACAAATAGATTGAACAAGGATTGAATAATAAAATAAAGATTTAGTTATATAGTGCCAATGCACAAGCATGTTAAATACACTGACAAGAAGGAATAAAGAAACAATTATCAAACCAAAGACATTAATAATGGTGACTGTTTGGTTTATACACTTATATATGAGTTGTATAGAATCAAAAGCGGACTTGATCAAAGGAAAACAATAATAGATTGCCGCTTTTGATTCTATATGACTCTAACATAAACCGGTCAAGTGCGAATCAGACTCACGCACGAACAGGTAGACGCTTGAAAATGTTACGGGATCCGTACCATACCAGTCTGTCTGTCTGTCACCAGGCTGTATGTGAAGAACCGCGATAGCTAGACAGTAAAAGTTTTCACAAATGATTTATTTCTGTTGCCACTATAACAACGAATAAACCCATCCCATACAGCATACGACTGCACCGGTGGCTCAGTGGTTACGATAGTTGCCTCTGAGACCTGGTGTTCTGGGTTCGATTCCCACCCGGGACAATTATTTGTGTGGACCACAAATAGTTGTTCTGAGTCTGGGTGTTCTGTGTGTCCGTGAAATGAATGTTTGTAAAGTCCCCTGCGACACAGGGATTTATTTCCCTAGTGCGGGAGTTGTCTTTTAAACAAAGAAAAAAAAACGTTTTTTTTTGCCCTTTTTTGCTCGATATCACGGTAGGAACCCTTGTTAACAAGATCACAAGTCCGACGCCCCTTACCACTGGGCTGCGGCCGCTTAATATGTATAGGACTAACCAACATCTTAGTTTCATTTCATCATTTAACAATACAGTGTTGCTTGCTGCTACAAACTAGCTATACTTAGCTTAGCTATAGCTATACTGCAGTCTTATCGAGGTCGGTGAGCGGTCACATTATGAGCTATTAACCGTCCACTACATACATCATCATAACTCTACCACAAGGATCTTCTGATCTGGAACATCAACATTAGCTAGTTACTAATAACTTGTAATATGACATTTTACGGGTAATTGTTAACTGTAGTTTAGGCCATGCAACTCCAAATTATATAAAGCGGCCATAGCCCAATGGCTAGGGCGTCGGACTTGTGGTCTTGAGGTCGCCGGCTCGAACCCCACCCATTGCGCTACCGACGTGAACACACTCGTAACACAAGCATTTTAGCTTAGCACGAGGGGTGAACAAGAATACTAGTAGATTGCAAAAAATAGGCAAGTAATCTCAACAAAAAAAAAATTGGAATATCTTCTTAAAATTTTGCTGAACAAAAATATTGATGTAAAATGTTGTTGTTTTTCTTAGTTATCTAAGGAAAACGTTCAGCTATTAATATATGACAACCTCCGTAGCGTAGCGGTATTTGGCTCGCTTTAAGTCTCGGAGGTCGTGGGTTCGATTCCCACACCGGACATGAAATCTTTGTGTAAATTCTAAGATTTCTTACCGGATCTGGTTGGCTGAGGGACTACCCTCCGTGCCTCGGAAACCACGTTTAGCCGTTGGTCCCGATTATTATAACATCATCTATAACAAGCGTATATCAGGGAACGGGCAGCAGCGTTTCCCTGTGTTTTACAACATAATACTGCGGTCACCAATCCACCTGCCAAGCGTGGTGACTATGGCAAAAACCCTCTCTCGGGAGGAGGCCCATGTTCAGCAGTGGACGTTATAGGGGCTGATGATGATGATGATGATTAATATCTTAGATAATAATTATGAACGATACGACGATCTCAGACATGATGAAAATAATTTAAGTATATTGGAGTGAATAGGAATGCAAGGTTATGTGAAAAGGGACAAAATGAATATTAACACAATATATTGAACACTTTAATAAAACTAGTACGAGTACTTTATATTAACTATTTTTTGTCTCCTTATTGCAGCGTTTATCAGCTACTACATTTCAAAATTAAGAAAAGAAAATTTCACTTACATTTTACATAAAGCCATAGGAATCTCTCCAGGATCTGAAGGTAATGAAAAATACAGTTAACAATTACCAGTCAACCATATCATATAATAATTTGAATGGTAACATACTAATATTTATGACGTAGTATTTATGAATTGAATGTAGGTACTTAATGTGTGGTGATTGATCAACTATTCAGCCGCTAGTGAAATCGAAAAGCTGTCAAGGAATGATACTGAAGAGAGAGAAAGCTAAATAAAAACTCCATTCTGTAAAACCATTTTCTATCCCCGATCCTTCACTGTTCAAGCGGCTATAAGACAGGCTATAAAACGCCCTACCAATCGAAATAAAAAGTTGCAACTCAAGCTTTTCATTTAAAAAACGAGTTCAGGAGTTCACGTTTATATAAATAACGTGTATGTATCTAAGTATATATGTAAATATTAGTAGGTATGTATGTTAATTTGAGACCTACGCACACCATCCGTCTTTTCTTTTTCTTTTGAAATAAGCAGTACCTTTGCACAATTCCTTTCCTTATATATAAGTTTTTCATTTTTATTTGTTTTGCTGTGTGTTTGTACATAAATCGAACTTTTATGTGATGTTCGATGGAATAAGTGGAAAATTATATAAAGGTTAGGTTATAATTGAGATCTGTTTTTATAAACTGGGTATTAAATAAGTGAACTGTTTACACCATTAACACATACTGCAGATAATTGGAGGGTAAACCACACATTCAATATCTGCATAATTACAGGTGTTAATTTTAATGGACACAATTAAAGAATTCTTGTTTATTCAATGATTATTTTTATATAACAATAAGGTATTTTTAATGCAAAGTACTATTATTATCATATTTAACATCGTAATCACTTTAAAACTTGAAGGCCGTAAGTTCGATCCCAACGCGGGACAAAAACGGATCTATAGAATCTGGTTCGAATATGGCAGGGTAGTACTCAACCCGAGTTACTACCATGCCATACCATGCATGTTAAGCCGTTGTTCCATAAACTTTTAACATAGTCTAAACAATCGTATACAAGGAAACGGGCAGAAGCGTTTCCTTGTGTGCTACAACGTAATAATACAGTCACCAACCCACCTGCCAAGCGTAGTCACTTTGACTTAATATCTCTCTTGAAAGGCATGTTCAGCAGTGAACATTATCATCAGCCCGTAAAGATGATAATGACTATAAACACTGCTTCCAATTCATTACTGTTTTCTTGGTTGTTTTAATAACTTAACATTTAGGTAGTAAATTTTAATTTTAAAACGTCTATCGATATCATTTATCATCACTCTTCTTGAGATTTTCTATGTTGTATCGTTGGTGATAGAGGAATAGTTTTGGTGTCGTTCAGAGTTGGTGCGCTTCGAGGAATACCTCTCTCTCTATCTTTCTAACTATGGTGGTGGGGTAAGCCTTCCTTATTTGTCTCCTCCACTTCACTCTATCTCTAACACTTCTTCATATTGTTTAGCACTAAACCGGGAGTGAAAAGAGTTAGTGCCAAATTTTCCACCAGATCAATATCTGGTGGCCTCCTATTTACGTTACCATACCATCGCAGCCTATTCTCTTGTATCATGTCGACAATGTCGCGAATCCCAAGGATGTAACATAAGGATATTAATAATAAGGCTAGATCCAAAATGTGGTCCTTTTAAGAGACGGCGCCTATTGTGCGAAAATTCCTCTTTCTGGGAACCTAACCACCATAGGTAGCATGTACGCCATTCCCGCTCACAATTGCGGGCTTACTTTTGTCTTTTTCTAATATTATGTAGAGTTTTAATAAATATATTGAATGATAATAAAATGAATTATAATATTATTATGACAATGATTAATTGTTGTTGACCGAATGAGTCCGTTGATTTGGAAGCAGAATAACTCAAATGAAATAAGCAGTAATTGATTTAACACCCAAAAAGGATGTAGTATTGCTAAAAAATAAATAACTCTTATTTCTAACTAGTCGCCGCACGTGACGTCTCCTGCGTACATTCAGATTCAGTGAAAATATAGGTTAAGGTTATAAATATAGGTTGAATCATCTAGAACTACATACAGACGAAATACTAAATTCATTACGAAATCTTCGGAACTACAAGTACTAAAAGTCTTGGACACGGATAGTCCATAGAGGACACGGACTGGATACGGGTGATACACAACCAAACAAGACTTGGATCATTTAAGAAAAGATAAGATAACAATACAGATAAAATAGTAAGAAGTACCTAATAGTTAGAAATGTACAAACGGCGGTCTTATCGCAGACAGCGATCTCTTCCAGACAACCTTTGCATGGAATGAAGATGAATAAGAAGTAGCATGAAGGGTAGTAGTAGGCAATAGGTGATGGGAAAATAGAAGCAAGGAGTGAAATAATAAAATTATATAAATAGGGGAAGAAAATATATACGTAATACACCTAAAACGTAGAAAAGGATAACGTATAACATGAGAAAGTTGAATATAAATTATAGAGATAAATATAAATTTTTAACGTGGGTTTTAAAAATGTTTAGCATCCGAGAGCGTCTTATAGATGGAGGCAACGCATTCCAAAGTACATTGGTTATCAATAATTATAAGTATAGATAAACAAACATCAAACTCAGATCCAGTTTACTCTGAGTATCAATTTTGATTTGCATTTATATAACCTAATATTATTGCGTTCATGCAGATGAATTTAATTGCCGAGCCTCTTATTTGGTAAGTACAATTTATGATCTTCCTAAAGGTTACAGATCAACCTTCAAACGTTAATAATTTAGATCATTAAAGTATTCAATGTTAAAAATATTGCCATTAAGCTTCATAATTATTGCAAAGACTGAGGTTAGATTTCCGGATTTGGATCCGTCAAGTATTGTCTTACTGTCTAAAACTATATCTATACAAAAATATAAAGCCGAGGAATTTGTTTGCTTGAACGAGCTAATCTTAGAAGCTACTGATCTGATTTGAAAAGTTATTTTAGTGTTGGATAGCTCGTTTATTAGGCACGGAGGGTAGTCCCTCAGCCAACCAGACCCGGAAAGAAATCTTAGAATTTACACAAAGATTTACTGTCCGGCGTGGGGATCTTACTCTCCGAGATTTAAAGCGAGTCAAATACCACTACGCCATGGAGGTGTGTAGGAAATATTTAACTGTTTTGAAAAAATATTTATGTGTTAGATTGCCCATTTATCGAGAAAGGCTATAGGATATATTTAATTATGAAGTTCTTAAAGGAATGGGAGAAAGCGGATGAAGCCACGTTTGGAAGATCGTAAGGTATTATCCTAAAATTGTTTTAATGTACTAGTAAAATGGAATGTAAGATATATTTTAAACTAATGCATCATCTGTCTCTGTTTAACGATTTTCTTTTTTGGGTATGATTTGTTAAGATACAGACTATCCAGAAAGCTCTGTCGTGAGCATTCTACTTCGCTTCATCAGCTCGATTACATACACTGCTGAACATCAACAGACCTTAGCAAGACATGGTAGTTGACATATTATATATCCAAAATCAACACGCCTGGCAAGTGGATTTGTGATCGCAGTAAAGAAGTAAGTATCTTTGAGATGCTGCTGCCCATCCATCTCTTAATCGCCTCTCATACTCAGAACAGCCATATGACTGTTATGAAAAATCGCTTAATCTTGTAATATCCTATTTATCTGATAGGTAACAAATAGTTTATGTAGACGGCGTTGCTTCAAAAGAGCATTTAATAAAAATGGGCGTGCCCCAAGGATCTATTCTGGATCCTTTTCTGTTCTAAGTTTACATAAATGATTCACCGTACATCATAAATAAACTGTCAGATATAGTTCTTTTTGCTGACTAGTATGAGAGCCATGGATACCCATGGCTCACATAAATAGTTGTCCCGGGTGGTAAACGAACTCAAAACACCGTGTCTCATAAACAACTACTGTAAACACTGAGCTATTAGTGCAATCAAACGATTATAGAACACATTATTTCTAAATCAACGAGGCTACCAAGTCTCATGACTCGATCCCAATACTCTTTGTAAATCCCTGACCAAAATGCATGACCATCATAATCCATAATCCTCCTTTGTTCAAAATCACTTTAAAATTAACAATATTATAATGATGAAGCAATAAAGTGCATCCGCAAGAAAAACCACTGTTTGTGTAGAAGCAAGATGTAAGAACAGGTTTAATAATAGTTCTTGAGATGTAGCCGGACGTACAGACAAGTGACTCGTGGTTATTATAATAGGAACATTGAATATTGAGCGGAGCATACACAAGATGTTTACTTGTTTAGCTATATTTTGTGATTACGTTGTTTGTTGTGTCAATGAAACTAACCTAACCTATTTTGGGTGTAACGGAGTATAAAGTGAACTTATGGTTGTGCACACGCTTTTGCTAACTTCCTATGCCCTCGTAGACCTGGAGTCCGAGAGACACGCCAACTGTAAAGTAGAGCGACAGTTGCACAAAACACCCCTAAAAAACAAAAAGCCATAATCCCACAATCTCATCGACAGCGACCGCCCTGAGCCAACGTCCAAGTCCCACAGGGGACACCCTCTTGCGCAGGTTGCTTAGTTTGTAGGGTTTAAACGTTTTATCTAGGCTGGAGCTCTGCTCACCTCTAGGCCCGGTGAAGTAGCAAAACCTCGGGAATAACTAAATAATATGTCCGTCCGAAAAAAAAATGTCCCTTTTGCTCTATAATTCTACGCAGATGGCTAATAGAGATTGGCTGCCATGGCTAGTTTTAGTTGTCCCTCGGGAATAATCAATAGTAAATTTTATTGAGTTGATTGGAATAGCAGTCTTCCATAGATAAAACCACTCTAGTCTGTCTATGATAGAAAAGATTCATCCACTTTTATGGCTAAACTCCCACCTCCTTGAGAAGTTCATCATTAACTAGTGCTCATGTTATTCCTGAATAACGGGACTTGAAAATGTCGTTTTTTTTTAAATTGGTGCAGAATTTAAAATCCTATTGTTCAATGCAAATAAAAAAATAAATTTTTCCTCTTTATAAATTTTCTCACCACCGTGACATAGTCAAAGTAAAAAATAAACTTGTTAATAATAATCGATTCAATAACTTTTTTAAATATTTTTTCTTAGGATAGACATAATGTTGTAATGCCAAAACCCCCCCTTCAAAGAAGGACCCGTATATAGCAGTTGACGTTGAACAGGCAGATGATGATGAGGATGATTATGATGATATTTGGTTAACCACGAAATGTTGGCTACTTCAGACACAGCTTTTTGAAAGAATAATCTTAGAATGGAAAATATGCTGAAGATTCTTAAAGAGATTTTTGTAAAAAGGCGTAAAAGATTGTTTCAAAAGTGTGTATCGAGAAATTTAAATATTTACGTTCAAAGTCGCGGTCATAATCAAGTATTCAATAAACACAACCAATGTGACCTTAAACAAGCAGTTAAATTCACATAAATGTAATAAAAATAACAGCTCATCGTTTTGAATATGCTTTTACTTTTTATAGTGGTTACTTGATATCTCAGTCGGCCTTCAATAACATTGTTTGGATGACTGAACTTACTTTTTTAATATTTAGATATAAAATTTTATACCTATGTCCTTAGTCCTCAGATTTCAAAGTCATTATTTGATTTTTGACATATTTGAAGTTTATTATATTATATTTTAAGGTGAAACAGAAGCATTGCTTTTCAACACGGCAATAATGCTAGCATTCTGGGAACCTTTCGATGTAATATAGATTAAGAATAAATTGTCTATATAAAGATATCTCCGTAGCGTAGCGGTATTTGGATCGCTTTAAGTTTCGGAGGTCGTGGATTCGATCCCCACACCGGACAAGAAATCCTTGTGTAAATTCTAAAATTTCTTTCCGGGTCTGGTTGGTTGAAAGACTACCCACCGTGCCTCGGAAAGCACTCAGCAGTACAAGCGGAGTACGAGCAAGGACGGACAGACGGACGGACATGACGAAACTATAAGGGTTCCTTGTGGACTACGGAACACAAAAAAAAATATAAATGACTACACTGGTGGCTACCATTGCACCATTGCAGTCATAATTTCATTCTATACATTTAAATCTTTACCTCTCTACTTACTTTTATAAAACTACATCGCCCCAGTTAATGAAACATTGCTTAGCCATTTTACCATTCATCTAAGTCCGTGATGCATCGCAACGGTCCATTTCTGCTTTTATTCATAATTTACTAAACGAACTACCGTCAATCACCACAATATATTTGTATCATCATTGCGAAAGTGTAATGTAAATAAGTTGCATTATTTATTGCGAAGCTGCCAATCAATAATTGTGATGTTTTGTTGTAGCTAGATCTATATCTGACTGGCTATTATCGATTGTGAAAACTGTGACTGTTGCCATTAGTAGAACCTTCTGATGCCCGCGTAGACTCGAGGTCCGAGAGGCCTACGAACTGTGAAATAGCACAATAGTTGCACATAACACCTCTAAAAAATTTAAATAACATAATTTTTCGATTCCCTCGCCAGTGACCGCCCTGAGCCGAAATCGAAAGGACTATGAAAGATCTCGGAGTTTTTTATGGACTTTCCTCTCCGGGTGTCACAACGTTGGTAGACAGAGAAAGACTCGTAGGAAGCTAGGCTAGGATCCGTTCGACTTCATGACGCGAGGCTCGCGACGCGTTCTATGCTAACAGACCCGATCCCAGCACGTGCTGGTTGATTTTATTTGTATACCTATATAATATATAGGTTAGGTTGTTATATTATAAGGTTGTTATGTTATATTATAATATAATACGCGACATAACAACATTGGTAAATTTTTTATTAATAATATTATTGTTTAAATGTAATCTAATTTATTAGTCAAGATTTTTTTGTCATAATCATTTTATTTTACATAAAATAAGTATCACCATAGATTCGTCGTCCCAGTGTTCAATATTTGTAAAATGTATGTTATGAAACGACTGTCACAAATAAAAAGGAAAAGATTTATGGTAGCCTCTCCACAAAGGTACTCCATAAACTAAAGAGAAACGATAACCGTGCTATCTTTATTTTTTTGTAAAGCAAATATCTATTGAAAACATGTTGAGATACTACAAATAAAATCGTTATTCAATACCATAAATTAAATTAAATATTCGTTGCTTATAGACATGCGAAATGTAGCTCACTGAAAAGAAAAGAGAGATCTAGCTCTTTTGATCAAAAGAACTATATCACTCTTTTAGCTCTTTAGCTCACCGAATAACTCTTTTAACTCTTTAGCTCAATTGAGTTACTTGCGAGCTACAGATCAAATTGAGCCGCACGAGACAACTAACTCTTTTAACTCTTTAGCTCACCGAATAACTCTTTTAACTCTTTATCTCAATTGAGTTATTGGCGAGCTACAGATGAATGAGAGAGAAAACAACGATGTTTGTTTTGTTGACAAAATCACAAACTTGTTCCCTAAGGATTTTCATACTTATGTAAAAGTGCTAAAGTATTTTTACTTTTAAAACAACGACGATAAGAGTTATTTTACTATGACGTATTGAGCCGAAGAGTCGGTCAGTGAGCGTCATGCGAAATAGTTCACCTGTTCGTCGGGGAAGTTCGGGCATTGTCGGGCCGCCGTCGGCGGTCGTCGGTTACTAAAGCCGAGTCAGTGAGCCGTTGAGCTAAATGAGCTAGTGAGCTATTCTGTGAAGGACTGAGCTACTGGGAGCTAGATTGTGATTGGAGAGCTAGTTCAATTTTTTTATATCTCTCATTCGCGAGCTACCCATGTCTAGTTGCTTACAACCTTTTTCAATGAATCAATATTCTTTATTAAGTGTTTACAAATTATTTAAAAAGCATTACTTACAGAAGATAATATATTACAAAAAGGTTAAACAGATGTGTTAAGTACGTACCAATAGTATTCCCAATATGAGATTACATCTTAAGCTTGACTTAGCTCCGTAGTGTAGCGGTATAAATCTCGGAGATAGTACGTTCGATCCCCAAACCAGAAAAGATAGGTTGGGGAAAAAGTCTTATCTCATTATAGTATGTATGAACTTGTAATAAAATCTCTTTGACTATACTATTTGTATCTGGCTGGTTTCGGTATCATTGAAAGTTTAAATTTTAAAGAACATAATTCCAAATTCAAATTAGCAAAATGTGTGATTTTCATTTGTTTCTCGTACTGTCAAGATGCACTCATCTTCATCTTCATCAATCTAATGAAGATACATTTCAAAATTTTACTACAAAAAAGGTTAAAATGCACCGCAAGCCGTGAAAAAATTTGCGATGTTTATGGACCTAGTGCAGTGTCTGTGAGAGTAGCACAAATTTGGTTTAAGCGTTTCAAATCCGGAAATTTTGATGTCAAAGATGCACGTCGCTCTGGTCGCCCTATTACGGATAAAATGGATGCCATTTTTGAAAAAGTGGAGCAAGATTGGCATATCAGTAGTCGTAACTACTGATATCTTGCTTGCTCCAAGCACGTAGCTGAAGAACTAGGAATGGACCACAAAACTGATTAGGCGCATTTGAAAAAAAATGGGTACACTAAAAAGCTCGATATTTGGGTACCTCACGAGCTCACTGAAAGAAACCTAATGAACCGTGTACTCATTTGTGATTCTTTATTACGACGTAATGAAACCGAAACATTTTTGAAGAAGCTGATATCTGGTGATGAAAAGTGGATCACGTACGACAAGAACGTGTGAAAAAGGTCGTGGTCAAAGGCCGGTCAGGCTTTACAGACTGTGGCAAAACCCGGGTTAACTCGCAACAAGGTGATGTCGTGTGTGTGGTGGGATTGAAAGGGCATTATTCATTATGAGCTGTTACCACCAGGCAGGACCATCGATTCTGAACTCTACTGCGAACAACTGATGAGATTAAAGCAAGAAGTTGAGAGAAAGCGGCCGGAACTAATCAACAGAAGGGGTGTGGTTTTTCATCATGATAACGCTAGACCTCACACATCTTTAGCCTTTCAGCAAAAATTAAGAGAGTATGGCTGGGAGGTGTTAATGCATCCTGACCTTGCACCTTCAGATTCCACCTGTTTCGGTCTCTTCAGAATTCTTTAGGCAGTGTCAGGTTATGATCACGAGACGACTGCCTAAACCACTTGTCGCGGTATTTTTATCAGAAGTTAAAAATTTCTATAGCAATGGGATCATGTCCCTACCTACAAGATGGCAAAAGGTTATCAAACAAAATGGTTCCTACATACTTTAGTTAAATGTAAATAAACTATATTAAAAAATGTTTTGAATTTTCTTAAAAAATGCTAAGAAACTTTTTCCCCAACCAATAGGTTGGGGAAAAAGTAAAGTAAAAGGTATAATAATACCAGCAGCGTTTCCCCATGTTATCACATAATACTGCTTACTAACCCGCCTTCCAAGCGTGCACGGCAAAAATCCAGGTATAACCCCTATCGAGCAGCTCATAGAGCATAATGAGTGTATGTTGTACCTTTCGTATATACTATTATTCACTGATGCTCAAGTAATTCAGAATAGAACTTATTAAAATTTTAAGGCGATTTCATGTCTTTTTTTTTACTTTTTGTAATAACGGCCCGACTATGTTACTTAGGGATAACTAGGAATATTCTAATGGTGAAAGAATTATCGAAATTCGTTCAGTAGTTTTTGAGTTTATTCGAAACAAACATACAAAAATACAAAATATTCCTCTTTATAATATTAATATAGAACTAAAGACTATATCACCATCTTCGTCACACAGTCGTACATATATATAATAGATGCATTAAGCAAGAATAATAAATAATATTCCAAACATTTTCAAGCATAACTATATTAAGATAAAATATCTTTTGAATCTCCTATCCTTATTTGAACTAAATCCATGCTCATTACTCATTTGTACAAAGATTATGCGAACAATTACAACCACACATATCGGTACAATGACTACATTTTATAATAAACTAGCGACCCGCCCCGGCTTCGTACGGGTGCAATGCTGTCATATCTAAGCATACATAGGGACGGACAGACAGCGGCAAGCGACTTTGTTTTATACTATGTAGTGACTAACGATGAAAACTCAGTTTAAATTGAACCTTATCTACTTAGAAATACGTATAACATTACCAATTAAATTGTGTCGATATTGTATAGTACCTATTTATATGTGCATAGAGTTCAATTTAGTACTAAATACTAAGAGTATTTGCCAATAAAATAATCGTGAACAGTTAGAGCTATTTGACTATTATGGTCACATCTAGGAGTTCGTCACAGTCAATAAAGTGCGCATGCGTCGGTATGTTAATAAATGTGCATCAATTCAAATACGGCATGCTTTAAATTGTTATATTATTATTTATTGTATACGCCGACGAAGTGAGCCTTGTAAGTCGATTGGTAATATCGTTCTACCGTAGTGAGTAGTAGGGATGGCGGTTCGAATTCCGGATCGTGCAAAAAATCACCTGAAGTCAAAAGATGGTGGTGTTACACTGTGATCAATTAAAAACATAATCAGAGACGCAAAAAGTTTCCGCTTATTAAAACAATCAAGAACAGTCAATATTCAATCCCCCCGCCAGCGACCGCCCTGAGCCCACAGGGGACGCCCTCTTGCGCAGGTTGCATAGTTTGTCGATTTTGAACCATTTATTAAGGCTGGAGCTCTGCTCGCTTTTATTAACCAGTGAGGTTGCAAAAACGTGGTTTACAATACCTAAATGAGTAGACTTGGAAATTTTATAAATTTTATTGCAAAGATATTATCTATTACTTTAGTATACAATTTTTTATATTACTATTTCAATGAAGCATCGCCATCATTTTAAGTCTTATAATGTCGAATTAATATTGAGTACTTACTATTAATCGATTGCAAATCTGATGAAACTTAGTAACGACTTCGTTATACTAATAACGTGCCCCTCCTTCACTTATTTTGCAAGTATTTATTGGTCTATGATAACGTAATTAATGTAATCAGTAACAGTAAAGTTTGACTTAGTAGGTTTGGACCATGTTGTTGTAACAAAGTGGTTGATATTTAGTTAGTTAATAGTTGGAAATAGTATTATTGGTACCTATTGGTTTTATAACTTAACTAGCTATAGTTACTTTAAGCTAACCACTCGAATTAGTGCTTTGATCATATTGGTCTTAGTGAAATGAATATATTACCTTACTTTAAAATAATACATACATAAAAAAAGTGAAAGTGACGTTATTTAAGGCATACTATCAGTCCTTTTACACGTGCAGCCTGTGGGTTGACTATTTGCAGATGGCATACAGTGACTTGAGAGTACAGTACAACAATGCATTCAGAATGCTGATGAGGCTGCCGCGGTATTGCAGTGCCTCGGGCATGTTAGCCGTTAGGCCCACGTAGACAGCTTCGCTGCAGTCATGCGCAAGCGTTGTACTTATGTTTTAACACGAATGCGCGCTAGTAACAACAGCATCTTGGGCGTATTGTCGGACCGATGGGATTCTCCAATGCTCGAGGCCTGGATCAGACGACACACTGTCAAGTAAACACGCGCACGAGTATCAGAGTATCCAATAGGTCATGTTTTATGTTTTTAAAGTGTTTTGTCTTGTCATTACAAACATTAGTTTCTCATAAGCATTTCTGTGTTACTACTTAATAATTCTATGGATTTATATCTGAAATAAATGAATAATAATAATAATAAAGAAACTGAGGTATGTTCGTGTTACATGGTCCTCTTAACAGCTTTGGCCAGATAAGTTAGTTCTTAGAGGGATATTGCAATTATCACCAAGCTTGGCACTTGGAAGCCGAAATTGTGATCGCAGTAAGTAAATGGTAAGTCATCATCATTATCAGCCCGTATAACGTATACTGCTAAACATGGGCCGCCTTCCTCGATAAATGGGCTATCTTACCAATTTTTTTTCTAATCGTTCCAGTAATTTTTGACATTAGCGCGTTCAAGTAAAGAAACTCTTCAGCTTTATATATTAGAATAGTTTATCCGGCCTAGGATCACACAGGTACAATTTCTGATTTTCCTGTTACTATCATCATCATCAATCGAGATCAAAACTTTTAATCAAGGTAGGCAGTGGTTTGGCATGCTGTGTAGGTATACTCCTAGCACTGCTTATGTCCAGCAGCGATATCAATTACCAACATGTGAGCCGGTAGCTTGTTTGCCACCGTAGGCAATAAAAATAACCCGTAATTTATTAGTTTTTTTTTCGGACGGACATTTATTCAGCGGCTTATGCTACTTCACCGGGTATAAAAACGAGTCCGCTGTTGAAGATGGGTCTCCTCTTAACAGACCTTGGCAAGCCAGGGTTGCTGAGGTATATTTGCTTATCTATGGAGTTCCTAACCTAACCTAACGAGGTGAACGAGTAGCTTCGCTGGAATCGTTGGATGTTTCGTTAGCTTCGTTCGCATCGCTGACGTAGGTTAGTCGGTAGCTCGCGGTGTGAACCGAAGTATGTAAAAGAGGTGAAACGATGTTCGCCCGCCTAGCTCGCTCGCCCGCCCGCTGGCGGTGTAGCCTGCGCTAACCTTGAGCTGATAGATAATGCTGCCTTTCCATCAGCTGATCGTCCCTTAGTTGCCTCTTACGATACCTTTGGGCAGACATGATGTGGTCTATTCTTAGCTGAAAACCGGAGTCTGATTCAAACAGATTAAGAGATGATCTAATATTATCATACCTCAACGAATAGAGTCTTAGAAATATTACAAATTACATACTAATTACAATATTAACTGCTATAGTATTAATAAAATACTATGAAATTACTATTTCAATCAATTGCTAATTAACACTCGATCATAAAATAAGGCTTCTATGGATTAATGACACATCTTTATTACGTTTGTTAATACAACTTTTAGTTAAGTTAGTTACTGAATGGTAGGTATAAAATGGTATATATATGGTGCGTGCATTTGCTCACATCATTGTACAATATTACATGATTGTGATAAAAGACTTGACATAAACAAAAGAAACAGAGTAAACGAGACGAAAAAAATAATCTCAGAGTTTCTTTTTTTCATTTCTTCTCCGTGTTGTTCACTTAGGTAGCTAGTGAAAGGTTGCGGTTTAGCTAGGGTAGGATCCTCGACGGCAGGACCGAGGACCGCGTTGTTACTTATTCTCCGAACTGTGATCTCGTGCCAGCGATCATCACCACTGTTCGTTAATTTTCTCTATACTCCAGTGGCACCCTGAGCGTTGGTAACCTAACCCCTTAAGGGTGCCCTTAGGTGGATGTCGCTTAGACTTTGGCCGGATTCTTGGAAGTTAATTTTAGACCTGTCATCTTACTTTAATGTGTACATTTGTCATTTATCGCACGACAGACGGACAGACTGATTAAAAATTCTGTAAGATTAAATAATTTTAACAATGTTTTTAGCTACGTAAGGGATACTTTTGTTAGATTTAGTCTTACAGTGTTATTTTGACAAGTACAAGAATAAATTTCATTATTTCATATATTATTTCAAATCCAGCCGTGCCGGGGCCGTGGGGACCGGGAGCCAAATTAATTTATAAATACCTCGCAGCGGCCCTCTTAAGTGCGGCACGTTCTCCGAGTGCTGGTTTCTACTTTGCACAGCAGGTAAGCATTGCCATTCAACGTGGTAATGCTGCCAGCATTCTGGGAACCTTGCCAAGTAGAATAGATTTAGAATAGTAGTATATAAGTTAGTTTTATTTTTAATTAGTTACTTTTAGTTTGTATTTTATTCATATAAATAAATATTTTATATCTTATAATAAAAAAAAAATCCAGCCGCGGAAACCACATTGAGACGTTGTTGGTCCAGATTGTCATAAAACGATTCACGTACTGATAAAGCTCGCTTTTTTTCGGACGGACATATGTAGTTAGCCGAGATGCTTTTGCTATTTCATCGGGCATAAAGGCGAGCAATTGCTTAAAAACTAAACTAAGCAACCTGCACAAGTAGGACTGGGTCAGGGCTAGGGCGGTCGCTGGCGGGGATATTATAGAGGGATTATGACTTTTAGTTGATGAGGGGAGTTTTGTGCAACTGTCGCTCTACTTTACAGTTCGGGCCTTTCGGACTTCGGGTCTACGAGGGCACCGAAAGGTTCTTTGCAAACTAAGGATTGGAATGCAAGGGCGGAAAATTACCCACGATGCAGATCTGTGTCTACGCGCGGTTTGCTTCCCGTCTCCGAGCCAGGCAGCGTAGTACGATGGCCCTGAGTCAGATAAACACTTCTCTTCGCAAGTGATCACCTTAGGCCAGGATTTCTCAAACTTTCGACTCCACGAACCCCTGTTAAAATTTCCAGGTAACAGCGTAACCCTAACTAATTATCCCCCCCCCATCCCCTCCCGCCAAAGAAAATAATAAAATTAACTGTTGAAGAAAATAAGGTTATTTGAATAAAAGGTAAAAAATAAAGTGCCGAAAGAAATATATTTTTAATATTAATGTGATGGGTGTGCTTGTTTCTTGTCGCAAATGGAATCAATTTTAGGAGTAATTTTGAACAATTTTTAACCTTAATTCTGACTCGGTATCAAGTCGATTTCTGTATTTAGTTTTTATCATGACCAGGCGTGAAAACCCACTCTCACATAAGTATGTTGTAGCAAAGGGTAAAAGGAAATTCACCGCTTTGCGGGAGAGTTCGGAATACTCTGCCTGTCTAGCTGCCCAAAATTCTATCAAAGACATCCTTTTTAAATCAGCTTGAAGAGTTTCATCTACGCACATTTCTAATAATGACTCCTGTTGCTTAATACACAAACTCGAAATTATGCTCTCGTTCGTGACCGCAAACAGGTAACGAATCCAGCCATCTTTAGCATTATCAATATCCGGAAAATACCTTTTCAGTTCGTCGGAGAGCTGAGAAAGATGCAGAACAATTTCAGCCCTTATTTCGGAATCCACGGATAAGGCGTTTGTGTGCCGCGCGCGCCTGCCACATATTGAGCCACCATTACGTAAATCTTGTCGCGAACCCCCTGCCGTCGAATGGCGAACCCCACTTTGAGAAACCCTGCCTTAGGCATTAAAAGCCAGCGTAGCACTGCGGAGCTGTTTGGTATAGCCTACGCCTCCGCGCCGATTGGAAGAAACTGTGCACAGGACGCGCCATTGCGCCTATTGGCAGAAAAAGAGCGAAGGACGCGCCACCGCATCGTTTGGCAGAAACTGCGCGCGGAACTTGCCACCATGTGCCGCCGCTTTGTCAGTTTGTCGTAGCAAGCGGATTTCCTATATGAACTGAACTGAGATATTATGAACGCGAAATTATGTAAGTATTGATGGATGGATGGATGGATGTTAGTAACTCTTTCACGCCAAAACTACTGTACGAAATTGGCTGAAATTTTGCACCGGGATAGGTTATACGTCGGATTACATGCTACAAACATAACCCTCCGACCCATTGGAGCAGAGTAACGCGGGTAAAAGCGAGGAGAGCAGCAAGTACAACTTTAAAATCTGTGGTCGCAATGCACGCGATGAAACGCTGTGCAGTTGAAAACTGTCTAACATAATCTATGACAATCTTATACTACGTAACGGACAACAGCGTTGACCTGAGTATTAAAAGTGCTTCAAAATATATGCCATCCCTTTAACAGCAGATATCATCAGAAGTAGTAGGTATTTAAGTAAGAGAAGAAATTTATGATACTTTTATTTTCCATAACAAATATTTTCAAAAAAATATATATTTTATTAAAAATATATTATTTCCTTGTATGTGCCTGTGTATAAATGTATTTTCTTTCTTTCTTTCATTTTTAATTTATAACGCTGAAAAGTTTGCTTGTGTGCTAGTACATTAATTATAAAGTAGGTATGTATATGAAAATACGTAAAAGGTCTATATCACTCTTAGATACACTGAAGGTGTTACTAACATAGCCAGTATTGGAGTGCGACAGAAGAAAAATGTATTTTAAAATCGATTATTTTTTTTGGTATGGAAAATAAAATAAACAATTCTACTGTAATGCTTTCACTAACGTTATCACTATTATGTTACTCTGTATACTGTTAAAGGGATGGCATATATTTTGGAAGCTCCTCAAATATTGTGATATGATATTTCGTAATAATAGTTTGTATAGATAGTATTTATAGTCCAAGAAAATTGCCATCTAGGCTCTACAGTCCGCGCTATTCTCGTACCAACCTTATATTCTTTTCCCTTATGCGGTAAACTGAAGAGGTATTTCGCTATGATAATCTCATCTAATATGGTTACAGTTCATGCTTACTATAATAGTTATAATTCCATGCCATGGGCGTACCCAGATATAAATGTGGGAGGGGCAAAATGCTGCTTTTAGAACAAAGGACGGTAAATGGGAAATGAGCCGTATCTGAATTTGGACTATACTAGCTTTCCCGAGCGCTTTTTCCCGCGTAATGGGCATGAGGACAAAAAAAATCTATTTAGTCCGTCAGATTATTAAAAAATATTGGACATGTATTTTTTTATTTATCAAATCAATAAAAATTGACAAAGATACAGAGCAAAAACAAACTATAAAGTTCAGGAGAGGGGGGCTTGTGACGTCGCTATTAGGTAAAATTGTACCTAATAGTGACGTCACACAAAATTTTTAAGCGCTGTATCTTCGTCATTTATTGCTTGAGGAACGAAAAAAAAATACGTGTCCAATATTTATTGGTAATCTAACTGACGGACTAAATAGATTTTTTTAGTCCTCATGCCTATTCCCGTAGGAATTATTTATATTCATAAAATATAGCTTATGTTACTCGTAAATAATAGGGCTTTATTTATTTTAAATATTGTTTAAATGGGTTATATTGTTTTTGAGTTAAAGCTTAACTAACAAAGCTACCAATATTTTCTTTTTACAGTGTTGGGTAGTAGTTTAGAGTGTAGAAGAAATTATCTGAAACTGGATCCGAGTTCCAGAGGTTGATAGTTACCCCTCTATTACCTTCTTGGAACACCTATGCGTTCGACATTTACAGTGATCGAGTACGTGACCACAGCGATGTATACCATAGAGCGATCAGAACCGTCCAACGCGATTTTATCTTTTTAACTTTTTATTTCAAAAGGATATTTATGTAATCAGCCTCGACGCTTTTTTACTTCATCGGGCATAAAGGCGAGCAGGGTGCCAGACTTGTTAAATTATTGATATACTATTATGCGCCCACTGTGGGCCTAGGACCTCGGCTTAAGTTTGTCGCTGACGGAGTGTTTAATGGCTTATGACTTTTAGTTTTTCCTGGGAGTTTAGTGCAGCTCTACTTCGTGTAGGCGAAGGAATTGGAAAGTTATTTGCAAGCTAAGGGTCGGGAGGGATCTTCTCCGGCGGTTCGGAAAGTAGGGCTTTTCGATCGAAATTCAAGTTTTATATCTTTATTTTAAACCCTTTTTTTATTAATACCTCTGCCAATTGGGAAAAGCCGTATTTAAATACGTTGAGTATTATAAGAGATCTATCGTACGTACAGGGACACAGAAGCTAGACGGTGGGAAACTTTGTTTTTATAGGGTACCTATTTTGGGTTGTAAATATAAAATTAAAGATTATAAGAAAATTGAAAATTTGCAACTATTATATAAAAAAGAAAAGCCAAATTATGAGAAAAGAGAGAGGTTATTACGGCAATCTATTTGGGGAGGTCTAGAAATTTACATTGTACAAGTTATTGTTTATTGTTTATAGTTTTTTTTTTATTTTATTTATAATTTTTTCTTCATACAAGCACGTCGGTTTTGGGTGGATCTTATTTGACCTTTTGCGAGGATGTCTCCGATTTGGTCAGAGAACGTTTGTCGCGGTCTTCCCCAGCCGAATGTTATGAGAGTAATGAAGCGTAATGAAGCGAAAGATGTATCCCTACACGGGATCGTAGCAATTGGAGGTCCATTGTCTCTGCCAAACCCGCTGGGAAACAGGCGTTAGCGTACCTATGTATGTATGTTATAATTTATTGTATTTTTATAAGAACAGGGTCCACGGAGAACTTAAAAACTCCTGAAATAAGGGTTTTTACCGATATTATTATTTATTCACTTATAACCATAAAACGACTGTCATACTGAACTTCGATGTTCAAAATACCGATGTACTGTATTCATAAAGTTTAAAATTACGAATTACGATTAAACAGTCCTTTTACTTAACATGGGCCTCCTCCTAACAGACCTTGGCAATTTATTGTCGTTTAGGAATATTGCCATAATCACCACGCTGTATAGACGGATTAGTGATAGCATTACGGTGGTAATAAGCCTTGAGCTTATAGATGCTGCTGCGCATCCATACATCCCTTAGTCGCCTCTCACGACATTCCTAGGAAAACATGCGGTTGTCTTTTCTAAGAACCAGTCAGCCATAACGTAAAGGTAACTTAACTTAGTATTGCAACGTAATATTCGCAACAGTGGTATCAATTCGTACATTCGAACTCACTTTTCGCCGGTCCATGCTAAATTTCTAAATAGGATTGCGCAACGGTAGGCACACCTTAGTAGCCCTAGTATCAGTTTGGTAACGGGTCAAAGGGCACAAGAGTACTACGTTACCCTCAAAGCTACTCGTGATGTACAAATGTGTAGTAATTATACATTATGATATGCTAAATTGAACTGCAAATTGTAAAAAGGGAGTTATTGCCACAAAGTTGACAAATTAATATGAAACTTACATCATTGACTTTAAGTGTATTCTATTCAGACAATTTGTTGGTTTTTATTCCTTTCTTCCGAATTTTAGAATTTATATAATAGCAATCATAAAAGAGGCATATCCGGTAGTTTGTTAACGATTATATGAAATGGTTCTTGTTTAACTTGTAAATTATGACTTAGTTTAACCAGGTCTATATTAAAGGGCCACTAGGTCCTTTCTTCTAGTCTTTTTATAGTTATTTTATAAATAAAATATACCACGAATTTACCTTAAGAATTTTATGATTCAACCTCCGTAGCGTAGCGGTATTTGGCTCGCTTTAAATCTCGGAGGTCGAGGGTTCGATCCCCACGCCGCACAGGAAATCTTTGTTTACATTCTTAGATTTCTTTCCGGGTCTGGTTGGTTGAGGGACTACACTCCGTGCCTCGGAAAGCACGTTCGTCTCGACTGTTTATCATCATCATCTATAATGATCGTATACCTCGGGAGCAGGCCCATGTTCAGCAGTGCACGTTGTACGGGCTGATGATGATTTTATGATATTGTGTAGGTAATAAATATATGTTAGAGAAATAACTGTAATCAATTTAAGGACCGACAGACGGACAAATTATAAAAATCTGTAAAATATGTACTGTATACATTGTGACGTGAAGTACCTACAAGTGTATGTAAATACCCAAGTGCTGAATAAATTTCATTATTATTTCACGTGATTGAATCTGCGGATAAAATTCAATTCAACTTTTAGGCATTCTAGAATAGTCATTCCAATCGTTTTTGCAAATGAGCGGTCATTTACAAAAACAATTGGAATGACTAACTTTATTACGTGGTATTAACCCGATTTTTATCAACCCGAGTGGCACAACCACGTTCCGCATATTTAGATTTCATATAGATGCGCACAGGTGGGCTAACATGAGTGTAGGCATGGACGTAAACACGGGGACCAATACTCAACCGCGCGGGACAAGTAGTTCTATGCTCTATGCCAATACATAGTTTGGTTGACTCCTGACATATCTCAGGAGTCAGCGCCTTCTCCCAATATTATTATTATACACTATAAGTCAAATGAAGAATACAGAACAAGAAGAAAGAAAAAAAATGACTTTCAAAGATGTACAAGCGAAAATCCTTACTAATATCATAAAGGCGAAAGTTTGTATGGACGGATGGATGTTTGTTACTCTTCCACGCCAAAACTACAGAACGGAATTGGCTGAAATTTTGCACCGGGATAGGTTATACGTTGGATTAACATATAAGCTACAAAACATCACGCTTCGAGCCACAGGAGCAGAGTAGCGCGGGTAAAACCGTAGGGCGCAGCTAGTTAACTATTATATATCCCAAATTATCATAAACTACGTATGAGTATGTGCGTGCGTGTGTGAATTTTGTGGATTCTGATTCCATTAATAGAAAAACTTAAAATATTTTTACTGCGTAAGTATTTCAAATAGTTACGCATCAGTATTACAGTTTTATTAAACGCAATATGTCCTGCTTTCATATACTAAGTATGCTAGATTCGTTCTTCAGATAATCTAAACGTTTAAAGGTTGATTGTTAACCTTTGACATGGAGTACTTTTCAACATTGGTCTAGATCTGCTATATGGCACTAATAAAACCTAATAAGTGTTAGGTTGCGTCACATCGGAGCGAAGAACTTTCGAACTTGTACTCCTCATGCTCCGTCTTGTGCGTGTAGCTCGAGTTCTTTTCCCCTGCGCTGAACAATAAGTGCGTAGAATCTATTCTTTCCGGGTCTCGTCTCAACAGGACCTTTTTTTTTATTGTTGTCCAGGCTGCATCTTATTTGCACGCTGGCGGTAGGATATGTGGGACTCGCCCTCTCCATAGCGTGGTATGCTAAACTCATACCACGAGGAGAGGACCCTACACTACTAAAACCTCCCGGAAATTCCTTCGATCCGCCGTTGGCGGGGGCCGGGTACGCATGAGCAATCCGGCCCCCCGATGGCACCCGCGACCAATATGGGGATCTCCTGGGCCACACTTATAGTGGCCCATTTGCCAAATAATAGGGTCGCCCGGAGTGTAGAGGCGTCCCTACTCCTCATGTCTCAACCAGGACCTACCCTCCGTCCCTCGGTAAACACGTTAACACGTTGGTCTCGACTGTCATAGTATAGCATAGTTATCATCTATAACAATCGTATACCAGCTAACGGGCAACCGCGTGTTGACTATGATACAACCTGCCTCTGGAAGAGGACCACATAAGTTCAGCACCGGACGTTATACGCTGATGATGATAAACATTTGCAACTTCTGAATAATGAAGCCTTCTAATGGTTAAAGAATATTTCAGTGTATGTTGTTGATGTGCCATAATAAATAAATAAGTTTATTCTTAACAAAGGAGCATTCAATATGAAACTAGTGGTAGAAAATTTTAACTTAACCCTTTCAAAGAGACATAAAAAGTAAAATTTAAGAAAACGAATGATTAGCGTACCTTGGTTCCCTATGACATATTAAAATTTAAAAATCTACGTATTAAATTATTTATCTGCTTTTGTTTTTTCGTATAGCGTAAGCTATATGAAAAAACAAAAGCAGAATACATACCTTATAATTACAGTAAGTTGTCTTTTTTCTACAAAAAGCTTTGTATAATGTCAGCTTAATGCGTGTTTGCCTTTTCCTTCGATGTCTTTATAAACGGATTCCACTGTATTTATTTCATCGACACAAACACGCCTCGACTACAGATCTACCTAACACTAACATAAATGGTTGTCTCGAGTAGGAATCGAACCCAGTAACAGCTACCGTATTTGCTGAGCCTTTACTACTCCATCATCATACCTCCGTCCATTTCATAAAATACTTTGTTATTTTATTTGTTTACATTGAAAACACGATTTAATGTAAGAATGTTGTTTATCTAAGTAGTTATATTGATATCTAAAAGCAAATCTGTAGATAAACGCGAAAATTTATGGTTTCAAACTGGTATAGATTATAGATTTATTAATACGAATCGACGAGGATCGATAACTTATTGAATTGCATAGTCAATACGTATAATTTAGTAGTAACACATCGTTAAAAGTTATTGACTAAATATTTTAGTTGGTAGTCGTATACAGGGTTATTTGTAAAACACCGGTAACCTCTCAGGACTGCGTTATTAACATCATAATCAACAACTTTTGTTCTATGTTTAATTCATCAGATTTACACACAAAAATAAAAATATTTAAATTCAACGCTCTAAATGTTACGAAGTCGATGCGAAGCAAAAGAAAGCGATAATACCGACAATAGCGAGGGGAGCGGGGAAAACAGAGTTGAAATGTGTTAGTTAGGACAACGAAAATTGATGGTGGGGCACTACCTCCAAAGCAGGGAGGTGGTGTACCCGACGTCCGGTGGCGAAATTGGCCGGAGGACGGTCTCGCGCGGTGTTCCGCAGGGGTCGGTATTGGGGCCGCTCCTGTGGAACATCGGGTTTGATTGGGCGCTGCGGATGCGCGGTCTCCGGGGGGTCAGCGTGATAGCGTACGCTGACGACACACTGATGACCGCCCGCGCGCCTGATCATCGGCATGCGACCATTTTGGCCACAGCAGCCGTGGCACAGATGGTCGCCCGTATACGCCGTTTGGGCTTGCAGGTGGCGCTCGGTAAAACTGAGGCCCTTTGTTTTCATGGGCCTCGGCGAGCGCCACCTGTAGGCGCCCACCTCATAGTGGGTGGCGAATCCATTGCTGTCGGGGACAGTATGCGATATCTAGGCATAGTCCTCGACAGCAGATGGAGCTTCGGGGCCCACTTCCAGCGGTTGGCCCCAAAGCTGGTGGCGGCAGCGGGTGCTCTTGGCCGACTTTTGCCGAATCTCGGCAGACCCGGGAGCACCTGCCGCAAACTGTACGCCGGTGTGATCCGCTCCATGGCGCTCTACGGCGCCCCCATTTGGGTCGACGCCCTGAAGAGGCGAAACATAACCCTGCTGCGACGTCCGCAGCGGGTGATGGCCATCAGGGCGTCCCGCGCCTACCGCACGGTCGCGTTTGACGCGGCCTGCCTCCTTGCGGGGTCCCCTCCGTGGGACCTGGAGGCGGAGATTTTGGCCGCCGCGTACCGGCGGAGGTGTGAGGGGGCGCGTTCTGGCCGCGACCCCTTCCCGGAGGGTGTTGCACGGTGGCGGACTGAGATCCGTCGCCAAACCCTCCGGAAATGGCAGGAGCGGCTAGAGGCCGCGCCGCGGAGCGGATTGCGTACGGTGGAGGCGATTCGGCCCCATCTAAAAAAGTGGGCCGGTCGCCGTCACGGTGACGTCACCTACCACGTTGCACAGGTAGTAACAGGCCATGGCTGCTTCGGCCACTACCTGTGCAACGTGGCGCAGAGAGAGCCGGACACTCGCTGTCACCACTGTGACTGTGCCGACGATACGGCGCAGCACACGGTGGTGGAGTGTCCGGCGTGGGCCAACGAGCGGGAGGAGCTCGTTGGCGAGGTGGGAGACGACCTCTCGCTGCCGACCATCATTTCGAAGATGGTTCAAAGCGAGAGGTCGTGGGAGGCGGTTGCCTCCTTCTGTAGACAAGTTATGTCACAGAAGGAGGCCGCGGAGCGGGAGAGGGAAGTAGATCCCTCTGCCCACCCGCTTCGCAGACGGCGTGTTGGCCGACGGCGGCGGGCCGAAACCCGCCGCCTACCGCCCTAGGCTCGGCCTTGGGGAGTGGGGAACATGGGCCCCGCTCCCTTCGAGGCTGACCCATGAGGAGTAGGGACGCCTCTACACTCCGGGCGTCCCTATAATTGGGCAAATGGGCCACTGTAAGTGTGGCCCTGGAGATCCCGCGGTACCATATTGGCCGCGGGTGCCGTCGGGGGGCCGGATTGCTCATGCGTACCCGACCCCCGCCAACGGCGGATCGAAGGAGTGTCCGGGGGGTTTTAGTGGTGTAGGGTCGTCTCCTCGTGGTATGACTTTAGCATACCACGCTATGGAGAGGGCGAGTCCCACATATCCCACCGCCAGCGCGCAAATACGCTGCAACGGTGGTGGGAATGCGTCAATGCATTTCCCCCCGGACAACAAAAAAAAAAAAAAAAAGGACAACGAAAATTGAAGGTTTGTTTTTGGTAAATGTATTATGTTTTGTAAAAAGTCGTAGAACAAAAGTTGTTGTTTATGATGTTAGTAATATAGTCCTGAGAGGTTACCGGTGTTTTACAAATAACCCTGTATATCAATATACTGGGTGACTTTTTTTACCGTCTTGAAAATAATAGGACGTGATATTTATATTAAATAGATGTCGAAGGCATAGTTATTTTGTTTTTTTTTTACTGATACTAAGAATCTAGTTACGCTTTTTCGCTCACTCTTTTCATTCATGTGTGATTACGGCCTAGGTATTAAAGGCACCTTTTTTATTATTTTGAACGGGCTATGTAGGGTGTATTTATTTTAAGTAATTTATGAGATTTTCGAAACTATAATTACCGAAATACGAGTACAAATAAGTGTGGTAAAACTGTGGTCTATAAATTCTATTCCATTTACACAACACACCATATAATTATCAAGACGGCAATATAATAAGTCACCCAGTATAAGTCACCGGAAAATAATAAGAATCGATAGGTAATCGATGTTCTAGTTAATTGACAAACTAAAGAGGTTTCGGGTGGGTGAAAAATAAAAAAACCGAGACCAATGGCGTTCAACACGACTTATTGAAGTTGGAGTTTTTTCCCACCCTGTTGAATTCTTATAACATCATCTATAATAATTGTATATCAAGGAACGGGCAGCAGCGTTTCCTTGTGTGGCACAACATAATACTGCGGTCACCAACCCGTATGCCAAGCGTGGTGACTATGGCAAATACCCTCCCTCGGGAGGAGGTCTATATTCAGCAGTGGACATTGTACGGGCTGATGATGATGATGATGTTATAATTTAAGATGGATAGAATTTATTAAGGGTTTAACATCATCTATCGTACAAGTTGTGTTACCTAATAATGAATATAATGTACGTACATGTTAGTAACTCTACTATATTAGCGGTGAGAAAATGGATAGCCCGAGGTTCATTGCAATATCGACATCAGTTACATTTCAATACTTAAATAACCCATCAATCATACCAGTACTATTCAAATATCTACCTAAACTCATGTATGTAAGGTTTTATTCAGATTGCAGTTTTAATGGTCAGTAAAACTTTTTTGCGATTGTAAGAGATTGCAAGATTTGCGGGCACTTAAAATGTAATGCAGTGAAATGATCTAACCTTATGACCTTACTAATAAGCGACCTCGGATTCTGTATTAATTAGTATCTTTATTGAGTCCGTATAGTGTTCTAAGATGAGTTATAATTATAATATGAGTGGTATTCACACTCTAATATCAGGCTACCAAAATTGACCAATGATTATTTCATAATTTCAGCATACCCTATTGCATGTATCATCATATTATTATCCAGTCTCCTTAATAAGACTGTGTTATTGCCATTTGACGTCGAAATATTGGGGCCGTTGCGACCAAAACCCAAATCCATACAAATAAATAAAATTGGAGTGTCTGTTCGTAATGGAACATTAACAGATTCTTATTAAATGCATATGAATATAATAATATAAAGGGTACCATTAACAAAACATTGTCTGTCTGTCTGAATGTGTGTAACAAACATTATCTGTTTGTCTAATACCTATAAATTGGACTGTTTTTTCCACTACTTTGTGATAAGTATGACTGTAAATAGTTACCGTAGCTTAAGAACTTGAGATTTAAACCTAAATGAGTCATCCTATTTATAATATTAACACTATAACACTAAATGATCCACATGAATACAGCATTCTAACAGCTTCTAAATCATTTAACTAAACAGAAATTAATTTTCCATGTACTTTAATTTCCTTATGCTGTGTCGTTTCCGGCTTAGAAAAGACCATCCAATATCTTCCTATAGGTGCAGTAAAATGCGTCTAAGAGACACACACCTGGTGGATGGGTAGCAGCATCTATCAACTGCGCCGTGTGGTTTCCGGCTTAGAATAGACCACCCCATGTCCTCCCATGGGTGTCGTAAAAGGCGACTAAGGGACATATGGCTGATGGGCAGCATCTATAGGTAAGCTCAAGGTTTACATGTTACTGCGATCACCAATCCGTGTGCCAAGCGTAGTGATTATGGCAATATCCCTCAACAATCCTGGCTCGCCTAGGTCTGTTAAGAGGAGGCCCATGTTCAGCAGTAGACGTAAACGGGCTGTTGATGATGATGATGATGATCTATCAACTCAAAAATACTCCAATTGAACTGCGATCATCAATCACGCTAAGCGTTGAGATTACGGCAATATCCGTCAACGACATTTTTTTTTTCCTTGCCTAAATGCTTTTACGCTTTCCCACCGCCGCCGTTGCAGCGTATTGGCGCGCTGGCGGTGGGATATGTGGGACTCGCCCTCTTCATAGCGTAGTATGCAAACTCATACCACGAGGACCCTACACCACTAAAACCCCCCGAATACTACTTCGATCCGTCGTTGGCGGGGGCCGGGCACGCATAAGCACTCTGGCCCAACCCTCAACGACCCTGGCTTGCCAAAATCTGCTACAGAGGAGGCTCATGTTAAGACGTAGACGAAACGGGTTGATAAAAAAATAAAATAAAAATCAACTTCAAATGCTAATTGTAAACGCTATTGGTAATAACGTTTACAATCAGTAGCGAACAGTTAACAATGCGTAATAACCACATTTAATTCTCATCATAATTAGAATAACGATATACATATTGCTATAATTTATCCGTCAAAATGACAGTGTAAATACAGTCTCTGTTAACAAGCAACCGATATTTGATTCATTTGAAGATGTAAACTTTAAAAATAAATAAAAGCCAATTACTAGCCTCAGAACAAATAAAAAGTAAAGGCGGAACGGAAAGCACTGAAGCCGGTAAAAATCTCTGCAGGTAAGCTATGGCTTACCTTGCCAGTCGATCTTTCGCAGTGTCAGGTGCTTGATGTCGTAACAAACGTCATTATTTGTTAACAAAAATGCCTTTTAAAATTTTTTTTATGAAATGGTGTATTAATCAAAGTTGAACGTTATTATTTTAACTGTTAAATAATGTGTAAAATCCCCACGAATGCAAAAATAAACCGGATTCAGTGCATTCGACAGGGCTCCGACTTAATTTTTATTTGTTCTGAGCTACTATCAAGCTACTAATAAGCATCGTAAATATGAATGAGGCTATTTGGAATAAGATAGTATTGATAAGACTAAAAAAAATTGAAAGACATTTTTATTTATATTGCTTTCAAATATGATTTGTATGTTACTATTTTTCATATTAACTACTAGCTGCGCCCCGTGGTTTTACCCGCGTCACTCTGCTCCAGTGGGTCGGACCTTATATTGTGTAGCCTTTATGTTAATCCAGCTTATTAACTATTCCCGTAAACAATTCAGCCAAGTTTATTCAGTAGTTTTGGGTGAAATAGTAACAAGCATCCATCCATCCATTATTACAAACGTTCGCGTTTATAACATTAGTAGGATTTATCGCCGGCGACTTCGTCAGCGTGTCTGCGTACAAACTTTAAAGCCATAATTTTGCAATACGATCAGGATGTTGCGCGAGTCAGCTAGTAAAATACAAATTATAATTGATTTAATTTAAACTTAGCGATGAACGTTATACGGGTTAATGATGATGAGTTAGTAGAGAATTATAAGTACAGTGTCAGCTCGTTTACATCCACCGCTGAATATGCTCCTCATAAAAGACCTATTGCCATAGTCACCACGCTTGGCAGGTAGTTTAGTGACCGAAGTATTATGTTGTAACTCATAAGGAAATGAGTGAGTTAAGCTTGTTATAGTTGATGTTATAACAATCAGGACCAACGGCTTAACGTGCTTTCCGAGGCACGAAGGGAAGTCCCTCATCCAACCAGAAAGAAATCTTAGAATTTACACAAAGATGTCCGGCATGGGGATCGAACCCACGACCTTCGAGATTTAAAGCAAGACTTTTACCTCTACGCTACGAAGATAGTATTTATTTCTGATTATGTTCAGAAAATCATTTCTCTTTCTCTTTTCTTTCCTTCTGTCAAGTGTAGTTTAAAGAAACGTTTTCAGATTGACTTTGTAATAAAAACAGTAACTGTACTTATGGTTAACGTACAGTTACAAGTTTCTTTCAAGGTTTAATAGATCTACAGACACATCTTTCCAAATCCAACAATTTGTTAAGATTTCATGTTAACAATTTGTATGATTGTTTTCTGAAATGTTGTAATAACTACCTAAAGAATTTGGGCGTTTAATTATCTTGAAACTAGCCTAGTGCGTGTTGGTCTGGTATAGGTGAATATTCCGTCATAAACATTCATAAACATTGACAAATATTTGTATTTATTTTATTACATTCGAAAAATCGAAGTCGTACATAAAAAAGACTTTTATTTTATCATAAACAATGTTTTTTTAGTCAGATTATTATCAAAGAAATGTTGTGCTTCTTCAGAATCAAGTGTGGTTTTTAATAATTTCTAAGCAACTAGATCGTTTCAACTTATGTAATATTCAATAGAATTATGAAACAAATAAAGATATTTGGTAACTCTTTTCTTTAAATGGAAATGTATCCCTACATCAACATGGGGCCTTTTAAGACAGGCGTGAAGAAGCATCTTGTGGACTGGAGGAGGAGGCTGGGTAGTGCTGCTAAATTAGGACTAGTTGTACATTTGAGCCCCTCTGCTACTTAACATCAGGTGTAATTTGCTCGTTCCTAAATAAAAAAGAAATGCTCGTTTTGGCCATACTGTAATTTATATATTGATCCTGCTAAAGAAAAATTTGTAATTAAGATATTAATTAGTCGGCAATGGCCATTCAACATTGAATGGATTGGTTAAAGCGGTAGAAAGTAGTCTTGTGTAGTTCGTGCACGATGAACGAATAGGAGCCGTATCTTCGCACTGTACTAGAAGAAACGTTTCCGAACGCTGATTTGTAATCGATCTAATATGTAGGTCAAATAGCTCTCTTTTCGTACTTTGTACATTGTAAACCGCGAGATCCGTAGAAAAATGACATATCACTGACTGATTGTTTTGACAAGTACATCCATTCGTAATGTAGGCGGTTGATCAGAATGACAGTCCTAAGCCTGTTCAAGTATGAAGGAAAATCAAATATGTTAAATTAATACAATAGTAACCATAATTTGGTCACCGTGATGATTTGGTGGCTGCTCTGGGGTCCGCAAATACGTTCTCAAGTACTTAACAATGTTCCTAGAGAACGTATTTGCTCTGTGGTCCGCGCTGTCCTATATGGAAATGCTGACCGAGAGCAAAGACCGAATAGAGCTGTTAGAGCTTATAGAATGAACTAGTTCACTGTCCGAAATGAACTAGTACGGAGCGATCTTGAAAATGACCGAGCAGGCACAAGACTAGTAGAAAGGACAACATCAACATCCTGAAAAAGCTCACTATCGTCTGGAGGTCTACTTAAATAACTTTAAAAAATAACTAATTATACTAACATACTTAATAATAGCGATTTAAGTTTTATGCTGTTACCTTCACAAACTTTAGGCCTCACAAATATATAAAGAATTAGGCATGACATGACAACAGTATAAAAACGAGTTTACAAACTAGAATAGAACTCAAAGAAGCGTTTACCTTCGTTAAACAGTAATAAAAGACTTTCATAATAAATGTTACCATTATTATGTTAACTCATATAACATTTATCTAAATACTGTCTAATCACCTGTTGCTACAGACATACATACACATTAGTTCACCTGTTGCTTCACTGACCTAGTAGGTGATTTAATGCTAAATATAGCATGTAAAATGTAACATGCTATTTTGCCGTATTATTTCGGTGCATTATTAATTGGTAATTAGTGTGAAAATGATAAGCTTATTCAAATTTATAGCCATGTTTTGATGTTAGAAGTCTCGATTATTGGCAATGCGATTCGTTGATTTTGTATGAAACAGAAAATAAAACTGGTTTCTAGCATCTGATTTAGATAATTATCTTGATCTGATCAGATCAAATCATTGATGCCAGTTAAGCTCACCATTTCTAATCGGATTCGATTTCGTAAGTATTGAAAATTTCATGAGGTATATTTTAATTCAATTAAATAAAGGGGCATATTTATTTTTTGTTAATTTATTCATTTATCTTCTATACAAATCTTCTATTCAAACCAATCCAAATTAAATGAGATACCTACTTTTATCAAAATTAATTACATTAAAATAAATTTAGAAAGTCTTTCTGTCTGATTCGTGAAACGCGTAATTTTTGAATGGATTTTAGAAAAAACTAGAACTAGAAGAAACTTAGTATAATTTTAGTTAATACTATAGAATAGGGACTT
The DNA here is from genome assembly GCA_947037095.2 of Nycteola revayana. NCBI lineage: Eukaryota > Metazoa > Arthropoda > Insecta > Lepidoptera > Nolidae > Nycteola > Nycteola revayana. Next base: position 16,885,269 of record OX344857.2, on the reverse strand, counting down.
AGTAATATTTCATGCCGGATTTGTGCAGAGAGGATAACAGTCAATATGTTTACTTAGTTAAACCCCTTACGCGTAGTCCGATTTTATTCATGTTTTGTTTTTGTAAAAAAAGTACCTTTTCTAACGTTTAATATGTAAAATTTACACTGTCGTTGGTTAAGAATTTCGTTGGTCGTTTTTAATCATTATCAAGTAATCATCATTATATGATTGCACTGATATGTCACGCAGATAGGTATTTATTGTGACGTAAGCTAACCGCTAAGTCTGGATTCTTCGAAAATCATTCTGTAATGGGAAGAAGCTAGTGATAGCTAGTAATAGCATATTTATACAATTGCTACTGAGAAGCAATTACGTAGAGATGAACATTAAAAGGATATTTTAAACCGTGTGTTCTCACGACATGTGAGATATATGGGATTAAATTCTTATATGTCTTCAATCAAATAAGATTCTTTTTGGTTTTAACTGAAGGCGCTGTTGACAATGAAACTTTTTTGTACCTTCATTGATTACAGCGCAAAAAAAAAGTGTAAACTAGACGAGCATTGACATAACACTGGCGTAGCCCGTAAAACAATATTAACATTACCCATATTTCCATGATTTTATAATTTCGTAATCAAAAACAAAAATATTAACCATACGGTTCTCATTATATAAGTACACAAAAAAATCTAATTGATTTTTATTAACATATAAATTTTTGTACAATCGTTACTGAGAATTTATTACGCAAAGATGAACATTATGAACATTTAATAATAAAGAATGTTTCAAAACGTTCATTTTCTCACGATAGATGATATACGGATGGAGATTGTGACGTAGGATTAGTTTGCAGTTTTTATTTCGCTTTTAATCACCTACGCGGCGGGGATTCTTCGTAATTTGATGGTTCATAGGGCAACGTAACTTTGATTAGATCTAAGCTAAAAATGTGTCTTAAAAATGTTGAAATCATTTTTTTTTTATTTTGTTAACATATAGGCTGACTCCACATCGAAGTGCGCGTTTCTTTTGCGTGCATTCATCGCAAGCGCCGTGCCCGTATGCGCTCGCGTCGAATGGGCGCACAAATAACTTTTGCTTCAAACTTAGTCCCACGTCAAAATACTTACATTACTAGGTTTTTTTTAATTAGGTACTAGCATAGTTTTGCAGTCTACTGTTACGAGTGGGCTCACGTCGGTAGTGCAATGGGTGGAGATCGAACCGGCGACCACAAGATCACAAGCCCGACGCCCTAGCCATTGGGCTACGGCTGCTTCTGTACATTAATAGGTACATGACATATTTATACATGGGACTAAATGTTATATAATGCTATACTAATATTATAAAGAGGAAAGATTTGTATGTAAGTATTACGTTTGTAACGAATTGGCTCAAAAAGTACTGGACCGATTTTAATAATTCTTTCACCATTTGAATGCTACCCTATCACTGATTGATATAGGCTATATTTAATAATGATGTTCCCACGGGAACAGGAGTTACGCGGGTGAAACCGTGCGCGGGAAGCTAGTGCCAAATATTTAACGACTAACTTATGTGAAACAGTTATATTGGGCTAACTCTACCCCGATTTTGACTCATTCTTCTTTGGTGCTCCCCTCCTGTTGGTACAAGCGTAATGATATACCTACAGCATACGTATAGCCTTCCTCAATAATTAGGCTATGTAATACTCAAATATTTTTTTCAAATCGGACCAGTAGGTACTCCCTGAGTTTAGCGAGTTTAACCAAACAAAAAAAATCGTCAGTTTCATGATATCAGTAAAAATAAAATATAGTAATTGAAGATTAAATAGATCACCATTTACCTAATTAATATTATAAGATTCCGATCAAAAATTTAACGATTAGCCTGCAATTCGAGCATTTTACTACTATATTAATTTTGACCAGCCACAAGTTTTTTAATGGCACTATTTAACCTAGAAAGGTAATACAGTTTGCGTGAATAAAACACTATCGTTTTAAACATTATTGTGGAGTTTGACATATCCTAGATCTAGACACGCGGTAGCGTGTCAAGCCAGGTTCAAGTAACAGAACTGGCGAGCAACACCGTGTGTATTATTACGCGAATTACATTTGGAGCCACTTTTGACCCCCTCATAACTCAAAAACTATCACATAAACGTGTCAAATTTATTTATACTTGCAAGATTGCTCCAAATTTCATAAACACACCTCAAACGGTTATTTAGATATTAACGTCCAAAAATCGTCATTTTTATCACTGACCTGTAGATCAAAACTCTAACCCAGTTTTAAATGACCTAGAAAGTTCAAATTTGGCATGCAGTTAGGTAATTAGGTAAATTCAAAGGAATAAATCAGAAAATGGTAATTTTTTATCATTATATTAAAAATGTTTACTTAATTGATTCTATTAGGAACAATTAACTTATACTTTGTGCCTGTAAAACTGTAATAATGTAAGAATCAGCAATCAAAACTTATGACAGCCGGTCTTTATATGGATTTTAAGTTCTTTACGTGAATATATAACGGCTTGAATACCACCCTTAATTTTTTGTAGTCCAGATCTTTCCGTTTTAGTACTTATAACTAAGAGTATAGTCTACTTTCGTAATGATTACATTATTAACTGGGAGTTAGTATTAATTATTGTATCAATATTTAGCGTACATCAATAGTGTAAGAACATTACTAATAAATAATTAAATAATAAGCATTTTGGTACAAGGAGCGTGGTGCGACGCTGGAGCAGTGGGGTGGGAGCAAACGTGTCCGAGCCAGTGGCAGCCGCGGTCATAAGCGCGAGCGCCGTGCTATCCGGTTGTCTCTCGATATCTGACCTATAAGGTTGCGATTTATACTACGAAATTAAAAGGTTTTCTTAAAAAAATACTCATATATTTGTGGTTATATTACTATCCACAAATTACAAGGCCTTAGCCTTGACAGTACTCTTCTCGACAAAGGCTCTAGAGTTAAAACCTTAGATGGAGTACATCTTATCAATTTAGATCCAAGTCAAATCAAGGCACAGTGGAGTATTGTAGAGAACTTGGCTCTCATTTCACATTTATGTTTTGATGGGTTCCAGTTTTCAGCAAGAATTGATATCATTAAAGCTGCTTTGTGCATTTTTCTATTTATTTATTTATGTACACTCACAAGATACAAAAAGAAAAAAAAACAGCTATGTACAAAGTTACTAATTGTTTCTAAAGAAATCTCTTCCAGTAGTCCTGCGAGAGGAGAAGTCGAAAGATAGAAAAAAAATGAAGTAAGTAAGATCTAACCCCATGCACGGAAAAGGAGTAGGAATAAAAATCGGATTTTCTAATAGTTATTAGGTATAGTTAGTCAATCTACCAACAGTGCCCATTTTTAGGGTTCCGTAGCCAAATGGCAAAAAACGGAACCCTTATAGATTCGTCATGTCTGTCTGTCTGTCTGTCTGTCTGTCCGTCCGTATGTCACAGCCACTTTTTTCCGAAACTATAAGAACTATAATGGTGAAACTTGGTAAGTAGATGTATTTTGTGAACCGCATTAAGATTTTCACACAAAAATAGAAAAAAAACTATAAATTTTGGGGTTCCCCATACATAGAAATGAAACTCAAAAAAATTTTTTTCATCGCACTCATACTTGTGTGGTGTCTATGAATAGGTCTTCAAAAATTATGTTGAGGTTTCTAATGTCATTTTTTTCTAAACTGAATAGTTTGCGCGAGAGACACTTCCAAAGTGGTAAAATGTGTGTCCCCCCCCCCCCTGTAACTTCTAAAATAAGAGAATGATAAAACTAAAAAAAATATATGATGTACATAACCATGCAAACTACCACCGAAAATTGGTTTGAACGAGATCAAGTCAGTAGTTTTTTTTTAATACGTCATAAACCGTAAACCGCAATTTACCTTTCATTCAATCAACTATTATTAACATCGATCAAAGTTACAACTAACTACAAGAACTTTTATACTATGTTCCTTGTTGTATTCTTGATATCAAAAATAGGTAGGTACTTGCAACTAGTACGGAACCCTTCGTGCGAGAGTCCGACTCGCACTTGGCCGGTTTTTTCTTTGTGTACCTAAAGAGAAAAAAAAATCTCAATTTGTTAACAATAACTTTCGAAACGGCGGATCAATTTAACAATATTTTGAAGTCTGCTAGCTAAATGGTAAATAAAAAAATAAAAAATGTGTTCCAATAAATTGTTTCTACTCCGATTAAGATAGGGACACGTGTGACAGTTATAAATAAGCGTCGTTTTATTGTATCTATAAATCTAACATCGTTAGATATTGTTTTGATTTCAATCACACAACCAATTCATTGTAACTCGATAACATCTATTGACCTCAATGTGAGATGAGATCATAAAATCATTGTGAAGTCACGTATATACCAATCATTCATCCCAGGATATCCGTGATATATATGTAGCTTATAGTTGCCAACCGTCCTGTTTCTCCAAGACATGTCCTGGTTTTATTAATGTCCTGGGAAGTCCTGGATAGTTTTTAAGCAGCGTTCTGTATGGCGTGTGAATTATAAAGCGCCCTTATAAGGTTATATTATAACAAAATTTGCGCGTTACCATTGTTATTTGTATTTAAATTACTTAACCTACTTTGTCTACATATTAATTGAAATTTTGCTACACTATTACTGTATCCTGTTTTTAAACAGTTGTCCTGGTATTTACAACCACAAGTTCTAGTTTTTTGTAATTTTGGTTGGCAACCCTAATGTAGCTAGCCACTTTCTGATAGTAATACTAATAGGTACTATCTTTACTAATATTATAAACGCGAAAATTGATATCGTCAGTGATACAACCATACCGCGTAAGTGACAATATTTAGCTAATAAGGTTGAAAATAAACTGTACCGAATAGTTTTTTGCTCTTTGAAACATTTATAACGAAAATATTTCTTGACAGATGAAATTATACCTTATTAGCAATTGTCACTTACGCGGTATATCAGTACCTATCACCGACGATATGTTACTCGACTTTTTCGGCAACACATCCAAGGCGTCTTCTATTGTTTTGTACATTTATCGAAATATTTACTGTATAATATCTTGGGTGTTGTACGAATTAAATGTATTTTTTTATATCTTTCTTTCAAATATGTGTGGCTTGATGGATGGATGGATCTTTGTTACTTTTTCACGCTTGAGCTGCAGAATGGTTTTTAATTAAACTTTATAATTAACTTATACCTACATTAAAAAAACACAAAGGCTATATTTAAATATGAAATTCCGTCGAAAATGAGAGCTTTGCGGGGGAAACGGCGCACAGGTAAAACAGTAGCTAGTTATAAATAATTATAATAATAAATTTAAAGATTTTATTGCATTGTAAATTATATCTAAGTAACTAGAGAATTATTTAATTTTATGTTCTTGAGTACTAGAAGATTTATGACAGCGTGGAGATCGAATGCACAATCCGTATTCTAACTACACCAAAAAAGCGTCGATATAATACTACTAATATTATAAATGAGAAAGTTTGTATGTGTGGATGTATGTTTGTTACTCTTTCACGCAAAAACTACAGAATAGCTGAGCAGATTTATAAGCTGGATTAATATATATAGGCTACAAAATATCACGCTCCGACCCACTGGAGCAGAGTGACGCGGGTAAAACCGCGGGCCGCAGCTAGTTTGTAATATACCAGGTTTAATTGTAATTACAAGATTATTAACTAATCTATAACTTAATGCGTGAAGCAAAAAGTTTGTACCCCTATTTACGAAAATTGCGCGGACCGGTGGAGTTCGCATATTTATATTTAGTTTATATAGAGAGAAGGATTATAAAGCAAGCAGAATGCTATTGTTTTTTTTAATAATGGTCGTATTTTGACCTCTTGTAGTAACAATTAGAAATCTATGATTCTAATCTATGATTTAGTCCTCATGCCTATTGTCCAAATTCTTCTATGATTCTAAGAATCGCGAAGAATTTGGACAATAGGCATGAGGACTAAAAAAATCTATTTAGTCTGTCAGTTAGATTACCAAAAATTAGCGCGTTGACATTTTGTGTGACGTCACTATTAGGTACAATTTTACCTAATAGTGACGTCACAAGCCCCCCTCTCCTGAACTATATAGTTTGGTTTTGCTCTGTATCTTTGACAATTTTTATTGATTTGATAAATAAAAAAATACGTGTCCAATATTTTTTTACGGACTAAATAGATCTTTTTAGTCCTCGTGCCCATTTGTTACGTTCACGGCCACAAAATAGAATAGAATAGAATATGCATTTATTTCTCTCATCACAAAAATTTGCTAATAGGCAATTACTACATAATGTATACATTTGGTGGTTTCAAATGAACGTTTTGTGGCTGTGAAAGTAAACTGAATAAGTATTTAAGTACAAACTAGCACAAGTACTTACTAGATATACCTAACATGAAAAATTACCCAGAAAACACAGATCACTAAGCTATGAATACCAAGTTTAGTATCAATAACTAAAACTTAATACCATTTAGCTAAAAGGTTATGATGATAAATGCTTTTGTACTTAAACCATCGATGAGTCAACACGATAGCCACAGGCCTCAGTCGACTGACCACCAAAAGGTCACAAGTTCGATCCAACAATCGAACAGTTCAATTTTATAATGTTGTTGCGACAACCAAACCTGGTTCTATTGATACTAGTCAGAATACTAAACGTCTACGAAAGATTTATTGTTTTGTGAGTTAGCTTTATTGAGCAAATAAAGTAAAACTTGTGCGATATTTTTGAAGTACTCTTTCGTTAGCGGGAATTTCGACAAAGCAAACTATACATTTGAAACTGGGTTATTATTCTGGAATTCTTAGATGGAACATGCGGGAAGAAATATTAATTATTGATAAGAAACAAATTTCATCATCAACCCTTACAAAGTCCACTGCTGAACATGACCTCCTCTCGATGGAGGGTTTTACCGTAGTCACGACGCTTGGCAGTCGGATTGGTGACCGTAGTATAATGTTGTAATACACAGAAACGCTGCTGCCCGTTCCCTGTTATACGCTTGTTATAGATGATCATATAATAATCGGGACCAAAGGCTTAACATGCTTTCCGAGGCACGAAGGGTAGTATATATAGTAAGTCAAACAACCAGACCCGGAAAGATCTTAGAATTTACACAAAGATTTCTTGTCCGGAGTGGCGATCGAATCCACGACCTCCGAGACTTAAAGCGAGCCAAATACCGCTACGGTACGGAGGTTGTATGTTTCATAATGTATTTACACATTTAATTAAGTTTTAAAAATAAATAATAAAAATAAAAATCATTTTTATTTACGTATTACAGGCACTTGCAAATAGTTAAAACAATAATTTATTATTAATCTATGTATCATTTTAACATTTATAAATGAGCATGCCGTGTGGTTTCCGGCTTAAAATAGACCACCCCATGTCCTCCCAAGGGTGTCGAAAAGGCGACTAAGGGACACATGGCTGATGGATGGGCAGCAGCATCTATTAGCTCAAGGTTTATATCTTACTGCGATCACCAATCCGTCTGCCAGGCGTGGTGATTATGGCAATATACCTCTACGATCCTGGCTTGCCAAGGTCTGAGAAGAGGCCCATGTTCAGCAGTGGACGTAAACGGGCTGTTGATGATGATGATTATGATGATGAAATGAGCATATTAAGCAGGTATTTTAGTTATTGTTCTTAATACTTTATTTAACTATATTGTGTCCAATAGCTTGTTCTGTCTATATTAAATTATATAAAGAACAATTGTCATTATTTGGGCGGACCATGAGTATATAACGACGGACGCGCTACCACCGGATCCAATACGCCCCAACTGAGAACATCCGGCGAAACAAACTTAGTGGGTTATTCTATTGCCGGTTTAAACACGACCCACAAGAGACGGTCCGGCGAAACATACTCAAATGGGCAGAGCGTAGGTTTTGGTCTAGTTACTTTTATTATTTATTTGGCATACACATTATTGAAGAAGAAACACGCAACTGGCAACTTTAGCAAGGTACTCCTCATCCAGTTCGACTACACCATCAAGCATTCTTTAACACGTATCTTAATAAGGACACTTAAAACATCAACAAAGAACCATAATAGTATATTTCATCATCATCATCATCAGCCCGTATAACGTCTGCTGCTGAACACGGGCCTCCTTCCCAGGGAAGGTATTTGCCATAGTCACCACGCTTGGCAGGCGGATTAGTGACCAGAGTATTATGTTGTACCACACAAGAAAACGCTGCTGCCCGTTCCTTGTTATACGATTATTATAGATGATGTTATAATAATCGGGAACAACGGCTTAACGTGCTTTCCGAGGCACGGAGGGTTGCCCTCAGCCAACCAGACCCGTAAAGAAATCTTAGAATTTACACAAAGAATTCCTGTCCGGCGTGGGAATCTAACCCACGACCTCCGAGATTTAAAGCGAGCCAAATACCGCTACGCTACGGAGGATGTAGTATTATTGTATGTATTATTTAAATATTCCTATTTCATAATGTTGTCTTGTGTTCTAATCCATATAAGCATATGTAACCATATTATTACTATGACACACGTCAAACGTCAGATGACGTCACGAATCATACATCGCGCAATAGAAGTTTGCACGCCGCGCGCCGCTTGAAGCTATTACAAGTTCTCAACACGAATAGTTGGACCGCAGTCACCAGGTATGCCATCTCGCCCGGTCAGGTGAAGGAACCCCTACGCCCGTTCCTCTCCAATGCGGTCTCTACCTAAAATTTGAAAGTATGTAGATATGTCCAAAGACAAAAAGCTAGTAGAGAATTGAGAAATACTTGTAATTCACCAGTGATGTCTATCAAGATTGCCATCAATAGCGCAAGTCATCGAAGATTCGCTGATATTGCAAAGTGAATAAAATATTGTAATATTACGTAGGTATTATATAGTAGTTTCTGCGCGCGGTTTCAGCCGCGTAACTCCCGTTCCCGTGGGAACTTCATAATTAAATATAGCCTATGTTATCTGGGGATAGTGTCGCTTTCCAACGGTGAAAGAATTTTTCTAATCGGTCCAGTAGTTTCGGAGCCTATTCAATACAAACAAACAATCTGATGTTTCCTCTTTATAATATTAGTATAGATTTATCTAGCCTTCCCGTGCAGCTTTCATGAAACCTTAAATGGGCAATGAGAATATTGTTTCCACAACATTTGGAAATCAATTGACGACAATTTAGTTATTCTTCAATTTAAAGCAAATATGAAATGCCTTTATTGATTTAATGATTTTTCAAGGTCAGGAAGGCAACTTGTTGTGCATTGTGTTACACACTCCCACTTTCGCAGTAAAGCAGTATAAAGCAATATGTAGGATTTCGTTAAGTTCGTTAAAGTAAATCATATCACAAAAACTTCTCCGAACGCTAACAACCGGAATTGATATGGGAACTGCAAATGTAAGACATTATGGTATTAATCTAGGTACCATCGGCGTTTTTCTTAAAGCCTTTGAAAATTTTAAATTTCAATATAGAGATTAATACATTAAGAAAGCCAGCAGGATTTTAACCTGCATCTTAAATGTCTGTACCAATGCTTAGACCATTTAAATTCATCAATATCTTTATAACACGTCTCTAAGGAGGCGGCCTAAACTTATTAATCTCTTTTTTAAAATTTAATATGTTGGTAGACATTTCAAAAAGAAGGCTGATTATACCTGGATTTACGCCATATGTCTTACATTTGCTAGATGTATTTCCCTTAATTTTAATATTTAGTAATTACGTGTTACATTTTTCCGTAAAATATTCATAAATAATATGTTGTTTTATTTATTTACAATTTCAACATAAAGTATAAGCGGAATCATGTAGAATCCGGCTGGAGTAAAGGTACTATAAAATAACTTAGTAAGTGGATCAAGATGATATTTTGACGCCTACACACCTCTAGAACTAGTTATAAATAAGATTATCTTCTATAATTCAACTTAGGACAACGATCACAAATTAATATTATGTTACTGGTCACCAGTTTATAGTGCAATTAAAGACGTTTTTAATAAAGTTATATAGCTAAATATGACTGTACTGGTCGCTTTGCGGTTAGCGCCTTTTACTTCTACTGGGATAATTATTTGATCATAAATACTCTGAATGAGCTTCGAATCCCAATGACAATCAATCGCATGTGACAAACGACTGTGGAATACACAGGCGAACGATCTTGCCCGTTCAATTTACGTATACACGACAGCGATAATTTGGATTATTGAACTCACGCAAGACAAAACAACGCAACGCGATATTTTCATTGCTGTTCGCCAAAGTAAATTGTAACTATAATTGTCATAGCCATCAACAAAATAATTTGTAACTACAGTTGGCATAGCCACCAACAACATAAGTTGAAATTTTTTGTATTCTTTTTGTTCTTAAGTTCTTTATGTTTTATTGCCAATTTTGTATCTGTATACTTTTTTTTTTTATTTGATGTTTGGCATGCGTGGCGTCAAAACTGGGACTGGCTAGAAAACCAGCGCTGCCGCAATGATCTTTTAGATTATTAAAGTAGCTTAATGCTGAAGCCAGTGCCCATTTATGGTGCATATACCTAACTGTATCTAGTATAAATTATCAAATTCTTGTTTTTTTTATTTCCTTGTATGTGCCATAAATAAATGTATTATCTTTCTTCTTTCTTTGTTTCTTATTGTGGCTATAGTTGTCAATAAGTCACCAATCGCTGTACCAATACGACATTTGATTACAATGACATTGCCATCAACAACATCAATTGCAGCTTTAGTTGCCAATCAGTCACCAACTGCTGTGACAACGGGACATTTTTGGACGTTTTACGAATCAGCTATCACGTTGCTATGATTAAGTTACACGCTTTTCCTGCGAGGTTTCAGCTACTATTTGATCATTATGCCAAACTACACGAAACTCTTCAATAAACAAAGCATTATTCATTAATAAAGTAATGATAAATTAATGATGCACTCAATACTTCTTTAATGGACAAATGGTTAATGATCCTTAAACTAATAAAGATAAGATCACCGACAGTTTAAACTGTGTATTATGTTTTTTGTGAAGGTTTTTTTAATTTTATGTTGTGCCTATGCATGTTAGAGGAAGAGATTTGATGCTTAAGCAAAGTTGTAGGTATTATTTAGGCTTATCTTGGGCGCGCCAAGGTAAAAAGATCTAGTAAAATTTGTTAAACATACCAAAGTATACACCCCGTATAATGTCCATCTTTAAAGATGGGAGTATATCCATGGTAGCACAGACATCAATACTCACCTACTTTTATTTTGTTAATTACATGTAATTATGTAATTATAACCCTCCCGACCGATTTTATCCACGGTAACAAAACTATATCTAGATTGGCCATCTTCGCACAGGTGCACTCTCTATTCCTTGACTTTCAAGATATCATGGTTTTACTAATAACCCGATATTCGAATCTGGGAATTTTCAGCTACCGCTAATCATTACAACTAAACATAGCAACTATGTGCAACGTAAGTATGCTACAACCAATCCTACCCTTTCTGTGAATGAAATAACGATGAACAACATCTTGCCATCATGGCACCAGGATTGGCTATTCAAGGTGTAACGGAACGTCCGTACGTTACGTTATTTATGTTTATTTATTTAATTAGTCCAATTTTACGTTGTAAGTTTAATCTCTGTAAAATTGAGGGGGTGACTCTAACGGAACGTCCGTACGTTACGTTATTTATGTTAATCTATTATTTAATTGCCGTGTGGTTTCCGGCTTAGAATAGACCACCCCATGTCTTCCCATTGATGTCGTAAAAGGCGACTAAGGGACATATGGCTGATGGATGGGCAGCAGCATCTATTAGCTCAAGGTTTACATCTTACTGCGAATCCGTCTGCCAAGCGTGGTGATTATGGCAATATCCCTCTACGATCCTGGCTTGACAAGGTATGTTAAGAGGAGGCCCATGTTCTGCAGTGGACGTAAACGGGCTGTTGATGATGATGATGATGATTATTTAATTAGTCTCAACTTGTTTGTTAGTTTAATTATCATTGAATTGCGGACTGCAACTAAACGTAATATCTTACTAAAGAACCCCCAAAGCCCTTTGAGGGGATGATTAATGTGTCGATTAAGATCCCCTATGAACGTATAATAATATCTAAAGCTATTTTTAGATAGGCTAATCAGTAACATCTAGTGATAAAATGAGTTACTAAATATTCAACTATTACATCGACCAATAATGCTAAGTGGTGACATCTAGTCAAAAACGTTATAAACTAATTTGCATTCCATTGTAATTATACTACGTTAGATGGTTAAACAATTACGTTAGGTAAGTTAAAACAGACTAACATATTTAAATAGGTTCAATAATTCTTTTTGAACTTAACGCAGTTAACTTATTATAAAATTAAATATTATAAAATAAATAAAATAAAATAGATGTTCAATACTTCTTTTTAATCGATGGCTGTAAATCAGAGATAGTTCGTAATCAATCAAACTTCTTTTATTTAGGGTTTAGTTTAATTTAGGGTCTTTAGGCCGCGATCGTTTACTGGGGATCTTCTTGTATATGCTACTCACTTATGGAGCGACGCCATTGAGAGACACGGTGAGGCTCTTGCCGTGTCTCTTGATATCTCTAAGGCTTTTGACAGGGTTTGGCACGCAAGTCTCATTGGTAAGCTTCCGGTTTACGGTATTGCTCCCGTACTTTGTACCTGGATTCAGGATTTCTTGAGGGGAAGGTCGATTCGAGTTGTCATTGATGGCGCCTCGTCCGATCTTCTTGGTATTAATGCCGGTGTCCCTCAGGGATCTGTTCTCTCCGCGACTCTTTTTTTGCTGCACATAAACGACCTGCTAGTTACTCCCGGTATCTTTGGGTATGCAGACGACAGCACAGTCTCGGTGAGATACTTGTCTGATGCGAAGTCGGGGTCAAACGTCCAGTCGTTCAGGGAGTCGATGATTGAGGGGGTGAACTCGATCTTGGAGGCTGTTTCCTTATGGGGTGATGCCAACCTGGTTGGGTTTAACCCCTCAAAACCACAGGCGTGTCTTTTTTCGGCGAAACGGAGTCCATTCCAACTGACTCCGACTTTCCGGAATGTCTCCGTTCCGATCAGCGACCATCTTGAGCTCCTAGGGCTTGACCTCTCTTCTAATCTAAACTTCGGTCAATACATCGAGTCCATTGCAAACACTGCAGCCAAAAAACTTGGCATTCTCTCCAAGGTGAGGCGGTACTTCACATCGGAGCAGCTCTTAAGTCTTTACAGAGCTCAAGTTCGCTCCTCAATGGAATATTGTTCTCATCTTTGGGATGGGTCTGCTGGATATCAACTGGATGCTCTGGACTCATTGGAGCGCCGAGCGAAGAGAGTCATAGGCAATAACTCACTGGTGGAGGCAAGTCTTCAGAGCCTCGAACACCGTAGACGAGTGGCCTGCCTATCAGTTTTTTATCGGTTGCATTTCGGGGAGTGTGCGGAGGTTCTACATAACTTGATACCCCCTGCACCCTTCCATCACCGGACGACTAGGCGCGGCGAGCGGTTTCACCCTTTTGTTGTAGACATTCCTTCAATACGCACGAAGCGATTTGCTTCTTCTTTCATAATGCGGACGGCTAAGGAGTGGAATTCTCTGCCGGCGTCAGTTTTTCCGGAACGCTATAATCTGGACATCTTTAAGGCTAAAGTGAACAGACACTTTCTAGGCAAGCGTGTATCATCTTAGGCCTTATCTTTACCTTCCATCAAGCGAGATTAAGGTCAAACGTAAGCCTATATGTAGTAAAAAAAAAAAAAAAAGTTAGGCTTGGACTTGGTTTAGGTAGGCGGGTGGGTTGTTACAAAGGTATGGAGCTCGAATGTCCCAGCACTGCCATTACGTATGACGCCGTAGCAAAGCAGACAATAACTATATTGTTCCACAATTGTTCCATAATCGCAAAACGTCAAAAGATATCGCATTTAAAGGCAACACAACCACAGAATTCGTAGCTGTAATTGTCAACTAGCCAGTCAATGTTATATTACCATACCAAAGTTGTAGCAACTGCTGTCGCGTTACTACAGCTTACATAATTAGCCGGCTGATCCCCTCAGGCCCCTAGTTTGCAAAAAACCTTCCGATGTCCTCGTAGACCCAAGTCCGAGAGGCCCACAAACTGTGAATTTGTGCGACAGTTTCACAAAATTCCAATTTTTTAAAATCGATAGTCATCCATCCTCAATCCCCCCGCCAGCGACCGCCCAGAGCCAAGGTCCAAATCGCAAAGTTGGCGCCCATTTTCACATGTAAGTTTTTAGTTTTAAAACCAATTTATTGAGGCTACAGTTTGGCTTATCTTTATGCCCGGTAAAGTAGCAAAAGCCTCCAGAAAAAAATACATAAATACAGCTATGCGCCCCGTTACCCGATCTACCAAATTCTGGGATGCGTCGTGAGATAGCTCTTTTTTACAACCGAGTCACTATTGTGTGTTTTAATTGCAGCATTTTTTGTTTTTTTATGGACATCGGCAATGAGCCGTTCCTATTTTTTCTGTACAATATATCATCATCAACAGCCCGTTTACGTCCACTACTGAACATGGGCCTCCTCTTAACAGACCTTGGCAAGCCAGGATCGTAGAGGGATATTGCCATAATCACCCCGCTTGGCAGACGAATTGATGATCGCAGTAAGATGTAAGCCTTGAGCTAATAGATGCTGCTGCCCATCCATCAGCCATAACCCTTAGTCGCCTTTTACGACACCCATGGGAGGACATGGGGTGGTCTATTCTTAGCCGGAAACCACGCGGCATACATAATACGACACTATATAATAAAACAATAATACAAACATCTTGTGCAAAACTAATGACTTTAAAATCTATTGGCGTTTCATGGATATTGTTCTGATCATTACTTAGATTTAGTAAAATATTTTTGTGTATCGTTTAATATACTTGACCTTCAACAAATGGAGTATTATTTATATAATCAATATCAACGGCTTAGACCTCAACTGTCATAACCGTCAAATTAGACGCATTGTACTAGCATACTACATACATACATTTGAACTATTAATTTTATGAGTCATCCTCTCCATTTCCGACGTGAGATGTTCAAGCATTTTTGCGTAGATAAGGCCAGAAAAATATTATTTAGATTCAGCTTATATTTGGGCTCAATAATGCGTATCTTTTGGCCCTTTTATTCAATATAAATCTTTAATAAAATATTATATTTGATCATCTTCATATTTAAGTTTTTTTTATTAAACTAAATGACTTAAATACAGTCTGTTGTACTAGACATGAAGAGCAGCAGGCCAATTATGTACCTTGCCCTAGCAAAGCGAAAGCAGATATTTTTTCATAATTTAGCACATTAATCAACCTAGCGATTGGTGGTTAGTTGTCAATTATAGCTACAATTGGTGGCGTACGTAATTGGTTTTAACTAAGTAATCTCTAACCGCAACGATGTTTTATGTATACACGTTTACATATGTATATACGTCTACTGTGGAACATGAGCCGTCCCTCAAATATGCCATAATCATTACGCTTGGCGGGCGGATTGGTGACGCAGTACCTTTTTGTAATAACACACACGGAGCTTTTTGTACATATATGTTATAACAATCGGGACCAACGACTTGACGTGCTGTCCTAGGCACGGAGGGCGATGGGCTCGAATTCAATACTTTACTTAAAGTGAGACTTACACTGCTCGGCCACGGAGGTTGTCTTAAGATATGCAAATGCAATATGAGATGCAAGAAATCATGAGCATTAAAGTACATTTTAAGCAACATCTTGGAATTTGTTCGAACCCGCGTGACTGCTACATTAATTGTGACAAATAGTCGAACTGCTAGATTTTGTTAAGTGTTTCGTTCTAAGACCTAAGAGCTTAATATTGTGTAGGTACTTGGTATATTTACAAAGGGCTTTAAAGGGCTCTCTCATATACTTAACACGAACCGCGTTAGATTGATGCGTCGAATAACGTCTAGCGTCTAGCAACAAGGCAGACCCTTCATTGAAGTAGGCATTCCTTGAGCGTGAGATCGACACCAGCGCCGCGTAATAACAGTGCACTCGTCGATGAAAAAAAAAAGTTTTTATTCACGTAAACATATTAGAAAAAAGAAAGAAAGGAAAAGCATTTATTGAACACATAAAAAATTACTAGATGAGAAAATAAATAGGTAAACAATGAAAGGGATTGCATGGATTTACATTTAATAGTTCAAAACATGTAATGTGTTCGGGTCCATATTGGCTCACCTAAAGTTGTTTACCCGAAATTGTTCTTCCTAACGATTTGTAATCCGAATGATCACTCTTCCTAAAATTTTCATGCTAAAGTTTTCATTCATACTATTTGTAGTGCTACCGGCTATGTTCATAACACTTATGTTTCCGAAAATTGTAATTAATAATATCATTAATGTAAATATATTTAAACTCCTACTGTTTTTTTTATCACAACGCTTTTATCCCTAAACATAATTACCATAATATTTTCACACATACTCAGAAAGAAACATTTACCAAGTGTAATAAAAAATATATGTTTAGAATGATTAAAGGTCGTTTCACAGAATTTTGTCTTAAAAGAATGAAATTCATAATAACACGACTCATTTACCGTTATGTTTATGGCCTGGGAGTTTATACCGCAGTTTTAACCGTACCTAAACCGATTCGGTTCTCGTATGAGTTAGCATACCACGCTATGGAGAGGGCGGGTCCCACATATCCCACCGCCAGCGCGCGAATACGCTGCAGCGGCGGTGAAAATGAGTAAATGCATTAAAACAAACCGGACAAAAAAAAATGGCTATAAACCTACCTCTTAGCTATCAATCTAATACTAACCCGAAATAGTAATTAGCGGAAAAAACAGCTAAAAATATTTAGACAGAGATATGAGCGTTACGTTTTTATGCCAAATGAGATACGTGTCTGAAAAAAATATCTTTGCCTAACAAAATACAGCATATAAATTAAAAACATGATTGATATTTAATTAGAGTTACTGCACTTGACTTAGTGCAGTAACTAAAATTTTGGCTCAGTGGTTACATTAGTTTGTTCTGGGTTCGATTCCCAACCGAGACAAGTATTTGAGTGAACCACAGAAAGTAGTCTGATTCTGAGAGTGCTTTGCGTCAGCAAACTACTTGTCTTAAAAAGGAGTGTAAATTGAAATTACTTCTACAGCCATGAAGCCTTAGATAAAATTAAACTGAATTACTTAATACTATTAAAGTTATAGGTTATTGCACACTGCTTAATTAATTATATATTACAATTAATAAATGTTATAAAATATTTTAGTTTTAGAGATAAATTGATTATTTGATTACTCTAAGCACAAACATCCATAACATAAAATTACCGTAACAAAATATTTATATTAGGCGTTCGTCGCATAGGGCGTGCACTTTCCGCGAGAGTATGAACGCTCGTGACCCCGTAATCCGCTACCCCCCTCGCCATCCCGACCTTTAGTTTGCTAAGAACTTTCCGATGCCCTCGTAGACCCAAATTCCGAGAGGCCCGCGAACTGTAAAGTAGAGCGACAGTTTCACAAAACTCCCCTAAACAAACTAAAAGCCATAATCCCTCAATCTCCCCGTCAGCGACTGCCCTGAGCCGAGGTCCAAGTCCACTCCACAGGGGACGCCCTCTTGCGCAGGTTGCTTAATTCGAAGTGGTTAAACCATTTATCTAGGCTAAAGCTCTGCTCACCTTTATGCCCGGTGAAGTAGCAAGAGCCTCGGGGCTAAATAGATATGTCCGTCCGAAAAAAAAATAACAAAAACAAAAATCAGCTACCCCCGTTCGCGTCTACAAGTGTCACACGCTAGAGGGACTTGCACACCCAATGGTCAGCCTTACCAAAGGTTGAATATATTTCAATAAAACCTGCAAACATCAAATTTAGGATACAAATAATTTACTTACTATAGCAATTTCTTAAATTATTGGATGGAAAGAATGCTGAATACGAAAATGGATGGATAGATATGTTGGAAGTGGAAGGCCAAGAAAGATGTAAGAAAGATGAAAATATGTGTATACGAGTAATGTAATACGAGGGCGTATATTGTATTAAATTGTCCTAAAGGTACTTTTATGAAGTTATAACTATTATTGGTAACCGTATAACATTCTATTTTAGACACGTATTTTCGGTGTAGTAGTTAAAAAAAACATCATACTTACCTATTACGAAAGCAAATTTTATTATTTGTATCAGTATTTATTGATGGGCAAAGAGATAACTTTTAATTGTACAAATACACTGTACACGTAACAAAGAACACTCAGTATGAACATAACTATTCGTTTTAAAAAGTGCGTTTCACAAGTTTTTAAACTATATTCTATGCTTATCGTATTTACGGCAGTCCCTACCTCGCCTGTCCCTTTCAACAAAACTGTTATACTTAAAATGGTTTCCAAGTTTAAATTTTTTATATTTTTTAAATAAACCGTACAAAATAAACATAAATGTTATGTTTTGTATTCTTAATGTCATATACGTATTACAAAAAAACGGAATTAGAACTTAAAAGCACTCCCTTGAAATATTACTTACTAGCTGCAGTGGTACGAGGCGTGATGTTTTGTAACGTATATGTTAATTCAGCGTATAACCTATCACTGTGCAGAATTTCAGCCAATTCCGTTTAGTAGTTTTGACGTGAAAGAGTAACAAACATCCATCCATCCATCCATCCATACTTACAAAACTTTCGCGTTTATAATATTAGTAGGATTTGCAGGTCCGATATTGTTAATCGAAACCGATAAACTGCATCATCGCCTCAATTATCATAAGTCAATTAATTAAGATCAGTGGTTCATAATATATTAGAAGTGAAAAACCATTTCACCTAATTTCTATATCGCCATGCACCGCAATGAAAGTCGTTGTCTTTAGTGTAACATAATTCTATCGATTGACTCCTGAACCCTTTCTTATTTAGTACCGATATATTCCAAGTGACTTCACGCACCACCAGAGGGCGGTGGACCACCGGTTGGAATGTGATTTAGATGACGTTACACTTAAAACGCTTATTGTACTTTCCATTAAAAAAATAGGCCAGAGTCTCAATTTAATAGACTTACTTGATATCTGTTTTCATAAATTAGGTTGTGACACCACTTTGAAAGCTACCTCCCGTATGCAAAAAACAACACTTGAGACTATGAACTATTAGGGAATCTCAGTTGTCACTTCTTCTTCTTTTCATATCGACCTGGCGTTCAAATTTGAGTACCAGTACTCGGCCACTGACACAGCATTAATAGTGGCGTTGCACAGGTCTTCACGTGCCCAGTGTGCCCAGAGGGGAATAGGGGCCTGGATATAGAAGACATAGAGAGAACTTAATTGTCCTTTTTTGTGTTGGATTTCCTATATTCTCTTGGACTTTAAGAATGCGCCTGCATTTACGCCTGTGATTTGCTACACTTTCACTTTAATATGCCTCGTGCAGATAGCTAATTTCCCTTGAGAACATCACGAAATAATTGTAATTATCTCATTTAATATGCTTCAGGGAAGTTACTGAAAATAATACTCCAAACTGGTCAGCATTTTTTCTATTAATTACAACAAGACATCAGTTTTAGATATTACCTTTTGTTTTTAATTATAACCATGTAGTTGGTGACCTCAGTATCATGTTTTCTATCCAATCGCGATCCGCAGGAATATAAAGCGCCCGCAAATGTGAGGCCTCCTGACTATTGCACAATACTCCCCTTAATAAGCATCTCCCATCTCATTGGATGATGGCAGCGTCCTGCGGCGAGACCTTGCACCGGTTGCTTACCTCTAGTACATAAAACACTTAATAGAACTCACCCTTAACCATCCGATGCCCTCGTAGACCCGAAGTCCGAGAGGCCCGCGAACTGTAAAGTAAAGCGACAGTTGCACAAAACCCCCTAAAATACTTAAAGTCATAATCCCTCAATCTCATCGCCAGCGACCGCCCTGAGCCGAGGTTCAAGCCCCACAGGGGGCGCCCTCTTGCGCAGGTTGCTATGTTTGTACTTATTAAACCATATATTAAGGCTGGAGCTCTGCTCACCTTTATGCCCGGTGAAGTAGCAAAAGTCGCGTTGGTAACTACGGATATCCGTCCGAAAAAAAAAAACTCACCCTTCTCCGTACCTTTATGATTTAAGCTTAAGAAGCAGAAGTACTTAACAAAATCTTCCGTGGCGACATTATGTCCAAAAATAATGAGCATAATCTACAATTAAATACTGGTTAATAAACTTTATACTATAACCCATCGGAGTAGAGTAGCCGCGTGTAGTACGTAAAACTACGGCACATAGTATAACTAATCTTCTGATCGTATCATAAATAATCAATATTGTAAGAACTATAATTATGATCTCGTAAACTTCCTCCTGTGTGCGATCACGTTAAAAACATATGGCATCATTGTAACTGCCTATAGTTCCGACAACCTCCATAGCGTAGCGGTATTTGGCTCGCTTTAAATATCGGAGGTCGTGGATTCGATCCCCACGTCGGACAGAAAATCTTTGAGTTAATTCTAAGATTTCTTTCCGGGTCTGGTTGGTTGAGGGACTACCCTCCGTGGCTCGGAAAGCACGTTAAGCCGTTGGTCCCGATTGTTATAACATCATCTATAATTATCGTATATCAAGGAACGGGCAGCAGCGTTTTCTTGTGTGGTCTTAACATAATACTGCGGTCATCAACCCTCCTGCCAAGCGTGGTGACTATGGCAACTACCCTCTCTCGGGAGGAGGCCCATGGTCAGCAGTAGATGCTATACGGGCTGATGATGATGATGATGATAGTTCCTACCATTAGATTTACTTTTTTTATTCGTTTTTTTACATATAAGGTTCCAAAGTTTATAAGACGTTTATAAACACTTACAAATGACCATAATAATATACTAAATATAAAACAACTAAAATGAAATATTTGTGAGGTTTATTTAAGCAAGAAGGAACTAATGGTTGTACCTATATTGAATGCTAATAAAGAAAGAAAGAAAGACAATTCTATCTAACCGATTTTACACACCGAACGGAGCAGTTACCAAACGTGGCAGAAACCAAGGCACGCAGCAAGTACTTTATCTTTTTAATAGAACAAATTAAGGTTGAAATGATGCTAACATTCCAACTAAGAAACATCATAATAAATAGGTATTGATTATATTTAACAAACACCATTCCAATCAAACATAATTCTTATTACAGAAGCCACAAGACTCACTTTTCATCTGAATCGATGGGTCAATTATCTATTTCAGAGACAGGATTCCTAGATTCAATACGTGATATGAATATGGATGGTACATTTGTTTTTATAGAATCAGCGACATACTTCATTGTTTATACGATGAATCTTTTTATCCATAATTGAAAAACAGTACAAAAGTCAGTTAACGCTGCTAAAGTTACGAAACTTTGAACTGTATTGTCTTCAAAAATAATATAGTATATAATACAAGCCGCCGGTACAAGCCGCGCAAAGCCGCCAAGCATAATTCCGGTTGTGACAGTCACATAGAACGCTAGTGAACGAACTGACGCCGGCAAGCCGCATAACCCGCCGGCACACACCGGCGGCCATGCCGGCAGCTCCTTTGTGTGGCAAAGCCGGCGGTTTTGAATGCCGCCGGGTGCACAGCGGATTGGCCAGCGGCTTGCCCAGCGGCTTGCCCAGCGGCTTGCCCGGCGGCTTGCCCGGCGGTCCTGCTGCCGGCACTGTGTGTAGGAGCCTTGAGAGCTCTCGTTGCGTTCGTCGTGTGGTTTCCGGCTTAGAATAGACCACCCCTTATCTTTATATGGGTGTCCTTAAAGACGACTAAGAGACATACACCTGATGGATGGACAACAGCATCATCAGCTCAAAGATCATCAGCTCATATTGATAACGGCAATATTCCTCAACGACCCTGAATATATTATGATCTGTACACCACAAGTACAATCACAAGAAATTTACAAATAAAATAAAATATTTTATTTAAACTCCTGTTATACTCAATTTCTACGGCTCCTGGGCACATTGGTCTTAGTTTTGAAAGGTCAAGCCTATATGCCCATGTTTGCGAAAGTCTATTTGGAAAACTATCTATGGATCAATTATTCCGACTGCCAAAACTACACGAGCTTTGACGACTGGGCATTTAACCTATGATTAAAATGCCCAGTCTGTATCACCTATTCATTGTAAGGACTGCGACATTTTGTCATCTACACCAATATCCAAGCTGTCAAAAATACCATATCCCAACCAATTATGTTATAGTATAAAAGAGATAGATACGGTACCGGGCTTGAAAAATGGCATCACGAAACTAAGCTAATTGGCAAACTTAAACGTATGTCTATCTCGTTTTTGCACACACACATTTTGATGCTGTCCTGTTTACTCTCTAGGGACAAATTTTGTCTTAACAAATCACGAGCATTACGTATCTACAGTTTTTTATATAACATCATTGATTCTAACCTTATTTTACTTACATACCAATTCAATAATAACATTACGGATTTTTTTAATTTAAAACTTGTAACAGTGGTTATTTACTTTAAGTTTCTTTAATCTAGTATGTTCTCGAAACTACTGAATTAATGGCTTTTCAAACGGTTTTTGCCAATTCATGAGAAAAGTGAAAGAACTTAAAAATAATGTAAATATATTCATGGTTATAATCGCACAGGACGAGTAATTTACAAAATGAAAAGCTTTGCACTAACCCAACCCAAAATGTTAAACCTGCAAACCATCTTAAAGTGAAGACGACAATGTTTATTTTTCCTTTCTTCTTTGATTTCAAGACGTCAGATTCCCCTCACCCTCCCGACCCTTAGTTTGCTAAGAACCTGCCGATGCCCTCGTAGACCCGAAGTCCGAGAGGCCCGCGAACTGTAAAGTAGAGTGACAGTTGCACAAATCTCCCCTAAAAAAACTAAAAGCCATAATCCCACAATCTCCTCATCAGCGACCCCCCTGAGCCTGAGGTCTAAGTCCCACAGGGGACGCCCTCTTGCGCAGGTTGCTTAATTTGTAGTGTTTAAACCATTTATCTAGGCTGGAGCTCTGCTCGCCTTTATCCCCGGTGAAGAAGCAAAAGCCTCTGAGCTAACTACATATGTCCTACCGAAAAAAAAAGGATTAAGATTATAATTTTGTAATAAGCCAGCTTAAAGTTGATAATGACATATTTAACATATTTATCTTGACTTATATATTTTACTTCCCCAACGAAGTCGTGAATGAAATGAATGAAAACTAGGTTTAATAACAAATGTAAAATTAAACCTTCAGCGCTTCTTTGTTAAACTATTACAACCTTTCTATCACTTTAAGGAAAGGTCATAATTATAAATGTATGAATGCAACAAACTTTATAGAAACATCTTACTAAAATACATATCTACAATAAGTAAAATCTATCTATACAAAATAAATCCCTATTTCCCGATTCCTCGATTTCACTAATTGTTTTTTGTTGGTTTTGTAATTGTCAGGAGAAGAAGAATCTTATCCATTTTTTCCTTTCATCAAGAATGATGAAAGAAAAAAATGGAAAATTGCGTGGAAAATTAGCAAATGTAAGAATACTTAACCACCATATTTCGTTTTCTGATGTAACCTTAGCACTTTTGACAATATAAACTGTTTTAATGTAATCTTAAGGCGCTAGACATACCATTGACAAAGTGCTGCTCTTAGTGTACATCACGGTTAGTTTAAAGCTGTCACATCTAATATTAAAAGCTAAATTTTATATACAGTTTGAATTAAGACATGACATCGTCTGTAGGGTCAGCAAGTCAAAAGTAAATCATGCAATAACCTTCACCACATTTTTTTTAACAATACAATAATTATTAAATGTTACTTAATACTCTACCGTGTAAATACATGACTATGATTTCGATAAAAATGTCTTCATTTCTGTCGGGTTATTGTTATATATTTCCTATGTTATTTACAACATAATAAATTGACATATTTAAAATATTTTTTTGCATTTATAGTAAACATTCAGTAGCAAACACATTTTCATCAAAATCACAGTATTATCTTCACGTGATTAGCCTCTAGGGCTTCCGTAACTGTATGTCGTCCGTTACACCCTGGGCATCTCGGCAATTCTCAAAATTGAGCTCCGTATTGAGGAGCTATGCCTAGAGAGGCAAGCGAAATCCCGCCCATTACCATGCTACACCTACCATCCTACATTCAAAAAAGCATAATAAATATCTCTTAAAATTTACATGCTTGAATTGTTTTTGTTCTTATTTTGTAATCGAAATGTAAAGTATTTGATTTTTTGTGATAACCTGTTACTGGGCTAGAACTACAACGAGGATGGTATTTAGGTTTAGGTTAGAGAAGGGCGTCACAAAAAAAAAAACAAATTCCCGATATAAATACCAAGCTTTCGAAAACATGAAATACATATCAAGTTACTAAGTATCTTCAACTATCGCTTTAAAATAATAAAAGCTAGTGAGCTTTTATTATTTTAAAGCGATAAGTGTATCTCATATCTGAATTTTAGTCCTAAGTTCATTAGGAAGTATGCCCATGAATGTCACTTGATAATAAAAAAAAAATCTTCAGAACACACAAATTTTCAACGATACGAAAATATCAAATTTGCTACAATTGCTTCAATTATTTTATTTTGAATCCTCACATGTCACATACTTTATTAAAGTTACAATAAAAATACGCAATAGTAAGCAAATTAATAAAATATATGTATTATTAAATTTTTTACTAAATCCTAATAAAATATACAGAATGAAGTCAAAATTCTGACAAAATGAAAAAAATATCAACATAACTAAAATCGCTTTAAATTAATAAGACCTAACAAGTCTCATACATTACAACTCGTAAAGTTACAAATAAATTACGCAATCATAGCCGCATTTTTCAGTACAAAAACTTATCATAAATGTCACTTGATAGTCATAAAATATTTCACAAAACTTCCGACTATATAAAAAAGAATATCATATTCCATACTATTATTTACAATCACGCCAAAATAGTTGAAATCGTCAAACGTCACATATCTCATATTGCACCTGACTTCGATCCTATAATGCAGTCAATGAGCACCTACAACGTATAATCAACGTAATGCAACATTATCCATAACCCTTCGACACGGATACAAAAAAAAAATGTATTACTATACCACCTCGATCCACATTCTCTAAATAAAGGAAGATTTGGCCGTGATATCATTTTCTGAAACATTTTCGCTCAGATGGAGAGGTATATATACGTCGGAATCGTATGCTCACATCACAGTCATCGTAGCATCGTCCAGCTTACCAGTCGTCTCTTTATTTATATTTAATATTATTATAATGAAATTGGTAAGTCTGTTTCGATATTTGGAGTGGAGAGTGAAGGATCTAGGATAGGTTACATTTTAGCGCCTTATCAGGCCGCCGTGTCACTTTATTGACGGGCGAACTAAACTTACAAGTTCGTATCATCAAAAATGTTGATACGATTACCTACTAATCATTTTCATGGGATTTTCTTGTATTATATACTTAATACATGATTATAAAAAGTAATAAAGGGTCTGAACATTTTTTTTTAATTAAGAGCTTCATTTCATTAAGTACACTTTTTAATTGTGTTTACTCCTTTAAGGATTAATTCCTGAAATGGGTTATATTATATAACAACTTTATAACAAAATCTTTAACATAGTTAATACCCTTAGTTAAATTTTACAGTGCTTTTATCATATATTGTTTTTTTTTCAAAGTCTACTAAAATAAAAACTTAATTAATCGCGTTATTTCTAAATTTCCTCATAAAGTGCTTTCAATTATAATATTCTACTAAACATTTATGAAAAAGTAGAACTACATATATTTGATTTAAGTTGCACTATCTGGACAATAAACGCTTTTTTGCCATTACTTTTTTTTAACTCATCTCATAATACACATACAACTAATATTCTATTACACAACACTCCACTAAGCCATCCGATTAAAATAAATTTTATTGCCCTATCTTATAAAATACCACCTAATCAATTCAGAATTTTAAAGTATTTGTAACAAGAAACATTGAAATTAACAAAGGAATGTTCAATAAAGATATGCAATTCAACATTATGTCTTAAATTTAAATTGTTCAAGCAAACTTTATGTTGTGTAAATCAGTCTAATAATAAGAGCAAGGTTGTGAAATGATATTGTTCTTGATCAATCATATTTTCTTCTATATTTATTTCTAAAGCTATCCTTAATTTTTCCTAGTTCCATTAAATACACCGATTGAAAGACCTATTTAACCTCAAAATTTAACTACTTATTCTTGTTTACTTTATTAAAGTCATGAATTTTCTTTTTACAGTTTGTAGTAGCCGCAGTATTGGGCGTCTGCTTAGCAGACCGCCTGGACAACAAATACCTCCCACCTAGAGGAAACTCTGGTGCTGGTGGTTTCGGACCTGGCTTCGGTGCTGCGGGTGCCCCTAGCTTTGGAAGGCCAGGAGGCGCTGGCTTAGGTGCCGGTGGATTTGGCGCGGGTGGTGCTGGTGGATACAGTGGAGCTGGTGGTGCCGCAGGTTTTGGAGGAGCCGGTGCTGGAGGTCATAGCGGCGGTTTCGGTGGCACCCAACATGCAGGAAATGCTTACAACGCCCCTGCTGGTCAATACAACGCCCCCGCTGGACAATACAACGCCGGTGGTCGTGGCGGTGCCGCTTCAGCTGATGCTGGTGCTCAAATCCTCCGACAGAACAGCGAAGTGACCGCTGAAGGCTTCTCTTACGATTTCGAAACCTCAAACGGAATCCGCGCTGACGCACAGGGTGTAGCCACCAATGGTGTCCAATCTCAAGGAAGCTTCGCGTACAAGGGTGACGATGGTCAGGACTACAGCATCACTTACACCGCTGATGAGAATGGTTACCAGCCCCAGGGTGCTCATCTTCCCACTCCTCCTCCAATCCCCGAAGAGATCCTGAGGTCTTTAGAACAAAACGCTCGTGATGAGGCTGCTGGCATCGTTGATGATGGTAAGTGACATATATTTGAATTTAAAACATCACAACTAATAAACCGATAATAATTCAATTCTCAACAGCTAAAAAAGACGACATCATTACAAACGTAAAGTTTTTATTTTTAAACAAAAAATTGTACAACTACATGTGAATTAAATTTTAATAAGAAAAAATAGTAATATATAATATAATCTAATGAAGCTTCAAACTTTTTATTAAAGAATCGCGACTCTCAAACAATTTTTTAGACCAATATTTATATTTTGAACTGATGATCTAAATATACATTAACTTAAGTACCTATGCTAAAAAGTTATCCATAAAGTAATAATAACTTTAATGTAGCAAAACATTAAGCCGCAATAAAAAAATGTTAAAAGGATTAGGCGATAACCATTAGTTATAAAAATGACTTCGCAAATAACATATATTTTGTGAATAGTTCGAATAATGTGGACCGCAAATTGCTAAGACGATCGTGAGCTCCGAATATACGGATAGCCACTTATCGACCTTGTACACGGGATTCAGCAACTGTCAATGTTTTCTTTAAAAAATATTCAAAGGTATCTTGTTGCATTGTAATTTCGGTATCAATTTTCTTTACTTAATACTTAAGAAATTACTTTCCCCGACATATTTGAACCATTAAAACTGGACCATTGCTCGCATTTATGCCTTATAAAATACCAAAAGTCTCGTAGCCAGCTTATACATCCAAAAAAAAGGTGCATCTCACCTACATATAAAAAAAATTAAACGTTCTCCCTATTTTTATTTCTACAACTATCTCATAATTGAATACAAGCCTTTTGGAAAGCGGTAGAAACAAGTGCTGCATCCAAAACATACTAAGAGTACAAAAACTTTTCAAAACACATTAGATACAATTTGCACAACATTAGGTATACTTAATCTTGTAAAGTACTAACATAGGCAGTTACCCGAGATCTAGGGCTTGCAGATGAGTTACAAAATGACGTGGAACCGTTGCATCATGCGTCGTGATCTAAAGAACAAACTAAAACACTGCAGGTCGGGTCTTAATTGATTTCACAGCAATTCAAAACTGTTTAGATTTATGCATAGAAATGAATTAGTATTTGTTAACAAACACGAGTTGAAGTCGAGCCTTTCTTGATATAACAGGCACCATTTGGCTATTCCTATATAAAGTGATAAGGAGCATAATACCAGTATTAAAAATATATCATTAGAAAGACATTCATCCATAGTAACTACATAACTTACCTTACCATTTATCTCACCTTGATCGTAAACTAAGTCAAGATCCAATCAAATTAAAAGGAGATTCACTAATGAATATAAAGGTTTCACCATATAAAGGTACAAAATGTCAATAATTGGGTTAATGCTCATAGAATAAATAGCCTTATTTGAAGGCAGATCTTCATCGCTTTACGAAATGGGAATTTGCGCCTATACCACATATTTGGAATACATTATTCGTAATAGAAACTAGTCACTTAATAAATAATT
Organism: Nycteola revayana; assembly: GCA_947037095.2. NCBI lineage: Eukaryota > Metazoa > Arthropoda > Insecta > Lepidoptera > Nolidae > Nycteola > Nycteola revayana. Next base: position 16,856,627 of record OX344857.2, on the reverse strand, counting down.
AATAGAATCTTCGTTTTCTATATATAAACCATTCGTTTCAATACATATTTATATAGACATTGCAGAATTTAAATCAGCGATTGGATTGAAGATTGTTTAAATAACTGATATAGGCGGTGTTGAGATAATTCATAATCCCTTTATGGTTTACCGCAGTTCAATTTGAAATCAAATCATGGCTCGGTATTCAGTTTTCATGAGTGTGTAGTTGTTGTATGTTATTTGGATTTCGAAAATAATGATAAGTCATAACGAGTACAATTGTAATCATTTCGACTTACGCGGTGAACATCTCCACACGAAAGCTTTAAAGTTGCACTTTTACTTGATCAACATCAACAGCCCCTTTACCTACGCCCACTGCCGAACATGGGCCTCCTCTTAACAGACCTTGGCAAGCCAGGATCGTAGAGGGATATTGCCATAATCACCACGCTTGGCAGACGGATTGGTGATCGTAGTAAGATGTAAACCTTGATCTAATAGATGCTGCTGCCCATCCATCAGCCATATGTCCTTTAGTCGCCTTTTACGACACCCATTGGAGGACATGGGGTGGTCCATTCTAAGCCGGAAACCACGCGGCACTTTTACTTAGCTTGACTTAAAAATATATTTAAAATTTAATAAATGTAAACCAAATGCAGTTTTTCAATCTGCTACCTAAGTTAAAGCTTTGACCATTGAGCCACACAGAATTCTGACCAGTAGTCAACATTTTTCATTTTCCTGGCATAGGATGCAAGTGTATGTTTTGTATGTCTCTCAAACCATCAAGTAAAAACATATTGATCAAACATCTTTCACATTATATTATAAATCACATCAACATAATATATGAGGCTGCACAAATTGATTTGCACCATCTAATCGTCCAGCAATGACTGCTGACAGGTCACTCGTTAAACTAATAATTTTGGTGCAGCATGTTGATAAAATCGATGTATCCATTATTGCTTAAGCCGAGTGAATATCTATTAGTGAACGCACAGATGCATTGATATAATCGGCTTGATCGTTTGTGTAGCTATAATAGATGTGATTAATTTGAAGTGAGTTATGCGTTGAATATTTGTTTTAGTTAATACGCTTTGATTTTATACCACAGATAATTTGAGGATATGAGATTACAATGAAATTTGACAAACAGGGTAATAAATTCAATGCATATTTCCAAGTCGCGTCAATTTATGGTCCTTATTTCAAAATATAATTTATAAATAATATCATTAAATTCTAAATCTCGAAACATTGCAAAAATATTTTCATTTCTTTTTTCATATTTCGTGTTATTTTAATTAGTTTAGATGAACCAAGTAATATTTTATATTACTTTATTATAATTAATACAAAAGCTTCACCCCTAGCAATCATTTTAAGAACTTATAACAACATTAAAACAAACACTGCAAATGTTAAATTATACACAGTAATAACTATTTCTATTACAATCATCTCCATTTGCGCGGTCTGTTCACAAAATGACCAATTTCTCAACACATGTTATATTAATGCATTATACTTGCATAAACTTAGGTCTTACATAGACATTCTTCCAATTATTATGATTCACGCTATGTTCCTTATTATCGCTAAATCACTGCTTTTGAAATTGTTTAGGCCGTTAAGTACTTGATTATGAACTTAAGTGTATACTCAACCTGCTATTGTATTATAAACATAAAATAATTTAGCTCTCAGACTCTGAAGTACTTTTTGATTTTCAAGATTGTTTAATTTTATGATGAGTTTTAATCTTGTTTAACGGTTGATTTATATGAAATTAAATCTGACATTTCCTGAAGATATTTAAAATCTTATCCTACGAATTACATGGCTGGTCCGAAGCGGCACTAGAAAAGAGCACTTGGAAAGATATGGGGGAGGCCTTTGCCCAGCTGTGGGACATAACGGCTAATAAAAAAAAAAAAAAAAAAACATATTCAACTAAAAATTGTGACTTTTCAATCAGTTTAGTCGGTCTCCAACGAACAAGAACAGAACCTTAGTTAAATTGTTTGTTACTTATTAAATATTTGTTAGACTAGAATTTAACTTAAAACAAATTTACTTAGACGTAGTTACATGTAACAGTATAATAGCTTTACCACAGCTATTAACGATTCTCGTATAGTTTCAAAGTAATTCTAACGTACAATTCACTTAGAAGTTACTCATAAGTTAAGTCGAGCCGTAAAGTGACCAATTTCTCAATATTAAAGGAGGATACTGTACCGTAGCCACGATCAGTCGTGACCATTCTAGGCGCGGTGCACATGATCTAGACTGCAGATAGATGAAAAGGTCAATCATGTGAAGTCTTTGTTCGAATTTCGAGTAAAACGAAATTATTTTAGGTTAATAAACAGATCCGTACCAAAATTTTTACCGATATTATTCATTGTTATTCTTTATTTCGTACATAGTAACACTAAGTTACACAAAGAATCAATATGGACACATGCAAATTAGGCAACTATTCAGTACTTCTTTAAGTTCATAAAATTATCTAGCTTCATCAAGACATTCATGAAAAATAGAATGAAAAAAGTATTATATTGCAAAATATTTCATAAGTACGACTAAATAATAACATTTATCCCAATAATCTCAGCCAAATTTTACTTAGCTCTTAATAAATCGCCCAACCAATAGTATAATACCAAAAATAAGATATTTTTAATCATAATTAATGCAATGATTACACCATGAACGATTTCAATTAAACTCGATCAGCATACATTGTAATGCTATTGATTCTGTTACAATATTGATCTAAAGTGTGAATCTCGCACAATTAAGTACTTAACATTAATATGTTGTGTAACGTTTAAAAAACATTTATAATTTAGATATGATGATCCTCATCAATATTTATTGTATCCCAATAACAAAATTCTACAAATATATGGCCCTTTGAAAATGACCCAACTGTACTAAACCAGCAATTTAATTAATTCGTCATTGTTTGCCGTTACATTCTCGTGGTAGTCAATAATTACATCATGTACACCCATAACCATTACGATTTGACTCAATCGACATACATTATTGATGATACTACCATAAGTCTATAGGTGCGGTCTATCGTGGAACTAATTTTATGGCATTTCAACTGCTGTTCGAATTTATATTTGATTGTAAGCGTACATTTCGACATTTTCAATACTTCTTATGCTAGATGATATGCTATTGTGAGTATTCTCACAAAATTAAATTGGTTCAGTGAATAGTGATAAGCCCTTTGAATTACAATGCTCTATCAAATTCGATTCTTCTACTACATCAAAAATAATCTTATCCCTAAGAATTTTTGAAGTTCTCTTTAGAAATACCTACTAAAATCTAACTTTGTTACAACGAAAGAGACTGTCCTCCACGACACAGGGAATCCTAGTGTGGAGGTCAGTGATATACCATGTCAATGTTTATTTTTTCTGATCACTAAAACTTTATTATTATTATTTATTATAAATATTAGGAATCAATTTGTTAGGATTGCTTCAGGTTACATTCCGTCAGTAACTTGTTTCATTTCTTCACCATTTATTCAAAATGGTAATCATTCATCTTTTTATTTCAGACAGTGTCAGAGCCATCATTATTTATTCCAAACGACGACAAATATTTAATCTCTTAATTTTTGACAGTGTTGTTTCATACAATACACTCTACATTTAATTTGAGTCAATCTCAACATATTAAATTAATACGATAACATTGCTCAACATTTTAAATCCGATTTTCATCTTAATCATCTACACGTCGCGTCGACTAGATTACTTTATGTTATGTTACTAGATTATGTTGCCAAATAATGCAAAGCAAACGTGGTAATAAGTGCCTGGGTAATCTCTTATATTAATGGCTACTGGAGTAATAGAGGTGTCGGGATAATAACGTTGCGACACCTGATGTGCACCGAGCTTTATTTTGTAACGTGTAGCTCGGAGCGAAAGTGTGAGATGTCTGTTTTTCTCATGGGTGGAACTAAGTTCAATTTAATAATCGGGTAACTGAAACTTCTTGATCAGAATCTATCAAATTTGAATTAACAAATTAAGAGACGTTCATAGAAAGAAGTTAGAAAAAAAAATCGGCGTTCGGTTGGAAATCACCGTGGCCAAACGGTTTAGGCACTATCCTGAGTCCTGCCGGTAATTTAAATTATTTTTTCTAATTTAGTATGGGTTATCTTTGCCACCATAAATTATATTCATTTTCAACCAATACTTAACTTAATTATCTTTATTCGATGTTAATATTATAGTGTAATTGTCAGGATGTTTACATGTCCAAGTATTATTCCAAATACAGCCGCTCATTGACAAGACAATGGGTGTCATAATACTGAGCGGCATACAAAGACAGAAATAGCAAAAACTTTATTCCCATGTGACAAACATACGCCACACTAGTACGACAATTCCAACAGTTTATTGTAAGTCAAAATAAAAACTTCAATCTCGAGGCATTAGAGGGATTCTTGAGCATATTCTATCTATGCTTATATTTAAAGCGTGACCGCTTTGCGAGTTTGGATGTTTGGGGTAATCTCCGGTACTACTTATTGATCCGATGTTGAAAATTCTTTTATAATTAGAAGGCAACGTTATCCAGTACTAAAAAAGGCTATATTTTATACATCGTTCCAACAGAAACGAGCCCTCGCGAGTGAAACCGTGCAGGACAGCTAGTAAATAATAAGCAAATACCAATCAATTTAACGAATTCTCAGTTCGAATACCACTTATTTGATTTATGTTTAACATTTACAAATTAGATCTATTTAAAAATATCTAGTAGTCGAGTGATTTACTGTCCTAGTTTAAATAAACATGTCTTTTATAAATAAAATTATCTATTCCGTGATAAATGACGTATTTCGTATTCTACAACATTACACATGTATTCAGGCTTTTGTTTTGTTCTGTTCCCATAGTTACAAAATGTGAGAATTTTAGATGAAGCGATAGTTCATACTATATTAATTACTTTTAAATTTACAATGTGTTGCAAAACTAAAATAGGTGCATATTTGTTCGCTAAACGAGTGTGAAAATTTTGAACTTACTTTAACTTTCGTGACAAAGATTATTTATACGATAAAGTTTAGCTGTTTTCAGACTTTTATTTTCTGAAAGATATTAAAAGATAAGCGTACCCGTTCAACGGGGATGCTTCGAGTTTTCTGGAAAACTTGCCAAGTACTTCTTATTTTACTAATTAAGAATAGTAGTATTTATAAGTTTTAATTCAAAACAGCTACTTTCAGTTGTATTAAAGTTGGGATATTTACAAAAGTATTTCAAGATCTAGTTCTTCTATAACTTCGGCATTCTATTTTGACTATTTAATTATAAATATGCGCTTTTATATTAACATTAATTGTGAGTATCCCATTGAGATGTCTATAAAATTCATTGCCCAACATTTATCTTCAGCTTAGATGATTTTCTCGAATTAATAATATCTTAGTATTATTTTGTTGCGAAATATTAATTTCACCCTAATAGTATCTTATGCCTAACTTTGTTTATGATTTTTGCCTGTTATATCATATGAGTCCATATCAACTAATTATAAGCATAATGATTCACTAAGAGCTAAATCAACCTAATTAGTTCTTGCACACAGTTTTTGCTGCACTTTTACTCTAACAAAAACTGTAGGTAACCAGCACAGTAATCCATTACACGATGAGCAGATTAGATGCCAACTAGATTAGCTATCGCAACAGGTCAACCAGAAATAAGATGTATTTTTATTAGATGAATTTGTTTATGTAATTTTGGGTGGTTAGTTAAATAACATCAGATATTGAGATAAATTAAGGATAAGCATCGATTTAGGAAATAACTTTTTTGATGTCTTACATTCGTTTTACTGCTAGGACAAATACAGGTAATAATAATAATTATACTACGTTATACCCAATTAAAATTATTTTAATTGGGTATAACGTAGTTTTATAGAATATTATAGTTTTTTTTTTTTATAAAATTAAAATAAGTGAAACAGGTATATTTCGATTCTTCTAAACTTCTAAATTAACTATTTTACAATTGATCATGAACAAAACTATAAAGTAGTAAGGCTTAAGGACGATTAAGGAATCTATTTCTGACTGCTACTTAAAAGCAATGCGATCATATATATGCCTCTATTATGCATTATTTGGTTCTTAGCTATTGGACGTTTGCACCACGGGTCGCCGGGTCAATTCCCACACGTAGCAAATTAGACAGCTCGTTTGGTGCAGTAGCTTTGCAATTAACTGCTGTAATGAGGGTTGTGGGTTCAGTTCATGTGAAACTTAACCTCGTTGCAGCTACTTGGGTTGGCTTTGTTTTTTTGGCATAGCACAAAATATTATACGTTCTTACTGACTTTCAACAAAAGAGAATAATTTCATTGAACTTTTATATTTTTTCCCTCTTCACTCCATGTTTTACTATCCGCACGATTGTTTTTATCTTTCCTGAAAGATATCTGATAAATATGAATACATCCAGGCTTAACTTTGAGGGAAATCTTTATTCTCTAGTCATAAGTATTCAACATTAGTAAGAGATGGCCAAGGGATATACTGCTGATGGGCAGCAACATCTATCAGATCAAGGTTATTTACCATCTTTCCAAGGTCTGTAAATAAGAGGCCCACGTTCAGCAGTAGACGTAAACGGGCTTTTGATGATTCCTTAGATTGATCCAACATCAGTTCGAATCCAAAGATGAACTATAGAATTCTCAATGTATTTCTAGTATCACCTGTCAGGTTAGTGATTGTAGTATAGGTGAGTGACCTCCCATTACCTATTGGAATTGGTCCTCTCATGGAATTCACATTTAAACGTTATTAGTGTAATTATTTTATATACGAATTGAGATGGCTTGGAATTTAGTATAACTACGTAGATCGTAATTATTCACATTAAATAAGTGTATTGGTATATTATAGAATGCTAATAAGCTAGTATTACTAATTTGTTTTACATATATGGATGTAGTGTATTGGTATTAGCTACCAGAATAAAATATTGCAATCGATTATGCATTTCATAGAAAATTTAGTTGCATGGTATGTAAACCTGTGAGATAACGTCATTCAGTACTTAAGCCCATCAAACATATCTCGATTTGTTTAATATTTAAATTTGAATGGATTAATTCAATCTAGATGAACATTCTAGATTATAAGCTGAATATACTTAGCTTCCTTCGATTCTAAATCCAAAAATGTTCGCATATTATCTTATTTTGATTGGAAAGATACGTTTAAGACGTTTTATTCTTTCTTTACTTGGTCGAGGCTAGTCATTATTTTTTCACTACCTCTCTATAATTTGGCCATGTCACACGAATATTCCTCCTCGAATATTCAATCCTTGCCTTAAATCTCCTCCACAGGTTCTGCTAGCTTAGTAAACAAGGCTGATATTGAACTTTATACATCAACAGATAATAAATCTTGTACTTGAAGAGTAAAATGTTCGCATTCTAAAATATCTCGTCGCAATTTAAATATTCCGAGCATTGAACGAGAACGTTCATCGCTAGCCTTGAAAGCTTTCGGTAGAGTTCTCGTGGCCATAAAAATAACGATAAATATAAAAGTTGTTGAATATTGTTTGATATTTTTCATAAAATAAAATATTTTATTTCAATATCGGTTTAAAATCCTGTTTAATGTTAAATATATTGAAAAAGACACCATATAGTTAGAAAAATATCAAACTATTTTGTCAGTTAATTCAGATTCCTTCTTTTACTAATCTAAAATAGACACCTTGTCCCCAATTGAAATAAATATAATAAATACTATATTAAGTAAACGCATACAATTATATAATTTTCATACAATCATCTACATAATTTACTGTTTCCATGGCCACCAGATCTAACAATACCTACAGAAGATTTATGCGTGATCGTCATTACGAAATAGTGTTGTAATTGAAAAGAGCTCAAATTATCTACTTCACTTGTTACATGAATTACACGCAAAGGTCACGGTGCATCACTAGTTTAATCATCTTTCATAAGTAGTTGGTTGCGAGATTTTAAATAAATAGCAATTTGGAATTTGGGAGGTCTTTGTTGCCAAATTTGAGATGTTTTGTACGCAATGTAACATAAGAGGAAACGCAAAAATGTCAAAACTAGCATTTTTATTACTTTGATCATTTGTACCATAATTATTCACTTCTTTTTCGGCTATTACATTATTGCCTTTGATAATTATATCCATATGCCCTGGTTTTCTTTTAATTTTATTTTTAATTACTTTATCTATTGCTACACCAACTGTTATACATTTATATCCTAAAGACGGGCTTATTCCTTTCAGAGGCTCATAAATTATAGGATGATTCACTCCTATCGCAATATATTTTGTAAACACAAATACGTCATATCTTCGGCGATAGTTCACTACCCCTTTGTCATAGTAGACAATAAGTTAATCTTCATCTGTTAAAAAAAAGCTTTCTTTGTGTTCTTTGGGCAGTATATCAATAGTTTACATTAAATCTTCAACCTTATTAGTGGTTGGTTTAATATGTGCAGTATTACACTATTACCGATGATATGGTTTTGAAAAATCTGGTTTTACTCTCGTTTACATCTCGGTCATAAAATGGGGACTAAACTTTAATACTTTTAAATTACAGGAACTTACCGCGGTGAAGGCGCTGGTGCTGCCGCTGGAGGCTATGGATCTGGTGCCCCTGCTGGAGCTGGTGGCTACTCTGGAGCAGGCAGTGCTGGTGGTTACTCTGGAGCAGGTAGCGCTGGTGGTTACTCTGCAGGCCCTAGTGGTGCTGGAGCTGGTGGCCGTGGAGCTGGATTTGGAGGCGCTGCCGCTGGTGCCGGTCGTGGTGCTGGCGGTTTCGGTGGTAGAGTGGCTGGTGCTGGTGGAGCAGGTTTTGGAGGTGCCGCCTCTCGTCAGTACCTCGCCCCCAATGCTGGAGGCCGAGGATCGGGCAACGGCAACTTCAACTCCCAAACCGGATACCAATACTAAACTGAAAACTGATCTGATTGTGGTGATGCTTGGAGGTCGGTTGTGTTAATAGTAAGCAGCTGTGTAATCGAAAATAATGAAGATATTACTTTTATTTTTATTGTTAAAAAATATTAGTAATATATTTAACATCAGTGTCATTATAAGTCTTCAAATACACTGTTTCATTGTTAGCACGGCGTTTATAACATTTTAGTTTTTATAAAAAAAATGTAATATTTATATTTGGTTATTTTGAAGTTTTGTTTTGAATCTTCCTCCACCATCGCACCCTCATTATATAGACAAACGATATTTAGCTGTGAACCGATGCATGTGATCATTATAATAATTATTATTGTTATACCTTTGTTTGTATAATTATGTAGAAATAATTCTGTCTTCTTTCCTTTTATAATATGATCTCAAATCTTTGTATAAACCTCCTTTTCCGTTGAAAATTCCTTTCTGTTACAATGTATGGTTAAGTTTTATACAACAATGCAAGGGCAGTAATAGTGTTAGATGGAAAATGTATAAAAAAAGAATCGCTAGCGCATAGACTTAAGAATGTAAATATGAAATGAAGCAACGAATATACGACTTAATGCAAAAGTATTTTGTTTTACTTTCACAATTATTATATTTATTTATTTACGTTATCCAACAATTTTATTATTATCTACACAAATGCTTCAATATTTAGATGCTATTAATAGATGTTTGAATATAATAACACCATTTTGAAAAGTACCGCAAAAAAATTGAAAATTAAAAAAAACATTATCACACACTTACATTAAATTACTTTAACCTTAAAGTGAATTAAATTTAAAACAATACAAAACAGAGATAAATAATATATAATAGACACGAAGACTAAAAAATTATAATAAGTTTGTCAGTTAGATTACTAAAAGATATTGGACACGTATTTTTTTATTTATACATTCAATCAAAATTGACAAAGTTATGAGCAACAACAAACTATAAAGTTCAGGAGAGCTTGGGGTGCTTGTGACGTCACTACTAGGTAAAATTGTACCTAGTAGTGACAGTTCGTCAATTTTTGTTTGATGAACTAAAAACAAAATTCGTGTTCAATATTTTTTGGTCTCTAACTGACAGACTACATATATTATTTTTATTCTTCAACCTCATTTTTGAAATTGAAATAAATAAGATGAATTAAATATTAGATTTAAACATTAAAGAATATGTAAAAGTTAAAGCTAGTTTAAAAATAAACGATACATCTATAGAACAACAAAAAGTTGCAGCTCCACTATTTCTTAATGTTGTGTTACAGTTGGGCAATATTCTAAAATTTCAAATAGTATTAGCATATGCACTAACTGCCTTAAGAACACTTACATCCATGCAAAATTGCATGCTTTACGTTAGTTCAAACCCCAAAAAATAATTGGCGTAATAGATTTTTGTTAGTGTTTTAGAATTTGCACGGTGATTTTCTTTTGCAACAATAACTTAAACATTCGGCTCATGATTATCAACATTTCTGATTATTTTACTATGTAGTCAAATAAACTAAAATTTTCAGTAAAAGTTAATAAATGATCAATAAAAGGAATACCTACAAGGTACTGATAAAATATGTTAAGATCGCTTATGATTTCATTGACATAGAATTAATCTGAATTATATTTTTCTTTAATCCAAATAAAAGTTTAAAACTCAAATATGAGTCTCCTAATAACATATTGTGGTCTTATAACTGCTATTATTATGCTAACATAATAAAAGCAGTTGTAGCACTACTTTTACTGATGTTTTTTCGCTAACGAAAGAACATTAGTAAAAGTAGTAACAGTATAAGTCTCGTTTATATCACGGAGGTTGTGGATTCGATGCCCACGTCGGACAAAAGATCTATAGGTGAGTATAGACTAGAACATTTACTTGCAACAGAGAGGTTGAATAATGTGTAGAAAGGGTACATTGTTTGAGGTTTTGTTACCAGTAAATGCTCTAGTTTATACTCACATTATATATCTAAGATTTTTTTACGGGTTTGGTTCTTTGAGGGACTACCTTCTGTGCTCCGGAAAGCACGTTAAGCCAGAATGTTATCATCATCTATTAAATTATATTAATGAGAATAGCAGCGTGTGTTAGTCATACATAACTCCGGTTACCAACCCGCCTGTCAAGCGTGGTGACTATGGCAAAAACCCTTCTACGGCAAGAAGCCCATGTAGAGGACGTCGTAACGTCGTACGGGTGATATGATGATTAATGTAAAGTAAATGTGCAAAGACATCTACTATGACAAAAGTTTCCACACCTTTTACGAACGCTCATGACCAACGAGGGGTCAACCTAATAGTTTAAGTACTTTTAAAGTTATTACAAAGTACATCCATATACGAAATCCTTTAAATAAGATTGATTATATCAAGTAAAACTAACTAAAGCATTATAAATTACTATAAAGGGACACCTAGTGGACCACAAATAAAAAAAAAAAACTTGTCATGTCTCCGTAAGGGGGATTAGACTCATCATCTCCATGTATAGAGTAAGCTCCTTGACAAGCCTTATTATTTAGATTTAAATGCAAGTGTGTCTTCAACGATTTGTAAGTGATGACATGATATGTGTTTAGTTATTTTATAACGTGATTCATGATGTTAGCACGCGTCCCTGTGGCAATTTTTTACGAACGTCACTTAGCCATTTGACCGGCTCAATATGGGGATAGACTTATAAAAATAAGATATAAAGCGGCCGCAACCCAATGGCTAGGGCGTCGGACTTGTGATCTTGAGGTCGCCGGTTTCGAACCACCATTGCACTACCGTCGTGAACCCACTCATAACACAAGCATTTTAGTTTAGCACGAGGGGTTAACAATAATACTAGTAGACTAAAAACTCTGCTAGTAATCTAAAAAAAAATATACGATTTATTTTCCTTGTGATGCCTGGGAATTTATTTATTGATAGAAAACATTGCTCATAGATATATCCATAGAAGCACTGTAGACAAAAGTCTCTGTTAGTATTAGTAAAAGCACTTCTCGCCGTAAACTTTATTCATAGAAACCACCGATCCCACATATTTTGAGTCACAGAAAGCGCCACGAGGAATGCCTAAAATTGGCTATTCCTGTTGGCCACACCAGTTTGATGTGACCACCATACTTTACCTAGAATGCCTTAAATTTGCGAGTGCCAAAAATGCTAACTTTATTAATATAATAGGTATCTTATTAGCAGTTCTTTTCCAAAATAACGGTTTCTGTGAACCAAGATATCTGGGATAATCACGTTCTGCTTCAAGACGGAATTTTCGTTTTAATATTTTTGATAATTTTACGATAATTTTAGAGTTAAAGAGTTATTTGTCAACATTAACTTTGATTGAGGTGGCAGCTCATTTATTCAAGAAGAAAAAGAAAATATAGTAAAAATGCAAAGTTTGAATTTTGACACGGGGGAGAATAAAATCAAAATGTGCAACTATTTTATTTCTGCACATTGTAATTTCAGTATACTGTATTGATTGGAAGGTGGTGTTTACCTGAAGTACAAGTAGCACCCAGGGCCACTTTTTCTTGTCAGAGGGACATTTAATTAAGTATGCATGAAATCAGTGTCTTTGGCCTTAATATGCAAGAGCACATTACACTTTAGGTCCTTCTAATATTGGCTATTTTTCATCATACAATACCACGGTTTACTTAACGAGTTTCAGAAAGATCTAAGTTTATTTTTTTCAAAGGTAATATAATAATATCTATAGTAATAATATCTAGGGACAATGTCACACAGATCATCCTATTTCCAAACTAAGCAAAGCTTGTACTATGGGTACCAGGCGACGATATACATACTTATATAGATAGATAAATACTTAAATACATAGAAAACATCCATGACTCAGAAACAAATATTCGTGCTCATCACACAAATATTTGCACTTACCGGGATTCGAACCCAGGACCACCAGCTTCGTAGGCAGGAGCACTACCAACTAGGCTACGGTGACCGTCAGGTCTGTTGAACATTCATTTATTTCAATAATTATTAAAATGTTCTATTTAGAATTGTCACCGCTACTTTGGAGAGCACGTCAAGCTGTCGCTCCTATGCCTAATCTCACACCGGTCATGTAGAGACGTTAAAGTAAAGGAAAATCAGTGCAACTGTGTTGGCACACACACTCGGGCGCTATAATATGTCCTGCACAGAAAGCCGACCGCCGAGGCCGAAATCAGTTAGGAGGACTTTTATTATTTACATAAACATTGAAACATAACAATTTGACAAAGCTCAATTAAATTTTATATATTTAATAAAGTTGTAATCAAGTTATGTTCAAGTAAGTACAAAACACGTACTGACATCCAAAGAAGATACAACTCATTTTCAAGATCTTGATTACTTTCACAAAATTTAAAATTGTAATGAGAATTGTCCTTAAAGTGTGAACCGACTCATCAATTCTATATATGGATGGGAGCGTTGAAGTTTGCAGTTTATGTGTTTTAATAAGTTGAACTGTACCGGCTACTTTTTGCTGCCATCATCATCATCATCCCATATAAGGCCTAGGTACAGCTCTGCCCTGCTAATTGTACTTGTCGTAATGGACATTTTTAGAATTTTCACTGTTTTGCGAAAATGACATTTAGGGACCCTAATCTGTACATAAAAAATTAAAATCACATATTTTTTTATGAGAAACATGTTTTTTATTTAACGGGAAACGCCGTACTTGCCCAAAAATGAAAACCGCAACTGCAAGTACTTGCTGTACTCCTTAAGTATACAGCAAGTACTAGGTACTTAAAGGAGGCAGAGCTGGAGATAAGCCTTCATGGATGTTGGTTTCGTCATAGTCACTATGCTTAGAGATACGTTGGGGACCATGGTGATGATTCTGCTACCCTTTGTCTGATGTGATTTTGTCAAAAATAAAGTTATGACAAGCGGAATCATGTTGTAGCGTGATTTTCCACAATTAGAAATTATTAATTTATATTTATTTAATTTAAAACTTCATGCCCAAAAAAATATCATATAAAGGCGGACTTAACGCCAATTAAGGGTGGTGTAGAGAAGTAAACAGTAGTTGCACATAGAAAAAACAACGTTTAAATTAAGGAGAAATCATTGAAATGACAGTGGAAAAAAATGAAGATATTAACTAAAAAACTATACCATACCATACCATAAATAAATAAAAGTAAAATTAGGCTCCGAATAAACTCAACTATACTATTGACGTGGTTTTGGACCACAGTGTTGACAAAAATGTTAACTCTGCTGCCCATTTTCTGGTGTGAATTTGTCATAGATAAATAATTATGACAATCAAAATCAATGTTCTTACGTGCTTTCCAACGCATGGAAATTATATAGGTAGTCCTACAAACCAGACATGGTTTTTTTTTTTTAATTTTGTACAAACACGTTCGTATATTTTTGGCGCGGGTATTAAACCAACTAACGTACATTAAAGCAGTGGCATAGTCAGCTCTAGACGGCCGCGGCGGTATATCACAAGTAACATTGACCCTCTACTAGACTTTCGGAGCCCCAAGATTACTTCCTATGTTAATTCAGGGAAAATATAAGTTGTAATTTTTAAATGAGTAGCCTATTATTTTACCATTCATCCATAAAATTTCACAACACTCCATATCCCGCCGCTCTAATATTCATCTAATATGTTATTCAGCGCCATCTATCAAAATCATTGTGAACTACGTACTTCGTGATTAATGGTTATTCAATGAAGGTTCCACGTTTACCTACAGATGGAACACTCAGCTCTTTGCGAAATAGAGATCGGCAATTGTTTCGTTTCATTTGATTTATGGTAAATATTAACTTTGTCGAAATAAAATCTGTGGACAAAGTACGACGAAACGAATCTTAACTACTAAAAGGCATATTCTGTTTAAAGGGCCTAGGTATTTTAATGTAGGATTTTAAAATACGCAACGTAGGTAGGTAACTATCTCAACATTTTTTTTTCTGACGGCCCGTTTTTTTAAAATGTCCGAAACGGCCGATCCAATTGTGGTAAAAATTTCACCAGACGCAATTTTAAGCAATTTTTCTATTTCTCGTACATCATATTAGTTTTGATCGTTTTCTGAATATAACTATTTATTTGATCACGATTAAAGTACTCGCTACTCGCCTATTCAATAAAGTATAGTGATTGTGTTTCATGCAACGTGCATAACGATGCCCAAAAGAACACGTTTGTTCGATAAAACTATAATTAATTTTTATGATGAATTTGTAAATATTGCGCCAGATATTCGTAAACAAAGAACAGCGCGAATTATTTCAAATCTTATACTAATAAGTACATAAAGCTGAATAATTTGTTTGTTTGTTTACTTAAACGCGCTAATCTAAGGAACTACTGGTCCGATTTGAAAAATTCTTTCAGCGTTAGATAGCCCATTTATCGAAGAAGGCTAAATGCTATATTTTATTTTATAGCTCCGACGGGAACAGGTTCTACGCGGGTTAAGCCGCGCGGGGGAAGCGAGTACAATAATATGGAGACTAGTTCTGTGGTAGGTATTTTTCTAATAATAAATCATCATCATCATCAACAGCCCATTTACGTCCACTGCTGAACATGGGCCTCCTCTTAACAGACCTTGGCAAGCCAGGATCGTAGAGGGATATTGCCATAATCACCACGCTTGGCAGACGGATTGGTGATCGCAGTAAGATTTAAACGTTGAGCTAATAGATGCTGCTGCCCATCTATCAGCCATATGTCCCTTAGTCGCCTTTTACGACACCCATAGGAAGACATGGGGTGACATAATAATAAATACTTTACTTAAAATTATTTATACACCCAGTGTTTGAAATTTGACCTTCTTCTTCTTTCTGCCCCTATCCCATATAACTTGGGGTCGGCGCAACACGTTTGTTTCTTCCATTCTGTCCTGTCACCCGCCACACTATCACTTCTTTTTCTTGCATATCACTCTTCACACAATCCATCCATATTTTCTTTGGCCTTCCTCTCTCTCTCTCCATCCATCTACAGGTATACTTAAAACTCTTTTAGTAACGTACGTTTCATCCCTCCTCTTCACAAAATTTGAATTTTGTTCGAAATTTGATCATAATTGAAAAAATATATATTAACATTCTGCTATCCATATAAACTTTAAGTGTGCGGAATTTCATACTCCTCCGTCCGTGCTTTTTTTCGGATGGACATACGTAGATAGCCAAGAGGCTTTTGCTACATCACCGGGCATAAAGGCGAGCAGCGCTCCAGCTTTTTAATAAATGGTTTTAAAACTACAAACTAAGCAACCTGCGCAAGAGGGCGCCCCCTGTGGGGCTTGGACCTCGGCTCAGGGCGGTCGCTGGCGATGAGATTGAGGTATTATGACTTTTAGTATTTTAGGCGAGTATTGTGCAACTATCGCTCTACTTTACAGTTCGCGGGCCTCTCGGACTTCGGGTCTACGAGGGTCCATCCGTGCAATTGTCGTGAAAAGTAGCACAATGTTTTTGCTTTATGTATAAATGTAGGTATAGAACAAATTCTTAATGTAAAAATTTTTTTAAACTCCACCCCTACTAGGATGAAAAGGCATGACCAAGTTTGTATCATCATCATCATCAGCTCGTAAACGGCAACCTCCGTAGCGTAGCGGTATTTGGCTCGCTTTAAATCTCGGAGGTCGTGGGTTCGATCCCCACACCGGACAAGAAATCTTTGTGTAAATTTTAAGATTTCTTTCCGGGTCTGGTTTGTTGAGGGACTATCCTCCGTGCCTCGGAATCTATAACAAACGAACCAGGGAACGGGCCGCAGCGTTTCCCCTCATCATCCTATCGTATTCTCTATTTTTTGTGGTTTTTTGCCGAATAAAGTTATTTTCTTTCCTTTATACCCGCTCCGGCTTCGGTAGTTTTAAAGATCTAAGTATATAATGTATTTTACAGTCAAAAGTTATAATCGGTCAAAACCACTTTTGACTGCAATAATAATTTGTATGGAATTTGGATCTGGTTTGGGAATTTGGATATAGTGACAAACAGGCAGCGGGAAGCGACTTTTTAGTGAAAAGAGTTTATAGTACAGAAACATAGTTAATTAGCATATTTCTTCTTTTTGCCTTAGGTTTTATAATTTGTAGCCACATCTCCCATACCTCAAACAATAACTGGTATAACTAGGCCACTCACGAAGGTCTCAGTACATATCAATTTGTCGAACAAATTAAGTGGCAGCCATTAGATTCAGTTCATTAGTTTATATCCGATAAAGACTGCACGATCTCATAATCTTCGAACATATGATCTTATTACATTAATTTGTAATAATAGTTTTAATTCACATCACAGTAGGTCATGGTTTCCTTCTTTAACAAACCTAGTTATTTTAATTCGAGTACCTACGTGAAATTATTTTGGTAATGTTGTTTGATATCACGATAATATTGATATACCAAGGTGCAGCCTTGGTAAGTCAATATGCTAAAGATATAAATAAACTTAAACCTTAGCTTAAGGTATTAAGCTATGAAAGAAAGCATATGTTGCTATAATTATTATTAGTGTTTTAAATGTTTTGAACTCTTTATGGAAAAGTTTACCTTATACTTTGTCATATCATCTTATACTATATCATTGTTTAATATTTTATAACAAATGTAACTTTGCAGATATTTGTCGAAGTAATGCGGATCATTACCGATAGATGGCACTAACGTGCGTTAGAGACGTGTTACAAATAGATTAATAAATGAGGCTTTACCTAAGATGCAGGTTCGAATCCAGTCGGTGGTCGAATTTTATTAATCTCAATGTTGAAATTATTTTTCGTCTTATGATTTTTATAGTTAAAACAATAAACTGTACTAATATACTGAACAGTTTGTTTGTTTGCTTGAACGCGCTTATCTCAGGATCTACTGGACCGATTTGAAAAATGAACACTGAAAGATTTTTTGAAATTTGCCCATTGGAACCATGTCCTGCGCCGTTACACCTGCGTAGATGATGTAACTGTAGAAATATTGTCTTAAAATAAACGACTTAACTAAATTAGCCTATGACGCTCACAGATATGGCTTTCTATTAGTAAAATCATCATCATCATCAGCCCGTCAACATCCTCCCGGGGGAGGGTGTTTGCCATAGTCAACACGCTTGGCAGGTGGTTTGGTGACGACGTGAAGGTAGTCCCTCAACCAACCAGACCCGGAAAGAAATCTTAGAATTGACACAAAGATTCCCTGTCCGGTGTGGGGATCGAACCCACAATCTCCGAGATTTAAAGCGAGCCAAATACCGCTACGCTACGGAGGTTGTCATTAGTAGTTAATCAGTAGTAAGTTTATGTACAAAGTAGTGAGCGCGTATTCCGCCATTAAACGCGACAGTTTGGCGGGAAGATGATACCTATTGATAACAAAAAATAACAGATGTTATTGCGTAATAAATAATTCTCAGTAAACAAATA
The DNA here is from genome assembly GCA_947037095.2 of Nycteola revayana. Lineage (NCBI taxonomy): Eukaryota > Metazoa > Arthropoda > Insecta > Lepidoptera > Nolidae > Nycteola > Nycteola revayana. Next base: position 16,838,137 of record OX344857.2, on the reverse strand, counting down.
GTTAAATTAATAACAACCCGTCAACCAATGAACAAAGTCATGTGCAAAATTTAATCTCTTGAATCTTAACATGAATGAAGCAATACGCTACTAATGTAGTAAATATGACCTTACACCTTGAAATGTACGTTTATCATTATTATAATAAGTATTCATACAGCTAATTTACTTGAGAACAGATTTTGGCCTACGGCAAGATAGGCACTTCAATTAAAAAGAATTTAATACTACAAATATCTGTTAAGCAAACGTAGGCACAAGGTCAAACGATGTCTGATGTCATGCAAAGCAGTCCACGGCACCTTTTCTACACTTCTAGCAGTTTGGAGATGTAGTAGGGCTTTTGTGGGCGTCTACGGGACACGACTAGTACATCAGTCGTGTCCCAACAATGAAAAACGATTCAAATTTAAAATTTATATCCCCGGAAAAACGCTTCTACTTTATAAAGTTACAAAGACATCATCCGTAGCGTAGCGGTATTTGACTCGCTTTAAATCTCGGAGGTCGTGGTATTAATCCCCACGCTGGACAGGAAATCTTTATTTAAATTCTAAGATTTATCTCCGGGTCTGGTTGGTTGAGGGACTACCTCGGAAAGCACGTTAAGCCGTTGGACCCGATTGTTATGATATAATTTATAATAATCGTATATCAAGGAACGGGTAGCAGCGTTTCCTTGTGTAAGTACAACATAGTATTGCGGTTACCAACCCGCCTGCCAAGCGTGGTGACTACGGCAAATACCCTCCCTCGGGAGGAGGCCCATGGTCAGCAGTGGACATTATACGGGCTGATGATGATGATGGTGATATATAGTTTTATGACATTGTGATTCTGACAAGTACAAGTGTATATAAATACCAAAGTGATTAATAAATTCATTGTTTCATGCAAAATTGTATTTTAATCGGATACTGTGTTATACGTCGCATTAACTAGCAAGATTTTTTTGTCTAGTCAGAATATTAACATTAACGTGACAAAATTAATATTAACGTGACAATAGATACACTAGTTTCTAATTAAGTGATATAACTAAGCATATAATAATTTTATATGTATACGTTAGTGTAAATTAAATCTATACCCACTAATATATAAAGCTGAGGAGTTTGTTTGTTTGTTTGCATGAACGCGCTAATCTGAGCAATTAAAAAAAACTTTCAGTGTTAGATTGCCCATTTATCGATTTTAAAGATAAAGTTGCCACGGGAACGGGAGTTACGCGGGTGAAGCCGCGGGAAGTCTGTTTAAAATAAAACTATTAAAAAGAAATGTCGATGAACTTCATAAATTTGCTAATCATAAACCAATTTATGTAATCAATCTAAGTTATAATGTTCATAGACCAATCATTCAATTATCAGAAGAAATAATTGCTTTTTTTATAAATTACCCAATTATTAAAAAATATGTAATATCTGCGCAGTGCCTTAATTAAAATCATATACAATATTATATAACTGTAACAGCTTAACAATGTATGGCAATTTCAAATAATCTAAGGCGTGAATAATACAGAAACAAAGTAAGGCAAAGACGTAAAGATGCACATGATGTCGCTTTCAAACATTTTTATAAAAATAAACCTAGGTAACGAGAAGTGCGTCCCCGCTGCTGTATAATTTACCCCTAAGAAACGATCAGTGTAAACCTATTTAAAATTCAATTTAGGCATAGGCCTACCCACAATATTTTGCCCATAGTCACCACGCGTGGCAGGTGGTAGATGAGCTGGGCCGGATTGCTTATGCGTACCCGGCCCCCACCAACGGCGGATCGAAGGAGTGTCCAGGGGGTTTTAGTGGTGTAGGGTCCTCTCCTCGTGGTATGAGTTTAGCATACCACGCTATGGAGAGGGTGAGTCCCACACATCCCACCACCAGCGCGCGAATACGCTGCAGCGGGGCGGCCAACAAAAAAAAAAGGTAGATGAGCTAGGTTTGTAACAAAAACTATATCAAACGAATGTCAAATGTTTCATCAACAGCCCGTTTACGTCCACTGCTGAACATGGGCCTCCTCTTAACAGATCTTGGCAAGCCAGGATGGTAGAGGGACATTGCCATAATCACCACGCTTGGCATACGGATTGGTGATCGCAGTTAGATGTAAACCTTGAGCTAATAGATGCTGCTGCCCATCCATCAGCCATATTATGTCCCTTAGTCGCCTTTTACGACACCCATGGGAAGACATGGGGTGGTATATTCTAAGCCGGAAACCACACGGTCGAATATTTAATGGACATATAATTTCTTTAATTTGTTATATTGGCATTTATCCTGAATGTAAAATGTGTACTATCTGTGTAACTACAATTAATTTAATACTCCAGTGTAACCAAGCTCTATGATAAATGACCTAAATCTATTTAATCAGATACTATGAAAAGATCTCTTGAAGCTACCATTATTAATGTTATAATCCATTTATTATTTTAAATGTTTCAGCAGTTGATGGCTGTCTCACGATCTGAAACGTTCATTGTAATAAATGGCTAAACAGACAAGCTTTACTACGAAAAGAAATCGAAAACAAAATTAGATACTTTGCTGGATGCAGAAGAAAGCTTTAATCAGAATTTTATAAGTGTTAACGCAAAAACCATTACCACATTTAAAAAGTAATAAACCACATATTAAAAAGAAACACAAACCATAGAGCCAACCGAAAAGCGCGCGAAACGAAAAATAACAAGAAATTAAGAAAAAAACAAATCAAGAGAGAATCGTCCGTCCCGACCGCGTGCAACAATTTTTGTATATTTTAAATAATTAGATAATTACTACCGGCATTAAACCTATTATTAGCAGGGCCTTAACAATAAGATACCATAGTATGCATAAATCTTATACATTCATATCAGTTTAAATACGTATGCTTTCGTCTTATTTTCTACTTGAAATATTAGCACTATTTAAAATAAGTTAAATTAGACGATTAATATTTGATTAAGACACCTCGGTAATGATCGTACAGCCTTCAAGCCTACCTTCAAGTTTACTTATGTAAAGCTAAACAGTTTGTTTGATTGACTTGAACGCACTAATCTCAGGAACCTCCGTAGCGTAGCGATAATTGGCTCGCTTTAAATCTCGGAGGTCGTGGGTTCGATCCCCACACCACAAGAAATCTTTGTGTAAATTCTAAGATTTCTTTCTGGTCTGGTCTGGTTGGTTGAGGGAATACCCTTCGTCTCTCGGAAAGCACGTTAAATCGTTGGTCCCGATTGTTATTACATCATCTATAATAATCGTGTATCAAGCAACGGGCAGCAGCGTTTCCTGTTACAACATAATACTGCGGTCACCAACCCGCCTGCCAAGCGTGGTGACTATGGCAATACTCTCCCTCGGGAGGAGGTCTATGTTCAGTAGAGGACGTTATAGGGGCTGATGATGATGATGATGATGAATTTCAGGAATTATTAGGCCTAATTGAAAATTCTTTCAATGTGAGATAGCCCATTTATCAAGAAACGCTACAGGCTATATCTTTATTCTGAAGCTGCTTTGGAATAACAGTACTCGGCAATCCAATTTTGGGCCATAGAAGCCATACCTTTTCAATTAAAAAAAGATGAAGATAAAAAACTGGACGTCATAAGGTGATCATCAGGTAAAATAAAGGCAGTCTCCAAGGGTCCGTCCTAGGACCGGTTTGTTGTTGAAATGTTTTATCACTATCGTCATCACCACGACCTGTTAGATAATGATCTAAACCTTAGCCCTGAGATAATATATGTGCTTGACCCAGTAACAAAGATGAAAGATAAAAGCTAGGCCTAGTTTAACTATGTCATAATCATCAGAAAAAGAAAAACAAAACATTAGTGGATTTACTTCATCAGCTGGTGTAAAAGCTGAACATGGGCCTCCTCTTAACAAACCTTGACTGACCTGGGTTATTGAGGGATATTGCCATAATCACCACTCTTGGCAGGTGAATTAGTGATTGCAGTAACATGATAAGTATCCTTGAGCTGATAGATGCTGCTGCCCATCCATCATGTACATCCCTTAGTCATCTCTTGATAAGCCCATGATTCATAATAAATTTAATTATACACTGATCTGTGCTAAGTAAGTGCAACTTAGTCTAGAAAATATGTAGAATAGCTCTTAAAATTTTCTAATAATGGAAAAAAATAATCTGCACCGCTGGCTCAGTGACTACAGCAGCGGCTTCTGAGATGTGGTGTTATGTATTCGATAGCTTCCCGGTACAATTATTTTTGCGTCGTTTAGTCTGGATGTGCTTTGTGCGGCACAGAAAATTATATCCCAAGTGCAGGAGTTGTCTTTAAAAAGAAAGGTAAAACATGTTTAATAGAAATCACTTAAATTTGTTATTTTTGAGATAATCCACTTCACTTAAATCTTTTAGAGAAAACTTATCACTACACAAATCTTTATACAAATGTATTAATCACATACTAATATAGATCTTTATATTCTAATACATAAAGCTGAAGAGCTTGTTTGTTTGTTTGCTAGAACGCGCTAATTTCAGTGTTAGATAGCCGATCATTCGAGGAAGAGTCTAGGCTATATTTAATTACGATGTTTCTATGGGAACGGGAGTTATGTGGAAGAACCGCGTATAATTAGGATTAAATGTGTTGATCTGTTAAAGTTATTTTATGTGCGTTTTGGATGTACAAAAAATAACATTATTTTATGTTTTACGGCAATAATATTATTGGTTTATTGCCGATAAACTTTCCGATGCCCTCGTAAACCCCAAGTCGAAACCAGCGAACTCGCTCGCTCTAAGTTACAAAGCGACAGTTGCCAAAAATTCCCCTCGCAACCGCTCCGAACTAACGTCCAACTCCCACAGGGGGCACCCTCTTGCGCAGGTTGCTTAGATTGTGGTGTATAAACTATTTAATACAGTGTTTTAACCCTGCTTGCCTTTATGCCCGGTATAGTAGCACCAGTAAACCTCGTGGCCGACCAAGTAAACGTGAGTCCTACAAAAGAAAAATGTCGTTGCAAGTAATAGGTAAAATAAAGCTAAGGCAAATTTATAGAAGAGTTACGGAAAAAAAATGTACAACATTTGTAACTTTTTAGTTTTGGACATATTTATGACTAGCTTCCCGCGCGCGTTTTCACCCGCGTAACTCCCGTCGCAAAAACTTCAATAATAAATATAGCCTTAACCTTCCTCAATAAACTATCTATCTAACACTGAAAGAATCGGACCAGTAGTTAGTTTAGTAGCTTTAGTAAATGGTATAGATATATAGAAGTATACATGATACGAGTAAAATTATGAATGCACATAGTTTTTTAAGTTCATTTTATCTTTAGCAATTAAACCATTTTGTTAATGAACTCCTGTTTATTATAATTATACCTGATCACAAATCTACCAGTTAATGACTGCTAATTTGAATTCAAATAAATTTATTTTATGGTGATTGGTTTAATTGAACATTTATAATAATTCCTTCGAATTAATTTTAAACCTCTAACCTGACTAGCTGTCCGTGTCCTAAACGAGGGAAAACAGAATCGTTTCTTTACCAAAATCAGGACCAAAATGCCATAAAGCAGATATCACAAACATATTATATACTCAAACAAGTTCCGTTTGTCCTTGAACATCTTCAGAAGTTCACGACATCATCATAAAGATTCGATAATGATAATCGATCGATAAAAAACATTAATTGATCCCATCAAGATCTATTAATTAAACCGTGGGATGAATACGAACGCGGAAATCGATTCGTTCTAAAATATTCGAAGAAATCATATTAAAAAATCTTTTTGTTGACAGAGGCTTTTTTAAAAAGAGATATTGCAAAAAACTGTTGCCAAAATGATTACGTCAATGTGATTATTAATATGGATAATTGTATAAATATTACTTAAAGAAATATAATGAGCTAATAATTATGTATTAGCCAAAAAGGAGACTTCAAAATGGTGATTGAGAGCATACGCATATGGAACGTGCTGTAATGAGCTGTCGAGTATTTGGTAGGATAGAAACATCTACAACACAACTAAACTCAGACTCTAGAGAACATTTATTATAATCTCAATATGTCTGTATGGCATAATGCATATGTCTGTAAGATTGAGGCATTATATCGTAAACAGCAAATGCATATTCGCAATGTGGCGCTGGATGAGAATGTTGCTTACATGAATTATCTTATCTATTCTAGACTGGTCAAAACCGTATCTACAATCATTCTACAAGCTTTTAGCGATTTCAGAGGGACTTTGGGCATATTACCTGAATACAATACGACAATTTCGATAAAATGGGAAAGTTGACGGACAACAAGATTGTTGACCGAGTTTGAAATACATTCTAGTTGAATCAATAGGCTGAAGGCAATTCTTCAGGAAAATTTTAGAGCCAAATGATATCAATTATTAACATTTCAGAAATAATAAATAGAACAGACTTCCTAAACGAAACGAACGAAAGTTAAACAAAAACCGATGGGTTTTGGGATTTCGATGGGTATACCAACCAAACGAATTTTATGTAAGAATCCAAACAGTGTATATGTTTTGTAAATGCATATTATATTTACAAATATGCTGTATTTTCAAAATTTCTACTATCAACAACATATCTCGTTACCAGGTGATTGGTTAGCTACCTTCACTACTTGGTGACTATAGCTACCACTCTCGCCACAAAAATCCCCGGAACCTTATTCGCAGTTGTAGAGCATATGCAAGTTTATTTTATTCTGTTTTTTTTTATTACATTATGAACCGGATTAAACAGATTTTTTAGATAATACAAATAAGGAACTAAATACATGTTAATTGAAAACTCGAACAAAGACTGAAAAAATACATTAACCTTTATCCCTATTAGTCACGATTATACTTTGTTGCTAAAGAGATTATCAACGGAAGAGATATGGTATAAGTGTTCATAGTTTTAAGTTGTAGTTTGGAGTTTTGAGTTTCCGGCTTATAATAGATCACCCCATATCACCCTATGGGTGTGGTCATATATCCCACGATATTGCCATAATCACTACGCTTGACAGGTGGATTAGTGATCGCAGTAAGATGGCGAGTGTCCTTCAGCTGATAGTTGCTGCTGGGATCAGGTCTATAGCTAAGAACGCCTCGCAAAATTCGAACCTTGTGTGGATGACTGTTATACCATACTGTTATACCCGGTGAAGTAGCAGAAGCCTCATGCTGACTACATGAATGGCTGCTCAAAAAAAAAGGGGACCACTGACCCTATCCCAGCTTCTGAATCTTCCTAGGTGTGACTTCCGGAGAAGAAGTTCTTTATATTATATTATCTTCAAATACCCACCCTCTGAAGGAGGCTCATGTTCATCAGAAGACGGTAAACTGGCTGATGATGATGATATTATCTTCATAGCTCAATAAAATTTGATGATTTATTATAATTAATTAAGATGCAAATATTATCTTCAAACAGATTTGTAAACGCAAAGAAGATGAGAAGTATCCATACAATCTTTCGCGTTTATAATATCAGTAGGATGCCAGTAGGATAGTTGAGTTTAAGGTATGCTGATATAAGTATACAGTAATGTTATTAAATAGAATTTAAATCTACCAATGTGGCATGTGATAGTCTAGTATTATAAATATAATTAGAATCAACCAGCGCGGGCTGGGATTAGGTCAAAAGCATAGAATGCGTCGCGAACCTCGCCTTGAAAGGACGACCGGACCCTATCCTAGCTCCTACGAGTCTTTCTCTATCTACCTACGTTGTGACACCCGGAGAAGAAAGACTATAAGAAACTCTGAGATCATTCTTTTTGTCATCTTTTGAAGTCTTTGATGAATCATTTGTACATAAATATTTTATATTTAAGTGTTCCACAGATTAGTGCGGTCAAGCAAACAAATTCTTCAGTTTTATAATTAAGTAATAACACATAAGAGTGGGCTAATGATTAGGTACTCATCATCAGTTCGTATAACATCCACTGCTGAACATGGGCCTCCTCCCGAGGGAGGGTACTTGCCATAGTCACCAAGCTTGGCAGGCGGGTTGGTGACCGCAGTATTATGTTGTACCACACAAGAAAACGCCCGTTCCTTGATATTCGATTATTATAGATATGATGTTATAATAATCGGGGCCAACGGTTTAACGTGCTTTCCGAGGCACGGAGGGTAGACCCTCAACCAACCAAACCCGTAAAGAAATCTAAGAATTTACACAAAGATTTCCTGTCCGGTGTGGGTATCAAACCTACGACCTCCGAGATATAAGGCGAGCCAAATACCGCTACGCTACGGAGGTTGTCACTACGCACGTAGGTCCTGATGGTTCTTAATAGGTACTGCGTGTAATAAGGTTCAAGATTATTTAATAATTAGCAATAACGCTTATGTTCTCAGAATTGGTATCACTATTTATATAACGAGTTTTAAATAAAGCTTTTAAAATAATTATTTTTAACTTATCTTATAGAATCGTACATGATAAGTTAATTAATCTTTTTTTTTTTTTGTTAACCTGTCAATACATTAACAGAACTGAATGAAACATTTTTTTCTTAATTGAAACATCGGATCGGCAATTAATTGCCAATCGTATGATCATAATCACGTTCATGACTTTGGATTTAAAGTTGAAGAAAAAAGAGAAATATCAGACTTGGTTCATTAATTAAAATTTATTACATTTCATAATCGTTGAGATGAACATACAGTAAATTTAAAATATTGGATCAATCTCCACTAGAGAATATTTAATTAGCTTAAAACGATAATCTTAGATGATCCTGTTTATAACTGCATCAAAATATGCTTAGGGTAAATTTTTCAATTGACAGATAAACATTTTTAGAGGAGTAAATTTTCATTTTGATATAAATATCATACAAAATCTGTCAAAATTAAAATTAACTTATCCGTTTTTTTTTCTGATTCTTCTAATATCGCTTTTATAAAGGCAATTTACAGATCTTATATGAAGTACCGTCTAACTTTGGTTTAGCTGCAATAATTAATGGAGATTACAAAATAAAAAGTCAAGGACCTAGTCTGTATGGTTACATCTCGGAAAGTTTGAAAGTCTTGGATTCGTCCACAGACACGGCAAGAGCCTCTCCATGTTTCTCCATAGCCTCGCTCGACATGTAAGTCTTGTATACAAAGAGATTGCTACTAAACCTTTCTCAAAGAAACCCAGATGGTCGTTCAAGTAATGCAAGGACTCCCTAGTCTTTCAGAATATGGAGGTCATTACAATAGGTCTATAATTGGTAGTATTTTGATCAGAATGTATGTTGACAAGCTTCCAAAACTTAGTGGCGTAACAAGTGCTAAGGGGAAGTAGACATATTTTTTTCTAATAAATCTGCTTTCTCGTTTGTGATGTGAGCAAGAGAACCGTCAAGTTATGGCGGCAGCGACGACTGACAGCTTTCGCTTAAACCGATTTGCTAAGGGACTAGAAGCTTTTGAAAGAAAAAAGAAAAATAATTTAATTTGCTGGACTTGGCGGCAACGTTATAGACTGTCATTAGAGTCCTGGAGCTTTGTGGTCTCGCTCATCGGCGTAAGCTTTTAAAGCTGATTACTTAAGTGTTTCAGCGGAAGCACAGTCAACATCATAAATTATGTTGACTGTAAACTGTGCTTTACAATTAGGCGACAAAAGTTACAATTGATATAGGCTACCTAAAACCCTTGAACTACTTCATATATTAAAAAAAATCTTGGTCATACAAGTGGATTTTAGTATCTCATCATTTAAATAAACTAATGTTACTCACATCTTTTGTTCCAAATATAGATTTATTAGTTATCCAATACTACTAAAGAAATTAATTATGAAATCACGTTTTTGAACTACGTGCAACAAAGCAACCTCATATTAAACATCCAGGAAGAAGCTTATAGCAATTTATGCTTCATCTAAAATATTGAAGACATATTAGGATTAAGTCGATCCTAATTTGAACCGTAAATACGCAATGTCCTTGAAAATTTACTGCAAAAATTTGAGGAACAAGGTCGCTCACGTTCGGTAGCTTCGCCTCTAATTGCTTGTGTATCATGACTATGGTTGATGATGGTAATAAAATGACGTCAAGGCGTGTCAGGATTAAGATAAACTTGTATATAAATGGGTCGGGGTGTGTTGATCGTCACAGTTCAACTGGAGCTTCATCAGTCTTTGGTGTAGAGTACCTTGTCAGCAAACCATCAAAGATGAAACTGGTAATTAAATGTTTGGATTATTTAAAATGTTACCGAAAAATCTTTTTAAATAAAAATCGCAAGAGTTGGGATTTTCATTGATCTCATAACAAAGCTTAATATTTCATTTTAAAATTGATTTTACCTTTTTTTTGACAGGACTAATATTTCGTGTCTTTAAAAATAATTTATATTCTATAAAACTAATAAAATTAAAATTATTTTTATGAATACCTAACTTAATTTTAACTACATTTTCACAGTTCGTATTCGCTGCCCTTATCGCCGTTGCTGCGGCCGGCCGTTTGGAACACCTAGAGCGTGCCTACCTGCCTCCGTTTGGATCTAACTCTTTCGGCCAGCCTGGTTTCAATGCTGCTACCATCAACCAATACCTGCCTCCTGACCATGGACCTTCAGCTTCCGACAGTGAACCCCAATTTGCTGGCTCCCTCACAGGTATTTAAAATTAACTTATATTTTTTAACTAAACACATATTTAACTATATTTTATGTAAATATTAATTTTCTAAAATGTTGTAAGGATAGGTAAAGGAAGCTAACGTAGTCATAAATATTAATTAAATATCAATTTATAACCGATATAGTTGATTAAAATTACTTCTTGATTTTTAACCTAAGTGTTTATAAAAACGAGTAGAAACACTGAGAAAATATAATCTTGGAAATACGGTTTTGCTTGCCAATTATGTTTGATTTAAAATATTATCAATTATGCACCCTTGGGATAGTTGCCATGATATAATTTGTTAGTCTAAGTTAGAATCCGAATTTAGATTTTATTTCTTTTTGCTGTCTCATTCTATATTTTTCTTATTTTCTTTTAGGATTCAATGGTCTGCCTCAATCAAACCAGTACGCCGCCTCCAGCTTCGGTTCCCAAGGACCAAACTCCTTCGCTCAACAGAGGTACCAACAGCAACAGTATGGTGCCCACAGCCATCATTTTGACCACAACAGCGACCCCACCCAGAACATCCCTCAACAGGCTTTCGATGAGCAAACCGGCTACCATTATTAAGCTGTATGCTTAATTGTGTTTGTAGTTGTATTGTATTATGTAGTTGTTGTATGTATTAAATAGATTTATGTATGCTCCATATTTTGTTTGATTTTATTTTAACTCGCTTAATTCAAACCGTGTTGTTTGGGCCGTCAAACAATTGTTGTTCCACGGGACATTTTCGGATGGATACGTAGTTTTCCACGAGGCTTACGCTACTTCACCGGGCATAAAGGTGAGCAGAACTCCAGCCTTAATAAATTGTTTAAAAACTGCAGACTTAGCAACCTGCGCAAGAGGGCGCCCCTCTGTGGGGCTTGAACCTCAGCTCAGGGCGGTCGCTGGCGATGATATTGAGGGATTATGACTTAGTATTTTAGGGGAGTTTTGTGCAACTGTCGCTCTACTTAACTGTTCGCGGGCCTCTCGGACTTCGGGTTTTACGAAGGCATCGGATGGTTCTAAGGGTCAGGAGGACGAGGGGGGAACCCGTGCACCAATCGTAACACGTTACATTGTTATGTGTGTTTTAATTCTTGTAATTAGCTATTTAGTAGGTAACAATTTCAATTTGTTTTTCGTAATAAACATGTACACATCAATATATTCATCACACACTTTTGATATTACGAGGTGTGCTTTAGATTAGATATCTAGATTGAAACTACATATTGATATAACTTTTTATAATTAATATTCTAAATTAAAAATTTCGCCTTCTAAATTACTTTCTATAGTACTAAATGATGAAACAAGTTGCTTTATTAAATTTGATGTGTCAACTCAATTTACACGGACATTTTTACACATCTATTAGGCAGTTTATTAGTAAAAGCTAATAGCAAAACACACGACAGCTGATAAGGTTTTCACCTAACGTCTAGATTCATTTGAGTTTCTCGTTATATTTTTAACTGTTGTGGTTCCAAGAAATAAAAAGGGTAATCTTTATCATATTAAGAAGTCTTTTTATATTTTAACTAGCGGCCCGCCCCGGCTTCGCACGGGTGGACTTTTATACCCTACCCCTACCCTAACCCTACCCTACTCCTACCCTACCCCTACCCTACCCCTACCCTACCCTACCCCTACCCTACCCCTACCCTACCCCTACCCTACCCTACCCCTACCCTACCCTACCCTACCCTACCCTACCCTACCCCTACCCAAAAGTATCCTATGTCCTTCTCCCAGTTCTTAGCTACCTCCCTACCAATTTTCAGCCAAATCGGTTCAGCCGTTCTTGAGTTATAAATAGTGTAACTAACACGACTTTCTTTTGTTTTTAAAATGTATTCTGCTATTCGGGACGGAAACAAATCCAACAAATCAAAAACCATGGCAATCGGTCCAGCCGTTCTCGAGTTATAAGTGTTGTAACAAACACGACTTTCTTTTATATATATAGACTAGCGGCCCGCCCCGGCTTCGCACGGGTGGACTTTTATACCCTACCCCTGCCCTACCCTACCCCTGCCCTACCCTACCCCTACCCTAACCCTACCCTACTCCTACCCTACCCCTACCCTACCCCTACCCTACCCCTACCCTACCCCTACCCCTACTCTACCCTACCCCTACCCTACCCCTACCCCTACCCTACCCCTACCCTACACCTACCCTACTTCTACCCTACCCTACCCCTACCCTACCCCTACCCTACCCTACCCCTACCCAAAAGTATCCTATGTCCTTCTCCCAGTTCTTAGCTACCTCCCTACCAATTTTCAGCCAAATCGGTTCAGCCGTTCTTGAGTTATAAATAGTGTAACTAACACGACTTTCTTTTGTTTTAAAAAGGTATTCTGCTATTCGGGACGGAAACAAATCCAACAAATCAAAAACCATGGCAATCGGTCCAGCCGTTCTCGAGTTATAAGTGTTGTAACAAACACGACTTTCTTTTATATATATAGATTATCTTCAAAATAAAACATCGTACCGATTGTGATATAAATAAAATTTGACATTTATCTACTTTGATTTTTCTGCGATATCTTACCAAGCATTTTATATCCATAACAAATTGTATTATAATTCCTCATTGATATTGCTATACTTCATAAGTGCATGAAAAAAAAAACCTTTAGGTAACTCTCCTACCAAAATTATTTTAAAATGTATCATTTTCTTAACGAATACACAAAGACATTATCAAGACATCGCAGTCTCTTATGATGTGAAATCTAACCGAAAAATAATAGCCATAACTAAAACTATGATGACTTCAATTATGCGTCTTTAATTTCAACGACAGGTTTTATTTTTAATGTTTCTGAACTAAGACAAAGCAATTAGTTCAGCCTTGCAAACAACTATTTAACTGTAGTTAGTCAGCTTTTGTTATAATGCCTAAAAAATTTGCAAGTTGTCTCTGGTAGCTCCATCTGAGTATTCCTTTGGAATCTTAATAACAGCGCCACCTACCAGGTTTAGACCCGAGAGTATGTCACTGAATTGTTTTAAAATAGGTTTTGGACATATTTTAAAACTATTCAGTGACATACTCTGATATATACATACACACAAACTTTTATTCACATCGGCCCACCCGATCACGAGGAGTTGAGCGACAAACGTAGGTACAGGAGAATTATATACACCATGAATTTTAGTCGTTCCTAAATACTTAGCGAAATGATTCATTTTTGGTAGTTAATATAATTTGATGTATGCATATGCTTTTTTTTTAAATTAATGATTAAAATTACTTCAAACCTGTGTAACCGCTTGTACAACCAAAATTATCTTTTATTGCAAGGAATTAGAGCTTATTTTGCCATGTAAATTTATCATTGCCGTCTCCATGAGCGCTATTTTTCGTTTCGATAGTAATACTGACGGTGAATTGTCAAAATTGGTGTTACTATATTATGATATTACTGTTAATTTATATTACAGAGAAAATGTTTATGAGTCGGTAAAAAATATTTTAATAGTACGTTATCAAAGTCTTATAACAAGCAACTTTTCATGAAAAGGATTACACCATTACTGTGGAGAAATTGGCATATTCTCATATGAACCCGCGCTAATAATATTGGGATTGCAGAATTATAAACGGATCGGCCATTCAATACAATACCTGCTTAATATGCTCATTTAAAAATGTTAAAATTATACATAGATTAATAATAAATTATTGTTTTGACTATTTGCAAGTGCCTGTAATAGGTTTACGTAAATAAAAATGATTTTTTTTTTTTTTTTTTAATAGAACGGCTAGCCCGTTAATTGGACGAAATTCAATGAAATGACTAAAGGACAACTAGCCCAACCGTTGATATTGGGTGGTTAAAAAGAAATAACCTAAACCTAAATTTAATTCAGTTGCCCGATTTTATGTCAGCCATACTTAAACGGCGTTAAATGTTAAGTGATGTTAGGTCGAACAACGATTGGTCTACCAATTAAAATTAAATGTCGACGTTTGATTGGCGGGCTGGCTGTCCCATTGAATGGCTGATTTGACTAGACGGCTATGATATCTTCATATCGATCTAAAAATAGTTTAATGTCATAAAAATTAGCCACAGTCACAGTCTACACTTTAGTATAAAAAATATTGAATAATTTATTTATGCAGACCAATTTAAGTTTTACAATTTAAATAATGTTCTATGGAATACAAACACTATTAAACCAAAGTCAAAACAAGTTTCAAAACTTTGAGTAGTGACTAATAAGGTCGCAACTAATTTATAGTTGCGACCTAATAAGTCTATGTGTATCGAAAACATTTAATTATTTCTTATGCAAAAAAAGTATTCAATTACTCGGTAATCCAACTACGGATCTAGGGAACTACTAAATAGAAAATGAACACAAAACATTATTGAAGGTTCAAAATATGGTAGTAACATTGGTGTGGGCACATTCTTTGAGCTAAACAAAATAACTATTAAATATATCATGCATGTTATAATTCTCTGGATTTAGACATAAGATCTTTTTTTTGTATCATAAGTAAATAGAAAATATAAACTGCGTATTTCAAAAAAAGGAAATATAAAAATTAGGACAGACGATAGTCGGACACATACAATTGAGAATTATGTTATCAAAAGGGCAGATATTAAGCTGTTTCCTTTATTAAAATGCAAACAAATAACCTCATACCAGATGTCCTTGAATCAATCATAATTGCTGACGTTTTCATGGATGTCATATCCGTGAAAGGGCACCCATTCCAGACAAAATGTTCTGCTGTTGAACAAACACTTTTAATTCAGAACATGCCCTAGTTAGTAGGGTATTCTGCTTAGAAGTGACCTATGCCAACCTAAATAACTGTTTCATTTTAATTATACGGTATTGCTATAATCATTTTATTTATATTAGTTACATACTCTCTGAGGTGCAACGTTTGCACCTTAGGTATTTAATGGACAATTTGACGTAAAATTACTTTGTTTTTGTTACCATTTTACGATCGTAAAAGGCAAAAACGAGCCTACGAATTGATTGTTGATGAGTGTTTAAATAATCAGCTTACTTAGTACATCTACCATGATGTCTCTGTACTCTAAGGTTGGCTGGTTGAGAAGGCCTAAGGCAGTAGTGCACATATACAGTACATTTTTAAATGTGCTGAAATTGAATGAATATTTTATTTACATATTTTAAATCATTCTACTTAACCTCTCAACTGTGGAAATGCAAAATGTTCATTTGAGGGTCGTATGTACGGCAATTTTTGAAGCACATACGTGCCGACCGCCACCGAGGTCAGCCCACCGAAACAGCATCAGACATTGTGGCCCCGACGCATGGGGGCTAATCCAAATTTGGGATATTAATTATTGATAATTAATTGCCATCACGCCTCGAAGTTTACATTTCGATTCGACTTGGGTATATAATAATATAGTCTTTCATTCAAATTCATATGAAAATACATAGATACAAAACTTAAATTTATTGTTAACCTTAATATTCTGCCAGTCGGCCTCCTCCAATCTTTTCCACTGTGTTTCTTGGGCTATCTGTTTTAGTGACGTCTACCACTCGCCTAATGTCGTCATCCCATCTTTTATAAGGTTTATTTCTATTCCTTTTAGTTAACAAGGTTTTAATTTTCATCAAATTAGGCACATAAAAAACCACGCACCTTTCTTCAAAGCTTCCGCCACTCGAGGTCAATCACGTGCGGCGACTCAAGAAGTCTAATTACTTATCCTTCGGTTCATTATACTAATAATAATGGCGTCATCATACGTCATCAGGATCGAAATCAGCTGGTATATATTAGGTCAACCCTGCTTCGATCATCACAGTTTATCTTAAGCTTTGAAGTGGAGTGTTGCAATAACATATAAGCCAAAATGAAAATGGTAAAGCTTTTTTATATAAACATTTGTAAACAAATAAAATTTAAAGATTTTTGAGTTTGGAAGAGTTTAAGACATACTAAATTTAAAAAAAAATGAGTTTGCCTACCAGATGTCTAAATTCATTAATCTCAACTTTTAAAACTTATAAATTAGTTTACTCGAAGACTGGTTTTGTTAAAGTAAATAAGATCTGCATAACCATTCAGATTATCTGGATTTTATAATTAATTATTGATGACGATCGTAAATCATTACTAAAAATAGTTTAAGACATAATTATGAGTATCATATTTAACCTACAATCCATTATTTTTTTGCAGTTTGTGATCGCTGCTCTTATCGCCGTTGCTGCGGCCGGCCGTCTGGAACATCTGGAACGCTCCTACCTACCACCTGACAACAACGCTGCTGGTTCCAACTTCGGTTCTCACAGCTCCTTTGGTTCAAACTCTGCAGCGCGTGGATCCTTTGGATCTCACAGTCAATCATCTAACTCTGGATCCTTTGGTGGTCACTCTGGATCATTTGGCGGTCACTCTGGATCTTTCGGTGGTCAGTCTGGAGCTTTCGGTGCCGCTGGAGCTAGCCAGCCTAGCTTCAACGCCGGTGCCTTCCCCGATGCTACCTCCAACCAGTACTTGCCTCCTAACCATGGATCAGCTCACAGTGCTTCTCAGGGTAGGTAGTAGTATGTCTACAAAGGAATGATTGAATTTGTGAAATCGTCATTATTGATAAAGTATATTGGTTAGACGATTTAAGTAATTTTGGTTTGAAATTTAATTTCAGGATTTGGCGCTCAGAACTTCCACGCCCAACCCAGCAGATACCAGGCTGCAAGCCAGCAGTACTCCATTCCCAGCACTCAATACGGAATCCCCGCGGGCCCTAGCTCTTTCAGCCAGCCCAGGTACCAGCCTCAATCCCAGTTTGGTGGAGCTAACCAGCAGTCCGGAGCCGCTAGCCGTCAATACCTCGCTCCCAGAGTTGACTCCAGCAACAATATCCCACAACAGGCTTTCGACGAAGAGACTGGATACCATTACTAATTTTATTTGAGTCATTTAGACGAACGCAACGCTGCATACGACTAGAACATAAAATAGAAAAATATCGCTTAACTATTTTGAATAAAATATATGAACTGTTATAAACATTTTTTGATTTATTCCCTATTTTTAAGTCTATGATGTAATTGGCGAAGGTGGATTTATGCTACCAGTTGGTAATCTTTCCTCAGTATACGATTACATCGATTCATGTAGGTGTATCTTGCCTTACATCATCATCATCATCATCATCATCATCAGCCCGTATAACGTCCACTGCTGAACATGGGCCTCCTCCCGAGGGAGGGCATTGCCATAGTCACCACGCTTGGCAGGCGGGTTGGTGACCGCAGTATTATTTTGTAACACACAAGGTAACGCTGCTGCCCGTTCCTTGATATACGTTTATTATAGATGATGTTATAACAATCGGGACCAACGGCTTAACGTGCTTTCCGAGGCACGGAGGGTAGTCCCTCAACCAACCAGACCCGGAAAGAAATCTAAGAAATTACACAAAGATTTCTTGTCCGGTGTGGGAATCGAACCCACGACCTCCGAGATTTAAAGCGAGCCAATTACCGCTACGCTACGGAGGTTGTCTTGCCTTACATTAAAAATAATTAATTTATTACACTAAACAAACATAATCATATCACTTTTCAGTAAAATTTATAATACTATGTAAATAATAAGAAGCAGCCGTAGCCCAATGGCTTGGGCATCGGACTTGTGATCACCCATTGCACTACCGACGTAAACCCACTCGTAACACAAGCACTTTAGCGTAGCACGAGGGGTTAACAAGAATACTAGTAGATTGCTCTTTCCTATATTTCTCCATCATTAAGCTATATAATTATAGCTTCCATAGAGTAAGTTACCTACAATTTCAAAAATATTTAACCAAATAAAGACTACCATACGATCTTTATAATTAGGTTCTATTTAACTCTGCGAAGACGTATCACGTCTAGGAACGTTACACGATCTAGGATCTGCACCCAACGACCGTATACCGTATCAGATTCCAATAATATAGTTCTATTTAAATCTCTTTATGGTTGACTTACGTAGATATAGAAAAAAATGTTTTCTATGATTAATTATAAGTATCAAATTTACAAAAAAACATAATGATTGCTTTGAACTGGTTCCTAAAGTTATTTCGACGAGTAAATTGTTTGTAAAAAAGTTAAAAGTTTTTGGACGGACATAATTATGTAGTTAGCCCCGATTATTTTGCTACTTCACCGGGAATAAGGGCGAGCAGAGCTCCAGCCTAGATAAATGGTTTAAACACTACAAGCTAAGCAACCTGCGCAAGAGGACGTCCCCTGTGGGACTTGGACCTCGGCTCAGGGCGGTCGCTGACGAGGAGATTGAGGGATTATGGCTTTTTTAGGGGAGTTTTGTGCAACTGTCGCTCTACTTTACAGTTCGCGGGCCTCTCGAACTTCGGGTTTACGAGGGCATCGGAAAGTTCTTAGCAAACTGAGGGTCGGGAGGGCGAGGGGAGAATTAACCACGGTAAGAATATTGCAGTCCCATTAAAGATCGCCGAAATATTATTGGTGTACGTCAAGTTTCCGTACTATATCCAACAATACCTTCTCACTCGCGGTTTTACCCCATATCTCCCGTTTTCATGGGAACTTCATTATTCAATCATTATCGCCCAGCCTAAAAACCTTGCAGCGGCTCCATTTAATACAGTACGTTCCCCGAGGGACTAGCAGGGAAATACTTGCTTTATACAGCAGACAAGCGTTGTCATTCAACGAGCAATGTTGCATAAGTACAATAGATTTAGAACCGTTAGTATTTTCTCAAGTTAATTTTAGTTTAAATTAGCTATATGTACTTAGTATTGTTGTTGTAGCATGTGGTTTGCAGTGGTAGAATAAACCATGCCATATTTCCCTATGTTTGTCGTAAGAGGCGAGTAAGGGACATACACCTGATGTATCGGCAGCAGCATCTATAAACTCAAAAATACTCTCTTCTTACTGCGATCACGAACGGCCTGCCATGCCTGACGACCCTGGCTTGCTAAAGTTCGTTAAAAAGTAGGCATGTAACATGTTCAGCGGTGGACGTAAATGGACTGATAAAGTAAGTTGTATATGTATAATATCTAAAGTACCTACTATTTTTCTTGGTTCGACGGTTGGTTTGTTGGTTCGACCATTAGATAGATGATGAAAGTAAATATAAAAATATATAAATCACAGTGAGTATAATTTCCCTAAAATTAATCCCTGTATCGTTGAGGACATTACGAACACTAAATTATCACACACTATCTGTGGTTCACACAAATTATTGTCCCGAATGGGATCGAACCAAGATCACGATATCTCAGAAGCACCTAAACAGTCATTTGATGTTTGACTGATTTGACTGACTTTGAATGACTTGACTGTTTAATCTGATTTTTTTATGGTATCCGTCATCAAGACAATGTTTATTAATAAAAAGTTGTTTTGGAAAGATAAGAGTTGGTAGAAAAGTGAAAGCATTTTTTTACGAACCATGGTTACGAATAGACTTTTCTATAACTCGTACTATTAAAAAAGTATAAATTATGAAAAGTGAGGGTCATTTTTGTAAAAACTCACACGTTCTATAAGCACCTGATAAACCACTACAGTACAGACGCAACTACATACTTACAACTGACTGCGTCATCGATAAACCATATTATTAACTAAGTTTATACATCTACAGCCAAAAACCTCTTTAGCACTAACATGCTAAACAAGCCATATATCCTTTTGTTATCAAAAATAAAAAATCAAAATTGTTTATTACACAAAAGATACATATTTTGTAGACTAGCATTAATTTAGTACAAAATACAACCATAATATCGTTGAACACTGGTACCCAATGTAAGATTTAACTTGAGTCTTGAGTACCAAGGCTCTCGCACCAATTAACCGTACAAAAATGTTTACATATTTTAACAATATACATATATTGTATCAATAAATTAATTTCATTATAACTATATGAAATTATGACTATGTTAAGGTTTATTATAAAAAACATAATATTATATTTTAAAAAGTGATCGAACTCACAAATACTCAGTGGCAACTATGCTATTTATAAAGTTGATTTTTGGAAATTGGTTAAAAAAAACTTATTTCACTTTTTACGATAAGATGACTCAAACAAAAGTAATTAACGCGCCCAATTTTCTACGCTATCTTGTCATTATATAAGGTGCTTTCAAAATATATGCGATACTTTTAGCAGAAGAGATATATCAAGTTAGTAAAAGCATCTGTAGATAATCAAAAACAGTTTATTAAGAATAAGTGATATTAAAATTCATAATACGACCGAGATGTAAGGACCCCCTTCCCCCACTAACCACCAGAAGCTGGTGCGACCAGCACATCTAGAATCAGGTGACAACTTTATTTAAGAAAAAATGAATTTCGATTTTAGAAGGGATTTTGTTAGTATAAAAAAATATAAAGTTTCCGACATTTCTTTACTAACATAATCGATTTACATAACCCTTAACAATTATTTTATTTGTGTCTATTTAAAACCATCCATGTTTACTGCTAGTATCATCAAAAGTGTCATCATCAGCCCGTATAACGTCCACTGCTAAACATGGGCCTTCTCCCATGTGGAGGTATTGCCATAGTCACCACACTTGACTTTGGTTGGTGACCGCAGTATTATACTGTATCATAGAAGAAAGCGCTGCTTCCCATTCCCTGTTATACAATTACGGTACCAAGGGCTTACGCTGCGTCTCCATTCAGTAAGGTAGTCCCTCAACCAACTAGACCCGCAAAGTTTTTTTGATTTTACACAAAGATTTCTTGTTCAGCATGGGAATCGAACCCTCGACCTACGGAAGCCATCCATAAGGAGGATCCATTTAACAGATGACTATCGTAACCTAGTAGGATCCAAATCGGATCCGTGAGTCGGAGGTGAGACTTACATTACCAGACTTTTAGGACGAAGGTTATGCATTATATGAATAACGGCTGGCTGGTTGATTGATTACTCTCTGTGTTTCTACGGTTGACATATAAGTTTGTGATTTACTGTTTCTTTATATTAAATAAGCCTTCTCAGGAAAGCTCTTAGAAGGTTCCTTTAGTGTAATAGTAATAAACTAGTTCGATCAATGATTTCAATTTGTAAAATCATCGCCATCTTTCTTCAAAATCTCCGCCACTCGAGGTCAATCACGTTCGAGAAGTCTAATTACATACACTATCCTCCGGTTCATTATACTAACTGTAATGACGTCACTTAACGTAGTACTTCAGGATCGAAATCAGCTGGTATATAATAGGTCAGACTTCCTCCAATCTTCACAGTTCATATTGAGCTTCACTGCGTGTACATTTGGAGTATTTCAAATACTAAATAGCCAAAATGAAAATGGTAACTACCTAACTATTATTTGTATTAGTACAAACTTCAAGTATTGAAAACAAGTGTGAATCTATACTAATTTATAAAGCTGAAGCGCTTTTTTGTTCGTTTGAACGCGCTTATCTCAGGAACTACTGGACTTATGTGATAAATACTTTCAGAGCTAGATAGCCCATTTATTGAGGAGGGCTATATTTAATTATGAAGTTCCCACGGGAGCGGGAGTAACACGAATAAAACCGCGCGGGGAAAGCTTGTACATTATAAGGACCTAGCGATTTAACGTTGTTAGGAATTGCAGTAACCATTTATTTTTCCTCAGTTTGTGATCGCTGCTCTTATCGCCGTTGCTGCGGCCGGCCGTCTGGAGCATCTGGAACGCTCCTACCTTCCACCTGGCAACAACGCTGCTGGTTCCAACTTTGGCTCACACGGCAGTTCTGCATCTCATGGATCCCTTGGAACTCATAGTCAATCATCCAACTCTGGGTCATTTGGTGGTCACTCTAGTTCTCACTCTGGTTCTCACTCTGGTGGTCAATCTGGTTCTCACTCTGGTGGTCACTTCGGTGCCGCTGGAGCTCACCAGCCTAGTGTTAATGCCGGTACCTTCTCTAGTGCAACCTCCAACCAGTACTTGCCTCCTAATAGATCATCTAACGGCGCTTCCCAAGGTAATTTAATTACAACTCAAATGGTTTATAGAATCATTAATATGCAAAAATAGTATCTGCACAAATAAAAAATGACAATAGCAGATGTTCTTGTAAAACGCTACAACTATAATACAAGTTATGTGTATTTACTTTTTAGCGTTTTACCGAAACATCTGCTGTTTGCATTTTCTATGTGTAGTTGGATGAAGGAAAATGATTTAGTAAAAAAAAAAAAGATTTTTTTTTAAATTATTAAATAATTTACCTATATAATTATTGGAATTCCAGTGACTTAGTGACTTAAGATGATTATTTTCGTTTACAGGAATGCCTCAAAACTTCGGTCCTCAACCTAGCAGATATCAGGCGGCTAGCCAGCAGTACTCTGCCCCTAGCACTCAGTACGGAAGCCCCGCGGGTTCCAGTTCTTTCAGCCAGTCTGGATTCCGACCTCAGTCTCAATCTGGAGCCGCCAGCCGCCAGTACCTCGCTCCCAGGGTTGCCTCCACCAACAACATGCCTCAACAGGCTTTTGATGAACAGACTGGATACCATTATTAATTTAATTGAATTCATGTAGCTGCATTTAATTTTGACGTATAAGTTATTGGAAATGTAAATAAATGTAATGTTAATGTTGTATATAAATCATAATAGGTTAAAACACAGAAATATTTTTCGCATTAAATACCTACTTGAATTTTCAATTATAATGAAGTTATTTCAATTTTACCCTTTTTTGCAAATACGAGCCACCCGTAATATAATGATATAATTACTTCAACAGCCCTATAACGTCCACTGCTGAACTTGGGCCTCCAAAAAACCTTGGCACCTCAGGGTTGCTGAGAAATATTGCTCTAATCACTACGCTTGGTAGGTGAATTCGTGATCGCAGTAAGATGGCTAATAAATCTTAAGCCGATAGATACTGCTGCCCATCAGCTGTGTTCCCTTAGTCGCCTTTTATTACACGCTATTCACTGCCAGAATCCACACGGCAAAATATACTAGCTAATATTCAATATTTATTTGGTAAATTCATGAAGCGTACTTCTGTTTAAGAAACACAAACCCTTTACAAAACTCGTTTCTAAATCATGGCACACTAAAAAATATTCTAATATTTTTTTGGTTTTTTATAGTAAATTACCGCGTGGTTTCCGGCTTAGAATAGACCACCCCATGTCCTCCCATGGGTGTCGTAAAAGGCGACTAAGGGACATATGCTGATGGATGGGCAGCAGCATCTATTAGCTCAAGGTTTACATCTTACTGCGATCACCAATCCGTCTGCCAAGCGTGGTGATTATGGCAATATCCCTCTACGATCCTGGCTTGCTAAGATCTGTTAAGAGGAGGCCCATGTTCAGTAGTGGACGTAAAGGGACTGTTGATGATGATAGTAAATAAACTGAAGTAGCAAGAACTAAACTTCTGCCAGCAAATTCATGTACAAAAAGGCGAGCAGACCTCCAGCCTTATTAAATATATAGTTAAAAAACTGCAAACTTAGCAATCTGCGAGTTGCAATAGTTGACTCCCAGAGCTAACGCCCAACGCCAATAGGTCGGCCATGGGCCTGAGCTCTTGGAGTCATCTTTTAGATTTTAGGAACATTTGGGAGAATTTGGCTAAACTGCTATGGAGAAGTTTTTAATACTTGTAAAATTGCACGTAATAAATATTTTTAGAATAATTTATGTAAGACAGTTTTGTTTTCGTATACAAGATTAGATGTTTTTATGTTGTTAAAAATCCAACATACTTGAGAGTTTAAAGCTAGATTCAACAACCTTATTTTTGGACTTAATTGCAATAATCATCATCAGCCCAAACAACGTCCACAGCTGCTCAGCCTTCTCCCGAGGCCGAATTTTGCTTTGCCATAGCCACCATGCTTGTCAGGTGGGTTGGTTACCGCAGTTTTATATAATAACACACACAGAAAAACGCTGCTACCCGTTTCCTGGTATACACTTACTAAGTATGATGATACTAACAATCGAGACTTGCTTTTCGAGGCACGAAGGGTAGTCCCTCAGCCAACTAGTCCAAAAAAGAAATTTAAGATTTTACATAATTTGTCCGGTGTGGAGACCTAACCGATGATCACAGACACCTCAAGTGAGATTTATACTGCTACACCATGACAGGCCATTTAATGCCAGTATCATCGACATCACTGACAGCCATCCAAGTGTAGTCAAATCTTCAAATGCTTTTGAAATTAACTATTTTTTATATTAAACCCACCTGCGCATTTGCCGCAGCATCCACTCCAAGCTTAGGCCATTTGTCTTCACTTATATATAGGGAATGCACTGTGCTAGACACCAGATCCGGTCAAATACACGTAGGTAGACGGCCACTAGCACTCTAACTATAAGTAATAGATACAATCGAATTGTACATAATAAAACAATACTAAACTTATTTAACGAATCATAAACCTTAATTAATAAATTATATACTTCCATTTACTACAGAGATTTAATTTACAACATCACATTTAAAGATTGTAATAGTTGTGTGGTAGTTTCGAATATTGTAATGTTTCTTTTATATGTAGAAAACTGCTTTGTTTTATGTCACCGTAATATATTGAGAAAATCTAATTAACGAATCTGTGTGACGACTCCACCGCCTCAGCAGAGGGATATGTAGGACCCTGGATACGGCTGGTATGTTAATCATACCTCGAGGAGAAGATAAATAAGGCCTCCCGGAGGCACCCCCGAACGCCAGGAATGGAGGCACCAGGAATTGTTTTAGTGGTTGGTAACAGGTTTTATGTTCACTTTTGAATTTAACTTCATTCCAGATCCCATTAGTAAAATACTACGTTTATGCCTCAGAAACCAGCAATCCTGTGTTGCACTTCTAGTTTCTGAGCCACTACGGACTTGACGGATTGCGATAAGTAATTAATGAGTAAATTACACTTAGAATTTAAAATAACTGTGAGGAGGGTGTCGTGCCCGACAGGGTCCTGGTATACTGGTTTTGTCTTTGTAACAACTGTTTTTATGGAGGCAAAATATATGCCTGCTAATTTATTAACAATTTCAATTATTCTGTCACCCTTTTTAATGAATGAACTTAATTCATAAAATCATCCGCATCTTTCTACAAAATCTCTGCCACTCGAGGTCAATCACGTTCGAGAAGTCTAATTACATACACTATCCTCCGGTTCATTATACTAACTGTAATGACGTCACTTGACGTAGTACTTCAGGATCGTAATCGGCTCGTATATAATAGGTCAGACTTCCTCCAATCTTCACAGTTCATATTGAGCTTCACTGCGTGTACATTTGGAGTATTTCAACTACTAAATAGCCAAAATGAAAATGGTAACTATTTGCATTAGTACAATCTACAAAGTATTGAAAACAAGTGCGAATATATACTATATACAGCTGAAGCGCTTGTTTGTTTTTTTAAACGCGCTTAACTCAGGAACTACTGGTTCGCTGTGAAAGTTTTTCAGTGTTGGATAGTCCATTTATTGAGGAAGGCTATGTTTAATTATGAAATATCCACGGGGACGGTAGTAACGCGGGTGAATTCGAACGCGGAATCTAGTAGGTATATTGTAAAGTACAAATTAAAAGTTGTAAAGTATTACAGCCAGTTTTTTATTTTTCCACAGTTTGTGATCGCCGCTCTTATTGCCGTTGCTGCGGCCGGCCGTCTGGAAAATCTGGAACGATCCTACCTTCCACCTGGCAACAACGCTGCTGGTTCCAACTTTGGCTCCCACGGCAGTTCTGCAGCTCATGGATCCTTTGGATCTCACAGTCAACCATCCAACTCTGGTTCATTTGGTGGTCACTCTGGTTCTTTCGGTGGTCAGTCTGGACACTTCGGTGCCGCTGGAGCTCGCCAGCCCAGCGTTAACGCCGGTGCCTTCTCCAGTGCAACCTCCAACCAGTACTTGCCTCCTAACCAATCATCTAACGGCGCTTCCCAAGGTAAGTTCTAATTTAATTACTACTCAAATGCTTTATAGAATTATCAATATGCAAAAATAATATCTGCGCACAACTTATAGTTCACTAAATAGTGTTTTACCAGAACATGGCATTTTTAATTTGTAGTCATTATTAAGTTTGAAAACATTAAGAGAATTCCTATGATTTGTTTTAAGATTTTTATTTATTTACAGGACTGCCTCAAAACTTCGGTGCTCAACCCAGCAGATATCAGGCGGCTAGCCAGCAGTACTCTGCCCCTAGCACTCAGTACGGAAGCCCCGCCGGTCCCAGTTCTTTCAGCCAGTCTGGATTCCAACCTCAGTCTCAATCTGGAGCCGCCAACCGCCAGTATCTTGCTCCCAGGGTTGACTCCACCAACAACATGCCTCAACAAGCTTTTGATGAACAGACTGGATACCATTATTAATTTAATTGAATTCATGTAGCTGCATTTGACGTTTAAGTTAATGAAAATGTAAATAAATGTAATGTTAATGTTGTATATAAATCATAATAGGTTAAAATACAGAAATATTTTTCCAATTAAAGACCTACTTGAACTGTCAATTATAATTAAATTATTTAAATTTTCCCTTTTTTTTCCGAAA
The DNA here is from genome assembly GCA_947037095.2 of Nycteola revayana. NCBI lineage: Eukaryota > Metazoa > Arthropoda > Insecta > Lepidoptera > Nolidae > Nycteola > Nycteola revayana. The sequence continues at coordinate 16,810,872 of OX344857.2, read as the reverse complement.
ATGGTCAACTTTTTTGTAACATTATGTTATAAGCATACTAGCTTATATTAAATTAACTCCCGGATGCGGCTTCACCCGCTTAGCTCTCGTTTCCGCAGGAACTTCTTCATCAAATATAGCCGATGTTACTCCAGTTTAACTTAGCTTTTTATTGTCGTTTTTTTTTTTAATCGGTTCTGTAGTTATTGGAGCCTTTTGATTGCTAACAATCATTTTAATATTTTTTTTCTATAAGGGAACATTTGAATATTATTTTATTTGATTAATTCATAAAAAGTGCAAATTTTTACTTTCTTCTACAAATTTGTTTATGAAACACAAAATCTTCACAAACCGCGATTATAAATCTAGGCACACATCAACATTTTTTTTAAAGCTTTGTAATGTAAGAAAACTCAACTTGCTAGCTTTTGCTGATTCACAGGCATAAAGACGAGCAGAGTTTCAGCCGTATTAAGAAGTATAATAATTGCAAACTAAGCAATCTGCACAATAGTGCAGTCCTTGGACCTTAGCTCTCAGAGTAAACTTTTGGATTTTAGGGAAATTTCTCGAAATTTGACTAAACTGATATGGACACTTTCATGCATAATTCAGTCGAAGTACAATTAAAATTGCACGAAATAAATATCATGAGAACTACTTTATGTGTAATTGCATTTACATTTAGTGAATTGCTGTAAAGAAACTTAATTTTGATTTTATATATTTATAACATTGTTCAAAATCTAACGTTAATACTTAAAGGTCTCAACCTAGATCCATAAACCTTATTTTTCACTTTAAAAGCAATAATTATCATCTTCATCATCAGCCGCGTTTTTGGCATAAACATTGCGGTTGGTAGGCGGTTTGGTTACAGCAGTATTATGTAAAAATACACTTAAGGAAATCCTGAAAACGAAGGAATGCCCGTTTCTTGGTAATACAATTGCTATAGATAATGTTATTACAATTGGTACTTGCTTTTCAATGAACGGAGTGTGGAAATATTTATTATGACAGCACAGTTGTAGCGAGACACGCATCCGATCCACGGGCTAACAGGAACGCAATCAAAAGCCTCAGAGAGGGAATGGTACAAAGGATAAGCTCGTCCCCGGAGACAGTATCTGAATGGGGTACCGCCAATAAGGTGGAGTTCAATTCGACTAAGACCCAGGCTTGCCTATTTTCTACTAAAAGGAGTCCTTTCCGCCTGACTCCCATCTTTAATGACGTGTATGTACCGATATGCGACCATATTGATTTATTAGGTCTCAATTTGTCCTCCAGCCTTAATTTCGGACGTTTCATAGAGTTGAAGGCCACAACTGCAGCCAAAAACCTAGGCATCCTCAACAAGGCGAGACGGTACTTCACCAAGGAGCAGCTTCTTCGTTTATATAAAGCTCAGGTTCGACCTTGCATGGAGTACTGCTCTCATTTTTGGGATGGTTCTGTCAAATACCAACTCGACTCTTTGGATGCGTTAGACCGACGGGCTCGGAAGATAATAGATGACAGTGGTCCTGTGACCAGAAATCTCCAAGGTCGCATGCCTTTCGGTTTTTTATAGATTATTTCACGGAGAATGCGCTCAGGAGCTCCATGAATTGATTCCGCCGTCCCCGTTTTATCATCGGACAACGAGAAGCCGGAAGCGCCTCCACCCATATGTTGTCGATATACCACCATGCCGCACTAAGCGTTTTGTTTCATAGTTTCTGATACGCACGGCCAAATTGTGGAATTCTCTTCCGGACAATGTGTTCCCGGATGCTTACACCTTGGGACTGTTCAAATTAAGGGTGAACAGGAACCTCATGGGTTTGCGCGGCCCATCCTAGATCACATCTTTACTTAACATCAGGTGAGATAGTGGTCAAACGCAAGCTCATTAAACATAAAAAAAAATTATTTGTTCAGCGTGGGAATCGAACCGATGACCTCCGATATCTGAAGCGAGACGTATACTGCTGCACCAAGGCGGTTCTCTATTGCAATAATAATATATATTTAGGTATTATATACATTTAGTTTATGATAGGATTTAATGCCAGTATTGGCGATACCGCTAACAGCGATCCAGATATAATCAAATTTTCAAATGCATTTAAAATTGGACAATTGCGCATTAGCCGCGGCAGTCATTCTTAACTTAGTGAGTTCCCAGCTATATATAGGAGATTCACTGTACTAGAAACAGGTCTGCTGAAATACATGCAGGTTGCTGGCTACTGGCTCTCTAACTATTAGTAATATACAAAATTGAATACTGTACATAATACAACAATACTTAAATAACTTATTTGACGTATCATCAAAATAAATGTATATCCATTTACTACGGGGATCAAATTTACAAGACCAAAAAATTTTAATTTTAAAACCAATTTTAAAGATTTATATGGTTTTGTGTGCAGTTTCGAATATTGTAATGGATCTTTTAAATGAAGAAATATGCTTCGTTTCACGTCACAGTTATACATTGAGCATAAATAATTAACGAACCCTTGCAACGTCTCCACCGCCTCAGCAGCTGGATATGTAGGGTTACCCTGGATATGGTGGGTATGTTAATCATATAGGAGAAGCTGAATAAGACCTTCCGGAGACTGCACCGAACGCAAAGAATGCAGTCACTAGAAATTGTCTTAATGGTTGGTCATGGGTTATATTTGCAACAGGTTTTATTTGAAGACTTCATTCAATAACTCAATATTGAAAGAATACTTTTATGCCTCAGAAAACAGTAATATTGTGTACAAAAAAGTACGTGTTCGTGATGGCCACAAATAACAATGAGTTCAAATAAATGAACAAATGTAATAACTTATAGGAGTCTTTACCAATTAAAATTTTCCATCGAATTACTTTTTTGTGAAGACAAAATGTATGCCTACCAATTTATTAACAATTTCAATTATTCTGTCCCCCTTTTTAATGAATGAACTTTATTCATAAAATCATTCGCATCTTTCTTCAAAATCTTCGCCATTCGAGGTCAATCACGTTTGAGAAGTCTAATTACTTAACCTATCCTCCAATTCGTTATACTAACTATAATGACCTCATAGTACGTAGTGCTTCAGGATTGAAATCAGCTGGTATATAATAGGTCGCACTTCCTTTTATCATCACAGTTCAAATTGAGCTTTAGAGTGCGTACATTTGGAGTGCTTCAACTTTAAAACAGCCACAATGAAAATTGTAACTAATTTATAATACTGAATAAACGATATTTCGTTCTTAAACTTGGGCAATTAAAAATAAATTATAAATTCTTTGCACAGATCGTAATCGCTGCTCTTATCGCCGTTGCGGCGGCCGGCCGCCTGGAACACCTGGAACGCTCCTACCTTCCCCCTAACAGTAACGCAGGCGGTTCAAACTTTGGTTCCAACTCAGCAGCTCGTGGATTTTCTGGATCTCACAGCCCAACATCTAACTCAGGATCATTCGGTGGTCACTCTGGATCTTTCGGTCATCAGTCTGAATCCTTCGAAGCCACTGGAGCTAGCCACCAGAGTCTCATCGGTCAATCATCCAACTCTGGGTCATTTGGTGGTCACTCTGGTGCTTTCAGTGGTCAGTCTGGACACTTTGGTGCCGCTGGATCTCGCCAACCTAGTGTTAACGCTGGTGCCTTCTCTAGTGCTACCTCTAACCAGTACTTGCCTCCCAACCATGGATCTGCTAGTAGTGCTCCTTCTCGAGGTACGAGTAATTCTAATTTATTTAATTCTCCAAAGTTGTAAAGCGTTATTTTGCGTTCGACAATTGTTATATGCAAAAAAAATACTTGAAAAATATTAGAAGTAAAATCATTAATATAACTATTATAAAATCCTTGTGACCAGATCAAATTTGTTGATGAATATTATTTCTGTTCACAGGATTCGGTGCTCAAAACTTTGGCGCTAAACCTAGCAGGTATGAGGCTGCTAGCCAACAGTACTCTGCCCCTAGCACTCAGTACGGAAGTCCTGCTGGTTCCAGCTCCTTCAGCCAGTCTAGATTCCAACCTCAGTCACAATCTGGAGCCGCCAGCCGCCAGTACCTCGCTCCCAGGGTTGAATCCAACAATAACATTCCTCAACAAGCTTTTGACGAACAGACTGGATACCAGTACTAATTTTGTTCCATCTATCTAGTTGTATTGGACGTTAACTTATTATAAGTATTTTTTACTTATTTTAAATTAAATACTAAACAATGATGAAGTTTATTATTTTAGAACATCGTCTTCACTAATATTATAAAGAGGAAAGATTTGTTTGATTGCGTTAAATAAGCTTTGGATCGATTAAGTTGACTTCAAAAGTTATTCCACCATTAGAAAACCACGTTATCCAGAAGTAACCTAAAGTATATTTCATTATGAAGTTACCACGGAAACAGGAGCTACGCATGTGAAATCACGCGCGCGCATATGTTATGATAATTATGCATATTATACGATCGTACGAAAAATTAATCACTGCTGAATATGGATTGATTGCTGGATGAATATTGTAGTGAGATTAAGGTTTTAATCCCTCACTACAGTTATGTGAGTTGAAAAAAGTAAATATTATTTACTTTTTTCAATATTGTGGCTACAATCCCCTCGCCGGACAAGAAATCGTTGTGGAGATTTTCAGATTTCAATCCGAGTCTGGATGGTTGAGGGATTACCCTCCGCTACGTGCCTCGGAACATAATACTGCGATCACCAACTGGCCTGTCAAGATGGTGACAATGGCAGAAACCTCCCTGGGGAGTAGGTCCACGTTCAGCAGTGGACATTATATGGGCTGGTGATCATGATCAACCCATATAATATTCAAGCAGCCGTAGCCCAATGGCTAGGACGTCGGACTAGCGATCATGTGGTCGCTGGTTCGATCCCCACCCATTGCACTACCGACGTGAACCCACTCGTAACACAAGCATTTTAGCTTAGCACGAAGGGTTAATAGTGCAGAAACTCTGCTATAAATATTAACAAAAAAATATTAGTTTCAATAAGACTAGTGCAGTATTAAGCTTGAGATAGTGACTAAATTTATGCATTTTTTTTGCTATCGATATCTTGTTACGTAAGATTTGCCACACATAAGAGTAAGAATCATACTTCGGTAGAATAAAGAAGTTTTGTTACACTAATGAAATCGGACCAGTTAAGAGTTCAAGTAAATGTCGAGTAAAGGAATCGAATAAGACTTTAGGATACGGAACAAACCTATTATTGTTGCATTCGTATTAAATTTAAACTTTTAGTTATCCCTGACACCTATACTTTTATGAGAAACAAACCCTTTGCAAAAAATGGTATAGCTATGTATATCTTATAATACAACATTTTTTTTATAAAATGAGCAAATGTAATAATTATATATTTTAAACCTATCGATTCAATAAAGAAATAACAATAATACATGTATGTTTGTAGTTTACAATTATTATTATGAAATTACTAATGAATATTTTCTTTCTTCAAAAGTACGGTGGTAATTCGTGCGGTGCAATTAAAATTATTGGAGATCACGACCCACACCATTAACATAAACAAATCAATGTGCTTTCAACGCATGAACATCAATCCATAGTTGTTTTATAATTTAGATATAACATTTGACTACTCGACTTCATAAAGTGCATATTATGTTCATTGGTCCAAAAAACAAACCTTGAGCCAGCCCAAATGAAGATTGATGAACCAGTTCCCTGAGACTGTAATTGCTAATATTTTGTAAGCCTACGGAACAGAAAAATGAGACCCTGAAATGTCGGCAAACTGTGCAGATGAACGATGCGCGTTGTAAAGATTAAGCAGTAATAATAGAGAGACAGGTGGGATCATCAACGTTGATGTGTAGGATTCGACAGCTGTTTGATTATTGTTTGTCAAATAACTTTATTATAAATTATATTAATGACTTGGACATGAATAAAATACAAATATACAACTAAACTAACAGATAATTTAAAATAGAACTAACTTACAACTATTCTAAATCAATTCTACTTGGCAAGGTTCCCAGAATGCTGGCAGCATTACCCCGTTTGTCAAATTATCAAGATATTAGGGATTTACCAAGGATTGCAGGTTCGAAATGGGTTCGATTATTATTCTCAAATTTCTAATTCTAGGAAGTAAACAATTTTATTTACCATGTAACTGTGACAAATAAGGTCGAATCGAAGAAACATTTAACTAGTCAAAATGATTATTTTTGACTAGTTAAATGTTTGAAAGTGTACATCTATTTACGATAGGCATACATAAAGCTTATCGGGTAGGAAAAAAGTATAAGGTTGATCAGGTTAAAAATACTGTGGTTTTATTGACACGTTTTATGGTAATTACTTGAATAGGGAAAAAAATATCATTTTCTGTAGAATATGAAGAATTGATTTTAATAATGAACATGGTATTATAGTTAGGCAGTTTCACTAAAAGGAACCTGATTACACAAAAATGTATGTCAGCAATGTCTATGGTGATAATATTATTGATTGACAATTAATCTATTGATATGTCCCAAAAATTATACGACAAAAAATAATTAACAAATTAACTATAATCAGAACAAAAAATATAACAATTAATATGAATTCTGTCACAATTTAATGAAATCATTAAAAAATCTGTTCAATTTGAAGTAATTAGCAACATTACTTACGTGCTATGTATTAAACAGTATTTTTTTAGACATTATTATTACTTAATATTATTTTCGCGTGCTGTTAACATAATATGGACAAAAAATGTAATAATGGTAATAAATAACATGAACGACCTTGGTAACTAATTGATTATTATTAATTTTATGGTATCTTTGAACATCACCACGTACTCTTGTAAAGTACTTAATTTTCATGTAAATGCTGAGTCATTTGGCTGGAAATTTCAAATAAGTATTAGTTTTGTATTTCTTCGTCATCATCATCAGCCCGTATAACGTTCACTGCTGAACATGGGCCTCCTCCCGAGGGATGGTTTTGCCATATGTCACCACGTTCGGCAGGCGGGTTGGTGACCGCAATATTTCGTTGTTGTAATACATAGGGAAACGCTGCTGCCCGTTCCCTGGTATACGCTTGTTATATTTAGATGATGTTAAAACGATCGGGACCAGCGGCTTAACGTGCTTTCCGAGGCACGGAGGATAGTCCCTCAAGCAGCCAAACCCGGAAAGAAATCTTAGAATTTACATAAATATTTCTTGTCCGGTGTGGAGATCGAATCCACGACCTCCTAGACTCAAAGCGAGGCCTATACCGCTATGCTACGGAGGTTGTCCTAATTGGAGGTTAATACGGAGGTGAATTTCTTAGAACCATGAAAAAATATTATTTATAACACTGATTTTAACTAAGGTGGCTAACTCTTCTTTCCTTTTACTCTCAAAATGCACTGTGACTTTACCGACACGATCGATTAGATTTTTAAATGTTTTGAATACTATACGGAAAAGTTTACCATTTAATATGTTTCAAAGTTGAGATTGATAAAATTCGGCCACCGGCAGGAATCGAACCTGCATCTTAGGATACGGTGGAACCACACCAGTCGACGAAATTTATCAATCTGCTTTTTAACACGTCTCTAAGGGGGACGTTAGTGCCATCTATCGGTAATGATCCGCAATACTTCGACAAATATCACTAAAGTTACATTTGGTATTAAATATTAAACGATGGCACCAGCCCCTATATCACATTTTTAAAGGTTTTTTTTTTATAAAGATTACTAGCAGAGTTTTGCAGTCTACTAGTATTCTTGTTAACCCCTCGTGCTAAGCTAAAATGCTTGTGTTACGAGTGGGTTCACGTCGGTAGTGCAATGGGTGGGGTTCGAACCGGCGACCTCAAGATCACAAGTCCGACGCCCTAGCCATTCGGCTACGGCCGCTTCGAACCTTCGAAAGTATTCGTTTTGAATACTTTGGGGAAAAGTTTACCATGTACTATGTTTTAAAATTGAGATTGATATAATTCTACCACCGGCAGGTTTCGATCCTGCATCTTAGGTTAAACCCCTAATGCAATAACCAATTAGGCTACGGTGAAACCACAGACTAAGATGCAGGTTCTAATCCTGCCGGTGGTCGAATTTTATCAATCTCAATTTTGGAGCGATCGATTCGATTTCAAATCTGGGACAAGGCAGTTAACCGAGCAGCATGGGTGAAGCACCATCAACACTGACCTTTTTCTGACTTCGAATTGATGCTTAAATATCATCATCATCATCATCATCATCAACCCGTATAACGTCCACTGCTGAACATGGGCCTCCTCCCGTAGGAGAATATTTGCCATAGTCACCACGCTTGGCAGGCGGGTTGGTGACCGCAGTATTATGTTGTACCACACAAGTAAACGCTGCTGCCCGTTCCTTAATATAAGATTATTATAGATGATGTTATAACAATCGGGATCAGCGGCTTAACGTGCTTTCCGAGGCACGGAAGGTAGTCCCTCAACCAAGCAGACCCGGAAAGAAATAATTTACACAAAGATTTCCTGTCCGGCGTGGGGATCGAACCCACTACCTCCGAGATTTTAAGCGAGCCAAATACCGGTACGCTACGGATGCTTAAATATATCTCGAAAGAAATTTGTACTTAAACCCGGGATAACATTAAGATCGAACGTGTTACGGCTAAACCAATATACAATAATCTAGTGCTAAGTCTATAGACATCATCAACGAAACATGCCATTCCCTAGTGAACGTTTATTGTCAATTATTGCTTATGAATACCTATCAATTTAATGTCGCAACAATCAAATTTGATGGACAGAATAATATTTAATTTTATTAATTTTGTACCCTATACATTAATATAGGATTTTTTGTAGCCTATATTTTAATATAGGATGTTTTGTAGCCTATATGAAAATATCACGCGTCGACCCACTGGAGCAGTGACGCGGGTAAAACCGCGGGGCGCAGCTAGTTGGCCATATTATCGGGGACATATGGCTGATGGATGGGCAGCAGCATCTATTAGCTCAAGGTTTACGTCTAACTGCGATTACCAATCCGTCTGCCAAGCGTGGTGATTATGGCAATATCCCTCAACGATCCTGGCTTGCCAAGGTCTGTTAAGAGGAGGCCCATGTTCAGCAGTGGACGTAAACGGGCTGTTGATGATGAATGTACTAGTAAAAATAAACAATTTTGCTGATATTATAGCAATCGGGGCCAATGGCTTAAAGTGTTTTCTGACGCACGGAAGGTAGCCCCTCAAGCTACCAGACCCGGAGAGGAATCTTAAGATTTACACAAAGCTTTTGACCCGGCAAGCGATTCAAACACAGTATCCGTGTCGTATATTAGCTTACGTGGCATATAGGTAGATTCAATTAAAACCACCATATGTATTAACTTTATGTGTATAATAAAACAGCAACAGCTAATTTGACCGTACTTTGATTAAGTTAATCAATAAAGGTAATAAAAATACACAATAAACATTTTGAAACTTAATTATCCATAGTAAAACATGAACATAATTTAAATCCATCGAAATTGATGTTCGTCGATTTAATATATATATCCAGTCTCCTCATCGAAAGCTTGTTGGGGAATTTCCTGAGATTTAGCCATAGGAGCGAGGTACTGACGGTTTGCAGTACCAAATTGCTGGTTAGCACCCCTAAATTGCGGTGCAGCTCCACTTAATTGTTGGCTGGCACTGCCATATTGCTGGCTGGCACCCATGAATTCTGGTGCGGCACTGGCTAATTGTTGGCTGGCACTGCCATATTGCTGGTTAGCACCCCTGAAAGAGGCGGCACCTCCTAATGGTTGGCTGGCACTGCCATATTGCTGGCTGGCACCCCTGAATTGTGGTTCGGCACCGGTTAATTGTTGGCTGGCACTACCATATTGTTGGTTGGCACCTCCGATTTGAGGGTTAGCACTTCCATACTCTTGGGGCTGGAATCTGGTCTGGGCGATGCTGGAGTCAGCAGGACTGCCAAAACGAGTCTTAGGAGCGTCATATTGATATCCGGTCTCTTCGTCAAAAGCTTGCTGCTGGGAACCAAAGTTGCTGGCACCGATACCTGAAAATATATTTTCTTATATCAATACTAAAAATTTCTTTTCGCATATTAATATGTTATAAAATACATTGAAATTACGATTGTAAAAAAAATTGTATAAAAACTAATAAGCAATTAGCTAAAATGCACATGTTTAATACTATAAAGCATGATTACATCTATTATTGTAAATACACGATGTGTTCAGTTTTCACCACTGTTTTTATTTATAAGTTTAAAATAAAAATAATATAAACCTAGTAATCTATAATCGCAAAACTTATTACCTCGGGCAGAAGCACCAAACTGCATTGGACTGCTAGAAGCAGATCTAGAGTTAGGAGGCAGGTATTCGTTGGCATCAGGTTGGTTGTATCTAGACTGACCGGCTCCAGCTGCGCCGTAAGATCCAGCATTTCCACCGTATGATACTTGAGAATTAGGGCTAGATCCATAAGCTGAGGAATCAGCTGATCCGGTGTTCGATTCGATGCTGGAACGGGCAGCTGTTATAGCATTGCTATCAGGAGGAAGGTAGGCACTCCTACCTTCCTCTAAATGTTCAAGCCGTCCAGCGGCGGCGACGGCTACCAAAGCGGCGATGATAAACTGAAAAAAATTTAAACATAAATTTAATAAATAACAAAAAAAACAATTTCATGACAACAAAAATGAACAAACAAATATTTAAATTAGAACACATAAAACACTACAGGACAAATTTCCCGCGATATGTGTCGACATTATGTCAAACGAAGCTGGGAGATTTTGCTCGGTGTGACACATGATTTGCGATATTACCAGATATGGCCAGCAAAGTGCGACAAACTTCATATTCGTCCTCTTATATTATATTATGTATACTAAAGTTAAATCTTTTAAACGATTCTGTGTAACATACAGAAAAAGCCAATCTTCATTGAGACAAGCCACCACAGTCAAAATATTGAGATTTAAATATTTTTAAATTATTATAAGCTTCAAATTGCTATCAATTGATATTATATAGCAAACCTTATAAATGTCTAATTGAAGATCAATTTAAATACAATAAAATCATTATTATATTTCTGTGCACCTACCACTTTCATTCTGCACCACCCAATGGTTGACTGGGAGAGAATGCCTTAGGCATTAAGTCCGCCTATGTACTATTAAGTGCTAAAGTTTTAAATAAATAAATAAAAAATATTATTATAACAAATCTTACCAGTTTCATGTTTAAAAATTGCGATTGGAGCAATCCAATTTAACTATAGATGGATGAAACCGATTCGAACTGTGAAGATCACAAGAAATCTGACCTATTATATACTGAAGTTGATCCTGTACACACATGACGTCAAAAAGTGACCCAAGTACATCTAAACGATCATAATGATCCTGTTCAAAATGAACCTCTATCTATACAGTAATACGAATCACTATTGAAGTGTATTGAGGTGGTAGATAGGCCAATTAGGAACACAGATCATAAAAGACTAACGATGTTGTCAGTAATTAGTTTAAAGCTCGTGGAGCTTCCGAACGTGATTGACCTTGAATGTCGAAGTTCAGGTATATTGTGTTGAAGAAAGTTGCGTTTTTTATCAATTTAGAATAAACATATATAACATAATAACTAAGTTGAATTCTAGTATTAAAATAAGCAGAAAAATAGGACCATATAAGGTTTATTTTCAATTTATTGATCACCAGACCACTTCCGTGTCCTATTGGTACACGTCTCACCTTGAGTCTATGAGGTCGTGGCTTCAATTCCCTCTTCAGACAAAAAATCTTCGTGTAAAATAAAATACAAACTGTCAGTATCTGATTGGTTAAGGTACTACCGTAAGTGTCTCGAAAAACACGTTAAGTCGATTGCGACTATCGTAACCTCATCTATAATAGTCGTAGAACTGCACATGCCTCCTGCCTTGGAGCAGTCAACAATATACGGGCGGTGGACACGAATTGCACTTTTAGGTAGATATTTCATGGTCCTTTTTTCTTATGTAGTGAATTTAATGTCACTGAAAGAAACCTACTACTGACGTTTAGACTAAATTATATTTTTGTTTCATTCTAAATACCTTCGTGGATCATTTCTACAAATATCTATGTTTTTGATTGAGTTTTTTAGTTTTTAACGGAATCTAGTCAGTTTATCATCAATAGGCTTTTGCTTGCATTTTGCTTGAGGATTTTTAATCAGTATTTAGCTATATCTATGAAAACGTCTAGAGCGTGCATTAGCGCACATGCTTCATATTATACTTTAAATGAAATATTGTAAAGAAAACATATATTTAAAAAAAATGGACACACTGTGATAAAAAAGATGACAAAAAAAAAATCCCGGAGTTTCTTTCTCCCTTTCTTCTCCGGGTCGTCCACCTAGGTAGCTAGTGAAAGGTTGCAGGTTAGCTAGGGTAGGATTCTCGCCGGCGAGGACCGCGTTGTACCCCTTCCCCTGCCCTGTGATCCAGCGCCTGTAGGCCGTGCCAGCGATCACTTCCTCTTATATCCACAAATCTGACTTTAATATCAGTGGCACCTCTGGGTTGTGGTCCTAACCCCATAAGGGTGTCACTTAATAGCATGCTTTCAATTTTTTTAAAATGTAAATATGAACTAATTATGAGTAGAGGAATTAATTACACACGGACAGACGGAGTAAATTGTCTGTAATGTCCTACAATTAGCAGCACTCACAGGTTGCATTTGCTAGTTATAGTTACCTAAGTAGTTTTATTCATAGAATAAGAATAATAACCTATTAATTATATTTCTTTTTTATTGTGATTTTGACAAGTAAAAGTGTATGTAAATACCTAAGTGCTGAATAAATTCATTATTTCATTAATAAACCAATAGACGTTCAATCTCTGAACAGACATTCTATCCTACTAATATTATAAACGCGAAAGTTTGTAGGTATGGATGGATGTTTGTTAATCTTTCACGCCCAAAACTACTGAACGGGATTTGCTTTGTACCTGGTTAGTTTATACGCTGGATTAACATATAGGCTACAAACCACGCTCTGGAGCAGAGTAATGCGGGTAAAAATGAAATAAAAATGTCCTCCCATGGGTGTCGTAAAAGCCATATATCCCTATGGCTGATGGATGGGCAGCAGCATCTATTAGGTTTACATCTTACTGCGATCACCAATCCGTCTGCCAAGCGTGGTGATTATGGCAATATCCCTCAACGATCCTGTCTTGCCGAGGTCTGTTAAGAGGAGGCCCATGTTCAGCAATGGACGTCAACGGGCTGTTGATGATGATGGTGATGATGAATAAAAATATTGTCTCTATTGAAGATACTACAGTTTTGTTAAATTTTATGAAATTAGACCATAAATACCAAGTAAATAAACCAATACAAATTTGGACTCAAAATATCAATAAGTACACTATTTGGTTATATCCGGACAAGTTCAATGTCTGGGTCGTGATCTTGAATTTATTAATAGCGATGCATGAGTCAGCGTAACGTAAATTATATATTATTTTCAGTTACCATGTAACATACACATTAAGGTTCTGCTTTAATATCATTTCAATATTTTCAGATTTCTTCTAAACTTAGAAATTCCACTTATCTGTTCGTCGATATTCGTTATTATCCTTACTCATATTATAAATGTGAAAGTAACTCTGTCTGTCTGTCTGTCTGTTACGCAATCACGCCTTAACTACTGAAGCGATTTAAATGAAATTTGGTACAGATATAGTCTAGACCCTGAGAAAGAACATCCTTACTAATATTATAAATGTGAAAGTAACTCTGTCTGTATGTCTGTCTGTCTGTCACGCAATCACGCCTTAACTACTGAAGCGATTTGAATGAAATTTGGTACAGATATAGTCTAGAGCCTGAGAAAGAACATAGGCTATATTTTATTATGAATTTCCCACGGGAACGGGAGTTACGCGGGTGAAACCGCGCGCGGGAAGCTCTTATATATCTTTGTAACATTAAAATTTGTCAAATATTCTGTTTTCAGATTCCTCAATCTCTACGCCAGTGGCTATATTGAGCCGAAATCCAAGTCACTTAGAGAGCGCCCTATTGCACAGGTCCCCTAGTTTATTCTTTAGCTTGCTTGCCTTTACACCTGGTGAAGTAGCAAAATACAGCTTTTGCTACTTTACCGTTTGATACGTGATATTGTCATTGCTGAAAAAACCAATTGAGCTGTCAATAATGTTCAATGATAACATTTTTTTTTGCTGGTCAATATGCCCAAAAGTATGCGTGGGATTCTGATACCAAAATTAAAACCCTCGTCCGTAAAGCACTTTAAGTCTACAACTTCAGTAAATCTGTCAAAAGTAACTGGGGCTCAGTTAGTCATAAACAAGATAAAATTAAATTATAAAACTGCCTCTTGCTAGAAGTAGCAAGAGGTATTTTGCTTCTTAACCGGACAGTACACACACTTAGCTTACTACCTAATATGTCCGTTCGAAAACAATAATTTAATTTTATGTTGTTTATGACTAACTGAGCCCCAGTTACTTTGGTGAAGACCATGGGCATTATTGCTCGATATATAATTGCACTATAACTGTCCTATCATGATTTTAAGTAAAACGGTATATTTTTAACTTTCAAACTTCGAATGAATAATCGAATTTTACCATTTTAAACAAAAAAAAAATACAGTCCTAGTATTTCTTTTGTTTTGAGAATTAATTGTTTGTGTTTTTCTACAAACAATCCACGTATTTGGAAAAAAAACTGCACAACACACAAATCATATCAATATCACCTTCCTGCCCTGTTCCCATTATTTCGGGTCGGCGCAATATGTCATCACACACTTTAATCATATTTTAAGGATAAAGCCTTAAAAAATTGACGGGATCTCACACAGGTCAAGGTTTTTGACGTTAAATATTGAACCCTAAAAACAAGTATTATTTTAAACTTTTTAGATCGTGCGTGAGCTTAAAAGTAACTTATTAAAAGCGAAGTACTAATTAAATCGATGCACGCAAGATGCTACTCACCTTGGTTGCAAATGGTTCCTATACTAAATGGATTTACCCAAATAATTAATTGAAACTGAAACGGATTCGTGACTTTATTAAAGATATTGCTATCAATATCATATATGCATATATAAGGCATGTAATGTCCGCATTAGAGATTTGAATCCCGCATTAGTGATAAAGCCATACTTGGTTGTTCCATTAGTGAATTTGTTCCCTTTTCCCTCGTAGATCCAAAGTCTAAGTTGCAAAAAACTGCTCTCAAAAACAAAAATCATCATATTCCTCAATCCCTTCGCCAGCGACCACCCTGAGCCGAGACCCAAGGCTCACAATAGGAATGCTCTCTTGTGCAAGTTTCTTAGTTTGTAAGTTTTAAATAATATACCCAGACTGAAGACCTGCTTGTCTATGAGCCCGGTAAAATAGAAAATACATTGGCTTATTTAGTAAGCCGATGTATTTTCTACTTTACCAGTCCATACAGAATAAAATGCATGTTTCTCTTAAACATGTCTGAAGTAAGATTTCTCAATTATTCGTACCAATTTATTTTATTTATAGATAACAATATGTATCTATTTAAGTACCTAACAAGATTGATTTATTCCTTTCTATGCTCATGTGTGTAAAACTTATTATGAAGCAAGATAACTAAGGTTTTATGGGATACTAACACAAAATTGTTTTGTGAATCGTTGCCGATATTTTGTAATGCTTCTGATGAATACCTGAAACAATTTTTATAGTATTTATTTATGATGTTTTCATACGTTTAAATGCCGCGTTGTTTCCGGATGCCGCGTGGTTTCCGGCTTAGAATAGACCACTCCATGTCCTCCCATGGGTGTCGTAAAAGGCGACTAAGGGACATATGGCTGATGGATGGGCAGCAGCATCTTTTAGCTCAAGGTTTACATCTTACTGCGATCACCAATCCGTCTGCCAAGCGTGGTGATTATGGCAATATACCTCTACGATCCTGGCTTGCCAAGATCTGTTAAGAGGAGGCCCATGTTCAGCAGTGGACGTGTTGATGATGATACGTTTAAAAACAACAACATAAATGTCCCAAAATTGTAATAACTTCATCGTCCGCCCCTCTAACGTCCTCTTCTGAACATGGGCCACCTCTCTGAAGGGCTTTTTTGCCTTTCATCTTAAATTTAAAATCTTAAAGTGTTAAACTAAAGACATTACCCCCATTATCGGCGACTACAATGAAACAATTATGTTCTATTTTGTTTATTTTATTAAATACGCTAAAATCAAAGGCAATGGTCATGGTACGCCTTAACTCTGGAAACAAAAAAAAACCCGTTTAATATGGGAGTCCCCCCACGTTAAATAGATTATGATGATGAAAACAAAATACTAACATTTTGCAGTGATTGCTTTGATAGCGGTTCGTGCCCGGTAACACCCGCAAAATTCTCCCCTAGATTTTTGTCCTTTCCGTTTCTCAAACATGGAACCCTTATACGATCACTCCTTTGTTCATCTATCTGTGTTCAGTGAAATTATAACCTAAAGGATAATAATAATATTTATAATGAGTATTATATTTTTATAGCTTTTTTTAATTTTACTTATAACAACAAATATAAAAGCAGTCAAAGCGGTATTTGCAACTTAATGGACGATCACTTATTTGCTGCAATGATTATGACGTAGAAATTTCTTTAGCAGGACTATATTTACCGGCATAAGACGTGAGCAAAATCGCAGGCAAGCACTAATTTACAAATATACATTGACTGACTGATTGAATTTAACTTTAACTTTTTGACCGAGTATTGTACTGGATTCCTATTGTGTAAATATTTATTAAGATCGATGTATCACGACTTTTTGTGAAGCTCAAACGTAAACCATAGATGGTGATAAAAATGTATTTATGTTTTAGAGTGAGTGAATCGCAGTAAGAAATAAATATAAAGTGGTTACTTTTTGTTATTAGATTACTACTTACGCCATTAACCTTTTTTGTCGGTCGGGGAGAAATGTATTACGCATCCCGTCCGTCGCCGTGCAATGTATAATGAATTCCCCCTCTTTCGCCGAAAATGAATTGTCTCCGCGCCGTTGAAGGTTATGTAGGACTAACCCTCTTCCTTAGCGATGGTATATTATCCATACCACGAGGAGAGGAACTACCGACTAAAATCCCCCGGTTGCTCCTTAGAAGCCACCGATTTGAGGGCCCCCAGGTTTACAGAATGAACCATTGTAGTAATAGCTATGGTCACGGCACCGATGGTAAAGTGTTTAGTATTTAAAAAAATCAATATTAAGCAAGTACCTACGAATAATTATTACTAAGCTAAGTAAGTCAAATATTGAACGAAGTATTCAATGAAATAGTTTTCTTAGCTGGAGAGTTAGTTTGTTTGTTTGCTTAAACGTGCTAATCTCAGGAACTACTGGTTTGATTTGAAAAAACTTGCAGTGTTACATAGCCCATTTATCGAGAAAGGCTTTATTTTATTATTAAGTTCGTACGGGAACTGGAGTTACGCGGGTGAAGCCGTGCTTGGAAGCTATTCGTCAGAAAAAAATAATCAGAGGATTTAATTTTAAATTTGATAGATTTTGTAGCAAATTCTGTTTAAATTTTAATTTATTCCTGTGATAATATTTACCTGAGGATGGAAAAAACGGCCTCGGTGTGGTTTTCGGCTAAAAATAGACCAACTCATATCTTCTTATGGGTGTCTTAAGGCGACTATGGGACATACAGCTAATGGATTGGCCATGGCTCTTTCGTGTTAAATAGATAAAAATAAGAAAGACTTTAAGCCCAGCCGAATATTATAGGGTGGATTCCGTAGTCACATCTGTGTCACTGAGGCTGAGACTTATTGTTTCTTATCAGCAAATGCATTTTGCAGGATTAATCGTACTGCTAAAATAACCCAGAAATAATCATAAATTATCTTAGTTTTTACCTCTAAGAAGCCTTTAATATAACTGGAAAACATCACGCTACATAAGTATCCATAATATTATTCATTTGACGCTGTCCGAGTGTTCATCCGCAGACCGCAAGCAGCAAAACAAAATTAAGTCAAGATTTTTCTTGTTTCCTAAGCAAAACTGTTACCCTACAAGTTCTACCATCACTTTTTCGTACAACTGATGTCCGCGACAAATCCGATTTTAGATCGCTCAATGCCCCGTCTCTCTAGCAATATTATTATATTCTTTGCCCAGACCAATTAATCTTGAGATCCTGATCTTCCTTTCTACACGTGCGGCGTGCGTTTGAAAGTAAAGCACAAAGAGATCCTCTCGAGGTCGATCACGTTCGGTAGCTAGAAGCCCCCAAACTAATTACTTATACTCGTAAATCTGGTTTATTACAGATGACGTCACATCACATATTCAGGAGATGAGCTGGTATAAAATAGATCTGGGCGCTTGCATCTCCATCAGTTCAATTTGATCGTCATACATTGTACACATTTGCAACAACAAATTGTTTATATTTAAGATGAAACTGGTAATGTAGCCGAACAAATTAATTGATTATTGTTTTTGATGCAGTACGTTTATAGTAATTAGAATAATTTATTTTAAAATACTGCAGTAGTTTATTACCATGATTACCACGAGACGTCAATATTAAATAATAATTCTACAGTATTGGACAATTCGTATAAATACTTTATTTATTTATATTATTTAAAATTATGTTTCTTAATTTTTTTTAAGTGTATGCAGCATATCCTGAAAAAGGACAGCCTTTAATGATTTGTTTTTAAATAACATGTTTTTGTATATTTAACAGTTTGTGATTGCTGCTCTGATTGCTGTCGCGGCAGCTGGCCGCCTGGAGCACCTGGAACGCTCCTATCTCCCTCCTAACCAGAATTCTGCTGGATCCAGCTTTGGTTCCCAAGGATCTTTTGGTTCCGCCCACGGCGGGCTTGGATCCGGATCTGGTAGCCACGGATCTTTCGGTGGTCATTCTGGTTCCTTTGGAGCTGCGGGTGCTGGTCAACCTAGTTTCAAGTCTGGCGCATTCTCTGGTGCCACTTCTAACCAGTACTTGCCTCCCAATCGTGGCTCTTCGGGTTCCCCCGCTGGTCAATTTGGTGGTTCTGCTGGAGGTAAGCAATATTTTAATAAGTTATTTACAACAAACTGAAATGCATGCACCACAGTTGTTGGTATTAAGTTCCGGTAAGCAAGTATGATCCGGTAAGGATGATGATGAAGCTAATCGATGGGAAATATTATTTTGGTTTTAGCTGGTGCTGCAAAGTTTTTATTGATCCATCATTATGGACTTCAATTCAATTTGAAATGAGGTTGAATGTATTGAATTTTTTATACAAACCTACACCACATTGCGACAGCTATTTGTAAATCAGTTTATCAACCATTTTTCACACTTCCAGGTTTTGGTGCCCGCAACTTCGGTTCCCAGTCCAGCGGTCAGCATTCTGCTAGCCAACAGTACTCCATTCCAAGCACCCAATACGGCACACCTGCGGGCCCTAGCTCCTTCGGCCAGTCTCGGTCGCAGTTTGGAAGTGCCAACCAGCACTTCGGAGGTGCCAACCAACAATTCGGAGGTGCTAGCCAGCAATTTGGAGGTGCTAGCCAGCAATTCGGAGGAGCCAGCCGGCAGTTTGGAGGTGCCAGCTCTCAATTTGGAGGTGCCAGCCAACAATCTGGAGCTGCTAGCCGTCAATACCTTGCCCCTAGGATTGGATCTTCCCAGAACATTCCTCAGCAGAGCTTTGACGAACAAACCGGTTATCACTACTAAATTTTATTTTTGAATCAAGAAGAAATTGTTCTTGAATAGTAAATAAATGTACATAAAATATTTTTAATATCTTTTTATTTATAACACTTAAAACATAAATCAGAAGCACACTGAGTCTGCATTGTGGCAGAAATCATTGCTACCTTGAAATGTCCAGCATCCTGTAGCATGATTTGCCATAACCCATAAATTCTAATGAAAATTGTTTGAAAAACTTCTCGTTCTACGTATTGCAATGTCGACGCGAGGCCTACATACCCCATTGTCACTGCGGGGGCACATGTTCCACACGCCATGTCCGAAGAGATGAAGAGATGCGTACATAATGCAATTATTGTTGTACGTGTGGATAATTCTTTGAGTTTCACTCTAAACTAGATGATACGTTGAACTTAATATCACCTGAAACATTTGTTTAAAATATATTTTAATCAATTTTTTTTTATCCTATTATTTCAAAAAAATCTTTCATTTCTTCGCATTGCGCTTATAATATTATTGGAATATAAGTAGCTTAAATTGTTTTGTAGTAGATTCGGTCGTATTTGATCGTAGATTTCGTAAGTATTTCTTATTGGAAATTAAGTTGTCCGTGGAGCTTTAATTTATATATAAACTGTAGAGGTCCAATATCTGTACATAGAAAAAAAACCGCTAAGAACCGAGTCAGGGGGATGTTAGAAGTAAAATAGAACACATTCAGTTTTCTTTTATTTATTTGTTTTTCTCTGTGTTTGTCTGTTTGTACGGGCTCATCTCCGAAACTGCTGCACCGATTTAAATGAAATTTGGCTTCCCCGGTAAAAAAATTGAATATCACAGAAAGTTAATGAGTTCCCGTGGGATAGTTAAAAATCCGAAGGAATAACAAACACCATACGGACGGACAAATTTGCGAGCGTAGGCTAGTTTGAAATATAGGAAACTTTTCTCATATAAAGTTGATAAATTGTTGGTTAAATTAAGTCCATTGATGTTATTTTTTGTCGTTACTTTTACTGAAGGCCTTTTAGGCCATTGGTGTAAATTGTTAGAACATAATGTATGGCAATCGTATATCATGTAGGTAATAGGCAGCATACTTTACTTGTGTATATTCGTGCTTTACAATACTGCGGATGCCAACTGGCTTGCCAAGTGTGGCGAAAATGATATAACCTGCTTTAAAGAGGACCCATAGTTAGCAGTGGACGTCATACGGGCTGATGATGATGACGATAATAGTTACAAAAACGGAGATTTACTGATATTGTGTGCGTATAAAGTAATACTATTAATAATGGGATTAATATTGTTATCAAATGTTATTAAGTAAAAAAAACCGCAATATTACCTCGAAGCTAACGTGGCAAACGTGACGATAATTACATAACCTTTGACTTTGTAGACGCCTACTTCCTATGCTCCATTGATAGTGTTAATTAAAATCCCATTTAGTAAATTCAATGAGTGCTTCCTGAGGTCATTATTGTCAAAGTTTTACGTGTCACGCACGATGTTTATGGCCTCGAGTTGCAAATATGTAACTTTAAAAGTAGTTCCAAGTGGATCAAACTATTTTTTGTAGTTATAATTAGAAGAAAAAGTTTGAATACTACAGGAGTCAAACTTGCAGCGAATTCATCTACAAAGAGGTATACTTTTTTGGATCTTCTTGTGAATGAATTAGTTGCAGGTACAACGGGTCGATCCCACTATTCCCATTACCCATTGCAGTGGTAATACTGGGACTTCACTTTTTTCTCAAAACACTCCCAGTATACCCATTGACATCAATATTTACCGATGGAAATAGTAAGAATTACTAAACGTAATGGTTATTGTGGGAAACTTAGTGCCACTTACCATTACAACCATTAATGGTTATAATCGTTATTCTCAATGGAAATAGTGTGACCGACCCGGTACAACAATTATAAAGCTGTAATTAGTACCTACGCCGTCTCGTGTAAAAACTTTTTCAAAGCACGGACTTTGGAAGCCCGGTGCTTTGATGCACCATTACATTTGAACATTGAGATTAATCTAAACATTGTGGCACCGTACTTCATGGCGTCTTATGTATGTTTATATGACATACGACAAATTGTGAATTCTCGACAGTGTTCTTAACTCAGGCATTTCACTAGCAACTGAATCGCTGCTGGTGGAAGTTAGCCAAGACCAATAATGATTATGGCTTAGCTGACTTCCATCATTAGTACCTCTTCAGTTGGCTAAATGCTTATATGAGTAAAGCAACGCATCATTAACATTGAACTTCAGAGCCTTGACATAATATATTTACATAATAGCAAGTTTTGTAACAAAGTACTGTTATTAAAGTTTTCTAACTAGACCATGGAATAAATGAAGCCTAATTACATGATACTGAAGTATTTCCTGTTGTAAATATCAAAGTGAAGTAATAATGACCATTAGGCCGACCTTACATTGAAAGCGTGTGAGTGTCAAGCGTGTGAACAACGCGCGCATCAAGCCCGCGATGCCGCTGCTATCCGCAAGTAACACACGCTTGGGGAACGCACTCGATTTCCCAAACATCAATCAAAACAATAATCCACTAACACAGTTTTTAACTTAGGTTCGCTGACGAAACAAATTCTGTGTCTGAAATCTAACAGGAGTAAAAAAATTACGTATTATCTTCCTCAGTCCTCCTGGCCACGTTCTGTACACACATATCGGTGCTGAACATAATATTATGGTACATAATTTTGTGCGCTAGCACAGGTGTAGTTTCTAATCCTTTTTCTGCCAAAAGCGGCCGTAGCCTAATGACAAGGGGCGTCGGACTTGTGATCTTGTGGTCGCCAATCCGGTTCAATCCCCATCCATTGCACTACCGACGTGAACTCACTCGTAACACAACCATTTTAGCTTAAAGCACGAGGTGTTAAAAATTCTAGTAGTTTTTACCATGTCATGTCGACAGGTTAAAGCTTTAGATGACAGCTTAACAAGCTTTCCAAAACATAATGGAAACTCAACCAGCTTTTTGACTTATGGCTACTGTACCAGAAAAACTTCTAGCAATACCATTTTTGCTCTACTCGCACTGGTATCCTAGAACTCGCTTATTTCAGTCGAAAATATTATCGCAAAATTATCTTCGTATTATCCATTTTGGACCGCTACTGTTCCAGAGGCTTGTACATATGCTGTGTGCTTTATAAACATCCCTACAAACCTTATAAAATCTCAATAGAATTCAAGTTTGTTATTGGGATTACATAAACGCTCAACCATGTGTAATACACATCAGTACAATAACCCGCGTTTGTGTGTCGCAGTTCACGTTACGTGTAGAAAGTAAAAGCTGATCGTGTGCGCTTGAACATTGAACTTCACCAACCTTGACACACAAAGAGATGAGACTACTTACTTTCATATGTATAAGAGAATCTGGTGACATTGTTACAGAAGGACATTGCTTATTATGTATATTATTATATATATTATTTATTGTTTACATTGTTTCTGATGTTTGAGGGGAGTTAAGACAAAAAAAATGACCATTACTAGTAATGCACATTATGCTGCGATAGCCAAGTTAGCGACCGTAGTTTAATGTTGTAACATCATGTCATATATAATAATCGGTACCAACAGCTGAGTAAGGATTAAATCGAGACAACCCTTACGTCACAAGCTACAAGTTCATAGCGTGTATTTGAACATTGAATTTCACCAACCTTGACATACAAACAGAAAAGAGACTTATTTTCATCGCAGGAATCTGGGTGACATCGTTTAGTAGTTAATGCAGCTTATAAACTATTTGCGTGCAAACGTGCATCGACATCCGTTCAGTAGTAGTACAAACTTTCGCATTAATGATACTAGTACTATTTCCGGTGGGGTTGAGGGCTACGGATGAAACCCAAGAGAAGATAGTTTTAAATGTATTTATAACGCGGGAATTAAGTAGAATGTATATGTTGCAGTCACAACTCTTAACCAGTCAAAAGTACTTTTAACTAGCAAAATCAGTCAAAACTAACCTAACCTAACCTAACCTAAAACTACTTTTGTCTGATTTTGCTAGTTAAAAGTACTTTTGACTGGTTAAGAGTTTTGACTGCAAACCCGTAATAAAGTACAATGCATTTCGAAAGTTAAAATCTATCTTAAACTTTGAAGTTGATTTGAATATTTAAATTAAATTTACTGTAAGAGCTAAATATCGACAGTAGCCTAGGGCTTGACCGATTGATCCATGGATCGTGATTCGTGAGTGCATGACTTGTAAATTGTAAAATATTATCATCTTTTTGAAGCTTTAGAACAGTTTAACATCGATAAATATCTAAAATGTCGTAATAAAGCGCCATCTGCTATTGAAAAATCAACTCTTTTGCTATATAATAGAATGCAATTTACTAAAGCATACTAATTACATTGATGCTATTGATATATCCGCTGGGCACATTAAACGAACCGCCAAAAATGAATGCCATGATGTATTATATCAGTCAAATATCTTATCAATCTATACTCTAATGATAATAGATTGCAAAAGGAACAAAAACTCTTAGCATTCAATGCACGATGCATCGAATTTAATATCTAAATACTAATAGTTAACGCACGGACGACGTAAAATCTTAGTCATTTGCGCTAATAGTTCGCAATACTTACAGCATTAATGAAAGTTACATCAACTTTTTGTATGTCAAGAAGTTCAATGACCGTTATGACGCAGCGGACTTTCTTCCTGAGCCACGGCTCCACGATATATACAAACTTAAAATAAATTTACGACAACATAAATATAATTAACTAATTTATGGGAGTTCTGGATTCTACACTAAGCTTTTCTTTTCGGACGGACATGAATTATGTAGTTAGCCACGAGGTTTTTGCTATTTCAGCAGGCATAAAGGCGAGTAGAGTTCCAGCCTAGATAAACGGTTTAAACACTACAAAGTAAGCAACCTGCACAAGAGGGCGTCCCCTGTGGGGACTTGGACCTTGGCTCAGGGCGGTCGCTGACGATGAGATTGAGGAATTTTGACGTTTTGTATTTTAGGGAAGTTTTGTGCAACTGTCGCTCTACTTTACAGTTCGCAGGCCAATCGGACTTCGGGTCTATGAGGGCATCGGAAGGTTCTAAGCAAACTAAGGGTCGGGAGGGCGAGGGTCTCAACTAAGCAAGTAACATATTATACTACCATTATACAGATTGTTAACGTGAGATTTTAACTATGATTATAAGTAAGAGAGATTAAGTATATAATTAAAAACGCCAAAGTAATCACCTACAAGGGTACTAACCAATGCAATAGAAAGTAGATGTCACATGACATTGCGGGTCAGATGCTATAACAATTATACAATCAAGGCTACAGTTAAACCAGTGTCTTCCAATAATGTAAGTTACATTGAACTTATTAACGATTTTTGGAATTGTATAAAAGCAGTAAAATTACAAAAAAAGAATATAGTTTGTGTTTTGAAGTGCAAAGTACAAGACCAAGAACAATGATTGTGGTAAGAATCAAATTGTATATTATTTAAATTCAAAAATCACAATGTTTAGGGAACTACTTTTCGTAGTTTTGAACCTCTGTGGCATAGGGACTTCGATTCGCAAGCCAGTCAAAAAAATTATTCGGGTTGAAGATGTTGATGACTTATCTTATTTTACTCCCTCGTCGGTCTATTGGTAATGTGAGTAACTAGTGAGTTATGGATTCGATACCCAGGACAAAAAAATGTGTTAATAGGAATTTTTACCCATGATTGGGAGACCACGTTAAGTTATCGTTCCTGCACGATTCCCTCTGTCGTGGTGGTAGAACCCTCCTACCAGATTTTGAGAGTAAAGGAATAGATAGTACACCAGGACCTGTGTTGCGCAGACGCCTGTTGACTTTAATATATAATGCGAAAATGGCTACACTCCTTAGAGGCTGGCTTTTTTGTTTAATTTGTGATAACACACCATTAATGTACTCCAATATTTTGTTTCAGTTTATTGTTGCGACAGTTTTCATCATGAGCACAACAGCTCAGGTACCTTCGAGGAACTATATTCCTCAAAGTCAAGATGGGCACGGAGGCTATCAGAGCTCCCATCCCTCATTAGGTATCGGAGGAACCGGTTCAGGAAATAACGGCAATCGTAGACCACAACAAGAAGTTGAAAAAAATGCCGCCACTTTAAAAGAAGATCAAGCAATTAATGAGGATGGAAGTAAGGAATTATCCTATCGTCATAATTTTATAAGTTCTAAACTAAAATAAATCGGCTGCAGTTTAAAGATGGATAATTTAATCCATCTTTAAACTGCACCAGAACTATTTCCCGAAACGATGCAACGATCAAACATAGAACATGGGGGATTAAAATTCAACTAACTAACAAATCAGTAAATCATTTATTTGTTTGCAAAAATGGGTAGGTAATGATTACAAAGATGTGTTCTTTTTATAATAGTGCTCCATGTTCTACCTTCACATGGGCATGCAAATCCAAATTATAAGTAACATAAAAAAGACGATGATAAACTAACTGTTTAAACATATTATTATTATATTAAGACTACCAGGAAAACAGAAATGAGCTGGGAGTAGTATTTATCATTATTATTTCCGCCGGTATCGCATCCACGGCTAAACATGCCCCAGTGGAAGATATGCCATTGTGACTACGCGGGTGTGTTTTGAGGAACAGTATTAAAGTATATAGTTCGATTTCTATTTATATAAATGTAACAAAATTGTATATCCAAAATTAGTTTATCTCTTTTATTTACCATTCATTGATTTGCCCGTGCCCATTTGTTATCAATATCTTTTTTTTATTTAATAAACAAACATGAATTAAATACATAACTAAAAGTAACTAATTAAAATTAAAACTAACTTATAAAATACTACTATTCTAAATCTATTCTACTTGGCAAGGTTCCCAGAATGCTGGCAGCATTACCCCGTTGAATGGCAATGATTACCTGCTGTGCAAAATAGAATCTTAATTAATAAGATTAAACCATGTATAAAGCTTTAAAAAATGTTCTAACAAATATTAATTAACTTATCTCAAGGCGTTGTTCAGTTAAATTAATAATTTCATTTTTCAGGTTATCACTTTGGTTACGAAACTTCAAACGGTATTCGTGCCGAAGAACAAGGAAATCCAGCTCAGGCACAAGGAGGTTTTGCTTACAAAGGTGATGACGGCAAAGTATACACAATATCCTATACTGCGGGAGAAGGTGGATTTAGACCTCAAGGAGAACATCTTCCAGTACCACCTCCAACTCCTGAAGCCATACTTGAAGCTTTGAGGAAGAATGAGCAAGATGAAGCTGCAGGGATTTTTGATGATGGTAAGAATGTTTATTTAAGTAGGTATGATATATTTTGATAAATCAGAACCTAGTCTTAATTACATTACTGTGAGTGTTAAAGGTATATTGTGGCTACTTACAAATAATATAGATTTTTATTGGTAAAAGAATGTTCTAAATCGGATCAGTTGATACAGAGATTATCTCCTACAGCCTCACAACTTTTCCTTTTTATAATTAGTAGATATATTAATTACTAGCGTTATGTTAGTGCCTAAAATAAAAATATATAAAATTGAGATATATTTTTAATAACACACATTTGTTATGTATGAACATAACAACTATCGTAGATTTTAACTTAACTTTTGCTATCTAAAAAAGTTTCTGAAACATGAATTCTGAGTCATTCAAAATTGGTTTTGTCGTTGGATACTCAACAAAAAATCTTAATTATAGATGAAAATACAAAATAATTTAATCATACTTTTTCGGAAGCATATTTAAGAGTGTCAAATCAAATTTTATTTTTGACTTTTGATTAGATAATTTTCACTATATTTCGAAAACTGAGTGTAAGACTAATTTAAACTCATAACAAAAAAAAGCTAATCTTGATCATTTTTTGTCAGGCCAATACAAACCTGATCAGCACAACGGAGGTCAAGGCTATATACCATCAGGCCATAACACTGGAGCGAACCATCAAGGTGGAAATTCAAATAATGGATATCGATACTGAAGCATAATTAATTGTATAATTTTATATTTGTTAATATTAGAAAATGATTTTTTAGGAATTGATATTAAGTCATATTACAATGAAGATGGTCAATTAGAACTAAAATGTGAATTATGAAAAAAATATAAAGCAGTATAGAAAAGATTGGACGTGAAAGCCTCTAAATTGATATGAAAAAATATTGTTAAAAATTAGTTTAAATTTTCCTATTACAGTCGCATACTTAGCTTTTCTTTCTTAATGAAATAATATTAATAATATATAGTGTAAGTAAACAAAACGCTTAAATAAAGAAGATCACAGCCTAAAAAAGGGTTTTTATTTTATTAAAAATGGCGGATTTATACACCTCATGGATTCAAAAACTGTGGAAGTACCTCCTTACAGAATGTCACAGCCAAATAGCATTATTGATTCATTTTGTGTTCCTATGGGAATAAGGTCACAACCAGATGTTCGTCCAGTAAGCTCTGGCGACCTTAATTACGCCGAAGGGGAAGGTTCCAGCAGGATAAGAGAAGCTTATGTATTTGAACCCCTATAACCCCAAGTGGATCAAGGGGTCATTTGTCTGATCAGGAATAAACATCACAGAAATACATATTCGAATTATTTCCAAATGACAACCAATTTTAAAATTGCGAGATTGACCGTAAAAATATTTAGCTCACAGCAAGCGCCATCTACCGAATCTAGGATGAACTTTTAAGAATGTTTAATAGATGATACTGATGCTAGCTGAGAATAACCTTAGATCTTCTCCATTCACTTCAACTTAATTGTACATTGTGAACTGAAGATGTCTCTTTATTGACTTTTAACATCCATTCCAATTGACTACACAGGTGGCTGAGGGGTTATTGTAGTTGCTTCTGAGTTTTGGTGATTTGGATTTGATTACCAGCCGGGAACTATTGTTGTGAATCACACAAAAGTGATCTGAGAGTCTGTGTGAATTTGGATTCTGAGTCCGGATGTGCTATGTATCCGTGAATTAGGTGTGTTTGTAAAATCCTCAGGACACCGCCTATTTTTTTGCATAGAGTTGTTTTTTAAAAATAATGGATAAAAAACGGGATTGGTACTTAGCGATAACGTAATAATATGCCGTTGCTACCAAAACATATACTAATTTTGTCCTTTAAGTAATCAAGGTTAGTGACTTTTTGGCGGTTTTGAAATTAGCTAGACGGGTACATATGCATACGTTGTTTTGCTACTAAGAAACAAATAACGTCTAATAGAAACTCGAAAAATAATTAAAAAAGGGAACTGGTATTGTTCTGGTGTCAATGTAAACCTCTATAGTTATTTTACTCTTCTATATGTTAGAACTTAAGTTTACTAATATATAAAACTGAAGAGTTTGTTTCTCAAGAAATACTAGTCCGATTAGAAAAATTCTTTCAGTATTAGATCACCCGAGAAATACTAAAAGCTATAGGTATTTAATTAATAGATTTTCCTACAAGAACGGGAGTTACGCGGGTAAATCCGCGCGCGGAAGCTAGTTTTATATAATAATGTTACGTATCTAGCGGGTTAACTTTAGTCAATAATGTTTACCGTTTAATTAAGCAGTAGCACCTTAAGAGAATTTTGACAAAAACAAAATATTGATTAACGGAATTTCTAAAATCGAAACATATCGAAAAAAAATGCCTAAAGTTACAGCATTACATGAATCTCAGGAGCAACATTCATTCTCAATTATTTCAGTAGTTATGCCAATATGTTTAAAATACTCACACAGTTGAATTTCCGTTGAAGCGTTTGTAAATAATATTATTGTTGATAAACTCCAGAAACTAACAGTCTAAGTTTAAGGTTATTCTTAATAAGGTTAGTAAGAGCATATCGTTAGGAAGGAACTTTCTCCATCTTTCCGAATACCACATTCAACTAGAGACAGATAGCCAGAGCTCACGGGGAGAAGGGAAAAGTGCCGGCAGGATAAGGGTGGCTAATGGCCCACAGTCAGTGTGGCACTCACATATCCCGCCAGCGCGGAGATACGCAGATTTCCCCACGGACAAAAAAAAAGTATTCGGGAGGCTAATACCGTAAGTTTACCTACTGTACTGGCACACTAGGTGTCCTTGTTTATTATTTTATAAATAAAATACATATTATTATACAACTAAAAGTAGCTAATTTAAAATAAAATTTACTTAGAAAATAATACTATTCTAAATCTTTTCTACTCGGCAAGGTTCCCAAATGCCCCAGGAAAAAAAACTACATAGGCATCGCCTTAAAAGGGCTCTGATTTAGCTAATCATCATCGGATGATAAGCAAAATCAGAGCCGTTTTTATAGATGTATTTAATTACAACACCTGATTTTTTCCGTAATTATTGTCCGTGAATTGTTTTGTATGCGAGCAATCCCATAATACAAAGACTAATTTACATAGCACGAGAGTTTATTTCACAATAAAAAATAGTTGAGAAATATGAAATTGTCACATACTTAACAACTCAATAGGTAATAACATTCCTAAGTCATTCAATAATGACATTAATTCTCGCCTGCAGTTGCAAAATGGTAATGAATGGGATTTTTTTACAAAATCAAATAAAAAAGTGTCGCACACAATCTTGCAATATAATGTATAACATTTCACCTTTGTTTTTATTGTTTTAGATATAGCTACATTCATTGTCATCAGCCTGTTTAATGTCCACTGCTTACCATGGCCCCCTTTCCGAGGATGGGTTTTACCATTATCACCACGTTTGGCAGCGGTTCGTTATTGCAGCAATATGGAAACGCTGCTGCCCTTTTCCTGATATACATGATTTTATAATAATTGAGACCAACGGTTTCGAGGCACGGATCGGACCTTTCGACCAACCAGACCCATAAATAAATCTTAGATTTTACGCAAAGATTTTTTGCCGCGGGCCGCCAACTTAGGATTTCCGACTTAAAACGAAATTATCAAGTCATAATGGGCTTCGGATATATGTTCCGGAACTACATGCGTTTGCACCGGAGTAGGTTTTATTTGGTAAATGCATAAACTAAAATGTAATTTCGTCCTTTATGGGTAGAATCCCCATTTTGTTACGTCACAGATAAGGGATTATGAGCTTTAGACCCCCCAACTTTATGGCGCAAATAATAGGAGGCCTATGTCCAGCAATGTAATGAAATAGGCTGATTAATTGAAGTATACTTCCCCATCGAGGGTTACTTTGACAGCTGTGGTAATGTGATGACCTTTTTCTAAAGTTGGAATTTGATGACCGTTGCTAGAGCTTCAGCACTATTCGATGACTCCTTAAATATGTTGGTGCACCAGCATTGTCAACGTCTTCATGGATGTCAAATTAACTCCAGTTGACTGTGTCTTTATGCGTTGGAATATTTATTATTTGTTTATTCTTTATCGCACACAGTAAATAAATTACATAGAGTTTATACAACGGAAACAACATGTACTAAGGCGAGATTAATTCAATAAACACACACTTCCACACATCCTTTATTTAAGTGAAAATTTTTGAATTAAAAATTGTTGGAATAAAGAAACATTGAAACTTTAAACTTAAATTTGTTTTACGTTTAAAGTTACAATATTTTGTCTAGGATCTATCTCAGAATAATTTAACACTTTGAATTGTAACTAAATAAATGAAAAAAAAAATTGTATCAAGTGAAATAATTTCAGGTAACAAAAAGTAAAAAAAAAAAAGATTTAAGAAAAAGCTTTTTATTCATAGAATAAATACATTCCATCTCTCGTCATTTCTCACTGGTATATTATGACTACAGTATTAAATGTTACGTTTACCGGTTCATACAATTTATGGCCTTTCAATTTTTTTATCAATGCCTGAAGAAAATACTGGACGAATTCACTATATCGATATGACACTGAAACTATTCTACTGTTTTATTTTTTATAATAAAAATCAAATATCACAATATAAAATTATAAAAAAGGTACTTATAGACAAGCCTCATTACAAGAATAAAATTGAGCATATTACCCTTCAGTTTAAATTAAGTCAACCAATCACACGTCACCGAGTTAAGTGAAAAAATATTTTCATTGGTGGACACTTCAAACTTCTTGCAATATGTTCTACATTATTCTTCTTTTCTTTCAAAAAGAGGTATAACTAAATACTGGTATTTTTGTTTGTTTAATATTTGTACTGTTGTCTGAAACCGGCGTTAGCTTGCGGTCTGTATTGCTGCTGCTGGGCAGCGGGAGCATCACCGTATTTGCCGGGGTTGTACTGGCCTGTAAACAAAAATAATAAGAATATTAGAATCTTAAAGTATTACGTAATAGAAAAATACTTCTTTAATTACGCCAAAAAATCTTATAACCTTTAATTCAATTTGTTATTTGATTACAGTGGTGGTAGTTGTAAGTAAAAGAAGAAATATAGAAACAGTATATTGTATTTGATAAATCTCTATTTGTGGCTCTTATTATGCTAGGTCATCGTTATTTGATACTACATCTGCATTGCCTTGAATATCTGGACTATAAAGTTATGGAAGCGAATTGAAAGAATTTAGGTGGACTTTCTTCAGGTTATTAGGCTTATTGAAGTAGTCATTCATGCGTGATGCGAGCCTTAGTGTGATTGACCGTAACATTTTTTTTCAGACGGACATTCAAAACGGTCAGCCGTGAGGCTTTTGTCGCAGTTGTTTCTACGTAAACACCAGTCTTCAGTTACATTACAAAAACCTCAAATTCTAATGGTTCTTATTGTATACTAATGCTCCTTCGAAATCTATTCTGTCACTAATATGCAACAATTCAACAAAATTGCCTTATAAATAACTGACCAATTTCACAGCCTCAATCGTTTACATATGACCTTAGGAATTGGTGGGACAATCCCTTCACCGGCTGACCTATTGTTTGGCAAAACAGTAGCCGTTATCTGTAACCATCTTTAGTTCCCGTACATTATCCTGACTATTCGGAATAAAAACTCAAAGAAATTTGAACCTTATTTCTATTGAATAAAATCGACAACCGTGGTAAGAAAACTGGAGTCTTCTAGAAAAGATTTGAATTTGCTGTAAAGAAAATGTAACCTTGTTTTCAGAAGCATAAGGTGTAATATTTACATTTTTGGTAACGGACATAGTGAGAGGTCATTGAGAAATATTGTAAAGGTCAGTGTAATAGTGCAAGTTGCAGGTGATTTTGTTAAATAATTTACACTCACATTTGTCTCACGTGCGTCAAGGCTCATTTCTTATGAAGTTTATGTAAATATGTAGATAGTTTAGATTAGGAGCTCTTATTTTTTGAATATCAAATTAGCAAAATTGCCACTTGAGACCTATACGCTTACATGGTAATGTCAGTTTCACATTGAGGATTTCGATAACTTACTCGATTGAATACTTAAAGTGAAATAATATTGTTCTTGCATACTACTATTAAATAATTTTGATATTATAAAGACAATGTTAATTTATTTGGGATGGATTTGTTTGGAAAACTACGATCAAATGTTTAGAACAGAATTTTCATTTGAATTTTTATTAGACAGGATACATTAAAATTGAAGTTTGTAGAACTTTCTCCCGAATAGTACGATAAAATGTAGCAGTTTTTTGCAATAATATGAAAGACACATGTTTTACCATTACTATTGCATAAAGATGCAATGATATAAAAACGTGTGTGTTTCATCTCTCTTTAGAGATAAAATATAACACTAATCTGTACACCCTTAGGCAGGAATGATCCATGATCTCCTTTGTTCCAAGTTAGCCCGCAGACAAAGGCATTTAGACACAACACGATGTATTACAGTGACATTTCCCACAGATTACCGCGCGATGTGATTACTAATCGGTGTTATTAGTCTGTGTCCCGCCCTTCTAAAGCTATTTACTCGTTGTTTAGCAATTTAAGGATGGTATCAATTTGTAGTGAAGCTAAATCTGAGAGTTGGGCGTTGTTAGGTTCAAAATTATCTTCTTATCCATCCAAAATTTAAGTGCTTCGCACTTTTCTGTGAAGCTATCTTCTTATATATGGTCTATTTTCGGTTTTACCTTTTTTTTACAAATACTGTTTTTTTTTCTACTCGTCATGCAAATGATGAAATGAAATTCTACCTGATGTTAAGAAGCATAGTGATCCCTAATAGAAGGACAGCTAGTGACAGTACAGAAGATGTGTCACCAGCCACTCTTATCGTGCTGGCCCATTCCACCTGTGTGTTTTAGCGACTTTACTCACTCACAAGAACATGACATTAATCAATAATGTTATTTGGCTGTGGTATGCGTGACTTTGTATATTATAATATTTTATTAAACGTTATATCAAACAGACAAAAGCCATTTTTTGTTTCAAGTTTCGTTCAAATTATGGATGAGGTTGGTAAAGTTTTATTAATTGACCCATTGGCATTATTTTTATTCAACATTTTTTAGAATATATTTTAACCGACTCTATTTATTTTTTTATTTCAACTACAATTTAAAATATTTTTCTGTACATAGCATTAATCTCTACTAATACATAAAGCTGAAAAGTTTGTTTGATTGAACGTGCCAATCTAAAATAAAGTAAATAAAGGCTATATGTTTTATTTTTCCATGTAATTCCTACTGTAACTGGAATTACGCAGGTAAAACCGCGCGCGAGAAGCTAGTGTAATCTAAAAGTAAACATTTAACTACCTACTGTAGAGACTCGACTATTATCATTAAATCTTTTGATCTAAGTGTGATTTACTGTGGGATGCTATTTATTATATGTTACGAAACACTATTAGTACGAATCTTACAAGGCAATGGGCGTAAGCTTATGTAAATTAAGACACATTCAATGATATATTGTATTTGTGATTTTGTGTTTGATTATAAAGCTTCTGATATGTGGTATTTTGAATCAATTTATCAGCTGATTATTATCATACGGTAAATTAGCCTGTATGTGTACATAGTACAAAACAAAGTCGCTTTCCACTGTCTGTACTTATGTAAGCATACATCTTTTTCTTTTCTCTGATCTTTATTAGTAAGTATGCAACGGATTTTGATGCGGTTTTTTTTCAATAGATAGAGTGATTCAAGAGGTAGGTTTATATGTATAATACATCAGCATTGCACTCGTGCGATCCGAGCCGGGGCGGGTGGCTAGTGATTAGTAAAGTTAAAAAAAGTTTATTTTTCTTCGTAAAGCTGACTCCACAATGAGCATGCGGGTTTCTCTAAGCAGGCAGCCCGACGCTCGCCTAACTTAGGGCTGACTTTACATATATTATAAATTCGCATTTCGGAATGCGCACTGGGTGTACGCAGTGGGGTCAGGCTTATTCCAAGCAGTATAAATTTAGCTACCATATCAAAAATAGCCAACTATTCTTCAGATTATATTTGTAAATTTACTCACCGTCATCAATGATACCAGCGGCCTCATCGCGTGCGTTCTGTTCCAAAGCCTTAAGGATTTCCTCAGGGATTGGGGGAGAGGTGGGGATGTGAGCACCCTGGGGCTGGAAGCCACCTTGACCAGCGGCATAGCTGATGGAGTAGATCTGACCGTCGTCACCAGTGTATTGGAAACCACCCTGAGCTTCAATACCGTCCGCCTGAAAGTAAAAGAAATAAAAAATGTTAGAGAGAGCTTAAAACAACTATTGCGGTTGCCGCACTGATACGGCGAAAGCAACGCGACCCAACAAACAAACCAATTTTGTTTGTCGTTTATGGAGTGCGGCCGCACACATATTATTATACGAGTTTGTATTCACCAATGGAATAGAAAATTCAAAGAAAAATCATAATTATAAGCAAAAATATTTGCTATGTGATTAAAGAACACAAACATCTTCATATACAAACACCAAGGCTGATACAATGTAATCGATCTAATCAAATTGTTCTCTTCGTGTTTCCATCCAACAATGTTCAAGACAATGCAATATCTATTACCAACGTGAACTTTACATCAAGAATTATGTTAATTGACATCTAAATCCTGTATTTATATTTCACATTTGACTACAAATAAGATGAATGTCTTAATAGTTATCATTCAAATGTCATGTAAAGTACTTTGATAAGTTATTAGGTTGGAATGCTATAGACGTGTCAATGTTGATACTGATAAATCAATAAAAATGTGGGATGAATATGTCAAAACTATGGCATTAATGTTAAAAAAAAACTGGACTAAAAGGAAACACACATTATCATGTGCTATGTGTTGACAAGAACCCCCAGGGATTGTTTCTTATTTCTCTAGTGTGGAAAAAGTCATAAATAACTAAATCGAGAAATACATTTGCTGTTCAAATGGGTAATAATGCCAACTATTCTGGGAACCTTTCTAAGTAGTAGATTTAGAAAACTGGTATTCTAAAAGTCAGTTTTAAATTAGCTACTGTTGGTTCAAGCATTTTATGTATTAATGTAAAAAAAAAATTATATACAAACACACAGCAAAACAAATACAAACAAAAATTAAAACTTATATAAGGAAAGAAATTTGGTTATTTGAAAAGAAATCTCTTTCAGCAGACCCGCAAGAAGAATTGTGAAGTAGAAAAGATAGAAAAGAGTGTGGATAGTAATTTTGTGAGTAAATAAAATAGCTTTATGAGGCATCATGCAGATAGACACATTACGCCTTAACATGCTGTGACTTAAACTCCTATCAATCAAATTTTAAATTCCCTATCCAAAACATAGCTAAACTACGTAAACCAATAATTGATATTAATGTACTATCATTATGGTATTCCAGATATAAAGCTCTGAACTATTAAATAAATCGAGTTTATAACATTTGAAGTTCTTACTAACTATTAATTTTGACATTGACATTTGTAAACCAATTGATGTAAACTACTTATACAGCATTATTTTTGTACGAGGTAGATTAAAGGTCATCAATTTAGATTTATAGGTAAACCATTTGTTCCTCTTGGTAGGCAGTAATGGAAATAAAAAAATTATGACTGAACATTAAGTCATCAAACTCTAACGTAACCAAAACTATATCTAGGAGCGCACGGATGACCCATTCACAACTTTAACCCTGAATTGATAATTGTCGACTGTAGAATTGTATGACTTACTAAGCTACTATAATCTTGTTTATCTTTTGTTCGTTGCCCCTTGTTTGCTTTTATTACATGAAATATTAACCAAAGACTGCGGCCAGTCCTGAGAGTCCTGTGAATTTCCTGTTACGGTAGGAGTTTTTGTCTAACGATTTTGCCATTTATATCGTTACATGCTTTTAAGACGCAGTGTCTTTTATCAATATTTTTTCTTTTTTTATTTCAAATGAGAAATTCAAAGTTCATTTATCTTTGTGTCTTTCATATTTTTAAATGTTTTCTTTAACGTTCATTATGATTACTAAAATACTGATTAATTAATCATTCTATGTCTGCTTGAATAGTAAAAATTTCAAAAGATATTCTCCGCTTCACATCAGAGATCATTTTTCTTAGTTTCCCACTTTCGCAACGTCTTTTTCTGCTGACAGTATTTGTTAAAAATATGGTACATATTAATAATTTACTGAATGGTAACCTTTTTGTCTTTGTCTTACTAAATGTTTTATGAAGCTTTTCTATACCGTTACGAAAAAGTTTAGGATAAAAGTCTTAAGAACATATTAATGTTTTATATGTAAGATCCATCACCAGTTAAACCTTCTCTTTCATATACTCAATGATGTTGCCACTGTTATTAAACAGAATATTGCCAATAAACCTAATAAAGTGACATTTGTCGATCATTACATATATGGTCATCAATTTTATTGCACCAACTTATTAAAACTTGTTCCCGAGTGGTGAAGGCAATTTCAAATACCAATGTAATTATTCATGTTCATGTAGATAAAACTATGTATATTGTTTTGGTTTATTTTTTTTATTAAAATGTCTATTTATTATGTGAAAATTAAAAAAATTGCAAGACGTAATGGAAAGGTTTATTAGGTTTGGAAAGTTTAATCTAAGGCAAATCACGTGATCTTCGTGACTAAAATTTCTACTTCCCGCAAACCTGATATGTTAAACTAGTAAATGGATCTAATAAATAATTTGCTAACCGCAACACTTTTGCATAATGCTGACCTTTTTGAATGACCGGTGCCCTTTGCTTCATACGAGCGGATTAGGAAAAAGATTACTAGGTCATCTGATTATGGTAAATGTTGATATGTATTTCAACATTTTAATGTTGATTTGTGAACTACAAACAAAACAAAGAACAAACTGCTAATATGAGAAATGGGTATAGAATGATAGAATGAAATTATGTTATTCTTTTTGTGATGATGTTTGATGTCATATAATTTAGACTGACAAACTGCTAAATCAACTAATGAAACTTTTTGTTGATAATGAAGTCCAGTTTTTTCCAAACATCATTCAAATGATAGTCGGCATCGAAGCCTACAATAAAATTTAATTTATATAAGAGCATCAAACTGCGCTAGAATTACATTCAGATGACCCTAAGGAAGAGGGAAAATGTCAAGGTAAATGTTAATAGATTTTATTAGAATTCATAGTGATCTTACGACCTAATATCATGTCCTGCCTGTACAATAGTTCATTTTCGTCGCAATTTCAATTCCATTAATCAATAATAGCACATTACTAGTACAATTTGGCAAATTGTCAATATAATTCTTAGTGTAAATCACAATAATACTGCCTTTGTGTGTATAGGTCACTCAAAGGTTAATAATTGTATTGTACCTTTGTTACAATAATATTTTAACCATTATCAGACTTAGGTAAGTCCATCTATGTACACACACTTTGACTCAAACTTGTAAAGACAAAGATAAAGATTTTGAAGCTCCAAGATAACCGATGGATAAAATGACGTAACGCTCATTTTTTTACGGACCCCATAACTAGCAAGAACAGATGAGTTGCCAAATTTCTTTATTTGCTTAAAAATAGTATCAACTACTTATATGTATATATAGGTAGCCTCAGATCATAGATACAATTTAAAAAATGTATAAACCGATATATCACCTATCTCTATTCTTTTTACAAGATTATATTATGTACCCCATAACTAGCAAAAGCAGGCACATCGAACAATAATAACAGGCAAAACGACAATTAAAAAAAAAATTATAAAATTTATTTGTCCGATTTAAAGAAAAATTAAGTAGTTTGTGAACATAAATAAGTTAACATACCTCGTGTCCTTGTTCCTCAGCCTTAATTCCGTTCTCAGTTTCATAGTTATATCTGAAGGAATCTTCTTTCAGGTCGGAGTCGAGCGCCAGAATTCTGGCGTTCTTTTCGAAAGACGCCTGAGGACGGTTGGACTGCTCAGGGTAGGCTGGCGCGAAGGCAGCAGCGGCAAAGCCGAAGAGGGCAGCGGAGATCAGGAACTGAGGTGAAAACAGATGAGGTTATATTTTTATAGTAACATACTTGAGGATGACTAAAAAATTTGATTAA
Source organism: Nycteola revayana (assembly GCA_947037095.2). NCBI lineage: Eukaryota > Metazoa > Arthropoda > Insecta > Lepidoptera > Nolidae > Nycteola > Nycteola revayana. Next base: position 16,771,588 of record OX344857.2, on the reverse strand, counting down.
AATTAGATAGACTAAACTATAGACTAAAACTAAATAGAGAACTCTTTATTGTATACATAAAACTAAAACCTTTCCTTACACACCCTTCCTATACACATACACACATAAACACACTCACGCATATGGGAGATCACTTCCTACTACTACCCCACACACTGTTTATTCTATACTACTTTTTATTTAATTTTTATTATATAAAAATTTTGGTTTGAGCTTTATATTTTACTTTTAATTTTGGTTATAATTTTAGCACATATTCTTTTAATTTTTAGATTTTTATTCTTTCTAACATAATTTTTGTATATTGATTCTCTTTATTATGTTTAAATTTTTGTCCTGCCAGAACGGTTACTAAACTGTCTTTATATACAGGAAGAGCGCTGATGTCCGAAATACAGATAATTTATCTTATCTAGTTCGGATACAGATGTCTTACACAACGTTTATTAATTAAACCAATTCATGTAACCAAAACCATCCATAATAAATTACAAAGAAAATAAAAAAGAGGAATGTATCACAAAATATGTCACAAAATGGAATAGATAATATTCCAGGTAACCCTGATGGAGATGTAGTATTAAGTAGTTTTTTAAACATAACAACACAGGGATTGATTTTCCTAGTGCTGGAGTAGTTTTTATAAAGGAGAAATAAACGTATAATTTCATATAAATTAACTATTTTGAACTTTAAGCTATAGGGCGTGGAACTATAATTTACTGACATCAAAGTGTACATATTGCACTTTAGAAGCGTGCAATATAAAGCGCAGCCTTTGACCGGCGATATTTACTACAATATATCACTCACATCAAATCAGTGTAATTGTAAGAGACGTATCATTATCATTTTCTGTGTTAAATCATAACGTGGACATGCCTATTATTATCTACGATACTGGTGTTCATACATATAGTATTCTACTCTATCTCAAAAACAACGCAACATAAACGATCTCTCATATGTTATCTTCCAATAACTGTATAATATTATGTACAACTTTATATTAAAGTAGGTAATGTGCTGCAAAATCTACCTAAATACCTAAAAACAAATGAAACACGTCAGTTTAACTTTAATCGGTATTTCAAAAGGCATATCCATGATAGAATCTATGTATCTACTTAAAATGTCTATTCCGACCCCTGATCATAATTAAATGTGTTCATAAAACACAGTAATAGCTGACGTTATAAGCTGTGAAATAACCTCCTACGTGATATAAGATCATAATTTTGGTTTATCTGTTACTTGGTCTATAATTATCAAATGAAATTGATGTTTCTTTGTTGCGTTTCATAAGACGATAGCTTGAAGTAATTACTACCATTACAACGTATATTTAATTATTACATTATATAGTTTTAATTTCTTTTTGGACATTTTAAGCAGAGTTCTTAATTAACAACATTGATTTATAAACTCTTGTGCATCTGGTGTTACTAGCATTGAAATACGAAGACGATACCAAACAAGTCTTTGACATTTTATTGCATTTTTATCTGCATGACCCATCTCTTAACATTATGTCTGTTTATTAAGCTTAATATCAACAACAAAATAATCTCGCTTAACAGACGGGAAGGTTTGTATTATGTATATAAAACATAAACGCTTTGAGGTATACAATTAAAAGGTACGTTCAATCATAATTTTTGCGCCAAAAAATATTTTTTGTTGACGGCCGAATCAATAATATACATATGCAGAGTTTTTATGTCAAAGATGATATTATGACAGACGGGAATAACAGTTTATTCTGCATTCGGTAATCTTACTACTAACCAGAGACCAGGAAAAAATCATTGCTTATGCAAGTCTAATATATTTCTTTAAACAAACAACTGCGATTCGGAGATATGTATATATTATTTTCGCCAAATAATTTTTGGCGGCCATATATTTGAATGTAAACTTAATCTTGAATTCCCACTTTATTGTTGTACAGCATATTGCAAATAGTTTCTCAACGACAATGATTCTATGAAATAATAATTGTCTCTCACAATTGTTTTAGTTTTTGACACCGATTCTACACGTTAACAATTTGAAACAGCTGTTTTGGTAAGTATGTAACACATTTTTGAGAAGTTTTTAATTTGAAATTTGGTAATTTTGCTTTAATAAGTTTATATAATAGTTTATCTAGATAAGTGATATGTTGATGTGTGGAATTTTTGTGAATGAATAAAAGGTAACATGTATTTAAATACAATGGTATAGAATTAAAAAATATTAATGTTTGGTCTTGAGCTCTTTTAAACAAATAAAACTTTTGCTAAATGCAAATAAAATGGATAAAAATGTTCAATAAACTAGTGAAAAGCGGTTACTTAAAATTGTCGTCTTAATTCTACTGACTTCTGGATTTCAATTTGCTCTATTAAATAGAATTATCAAATAAATATTTCTAACAATTATGTCTCAAAAAGGAAATAAAATACTGAATATTATACTTTGTAATTTCATTAAAAATACATTAAATACCTCACAGTCGTTTCATCAAATAAGTTGCATTTTTTTTTATAACTTAGTAAACTCATAGTGTCTTTTTAAATAGGAAAACCTTCGTGGCTGAATAAATGGCCGTCTGAAGTTTCTTAATTCAGTATCTAACGTTCATAATTTTCACAACAATGTACTAATCATCTCGTCGGAAATTTGAATATGACTATTCGTAATATACCGTTACGCATCTCCTTTCAAATTTTGCGTACAGTTATTAACATAATGTGTGTAAAAAGTTAGAACACTTTATTGTTGCAATGATAATTTGATTCATATCAGTTTAATAAAATTGTTGAGATTTTTTATTACTATTTGCAATGTTTGGGTCATTAACTAACGCATCTTTTGTTTTAGGGAAGGTTTAGTAATTGTTGGTTCAGATAAGTTAAGAATAAAAAAAAAACTAATATAACAGTTAGACAAGGAAATTGACATGAAAATAGAAAAAGTAAGGTTATCTGAAAGTTAAGTTACATCGAATTTCAAAACAAATATTTTGTGCTTAATCTATCAAATCGATAAATAAACAAACTCATAATAAAAGCCGATTCATCAAATTTCAGATTAAAAAAAAAGAGGTATTAAAATTTTGACAGATATTGAACAGATGTTTTGTCAAAATTAAATTTGAGTCCTCTTATGATTTTTATCATACGATTGAAAAATCAGCCCTTAACTTATATTAATACTTAATAAATAAACTAAATTTTACTATATACAATAAACAAAGTCGGTATATCGATTGAAATAAATTCATCGTATTTATAGTTGAACTTTTAACTTTCACGCACAATATTCACAAAAGATTCCAAAATCCGATAAGCACTACTTCAAATCGATACACCCACTCGATTACGTATACAACTTAATCGACTCACCAGCTTCATGTTTAGGTCGGAGTTTAGCACACGAATGTACCAACGGACCGACAGGCGGCATATATATACACATCGGATGATAGGGCGTTACAAAATTCATTTTAGTTCATAATGATGAGACTTAGCAAACTTAGTATATTTTTTTGCGAAAGGTTTGACATTTTGGTGATCGGAATCTCGTTTTTTATTAAATTTAGAGGCTTTGGTATTTGATTGTAGATTTATTTTTCAAACCAAATGAATATCCGTTTGGAAAGAAAGTTTAAATTTGGAAGTATTTTGGTTTCAGGGTCGATTTTGTATAAAATTTGTAAAAGAAATGTAAGTTTGTGTATTATTATTTATTATCCCTTCATCTGTTAGGAATGTGGGCCCGTTCGCGCATTTCGTTAGTATTTACTTATAGGTGTGTGTTTGTGTTTATGTTTAATCCACTTATACTTATATCAGCATGTAGGTAACCAAACAGGCAAGCTAGTAAATATTTTATTTTTTGGGAATATGTTGCGTAGTTTGTATGGTAACGGGTAAAACTGAAAAAGGCTACTGAATACGTAATTTTTGCGGCGGTTTCTTTTCTCGCCTTTTTTGTGTTTCAGCTATTACTTAAAATATAATAATATGCCAAACAAAAGCTTGCCCGTTTGTGCCTGGCATAACCCGTTAGAAAATTGAATACATATAATCGTACCCGCGTAGTAAAACTCAGGTGTGTTCAAAATGTTCTTTCATAGAAACTTTTTTCAAAACATTAACGGTCAAATGCTTCATAGTTATATTTTTTTCGTAGGCTTATTTTATTTTTAATTTTTATTAATTCGTTTTCAGGAAATTTATTTTTAATAAAAATATAGATTTAAAATAAGTGTTTAGAAATTGAACCAGTAGAATTTTATCACCAGGCCGCCTGCCAGTCGTGGTGACAATGGCAAAACCCTTCCTCGAAAGGAGACCCTTGTTCAGCGGTGGACTGATGATGATGATGATCTTATTATTATGCTACTATAATATTATAAATGCGAAAGTGTGAAGGTATGTGTGGATGTATGTACGTTTGTTACTCGCAAAATCTATTGAATGGATTTGGCTGAAAGTTTGCACGCGTATAGTTAATAAGCTGGATTAACATATAGACTACAAAATATCACGCTCCAACCGACTGGAGCAGAGTGACGCGGGTAAAACCGCGGGGCGCAGCTAGTCAATCATAGTTAACCCGGATTCAAATTATATGCGATAAATTAATTATTAGGATAATATATATTTTAAGAAAACCTTTTGGAAACGATGCCAATGTTTTAATACCTAACCCTAACTTATAGTAGGTAAGTTAATTGTTTCTTACTATTGGTTTTGTCGGACAAGAAATCTTTGTGTAAATTCTAAGATTTCTTTCCGGGTCTGGTTGGTTGAGGGACTACCCTCCGTGCCTCGGAAATATAAAGCCGTTGGTCCCGACTATTATAACATCATCTATAATAATCGTATATCAAGGAAAAGGCAGCAGCGTTTTCTTGTGTGTTACAACATAATACTGCGTCCACCACACCGCCTGCCAAGCGTGGTGACTTTGGCAAATACCCTCTCTTGGGAGGAGGCCCATGTTCAGCAGTGGACGTTATACGGGCTGATGATGAATGGTTTTGTCTGTGCAAATAAACGTAATAAAGATCACCTTCTTCGGTTTTTAGTAGGCTTGCAACGAATATTCGGTTACCATTCGGTATTCGGCCTATTCGGCTGCTTTTATTATGTTCGGTCGAATACCGTGCAGAGCAACTGCGGGCGCGCTGGCGGTGAGTACATTAGAATATAAGTTTTGGCGCTAAAATTCGGCCAAATACTTTTGCCTAATATTCGGCTATACGGTCAGGGGGCTCGCCGAATATTCGGCGAAACTCGTCTTAAAATATAGCCTATGTATACCGACGCCTAGGCCTAGAGAAGGTGGTATGCTTTAGTCATACCACGAGGCGAGGACCCTACACCAATAAACCTCCGGACACTCCTTCCGTCGTTGGCCGGGTACGCACGAAGCAATTCGGACCCCCGACGGCGCCGCGGGATCTCCTGGGCCAATACCACCGCTATGGGCGGGCGACAGGGCGAGTCCCACATATCCCACCGCCAACACGCGGATACGCTGCAGCGGCGGTGGGTATGCGTAAATGCATTTCTCCCCGGACAACACAAAATAAAAAAGGCCTACTAAAGGTGATCTTGACCAGTTTTATAATATGTACAGAAAGATAAACATAAAATATGTATATATTTAAATTATAGACGGTAATATTATAATTGTAAGTGTTCAGATGTATTAGCTACGCAACCTGAGTTAATGAATTAGTTACTGATGATTGCTTAGTCTTAAGTTGAAGGACTTGGATTGTAAGGAGATAAATAACATGTTCTTTTCTGTTTTAAATTAGCTATACCTTTAATGATTCATGTATAATATAGATCAGGGTTTCTTAAAGTGGGGTCCACGGACCCCTTGGGGGTCCGTAGCATGTATATCAGGGGTCCGCAATAGGTCAGTCTTGTCGAAGACAATCCCACAATTTATTCGTTTTCATTGAGGCCAAACAGCAGCACCCTTCTCATTAACTAAGTAGTAATTTTCAGGGGTCCATGGATTTTTTTAAATTGTGAAAGTGGTCCGTGACTGCTAAAAGTTTAAGAAACCCTGATATAGATTAAAGTGAACAGGCACTTTCTAGGCAAGCGTGTATCATCTAAGGCCTTATCTTCGCCTTCTATCAAGCGAGATTATGGGCAAACGTAAACCTATATTTAATTTTTTTTTAATAAAAATCTGGCCAAATTCGAGTCGGACTCGCGCACGAAGAACCCTTCGTACCCGTACCATTTTTAAGTGCCTGTAGACATCGAGCAAAAAAGGCCAAAAAAAAAGAACATAAGTTTGTTGTTATAGCGGCAATAGAAACACATAATTTGTGAAAATTTAAACTGTCTAGCTATTGCGGTTCTTGAGATACAGCCTGGTGACAGAGAGTCTCAGTAATAGGGTCCCTAAACCCTAAAAAGTACAAGAAATGTTATGAATCCGGTCAAGTGCGAGTTGCTTCCGAGTACCGAGGTTATTGCTAAGCGAACGATTAGCCTTAGGTTCAATCCAAACTTTTCGGGCGAATCATAATTGGCATTCGACCCTTAATGGAAAATAAGTAGGTATTTCATAGATAGGAATATTTTTTAAGTTTGTTTCTTTACCAACCAATGATGTTATAGTAAAAAAGAGGCAGGTACGGCACCCGGACTTTAAAAATGGCACCACAAAACTGAGCTAAATGGCACACTTGAACGTATATCTGTCTCGTTTCTGCACACGCTAATTTTTATACTGTCCTGTTTACTCTCTAGGGACAAATTTTGTCTTAACAAAACAGGAGCATGAAGTGTGTAACTCGTTTTATACAATATCATTGCCACCAACCCATTTATGTTGTTAGTGTTGAACATAGGCCTACTGTATAGATATCTTGCCAGACCAGGGTCCTTGAAGACTATTGCCAAACTCACTAAGCTTGGCAGACTAAGATAGTAAATCTATAGCTGATATTCGTTGCTGCCTAACCATCAAGTTTATGTCCCTTAGACGCCCTCCACGACACCCTTGGAAACGCATGGGGTGGTATATTTTAAGCTGGTAGCCACGCGGCATATCTAGAAGGAAACACATGGCATACCGCATTAATTTTGTTGTTCAATATTCTTTCTTTTGCGGACCTGACACCATTATTGACACATACCGTAATATATAAATAAAACAATAAGAAAGAAACAAACAAACAAAAATCATTTATGGAATACCCAACAGTAGTAAACATAAAATAACAAAAAGTTTAATATAAAAAGATGAATTAAATAGTAACAATAGTATAATAAGGATAACCACGGACGCCATTCATATGAAATAACAAACATGACATTGCAAGTGGCTGATTTGTAAATTTGGCTGTTAAATAGTGAAAAATGCAATTTGGACAATACATTCTTGTACTCGAGACAAAGGTTTGTGCTAAAGTTTTTCGGACTGACTTTATCTACTTTACCAGAAGGCATTGGCTACTTCACGGGGCATAAAAGCGACAAAAGCTCCAGCCTAAATAAATGGTTTCAAAACTACAAACTAAGCCACCTATTTTTTTATTTTTTTTTGTCCGTGGGGAAATGCTTTTACGCATTCCCACCGCCGCTGCAGCGTATTCGCGCGCTGGCGGTGGCATATGTGGGACTCGCCCTCTCCATAGCGTGGTATGCTAACTCATACCACGAGGAGAGGACCCTACACCACTAAAACCCCCCGGACACTCCTTCAATCCACCGTTGGTCGGGGCCGGGTACGCATAAGCGACCCGGCCCCCCGTAGAAGGCGTCCCCCGTGGGACTTAGAACGCGGATTGAGGGATTATGTCGTTCAGTTTTTTAGGGGAGTTTTGTGTAAATGTCGCTCTTCGTAACAGTTCGCGGGTCTCTCTGGAACTTTGGGGCTTACGAAGGCATCTTAAGAGTGTTCACAACAGATGATTAAAGCGTTCTGAAGACATCAAAATAACAATAGTCTAAGATTGCTTACTTTGCCACGAGGCTTTTGCTTCTTAACTGGGTGAGCAGGGGTCCAACCTTATATTAGTCTTAGAAATTACACAATCAGTAGGCATATCGAAGTGTATAACGTAATTTAGTAATTATACATCGGCTATTTAGTTGTCAGCACTAATTTAATATGTCCATTATAATTGGCATTTGATCTTAAACAATTAACTGTGTTTAGTCTGTGCCGTATGGATTTATTTTTGTGTTGAGGTTATGTTATGTTATAAGGTTGTGCTCTCAGTAAGTTAATATCCTCATCATGAGTAAGTTTAATATCCAATGCTAAACTTGGGCCTCAAAGGAAGGCTGTTTGGCAAGAAGGTATGTGACCGCAGTATTATGTTATACACAGGAAAACGCTGCTGCTCGTTCTCTGGGATACCGTTGCTTGCTATAGATGACGATTACAATCGGGACCAACGGCTTAACGTGTTTTCCGAGGCACTGCAGAAAGCTCTTTAGCCAACCAGACCTGTAAATAATTCTTAGATTTATACACAAAAAATGTCTTGAAATAATGAAATTTATTCAGCACTTGGGTATTTACATACACTTGTACTTGTCACACTGTATAAGACTATATCAAACAAAAGTATCACTTAAGTAGCTAAAAATATTGTTAAAATTAATTGATATTACAGATTTTTTAATCAGTCTGTCCGTCTGTCGTGCTATAACAACAAATGTACACATTATAGTAAGATACCTTAGAGGTAACAGGTCTATAAATTCCAAGAATCCGGCCCAAGTCTAAGCGACATCCACCTGAGGGCACCCTTAAGGGGTTAGGACCTACGCCAAGGGTGTGGGTCTTGTATATCGAAGCCGATAATTAAGGCTTATGACTTTGCCACGGAGGTTGCCGAATTGTAAAAAGATATTCAGAAACTTGCTATTACTTATTTCCCAGCAATAATCCAAGGCTAGACGTATTTAAATTAGAGAATGAAAAATACAACGTTCTTCTTTTAGGCTAATTTTACACACAATGACCTAATGACCGCAATTATACCTACGTGTAGTATTGTGTTCTATTCTCACGAAGCTAATTAGATTATTATAGAATTGTAATACAAGGGAGATGAACCTTCCTATTTCAAGATTTTGTGTTACTTGCAAGCAATGCCATTTTGTTGCGTTGAAAAATGTTTAATTTTGTAAGGTTTTGTTTTCTCAAAATTATAGAATGGAACCCTTATAATATCACCCCGTAGTCCGTCTTTCTGCCTATCAAATCAATTTATAGGGTAGTGAAAAATAACCGTAAATGTTTGTACGAAACACTGAGTGCGACAGTCAGATTCGCATTTGCCCGGTCCAAACCAGACGGTAAACACTTTTAAACATCATCATCATCAGCGTGTATAACGTCCACTGCTGAACATGGACCTCCACCCGAAGGAGGGTATTTGCCAACGTCACCACGCTTGGCAGGCGGGTGGTGTAGTAATATGTTGTACCACACAAGGAAACGCGGCTGCCCGTTCCTTGATATACGATTATTATAGATGACGTTATAACAATCGGGAACAACGGCTTAACGTGCTTTCTGAGGCACGGAGGGAAGTCGCTCTACTAACCAGACCAGACAGTTTTCACCTTTAATACTAACATATTATTCATGCGTAGCTAAATATCTGAATGAATGGTTACAATGACTTGAAAAGAGTAGCCGGAGTACACTAAATGCGGAGGGCGAAGGACCGGGTGTTATACCGAAAAATTTTGGAGAGATCTATGTCTAGTAGTGGATAAGTAGATAATTTGAAGTTACGTTCCACCATACGCCATTTTTTTTAGACTGACTTTCATAGTTTGCCACGTGTCTTTTGCTACTTCATCGGGTATAAAGGCGAGCAGAGCTCTAGCCTTACTAAATGGTTTGAAAACTATAAACTAAGCAACCTGCGCAAGAGGGCACCCCCTGTGGGGCGTGGGCCTCGGCTCAGGGCGGTCGCTGGCGACGAGATTGAGGGATTATGACTTTTACTATTTTAGGGGAGTTTTGTGCAACTGTCGTACCTTACGCCCAATTTAGCCTTTATAACAATGAAATTAGGCGTATATAGATCTTACTCCTACTGTCTTCCGAAAACCTTATTCGTATGTACACCCATGCTTCAAACTGAACCTTCAATAGAGAATAAAATATAATGATGTTCTCGAGGTGAATAAAAAAAGTATATATAAGGGGTTACCAAAATATATGCCGTCCCTTTACAGTACATGAAGTTAATAAACGAACTTAATAAACTAAAATAAAAAGATTACTAGTAGATATACATGATGCGTATGAAGTTTAATATATAAATAAGTATTTTATTATTACATCCTAAAATCTAAATTAAATTAAAATACATATTGCCATAATCACCACGCTTTGCTGGCGGATTGGCAAAGTCATATTCCCTCAATCTCAACGCCAGCGACCGCCCTGAGCCGAGGTCTAAGCCCTACAGGGGGCGCCCTCTTGCGCAGGTTGCTTAGTTTGTAGTTTTTTAACTATTAAGGCTGAAGCTCTGCTCGTCTTTATGCCCGGTGAAGTAGCAAAAGCCTCGTGGCTACCTCGCCGCAGTAAGATGGTTACTATCTGCTGCTTCACATCCATCAGCAGTATATACCTTAGTCGCCTTTTAAGACACCCATAGGAAGACATGGGGTGGTCTATTCTAAGCCAGCAACCGGTTATCTACGATTGAATGGATGGCATATATTTTGAAACCACCTTATAATAAAGCATGCAGTAGTTATATTTCAAGGTAATATAATAATTATGACATCTTTATTAACATTCAAATATTATACAAATGTAATTTGTTCTGTTAATGTCATGGGTATTAGTTTGGTTATGCGGTATACAGAAACACAACCGCCGTAGCCCAATGGCTATGGACTAGTGATCATGTGGTCGCCGGTTCGATCCCCACGCATTACACTACTGACTTGAACCCACCCGTAACACAAGCATTTTAGCTAAGCACGAGGGGTTAACAAGAATACTAGTAGACTGCAAAATTCTGCTAGTAATATTTAAAAAAAAGTGGGGTTCAATTCAGCTATTTTAAATAAAGGACTGTACTGAATAACTATGTCGTGTGGTTTCCGGCTTAGAATAGACCACCCCATGTCTTCCCATGGGTGTCGTAAAAGGCGACTAAGGGACATATGGCTGATGGATGGGCAGCATCATCTATTAGCTCAACGTTTAAATCATACTGCGATCACCAATCCGTCTGCCAAGCGTGGTGATTATGGCAATATCCCTCTACGATCCTGGCTTGCCAAGGTCTGTTAAGAGGAGGCTCATGTTCAGCAGTGGACGTAAATGGGCTGTTAATGATGATGATGATGATGACTGAATAACTTGACTGTACGATTTGAATGTAATAGTGAATTTGATAATTTAGTAGCATTCTTCTACTTCTGTGAAGCAAAAACTGTTATGACATTTTTTTTTAAATTGCGTGGTCATAGGCTCGTATAAAATTTTGCACACTTATAGTTTACTAGCTTAATTACTATAGTATCTCCCGTTTCCGTAGAAACTTCAAAATTAAGTTAGACCCGAAGTCCGAGAGGCCCGCGAACTGCAAAGTAGAGCGACAGTTGCACAAAACTCCCCTAAAGAAACTAAAAGCCATAATCCCTCAATCTCCCCGTCATCGACCGCCCTGAGCCGAGGTCCAAGTCCCACAGGGGCCCCCTTTTGCGCAGGTTGCTTAGTTTGTAATGTTTAAACCATTTATCTAGGCTAGAGCTCTGCTCGCCTTTATGCCCGGTGAAGTAGCAAAAGCCTCAGGGAAAACAAGAAAGGTGCGTCCAAAAAAAAAAAAATGGTAGTATAACCATTATAAGATAGCCAATATTTATCGCGGAAGGCTGAAAGATTATTTAAATCGGATCAGTAGTTCCTGATATTAGCGCGTTCAATTAAAAGAACATAAAACCTCTTCAGCTTCTTATACAGGGTTATTTTTAAAACTTCAACAATCTTTTAGTGGGTGATAGTACTGATGATTATAAGCAACTTCTTCTATGACCATGATGGAATGGCGAAAACACAAAAAGCTGATCCATTTGTCGAGGTAAGTGAACATAAATGTATGGAACAGCTAATTTTTTTACGCGATTTCAGGGTTGGTACAATAGTAAAACTTGCTTATAATCATCAGTACTTTGACCCCCTGTAAGGTTGTTAATGTTTTAAAAATAACCCTGTATATATTAATATTGATTGATAAATTTCGACAACCGGTTGGTATCCTGCAGCAATGTGGATTAGACCAGAATATACCTAAGATGGAGATCCTGCCGGGAGCCTTAATTTATGAATCTCAATTTTGAAATTATCATCATTATCATTTGCCCGTAAAACATCCACGGCTGAACATGGGCCTCCCTCCGAGGGAGGGTATTTTTCATAGTCACCACGCTTGGCAGCCGGGTTGGTGACCGCAGTATTTTGTCGTACCTAACAAGGCTCCTGCCCGTTCCTTGATATACGATTATTATGGATGATGTTATAATAATCGGGAACAACGGCTTAACGTGTTTTCCGAGTCACGGAGGGTAGTCCCTCAACCAACCAGACTCGTAAAGAAATCTTAGAATCTACACAAAGATTTCCTGTACGGCGTGGGGATCGAACCCAACCCGATATCCGAGATTTAAAGCGAGCCAAATACCCCTACGCTACGGAGGTTGAATTTTGAAATACCAATACATAATTATGTTCATAATTGTTGTAATTAGTACGGTAGCAGGTTTATCTCAAACTATCTGCGACCCGCGGTTTTACCTGCGTCACTCTGCTCCAGTGGGTCCATCCATCCATCCATCCATCCTTCCATACTTACAAACTGTCGCGTTTATAATATTAGTACGATTAAGAAATTCACATATGCTCTGTAAAACCAAATCTTTTCGTCTAATATTAGGTATTTACTCTAATATAATGCAATTAAAATATAAATTTTCATACTTTACATATTATCAGATTGTGTAAACAATATGTATGTATCTATTTAATTTGATATAACGGCTAACTTAAGGTGCACATCCGTGAATCACGGCTGATCGCAGAGCGCCATAGATGGCTAACAGCGAGGCTGATGGAATAATATTTGAAGATAGATACTTGGATAGAAGTTTTTAAGGGGTCCTTTATACGCTCAGACGATGATTGTCATTAAAAATATTATAGTTGAATAGTTTTCATTTTATCATCAGATAATAAATATGTGTCTATAATAAGCTATCATATCTGTGAAATAGTGTGTATGTTGTTGTGCGTAGAATTAACTCGGTATTTTCGGCTTGCGTGTAAGTGATTAATAGAACGAACTAAAAATGTCGTTGACTTATAGATTACACATTTTTCAAAAGGGAAGCCGATGGGAATCATGTTATATGGACCCTTCGCCACTTCTACCCTATATACATTTATATGCATTGAATAAAATCATATTTTTTTCATTCCAACATTTTTTATTTATTTGACTGCACCGGTGGCGCAGTGGTTACGATAGTTACCTCTGAGACCTGGTGTTCTGGGTTCGATTCCCACCCGAGACAATTATTTGTGTGAACCACAAATAGTTGTTCTGAGTCTGGGTGTTCTGTGTGTCCGTGAAATGAATGTTTGTAAAGTCCCCCGCGACACAGGGATTTATTTCCCTAGTGCGGGAGTTGTCTTTTAAAAACGAGAAACGAGACATATTCTATACCCAACAAGTTCGAAAAAATATGATCACAAGCTTCCATACACACAAAGTATACGATTAGATAACTTTGTTAATATTTTCAAAGCAACGTCAGCTGTCAGTCGCAAGCGATTACAATCAACCGCAACTTACGAAATCGTACCTTAAATCAAATATAAGCAAATAAATCCTATAATTAAACATGTAATTAAATATATATTATTACTGCGTAATCATTAAATAAAATTTAAAATACATTACGCTAGTCTCTTGGATAATTTACATAAGTACAATGTCAGATAGCCCTGTGGTACTATAAAGGCGAAAACACATTATTAAAACGCCACGCCACGCCACGTGTCAACACCTGTAAATCAGTACGGTCGTGTCGGGTGTTCAAAGTGTGTTTCTGGTCTATAGAAAACAATACATTTTATTCGACTCAACACGCGTGGCGTGTCGTCGCGTGGCGTGGCGTTTTAATATTATGTTTCCGCCTTAACTGCTTTGTAAGGCGAGATGATATCTCGGACAGGCAACTGCGCTTGTTTAGAATGTGTGCAATGCGGTTTTTAGGTGGAGTTTCCGGAGTTGAAAGGATGATTTATCGTTGTTAGATTTATCTAGCTGCTATAAAGAAGGAAAATAAAATGGGATTTAAGATTGTTTTTCATGAGGCGTGATTATCGTGTTAGTGTATTTATGATGTCCATTTTTGGTTAGAATGGAAAGGTAAATGTCGTTTTAAATACAAGTGTAAAGTTGTTTCAGAATTCATGCTTCAGACACCAAATTTAGTTTTTTACATTTACGTTTACGTACATTTGCGAATTTGGGATTCCGTGGGACTTTGATCCTGACGGAGTCACTGACGGAGTTATTGAGGGATCATGACTTTTAGTAGCTGGGAGTTTGCAGTTTGCGGGTCTCTCAGACTTTGAGTTTACAAGGGCAACGGAAATATCTTTGCAAACAAATTTTAATGGGTCCCATTTTTACATTTTGGGTACTAAACTAAAAAATAATTGATACAATAAAAGCGGAACCAATAGTACTATAAAAATATTTTTCTTAATTATATTCGTCTTTTCTTCTTCACATTTCCTCTTGCGGGTCTGCTGGAAGAGATTTCTTTTGAAATAAGCAGTACCTTTGTACAATAACTTTCCTTATGTATAAATTTTTTCATTTTGTTTTTTGTGTGTTTGTACATAAATAAATAAAAAACTAAAAATATATTCTTTTAATTTGCTTTACATGTTCAATGTTAGATCATAATCAGATTCAAAATATATTAAGTTGTTATTACTCTTCACGTAACAAAATGCATTCCCACACACAAAATAAAAATGAATGTACATAATAATATACCTACATATTAAACTTTTAATTTCCTCTTCAAAACTAATTTATAAAAATGGTAGTTTAGTAGATATATATTGTTTACGATTTAATTACATGCTCAGTAATTTAATAGTACAATTATTTTTATTTATTTGCACTTGTATGTGAGTACAAATTACTTTTAATAACTATTATTAGATTCAATAAAGTAATTATTACCCACATATAAACCTTTTAATTTAATTTGAGTGCAACCGGTGCATCGGCTCACACCGGTTACACTAAGCTAAAATGGATTTAGGTAACTTATTAATAATTTACATATAAATACTTTAATCAACATTTTTTCAATACTTTAGTGACTCCGTAAATATTATCATTATATGTATGATATGTAGTGTTTTGTCGCAAACTTATAAATTTCACAAAATTCTTTCATATTTTTTATACAAAAATTTAAACTTTTAATATCATATTTATTTATATGTAAGTTTCAAGCTAGGTACTAGCTTAAAAAAGAGACCATACTTCCATACCATTTTCACCCCCTCCACTTTCAACCCATAACAACTCAAATTAAAAGACACCATAATTTCTTACCATTTTCACCCCCTCCTATTTCAACCCATGACTACTCTTTTTTCGCTTTATTTTATTTTAATCGGCTTTGTAGTTTTGGCGTAAATAGGCGACTGACAGATAGAAAGAGTTAGGTACTTTCGCATTCATAATATTAGTAAGGATTTGGAGCCATACCCTTTACTTTCTAAAGAAAGTTCGCAGTTTTAAAGATCTAAGCATGCATAGGGACAGACAGACAGCGAATATATGCTTAAATCTTTAAAACTGCGCAATGGATTTCGATGCGATTTTTAATAGATAGCATGATTCAAGCTGACTGATCTATCAACGCACATCTGAAACCGCTGGGTCTAGAACCTTGAAATTTAGTACAAACATTAATTAAGTGACTTAGGCGTGCACTAAAAAAGGATTTTTGAAAATTCAACCCCTAAGGGGTTGAAAAAGAGTTGCAAAGTTTGTATGAATAAATCGAAATCTATGCGGACGATCAATCGCTAGTTTAAAATAAAGAGCAGTTACAAAACTGTTACATTTCTCAAACATATAAAAAATACAACGTACATACTCCAATCTACTCAACAGCCGTAACTTATCCATTAATTTCTGAAACAAATTGTTCACACAATTTCTGACGCCTCTTGGCCTTCGGGCTGGAGTTATGATATTGTTTCTAAGTAATAGCCCGAAAGGTCACATACTTGTGAAGACATTGCTTGATCTTTGCTAACACGGTTGTGATATGATGGGTCTAGTCGAGTTTTTCTTACTACAAAAAATTTATGATGCGTTGACGTGTACTCTGTGCGTTTATGGAGTGTAGAATAATTATTTTTTTGTTACTAACTATATCATTATTCGACAACCTCCGTAGCGTAGCGGTATTTGGCTCGCCTTGAATCTCGGAGGTCGTGGGTTCGATCCCCACACCGGACATGAAATCTTTGTGTAATTTCTAAGATTTCTTTCCGGGTCTGGTTGGTTGAGGGACTACCCTCCGTGCCTCGGAAAGCACGTTAAGCCGTTGGTCCCGATTGTTATAACATCATCTGTAACAATCGTATATCAAGGAACATAATACTGCGGTCACCAACCCGCCTGCCAAGCGTGGTGACTATGGCAAATACCCTCCCTCGGGAGGAGGCCCATGTTCAGCAGTGGACGTTATACGGGCTGATGATGATGATGATGATGATATCTTTATTAACAGTCTAATCTAGCAATCTACATAGACAAAAAAAGCTAAAAACCGAGTTAGAGGGATGTCAGAAGTAAACTTTTTTTATTGTTTTGTTTCTTTCTCGGTTTGTCTGTTTGTTCGGGCGAAGCTCCGAAAATGTTCGACTGATTTAAATAAAATTTTGCCTGGTCGTACCTTACATCCCCGGTCAACATTTTAAATACTTTTAATCACGTATACGGTTTAGTACACAACCTACTTAAGTAAATATATTTTGATCTAACGAATGAGGACGATACGTTATTTGTATTTGAATGACAATGAAATGTCATACAAACACCACGCGCACAGAGTCGTGGGCATATAAAGCTAGTAGGTATATAAAGCTGAAGAGTTTGTTTGCTTGAACGCGCTAATTTCAGGAACTACTGGTCCGATTTAAAAATTGATTTCAGTGTTAGATAGCCTTTTCATCGAGGAAGGATATAGGCTACAGTTAATTATAAAGTTTCTGCGGGACCGGGAGGTACGCGGGTAAAACCGCGCGCGGGAATCTATATCTTATATTTAATTTTGTGTAATAGGTACTAAAGTTTGAATTCAATTTAAATTTCTCGATACGAACTTTGTCGTTCAATTTATTCTTTTATAGAATGATTTTGTTATTGTCATAATCGCAATGTTACACAATTATTCTTATTCTATGAATTAACTTACATGTAGTAAATTGTAGGATATTACAGACAAAGTAGTCCGTCCGTCAGCGTGTCATTAATTCCTCTACTCATAATACGTTTAAGTTTACATTAATTATTAAAGGTTTTAGAGGATCAATATTAATATAGAAAAGTTTTGTAAAAGCATACAATTAAGTGACACACACCTGAAGGCACTCTTAAGGGCTCAGGACCACGACCCAGTGGTACCACTTGAGTAAGTCAGGACAAAGCGTTTTATTATATATTTAATATTATCTTTATTTAAGGAGTAAAATAAGGCGCAATTTGTTCTATATTAATTTATATTCTGTTTTCGATATCGGTCATCATAGCAAAGGTCTCTCGGAAGATCAAGGGCTGGGCTACAAAGGTTACAAGTAAATGTAATACCTATTTGAATGGATGCCAATAACGAGAACATCTTCGAGAACAATGTTATTGTAATGTAGGCAGTTTTATTGTATACCTATATTTATGTTATTATTTGTTGTTTTATAAATAAAGTAGCTGTTGAATGGTTTTAACCTTATAAAGTTTTCTGTATCATTTATACAACAGTATGTACTAACCTTATAAAGCCAGGCAAGTGCGTGTCGGACTCGTGCAAGAAGGATTCTGTATCATTTATACAACAGTGGGTACTAAGTATATTATTTTAAGATTTTGAGTATAAGGAGCCATTTCAAGTGTCTACTTGTTGCCGATATTAATGTTAAGTATATACCTACGGCAAAAAGAATCACGTTTTTTGTATCTCTTATATTTTGAGATAAGTCTGTTTTTGATATTTTAATATAAGTACTTCATCTGTGAAAATTTAAAGTATCAAGTATCTTCAACCGTCATAGACGGTTCATGAGATACAGCCTGGTGGCTGACAGGCAGACGGATATATAGACACTCTACGGATATATAGAGGGTGGAGTCTGAGTAATAGGGTCCCATTTTCACCCCTAGGGTATGGAACCCTAATAAAAACTAACGAGCAACTAATAAATTTATCATTCCAAATTAAATTATTATTAACATTTGAGGTGTTTTATTCTTAACAGGGAACCAAACGGCGATGATTGGTAATATGTATAAAATAAAAATAATCGTAAGTTGATCAACTTACTAGTTAGTAGTCAAGTGTCATAACTTATGCGCGTTCACTGAAACTAGCAACTAAAGTTAACAACATGAGTGGCACGGAAGTTAATCAACTTACGATTCGTATTATTTTTCGGTGTCTTATTATACTTTTTTCTAAATATGTACACTCCTGAACCCCGAGACATATGATAATTATAATAATCTACACGTATTATACTATTATATTTCTTCAAGACAATCTCTAAATGACCATGCCATTTACTAAAACCAATTAGATTACTACATGACACTATTAATTTAACAAAACCTCCAATTAAAATGCAACATTGAACAACCTAGCAGAAATTATGAGACAATTTCATATAAAATTACCTCAAAATAATATTAAAATCAATTACGCGAATGCAAGACGCGTGAGAATTTTGCCAATCCTTCGTGATTAATGATTATTATCTGCTTAAGCTACCTTTATTTAATGTGGTCAGTACATTTTGTAACGACTTGTTCAATGTTTGATACAGAAAAGTTACAGTTACATTAGTTATGTATTAAATAAGCAGGTAAAATGAATAAATGATCGAACTGAAAGACGACGGTGCTTAAGGTGTTTCGGGGTGAAACCGAAACGGAGGTAGTTCCGTTAATCCTCAGCTTTTCTTAAGCTACACACGACATCTTCCCATAACTATAGATTATAGAGTATGCACTTTTCAATTTAAATCTTTCAAATCAGTATAGCCAAAAGTTACGGTTATTTTTTAGATTTATTATTATGTACTATTAACGGTTTCCCCTCTGGCACGGTTTTACCCCAGCATAAGTATTCACGATAGGAATAGGACAGGGGTCATCATCATTTTCATCATCTCCTTACCACCTCATAATGTCCACTGCTGAACATAGGCCTGTTTCATTACTGACTAGTTGGCGATCCTTGTATCATTTTCAAAGGTAAACCTTGCTGCATGACGGAAGACCCTCAAAAATCTAGACACGAACGACAGGAGTTTTTAAAGCAAAATCTACAAAATAGAGTTGTGAAAGTACTACAGGGAAATTGAATTATAACTTTACTATGCTTTTCCATAGTCTAGTGCGGCGCAGAGCAAACAATATTAACGTTCTATTATTATTGCAGTAACGCACAGAATGCATCGAGCCCCTGCGATCCTAACGAAGCAATCATATGCCGCAGCAAACGCCGCGCCACAGCCTTCTTTGCGGCGGCGGCGTCTGCGCTGCCCAACTGCGCATACCTACGTCCATCAATAGCGTATGCTGGCATCCGATGCCCTCGTAGACCTAAAGTCTGAGAGGCCCGCGAACTGTAAAGTAGAGCGACAGTTGCACAAAACCCCCTAAAATGCTAAAAGTCATAATCCCTGAATCTTATCGCCAGCGACCGCCCTGAGCCGAGGTCCTAGCCCTACATGGGATGCCCTCTTGCGCAGGTTGCTTAGTTGGTAGTTTTAAAACCATTTATTAAGGCTGGAGCTCTGCAGGATTTATGCCCGGTGAAGTAGCAAAAGCCTAGGTAGCTAATTAAGTAAGACATACCGAAAAAAAAAAGCCTATGCTGGAACGCTACGTGTGCAGGGTCTTTTCTTAGTAAAATCTTTTTAACACATTAATTCAACAAAGACACTAATATCCTAGTTGAAACCAATAACAATAATAAGTACTAAGCGACATTGAGTAAACTTTACAGGAGATTTAAAGTTCAAATATCTCTCGTAGAAATCATTTTTTTTAAAGCTTGTATGCTAGCTAGCTTTGTGTTTGGATAGCTATAAAAAAATGATTTCTACGAGAGATATTTGAACTTTAAATCACTCTCCTGTAAAGTTTACTCAATGTCGCTTTCAAGCGTCGATATTGATAACCTTTCCTGCGATTTCAACTAGTTATTTTAACTAAAGGGTGTTGACCACAAACAACCATCACCTTTGACTCTGATCTCCTAAGATTAATAGCTAAAGCTTGCTGTAAATGTTAGCTAAGACTTATAGTTACAAATGGCTTCTTTTGTGATTGTAACTGATTGCAATTAATTTTGTACAATATGAAATTGTGATCATAGTTTTATGAATGGTAGGTTCTACCGGGCTGCAGGTTCTACCGGGCTGTCTCACCCGAGTAGAGACTATTTAGGACAATCAAATCTTTCCTCTTTATAATATTAGTACAGTGTAATCTCACTTATCCGGCACTATTAAAAACCGGAGGGTGCCGGATTATTGGAATGTTCGGATTACTGGATTATAGTGAAAAAGTCATAGGTAATTATTAAAATCATCATCTCTTTCGATGCGAAAGAGATAGTGATACAATTTATATGAGAAGAAAGAGACAAACAAGGTACCGCTATTGTGCGCATTTTCTGTTAGGAAGTCGGCATGGACTGGCACAGGTATAGAGGGGTGAGGGAGGCGTGGGCGGAGGGTGCCGGATTATTTGACGTGCCGATCTATCGAAGTGCCGGATTAGTGAGATTATACTGTATAGACTATCGGTCCTGCACTGTTTTACCTGCATATTGAAATAATAATGAAATAATGAATTTATTCAGCACTTAGGTATTTACATACACTTGTACTTGTCAAAATCACAATAAAAAAGAAATATAATTAAAAGGTTATAATTCTTATTCTATGAATAAAATTACTTAGGTAACTAGCAAATGCAACCTGTGAGTGCTGCTAATTGTAGGACATTACAGACAATGTACTCCGTCTGTCCGTGTGTCATTAATTCCTCTACTCATAATAAGTTCATATTTACATAAAAAAATTGGAAAGCATACAATTAAGTGACACACACTTGGGGGCACCCTTATGGGGTTAGGACCACAACCCAGAGGTGCCACTGATGTCAAAGTCGGATTTGTGGATACAAGAGGAAGTGATCGCTGGCACGGCCTACAGGCGCTGGATCACAGGGCAGGGGTAGGGGCACAACGCGGTCCTCGCCGGCGAGAATCTTACCCTAGCTAATCTGCAACCTTTCACTAGCTACCTAAGTGGACGACCCGGAGATGAAAGGAAGAAAGAAACTTGGATGCTCATTCCCATTCATATTCTCATTTTAATTTTGGCAAGGGTTTACCCTGTTTCCATAGAAAGTATACGTGATATAGAAACTACAATTTATAACATTCTTATATAAGACTAGCAACAGCTTTTCTCTGCATGCACAATATCATACTGTGGTCACCACATAGCCATAGTCACCACGCTTAGTAGGCGGGTTGGTGACCGCAGAGTTATGTTGTAACACACAAGGGAACGCTGCTGCCCATTCGTTGATATACGATTATTATAGATGATGTTATTGTTATAACATCATCTAGTTAATTAAGCGTTTGTCCCGATTGTTATCGGGACCAACGGCTTAACGTACTTTCCGAGGCACGGAGGGTAGTTAACCAGCCAGGCCCGGAAAGAAATCTTAGAATTTACACAAAAATTTCTTATCCAGCGTGGGGATCGAACCCACGACCTCCAAGATTTAAAGCGAGCCAAATTCCGCTACGCTACGGAGGTAAAATTCTTTTCATTTTTATAATCCTTTCTTTTATATTTCGCATATAACACCTGTCACTTGCCTTTTAAACGAATTCCTATGCTCATAACAATGGATGAGTAATAGTGAAGCCATACGGCATAAGATCTGTAATGGATGTCCTTGATCGATGTATCCACTTGTGTTGTCTACCACGCACTTCGCAATGCAACGCTGTGCCAAATTATTTATAATATTTTATTTATCATACGAGTAAGTTTTTATACGTTGGGTAAATTTGTCATAGATTTATATATGTTCGCTATTTATTCATCTATAACATATTGTAAGAAAAATTTGTTTTCTTTTTTTGGATAAATTCAAGAACTACAATTAATATTTTCGCGAACTAGTGCTCGTATAGCATAAATTAGAAAATATTAATTCGTCAACTCTGCATATCGCGTCTTATCTCTTGTGAGGCAAAGTATATTTGAGGCACTCGCAACTCCTGTTCATACCCGGGTATTCCTTAGCCACAAGTTCATTCTTCGCCTTACTTTTTTTTGCCGTCTTTACCTATCATTATCAATTGAAAAAGTCCTTAACGTTTGTGTCCAAAGAACGCTTGTACCCTGGTCTGCCAAAGCTGTAATTTTGTGCCAATACGTTGCAGTAGTTCTTCGTTGGTGACTATCGTAACATCCATCGGTAAGCCCTGAATAAAACAATGTCTTTCAATAAACTTCATTACTCTATCGAACGTTATGTGGTAAAACGCTCAGTGTACCCACTTAGTTTTTATTTTTTACTATAAGGTATGGAACTCCACCATCTTTTGGAATGTACAGCTTATCGTCGGTGAAACCTCCAAAACCGCATAAGTGACAGTTGCTAATAAGGTGTAACTTCATCTGTCAAGAAATATTTTCTATATAGGTGTTGTCTAGGGCAAAATATCAATTTGGTACATTTGATTTTTAACCTTATAAGTACAATGACAATCACTAAGAGATAGTTGTCGCGGCATAAGCTATTACTTGATAAAATAAAGATTTGTCAAATATAAAATCTATATGCTCATGTCAGGAGTGCGTGTAGGAGGACCACACCTGTTTATCTTAAACAATTATCTATTTTTGTTACGCAAAGATTACAATTTAAACATAGGCTTACCATTAGATCACACCCATCCCACATGCATGGGGCTCAATTCTGCTAATTTAAGCAAAATGAAATGTCCAGCGACAGTTTATTGCGATTGCACACTATCATGAGAATGTGGTATATTTGGGTTTCTGCTAACAAATACTAATGTATTTTTGTACAGTTAGTGTAGCTCAAGATCATTGTGACGGTAACGAAGTAAGAACGTTGGGCATCACTCAATAATAAAATGCCAATAAATATTATAAAATCGCCGTTGCGAAACAGTTTCGCTTAACGACTCGAAGGTCATGGGTACAGAAAACCCGTGGCTTGAAAAAAACGGTAAACCGTTGGTTCTAATTGTTATGACGTCAGCTATAGCATGTGTATACCAGGGAATGGGCAGCAACCCCTCCTCGGGAGGAAGCCTATGTTCAGTAATTGACGGGCTGATGATGAATTATTTGATTTGGAAGCTCATTTTAAAACACAAAACCCACAGACACGCCACGGACCTGGAGGTAGACACGGTCAGCACGGCACCACCGGACGCGTTATCCATCGCAAAAACTTCTATGCGAGCCAAAGATGGGTGCATCTTTGGCCCGTCACAACAATGACACTGCGGGCCGAGGATGCACCTCCCCTGAAAATTGTCAATTACCCTCCGAATACCATCTCACATCGAGCCCAACGACATGCAGCGCGGTTGGTGGCACGCGCCGCGCCGTCTAGTCGACTACTCCTTGAGAATGGACCTCGGGAATACTCGGGGTGGTCTCGAAACTAGTCGGACATATTCGATTATGACAACCGGATAGTTAATATAAATATCACTCACGCAAGTTTTAATTATAACATTTGAAATTTGTTAGTATTAGAAAATATGATTAACTTAATTAACTACAAGGATGCCAAATGCTCAAAACCCATGAACCAAGACCCTATTGTAGTTGTATGAAGCATTTTTATTTAACAGAATTGGGATCCTGATATTAACGATAAAACAAAAGCACCAATTCTTAACCACAAAGGTCGTAACAACCATTACTCAATCATTAACCTAGATGACCAATCCACCATTCGAATGTCATTCAAATTTCGCCGTTACTTTTTCATTTATAGAAGTCAATTTTGAACTGCATTTGAATGGTCAATATGCTGTTATGAGACTGGAACGAAGTGTTTAAGTAAACCACATTTGACCAGACATTAAATCATCTTAATATACTTAACAGTTGGGTGAATGCCAGTGGGTCAAAGTGAATCAAACTTATTGCAAGAATCTAACGTAGGATGTAATAGTTTCGTTTGATGGTCGTTACGTCATAAGATCATTGTTATGGGTTTCATAAATTAATTAATTGTCTTCATCCTGTCATGTTTCTTGTTTATAATTTATGTGAAGAAGGTTTAGAAGATTGATGTGACTATTTTTTTTTAATAACTGGTTTTAGAATAGAGAGTCTGTTATGAAAGAATTTATAAATGTATGGATCACTATAAGCCTGTTTTTAAACACCGTGATTTTTTTTGTTATTTTTAATTTCCCGTAATTCGTTTTATTTATGGTGTAGTTTGTATGTATGAATACGAATACTTCATCATCTATCTATGTATACACTTTTTCAATAGCATTATAAATGGCCAATGGCGCGGTGCTGTGATCCGTCAAAAATTCATAAATTTGCACAACGGCATACACATGTTCGCATACCTAATCAGATATTTAAAGCCTTGGAGATTTTATCCAAATGCTAATTTCTTAGTTGGTGGTTCACAAATCGAACATATCCATAGAAGTTGATCTTGAACATGCTGATAAAATATATTTTAATAAAATAAAAAGAACACCTCGGTTTCGTATTCGTATATATCTCGCTTTTAGCCGTAGAGGAAAATTCCTATGCCTTGCAAGAAAAAGAAGATTTCTTTCCGGGCCTATTTGGTTAAAGGATTCCATCTGTGCCTCGAAAGCATGTTAAGCCGTTGGTGTATTGTTACAACATTACCTATAACAGGTATATACCAGGGAACGGGTAGCAGCGTTTACTTGTGTATTACAACATAATACTGCAATCATCTACCCGCGTACCAAGCGTATAATGACTATGTTAAAAGCCTCCCATAGGAGGCCCATGTTCAGCAGTGGGCAATACGGGCTGATGATGATGATGAATATAATAAAAAAATTGTTTATTTAATACGAATAATGATACAATACCACCTTGCAATAAAAAGGCCGATGTCAATCTTGTGTTTAACACTTTATTATTCAATTGAAAGCTGTTTATCTTTTCCCCATACTAAAGACACCATTTCATTTACACGTTTTAGTACAAAAGTGAATGTTTCAGTGAAATGACGTAATTCTTTTGTTATAAAGGATGTGATTAATTAGCAGATGTGTGCCAAGTGCTTTTACTGAAGGACTGAGTGGGTCATATGTTTCAATGGTACATCCAATTATGTAAATGTCCGTATTGTTGGAATCGGAGCGGGATGGAAAATTGGTAAGGCGTTGCGCCAGTTGTTCTGATTGATTTGCTAAATGTTTTGCAGTTAACTCTCATTAGATTATGAGCTTGGTAAAATATAAACCATAGGCACCCATCATTTTAATGTCATAGATCCCTTTGATAACTTAACTGGTTTCGGTGGACGCTGACGTTGATTTTGATTATATATACTACTAGCGACCCGCCCCAGCTTCGCACGGGTGCCATGCTGATGTATAATACATATAAACCATCCTTTTGGAAGTGTTCGCAGGCATGGCCTACAGGCGCTGGATCACAGGGCAGGGGAAGGGGCGCAACGCGGTCCTCGCCGGCGACAATCCTACCCTAGCTAACCTGCAAGCCTTGTATCATGGATATCCATAAACTAGGCGTGGTAGTCATAGTTTTTAGTATGACTACTACGCCAAGTATAAAAACAGGCTTTATTATTTCTTAACTTTTGTAAGTTAAGAAATAATAAAGACTGATGACTGAAACTAAAAGGGTCTAGTAAGACCCTTTTAATTTATACAGCTAGTGTAAACAGGGCCAGTTTTTAGGGTTCTGTACCAAATGGGTCAAACCGGGACTATTACTAAGACTCCGCTGTCGGTCTGGCCGTCTGTCTGTCACCAGGCTGTATCTCATGAACCATGATAGCTAGACTGTTAAAATTTCACAATTTGTGTATTTCTATTGCCCCTATAATAATAAATACTATGAAAAAATTAAAATAAGTATTTAAATTTAAAATTCAAAAACATGTTGTTTTTCTAAATATGGATACGGAACCCTTCGTGCTCAAGTCTAAATCGCACTTTGCCGGTTTTTTTAATTTAGCTTCGATAGACTTGACAAGAGTTTGTCGATAAATATAAATTGCATTAGAAATTAAATTAATTGCATGTTTGAGGCTGGAGCCCATCTCACCTTTAACCCCAATGATGTAGCAAAAAACTTTTGCCTCAATCCGCCTTATGAGCATAAAATGTCAAATACTTTAGTAAATTTAAAAGTCGTTTCTCTTAAAAATAATATATTATTTTAAATTGAACTTTAACGATGAAAATTATCATGTTGATAGTAACAGTTTATAGTCAGTATTTTCAATGTTTATGTTTTAATCTAAGAGGTTTAAGACCGCTATCATTATCTTGTAAAACAGTTAACCTTTCCTCCACAAACAGGTAATATTCGATAAACGAAGATAAAAGGCTCTCATTACAGACTTATCTTTCAACATACAGCTCAAACTACTAAACGGATTGGGTGATGTTGAAAATGAAAATGAAAACGTTTATTGATAATGTAGACGAATCGATCGTACTTGTTATCAGGGCCAGATTTAGAAGTCCGGAGGCCCCGGGGCAACAAAGGAGAAGAGGCCCACTAGCCACAAATTAGTTTCCCTCTAAATGGGTAGAAAATTTGAAGTATGTACCTACTTTTCAGGATAATTTGAATTCTGATATTTTACTCATTATCTAATTTAAGTGAACAAGTATAGATGAATAGCCGTTATTACAATATTTAAGAACTATTACATTAATTATGACTCTGCAAAGTACTGCGTGTAAAGGTACAACACCGAAAAAATAAATAAAATCAAAGTTGTAGAGTTTACTCGTTAGAATTTGAAAGATTTTAAATCTATATTGTGGGGGCCCCTCTATTGTGGAGGCCCCGGGGCAGTTGCCCTGGATGCCCTCCCTTAAATCCGGCCTTGCTTGTTATAAGTCAAAAAAATTATATTTAAAAGAAAAAACATCTTGACTAATAAATTAGCTTAAATTTTAACAATAATGTTATAAATAAAATTTACCAATGATGTTATGGCATGTGATCGTCGCTTAGTATTATAAATAGAATTAAGATCAACCAGCGCGGGCTGGGATCGGGTGTGAAGCATAGAACGCGTCGCGAGTCTTTCTCTATCTACCTATGGTGTGACACTCGGAGAAGAAAGACTATAAAAAACTCCGAGAGCATTCTTTATTTCATATTTTAAAATCTTTGATTAATCATTTTGTACCTTTTTTAAACAGTTTTAGTATCTAGGTTAGTAATCCCCATACATCGATATGTAGGTACCCGTAGCAGGAAAGTGTGAAGACAACAATGATAATTTCAAGTAGATATTGAGTACAGGGAGCGCTTCCCCAGATTTACATATATAGAAATATGCCTACAGTCTGATCAGTTGTTATAACAAATATTGTATGCCCTGTTGTTTCCGGCTTAGAATATACCGCCAATGTATGTCGTAGGTGGCGACTAAGTGATATTAACTTAATAAATGGGCACCAGCCTCTATCACCTCATACTGCTATCACCAAGCCACCAGCCAAGCATGGTGATGACCCTGTCTAGCCAAAGTGTGTAAAGAGATCCATGTTCAGCAGTGGACGTTAACGGGCTGTTGCAGTGAAATAAGTAATAATCAGGATCAACCGTTCAACGTGATTTGCAAGGCACGGTTGGTAGTTCCTCAATCAATTATATCCGGAACATCATCTTCATCAGCACGTATAACGTTCAGTGCGGAACATAGGCCTTCTCCCGAGGGAGGGTTTTTGCCATAGTCATCACGCTTGATCTTTGACGAACGGACACATAGAAACGCTGCTGCCCGTTCGCTAGCTAACGCTTGTTTTAGATGATGTTATAACAATCGGTACCAACGGCTTGACGTGCTTTCCGAGGCATGGAGGTTAGTCACTCAACCAACTAGCCCCGGTAAGAAATCTAAGAATTTATACAAAGATTTCTTGCCCGACGTAGGGATCGAACCCACGATATCTGAGACTCGAAGCAAGACCTATACCGCTAAGCTACGGAGATTGTCCGGATAGATCCGGATACAAATCTCTAATTTTGTACATAGAATGACTGTCCGAAGAATCGAACATACGACTTGCGACACTTAAATACCGATATGCCACGACGGTGATCACGTAACTAATGACCTTTGTTCAGGTCTAAATGAAAGACAGTGAAGCCTCAGTAATGGACACTAGACTTAAACAAATTGTTTTACAACATACATGATGGAACAAAAAAAATAAAAAATTTGCAACCTGCGAAACCATTTCTTTGAATAGATTTTTAATTCATATGTTGTGTATGTTTTTTAAAATCAATAATACTTCCCAAATTTGAAGGCTATTTGGTTTTAAGAAACACTAACACTGCTTGTTTATTATTTTTTGACAACTTGGCAATTACACTTATATTTTATAGTTTTGTTTGTTTAGAGATCTCGATAGCAGTAAGTAATAGCGTGTCTTTCTATGTTTCAAATAAAATGTGAGACATTACAACTATAATTAATCAGCAATATTAAGGTAGGCATTTGCCTGTTTATTGAAGAAATTTTACAATAAACAAAAAACATGTGGGTTAAACAAAAAACATAAATTGGAATTTTGACAGAATTTCCATCCAAAATCTGCCAAATTTTAAGTTTACTTTTATCTGGCCATTGAAAGATCAGCCCTTAAGTTCAGTACTTTTTTCTGACGTTTAGTCATGAGGATTTGGCTAATTAAGCCTCATAAAATTGTTTAAGCCCAACAAAGTAAGATAACATCGCAAAAGGAGTAGGTATATTATGTGGTTGAAGTTTAAGGTGATATATTTTAAGATTTTTAGAAGAAAACCAAAAGCAATAGATATCAACATGTTTTTATTATTTTTAACGAAGCCTCTTACGTAACACCTTAAAATTATATAACAATCAATGATAAATTATGCAGATACAAACATAACATCTTAATATAAGGAATGTTATTCAATAAGCCATATGGTTAAAGAAAAAAACAATTACAATCTTTTTCACCATGCAATCATAGATAACGGTTAAAATTTTGCTTCAATTTTAGTTTCGATATTATTTTTAAATGAATCTTTTGCTACCTACAACAGTAGTTTCATTATTTAGTATTACTAGTGACTACTTAAAACACATAAAGAATTTTCTTCTATGTTATCTTTATATTAATTTTGGGTCCATGGATTTCTGTTACTATTATTGTCTTTGTTATTGTTCTTAAAATATATATACAATGCATCATATAGACCTTTGAATTTTTATGTAACTTTATAAAAACACCTAAGACAACGGTTCACCGTTGACTCAGTAATGTTGCTGTATACGGAATTCTAATTGAATGTGTATTTTCATACAGATAACTCACGCACTCAAAGTTGGGTTTAAATCCATGTATTGGGAGGCTTTGCAAACCCATAATTCATGGACACAAATCACATCGAAACCCAGAACAACAAAAGTAACTCACACAAATATTTCTTTTTGGCAACCACTGGCACAGTAAAACCAATTCAACTAACAAGTTAAGCTATTTTTGCCAGAAATGATGATGATGTGATATGATTCAGTCTTCATACGCGAATATCAAACAAATCTATCATAATCGGATTGATAATCTATCTTCCTCTTACAATAGTTCTGTCTCATTTTCATTAATTACAGTAAATAGTGATTAAGTACTTGTGACTGGTAACTTGATTTTATCAAGCTTGACAGTAATAAATAGTGGAACAAATCTTAATTGCTTAATATTTTCCTTAATCTTTTGGCATCTTTGGTGCCTTATATTTAATCAGCAGTGAATAAATTATCATTTTATTAAAAAAAACCTTTAATAACCATAATCTTTAAGAACCTACTTCACACGTTATTTGTAGTCTTGTACTTCAAACAAACTGTTGTATTACTTACATCGCCTTACCATTCATCTGAGAATATTTAATCAAATCAATTCATCATGGCGCTGGCCCGTACTTATACAAATCCATAAACCTTTCTACATTACTCACAAACAAAAATTATGAAAGCTTACTCTAAAAAACGAGTTTCGATCGCTGATCAAACTAAAGCTACCAAAGAAATACCAAAAAATATCCTTAATCACACGCACATCTTTACATATTATATACCTCACACACTAAATATTCATTCATACATACACATTATTAACAAACAACGAAATATTTATACGAATTTCGTCATTCAAAGAAAAGCATTGTAATTTAAATAATATATAAATGAGGTATTTATCTCTTAGAACACTTATCAGAGATACTTATCAGAGATACTTATCAGAGATCTTTAGAATTATTTAGTATATCCTTGAAAGGCTAAATCAGCACCTGACGCTTCTGACTCAGCTGACTTACTTGAGGTGTCTGACTTGTCTGATGCACCAGAAGCGCCCTGGTCATCATACTGAGTTAATGGGGTAAATCCTCCTTGCTCATAATTCAGTTTCTGAGATGGCTGATATCCTATTTGTGCATGATAAGGATCGGGCTGAACGTTTTCATATTGCGGCATTTTATAGGATTGTTGGCTGTAAGCCTGGTTAAAAATGTTGTTAGATTGCAATAGAGGAAGGTGCTGTTGGTCTAAACCTTGGATCCCTAAAGTGTACCCTACTTGTTCAGATTGGTGGACAGAAGGGTACACCATTTGTTCAGATTGAGGGCCTGAAGGGTACCCCATTTGTTGAGATTGGTGACCTGAAGGGTACCCCATTTGCTCAGATTGGTGTCCAGAAGTGTACCCCACTTTGTCAGATTGAGGGCCTGAAGGGTACCCCATTTGTTCAGATTGGTGACCTGAAGGGTACCCTATTTGCTCAGACTGGAGCAATTTTTGCGCTGCAGGATAACCTTCTTGCTCAGATTGGTACATTTGTTGGGCTAATTCGTAACCATGTTGCGCCAATGAGTAACCTTGTTGGCCTGATGAGTATCCTTGTTGGTTTGATTGGTATCCTTGTTGACCTGACTGGTACCCGTGTTGCCCCTGCTCATGGTACTGCCCTGAAAAAAGAGATAATCATTAATTAAATTACACTAAATTTATTCAGTTTGTATTCTTAATTATGTTACCAATAACATTGGCAATCCTAAAATAAACACTGTAAAGATCAAATATAACAGTAATGGTTATAATGTATTCGCGGCGTCTTCTATACATTTTTTATACATCCATTTTAGACATCTCGGAGCATTTGCATAAACTATTTTGCCGAATCATCGAGCAACAATAAAGGCTTGAATCGACCGATCACTGATTGGCTATTGAATATTGAGTTGAAGGTTCTTGCTCAATCTAAAAGATGGCACTACTTACAGCAATTTGGTTTTAAATCTATCTATGAATATTATCTTAACGGAGGGAAATATAAGTTTTCATGGTAAGTGAATGTTGTAAATTCTTATATGAGAATGGAATTTTTAAGAGATTTAGTAGATATGGATATTTTAAAGGAATTAAGTTTAACATAACGTTTTATAGTTTGGTATGATGACAGTGGTGCAACTTTAAATATAATTCAGAAT
Organism: Nycteola revayana; assembly: GCA_947037095.2. Lineage (NCBI taxonomy): Eukaryota > Metazoa > Arthropoda > Insecta > Lepidoptera > Nolidae > Nycteola > Nycteola revayana. Next base: position 16,739,437 of record OX344857.2, on the reverse strand, counting down.
TATGTTATCTTCACTCTTAACGTTCTGTTAACTGCTGCTATAATCACACTTAATTACATAATACCTAGTTTATAAACTTATTATATTGCTTTTATGCGCACAGTAAATAAGCAAAAGCCTCGTAGCTAATAAAAAGGCCGTCCGAAGATCATCGTGGACTAAATACTTGAAGGTTCTTTAAAGCAAATGCTAGAATTATAGATAATAATATTATTAAAGATTTTGATTCAAGTTTTCGCTCCGACAACACCAGGCAAAATATTTAAAGATCAGTAGAATATTTGCTGTATTCGTGCAATTTATACTGCGTAATGAGAATTTATTAGTGTTGAACTAGCAACCCTGCGTATTTTACACTTATAATGTTTTAATTTTCCTTTCCTATTCTTGAATAAAAGCAGCCTATGCTTTTACTGCCTACTTAAATACGGCCAATTGCGTTAATATGCGACTGTCATAATTATGCAAAAACGAAGCAAAACTTAGAAAAATCACGCAGTGTCATCGCAACGAGACTTTTTTACTTTTTCAGAGCCATAAATTGTAGACAACTAGCCAGTTTTGATTTGCGTTTAATCTAATAAATAGGCTCAATGATCTCTTTTATTGTTTTCTTCGCAATATATTTTTTATACAATAATTATTGCCTAGACAACCAAAAGAAAAATACCCGAATTGATTGAACGGTTTTGTGTTTTACATTTAACATGTTGTTATTAGTGGTTCGTCCATACGTATATAGATTATACTAACCATCATCAAAAATGCCAGCAGCCTCATTTTTGGCAATCATATCCAAACTCCTCAATATGGCTTCAGGAACAGGTGGTGGGGTTGGTAAGTGAGCCCCTTCAGCTCTGAATCCATTGGCATCAGCTATATAATTCACGGTGTATGTTTTGCCATCATCTCCGGTGTAAGAGTAACTGCCTTTGGCGACAGTACCATGCTCTTGGGTGACTCCACTTTCTTGAGCTTTTATGCCTGAAATATTGTATTTTTAGCGATTTAACAATACTGTCTGATAATAAACTCGTTTGTTGAATATCACAAATATACACAGAAACACAATATAATGGAAAGGCAATGTGTCTGTCTATTAACAAGCCAAGTGCGGCAGTTATAGTTAATAAAGAAATTAAAAGGCCAAAAAAGTACCTCAAAATTCAATTTAGTAACGAAAACTAGATAGATAATAATAATAATAATATTTTTCCATTCCGAGAGTTTTTTTTTTAATTTTTCACTCTATGGCATAAATCATTAGCGGTGATTATTGCATCGATACAGCGATGGCAAGTTATTTACTTAAGACTGCTGTCCGCGGGATCTTTTTTTTTTTTTTTTTTTCGGACGGACATATGTTGTTATCCAGGAGGCTTTTGCTACTTCACCGGGCATAGTCCGCGGGATCGTCTGCATGAAATATAATGGTTATATAAGCTATCTAATATTGAAAGCTTCGTCTTATAAAATATATGCCACATTTTTTTTTATGTTCTTATTAGTTACCTTAGTATTATATTAGTCAACCTCAGTAGCGTAGCAGTATTTTGGCTCGCATTAAATCTTGGAGGTCGTAGTTCAATCCTCACAGCGGACAGAAAATCTTTGTATAAGTTCTTTCCGAGTCTGGTTGGTTGAGGGACTACCATCCGTGCCTCGGGAAGCACGTTATCCGTTGGTCCCGATTGTTATAACATCATCTATAATAATCGTATATCAAGGAGCACGGGCAGCAGCGTCTCCTTGTGTGGTACAACATAATACTGCGGTACCAACCCGCCTGCCAAGCGTGGTTACTATGGCAAATACCCTCCCTCGGGAGGAGGCCCATGTTCAGCAGTGGATGTTGTGATGATAATGAGTAACTTAGTTGCAATTTAGTAAAAACCTGTTATTTTTCCCTCACAAACAGACACTTCATTTTGATTAATTTGTCTAGATGAAACATATTTTTGTCATTACGCAAAAATGTATCCTGTGTGTTTACTTACCATTTTCTGTCTCATACGCATAATTATAATTGTGTCCATTATTATTAAACTCGTACGCCAAAATCTTTGCTGTTCTCTCTCCCGATGGTCTAGCATTGTAGTTGTTATTATCGAATCCGCTGTAGTCTTGTGATTGGCTATTATATAATTCATTTTGCTGATGCTCGATCGCTGGTTGGTAGTTATCTGCTGACGTTAAATAGCTATTCGCTGATTGGTAGATGTGGCCAGCTGACGCAGCAGCAATTATGGCGGCGGCAATTGGTGCTAGCTGGAATGGATTTAAATAATAAATGTTAGTAAAGTAATAAATTATACATTGCCAATAACATGTTCTTTAGTTGAAATAATTTATGGAAATGCAGTGAAAATTCTTGTCCAACTGATGCTAAATCTTTTGATAAATATATTTTAATATCTTAACTTAGTCAGGTTTAAAATTTATCTGTAGTATTTCATATCATAACCACTTTGCACCAATATTAACTAATGTTCCCCTTAATATTGATTTATTTAGACATTTCCATGCCTGGATAAACTATACCAATAATTAACATACAACTGTTATTTACATACGAGTAAGTATGACAAGGGTCGTGGGTTCGAAAAAATCTTTGTGTAGATTCTAAGATTTCTTTCCGGGTCTGGATGATTGAGGAACTACCCTCTGTGCGTCGGAAAGCACGTTAAGACGTTGGTCCCCATTGTTACAAAATCATCTTTACCAATCGTAAACCAGGGAACGGACAGCACCATTTTCTGTTTGATACAACATAATACTGCGATCAACAATCCGCCTGGTAAGCGTGGTGACTATAGCAAAAACCTTCCCTCGGGAGGAGGCTTTTGTTCAGCAGTGGAGCACGGGCTGATGATGAAGTGTTTATAAGATACTTTTTATATTTTGTATAAGATACTATTTAACACGCGTAGCTCTGGTTTCCATGGTAACTTATATATTGCCTATTTTACTCCTAGACAATGAAGCTTCCTAATGGTGTAAGAATTTCTGATATCGGCTCAGTAGTTCCAGAGCTTAATCAATGCAAACATTCAAATCTTTTCTCTTTATAACATAGTATAAATTGAATCCTTAGGGGGTTTAATTTATGTTAAAACTTAATAATGACTATTTTAAAACCATGCTTATTTATAGTTATGCAAGGTTCTTGATCTCCGTATAATCATATTTAGTAAAAAATTGCTTAGTGTATTACGTTTTATATCAGCCTATTTTTCCCGCCCTATAGAAACTGGGTTCGATTCGCTTATATCGCTTATACTAATATTATAAAGCTGCAGAGTTTGTTTGTTTGTTTGAACGCGCTAATCTCAGGAACTAATGGGCCGATTTCAAAAATTTTTTCATTGTTGGATAGTCCATTTATCGAGGAAGGTTATAGGCTATATTTTATTACGAAGTTCCCGCGGGCACGGTAGCTAAGCGGGAGAAACCGCGCGCGGGAAGCTTGTTGTTTTATAAATTTTATTACTTAATCTTGGGCAACCATTTTCAAATCTTTTAAATTTTAAGTTAATTTTTAAGTTTTGGCATTTTATGAATTATGAACTAAATTTAAAATATATGGGTAATTGTAAAAAAGTCCTCAATGGCATTCCTTTTACGTTAAAAGGCGATTATGAAGCTTATAACGAGCAACCAATCCAAAAGTGTAAAACAATGCATTTTGCAAAAATTTCGCGTTGCCATGACAACTGAAATTAAAGCTACTATGATACTTTGCATCTATCTAGCAACAAGGAATATCATGTTGCTAAAGCCATGCATTACTTGACGTTTTTCAAATGATCGCTAATTATCTGCTCCGTAAACGCTGTCGCATCTTTGCGTAATCTCACTGCCGGAAGACAATTATAACAGTATTTTTACACATTTCACTGAATTCACAACAACGGAACCAACAAAAATTATGCTCCAAGCATTTTTTCAGCACCACAAAAACTTTCACTGTCCGAAAAAATCTAGATTAAATCTAAGATGATGGTTTTAATTTTGAATAATTACTACTCTCACTTTTAACTAGAAAACGTACCAGTTTCATGTCGTTAGTTACAAATGTACTGTTTGTTAGGACACGTGGCTAACGAATGAATAAAAAAATTCTTTCATACGTTTATATAGCAAAACATTTCCTTGCGCCCGTAGAAATATTAACTCACATATCTGATTAAAATTATACTGAAACTGTGGACTTGAAACTTTTTTTAGTACTTCTTTCTGTGAGTACCTATCTCTTGAAACCGATGCGCGCCATTTGTCATTAGAGGGTAAAGGAAAAAGATGAGAGGATCGAATATATAGTAAGATCTTGTTTTCACTATATCTGGAAGTATTGCTTTGAAACGACACCCCATGCCAAACTTATTTTTAAAGATTGCTACGGTGGCTGGTTCATGCTACCGATTCGTGTTCTCAATCCGTATAGTTAATTCAAAATAAAGTTAATCCAAAGTCTTAAGCATACTCCGCAAAATTAGAGTAGTTGGAAAATATAATTTTATGCTGATATAATTAAATGCTGGGATTTGGAATTGGGATGACTCGTTCACACATTTCTAAGAAAAATCTTTGTAAACAATCAATTTATAAGTTTATTAATTTTACAAAAAACTACTGAGTTTTTGAACAGTGTTTTTCAAGCTGCTCGCTAGAAAAGAAACAACGACCCTGAACTATTTCATATTTTATGGAAGAAATGATTTTTAAAGTTGGAATCTAAATATAAGTATTCTTAATTAAGTTATTAAATACCCTAAGTCTACAGTTACTGTAGTTATTGTTTTCAATCCGATTCAAGTGCGTATTGTTAGGTAACCAGTAACGAGATGCGCCCGCCTGCTGAACAACTGGAGCAACTGCAGAGTTACAGATGTAATAGAGTTGTCGTGATACTAAAACTGACCAATGTTTAATCATAATTAGACAGAGACAGGGAATATCTATATCTCTCTCTACATCCTGTAAAAAAATACTGACAACTTGTTGCAATTATACATTTTGTTTGCATGGCGTATCGTAGGTAAAATAAAATATAGTAATAAGTTTTTATAACATTAAAGGTGTCAGACTTTTCGCAAATTCTCTAAAAAAAGGTGTTCATCTTAATCGGGATCGCTCTTGACTGCGGACATTGACATCATTGTAGGTCTATCCTTGTGACACATTTGACGGCTCGCCACCACTCCTGCCTGACGGTTGCTCGTCTAGCGCACTCGTGTAACTAAATATATTTTATTCAGCTTTAAACGTATAAGTATATTTTTGTCTTCTAACATACCTGTATTGCTGTTTTAAATACTTTACAGGTTACATGACTACACATCAAGTAATGATATGTAGTGCATATTATAATAAAATTTGTTATGTACGTAATAATAAGTAAAGGTACACATTAAATTTTACCCTTACATAATGTTAAATAAACTGTAGAATTGATTAAATTCATAATATATTCGTTTTTTTATTAAATGAAACGTAATTTTATGAGATGGTTGTGCTATGAATCAATCATTTTTTTATCCAGCCATGTCTAAAAGTTGGTAGCTCTGCTTACCAGTAACTATATTACGAATGAACTAATAACGGGTGTTCAACCTCTCGATATATTTGTAACTAATTATAATTAATGATAACATTGTTTAAATATTATTATATAAGGAATCACTGATCCATTTTAGATCAATGGTATTAATTAGGTTTTGTAAGAGATATGCGTTAATTAGTATTTTGAAGTCAATATTTCAGGTTTCGGCTCGTTCTATAAGGTCCATAAATCTTAAGTTGTGCCTTTATCACCGAATCCATGGTAAAAAAAAATAAGTTTTGTTATATCTCTATACATAAATTCCGGATATTACCTACATACTACCTCGTGCTTATATCCTAATAACATTAAAAACGCGAAAGGTTTGGTGAAAGTCTTGATGTATCGAAATTTGTTACTCTTTCAGGCAACCACTATTGGACTCTGCCAATATTTTGCATATTCATCGTTTATGCGCTGGATCGGATCAGATAGCTGGAAACGGTCACTTAACGTATCAGACCTACACACTAACAGCTACGCTACGGGAATCGAACATCTGTCGGCACTAAGCCTAGATTCTCGTATGGTTTCCGGCTTAGAATAGATCATTCCGTGTCCGTGACGTGATTAAGGGATATTGCCATAATCACCACACTCGGCAGGCGGATTGTATAACGCAGTAAGTAGGTAACCTTGAGCTGCAGGAGGAGCTCGTTGGCGTAGTGGGAGACGATCTTTCGATCCCTCCGCCCACCCGCTCCGCAGACGGCGTGTTGGCCGTCGGTGGCGGGCCGAAACCCGCCGCCTACCGCCCTAGGGAGCGGCGCCCATGGGCTCCGCGCCCTTCGAGGCTAACGCATGAGAAGTAGGACGCCTCTACACTCCGGGCGTCCCTATAATTGGGAAAATGGGCCCATGGGCCTCGCTCCCTTCGAGGCTGACCCATGAGGAGTAGGGACGAATCAACACTCCGGCCGTCCCTATATTTGGGCAAATGGGCCACTGTAAGTGTGGCCCAGGAGATCCCATATTGGCCGCGGGTGCTGTCGGGGGGCCGGATTGCTCGTGAGTACCCGGCCCCCGCCTCCTCTCCTCGTGGTATGAGATAGCATACCACGCTATGGAGAGAGCGAGTCCCACATATCCCACCGCCAGTGCGCAAATACGCTGCAGTGGCGGTGGGAATGCGTAAATGCATGTCCCCAGGCCAACAAAAAAAAAATGGTAACCATCCATCCAACCAAGGTGCCTATCCATCAGCTGTATGTGCCTTAGTCGCCTCTTACGAGATATATGAAAAGAGATGGCGTGATCTATTCGTGTTAACCCACACCGAGCTAGTTTTGAGTAATCAGCCGTTATATAGGAAATAAGCGATAAACATTTTTGTATTCTAGAATATTCTGCGGTTATTTTTTAATTAAATGGATTGCACCATCGCAAAACCTATGCTCTAAAGCGTCAGACTGCCTTCATAACTCAATATCCGATTTAATATCATTTGTTATTAATGAGATAAAAGACTTTGTTATCTAACAACTATTCATGATTGGACTGTGATAGATATGTATATTAAATCAATGATTACTTTTGTAATGTATGTGTGTCATGATCTGATTTCCGTTGTCTTTATTTCGTAAGACATTCAGCATTTTATAATATAGACTGAGCATGACATAGACGGGGCATGAAGTAGTGTCCACACCGGGAACAAGCTCCCCAATCAATTTCCACGGGCTTCCTGCGATCTTTATTAGGTCATCAGTCCATTGTCCATCGATGTGTTTGCCAGTTTGATGTCTCCACTCGAGAACCATTATTTTCGACGGCCGTCAATAAGCAGAGCTATGTGCCCTGCCCATTGCCACTCCAGCCGGCTAATCTGATAAGGTATGTCAGCGACCGTCCTACTGCGGATCTCGTAATTTTTTATATGAGCCGCAGGGAAATGCCGAGCATAACTCTATATTCCAATTATTATTGCTATAATATATGTTAAATAACAATTATATAATTAATATTATTTTTTAAATAATTACACAATTTCAGGGTATAATTTTATATTTATTTCCCAAGTTAGTAAATTTGCAGCATAGTAAATTTGAAGCTTTCAATTCTATAGCATTATTTTCAGCATTGTAAAGAAACTATTTTTTATTTCAATAAATACATACATAACCAACTTACAATGGAAAAACGGTCTAAAATAAGGAGTTCATTAAGATTTTATATCTATCTTAGACGTAATTGTGCTTGCATTGACCTTCAAAGTTGTAGGTAATGTAATAATGATCTTCAAAGTTAAACTTTCAATGTAATTATTCACAGAAATAATCAATTCGTAAATATTCATAACATTACCGTAACAATATGAATATATGTTTAAATGTTTTGAACACTATATGGAAACGTTTACCTTATACTATATTTCAAAATTGAGATTTATAAAATTCGTCCCTCTTAGAGACGTGTTACAAAGAGATTAAAGGCGGAAACATATTGTTAAAACGCGACGCGACCTGATAAAACGCGACGCGTGTTGAGTCGAATCAAATGTATTAGTTTTCTATAGACCAGAATCACACAATGAACACGTCGCGTCGCGTCGGGTGTATAAAAAATAAATTTCGATGACCGGCTGTGGTTCCACCGTAGCATAATTGGTTAAGGCATTAGGGGCTTTACCTAAAGTGCAGGTTCGAATCCTGCCGGTGGTCGAATTTTATTAATCTCAATTTTGAAAAATATGAATTATTACAAAATTCATTTCGTCTGATTTATTCAAATTCATTGTTTTATGTCATAAGGTCAGAAATTAAGCATACGGTCGGCGTGATGGAGTTCGGTCTATAGTACTTACGTGCAGACGTACAGTAAACAGTTTAAAATTAAACAAGTCACGTTTGTAATAGATAAACCCCGTAATGTCTTCCTCATGGTGACTAAAGGATATACAGCTGTTGGAAAATTTCATCATCATCATCGCCCCGTATAATGTCCACTGATGAACACAGGCCTCCTCCCGACGGAGGATTTTAGCCATAGTCATTGGCAGGCGGATTTATGAACGCTATATTATTTTGTAACACACAGAGAAACGCGCGTGTGGCCCGTTCCTTAGTATACTTTTTTTTAGATTTTATTCTTTATCATATGTTTATTTTCCATTAATAAATCTACTTACGGTGTCGGTATATTATATTTAAGAGTATAATATGACAAAGTAAGGCACATCTTTAAATTTAAAACATGAGCTACGGAGATGATATCGGACAGTACGTTTAGTTATATCAGAATTTTTCAATCAGTCAAATCTTGACTCGGGGGGTCGCCAGCAGAAAGCTTTGTCAACTCACGTAGTGGGTATTTTTTAATACTCTCACATCTAATAAAAAAAAACATTAACGTACCTAGTCTATTTAATTATTTATTTGACAATTTTGCAACCTGACAAAGGTTTCAAAAGATTAAAAAACACTGAGGTATATTATATGAGGACAACCTCCGTAGTGTAGTGGTATTTGGCTTGCTTTACATCTGAAACCTTTGTGTAGATTCTAAGATTTGTTTACGGGTCTGGTTGGCTGAGGGACTACCCTCCGTGCCTCGGAAAGCCGTTGGTCCCGATTGTTATAACATCATCTAAAATAATTGTATAAATTGGAACGGGCAGCAGCGTTTCCTTGTGTGTTACATCATAATACTGCGGTCACCAACCCGCCTGCCAAGCGTGGTGACTATGGCAAATACCCTCCCTTGGGATTAGGTCCATGTTCAGCAGTGGACTTTGTACGGGCTGATGATGATGATGATTATAAATATAATACTTTATATTAATGAGTAAAAACGACGTGCATTAATTAATGATGTTGTTTCATAAATAACTTGATGTAATAATTATGATTTGTATACACAATTCACATAATTACATAAACTGTTTGTATTTTAAATTTAGTGTTGCATTAAAACTGTTCAGTTTATGGTTTAGGAAGTAAAAGTGAGGTTCAGAATGCGTTAAACATGCTTCTTGCTAGACGTTTATAAGTCTCGTTAGAACTAAACTAATTGTTATTGTTAAACTAATGACTGCACCGGTAGCTCAGTGGTTACGGTAGTTGCTTCTGAGACCTTCTGAGTTCTGGGTTCGATTCCTACCCGGGACAATTATTTGTGTGAACCACAAATAGTTGTTCTGAGTCTGGGTGTACTTCGTGTCCGTGAAATGTATGTTTGTCAAAAAAAAAAAAAGTATAATTGTTATTTATACATGTAATAAAACTGTTGGAGGTTATACTCTGTACATTGAAGATATTAAAAAAACTAGTCAAGTGCGAGACGGCTCGCGCACGAAGGGTTCCGTACCATTTCCAAGCTTCTACCCGTTGCCGTTATTAATATCGAGCAAACAAGGCAAAAAAGTTTGTTGTATGGGAGCCCCCCTTGAATATTTATTTTATTTTAAGTAATAATACATCATCTGTGAAAATTGTAACTGACTACTAGTCAGACAGCTAGTGACAGACAGACAGACATTTTTTTTTCGGGCGGTCTTATTTATTTAGCCCTGAGGCTTTTGCTACTTCACCAGGCATAAAGGCGAGAAGAGCTCCAGCCTAGATAAATGATTTAAACACTTCAAACTAAGCAACCTGCGCAAGAGGGCGTCCCCTGTGGGACTTGGACCTCGGCTCAGGGCGGTCGCTGACGGGGACAGACAGACAGCGAAGTCTTAGTAATAGGGTCCGCTTCGGGTACGGAAGCCTAAAAATGGACGGAAGTCTAGAAACTGGTCAATGCAATGCACCGGTGGCTCAGTGGTTACGATAGTTGCCTCTGAGACCTGGTGTTCTGAGTTCGATTCCCACCCGGGACAATTATTTGTGTGAACCACAAATAGTTGTTCTGAGTCTGGGTGTTCTTTGTGTCCGTGAAATGAATGTTTGTAAAGTCCCCCGCGACACAGGGATTTATTTCCCTAGTGCGGGAGTTGTCTTTTTTTAAAAGTGAAAGTGAAAAAATAAAACCAAGGCAAAAAATTCAATTTAATTCAGTGTAACAGCCAGTAATAACAACACTGATGGTTTACGGTGGCTGCTATCTGATACCTGCCCGGCTAGCATAGGCAACGCGACTCGAGTCGACTCTACGGTGGCCGACCAATCACATTGCAGAAACGCACTGTCACGTGACACTTTCTGCAATCGGTCGGCCTCCGTAGAGTAGTCGCGCTGCCTATGCTAGCCGGGCTGGTGTCATAGGTTCGGTTCCCAGCCGGGACCATGTGAACCACGAATAATGGTTCTGAGTCTGCTTCTATCTGCTTTGTATTCGTGAATTTTATATTTGAAAAGCCCCCGCGGATCAGGGATTAATTAAGAAAATGGGGTAAAAGAAATACGGTAGTAGGGGTGTATACAATAAATGTATAAGAAATATAAGATTACTTAAGAAGCTGACTTGCGAGCACATATGTACTTTTTTTAATTAATTTTTTTGTGGTCCGGGGAGAAATGCTCTTACGCATTCCCTCCGCCACTGCAGCGTATTAGCGCGCTGGCGGTGGGATATATGGAACTCACCCTCTCCATAGCGTGGTATGCTAACTTATACCACGAGGAGAGGACCCTACACCACTAAAACCCCCCGGACACTCCTTCGATCCGCCGTTGACTGGGGCCGGGCACGATTAAGCAATCCGGCCCGAGCACATACGTCCTGAGCAGAGGGCTAATCTCTTTAAATCGGTGGCCGTAGCCGAAATTGGCGAGGACTAAATAAATGGGTGATATAAATAAGCTTTGTTATTATTTACAAGCCTTGTAGTCTCTCCTTGCAGCAAGGTTCAGTCCCATATAGTTATAACATAATAAATCTAATATTACCAACGAATACACATAATAATACCAACTCTTAAAACTATTAACTAAATATCGTTGACTTAAGAAAACATCTATGGTATTGTGGACCTTGGGCGATGGTGAGCATGCATAATATTCCCATAACTTCTCGTTTTTGTTACATCAAACAGCATAGGTATTATAATGAGACTTGGTTACACATATTCTTTTTTTTTTTTTTTTTTTTTTTCTTTTCTTTTTCTTATAAAGACAACTCCCGCACTAGGGAAATAAATCCCTGTGTCGCGGGGGACTTTACAAACATACATTTCACGGACACAAAGTACACCCAGACTCAGAACAACTATTTGTGGTTCACACAAATAATTGTCCCGGGTGGGAATCGAACCCAGAACACCAGGTCTCAGAAGCAACTTCCGTAACCACTGAGCCACCGGTGCAGTCAAATTATGTCATATTATGTCAACTGGCATAATAACCGTTTAGTTGAAAGTACCTTTATGAACAAAAGATGCAATGTTCAATACAACTTGACCTCTGGCTTACATAATCTTTGTCAAATTTTCATAACAACCCATACTTCACGACATAGTATAAAACAAAGTCGCTTCTCGATATCCGTCTGTATGAATGGTTAGATCTTTAAAATTACGCAACGGATTTTGATGCGGTTTTTTTAATAGATAGAGTGATTCAAGACGAAACCTTTTATGTAAAATACATCAGCATTGTATCCGTGCGAAGCCAAGGCGGGTAGCTAGAATGATATTAATCAATGTCCCATCTGACTTGACACACCGAATTTACGTGACACTAACTTCTTAATCCTGTAATAAGATTATATTTCAGTGCGGGACGAATATGTTTCCAGAAGATGGTGAATCTTTTATCACCCCTCTTGGTTTGTAGGAGGTTCACCGTCCTCTGGTAACTTTAAAAGGGCACGTGGAGCCATAAGTTTGAGAAAGCCTGCTATAGACGATGTTACGTTGGTTGCTCTCAGCCTTGAAGACGACGTTAAGTATTAAATTTATGATATAGTAGTGCGATCGAAATCCTAAATTATTAATTTGTAGGTGTTAAAATATTACTTTAAATTATTTTTTTATTAAAACATTCCTTATTAAATAATCTCCACAGTTTAGTGATATAAGAACCTCTTTAAGTGTCGAAGTTGATGTGCTCGTTTTCGGGAAAAATCTAATATATAAAATTCTCGTGTCACAGTTTTCGTTGCCATACTCCTCCGAAACGGCTTAACCGATTTTGATGAAATTTTTTGTGCTTATCCGGTATCTATGAGAATCGGCCAACATCTATTTTTCATCCCCCTACATTTCATTTTCAGACAAAGTTAGGGGTAGATTAGAGGTAGGTGTAGGGTAGGGATAGGGTAGAGGTAGGGGTAGGGTAGAGGTAGGGTAGGGGTAGTGTAGGGTAGGGGTAGTGAAGGGTAGGGGTAGTCTAGGGTAGGGGTAGTCTAGGGTAGGGGTAGTGTAGGATAGGGGTAGTGTAGGGTAGGGGTAGTGTAGGGTAGGGGTAGTGTAGCGTAGGGGTAGTGTAGGGTAGGGGTAGTGTAGGGTAGGGGTAGTGTAGCGTAGGGGTAGTGTAGGGTAGGGGTAGTGTAGGGTAGGGGTAGTGTAGGGTATGTATCGATTGAGGCAGTACGAAGTCTGCCGGGTCAGCTAGTACTTTTATAAAATAAGTTAATTTCTAACAGATTTGTTCAGGTTAATTTCTGTCAATTTTATACAAAGCAATGGAGCGTTGTTTGTATTAGAAAACTTTTATTATTTTTCAGGGTGGTGACGACAAAATTATTGTCATAAGTGAAAGTGATAGATTTTTTGACTAACTAGGGGACTAACCGACCAACTTCAAACGACCATACCAAGGTTCGTACCGGGTTGGTTCCAACTAGACCTGATACGAATCTTTGATTTTATACAATTTAATTTGCATCCAAGGAATCTAACTCTACGCTACCAAGCTTGTGTGGTTGTAGTGTGTTGCTTTAATTGAGCTTTGCGCACATTGCTCACTACAATCTGTTAGGAGCTTTTTGCTTACTTATAATCGTCCTTAATGCGAATTATGGATAAGCCAGACAATGCCGCCTTTATTAGCGTGCACCGCGCACGCTTCTACATCCTGCCCTCCTTCCGCTACCTCCTCCCTACTCTTATCCCAATTTATTTGTAGCAACACGCAACACGTCTTTTTCATCTATTCTGTCCTGTCAGCCGTCACTCCCTCCACTCCACTCCCTTTTCCTTCGTATCACTTCTCACTGAATCCGTCCATCTTTTCGTTGGCCTCCCTCTCCATCCATATACATTTAGTTTTTATATAATTCATACAGATTTCTTTACGTTAAAAATTTTCCATTTCAATGCAGAAGTTGTCTGCTATTCAAAAGTAAGTAAAAAATAAATCAGTTCAATTTTAGTTCAACATCTACTGCTGAACATGGGCCTCCTTTTAGTAGACCTTGGCAAGGTCATCATTTTTTTTCATGATTTCAGCCTTCGGACTTCCACGGCTGGACATAGGCCTCCCTCATAGATTTCCAGTTGCTACGGTTGGAGGCGGCCTGCATCCACCGTGATCCCGCGGCCTTTACCAGGTCTTCCGTCCATCTAGTTGGTAGACGTCGTACGCTACGCTAAGCCTAAAGCCTAAAGCTAAGCCAGGATCGCTGAGAGATATTGTGGTGATTGTGGTAATATCTCTCAGCGATTGGTGATCGCAGTTAGATAATAGGTAACAGAGAATGAGTCGTTTAATTGAAATGAATTTGTGAGCACTTGCACATCATAATATACTACTTAAACAAACATGTTTAGTGTAATTCAAAAAGTCTTTAACACTAACCTTTTGATATCCTATTGAAGAGATATCAAAATTTGATTAATGCGGTATTAGGCTCGTATTGTGTATAACGCCTAATAATAAGCGGGGATACACGACACATTTGATAAATCGATGTTATGTCTGATCGTAGCTGAATTGGTTTAATTGGATTAGAATGTTAAGAAACTGGTAGATATTTTGATGTATATTGTATCTGTTTCTCAATATTGAATAATATCGTGTATTATTTACAGAGCGTGTATATAGTGATCCTCTTAACCTACCTTGCGAAGTACATTCATAATTACGAGGTATGTGAACTAATGTGAAGGGAGACAAAAATAGAGAATTAAGGCAGAGAAAACTTTTGCTACCAGACCCGTGCGCGGTTTCAGCCGCGTAGATCCCGTTCCCGTGGGAACTTTAGCTTAGCCTATGACATTAACAAATGACGTGGCTTTCTTTTCGTAAAAGAATTGTCAAAATCGTTTTCGTAGATTACCCCCTACAACGTCACAAATTTACAAACATTACCTCTTTATAATATTAGTATAGTATATGACAACATCCGTAGCGTAGCGGTATTTAACTCGCTTAAAATCTCAGAGGTCGTGGGTTCGATTCCCACTCCGTACAGGAAATCTTTGTGTAAATTATAAGATTTCTTTCCAGGTCAAGTTCATTGAGGGACCACCCTCCGTGCCTCGGAAAGCACGTTAAGCCGTTGGTCCCGATTATTATAACATCATCTATAATAATCGTATATCAAGAAACGGGCAGCAGCGTTTCCTTGTGTGGCACAACATAATACTGCGGTCACCAACCCGCCTGCCAAGCGTGGTGACTATGGCAAATACCCTCCCTCGGGAGGAGGCCGAATCAGGCCGATTCAGCAGTGGACGTTAGTCGGGCTGATGATAATAATAGATTATATACAGCCAGCCTTCCTCGATAAATGGGCTATCTAACACAGCAAGCGCGTTTAAGTAAATGAACAAACTCTTCAGCTTTATATATTAGTTTAGATGAAGTTTATAATTAAATTTAGCCTTTGTTACACCTGGATAATGTAGCTTTCTAATAATGAAAGAGTTTTTGAAATCGGTCCACTTGTTAGGAGTATTTGCAATGGAGACATACACACAAATAATCCACACTTTGATCTTAATAATATAAAGAAATATAAATTTAAAAGCTTTCAATTTACGAAAAAAATCTATTAATTAAGCAATCCAAAAACTTTATCGCCCACAATAATAATGAACACTAATTACAAAAATAAAAGAAATATATGAGTGGGCGATATAATGGATGCTACTATTCCTTTAATAAAACTAGTAGTTATATAAAATTATTAATTAAAAATGCAGCTTACGCACTCAGATAATAAACAACTGTTTTACAGCGAATAAGCATCTTAACTAAAACATCTGGCTGTAAAAGCAACTATAACGTTATGTCGTGAAATTAAAAAGTTTGTTGATAAAGTAATTAAAGGCTGAACAGATAGTTAAATACTACACAAAATACATTACACAATAGATACGAGTAGGTATATAAAGTTTCGCATACAATTTCTATTTTGATTTTGTTTTTTTGATTAATTTAGTCGTTTTTATTACTATTATTATATATATTTTATGTATTTAATATGTATTTATACAATACATTTATGCCTCTAATGTTGAAAATAAAAATGATCGTCAGAAATTTTATATTTTATTGTTATGTATCGTACTGTTATAATGGATATTGCAAGATTAAATGCCTTAAAAAAAAAGAAATTATTTATTTAAACTATTATTAATAACAAAATAAAAGGAATTAGAAGATGTGTGGCTCTGAGCGCGAATCTGGAGAGACTAACTCAATAACATGGTTGATTGAATGCACTTGCTTAAAAGTGCTAAATTTATATTTTGACTTTCATTAAGGATTAGAACAATACCTTAGGTAGATAAGGTACAATAAAATTACAATTTCTGACTACAACTTTTTCGCTATATGTTTTTATTTGTTAATAGGCACCTAACATTTTAAGCAACTCTTTGGGGTAAGAAAACTGACAATCTAGCAACATTTAGAAAAATGACTAGGAGTTTTAAAGATTTAAGCATACATAGGGACAGAGAAAGCGACTTTGTCTTATACTAAGTAGTGAAGCATAGAATGTCCCACGCTGTTTCACCAATATAAATCCCGTTCCCTTGGGAAACTCGCCTTAAAATATAAAATACTAGCTAACCCGACATACGTTGTCCTGTCTTATCTAAAACTCTAATTAAATTTTTAATATAAGTCGTGATAGCTCTGAACTTTAAATGCTTGTGTTACGAGTGGGTTCACGTTGGTAGTGCAATGGGTGGGGTTCGAACCGGCGACCTAAAGATCACAAGTTGGACGCCCTATCCATTGGGCTACGGCCGGCACGGTACCGTATAACTAAGAGCAGCACGCATTCTGTCAATGTTATGCCAAAACCCATAAGATTTAGTATCCCATATTGAATGATGTAGTTCTATAATATTGTATTGTCTCCATGTATGTAAAATATTTTATGTATGTTAATTAAATAGTACCTTGACGGTATTTATTTCATTACGAATGCTTACAACTTCATTGCACCTACCAGTTTGTCTCTGCACCACCCAATGGTTGACTGGGGGAGAATGCCTTTGGCATTAAGTCCGCCTGTGTACAGTTTTGTGCTAAAGATTTAAATAAATATATAAATTACACTTAAAAAGGTTTATATTGTTAAAAACGCTAAGGTTACATTAGAAAACGAAATATGGTAGTTAAGTATTCTAAATTTTTTTTAATTTTCCACGCAATTTTCTTAGATAAGATAGCCTGTGACACTCCCAAATAATGTGGATTCAATTGGTACAAGAGAAATAAGGTTTCTACATCTAACTATGAAAGGCGTGTCTAAATTAGTACTAGGTATTGTTTGGGACAAACAAAAACTAAGACAAAATAAAACATTAAATTTGCTATCTACCAGTGAAAATCCCATCACAAGCGGTCCAGCCGTTACTGAAATACATATGGTTCTTTCGCGATACCGACTCGTTGTTGGCCGGTTTTTTATAGAAACGTTCTGTCATTTAGATCAGTTAGCGCGTATTGTTAAGATTATTCTAGATATTATAAGTATATTAAATCCAGAATAATGATCTAAGTTTTGATGCAATATTTTTGCATTAAAACTTTACCCAACATTTCACAATAAAAACAACCATAACACTAATTTTAATTGCAATGTTGAAATAAAACAACAATTAATTAAACATCATCAATATTGAGATTTTATTGCTTATCCTATAATACAAATGGCACTGTACAGTATTTTGTTTCTTTCTTCATATCTCTTGTATTTACTACTAGTTCTTGCAAGACTTTTTTCTTGTCTCTACTAATTAGTAGTATCGGTTGGGGTAGCGGTTGGGGAAGCGGCGGAAATAAGGGTCGACGGGGTTGTAGTATTGGGCGGATACACCAGTTGGATTATTGATGCCACGGTAGCTTCCTGAAAAGAGAAAGAAAATATGTTAAAAGTATTATATCTCTGTTTAGAAGAAGCTTAGAGAAGAACATGTTATAACACATACTTATAGGAAAATTTAAATAATTATTGGGTGACAAGCGGTCGGCATTCGACCATTATTTAAAACAATATAAGCATTTTTTATTCCTCTAATTTCTGATTCTGGTTGGTTGAGGATCGAGGTTACCCTCTGTGCTTTGGAAAGCACTTTAAGCCGTTGGTCCCGATTGTAATAACATCATCGTATACCAGGCAACAGGCATTATGTACAGAATACTGCGATCACCAACTTGCCTGCCAAGTGTGGTGGCAACACCCCCTTAGAGTCAGTCCCACGTTCAGAGGAAGTTAAACGCTCTGATGATGATGATCATGATGTATGTTTGCGTGCTTTTGTATGTTATTTGATTATTTACTAGCAACCCGCCTCGGCTTCGCACGGGTACAATGCTGATATATCATACATATAAACCTACCTCTAGAATTACTCTAACTAATTAAAAAAACCGCATCAAAATCTGTTGCGTAGTTTTAAAGATCTAATCATACATAGGGACGGACAGACAGTGGCAAGCGACTTTGTTTTATACTTTGTTTGATTTCCAATAATTTGGTAGGTTATTGGGGTTGTTTCGTTGAAAAGTAAGTTTATTATTATTTATTAATCGACTAGACAAGGTTAAAACGTAACAGAGAAGCGTTACCATTAACGGAGCAATTCTGCAAGCATTCTGACATTGTTTTCAAGTTGGTATCATAGATTGGAGTTTCAGCATTTTATAAGTAAGTGTTAGTTTATATTCGCTACTTTGAGTTGTATATCGGTTCACATAGAAATAATTTACATTTACTCTTTGTTAAAACAATACTGCCGGCATCGGTTGCTGAGGTGTGTGTGATAGTGGTGAGAACGACACAGCCTCGGGGAAGGCCTAATTCAGGAATGCAGTTAAATCGACTGATGATGATAAATAAGGTTCACAAAACATTCAAAGATTAAAACTCTGTTAGTAAATTTAGTAGCCAATAATTTATTAGTAATAATTAGCGTATTAGTTCTGGTCATTCATTTTTGGTTTAAACTTATGTTTTGTTGCGAATTTTTGGTGTCAACGTTTCTTATTGGATTTTTGTGTGTGCTAACCACTTATTCTGTACCATTTCTAGGCATAATTCCAAGTACTTCCAAGTGCCATCAATGGGGTAACAAGCTATTTAGTCACAACTATCCACATATTGGAACAAAATTACAAAAATTGGGAAGGTGGTTCAAGAAATTGTCTTGAACCGTCGTCATAACAGTTTTTTGTATTTGACGTGGGAGAACTGCAAAACAAAGTGATCAAGGTAAGATTAGAATTATAAACGACTAGCTTCCCGCGCGCGGTTTCGCCCGCGTAGCTTTCCTCGATAAATGGGCTATTTACAACTGAAATATTTTTTTAAATTGATCCAGTAGTTCCTGAGATTATTTCGTTCAAGTAAACAGACAAACTCTTCAGCTTTATATATGTAGTATAAGATAAGATTTTGTGCGTAGTAATATATAAGTCACACATAAATTATTAAAATAATTATGCTTTATTCTTCATCAGCCCATTTACGTCCTCTGCTCAACATCCTTTTATCAGACCTTGGCAAGCCACGGTCATTGAGTAATATTTCCATAATCACCACCCTTGGCAGGCGGATAAGTGATCTCAGTAAGAGGGTGAGTCCTTGAGCTAATAGATGCTGCTGCCTAACCATAAGCTGTATCTCCCTTAGTCACAGAAGAAATAGGGACTAACGGTACAAGGAGATACTTTATAATTACTTATATACTGCCAAAAGTACATATTATGTACAAAGTGATATTGCTTCAAAATTCAAAATTGAGATTAATAAATTTAGATCACCGGCAGGATTTGAACAAGGTATAGTCCCTAATGCCTTCACCATTCGGCCACGAATGCCACGATGGAACCCAACCAGTCGTCAAAATTTTTCCTTCTCTTTTATAATATCTATCGCGTATACTTAGGGCCAATTTACCAATCATCAGATAAATAATAATTAGACATAAAATTAAATTTTCACAGATCTTCTGTCAAAAATATAATGTACTCCTCGGATAATTTGTATCTTAATGAAAACTCGGCCCTTAATCAATTATACAAATTCATAGATAAACACTCTAACGGTAACTTTAAATTCCAAACTTACCGTCATCGAAGATTCCGGCGGCTTCGTCCCTAGCGTTAGCAGCCAGTGACTTGGCGATGGCTTCAGGGATCGGTGGGGGGGTTGGGAGATGGGCTCCTTGAGGCTGGAACCCGTTGGCATCAGCTGTGTACCTCACAGAGTACGTTTGACCATCATCTCCAGTGTAGGAGTAGCTGCCAGCTGCTTGGTTGCCGTTCGCTTCCACTCCAGTTTGCTCGGCTTGAATACCTGAAAAGATTTAATAGATTCAGTGAGATATTGAGTAGTGAACCACTGTAGTCGCCAATAATTTATAGCAAGTTTCATCTAAATCTATCAATCCATCCATTCATTTTACACTTCTAAATTTAATTTTGCAGTTCATTGGTGACAGACCTGTCAGTTGCAGTAAGACCAATGATCATATTCATCATCAGACCGTACAACGTCCACTGCTGAATATGGGCCTCCTCCCAAGGGAGGGTTTTTGCCAAAGTCACCACACTTGGCAGGCGGATTGGTGACCGCAGTATTATGTTGTAATACACAGGAAAACTCTGCTGCCCGTTCCCTGGACCAACGGCTTAACGACCAGACCCGGAAAGAAATGTTAGAATTAACACAAAGATTTCTTGTCCGGTGTGGGGATCAAACCCACGACCTCCGAGACTTAAAGCGAAGCGAAATAATAAAAACTAATTTCAACTTTCAGCAACTCACAAGTTACATAAAACATCCAAGTACTTATGACAACATCTATCAACATTCCCAAAACTTGCGAGTTCATTGTAAAAATAGCGAGTAATACACAATAAGTTTGCTATCTAGACTTTCAAAACACAAGTTAATCGGGTGATGTAGAAAGACATCAGTTTATGAGATAGCAAAACAACTCAACGGACCTAGAAATGAATTTAGTCATTGTGTTATACGGGCTATTTTATAGGAAAAAGAATGAGGTTTCTGTGAAAGAAAATTTGAGGAAAATCCCAAAAAAATACACACACAATGGGCGACGTTCGACACGAATCTTTCAATACAATTAAAAGTAACTACACTTTCATACAACCTCCGTAATTAAATTTTATAATTTATTTTTGGGTCCAGTTAGCTAAGTTATTGCCTTCCGTGGTTTGGAAAGCATGTTAAGCCGTTGGTCCCGATTGTAATAACATCATCTTTAACAACTTTATTCAGAAAACGTAATGCAGCTTTTCCCTGTGTGTGTTATAACATAATACTGTGGTCAAAAACCTACCATAGTCCTGCCTGCCACGCATGGCAGGCAGGGCTATGGCAAAACCTTTCCTCGGGAGGGTTTTTTTTTCCTCATTAGAATGCTACGTTATCCAGGAATAAAATTGGCTATTTAATTATGAAGTTTCCATGGAAACCGAGCGTTGGGAGCTATTTTAAATAATTTAATTTTCCCAACTTATCAAGGTAGTATGCAAAAACTCGATTTAGACCAATAACACGTACTGAATCATAGTTAGTAATGCACTAAGTTACTTCGCAACAGTAATTTGTAAGTGCCACTTGTAGGCGATACAATAAACATTAACAGCGTATGTTTATTATGTTCAGCCCATCTCATGAATATTGTATAGGTTTTAATGTATTCATGAAATACATATGAAGCTAAGTAAGTCTTAAGTGCTACGAAATTGTTTCTCAACTTATGCAGTTATTTGTAACAGTCATGTTAAGATTTGATAATATGCATGTAAGCATTACGATAAACAAAATAAAGTTGTATATGGCTCAAAATTAATATCGTGCTAATTTTATCATATTCTAATAGTAAGTTTACGAGTTTGATTCCCGGATTAGGCGAATAAAATTCATGATCTCAATTTTAGTAATCATCAGCCCGTACAACGTCCACCATTAAACATGGGCCTCTTCCCGAGGGAAGGTTTTTGCCATAGTCACCACGCTTGGCAGGCAGTTTGGTGATCGTATTTTATGTTGTAACATACAAGGAAAAGTTGCTGCCCGTTCCCTGGTATACAATTGTTATAGATGATGATGAACAACCGGGATCGTGCTTTCGAGGCACAGCGGGTAGTCCCACCAGACCCGGAAAGAATTCTTAGAATCTAGACAAAGATTTTTGATCCGGCATGGGGATCGAACCGACGACCACCGAGATTTAAATAGAGCCAAATACCGCTTCACTACGGAGGTTGTCATTATTTTAGTACGTAACGATACGTTAAAGTAAAAATATAAACTTACCGTTGTCAGTATCAAAAGCGTAGTGATATCCATTTGGAGTCAGTTGGTTGTCTGACCTCAGGATTTGAGCATTCCTATCGACAGCAGCCCTTGCCCTTTGGTCCGGGTAGTAAGCGCTGTTACGATTGTACGGGAATTGCGAGTTGTATGGATATTGCGAGTTGTATGGGTATTGCGAGTTGTATTGGTTGTATGGTTGATACTGAGGGTTCACGTAGCCAGGCAGGGTCGCTGCAGCTGACAAGCTGAAGACAGCGGCGAGGATGAACTGGAAATAAATAAGAATTATGTATATTTTTAATAGAGTGACGGGGATTATTTAATTAAAACACTCAATTCATGGTCCTGAAGCATATTGGACTCAGTGCAATTATCTTGTGTTAATTATACCGAGTGTGAATCAAACGCAGAACTCAAGACTTCAGAAGCGAATACTCTAGGCACTGCAAAGAACATTGGACGCAGTGCAATTATCTGTGGTTCACACGAATAATTTACCCAAACTAGAATCGAACCCAGAACAAAAGATTACAGATGCAAATAATGTAACCACTGAAAAAGAGTTGCAGTTATTCGATGCTAGCATATCATGGTTTTTGATAAGCATTGTGGAGCTCAAATTTTTTATTACTTACACATGACAGTTATAGGACATTATACTGTCCTCGCGAAGGTTTTTTTGTAACTGACATTTTCTTACGATTTAACCTACATTTAAAAAGGGAGATATTATCAATTCCATTGTCAGAAAATCAGAAGTAGAAGGATCTTGATGTATTTCATAGAAATATATGTTTTTTACGTATAATTGGCATATAAAATAGCTTTTTGATGAACTTCTATTATAATTTAAGGTTTTATACTTTATATTTTGTCGACAAAATTACTTAGGAGCATACAATAGTTATTGCGAAAATTTATATGAATATAAATTTGGATCTATATCAGTTATTAGTTAAATCGAATAAATATGTATATGAGTTAACTGACATTATATGTATCATCAAAATCGGACCACATGTATTCATGCGTTGGCCTTAATTGCGAACCAATATATTTCAATATTATGGTAATATAAAGCTCGATTTAGATATTGAGCAATGATATACCTAGTATATAATAACTCAAAAATGGAACACACATCTATATATATATATATATATATATAAATAAATCTCTATTTCCCTTGGTCACGGCATCACGCTTGAACGTGTTGTCAGAAGAAGGTATTTATAAAGTAAAAAAAAAATTGTACGCTTAATTTAAAAAAAAAAGTATACTAAACCACCATAATCAATTTTCTAATGTAACCTTAACGCTTTTGACAATATAAACTTTTTAAAGGTAACCTTAATATGGCGTTTGACGTAACATTGACAGGTGCTGAATAAATTGTCACAGAGGATAAAAAAAAGTTTAACATAGATGCTTCGATTCGAGTTATGAATACCAATTCGAATTCAATATTCATAGTTAAGGCAGGACAACATCTGTCGGATAAGCTAGTAAATAATAAATAAATAATTGAAGTAGAAATAAAATAAATTGATAAAGAATCGCACCTATTGTTCAGATAAAGGCAAAAGTGAAACTTCACTGAAATCGATATTAATTTAAAAAAAACGACATGACTAATTAACTATGGTATCTAGTTTATTTTATGGAGAAGAGAATAAAGCAAAACAATGAGTGTTAAGCCATTTTGAATGAAATGTTTTTTATAAAAATTGTACTCCAGTACAATTAATAATAACTGCATTTTGTATGCTTGTCTTACTGAAGGTACGATAATGACTTCCTAGATTTAACTAATGAATAGGTTATTAAAAGTATATAATATAAAATATATAATATAACTTTAATTGGATCATTGTTTTGACAGATACGACAAATTGAGGACTTCCCTTTTGCAATGATTAGTTTAAACGGATTACAAAAGTTTGTAGTACCTATACTTAAGATACAAGTACCAAATGTGCTTCAAGTAATGGAGAGTGACGTTATAATTAAGAACTTTTACATTAATAAGCTTATTTGAAAATGTATATTTTGCTTTTTAATTGTTGTACTTAAAAAGTATTGTAATTAAAACACTTTATGAAACCAAAGTTTACAATAGCGCGCACTCACAAAATTACTAAACTATTACAAAAATGCCATAACTCCTCCAACAATACCATAAAACACAAAAACCATGACATAACTATCAAACTGTGACAAAACAAAACACGAAACTGTGACAAAACTATCACGACTTAACTTCACGATACTTAATAGCCCCGCGTTTGAACTTCGTGATCTATTTTCCAACTTTTTTATAGAACAAAAGGGGGGATTATGAATTAAGTAGACGTACCAGTTTCATGATGTTATCAGATCGATTGTCGGATGAGGAATGCTGGTTGGAGTCCTCGGTTGGTTATATATAGGTGTGGATCTGATCTTCAATGCCAAGGTCGTATAGATGCATTGGCAGATCAAAAACGGATACGATTTATCATTCCATGTTTATTTTTTTTAGATATGTTACGAAATTTCAAACGACGTTCTATATTTAAATTTATGACGATTCTGTTTTTTTTAATAAATAAATTAGTTAATAGTATTTATTTATTAAGCCAATTTAAGTAAGTATTAGAACAAAAAACGTAGGTATATTGTTATTTATCTTAAAAAAAATATTTTTATAACTTTAAATTTAAAAGTGCATCATATTGTAGTATAAAAATGTCGCAATTTGTAACAACTGTCCTTAATCTTAAGGTCTTAAGTTCTACCTCTGAAAATAGTGCGAAAACTATGGAATTTATAGTGATTCTTCTAGTCATGTAATGACGACTGTAAAAATTAGGTACATAACATAAGTGTCAAGTGTCAATAACATAAGATATATTAATACTTTATATTCTTTCAAAACTTATTTGAAAAGCACAGAATAGTTATTCGATAAACATAGTAGGTAGGTTTTATACCATTTTAATTAAATATGCATAACTCTGGTATTTCACTAGTCTAAGCTTAAATAAAATAAAAAAGCGCGAAAAAATGTATTTAAATGTCATCATAGTCTTCACTTACTATAATTATTACATTTATTTGTTATTAATTAATACTTGTAGCAAAAAGTTTGTACCTCTTTTAAAAAAAATTGCGGAGTATGTAATTTTAGAGAAAGAGAGCTTATTTAAAAAAAAAAAATCATAAAAATTACAAAAGATTACCAATGATTCTAAATTCCTAGTTCCGGGTTTAGAAAATAAAATCAACGAAATCGACACGTTATATATTTTAATTATAAATATAATTCCAAGTAAGTAATTATATTATAATTACTCAATTCTTTTATGATTTATTGTAATATAAACTTGTGTTGAGTTCTTATTATTTGAATTAATTGCTTTAAACCCTACATAAGCAATCATAATTTTGTATTAATAAGAATATTTTGAATGCTTGTCATACAACATTGAATAATAGCAAATATAATGGCTATTGGTGTAATTAATTGTGATTTTCTGTTTTCGTATTGAAGATTTATAGTTTCAAATTGGAATGATAAAATATTTAATGTTAATACAATCTTATAAAATGTCTAAACGTCGTATGAAATCGTTCTTGCGCTGGGGCAAAAATGAGTACCCGATTCATTTTTGCCCCAGCGCAAGAATGACGCAGGAGGCATAGCAAAGGAATAGAAAGTGCTACTGTGTTTGCCCATACACTTGTGCACTGTATGCCCTTCGCAGATGGTACTCTCCTTGGATGGTACTCTACTTGGAGATTTGATTTGAGTTAAATACATATAAATATACAAATCATAATTATGATGTATCTCCCTCTGCCTTAGTGACGGCATATGTAGGAACCTCCCCTGCATAGCGATTATATGCTAATCATACCACGAGGAGAGGATCTACCCGCAAAAATCCCTGGGTGCTCCTCCGAAAGCTATTAATGAGAACAAAGGGAACAGCCAGATGCATGACATTCGCTACTGGCCTCCCAACCCTTAGTTTGCAAAGAACATCCGATGCCCTCGTAGACCCGAAGTCCGAGAGCCCAGCAAACTGTAACGTAGAGTGACAGATGCACAAAACTCCCCTAAACAATTAAAAGTCATAATCCCTCCGTCAGACATCGCCCCGAGCCGAGGTACCAATCCCACAGAGGGCGCTCTCTTGGTCATGTTGCTTAGTATAGTACTTTATAAACCATTGAATCAGGCTGCAGTTCGCGTTAGTGCCCGGAATAGTAACAAAAGCCTCGTGGCTAACTATACAATTATCCGACCCAATAAATTCCTCATCTACAGCCCGTTGACGTCCACTGCTGAACATGGGCCTCCTCTTAACAGAACTTGGCAAGCCAGGATCGAAGAGGAATTTTGCTATAATCACCACGCTTGGCAGACGGATTGGTGATCGCAGTAAGATGTAAACCTTGAGCTAATAGATGCTGCTGCCCATCCATCAGCCATATGTCCCTTAGTCGCCTTTTACGACACCCATGGGAGGACATGGTCTATTCTAAGCCGGAAACCACACGGCCATGTTGATTAGTATAGTACTTTATAAACCATTGAATCAGGCTGCAGTTCGCATTAGTGCCCGGAAAAGTAACAAAAGCCTCGTGGCTAACTATACAAATGTCCGTCCCAATAAATGGCTACATCATACTTACTATCTGAGTACCAAATTTCAGCGCAATTTGTTTAGTGGATTGAGCTGTGGGTTGATTAATCAGTTTTTTTTCGGACGGACATATGTAATTAGCCCTCATGCTTTTGCTACTTCACCGGGCATAAAGGCGAGCAGAGCTCCAGCCTAGATAAATGATTTAAACACTACAAACTAAGCAACCTGCGCAAGAGGGCGTCCCCTGTGGGACTTGGACCTCGACTCAGGGCGGTCGCTGACAAGGAGATTGAAGGACTATGGCTTTTAGTTTCTTTAGGGGAGTTTTGTGCAACTGTCGCTCTACTTTACAGTGAGCTCGCCTCTAGGACTTCGGGTCTACGAGGGCATCGGAAGGTAAAATCAGTTACTAACGGTTGCTTAGTAGTGCGATAACACCATAGATCTTTTGTTAAAAAAAAGCCATAAGATGTAATGTTCTAAACTAAAATAGAACATCAGCAAAGATATAAAACCGGTAGTCGTTATGACATCCTTGTACGTTTTGTGTTGTGTTAGAAAAATAAGTAGGTAATTGATATACCTACTTATTTTTGACTCCTAGACTATTTTTTACCCAAAAATATGAAGGTTCACGTACGAACTTTATAATTTAACTAGCTGCGCCCCGCGGTTTTACCCGCGTTACTCTGCTCCAGTGTGTTGGAGCGTGATATTTTGTAGCCTATATGTTAATCCAGCGTATAACCTATCCCGGTGCAAAATTTCAGCTTATTCCGTCCAGTAGTTTTGGCGTGAAAGAGTAACAAATATCCATCCATCCATACTTACAAACTTTCGAGTTTATAATATTAGTAAGATAGTAATATAGTAAATGAAACAAATAAAATATTGCTTCACATTGTATATCTATAAGTTTGTTACTATTATAGCCCAAGTTGTCAAAATAATGCCTTTTAAATAGCAAATGTAGTTGAAATTTGGCTTATGCTAATTTTGCTTAAAGGTCTTGAGTTTCATCCAAATTGATGGCCATAAATATAATTAGAGTAATCAATGTTATTTATTTGTGAAGGCATTAATAATGTAACTGTAGCCGTGTGGTTTTCGGCTTAGAGTAGACAACCAGTCTTCCCATGGGTGTTGTAAGTTGTGAGTAAGGGACATATAACTGATATCGATCAGCTGTATGTCCCTTAGATAATAGATGCTGCTTATTTTTCGTTGTGGAAATCTTTTATTAACTTCCCACCGTCTTGGGAAAAGACTGTGGGGTAAAAGATGCTGCTACTCATCCGGGTAGCAGCATCTATCAGCTCAAATATATTTAGTTTATTGAATTCCTACTGTCTTGGGGAAAGACGGTGGGGTAATAGATGCTGTAGATGCTGCGGGTTGCAGCATTTATCAGTTCAGAGATATTCACCAAACCTGGTGATTATGGCAATATCCCTTAACTAACCCTGATTTGTCAAGGTCTGTTAAGATGGGGCCTAAATTCTCAGGGCAGGTTGTTAGATTTGTAGTTTTAATACAATTTATTGAAGCCAGAGCTCTGCCCGCCTATATGCACGGCGAAGTAGCTAAAGCCTCCTGGCTAAATACAGAATGTCCGTCAGAAAAAAAACACTAGTTTAGCTATACAAAATAACACAATAATTTATGTAATTCGATCTAATAAACATCGATTTAACAAAAACAATACATCCTGGTTTCAATTTATTACAAAAAAATATTATCTATATAAATAAATAGAATTGAAGTTTATGTTTGTAATTACAAAAATGACAAGTTATTATTAAATTTTCATGAATAAAATAAGGCCAAAAAAAAGATGGATGGATGGTGTGAGAAGTGATATGAAGGAGAAGGGAGTAAGTGATACAGGGCTCGCTGACAGGACGGAATGGAAGAGAAAAACGTGTTGCTTCGACCACAAATAAACTGGGATAAGTGCAGCGAGATAATGATAAATATCACTTTTTTTTGTCTATTTGTCTGTTCGGTCCAGCTTATAATATTTTGGCGCGACTTTCATTAGTAGATAGCTAATTCTATAAGGTGTAATAAAGGCTACTATTTTTTAAATCACTTTGTCTGTTTGCCCGTGTAAAATCAAAAATCAAAATCAAAAATATTTATTTGTCATAAACATGGGTAGGTAAACCTAAATAATGGATAAATGAAGCTACTTAACTTTGCACAAATATAGGAAGTATGATTTTTCCAACTACAAAAACGATCTACTGTGATACTTAGAATTTTTATATATTTTGTTTCAGACACGGCTACTCCATCGTGAGATTAAGACTGAGTTTAGACTGATAAGAGTGAAACTGCATTATTTGAGTATTCCGCCTAATCTCCAAAAGAGTACTTTTGTTTTGTTTTTTTTTTGTCCGGGGGAAATGCATTGACTCATTCCCACCGCCGCTGCAGCGAATTCGCGCACTGGCGGTGGGATGTGTGGGACTCGCCCTCTCCATAGCGTGGTATGCTTAACTCATACCACGAGGAGAGGACCCTACACCACTAAAACCTCCCGGACACTCCTTCGATCCGCCGTTGGCGGGAGCCGGGTACGCATGAGCAATCCGGCACTCCAAAAGAGTACTACCAGATTTAAACAGGACTTTCATGGTAGCTTATAAAATCTTTTTTTACATAGACGAAGTCGTGAGTATCAGCTAGTTATAAATAATAATGATTTATTCATGTAAGTAATTACAAGATATGTGGGTAATCGTTCGCCTTTTACGTATAAATTATGTGTTTTACGATATTTTTATAGTTTTGATTAATTGATCGTGGTTTGAATCGTGTAATCTATAATTTTGAGAGTTTTATTGTGTTCTTACTAGTTTAGTCTCGTTTTTATGTGTATTACAATTGAAGTAGCTGATGTATGAAAAATAGCAATAGCGATATGAAAAAAAATACCGAATAGAAACATGTCACTAATTTTATTATTATTTTTTACTTTATTTTAGATCGATAAATTAGATTGAAATAAATTAAAACTAATGTACACTAATATATAAAGCTGAAGAGTTTGTTGTTGTTTAAAGAATTAAGCTAAGATAAATAAAATTAGTCAGGTCTTTTTCATCAACACACCGATACTTAGAACTCAATAATGCACTGAAAGATATAAACTGCGACATACTAGGACTCTCAGAAACAAGAAAAATGGGTTGCCACATAGAAGAGTATTCAGACTATGTTTTCTGCTATATAGGAGAAACAAAGGGATTGTATGGAGTCGGATTTCTAATAAAAAAGGCATGGAAAAATAATATAACTAACTTTACTGGCATTTCGGAGCGAGTAGCGTCATTACAAATGAAATTTGGCAAACTAAACATTTCAATAATTCAGGCATACGCACCCACGGAAAGATCAGACGATACAGAAATACATAAATTCTACAATGATTTGAAAAAAGCTCACACACTAGCCAATGAGAAAATCATAGTATTAGGAGACTTCAATGCAAAAATAGGGCAACCCAAAATAGAAGAAAAACTGGTCATGGGACAGTACGGGATAGGCCAAAGAAACAAAAGAGGCGAAAGACTGCTAGAATATGCATTTGAATATAAACTAGCAATAATCAACACTTATTTCAAAAAAAGACCCAGCCGAAGATGGACTTGGAAGTCACCAGATGAAAGTATTAAAAACGAAATTGACTACATCATGACAAATGTCCCGAAGATAGTGCAAAATTATGAAGTTCTTAATAACGTTAAGTTCCGAACAGACCATAGACTACTTAGAGCAACAGTCTTTTTTTTTTTTTTTTTTATTATTTTCTTGATTGCGTTTGACCCTAGACAGGGTCCTAGATGGAACACGCAATTCAAGTAGACACCCTTTCGGGCTCTGGCTCTCACATACTCACTACGAAACACAGTAAAACTGTTTGGCGCAGGCCTTACATGTGAGGGTGGTTGCTAGCCAGGCGGATAATTAAATCCTACCATCAAGCGTGCTGGGTTTTGTCGACTTTTACGCCACGCGTTTTTTCCCAACGTGCGGGGAGGAAGTATTTTATTCTTAGCCGTCCTCCCACGGACTGAAAAGTCCTACTAAGCCAAGTGAAAAAAAGTAGAAAAGGCTTTAAACCACCACCGAAAATCCCTAAAACTGAAGAGGAAACAAGACACTACATAGACAGCCTCAAATTGAACATCGAAAACAAACTAGTAGATACCAGAAACGTTCAATCTTACTATGATGCGCTAGAAGCAACTATAACAAAAAGTTTGACTAGCCAAAAATATCCTAAAAAAGAAAAAAGACACAAAGTATTTAGCGAAGAAACAAAAGCC
The DNA here is from genome assembly GCA_947037095.2 of Nycteola revayana. Classification (NCBI taxonomy): domain Eukaryota; kingdom Metazoa; phylum Arthropoda; class Insecta; order Lepidoptera; family Nolidae; genus Nycteola; species Nycteola revayana. The sequence continues at coordinate 16,708,238 of OX344857.2, read as the reverse complement.
CTAATTAACAAACGCAGTGAACTAACTATAAGAAAAAACAAAGACGCTGATACAAAGAAAGAACTAAGCAAACTATATAAGGAAACTGGCAAAGCAATACAAAGAGACTATAGTAAGCACAGACAAAGGATAATAACAGAAAACCTAAACAAATTTAGAAGCACAAAGAAAGCATTTAAAGAATTAAACTTAAGAAAAACTTGGATACAAAAATTAGAAAGGCAACATAACGAAACTAAATCAAGAAAAGAAATCATTCAGCAGGCAACCGCTTTCTACCAAGAACTATACAAAAACAAAAATAAAACCATCGAGGAAGCCAACGAATCACACAACTGTTATAACACGGAAACAATCAGACCGATAGAAGAAAAAGATATATACGCCCAGCTGAAACAACTAAAATCAGATAAAAGTCCTGGTCCCGATGGAATAACAAATGAAGCTTTGAAAATAGGCGCGCCAGTCTTACTTAAACCTCTCACAGAATTATTTAACCTCATACTAGAAACCGAAATCGTACCAATCCAATGGTGCACGTCAGACATCATAGTACTATATAAAAAAGGAAACCCTCTCGATATCAACAATTATAGACCAATTAGTTTACTGGCAAATATATACAAAATCTTCTCCTCTATAATTCTTAAACGTTTAACACAAGAGATTGAAAATGCTCAACCAATAGAACAAGCAGGCTTTCGCTCTGGGTTTAGCACACTAGACCATATACAAGCACTGGAACAAGTAATAGAAAAATACGAAGAGTTTAATAAGCCACTCTATCTAGGTTTTATCGACTACAGCAAAGCATTTGATAGCATAAGCCACAACTCTATATGGAAATCACTAATAAAATTAAACATAAATTCGAAATATATAAATATTATAAAATACATATACAACAACAGCATAAGTAATGTAATGCTTGAATCAAGAGGTGATGCAATTAACATCGAAAGAGGAGTCAGGCAGGGGGACCCCTTGTCACCTAAATTGTTTATTGCAGTTTTAGAAGATGTATTTCGAAACACAGACTGGAAAACTAGAGGAATAAGAATAAACAACAGCTATCTAAGCCATCTTAGATTTGCGGATGACATAGTAATACTGTCTGAAACATCAAATGAATTACAAGACATGCTCCGCTCCCTTGCCAAAGCAAGCTCACAAGTAGGATTAGAGATGAATGCTACAAAAACTAAAATCATGACAAACAGCATAGAACGGCCCATCAATGTAAAAGAGAAATCTATAGAATATGTCCACAGTTACATCTACCTAGACAAACAAATATCATTATTGAAAACGCACAATATAGATGAAATTGAAAGAAGAACAAACATAGCCTGGAAGAAATTTTGGTCACTCAAAGAAATTCTAAAAGGAGACTATTCGATTAATCTTAAGAAAACGGTATTAGACACCTGCATACTGCCTTGTCTACTGTATGGCTGCCAAACTTGGATATACACGACAAAAGCAAAACAAAGAATCACAACAACACAAAGGAATGAAGAATGGAGAGAAGTATCCTTAACATAAGAAAAATACAAAAAGTCAGGAGCAAGGTAATCAGACATAAAACAAAGATAACAGATGCCCTCACACAAGCTCTAAAATTGAAATGGCAGTGGACAGGTCACGTATCGAGATATACAGACAACAGGTGGACAATCCGTACTACAAGGTGGAAAGGGCCAATCGGCAAAAGAAAGGCAGGGAGACCGAAAAGACGATGGGTCGACGACATTACGGAATTTATAGGGAAGGACTGGCAAACTATTGGCAAGGACAGAGATGAGTGGAAAGGACTGGAGGAGGCCTTCACCCGAGGAGGGGTCCATATCCAACAACAAAACTAACTCTTACTAACAATTAGACAATAAGTAGTAAACTAACTAAACACTAACAAACAAACACCACATTTGAAATGTTAAAAGAAAAAAATTAAGGTTATGGAAATAAAGGCTTTTTTATTTTTTTTATTTATTTTTTTTATAAATAAAATTAGAATTATTAGAATTAGAATTAAGCTAAGATGAATAAATAAAAAATAATAAACAAGAAATTTGTTTGCTTGCTTGCGAACGCGCCAAGATCAGTAACTTGTATCTATAGCTATAGCTTATTTTCATTTATGTATAGGGCCCACAACCTAACTACCGTAGCGGTATTTGGCTCGTTTTAAATCTCAGAGGTCGTGGGTTCGATCCCCATGCCGGACAGGAAATCTTTGTTTAAATTCTAATATTTTTTCCGGGTCTGGTTGGTTGAGAGACTACCCTCCGTGCCTCGGAAGGCACGTAAAGCCGTTGGTCCCGATTGTTATACCATCATCTATAATGATCATATATCAAGGAACGAGCAGCAGCGTTTCCTTGTGTGATACAACATAATACTGCGATCGCCAATCCGCCTGCCAAGCATGGTGACTATGGCAAATACCCTCCCCCGTGAGAAAGCCCATGTTCAGCAGTGGATGCTATACGGGCTGATCATGATGATGATGATAGTGCCCACGGGAACGGAAGTTATGCGAGTGAAACTGCGCGCAGAAACCAGTATAGAATATTTCGTATAGTATTTACAATTTGTTGGAATCGAGTGCGTTAATATTAAATCATTTTATTTTTATTTATTTATTTATGTACACACAACACATAGAAACAAAGAAAATACATGAAAAGAACATATGACACAAAGGTACAGCTTATTTCAATACAGAAATTTCTTCCAGTTACATCATGTTACTTTATCGAATGAAGTGCATTTAGCTTTTTATTTTAGTACATTGTCACTGTCGTTATAATTTTCCCGAAAAACGTCCACAGGTTAAAATGGGCCTTCTACTGAGAGAGGCTTTTTCGTATAGTCACTACGTTTGGCAGGCGGGTTAGTGATCGCAGTATTACCTATGTCATAACACAGGTAAACGCTGCAACCCGTTCCCTGTTATATGATTATTATAGATGATTTTAAAACAATCGGGGCCAACGTCTAAACTTGCTTTCTGAGGAACGTCGGACGTTTAAATATGAAACTCAAATAACATAAATCCTTTTTTGATAATATATTTCTTTTAAAAACTATATTGCTTATATCTACACAGCAGACATTTAAATTATCTGCGTCATAGTCTGTATTAAAATAGAAGAGACTCATTGTAAACACATAGTATTGCTCGCTATCTAAGTAAAACATTAAGGTCAATAAGAAGGTCAAGACGCCTTAAACTCCTGTAAATGGAAGTTCATGCTTCAGAGAACACGCTAATGTATTGGTTCCTTTTATTGTCAATACATAATAATATATACTTACGTAAGGTCTCATATATGCCATACATGATATGATACAAGTCAATCGCTTGCTCGTGCTCCTAATCACCTTTTTGAAGTGTCGTCGAATCGTTTTATGTATATGTCTGTAATAGCTCGAACTACGGTAAATCGTCACGGGAAATACTCCCGTGTCGTAAAAAAGAAGTCTAATTTCATATGATAATTACTTGTTCAATATTGAAATGTAAGATTTAATTATATCATTTGAACGGCAGAACATTATATTTTAATTAATTTAAATAACGTAGCCATCGTTTTTTTTTGGATATAGATGTGCAGGTATTTTTTTTTCTAATAATAACATGAATAAAATACATACACACAACTAAAAGTAGCTAATTTAAAATAACCATTGATTATAATCGAACGCTAACTAAATAATAAAAAAATAAATATTTTAAATTTTTTGGTGGATCAATGGTAAATGCCCGAAAAATTCGTCCTATTTTCATAAATAATTACACTTACCAACTCATGTCGGTAAACTCTAAGACTCTTTTAAATATTTAGATTTACTGTAGCTCGAGCTTTTACAATAACATATAGGTACATAAAACGCATTGTTATATGCTTTATTGTTGTATGTGACACTAGATATCTACTTACCTGTAATTATCTGTTTGTCTATGAAAACTTATAATTCATTACATTCCAATATTTATGTCACCCATAGGACTGTCATAACTGTAAGATTTAATATTAAAAGAAAAAAAAGTGCTTGTTTTCTTAGTTCGTAAAGTTTATTCAAAATAGATTCGAAATAAACTTATTTTGAACAGGTTAGGAAAGTTTGTCCCAGATTAGTGCGAAGACAGTACCTGGGCCCCTCAACAACGATGGATGGAGGTTTAACGGGGCAGGCCCTCCTCGTGGTATGAATAGCATACGATCGCTAATGGAGAGAACGAGTCCCCACATACCCCACCGCCAGCACAGAGACGCTATGGGTCAGTGGGTAGTCTTAGGTCTGACACAGATTTTTAAAAGCATAAATCAGGCTGGTTAGAAATCACACATTTTTTAAATAATTGTCATTTCAAATATGACGAAAGACTATATATAAAGGGCATACATTAGGGAATCCATTTAAAAATGAAGATTAATATGAACTAACTACTTTAGGAAATCACACGTTACGGATATTATATATTCTCCGATGACCATGAAAATGCCTATAAACGTATAAAATTGACATCTAGTGGGCCATTATTGTATTTTATGAGAAACAAAGATCGAAATCAATGAACCAACATGGTAGGAACGCGAAATAACATTAGCATCGAAATGTGTTTAAAAACAGTTATACCTAATCTACAAGTTACACAACTAACTATAAATATCGATATAATAAATCATGTTGATGCTCCGATTATGTCAAATTAAATTAAAAGTTACAAAGATTCACGGCCGACATTTGAAAAGATGTCTGTTCAATACAGAAATTCGAAATCACAGTAATAACGTGATGAATGATATTTGTATGATTGCACGATAAGTTGTTGGTCCTGATTGTATAATATTGTTTTTAGTAAATTCACAAAGAAAAGACAAGAACTATAAAACAATGCTAAAAAAGACAAACCTGGACAAACAATATAAAATATTGGCAGCAGTGGGCTGTTGGTGAAAAAAAACCTCCTGCTCCGCTACCGATGAATAATGTGGTGACCCACGTTATTCATATATAATGTAACTGACGGACCTAAATAGATTTTTTTAGTCTTCAAGCCTATTATACAGGGTTATTTTTAAAACACCAACAACCTTTTGGGGAATAGAAGTACTCATGATTATGAACAACTTTTACTATGGAACCAACCCTGAAATCGCGAAAAAAAAACAGCTGTTCCATACATTTATGTTTACTTACCTCGACAAAATGTATGGAACAGCTGATTTTATTCTCGCGATTTTAGGGTTGGTCCCATAATAAAAGTTGTTTACAATCATCAGTACTTTCACCCTCTAAAAGGTTATTGGTGTTTTAAAAATAACCCTGTATATATTTACCTACTTCTGCCAAACTACAGACCAGTTTTTTGGCAGATTAGTTCATTACATAATTGTGACAATTGTATATCAGACAACTGTAAGCAGCCGCGCAGCGTTTAAAACATAACTATTGACCAGCCCCGCTTCGCACGGTTGCAATGCTAATGTATTATACTTTAAACCTTCCTCTTGAATTACTTTATGTACAAAAACCGCATCAAAATCTGTGGCGTAGTTTTAAAGATCTAAGCATACATACCAAACTTTTTTTACACAAACTTTCCATAGTACATTCAATTGACATAATTTATATAAAAAAACTAAATAGCTCAAGCTCATTTTTTCTTCGTAAAGAAAAATAAATTGTAAAATTTTTGAAGCAGTACAATCTGATATTAACACCTCCAATCATACTTAGTGTTTGAATACAAATCTATAAATTAGTTTATAGGAATTTAACCGTAAAGGTTGCGTGATAATAAATAGAGGATACCAATTCTAATACCATTAATCTCCTTATAATGCAGCGATTACCCACAATTTACCAATGTAATACCTAACCAGTCTACCTTCAGGCAAGATTCTTAAACTAACTCAATTTGACAATACGATGAGCATTATTTAGTATCAATTTCATTAAAATACTGCAGAAAGTAACATTCAAAGAAAAAAATAATTTTTCCTCAGTATGCCTTTGTTACTTTTCAACCATCTTTTTATTTTTCGGGCGGACATATGTAATTAGCCACGAGGATTTTGCTACTTCACCGGGCATAGAGGTGAGCAGAGCTCCAGCCTAGTTAAATGGTTTAAACACTACAAACTAAGCAACCTGCGCAAAAGGGCGTCTCCTGTGGGACTTGGACATCGGCTCAGGGAGTTGCGTGCGATGAGATTGAAGGATTTTGACTTTTTGTATTTTAGGGAAGTTTTGTGAAACTGTCGCTCTAATTTACAGTTCGCGGGCCTCTCAAAAGTCCAAGGACTTCGGGTCTGCGAAGGCATCGGAAGGTTCTTTGCAAACACAGGGTCTGAAGGGCGAGGGGGGACGCGTCGCGTTCATGAGCTCACTCTTCTCCGGTGGGTCGGATAGAGTGGTCTCTGTGTAATGGTGCTAGTTTCTTGCAATCTCTGCACTGCTAGTTGGTAAGTTGTGATCTGTTGTCCGGGTCGTCTAAGACGCCCCGAGGCCGAAGGTGTTTACGACGTGGTGACTGTAGCAAACCCAACTTCGGGAGGAGGTCCCTGTTCAACAGTGAACTATGATGTGTGCTTGTTGAAGCCTAATTTATTAATCTTTAGATGAAAAAAAATTACAAGAATAAATTTTCCTGCTGACAATAAACATACAAAAATCTGAAAAAAAAAAATATCGAGTGATTATTTGAAAATTTTTAAAAGATAGGTGTTTTGCATAAAAATATTACTTCATTTATCTGGTAGTAGTTTTTTGCTAGCATTTTTTTTTTGATATATTGAAAACCTAACTTTTTTGTTTTCATTAATAAAGTATTTGTCGAAAGACTACCTGTTCTTAAAAGATATACATATACTACTATAATAGAAGATTCTAGGTCATTGTTATCAAAATCTAATTACAAACTTTAATATACAATTATATGCAGGTATTAATTTTAACTCAACCATTGCTCAGATTTTTTGTAAGCTATTGTATATTGATTATTGGTTAGGAGATTGAGTTTGTCTATTCCTCAATGCGATGAGTAGTTTTATTGCAATATAATAACTATGTAATTAAAATACAATTATTATTTTTGTTGTTAATATCCTAATTTCGTAAGCCTTAATAATTATTGAATCTTGTATCTACGAATCAATTCACCTAGCGGCCTGTGGGTCTAGACAAAATGCCACTACAACGCCCTACAAATACTCAAGTACTCATAGCCAAGAGCTACAAACTCTGCAACAACTCAAGTCATACTAGCGATCGTTCCTATAGAGTAATGTAAGTAATGTTACTATACGTCCCGGTACGCCAGGACATGTCCCGGTTTCGAGCGTCATGTCCCTGTGTCCTGGTCAACTAGGCAATAGTCCCGGTAGGCACGCTAACCAAAAAAAAAATAAGAACCCTGCTTCGTTCGTTCGCGCTCCTGTTCGTCTTATCGTCCTGCGTGCGCAATGGGAGAACCCCCTCGGCTCTGTGTGACGTGTTATGTCCCGGTCAGCACCGAAACATTTATGGGCATCCCAACTGTAGAGGCATTTTGTCGAGGACCTTTGACCCGTATATAGGCGACTAGCTTCCCGCACGTGGTTTCACCCGCTTAGCTCCTCTTTTCGTGTTAACTTCGTAACTGAATATAGCCTATGTTACTCCTGGATAATGTAGCTTTTTAATAGTGAAAGAATATTTGAAATCGGTCCAGTATTTCCAGAGCATAGTCAATGCAAACAAACACACTATCAAATCTTATGATATTGGTATATATTAGTATCACCCTGAGGGCCAAGACAAGTGGCTTTATAAATAGTTTCGAACGAAAAGAATTGATTACCCTTGAGTTTAAGTTTATTTAACATGGTTTTGGAAGAGATCATTATTAAGTTAATATCGTCATTTTTGATTAAATAGACAAAGCGATCTTATAGTATAATCTTGGCATTTTGTCTAGCAAGCAAAAAGGCCCATTTATAAGGGGCTTGTTTAATATTTTCAAATGACCCTAGGATTTGATCATGTACATGGAAATGAATGATAATTATCCTAATGAAACCACGCGAAACAACTAGTTTTTTGTACAAGATAAATAAAAGTACAGTAGTTAAGATTAAGAATAAGGAAGCATTTCAAGTGCCTACCTGTTGCCGATATTATTGAGCAAAAACAAAAACCACAGCAAAAACATCTCGTTTGTTATATGAGAGCCCCTAAAATATATATTGTTTTCTGTTTTTAATATTTTATAATTTTTATTATTGTTTATTGACAGTTGAAATTTTCGCAATTGATGATGCCGCTATGGCTTCATCATTTGCGAAAATTTCAACTGTCAAGCTATCACGGTTCATGATAACAGACACACGGACGGATGGACGGACAGACAGAGGGACAGCGGATTCGTAGTAATACGGTCCTGTTTTACCCTTTGGGTACAGAACCCTTCAGCACTTATAATAAATATATAAATTATTATTATTGTTCAAGAAGTAATAAAAAACATATTAAAAGAATAATGTTTTCCTAACAGACTTCATCAATTCCTACTATTCTGTAGTTTATTGAATGCAATCTTTTTTTTCTTTTTTTATTTATAATTAACAACAATTTCCTGAAGTATTTACTCTTCCAAACGATTTCCGTGTTACCAACAAATGTTTTAAATTGAATTAAAATATATGAACCTTTGATTTTTTTTATAGTAGATCCCCATCTATGCGTGACGTTTTATTAATGCAGATTACCACTTAGAATTCTAAATAAAAACTCGAACAAGGAAAAAGTTTGTTTTCCGTTGTTGCACAATAATCAATAATTTTACTATCAATAGTTTTTTGCGTCGGGAATAAAACTCAGGCATACGGGAATATTGTTAGTTTTTCATCATTTGATTTCCAGCGTTTGCAACTGAGAACTGATACGATTAACTTTATAATTGAAGAAAAGTGTTATTAAATCCTTACGTTTAGGCTGTAATGTATTGATTCACATAAAAAAGAGAGAGGTCATGGCTCCAAAATGTAAGGTGCATTTAGACTTTAATAATCTTAAAGTTGGTTTTAGTACATAGTATAAAACTAAGTCGTTTTCCGCTGTCTGTCTGTCCCTATCTATACTTATATCTTTAAAACTACGCAACGGATAAGATTTTGATGTGGTTTTTGTAATAGATTAGAGAGAATAGATTGATTTGCATCCGTGCAATGCCGGGTGGGTCGTTAGTTATAAATAAATATGTTTATTTCATCAACTTATATGGTTTAAGTTACATTTATAAAAATTATTTCATGTAATTGTCTGTGTGCAATAAAGTATAAAATAAAAAAAAATAAAAAATGTATGTTCTATAGGTGAGATAATACAATAGGCACTGCATGATGAGTGAGAGTTGAAGTAAGTTAGCTTGTATGTGCGGGTATTGTGAGTTATTTTTATATAAGAATATTTATAGCCTTCCTGGGTAGTGTAGTCAGATGATCCCCATTTGACGACAAAAGTGTATTTTAAGAAATTGCAATCGTTGATAGTGTTGGCGACTAGCTGATATTCGACCTTTTTTATACTTTTTAAATAACCATTTTTTTTATAAGCATTTTCTCTTTTTGTACGTCAACATTTTTAAGGTCAATATTATCCACACATTTGTCTGTCAGGTCAAAGTCAAAATCATGTCATCCAATTCCTGAAGCACTTGTGTCGAATGAGTTTCTGTTAGTATAATTAATTACATGCATTCGATTTTTATTAATCTATGATAAATTTTAATTTTCTTGTTTGAGTGACTGAATTTGATTTGACAGCAAAGTTAAGTAATCACTTTGATTATTGACTGTCGATTGTGAAACCGGATGTTAAACATTAATTACTTCATGTTTAACATCAGAAGGTGCTGTTAAACATGTTAATAAATTCTTTGGTTTATGTTCATTATGATAATGTTCCTACAATAAATATACCTAAAGGGCGGAGACACCACTAGTTGCCACCCAACTCATGAATAATTGTATAATGTAGGAATTAATTCTTATTATGTATATTATATTATGATATCGTGTAATTTAAGCGATGTTAAAGCTTATTTATGGTTTATGAATAGTTGTAGAGGAATTAAACATTATGCTTAACTAGAAAATACATACAATTTTAATTCTAATTATGATATACTAGCTTTCCGCGTGCGGCTTCACCCGCGTAACTACCGTTCCCTTGGGAACTTCATAATTAAATATAGCCTATGTTATCCGGAGATAGTGCCGCTTTCCAACGGTGAAAGAATTTTTCAAATCGGTCTAGTAGTTCCGGAGCCTTTTTAATACAAACAAACAATAAAATCTTTTCTCTTTATAATATTATATAGATATAGATTATATAAATTTACAATATGACATCCTCAGTCGGCCATGGGCCTCCAAGAGTGTTACCATAGTTACCACGTTTGGCAGGCGGGTTGGTAACTACAGTATTATGTTCATCATAGACACAGATAAACGCTGTTGCCCATTTCAGTTGTAGCCTCCCGACCGATTACGACCATGGAAGCTAAAATTTAAGTCGATTAGCCATTAACGCAGCACATTCTATAGAGCGTAGGTATGTCCGCAGAAAACTCTCAAAATCCTGTAAAACGGGTTTATGACTGGTGAGATATCAGGCGCAGGACCTTCACTTAACATGCTCTCTGAAGCAGAAAAACATAGCAAGAGAATATTTCTAGTCATACATTTTTTGCCAGACCCGGCTTCGACACTGTAACCTCTCTAATTCCAGCGGACCTTATTAGCTGCACCCCACGGTTTCACCCACGTTACTCTGCTGCAATGGGTCGGAGCGTGATTTTTTATAGCCTATATTAATTTAATCCAGCGTATCCCAGTGCAAAATTTCAGCCAATTCCGTCCAACGGCTTAACAACGAGGCTTTACCAAGTAACTCGTATTACCTTAAACCCCCACGATATTGCCAGTTTCAATGAAACATATTGCCGCTAGATAACTCTAAACCTCCACAGTGAAAACAGCTTTTGCAAAAATTGTAATCCTTAATTATCTGAAACAGGTGAAGAATCATCAGCTTACAATGCAACAATAGCGACGCCTACGCATTCGTCAAGGCGCTGTGAATCATAACAAACAACCTAACGCGTTTCTGAGATATTAACATGATAATACAACACATAATAGATGTTTAAATTATGATATACGGTATCTTGTTTTGGAGTTTTCGTAAGTATATAGGAAGTCGTAACATCAATCTTTTTAATCTGTTTCCATGTTCGGAATTTAAATGAGTTCGTTACCTACTATTTTAGTTTTTAAATTAGCTCGAAGGGAATTTGGTATTCATAAATAGAGTATTCGTGTGAATCTTCAATTTATGAATTCGGCCTGTATTTTCTAAACCAATTCTTTTTAAATTTTACTGGCCAGTATTATTGAATCATTTTAATTTGATGTACCTATTTAGAATTTAGAATTTAGAATTTATTTGTATTTATAATTTTTTTAATAGCTTTTATCCATCTGTCAACTGACCGCTTTACAAAAGTTTCGCTCCTTATTTTATTTTGATCGTCGAAATTCCTCATGATTCCTTTTTCATGCATTTTCTTTTTCATTTGGAAGAGAACCTACTTGGTGTAGCTGCATAAGCGATATCTTTGAGTAAAATCTAAGGTTTCTAACCGGGTCTGGTTAGTTGTAAAGAACGTTAAGCTGTTGCTGATTGTTATAACATCATCTATGACAATATTTGCATACCAAGAAAGGAGCAGCAGCGTTTTATTGTGTGTTACAACATAATACTGCAGTCACCTACCAATCTATTGAGCGGCAATCACCCTACCTCGGGACCTATGTTCAGCAGTTGACGCTATACGGGCTGCTGATAATGATGATATTACTCTGGTACACTTATTTGTAAGAAAATACATAAAATTGCTATCGATCGTATTAAGATCTTGTCTCTTCCTACATATGAAAATGAAATTAAAAAAGAACCAAAACGAACACTTTCATTATTTATTCTTTCCACCAGTTTGGTAGCAGCCAGCGTGACGTACTTTCCAAAATCTTCACTTTTATACCACGTAATATTATTTAACACAAATGTATGTTAACAGTTTGGGCGTGTGTGGGCGGTTCATTGTTACTGTACACCTTGCCGGCTTGTATGTAGAGTGACAATGAGTCATGTTATATGTAAGACTATCAATTTGTCAATGTTTTTTTGGATGTAGTTGGCCACGATGCTTTTGCTACTTCATCGGTCGTAAAGGCGATCACTACAGCCTCACACTACTTTTATTATGGTACTAGTGACCCGCCCCGGCTCCGCACGGGTGATATGCTAATGTATTATGTATATACATGTAAACCTTCCTCTTGAATCACTCTATCTATTAAAAAAACCGCATCGAAATCCATTGCGTAGTTTTAAAGATCTAAGCATACATAGGGACGGACAGACAGCGGGAAGTGACTTAGGTTTATACTATGTAGTGATAAATTATAGTACACAAAATTGTTTCCATCATGTGCAATTAAATTGTATTTTTTCCTTAAAACAATCAAGATATCTTCATAAAATAGATATTGGATGTAAAGAAAAGGAGACAATCCCTGTGGAATCCTTACCATTTTTAAAAGAAATTATATTAATATGTAGAAATCCGCAAAAAAATACGTAATATTTAATTTAATACATTATTAATGTGACCAGAAACGATTTTTCCTTGCGTTTCTAAGAAAACTAATTAGTTAACATCGATTAGAATATTTCAGTCTTTCTCGGACATAGGTTGTTAATAGGCTAGTTGACACTTTTTTGAAATTATTTTTATATGGTTAAGAATGGTTTAGAAAACGCTGGCAGATTGGACGATAAAAGCCGCACAAAAGGAAGAGTGGAAGGTTATGGGGGAGACCTTTGCCCAGCAGTGGGAAAATATAGGTTAAAAAAAATAAAAATAAATAAATAATGGTTTTACCAGATCAAGAAAAAAATATGCCATTTCTTTGAGATCTAGAAAGCACTAAAATACATATTTTAAAATTAGCTTGACATTTAAAGATGAAAACGATGTCAGCCATGTTGATCTATATACATTATCTGAGTTCAAGATCGATGACGTCATGACTCAGAAAGTGTAATAGTAAAGGATCGCGTTCATGTTTTAAGAAGATGCATGACGTCACAAAATGGCTGATAGCGTTTTCGGAAGTTAAAGACAGACAAAATAAATAATTTTCATATTGCGTTCATAAAACATATTCAAGTTTTATGAACAGAAATGATTATAATTATTTAGGTTCCATATGACTAATTCTTTTAGAAATAAACATCATTATAACTTAATTTCATATGTGTCAACTAGCCTATTGTCTGTTTTTGTCCTGTTAAATCAATAGAATTGGTCTCCCTACAATCATTAATTATCTTCTCTACGAGATAAATAGACAAACAACAGGAGTTATCTTTGATTGATACTATGATTATCCTATCTTATCTTACATTACAAGGCAAACTAATTAATTCGAAATACAAGCATATTCTTAATTATTCTAAGTTATTGTTGATGACGTCAGTCAGGTGTATCATTGGTGTTTAGTTCTGTGGGTGCATTATCTTTGAAGATGCGTCAGCTTATTATCATCCCACTTTAAATATTTCATCATAAGCCCGTTAACGTCCACTACTGTATATGGCCTATATTTTCCTCTATTTTATTGCCTCCGTAGCGTAGGGGTAATTGGCTCGCTTTAATTCTCGGAGGTCGTGGGTTCGATCTCCACAACGGACAAGAAATCTTTGTGTGAATTCTAAGATTTCTTTCCGGGTCTGGTTGGTTGAGGGACTACCCTCCGTGCCTCGGAAAGCACGTTAAGCCGTTGGTCCCGATTGTTATAACACCATCTATAGCAAACGAACCAGGGAACGGGCAGCAACGTTTCTCCTGTGTATTACAACATAACACTACGGTCACCAATCCACCTGCCAAGCATGGTGACTATGGCAAAAACCCTCGCTCGGTAGGAGGCCCATGTTCAGCAGTAGACGTTATACGGGCTGATGATGCTGATGATGATACCTTGGCGAGCCAGGATCGTTAAGGGACATTGCCATGATAACCACGCTTGGCAGGTGGATTGGTAATCGCAGTTATAAATATAGCCTTCTCTTAATAGATCATGGCATGCCAGGATCGTTGAAATATATTGCCATAATCACCACGCTTGGCAGGCGCGTTGGTAACTAGCCTTGATCTGATAGAAGCTCATCCATCAGCTGAATGTCCCTGAGTTGCCTATTACGACACCCATGGGAAGACTATTGGGTTGGGTGGTATGGATGGTCTATTCTAATCACGAAACCACACGACACACAAAAAAATTCAGGTATGAGATATGGCCATACATCATCATCATCACCTTCAACAGACCGTATAACTTCCACTACTGAACGTGGTTTTCCTCCCGAGCCTACTGTTTTGTCATAGTCACCACGCTTGGCAGGCGGGTTGATGACAGCAGTATTATGTAACACACACAGGAAAACGCGGGTGCCCGATATAACAATCAGCACCAATCGCTTAACGTGCTTTCGGAGGCACGGAGGGTAGGTAGTCCCTCATCAGACCCGGAAAGAAATCTTAGATTTTAAACAAAAATTGTAGGCTGGCGTTAAAACCGACCTCCGAGACTTTAACCTCTACGCCACGAAGGCTGAAAGCTTAGGTCCAAGATGCCAATCTCATGTGATCAATTGATCATGCCTTGCTTTTACACGTTATAAATTTGTTGTTGTTTTTTTATGATTATTAGCAGAGTTTTGCAGTCTAGTATTCTATTAAGCTCCTTGTGCTAAGCAAAAATTATTGTGTTACGAGTGGGTTCACGTCGGTAGTGCAATGAGTGGGGATCGCAGCGGCGACCACAAGATCACAAGGGATCGGCCGCTTTAAATTTCCCCATATACTTAATCATAACTCCACAATTGTGTACCTGCTGATAAAAAAATGATATAAATTCCTAAAACATAATGCCACAATTGTATTCTGAATATTAAATGCAATATAAACTAATGGTTTTCTGGAAGGTTAATCAATTTATCATAACAGCGCCACCCACAAACAATGCCTGCAGTCATATTCTACAGAATTATAGGAACTAATAACCATTAAGTAGGTATCTACTCAAATTAAAATAATATTCTCATCAGAGATATTATCGCATCAGTCGACAGAGTACAAGTATAGGTAGGTACATAGATATTACTTATTATTTATTTTGTGATTAACTACAATTATCTAATTCTAGCTACGCCCTGCAGTTTGACCCGCGTCACTCTGCACCAGTGGGTCGGAGCGTGATAATTTGTAGCCTATATGTTAATCCAGCTTATAAGCTATCCGCGTGCAAACTTTTAGCCAAATCCATTGAGAAGTTTTTGCGAGAAAGAGTAACAAACATACATACATCCACACATACAAACTTTCGCATTTATAATATTAGTAGGATTTCTAAATAGGGTTATATTTAATCGCATTTAAGATAATACTAATAATTACAACTTACTTACCAAACCGGACCTTAACATATCAAACACACAGCGAATTGGGTCAATCCAAAAGCTTACAAAATATACATAGCATTGAGTATGTATCATACTCACTTCACCATCATCATCATCAGCCTGTTGTAGTCCACTGCTGAACATAGGCCTCTCCCATCGATTTCAAGTGGGAACGATCGCTAGCGGCTTGCAACCACTCACTCCCTGCAACCTTTATGAGGTCGTCGGTCCACCGTGCAGGCGGTCGTCCTACGCTGTGCTTGCCAGTTCTTCGAGCTATGTGTACTCACTTTATACTTTTATTAAATCATTATAATAACATAAATAACAAAAAGAAAATGCTCAATTCTAAAATCTAAATTTAAACTAAAAATGAAAAGTAACTACCAACTAAAAAAAACTATAGAATAAAAAGTCAAAACTATATCTACAAATACTAACCTAAGGGCTTAGGCGTCAAAGAATTCCTCCACATCCGAGTCCGCTGCGGGGAACGTGCCCAGAATGCTGGCATTGAGTTAAATCACAAAAGACAAAAAATGTTAATGCAGACAAAAATAAGGGATAACATAGTAAGAATCATTGGGTTGTTACTAAAAAAACCGGCTAAGTGCGAGTCGGACTCGCGCACGAAGGGTTCCGTATCAGTTATAAGTGCGTACCTATTTTTGATATCAAGAATAAAAAAGCGTATGTTTATGAAATGAAATGTTATTTTATATTTTTTTTATATTCGAGTTGATTGAATGAAAGGTAAATAGCGGTTTACGTATTACGACGAATTAAAAAAAAACTACTTACAAGATCCTGTTCAAACCAATTTTCGGTGGAAGTTTGCATGGTAATGTACATCATATATTTTTTTTAGATTTATCATTCTCTTATTTTAGAAGTTACAGGGGAGGGGACACACATTTTACCACTTTGGAAGTGTCTCTCGCGCAAACTATTCAGTTTAGAAAAAAATGACATTAGAAACCTCAACATCATTTTTGAAGACCTATTCATTCACACGTATGGGTACGATGAAAAAATTTTTTTTGAGTTTCAGTTCTTATATGGGGAACCCCAAAATTTATTGTTTTTTTTCTATTTTTGTGTGAAAATCTTAATGCGGTTCACAACATACATCTACTTGCCAAGTTTCAACATTATAGTTCTTATAGTTTCGGAAAAAAGTGGCTGTGACATACGGACGGACAGACAGACAAACAGACAGACAGACAGACATGACGAATCTATAAGGGTTCCGTTTTTTGCCATTTGGCTACGGAACCCTAAAAACCGTACAGCTCATTCTTGAAGAGTGTATTTGATATTTGACTTAATCATCCGATTAAAAAGGATTTCCTTAAAATTCCTTTTCTAATGGGAGAAAAAGGTAAGCAAAGTTAAAATACTGCACTGGTTTCTCAGTGATTAGAGTAGTTGTTTCTGTGACCTGCTGTTTTGGGTTTGGTTCCTACCCGGGTTAATTATTTGTGTGTACCATAGAACCATCACCTGCAACACATTATTGTGTAGGAACGACGTCGCCGGCGTCGCGTCGTTTCATTCCTAGAGCTTTTGCTATTGTTAACATAAGCAATAAAGCATCGCCTCTTTTTTCAGACATACATTAAGTAGTTAGCCTGGAGGCTTTTGCGACTTTATTGCGCATAAAGAGAAGCAGAGCTCTTTCCAGCCTATAAAACAAAGCAATCAACAAAACCCAGAAAGGCATCTTCTATTGCAAAGAAGACGACCATCTTTTACCAGATGTTACGGAGATAAAAATAAATAAAAAAAGTATTTTAGTATCAATGAAACTAATTGGTCTTACAAAACATCCGTTTCCAGTGCGAGCAGGTAACCAAATAAATGTAATCGCAATAAAATATGTAACATTATTCAACACATTAAATAATGTTATTACTGTTGCGCAAACGACACGCTATGCCAATTTCGGACTGAATAGAAAGTAGGCATTGTTTCTTTTTATATAAATTATTGTGAATGTAGATTATTCTAATTAGTCTTGCACGCCCAGTGACTTTGAATTGCTAACATATTTTGGGTTTATTCGCGAAAAGCCAGATCGCCAGATCGTGTGTGTTGAAACAACCTCCATAGCACAGCGTTTCCTCGTACAACATAATACTGCGGTCACTACACCGCCTGCCAAGCGTGGTAACTATGGCAAATATCCTCCCTAGGGAGGAGGCGAGGAGGCCCATGTTCAGCTGTGGACGTTATACGGGCTTGTGATGATCATGTGTATTAAAAAGCAGTTATTCCTTTTTGGGACTAATCCTAGGAGGAGGCTCATGTTCAGCTGAGGACGTTATACGGGCTTATGATGATCATGTGTATTGAAAAAGCTGTTTTTCCTGTTTGGGACTAATCCCACACTCCCGCCACTTTATCTCGTGTAAGCCAGTATCAACAGCGGCACACACGGAAGAAGTTCTAAGCTGTTAGACTCAGGCTGGCCTTGGTATACCTAAATGTCGTGGATTCCGCGTCGAATTTAATCAGAAAATTTAAAGGGTTTAGATACATGATTGGTCTCCGGTGTTCAACTAGATACCGTTGTACTTGGTAAATGCGGCAAAAAATAGTACGCCAAAATCGTACCAAAGCCGACGAGGAATACGTGTTATTATCAAAGTAGGTACTATTCCAGTTTGCGTATTAAAACTGAGTAAAAATTTATAAATATTTTTTATAACTTTTGTGATTGCTTACTGCTCATTGCAAACTATTAAGCACCTACTCGCTTGGTTGAGCGAGTAGGTGCTTAATACTTTTAGTCGTCGAGATCCAATCTTCTATTTCTGCTTAAGCAGCCCGTTTTTGTCCACTGCTGAACATGAGTCTCCTTTTTAACAAACTTAGGCAAGTCAGGGTCGTTGAGAGATATTACGGGACGGATTGGATGTAGTAAGATGGGAGTAGTAGTAGATGAGTTGTACATATCCCTTAGTCGCCTCTTAAAACGCCCTTAGGAAGATGTGAATTGGATCTCTTAGCCATGTGGTTTCCGGCTTAGAATATACCACATTCTAAGCCGGAAACCAATTCACATGCCAAATGTTGACTAAAATCACCGCATTTGGTATTTATTTTCCTGCAATTTATACAAGGTGTATCGGAAAGGGTATATATATAGAAAGAGCAGGGCTTCTTTGGATCATAACAAACGATATGGCAAGGGTTTCAAATCAAAATAAAATAAAAAAGTCAGTATTATTTTGCAAATAAAAAATAAAAATGCGGAACCCTTTATTCAGAAATACCAGGAGTAAGTGGTTTATTTTTACTTGCAAATAGTTCGTTGACATCGATCAGCTGATTGAGTGCTAGTGATGTATTTATTTCAATTTGAAAAGTTTGGTTTCTTGTACCTATGAATTAAAAAAAATCATTATTTCCGGACTTGTAGAGATAGGATTAAATAACCCTTGCCATATCGTTTGTTGTCATTCAAAAAAGCCTTGATCTTTCTATGTATATACCCTTTCCGTTACACCTTGTATATAAAAACAAAAACTGCGCAAATTACGTCTAAAAATAATATATTCTTTTTTATTTTCAATTTACTAGTGTAATAAATTAAAACAACATTATATAAGGTTTTTTTTAATAGTAGGCAACTTTTTTACGACTTGAGTCATAATATTAAATACTAACTAATAAGCTACGCGAAAGATTACAATCTATTTTGAACAGGCATGCATGAAAATGCATTTGTAGTGGGATGTTACATATTTTTTGTTAATTGGAATACTAGCTTCTGCCCGCGACTTCGTGACTTACGCAGGCTAGGTATATTATACCATATACATTATAGCTAAGTGCCAGTGAAAGTCCCGTTGAAAAATTGGTCCAGCCATATCTGAGATTAGCGGAAACTAGCAGAAAGATAGATAGGCATTGTTCTATTTCTTTCCGTCCAGCTTTACAACAAACTAAATAAAACCATGAATTTTTACCCACTCCCGCTTCATGAATGTCAATCTAAGGTAAAAAGTTGGCTTTTGTCATTGAGCTATGAGGATACAGAAAATATTCTTCAGTAGATGTTTTCGTTTTGCATTTTGCTAAAACTCACTCCACATAATTCACGCCGCAAAATCCACTCACACATACACATATCCTACGTTTATCATAATTTAAGATATATAGGTAATTTTTCGCTTACACATATTTTATAGTATTGTATTTTATTTTATTTTAATTTTTGTTTTATTTTCTTTATTTTTTCTCTCTACTTATACTGTATTCTTCAATTGACTTGTAATAGTGTAATAATACTGGGAGAAGGCGCTGACTCCTGACATACAGGCATAAACCTAGTTTGGGAGTCAGAGGCTTCATAATTTCTTTTGTAAAACGCATTATGTCAATAAAAGATTATTATTATTATTTATTATTATTATTGTGTTTTTTTTGTTATTAATGCCAATATACATATATTATGCTTGTAGTAAAAATCTGTTATTTTTTAAATATTAGCCATTAACACTATTTATTGTTGGTATGATTTTTTTAGTAGCCTCCACGGGCTTCTCTTCAAGAGTTAAATTTCTAGCTTCATGTAAAGAACTTGTCCTTCCACCCGATTTCTGCCCTAGTGCAAGCCCTTTACTCTCAAAATTAGTGGGACGGGTTTACCGATACGACCGATGATAGATCAGGCGCAAAACCGACAGCTCTTCAAGACATGATAACACCAATTATCACCAACTTCTCGACTTTAGGCTGGTATTTAAATTGTTCGAGAGATTCCATTATGGAGATTTTTTTAGCAAAACATTATTTTTGTCTAGCCCGGGATTTGAACTCTTTGAAAAAATTCCAACACCCAGATACACCCAGACTCAGAACAACTATTCGTAGACATGATTGTCCTGGGTAGAAATCGAACCCAGAAAAACAGGTTTCAGAAGTAAGTAACGTAACCACTGAACCACTGGTGCAGTCCTCAGTAGTTACGAAAGGTTTTTTTTTCGGACACCAATAAAGCAGACACAACTTACGTACCTACTCGTTAAATTTATCTTTTAAAGCGCGCTTTCAATAAAATTGTTCTCGTAAGAATTTCATAACTAAATATATCCTATAGCGTTCCTGGATAAATAGGCTTTCTAATATAATGAACTGACTACTGAAAGTATTTTTCAAATTGGACTACTAGTTCCTGAGATTAGTGGGTTCAAGCAAACAAACTTTTCAGCTTTATATATTTATATATATATAGAAAGTCTTTATTTAATAAACAAACATGAATAAAATACAAACTAAAAGTAACTTATTAAAAATAAAACGAACTTATATACTACTATTCTAAATCTATTCTACTTGGCAAGGTTCCCAGAATGCTGGCAGCATTACCACGTTGAATGGCAACGCTTACCTGCTGTGCAAAGTAGAAACGAGCACTCGGAGAACGTGCCGCACTTAAAAGGGCCGCTGCGAGGTATTTATAAATTAATTTGGCTCCCGGTCCCCACGGCCCCAATGTTTCGACACCAAAAGGCACAAATACATAACCACTATCAAGGGTACTATTTTGCGCCTCTTGAGATTCTCCGCGGATTCAGCCGCCATGCCAGCCCTACCCTGAGTCCCGGAAAGGACATATCACACACTTTATATCTATATATATAGATATAGATACAATACAGATAACCTCACTGATTCCTAAAATAGTAAGATCATTGAATCATCTGATATTACGTGAGGTCGCTGTCGTCGCAGATTTATTAAACCAATTTAATTTGTAGGTACTTATAGTTGTCCTTCAACTAACATGGTAGGTACGTTTGTCAATGATTCTCAAACTGTTTGCAGGAAATGAAGATTGGTTTAATGAATATAATTAATTTTATTTCGTAATAAAGTGTAGATCATGTTTTCAATTAGCAATAAATTATGAAAGTGTCAATTAGACTAATGAGAAATAAAGAACTAAGTCGATTAAAATTATGTTTGCAAATCATGCTTAGTTAACTAGATTATTGTTGTATTTATTTGTATTCGTATAATCTAACTATCTATTTATTTTATAGTATTTATTTTTTTTTTTTTTTTTTTTATTTATTTATTTATGTACAAACACACAAAAGAAACAAAAAGAAAAATTTATACATAAGGAAAGAAATTGTACAAAGGTACTGCTTATTTCAAAAGAAATCTCTTCCAGCAGACCCGCAAGAGGAAATGTGAAAAAGAAAAGACGAATAGTGTGCGTAGGTCTCAAATAAACATACATACTAATAATTACATATATACTTAGATACATACATATAAATATAAACCACATAATATGCTACGTTATATATTATATAAACTTAGGATGAGATAGAGAGATAGTACTCCTTGACTCGTTTTTTAAAGGAAACACTTGAGTTACAACTTTTTATTTCGATTGGTAGGTCGTTCCATAGCCTGACCGCTTGAACAGTGAAGGATCGGGAATAGAAAATGGTTTTATGGAGAGGAATGGAGAGGTTGTAGCGGAGATGTGATCTGCAGGAGGAGCCAGGTGGATGAGTGTAGAAAAAGCGCTCTCGCAGATAAGAAGGGTAGGAAGGATTGTTAAGGATATTATATAGCAAACATACGATGCGAGCATTCCTTCGGAAACGGATAGGGAGCCACTTGAGATCTTTGCGAAACTTTGAAACATGATCATACTTTTTAAGATTATAAACAAATCGAATGCAAACATTTTGCAAACGCTCAAGTTTGTCTAATAGCTCCTCGGTGGCATCCAAATAGCAACTATCGGCGTAATCAAGAATAGGTTGTAGGAGCGTTTGGCAGAGAGAAATTTTCGTATTCAAGGGCAAGAAAAATTGCAGGCATTTTAGCGAGTGGAATGTGTAATGAACCTTTTTGCTCACATCAGCAACCTGGGCTACCCAAGACAAGTGTCGGTCCATTGTGATACCAAGGTTTTTGACCTTTTCGGTTAAATTGATGGGTACACCATCAAGGACTAATGGTGGAACATCCAAGTTATCCAAACCACTACACATATATTTACTGCCTAACATTATAGCCTGCGATTTAACCGGATTAACAAGAAGGCCGTAAGCTTTCGCCCAGCGGTTTACTGCGTCAAGATCCCGATTCAAAGCAGTAATCGCGCAAACAGCATCAGATACAGGAAAAGATCGATACAATTGCAAGTCGTCTGCGTAGAGATGGAAACTGGAAGTGATAACTCTAGTGACAGAGTTTATGAAGATAGAAAATAGTAATGGAGAGAGAACGCCACCTTGGGGAACGCCCGCTGTTAGACAACACCAATCAGAGTAAGACTCCTCATGATAAATTCGCTTCGTAGTGTCCTCGTGGAAATAGGTGAGCCATGCAGCTCGAAGAAGTGATGGCCGGTAGCGCAAAATGCCCCCTAAAGAATTTCCCCTAAAGAAAAGCACTGTAATTAAAGGCCATTTTCCAAATTCAGGTCTGAATTTGGAATATTCACGTAATCAATGAAGAGTTGGTGCAAGTACACTACCTTGTGGAACGCCAAAAGTGATGCGTTCCTTGGTAGTGCTACTATGTTCGCCGACCTGTACCAGTTATACTGTATCTGTTGCTTAGGTAGTCAGTGAATATATTTAATGGATTTCCACGAACTCCCATGTTATTTAGCTTATTGCATAAAACTTCAAAGAAAGGCTTTTGTAAAATTCAACCTAAAACGGGTTGGTTACGCGTATGAAAGGCGCGCGGGAAGCTAGTTATTCCCATTTATTTATACCGTGTATAGGTATGGGTGAAATAAATGAATGTGTCGCATTGATATTATTAATGTTTGATCCTCATAATGGACAAGAAATCTTTATGTAGATTCTAAAATTTCTTTCTGGATCTGATAGGTTGAATGACTACCCCCTTGGAAGGCACGTTAAGCAATTTATCTATTGAGTCTTTGATTTGATTGAAAATTATAAAGTACTCTGCTCCAGTGGGTCGGAACGTGATGTTTTGTGTGCTTAGTTAACCCAGCGTATAAATGATCCCGGGGCAAAATTTCAGCCAATTCTATTTAGTAGTTTTGGCGTAAAAGAGTAACAGACATCTATCCATCCATACTTACAAACATTCGCGTTTATAATAAGTAGGACTTAAATCATTTGTTATTTTTATTACGCAAAGTAGTAAATTAATAGTTACTACTTTGCGTAGTTGTTAATTTATTAGGTCTATTGTTGATGCACAGTAAGTAGCTCGTATGAAAATAATAACTTTTATTGTATCTTATTTCAACTTACTCGTTCTTATTACTCAAAGTAATCTATGAGATTGTAATAAAGCAAATTGAAGTCATAAATGTTTGCACCTCTTATATCAAAAATGTTATTAATTGAGGCTATATTATATGAACGTAATTACTTCATGTATGCAGATTTTTTTTTCAACATTTTTTGGAACAGAGCCTAAATAACTGAAGATAAAATAATTTTTAGTTCTGCTGAAGCAATCACATTCAAAAGACATCATTATGACATCAACAATGCTTGGTTCGTTTAAATGATAGGTTTTTATTATTAAATAGGTTTATTATTAAATACCTATGTCTTTTATTTAAAAGTACTTATCCTGTAATTTTATTTCTTAATTTATCTGTATATGAATCAATATCGATTTTCTTATATATTTTTCTGGTACTGATACTATAATTATTTTAATTTCATAAGTTAAAAAGGTGTGAAAATGAAACGTAATATTATTAGCCGTAAAAAACATTATTTAATTGCAAGGAAATTATTTCATAATTTGTATACGTTTAAGAAGCATTTTGATTAGATATACAAAATAACACATCAAAAGACAACCCCACATTTTGTCAATCAGTGTTTTAGTGTATTGTAACAGGTGTCCTAAATACTCCATTTTGTTTTTGTTCACCTCCTACGTGTCTATTGTTTGTGTTTTAGATTGGTGTCCTCTTAGTTGGTCTAGATCACATAGGTATCTACAAGGACTTTTTATTTATAAATATGATGTGGTGGACTGTATTTCAATAGGTTTATTGCCGGTAGTAAATAAATATCTTATGCAATTAAAATGTCCAAAATTTGTTGCACGCAGTTGGGATGGATGATCATACTTTTCATAACATTCATCTTTTTTCTAAGATAAAGATAGAGATAGAGATAGAGATAGAGATAGAGGTAGAGGTAGAGATAGAGATAGAGACATTCATAAATTTTAAATATTGCCACAGATATGCGACCAGGCAAATAATATCTGAACCAACTTCACCAGAAAATATCAAGAAAACTTTAATCTTAGTCTTTATATTATGATAAAAGTTTTCTTTTGGAACACACACATAATCTTAATATTATGACAAAGCAAGAATTATACCCCTACGCCACAACAGAGGTTGTTTTAGTAGAGCGACAGTTGCACAAAACTTCCCTAAAATACAAAAATCCCTCAATCTCATCGCCAGCGACCGCCTTGAGCCGAGGTCCAAGTCCCACAAGGAACGCCCTCTTGCGCAGGTTGCTTAGTTTGTAGTGTTTAAACCATTTATCTTGGCTGGAGCTCTGCTTGCCTTTATGCCCGGTGAAGTGGCAAAAGCCTCGTGGCTAACATCATACCTATGAACGTCCGAAAAAAAAACATTTTGTTTTATTTATTTTTAGTTTGCATTGAAAAGGACTCGAATCTAAGATTATTACAATCTATTAAATACATTAAATGATAAAAATCTAACCCTTGAATCGATCTCAATAAAGCGCTGTAAATGAAATAATAAAGTGGAATATTAATTATAAATTTATATAATATTCATGTTTATGAAAACCACATGTCAATGAAGCTAATTTGTTATTCATTCAATAATACAAGACACATTAATTTATTATACACAGTGTATTAATGTAACGTCATTTACTTATCACAGACAATTATGTAGGCAATTTATCATGAGCTTTTTAAAGGCATGTGTAGGAAAATACTGAGCCCGTAATTGTATTAGCGAGATGTCACGAAGAAGTATAAAAACGTATTAATATATTAAAAAATGTGTACGTTGTATTTACAAATATCTAGGATAATAAGTCTTTGGGCCGGATTGTTCATGCGTACCCGGCCCCCCCCAACGGCGGATCGAAGGAGTGTCCGGGAGGTTTTAGTGGTTGGTAGGGTCCTCTCCTCGTGGTATGAGTTTAGCATACCACGCTATGGAGAGGGCGAGTCCCACATATCCCACCGCCAGCGCGCGAAAACGCTGCAGCGGCGGAGGAAATGCGAAAAAAAAAAATAAAAAAAAAAAGCATTAATAAGTCTTTGCGTCAGTAGTTTCCAAATAGAGGCGGAATAACATAATGATATGCGATAAAAAAATTTAACTATAAATATTTTAAATATTTATATTTTGTCAATTCGATAAAGCTAACATAATAATAATAATATAGTAAATATTGTATTTTTTTTATAAAGATTACTAGCGCTATTGCAAACTACTCGTATTCTTGTTAGAACCTGGTGCTTTTTTTTCGGACCGACATATATATGTAGTTAGCCAAGAGGCTTTTGCTACTTCACCGGGCATAAAGGCGAGCAGAGCTCCAGCTTAGATAAATGATTTAAACACTACAAACTAAGCAACCTGCGCAAGAAGGCGTCCCCTGTGGGGCTTGGACCTCGGCTCAGGGCGGTCGCTGACGGCAAGATTGAGGGATTATGGCTTTTAGTTTCTTTAGGGGAGTTTTGTGCAACTGTCACACTGTACTTTACAGTTCGCGGGCCTCTCGAACTTCGGGTCTACGAGGGCATCGGAAGGTTCTCACTTTGTTGCCGTTATTGATAATTTGATATTATTTTATTTTTAGTATTTGTTGTTATAGCGGCAATAGAAATAAATCATCTGTGAAAATGTCAGCTGTCTAGATATCGCGGTTCTTGAGATACAGCCTGGTGACAGACAGACAGACAGCTACAACAAGTCTTAGTAAAAGGGTCCCGTTTTTACCCTTCGGGTTCGGAATTCTAAAAATCTAATAATGTCTATCGGATTTTCAAAGTTTCGATCTAACCTTACCTTACGTATGTTGTAATTCTTGCAACAATTTATATCAAGCTAACCGTATAATATTTCAATGTAGGACGTCCCGATTCTGTCGGGACGGGACGTCCCGATCTGTGCATGAAAATTAAATGTCTCACGTGGGACGGGCTCAATCCCGTTTTTCTGTTAACTTGACCCATTATTATAGTCTAGATTTTAAATTCGCAGATATAACGAAAGGAAAATAATTGCTTTCAGGCACATTTTCTATATTATGTTGAGCAGTTGATAATAAAATGGTGTTATTGGAGTGATTAATCAATGTTTTTCTGGTGACGAAGTCAAAAAATTATTTAATATAAGGTCATCTATGAAAACGACGTAAATACAAATGTAAATTATTAATTAAAAAATATATAAAAACTATTGTTGCAATCTACTTTTATAACTCAAGTGATTTTTTTTCCCATGTCCCACTTTCGACCGACAAAATCCAGCTTAACTTACTTCAAAAGGTTCAAAAACCCACTTCACTTAAGTCGTTAACATATCTAAAGTGAGTGATTTAAAAAGTGCCAAAAAACTGGAAACCATGACGTACAGCGTCTCGCCGCTGTGCTTGATAAGTAGACCTTAACAAATAATTCATAACTCCAAACTAGGTATTAAGGCCATGCCCTTAAATTTTAATGTAGTGCACATATATTATCACATCACATTATAATTCATAAATAAACATAACCATAATAATCAGCTTATTAATATAGTGACTTTAATGGAAGCATCGCATTAAGCATTACCCATTACACAAGTTCAAATGTATGAGCACAATAAAGTTTAATGAATGCACATAAATGTACGAATTTATTGAGTGTTGGCTTATTAATCTTATTATACTTGGTATCAACGGAATTTAGAGTCTTGCTTGTCGCTTCAGTAATTTGTTCTAACGTAGTTAGGCTCAAATTAATTACGTTTGTAGGTTAGTCTAGTAAGTAATATTAAACCATCGGTTTTTCTATAAACATGGGAGTGCAAAATTCAAAGGTACGGTTTTCAAATAACTAGGCAATCTATACTAATATTATAAAGAGGAAAAGTTTGTATTTTTGTGTATGTTTGTAATGAATAAACTCAAAAACTCCTTTCACCTTTGGAAAGCTACATTCACCCTGAGTGACATAGGCTATATTGAATTATGAAGTTCCCACGGGAACGGGAGTTACGAGCGTGAAACAGGGCGCGGGGAGCTACTTTATTATAAAATTAAAATGTAGGTAATTATTTTTCTGAACAAACTTTACTTAGGTTGTATTTTCAAAACTATACGAAATGGCTGGAGCAGAAGGATTCTCGAGTGGAGACCACGAACTGGCAAGCGCAGCGTGGGACGACCGCCTGCACGTTGGACCGACGACCTCATAAAGGTCGCAGGGAGTCAGTGGTTGCAAGCAAGAAAATTGACGGGGGAGGCCTATGTTGGACCGGATTGCTTATGCGTACCCGGAGGAGTGTCTGGGGGGTTTTAGTGGTGTAGGGTCCACTCCTCGTGATATGAGTTTACAGACCACGCTATGGAGAGGGTGAGTCTCACATATCCCACCGCCAGCGCGCGAATAGGCTGCAGCGGCGGTGGGAATGCGTAAAAGCATTTTCCCGCGGACAAAAAAAAAGGCTTATGTTGGACGGTGGACGACAACATGCTGATATGATGACAAAAGGTAAAATATATAAGGCACGCTATGACCTTTTAGAGTTGAATAGCAGTTTTTAAAAGACTATAAATTATTTTGACACTTAATAGTACCTATATTATTATTTCTATAAACGGCTTGTATATTATGGCCAAATTGTAATTGATTTCATTTCATGGTGAATTATAGAGCAATTGATATTAAACTGATTTTAATATAATTATATAGGGTGCTCCCCAAATATAAGCCTTCCCTTTAATGTATGGTGTTACGTATAGTGAATAAACTTCAGTAAAATAATACATTTTATTTATCACTACATTATATACAACAAAGTCGCTTCCCTTTTTATATGTCCCTATGTAAGCTTAGGTTTTTAAAACTACGCAATGGATTTTGATGTGGTTCTTGTTAATAGATTGTTCAAGAGAAAGGTTAAAGGTAATATTTAAATCATCAGTATTGCTACCCGTGCGAAGCCGGGGCGGGTCGCTAGTAGTACATAATACAAGGGTGAGGTTCATCTCGTCTGTCCAACACATTGGGGATGACTTTATTCAAAAGAAACAAGCTAGCTGTGCCCGCAGTTTTACCCGCTTAAAGCGCAAGCCACACCATACATCGTTTCACCTCTTTTACATACTTCGGTTCACACCGCGAGCTACCGACTAACCTACGTCAGCGATGCGAGCGAAGCTAACGAAATATCCAACGATTCCAGCGAAGCTACTCGTTCACCTCGTTAGGTTAGGTTAGAACCCCATAGTTTAGCTCGCTAATATTCCGCATAGTTTCCTTCTCTCACTTCGCCCGCCCGCCTAGCTAGCTCGCCTGCTTGTTAGCACTTGGCAGTGAGGCCTGCGCATTACTCTGGTCTAGTAAGTCGGATGTCATGTAGCCTATATGTTAATCCAGCTTATAAACGATCCGCGTGCAAACTTCAGTCAAGTCCATTCAGAAGTTTTTGCGTCCAATTTGCGTACAGTCACAAACTTTCGTGTTTATAATTGGTAAGGACAATTTTATTTAGATGAAATATCATTTATTAAAACACAAAAAATATCCACTAACGTAATCTGAACGTGTGATAGTATCTACTGTTAAAGGGATTGCATATATTTTATAAGCACCATAGATGATTTATTTCATAGTAAAACGTAGTTTAAATTGTGTTGTAAAATAAATTATATAAGAAAAACGTTATGTCTTCCAATGAAAAGAATTACATCACTGTTTTATCAAGAAAATTGTTTCGATTCATGTTTTAGCTTAAAACGTTGATTTTTAATAAGAATATTAACTAGCTTGTTGAAAATGCTAACTTATTTACAATGTATTTGTTTTGGTTAGTTAATTAGTATTAACTAACCATTAGTAAATTAGTAAAACCGCGCGGTTTTACCCACATAACTCCCGTTCCCGTAAAAACTCGGTAAATAGGCTATCCAACACGGAAAGCATTTCTTAAATTGGTCCAGTAGTTCCTTAACTTAGCGCGTTCAAGCAAACAAACAGAGAAAATAAACTCTACAGCTTTATATCATCATCATCATTTCAGCCGTAGGACGTCCACTGCTGGACATAGGCCTCCCTCATAGATTTCCAGTGATACTGCAGCCTTTACCAGATCATCCGTCCATCTATTAGGTGGACGTCCTACGCTACGCTTCGCGGTCCCCATTCGAGAACTTTTTGGCCCCAACGGCCATCTGTGCTCCGTGCTATATGGCCTGCCCATTGCCACTTCAACGAACTAATCTGTTGGGCTTTGTCGGTAACCCGCGTTCTTCTACGTATCTCCTCATTTCTGATTCGAGATCTTAGATAAACCCAACTTTATATATAAGTATATTATAATATGGACGACTTTAATAATGTCTTACGAAAACATGGAAACGTGAACTTTTTGTAAGTGATTTTAATACTACAAACTAAGCAAACTTTTTTTGTTACCGCGAGGAAATGCATTAAGTATCCACTCAATGCAACCTGTGCACGAGTACCGTCTTGTCCCTGTGGGGCTTGGACCTTGCTTTAGGGCGCCCGCTGACAGTCGGACATGGGTCACACAAATTTTGGGACATAGATTTCCTACTTTGCAGTTACGAAGCCCTCTCAGTCTTTAAATCCACGAAGGCACCAGAAAGTTCAATGTAAACTAAGTATCGGGAAGGAAAATGGACTAAAGCAATAAGGATCATAAAGAATCGTTAGAATAAATAAGAACATTTCTTTTTAATATTTTTAAAACAATGATGAATAAAATACAAACTAAAAGTAACTAATTAAAAATAAAACTAACTTATATACTACTATTCTAAATCTATTCTACTTGGCAAGGTTCCCAGAATGCTGGCAGCATTACCACGTTGAATGGCAATGCTTACCTGCTGTGCAAAGTAGAAACCAGCACTCGGAGAACGTGCCGCACTTAAGAGGGCCGCTGCGAGGTATTTATAAATTAATTTGGCTCCCGGTAAACATAATATATCTATTCACCAAGGTTGGTAACACAAAGGAATTTTGCAATCAAATAAATATTTTAAATGTATCGTTCCAACTGAAAAAAGTTCACATGTAGGTGTACATCTTTTGTTAAAAGTGACCTTTTGTATTCAAATTTATTTGTTTAACTAGCTGCACCCCGCGTTGTTACCCGCGTTACTCTGCCCCAGTGGGTCGGAGCGTGATTTTTTGTAGCTTATATGTCAATCCAGCGTAAAACCTATCCAGGTGCAATATTGCAGCCAATTTCGTTTAGAAGTTTTGGTGTGAAAGAGTAACAAACATGCATCCATCCATCCATGCTTACAAACTTTCGCGTTCATAACATTAGTAGGGCTGTTTGTATTAGAAAAAAATATGTGAATTGTATTGATAAACTTACGTAATTCACAATTTGCCTACTGTAATAGCAACGGGACTATTAAGGACTCACCTATCAATAGCGTTGTTATGATAATATACCCACGCGGCTTATACAGAAACAAATTTTGTAGGACAAGAATGGGTCGTAATTCACCAGTTGTTCGCTTGGCTCGTCTGTACAATGATTTGACCAAAAATTGCCAGAGCTCGACATTCACTTTCAATGCCTCCCTAAATTTATGAAACTACTGAAAGCCAGTGATGTGGTTTAGTTCTTTTTTATATTTGTGTAATAGTTGTTTTATTCATTTTTTTTTGTCTTTTTGCAAAATTTTATTTGCAAATTTTTTTTTTGTAATTTCTAATTAATTTAATTTATAACACAGTGTGACCTAAACCCGCATTGTGACTTAAGTTGCCAATTTCAGCCATTGCTTTGGACATTATTGCAGGGCTCTCTCGACCCTTACTTAACCTTAAAATGCCCTCTGAAATTAGGTCTAAGACCCAATTAACGATAGGCCCGCGATCTGAAAGTAACATCATGTATAGTTAGGAAGATTTGAATCCTAAAAATCAAAAAGTATCATCATTGCGCGATCATCCACGTTATTGGCTTACGTGGGCCGATGTCCAAAGCCCACAAGTGCTTAGTTTTCGTTTTTTAACATATTAATAATGCTCGCCTCTTTAACCATTGAAGTGGCTAAATGCATAATGCGTGACGATAGTGACATTACCTACATGTATCCAACTAATAATTGCAACCAACATGCTCAGTTTGATAATTTCTCAACGCTAATTCAATTTGTAACCAAATTGTATTGGCGTTGTAATTGCCTGCTTTGTCAGTCGAAATAATTTGATCCGCATATTTAGTTAGATTTCGATCAGACGAAATGTCATATGGTTCATAAACAACGTGTAGTATGCAAATCATAACGACTATTGCTATGATATGGAGAAACTAGATTAAATTTATTAAGTGGAGCGATGTTGTAAATCAGAAGCTTTATATTTATGCGTTATGATAAATGAGTTGATATTTTGTATTATAAAATACCTAGCAAGGTAACGTGATGCTCTATTGCTTATGTAATACTATGTAGGTATATTTCCGCGTGCGGTTTTACACGCTTAACTCCAGTTCCCGTTGGAGTTTCATAATGAAATAACTTTATAGCTTTCCTCGATGAATAGGCCATATAACACTGCAAAAAACTTACTATTCTGCTTTATATTATTAATTTAGTACATGTAATAAAATATTTTGGTTTAGTTACGTATCTAAAGGCAAGATTATAATGTTGAAATGAACATTAATTTTACAAATACGGGCAAATCAAGGAGCCTGCAATTGATGAAATGAACCTATATGGCAAAGTAAGCTGTGGTTTCCGGCTTAGAAAAGACTAACCTATGTCTTCCCATGGGATGTCACCTGATGGATGGATAGCAGCATCTAACAGCTCAAAGTTACTTATCATCTGGTAATCCGACTCTTAACAATCTTACTGCAATCACCAAATTGCTCGCCAATGTGTATAGCAAAACCATCCTTCGGCATGAGGCCCATGTTCAGCAGTGGACGGCATACGATATAAGCATAATGAATGTTTATAACTAATATAATAATCAGGTTAACTCATTACCAGCATACATTATAAAGCTCATCAATTGACTCCTAACATAATGTTCTAATGACAGGTGTGACGAATTTTATCGTGATTTTATCAACTCCTAAGTGTCAGGATCTGACATTTCGAAATACTTTAGACAACTGCTCTAGTTTTTCTTGAAGTTTTGCAGAAAGAGTTTTAGTGGAGCAAAGCGCCTAGCGATATTTAATAGGCGCGCACTGCGAGTAACGCAGTGACGCCAGTAAAACTCTACCTTCGAGTGTACATGCACAGCTTAAATTCGCGTACCAGAACTATGCCTGTTGCTGCGTCAGGTGTTGCATTACAAAACAACTTCATTATTTGTTACAAATGTGTGGACCCAATAAAAATTGAACGTTATTTTAATAACATTGATAATTTGAAAAAATATGTTTTTTTATGTTTAAGCGGTAACAAAAACACATAATGTGTTTTGTTACCGCTATAAAAATGTGTGCCGTGTGAAAATGTCAACTGTCTTGTCAGCCTCGATGTTCATTGCCATATCCAGGGTATACCACTGTAGATCCTAGCTTATAGAAATTGCAATGGTGTCAGTGTGGGTGGGATTTGTCCCTTTTAAATTGTCCATCTCAATCACGGTTCATGAGACAGACAGCCTAATGTTAAACAGTCCTGAGGTTTAATAATAGGCTCCCGATTTATCCTAGTAACAAGAACTCATACCTTCATAAATTCCTCGGCTTCATATAAGCTTCCAATAATGAGGTAATCTTCATTGCTACAATACATTGGCTGTTATAACACATTAATTGAACCTCGTCCGTAATAATCTACTGACAGGTGTGACTAATTCTATCAATTCCTAAGTGTCAAGTCGCAAGGATCTGACATATTGAACTTTGCCGAGATGGACAACTGCTCTAGTTGTTCTTGACGGTTTGCGGGTATGGTTTAGGTGGAATGGGGTGATATTTTATATCGATCTACGGCGCGTTAATTGATTTTATTGGATTAACTGTCACAGTATCTTTTCTAAACAAATGTAGACTTAAGAGCTTTAAAAACAAAAATATTCGCTAGCATAACTATTGCTTTCAACAGGAATGTTGCCTTTATGTTCCAATTAGAGATGTGTTATAAAGAGATTGATGAATTTCAACGACCTGCTGGGATCCACCGTGGCCGAATCATCAAGGCATTAAGGGCTATATCTAAGATGTAGCTTTGAATCATGCCGCCGGTCTAAATTAATTATTATCAAATTTGAATAGTCACCTTTACGCCCATATTTTCCACTGTGCAGAATGAGAGAATCAGCCGTTAACACAGACCCCGGCAGCAAAATTCTGATTCAGGTATTCTTTTATTTTATGAAATTAAAACTTAGACTACAGCACTTCGGCGACTTTTAGCCTGCCACTGTCAACACACATTGGTTAAGGCCATACAGCACGGAGAAGAAATGGCCATTGGGGCCGCAAAGTGCTCGAATGGAGACCATGGATCAGCAAGCGTAGCGGTAGGACGTCCACTAACTAGTTGGACGGATGACCTAGTACCGGCTGCGGATTACGGTGGATGCAGGCCACCTCCAACCGTAGTAACTGGAAATTTAATATAATCTATAGGAAATCTAGGCCTATATCCAGCAGTGGACGTCCTACGGCTGAAATGATGATGATCCGGCCGGGCCTTTCGGCCTTGTCTCTATTAGTTCTGGCAAGTTTAGTCATGCAGAAACACAACATTAATCAATAATGTTATTTGGCTGTGGTATTCTACTAGGTGGAGGTACTACCCCAGTCAAGCAGCTCATTGAGCCTACTGACGCTATGCCTATTTCTCTTTTAATAAATAAACATGTTTAGAAATATAAGCGAATTTATGCACCTAATTTTAAACAACGTTATACCTATCATATTTTTATACTAATTGCTCTTTCAACCACACCTTTTGAATGTTAAAATATAATTAAAGCATATCTAAATACGATTTCAAAATATAATTTTAATCTAGTATTAGGTCATTTATTTGATTGGTTTCACAAAGTTCACGTATTCGATTTAATGGTTATAAGTAGAGTTATAAGCATTTAATTAAAATTGTGTATGTTAGTTCATATTATACAAAAAACAGTTGAATGTTCCGCCAAAATTGGTCCAGCCATTATTGATATTAGCCGGAAAAAAACAGACACACTGTAAGATAGCTGTTACAATTCAAATTTCAGGAGGCGAAAAAAAACTTAATAAGTTTTTTCTATGTTTCATTCATATTTAGGTTATGTTGATTTTGTTAAAAAAAAAAAAAAAACATTTTTTTATACATCCCTCAGGTTTTAGACCGGCCCCCAAATTGTGTTTTAGACCGGGAGATTCTGACACAAAATACTGGATCATTTGTACCAGTATGACGGTTCTTTAGGGGTCTTATTACGTAATGACATAAAAAAATGATGATCATAGCGCTGGTACCAGCGACACAACGAGTGGGCGTTAGTCAAAAAAAAATTTGCTCATTTTCGGCGGTATGGCGGCCATTTGGAACCGTCCGAAAAGTATGGCATGGTGATGTTCGTAAATGGCTGCACGACGATGATTAACTGTGCAAAAGTTAGCCTGGTACAAATGGTTGAATTGTGTTTTTTTAATTAACGTATTCGCGTCGGTATGGCGTGCTGTAAGTCACACCGGAGAAGTATGGCATGACACTACCGCCTACTTCTTTTTTATGGACTATCGGAAAATACTAAATTTTTTGTGGAACAAATCGTTTGGCTTTCGTTATTTATCCGACTAACGCCCACGCGATTGGGCCGCCGGTACCAGCGCTATGATCTTCATTTTTCCTTATGTCATTACGTAATAAGACCCCTAAAGAACCGCCATACTGGTACAAATGACCCAGTATTTTGTGTCAGTATCTCCCAGTCTATTTATGTTATAAATAAATTACCTATAGGTAGGTATAAATTTCGTAAAAAGTTGCTATTTTTCTATTACTTATAGTCACATCAATTTTATTTATTTGATTAGACAAGGGCCACTTATGTTTACCAGTGAACGGGCAGCAGCGTTTCCATGTATTCAAAACATGTTCATAATACTGTGTGAACACCAACGCGCCTGCTAAGCTGATAAATCCCACATACAATAGATGATACAAACAAACCGAACTCCACCCAACAATTTTTTTACCATACATACGAACGTGTGAATAACTCCAAAACTGTGAGACCGAACACATGCACCGGAATCTCACGATGTACTTACAAATCTGCATTGTTACGTTATGTTGTAACGTGTAACATAACACTATATTATTCTTATGTCTCAGTTATTTGAGGTCAAAAAGTAGCAATTTGTAGAAGCGGCGCGTGGAGGACTGTTTTTGCCTAAACGTTGGTGCGAAATTTTAATACGACCACAAAGCTTGTATTTCTTATCAGTAGCTCTTATAAAGTCCATGATCCCCTCCAAAAAGGAGAACCCCTTTTAAACTAATAACTATTAGCTAATAACACCTTGAAGATGGCAAACCGCAATGTTATGGCCTTATACACTGGTAATACTGCTGATATATAAGTAGCTCTTTGTATCATCAACATCATTGCAGCCGTAGGACGACTTACTGCTGAATATAGGCCTCCCTCATACATTTCCAGTTATTGCTGTTGGAAGCGGCCTGCATCCACCGTGATACTGTGGCCTTAACTCATCATCCGTCTATCTAGTAAGTGGGCGTCCTACGCTACGCTTGCCGATCTGCGGTCTCAATTCGAGAACTTTTAAGGCCCAACGGTCATCTGTTCTTTGTACTTTATGGCCTGCACATTTCCACTCCAACAAAGTAATCTGTTTGCCTATGTCGGTAACCCGCATTTTTTTGCTATAGAAACCCCGAGCATAGCCCTCTCCATAGCTCGTTGAGCGACTCTGAGTCTGTTCCTAAGGCCTATTTCAATGTTTCCGTATGATGTTTTACTAATATTCTACGTTGCCATTCCTTATATCTACAAAGATAAAAAAATACATAAAATCATGCATCAACAAACACACATTTTTCAAAACATCATCTACATAATATTAAAGAATCGTAGGCAGTAAAATCCATTTCTTTGAACCGGTTCTGTATTTTAATCTATGCCAGGGTGAAGGCCATTTATTCAATTTGGTGAGGTTGCTTGCAATAGATCTGCCGATACCAACTATGCAAGGAGCAAAGAATGTGTTGTGATCAGAAAACAATTGAGATGTTAAGACATAGCACATGTAGGTAGTTTTTGTTCATTAATATAGCCTTGTTGTTTTTTACGAGGAAGTTGATATTTTGTTTTACAATTTGACTGATATGCATAAAACTGTATATTATATTTGAGGAGAATGTAGTTTCAGTGTGTTTTCTTCACATATTTATGCATAGACTTACAGAATAGTTATAGTAGAGTCCGCTCTATCCGATCCAGAGGAAAGGAGTGCCTTCTGATGCCTTCGTTTACCACTGAACTATTGAACTAAAGTCCGGGAGGTCCGTGAACTGCAAGTTAGACAAATATGCGACAGTTGCACAAAACTCTCTTAAAAATCTAAAACACTTAATTCCTCAATCCCCGCCAGCAACCACCCGTAGTCGAGATCTAAAACCTGTAATAACAGTGGACTTGCCCTCTTGCGCAGGTTACTTGTAAACTTTTTAACCCATATAATATGGGTGGAGTAGGTACTATCGCCTTTATGCCCGTTGAAGTAACTAAAGCCATGTAAAATAGCAATAGCCCAGTGACATTGCAAAAGCATCCGTCCCAAAATAAAAAAATATGTATCACCGCCAGCCTCCTGACTTCGAGTGACAATGCCTAGTAAGTAAAACTAGTTACAGCTCGTTTACATCCACTGCTTAACATAGGCCTCTAAAAGCTTGTCTTGGCATCCCTGGGTAGTTGAAAGATATTGCCATTATCAGTACACAAGGTAGGCGGATTGGTGATCCCAGTAAGATGGCGAATCCTCTTGGACTAAAAGATGCCATTGCCCATCCAACAAAACCATGTCCCTTAATCACCTTTTACGACATCCATGGACACACAGGATGGTCTATTCTACTAAAGTTTGCCTAGTATATTTATGTTGCGTAC
Source organism: Nycteola revayana (assembly GCA_947037095.2). Lineage (NCBI taxonomy): Eukaryota > Metazoa > Arthropoda > Insecta > Lepidoptera > Nolidae > Nycteola > Nycteola revayana. Next base: position 16,670,306 of record OX344857.2, on the reverse strand, counting down.
AGGCAGCGCCATCTAGTTAATGGAGGCCGAATTATCACAGTGAGATATCGACCACACACAACCTTCTTACAATTTGAAAGTGAAAAACGTGAACAAAACTATATTTTATGTTAGTTCGACGAAATCTTTAGCGGGGGCGCTGTTAGTAGGTAGTTTTAGAATTTAAGTTTATGAATAGTTCATTTAAATGGTACCTACGCATTAAAGTTATGATGTATTGTTTTTTTATCAGAAGACCAAATGTAAAGAAATTAATTAAGATTCCGTTTTATTCATGTTTTTTTTTCATTTTATTCTCAATCAAAATTTGGACTGTATGTATTAATTGTCTGAGCCGGATTCCCCGGCGTACCCGGCCCTCACCAACGGCGGACGGAGGAGTGTCCAGGGGGCTTAAGTGGTGTAGGGTTCCCTCGTCGTGGTATGAATAGATTACCAGGCTATGGAGAAGGCGAGTCCCCTTTGCCTGCGCGGGATTGCTGCGATGCGTAAATGCATGTCCCCCCGAACGAAAAAAAGGTATTAATTGTTTGCCCCGCTCCCCGTGAGGAGTAGGGATGCCCTTGTGCTCCGGGCATCCCTGTAACCTGCTATATGGGCCACAAGCGTGACCCAGGAGAGCTCACGGTCATCTGGCAGCGGGCGCCGCCAGAGGGTTTCCCAGATAGCAATAAGTTCCTGACGGAGGAGTACTCGGAGGTTTTAGTGGGTAGGGGCCTCTCCTCGTGGTATGATTAGCATACCACCGCTATGGAGATGACGAGTCCCACAACCCACATACCCCATCGCCAGCACGGGGATGCGTAACTAATGTCGTGTCGAATGTCATGGGTTCGATCCCCACGCCAGACCGGAAATTTTTGTGTAAATTCAAAGATTTTTTTTACGAGTCTTGTTGGTTGAGGGACTGCCTTCCGTGCCTCGGTAAGCAGTTTTAACATCATCTATAATAATCGTATATCAAAGAACGGGCAGCAGCGTTTCCTTGTGTGGTACAACATAATACTGCGGTCACGAACCCGCCTGCCAAGCGTGGTGACTATGGCAAATACCTGCCCCCGGGAGGAGGGCCATGTTCAGCAGTCGATGTTATACGGGCTGATGATGATGACTGCTCACCTTTGTGGTCGTAAGTGACAGTTTACGGTAAAGCCACATGCGACGAATGTTTCTGACGTATAATGGCACATCCGACCTTATGCTTCTGAGCTCTAGATATGTATTTCTAGAAATTATCACTACATAGTATAAAACAAAGTCGCTTTCTCTGTCCCTATATCCCTATGTATGCTTAAATCTTTAAAACTACGCAATAGATTTTGATACGGTTTTTTTAGGGTTCCGTAGCCAAATGGCAAAAAACGGAACCCTTATAGATTCGTCATGTCTGTCTGTCTGTCTGTCTGTCTGTCGGTCTGTCTGTCTGTCTGTCCGTCCGTATGTCACAGCCACTTTTTTCCGAAACTATAAGAACTATAATGTTGAAACTTGGCAAGTAGATGTATGTTGTGAACCGCATTAAGATTTTCACACAAAAATAGAAAAAAAAAACAAAAATATTTGGGGTTCCCCATACTTAGAACTGAAACTCAAAAATATTTTTTTCACCAAACTCATACGTGTACTCATCATACTCATCTTTGGATAGGTCTTCAAAAATGATATTGAGGTTTCTAATGTCATTTTTTTCTAAACTGAATAGTTTGCGCGAGAGACACTTCCGAAGTGGTAAAATGTGTGTCCCTGTAACTTTCTAAAATAAGAGAATGATAAAACTAAAAAAAATATATGATGTACATAACCATGCAAAATTCCACCGAAAATTGGTTTGAACGAGATCAAGTAATTTTTTTTTTTTAATACCTCTTAAACCGTAAACCTTTCATTCAATCAACTATTATTAACATCGATCAAAGTTACAACGAACTACAAGAACTTTTATACTATGTTACTTGTTGTATTCTTGATATCAAAAATAAGTAGGCACTTGCAACTAGTACGGAACCCTTCGTGCGAGAGTCCGACTCGCACTTGGTAGGTTTTTTAATAGATAGAGTGATTCACGAGAAAGGTTTATATGTATAATACATCAGCTTTACACCCGTGCGACGCCGGGGCGGGTCGCTAGTTGTCCATAAATACTAGTCTTCTCACATATTTTTAGATGGGTAAATGTATTAACTGCTCCTACAATATAAGGTGCTAATAAAGTATACGCCATCCTTTAACATGATAAAATATCACGTAATGATTCTATACAACAAATTAAATGGTATTAAGATATAGTTTCTTTTGAGTCAAATCGTTTCCCATACTAGCAGTGCTGGATACAACTTTCGGTGTATTGTTATTATGCATTCTAATGATTTTTTTTTTATAATTACCTAATAATGATTAACAATAATTTTTTATCTATATTTATACTACTACTAATATTGTAAGAGATAAAGTTTTTATTTTGGTATGTTTGTTTCGAATAAACTCAAAGACTACGGATTTTGATTATTCACGTTCATTTCACTATTAGAATGAATTTATGGTACATTATCCCTGAGTTACATAGGCTATAAAAGCCCACCCGTGCAAAGCCGGGGCGGGCCGATAGTTTTTTTTTTCTACTGTTTCTTCACTTACGTAACTTTACTCATAATTCTTTCTTCTGTTAAAGGGATGGTTTGCATTTACACCTTATTAAGATCCGTTAAGTGCCCTAAATAGGTACCCACTCTTATTTCACCTTCGAACACATAATTATTGACCTCAAAAATGACGGTAACAATTAATACCTACCTCAATAAACTTTTACGCATATCATAAAAATTAGTCGTAAAACAAGATGTATAAGATCTTAATTAAAAACCTTTCGACAGTCGAATTAAAACAATCATTGATACACGTTCGTCATTGATGCACGATGATCTGGAGCGATCGTGACCTGACGCACGTCGTGACTGATTTAAACGTCGGCACTTGTTACTGAACTGCGCATTCCACAACCAAAATAATATACAGGCTGGTTTAACGGCTAAAATTTGAATGACTTCAAAATTTGAAGTCATACAAATTTTAGCTTTATTATTAAATTTTCGAAATACAGACTGCACCACTGGTGTTTCAGTAGTTACGGTAAAGGCTTCCGACCTGACCTCATGTTTTGGGTTCGATTCCCACCGGGACAAAAAAGTTGTTTTTAAAGTACCCCGCGATACAGGGAATAATTTTAATAGTGCGGAGGTGTCCTTAAAAAAAATAAAAAGAAGTCATCTTTAAACAACATGTAAGTTTCCATTAAATAATTTGGTATCGAACTATTGACTTTAATTTAGAAAACTTCAAATAAAGCCACTTCACAAAGTGGCTTTATTTCACACTACATATATTCAGTAAATAAAAAATAAGAAAATAAAAAACATTTTTATTTACGTAAACCTATGACAGGCACTTGCAAATAGTCAAAACAATAATTTACTATTTAGTATTATTATCTATAATTATCATATTTTATAAATCTTCAAATTAAACTAAGACTAAAATATAATTAAAATAATAACTTATATTTTAGTCTTAGTTTATTATTTAACTATATTGTGTCAAATAGCTTGTTCTGTCTATATTAGGTTAGAACAATTGTCATTATTTAGGTGGACCATGAGTATACCTATAACGACGGACGCGCTTTAATGCTACCACCGGATCCACTACGCCCCAACTGAGAAGACCCGGCGAAACAAACTCAGTGAATTATTCTACTGCCGGTTTTAACACGACCCACATAAGACGGTCCGGCGAAACATACTCAAATGGGCAGAACGTAGGTTTTGGTCCAGTTACTTTAACTAAGTGTCTGTTGGGATCTGAACTTAATGCATACATACTTGTCTTTTATTTATTAAAATATAGGGAACCTAAGTACAGAAATAATAGGTACAAGCCATATACCAACTATTTTGAATTTTTATTTTTATTTTTAACGGATAAGCTTTGTGGCGAGACGTTTGTTACTACACTAGCCATGAAAGCTTACAGTGCTCCAGCCTTTATAAATGGTTTAAAAACTACAAACTAATCAACCTGCGCAAGTGGACGTACCATGTAGAACTTGGACCTTTGCTCGTAGTGGTCATCATCATCAACAGCCCGTTTACGTCCACTACTGAACATGGGCCTCCTCTTAACAGACCTTGGCAAGCCAGGATCGTTAAGGGATTTTGCCATAATCACCACGCTTGGCAGACGGATTGGTGATCGCAGTAATATGTTAACCTTGGGCTAATAGACGCTGCTGCCCATCCATCAGCCATGTTCCTTAGTCGCCTTTTACGACACCCATGGGTTTACACGGGGTGGTCTATTCTAAACCGGAAACCACACGGCATAGTGGTCGCTGGCGGGGTTTATTTAATTTTGTACCACTAAGCTTCCTTCCCTTACGATCGTATTTAACAAAAGTACATTCCAGTTTTCTTGAGAAGATAATAACCTACTAATATGGTAAGTACCAATGACGCAACTGGAGATCTATGAGGGAGGCCTATGTCCAACAGTGGACGCCATACGGCTGTAATGATGATGATGGTAAAATAAAAATCATCAAAGGCTCTTTCACCATACGTGTAATACGCCTTTGGAACTCTCTTCCCCACTCCATTCGTGCCAGTCACTGCCAGTTCATCTATAGACGTTTTTAGAAAAAGAACATTATCTCTTATCTCATTAATAGTTTTAATTATATGTATTAGTTTATTTTTATTAAGTATGTATGTATTGTATTCATATATATTATCACTTATTAGCATTAGTTTAATATACTCAAAATTGTTACTATTGTTGTGTACACTGTTCTTGCCCGTTAGCACAAATCTCACTCTGAATATGGTTTGCTGGAAGAAAACTCATAGATGAGTTAAGCTCGCCATTGTACATTATCTTTAATTGTTGAACTTTCATAACTTGTTTTCATGTGTACAATAAAGAATAAATAAATAAAATAAATAATAGTTAAAATAACTAAAAAAACACGCTTTTATAGCTAACCGAACTAAAAAATAGAAAATAATTTTCACCTCAAAATGAAATTAAAATAAAGTTTAAGTTATTAACAGAATAATTCAATTCAGAGTAAAAAGCGTGGGGTGCATTTTACCACTTTTTATAACTCTCCTCTCATAGATAGTTGCCAATAGAATGATTGTGACATTTACTTTATCAAGCACCCCACGCTTTTCACTCTGAATTGAATTATTCTGTTAATAAACTTAAACTTTATTATAATTTTATTTTGAGGTGAAAATTATTTTCTATTGTTTTTGTTCGGTTAGCTATAAAAGCGTGTTTTTTTTTTCGTTTTTTTTTTACTATTATTTATTTTTAATTTTTAAGGATAATGGGAAACTGTTATCAAATGATTGGATTGTCATCGGTCCTTAATATGTATGCAAGGTTTCAAATTAATCAGACTTCTGGAAACTGGTGAAAATTAAGTTCAAAGATTCCGTTACATACAACCCAAGCTAATAGAAGCGTGGTTAATAAAGAGTAAAAAAGACCACGCCAATCTTCTATACTACTCTGCAAAACATCTACGGCCTGTATACTTAACATCTGAACTAGAATTGATAGTATTCGCATCAGCACTTAACTACGACCTTACTGCGATAAACCATAGCTTTAGCCTACTATTTAAATTATACAGAGTTCAAGAACAACAACGTACAGACGATCGCTTCATTAAAATTGTGAGCAAATATTGTAGGTAACTACGTTTGCGTAAAAGGATTGATTGGTGGCTATAAATTACGAAGATATATGACGTGCTTCTAAAATATATGTATTTTTTATTTTATAATAATAATTATCGTAATATTAATTTAGAAAGACATAATTTATAATTTAATAGGCATTTCATAACTAATAATTTCATCATTGTAAGTTACAATGTAGGTACACTGTGTTCTTTAGTTGTTGATAATTAATTGGCAGAACGATTTGCCATCAGAAGATATTAGATACTATTAAAAAGTAACATGTATACGTCGTACATGAATACGAGTCACTATCACTATAGAAGTTTAACGCAAATTTATTGGTCAAGTACTGAAAAGTAAAATTGTTTTGCTATATTGCTAACAAGTTGAAGCTTAAGGGCCAAGCGCGTGGGAGACCCCATCATAAGTTAGACAAAGAACCTTTAGAGACATCTAAATCCCTTTAAAGTGAACATTGCAGATGCTTGCTACATCTGTCAAGCGAGTAATTACTATTGTGTCAGTATTAATCTGTGAAGATATAAACTTTATAATGACCATTTTAACGTCCGAATCATTTGGTTATTAAGCATTGAATTTAGCAACTTTAATTATTGCTTCTACGCATATTACATTAGTTAGGTTTATGCTGTAAGTAAGGACTCATGTTGCTCATGCGTACCCGGCCCCCGCCAACGGCGGATCGAAGGAGTGTCCGGGGGGTTTTAGTGGTGTAGGGTCCTCTCCTCGTGGTATGAGTGTAGCATACCACGCTATGTAGAGAGCGGGTCCCACATATCCCATTGCCAGCGCGCGAATACGCTGCAGCGGCAGCGGTGGGAATGCGAAAATGGATTTCCAACCGGACAACAAAAAAAAAGGCACATGTATATTGTACTTGCTTCCGCGCTTAGCTTCCCGCGTGTGGTTTCTCCTGCATTACTCTAGTTTCCGTAGGAACTTCGTAACTAAATAAAGCCTATGGGGTTCTTCGATAAATGAGAGATCTAACACTGTAAGAATGTTTCAAATCCTACTAGTAGTTCCTGAGATTAGCGCGTTGAAGAAAATAAACAATTATTTTTAAAGGACCTGTGTTCTAGTTTGTTTCGAGGCTTTTGCTTCTTCAACAACCCTGAAGGTGATTAAAAACGAACATTACCATAGCAAGCTAAGGCTTCTATCTTAGGGTCCTGGCGCGTGAAAAACAAGTGCCTGGATACAAAATTGTCCCGGCCTTAAAATCAATAAAAACTGCTGTAAACGGGAAACATAAAGGTAATTTTAAAAGAAAAAACATCTAGACTTGTTTTGGCGGTAAAGTTTGTAATAATGAAAAAATAACTTGCACATAAATAAGTGACCATAGATAAAGTCTAGTGCTGTGCGCGCGTGAACACACGCGAGAGAGGCGCCATCAGTACATGGTCGATATTCCCAAAATACGTACGAAGCGCTTCGAGTCCAGGTTTTTTGTGCGTACTGCGAATATGTGGAACTCCTTGCCGGGGTCTATATTTCCCGATAAGTACAATATGGGTCTCTTCAAATCAAGAGTAAACCGGTTCCTTCTAGGTAAGCGTGCTCCATCCTAGGCTATTCCGATGCTTTACATCAGGCAGGGTGTAGTCAAACGCTAACCTATTTCTAATATAAAAAAAATCATGCACTCGGGCCTTCTATCAATCAAAAGGCTGAATAAATACATTATATGATATTTCAACATACATGTGTCATAACAATACTTTAGTAACAATAAAGTCAACAAATGATTGCTTTACATACTTACACAATTTATTTGAAGTACCGCCCACACGTTATCCTATTAATATTATAAACGCGAAAGTTTGTAAGTATGGATGGATGGATGTTTGTTACTCTTTCACGCAAAAACTACTAAATTCATTTGTCTGAAACTTTGCACGGGGTTAGTTTATAAGCTGCATTAACATATAGGCTACATAACATTAAGCTCCGACCCTCTGGAGCAGAGTGACGTGGGTAAAACCGCGGGGCGCAGCTAGTAATATTATGTATATTACACCTTAATCAAAATAAACAACATATACTTATGTATTTCTCAATCTTGGCGCCGCTATATCTATCATCATCATCATCAGCCCGTACAACGTCCACTGCTGAACAAGAGCCTCCTCCCGAGGGATTGTTTTTGCCATCATCACGCTTGGCAGGCGGGGTGGTGACCGCAGAATTATGTTGCAACATACATATATATATGTTGCACAGGTTACGCTGCTGCTCGTTCCCTAGTATAAAATTGGTATAGATGATGTTATTAAAATCGGGACCAACGGCTTAACGTGTTTTCCGAGGCACGGAGGGTAGTCCCTCAGCAAACCAGGTCCGGAATAATAATAAAAATAATCTTAGAATCTACACAAAGATTTCTTGTGGGCATTGAACTCACGAGGTTTTCATCTGTCGCTATATCTATATACTAATATATAGATAAACGTAAATATTTTGTTTGTTTACTTGAATTTAAACAAACTCAACTCAAAACTGTTCTTAATCTCAGAAACTACTGGGCCGATTTGACAAAATCTTTTAGTGTTAGATAGCCTATTTATTAAGGAAGGCTATAATGTATATTTAATTTTGAAGTTCCCACGGGAACGGAAGCTACGCATGTGAAACCGCGGGCGGGAAGCTAGTGTAACAATAATCAATCAAAAATCAATAGCATAAACTTATGTTTACACAAATAGATCCATACAAGTAATAACAAGTTACGCAGAATTCTACAGGTGGTATTAATTAGATAGACGCCGTTTTAGACGAGTTTGGTACAAGTAATAAGCTATTAGCGATTTAATACATTTATCAGTATGGATGCACACAGACTTAGAACACAAAGTACCAACTAGTTATATTTTTTTTTTAAATTGTAATACTTAATAGCGACTCATTTAGCACAGATAAGCTCTAGCAGTTTTCGTGCTTAGAATTAAGAAAATAATGTAAATTATTTCAGTAAAAAAAATCTAACTACAATCTTTTTTAAACATTACGATGAGATGTTAAAAAATAAAAATATACTACAGTGGGATGAAACAATAGTTAAAATTAAACAATAACAAAAAAGTTAACATTTTTTTCAAAGTATCAATATATTCTTACCCTAAAATATTTACAATTTTTGTTAATGTTTTTTGTTACTAAATAATTAATAATTATTTTAATTATTACTATTGTAACATTTGGAACTGTCTATAAGCGAATTAATAAATGTTTATGATTACAAAATTATTTTATCCACCTACTATTAATTAGCTTCTATTTATAACTTCTCAGCGAAACAAATTTATCAAAAAACCATTATAGCAAAATTGATCTGTATCAACAGAGTTTACCATATCCCTGTTCATAAAAACTACTTTTGAATATTGTTCTATTATATCAAAGGTAACCGATTAAGTAGCATCATTATCGTTAACTCTCGTTCTTATGAGAACTTTATCATTAGGTCAATATGTCCGTATAATGTAGTTTAATAATGGCAAACGATTTTTTTTTAATTGTCCCTTAATTTTCGGATTAAAATTGACCACCTAATGTCTTCCCACGGGTGTCGTAAGAGGCGACCAAGGTATATACAGCTGATGTATTGGCAGCAGCATTAAACAACTCAAGGTTAGTTACCATCTTACTGCGATCACCAATCCGCCTGCGAAGCGTGCTTATAGCAATTTTCACACAAAGACCCTTGCAAAGGTTTGTCAAGAGGAGGCTCATGTTGAGCAGTGGAAATAAACGTGCTTTGGAAGAGAAGTCCCAGTGCCAGTGCCCATTTAAAGCAAAACAATAGTGAAATCATTCCTATTCATATAATTAGTATGTATAGCTAAATTTTAAAATCCTTGCTTACAATATATATGAAGTATTATAGTGTAAACGATTTTTTATTAGACCATTCTATTGTTCCAAATATAACTGTTAAAAATAATAACTAAAAGGTTAGCTAGGCGAGGATCCTAGCCTCGCCGGACAGACCGAGGACCGCGTTGACCCCTGCCCCTGTCATGTGATCCAGTGCCTGTAGTCATGCATGAATTACTGCCAACTTTTTTATCTGTCTATATATTTTTATTTGACGTTTGGCATGCGTGGCGTCAAAACTGGGGCTGGCTAGAATACCAGCGCTGCGCAATGATCTTTTAGATTTTTGTTGTAGCTTAATGCTGAAGCCAGTTCCCATTTATGGTGCATATAACTGTAATAGTGTTAATCAATTTTTATGTTTTATTTCCTTGTATGTGCCGTAAATAAAATTATTTTCTTTCTTTCTTTCTTAGTCCGTGCCAGTGATCACGTCCTCTTTAATTCTAGCTTCAGCGGCGCCCTTAGTCGTGGTCCTTACCCCTTAAGGGTGCCCGAAGGCATGTGTCGCTTAAATGTTATAGAATTTGGCTGAGGACGTCTGATCTCGTCACTTGACCGGTCTTTGCACTCTAAAATGTGCTATAATATTTTTTTTTAATTTTTATTCATAAAATATTTTGAATAAAATAAATATAGTAAATAGATATTAACGTTGGCCTTAACATTAAGAGCTTATTACTAACACAAGACTGACAGACTTCTAGCACACCTGAAATAAATTGAAAACATAATTTAATAGTTAATGTTACCTTTTTATAATTAATTTTATATGCAGTGTAAATTTTCTTGACAAGTACAAGTGTATGTAAGTACCTAAGTGCAGAATAAAAATAGTTTATTTCGTTTATTTCGTAACTGTTTGAAAACGAAGTTAAATTAATTTTAAGTAAATTTGTACGCCTGATACGGTAGAACATGTTGAAACTATTATTATTATTAGTGTTACACCACATGAAAACGTAACACATGCTTCATACTAATAAATGCATCTTTATCCTAACAAAATCTTTCCATTACGCTATATTGCTTGCAAAAACTTTAGTGAATCGCTATAAGTATATAACTTACATCGCATCATAGTTCAAAGATCAGCAGAACGGTAAGTGTGTACAATTAAAGCGGTACAAATCTCATCGCTTTATATTTTGCAATCATATACCTAATAAATGATATCTCGTGATTTGGTTCGTGAAATGTTCTGTAAGAATTTTAGGGTTCCGTTATGCTTCTGAGATTGCCCTATATGTCAAACGTTGCAAGTCAGTTCAGTTTTATTGTTGTGGACTTTTTACCATTTTTAATTTGACCATTTTTATAAATATCATCTCATACCTTTATCAAGCGGCCGTAGCCCAATGGCTAGGGCGTCGGACTTGTGATCTTGTGGACGCCAGTTCTATCCCCACCCATTGCACTACCGACGTGAACCCACTTGTAACACAAGCATTTAAGCTTAGCACGAGGGGTTAGCAAGAATACTAGTAGACTGCAAAAACTCTGCTAGTAGTAATCTTTAGAAAAAAAAAAAAAAATTTATTGTAACTTCAAGTTGACACAAGTGCAGCACTATTAAAAAGATTACATTCATCATTAAGGCGCGGACCCACCGCGGTACACGAAGAGGCTACGCACGTGTAATAAGCTTCGCTTTGTAAGAAAATGTATGGGTTTGTATCCACTGCAACACACGGAGAGGCTACGCATGAATTGACGTCATTGATACATGCGTGGCTTGCTCGAATAGGCGGTTACATAGCTCAACGCTGTCGACGTGGGTCTACGTTTCCACTGGAGTACAAGAATATGACCCACGACTATGTACAGTTCACTTATCGAAGTGAAGCCCGTGTCCGTGGGTTGCAGTGGCACGTGCGTGGCCTCTCCGTGCGCCGTGCCACGCTATACATAGCCGTGTAGGTCTTCGTGTACTCCAGTGGAAACGTAGAACCACGTTGTCAAACAAAATAATATACACAGGAAAAATGCGCCGCGTGCCCCTGCACAGCATGCGCCGCGGTGGGCCCGCGCCTTTAGGCTTTACCCTTACAGGAAAGGAGTTTTGCTAGCCACAGTTTTAGGTATACACAGGTAAACACAGCTCCTCGTCAATTATTATATATAGTTGATGTTAATTGTAACTAAGGGTACCGATTTACGGGAGGGAGTCTCTCAATCAATCAGGTTCGGTAAGAAGTCTTAGATTTTACACAAAGTATTTTTACCGGCGTGGGTATCGAACCCACGACCTTCAAAACATACACCGCAACAGAGATTGATAGGTATTATGGCTCACCGTACTTATGCAATTAAGGAACATATCGCACACCTAGATGAAGACTCCGCTAACTCAAAAATTACGAGTTTTGAGTTAGTAGCTTTGATATATTTCTTATATACTCTAAAAACAGTTTTTCGTCATTTCTGAAAAATGAGTTTTTTTTGAGTTGCTGGAGTCTTCATCTAGGGGTGCGATATGTACTTTTGTAATCGCATTTTATTTAGTGGACGCCTACGGAATTCACACGCATGTATCATCTAACGCACTTGAACGTTCGTAATTTAAACTTTTACCATAGACATGCAATAGGTTAAGTGGTTACGTTATGGTTTCGAACCATAAACAGTTACCATTTTTTTTATATCATATTTATTGCTTAACGTTGTCAATCATAATTACCTTGCGTTTTAAGTAATCACTCAGCCTAAACGTTAGTAAAATTTAACTGTTTTGTCACGACTTATATTAATTGAAAGATTTTGTAATATGGATCATTTTTATAAGATCATACAATGTATGATCATGACAACCTCCGTAGTGTAGTGGTATTTGGCTCACTTTAAATATCGGAGGCCGTGGGTTCGTTCCCCACGCCGGACAAGAAGTCTTTGTGTAAATTCTAAAATTTATTTCTGGGTTGAGGGATTACCGTCCGTGCGTCGGAAAGAACGTTAAGCCTTTGCTCCCGATTGTTATAACATATTCATCTATAACAATTGTATACTAGGAAATGGGTAGCAAAGTTTTCTTGTGTATAACAACATAATACTGCGGTCACCAACCCGCCTGCCAAGCGTTGTGACTATGGCAAAAACCCTACCTTGGGAGGAGGCCCATGTTGGTGGGTTGGTGACCGCAGTATTATGTTGTTATACACAAGAAAACGCCGCTGCCCATTTCCCAGTATACAATTGTTTATACCGAGAAAGCAATTTTAGAATTTACCCAAAGATTTCCTGACCGGCGTGGGAATCGAACCCACGACCTCCAGGATTTAAAGCAAGCCAAATACCGCTACGCTACGAAGGCTGTCCAAGTAATGTTATGTGACAATGTAACATCTATATTTTTTTCATAAACCGGACGTAACATTATTTACCCAACCCAAAAAAATAACCTTTCACCTCATTGAAACGTAATATCTTCACAACAATGTAACAAATAACTAAATATCAATAGGATCTTTCAAGGCTTAATGATGTTTTCGACTAGACCATCGTTCCGGATCAACCTTAGCGAAATATGTGCTCTATATCCTATCTAAAGATCATCTATCACCATCCATTCAAAATTAAACTTAAACACTTTACACATTTAGTTGACATTCCCACTTATTTTGCATTCGAACATCAGCATTCGATTCACGAAACATGGTTACTACGAATTTGAATTGAAACTGTGTCGATTTAAGGTTGAATATGGTTTGTACGTTTTAGTAAAAGGCTTCATCGTCTTAATAATTTATTGTTAAACAGCAAAACGTGAGCTTTTTGCCACTGAATTGCTGGAAACGTGGTGACATTCATGTTTGTCTGGAAAGCCGTAGGCGGATACAAGACGAAAGAATTAAGGCCTCCGCAGGTGAGGGAATGTCTTATAACCTATTATATCATCATTATTTATTCTCTAAAGTATGCTTTAAGTGATTGCTTCATCTTTTAATTTAGCACATCTGTTACTTTTAATAGATAAGAATTGTATTTAAATATAATAAAACAATTGTTAAGCCTATTTTATAAAAATGATTAGTATACAATGTTTGCATGCCTTACAGGTAGAGCACAGAGATCTGATATTATGTAAAACTAAAAACTGTCTATGTACATACCTGTGTTCAGCAAATAAAAATATTTATGATTATGATTATTTACACGGCTGAATATGCCTCCTTTTAGCAAGCCAGGATTGTTGATACATCCCTACTATACTATAAATGTCCGTTTTTTGTTACGCTTTCACGCGAAAACTACTCAACCAATCATCATGAAACTTTGTACACATATTCTTGGAGGTATCAGATGTCAGATAGGATACTTTTTATTTAAAAAAAAACAATGCGAGCGAAGTATCTAGTATTGTCATATTATAATGTCGCTGCACGTTACACGTTCCATATGTGGATATTTTGCAAGGTTTTGGGAAACAATCAAAATCGTGTTATTGAATTTAAGACTTAATAGACAAACAATAATTGCATCACATTGTTATTTGGGAAGATATGTGTTTTAAGGTTAAAATTACACATATCTGAATAAAAATATGTAAGAACCGCAACTGAAATTTGACACGCGCGTCCACGATAAATACTATGCTTTGCAGGCGGATTCGTGATTTCAGTAAGATGGTAAATAAGCTTTAGATAGATGCTGCCCATCCATTAGTTATATGTTCCTTAGTTGCCTCTTACGAATCCATGAATCCATGGGAAGATATGACAATATAATAGTATAGCAGTAACTTACATATCTCACAAACTATTATTGTTATTTTTATATATGTCATATCACTTTTTAGGGTTTCAAATATCTACATATTACGGAGCTGTTACCACCAGGCAAGACCATCGATTCTGAACTCTACTGCGAACAACTGATGAGATTAAAGCAAGAAGTTGAGAGAAAGCGGCCGGAAATAATCAACAGAAGGGGTGTGGTTTTTCATCATGATAACGCTAGACCTCACACATCTTCAGCAAAAATTAAGAGAGTTTGGCTGGGAGGTGTTAATGCATCCGCCGTATAGTCCTGACCTTGCACCTTCAGATTTCCACCTGTTTCGGTCGCTTTAGAATTCTTTAGGCAGTGTCAGGTTAACATCACGAGAGGACTGCCAAAATCACTTGTCGCGATATTTGGATCAGAAGTCTCAACATTTCTATGATCATCTACAAGATGGCAAAAAGTTATCGAACAAAATGGTGCCTACATACTTTAGTTAAATGTAAATAAACTATATTAAAGAATATTTGGAATTTTCTTTAAAAATTTTTAAAAACTTTTTCCCCAACCTATTATTTTCATTTCAATATTGAAGATACCTTTTTGCCAGATCACGGATATCGTACGTTTTATGGAATAATAAATATGTTCATGATACTTCACTCTTAAGTGTCTCTATACCAATTAGAAAAATTTGAAAAGCCTACTGGCGGCAAATTTGTAAGTCTGCCACTGAGCCCAATGGCTTAGGCGTCGGATTTGCAATTATGTGGTCTTTTCAAGCATTTTAGATTAGCACGAGGAGTTAACAATAATACTAGTAATGTGCAAAAAACTCTACTAGTAATATTTTCCAAAATTATGATCTGAATAACACTTTAATTTTTCATCAATCATTTTCCGCAACGGTTGAGAAAATAATATTTCTTCTGTATCACGTACCCTAACGTTCCCGTATAATGTTAATAGTAAATATATTTAAGATAAAGTTAAATACCAAGTATTCGAGGTTTCGCATGTTCAGCTGATAAAGCCTCGTGAAGGCCGTCAGTGACAACCTGTCACCTTTCACATATCACGCTGGTATTTGCTTATAGATGACTAGTTTAATATACGATCTCGTATTTTATTTATAATATTACAAGATGTGCCCTGCGGTTTTACATGCATTAATCTTCTGCATTGGAGCGAAGTGTTAAGTAGCGTATACCTATGGTAATCCAGCTTAAATACTTTTCGGGCGCAAACTTTCAGCTAAATCCGTTCAACATCCATCCATACGTAGGTACCCACAATAATATTAGTAAGGATTCTCAGCATCAGAGTAATGTGCTTTACTAAGTATGAAGGGTAGCCCTCAACCTTCTTCTTCTTCTTCTTCGTGCCCTTATCCCATATTACTTGGGGTCGGCGCAACACTATTGTTTCTTTCATTCTGTTCTGTCACCCGTCACACTATCACTAAGTCCTTTTTGTTGCATATCACTCTTCACACAATCCATCCATCTTTTCTTTGGCCTTCCTCTCCCTCTCCATCCATCTACATGTATACTTAAAACTGGGTAGCCCTTTAACCTATCAGGACAAAAAGATCCGCCTGCCAGCGACTGCCCTGAGCCGAGATCCAAGTCCCATTGTTGACGCCCTTTTGGGCATGTTGCTTAGTTGGTAGTTTTCAAAGCTGGAGCTCTGCTCGCCTATATGCCCAGTGAAGTAGCAAAAGCCTGTGGCTAAGTACATATGTGTGTTCGAAAAAAAGTTTTTGTCAGGTGTGACGGACTGAAGGCATCCTTCATGGCTTAAAGGCATAAGTTTTGCTTGTTTTAGTCTTGGAGGCCGTGAGTTTATATCCCGCGGCTGACAAAAATCCCGGTGATTTCAGTATTGCTAATATTTATTTTAACACTCTTGTCAGTATTCTTAGCAAAAGCCCCGTGGCTATTACATAAATGTGTCCGTCCGAATGAAAATAAAAACAGCCAAATCCCTGAAGACAAATATCAATGATAACATTATGTAACAGCAGTTTATCACATTCCATACGGTCTAATGGCTTAAAATCCTTTCTAAGGCACGAAAGATTGTCCTTCTACCAATTAGATCTAGATTTTGTGATAGGTATAAAAAATTCAGTGATATGACAAAATTGTACATTTGGATGTTAAAAAAAATAACCTAAAAACATTTTAAACATTGACTTAGCAAGAAAATTTTATCAGATTAATGCAATATTTAGATATTTCGTTTTGGCAGAAATACTTGGTGTGCGGGTCTAATTTGCACATTTTTCGTTTTTTTTTTCAGATTGTAACAGAGATGACCTAACTCGAGCGTGTGTGACATGTGGGTATCGGGTAGCGGGTGACGGTGTCGAGCGCTCGGCGTTCGCGTTGTTCGCATCGTTCACACGCTCGAGAAGCGATCAAGACCAATATGGGGTCAACCTAAAAGTGTAAAGTATTAGGAAAATATTGAATAACTGCGTCTACTTCTTTGCTCCAGTGCGCCGTTGGGTGATGTATTGTAGCTTATATGTAAATCCAGTTTATAAACACAATATCCCCGTGCAAAATGAATGCAAAATGTTCTTTGCTTGAAAGAGTAACAGCCATCTATCCATCCACACATACTCACAAACTTTCGCGTTTATAATATTAGTAAGGATAATTGATATAACTATCCTTACGGATAACGATAACTTTTATCACTTTTTATTTTAGAAATATATGGCATCAGCAATATTTACCTAACGTAAGTATAGCACGTTTAGTAAATTGCGATAGATCGCTGATGCCCTTTATTAAACCCGGACGTTCCGGGTTCCGTACCCGAAGGGTAAAACGGGGCCCTATTACTAAGACTGCGCTGTCTGTATATCTGTCTGTCACCAGGCTGTATCTCAAGAACCGCTATAGCTATAGCGGTGATAGACAGGTGAAATTAATTGATTGATTGATGATTTCACAGATGATGTATTTCTAAAGTAGCTGTAACCACAAATACTAAAAATAAAATAAAATAAATATTTAAGGGGGCCACCCATCATCATCATCATCATCAATAGCCCGTTGACGTCCACTGCTGAACATGGGCCTCCTCTTAACAGACCTTGGCAAGCCAGGATCGTAGAAGGATTTTGCCATAATCACCACGCTTGGCAGACGGATTGGTGATCGCAGTAAGATGTAAACATTGAGCTAATAGATGCTGCTGCTCATCCGTCAGCCATATGTCCCTTAGTCGCCTTTTACGACACCCATGGGAGGACATGGGGTGGTCTATTCTAAGCCGGAAACCACACGGCATACAACAAACTTTTTTTAATGCCCTTTCTTGCTCTATAGCAATAACGGCAACAAGTAGAAGCTTGTAAATGGTACGGAACCCTTCGCACTTCGTAAGTTTTTTTTCCAATTACAGTATTAATTTATTTTTACCATAACATTAAAAATTACAAACCCTCAATCGTGACTACACCTATACACGTAGGTAGTCAATCATTAACTGTAACCTAATCAACTTCACTTAACTTAATATTCGTGCTTAATCATTTACTGTCACTATTTATCAACTCTTCATACATTAACAGAAAGGATTCTACACCTCTAACAGTACGATCATATCAGATGTATCGAAAGAATTGCACCACAATCAAATGTTTGACAAATATGATTGATAACTTCGTAAGATTGCTTATAAATGACAATAGGTACTTATTGCAATATCAACAAGACAAATAATGTACGAAACACGAGAATATATGTGACGAAAGTTGTTTAAAACCAATTGTGATAATAAATCGACAGTCTGAAGGCTAATAATGCAACTTTACTACTATACGACGTAGCGAAGCGGTATTTGGCTCGCTTTAAATCTCGGAGGTCGTGGGTTCGATCCCCACGCCGGACAGGAAATCTTTGTGTAAATTCTAAGATTTATTTCCGGTCTTATTGGTTGAGGGCTCTCCGAGCCAAGTTAAGCCGTTGGTCCCGATTGTTATAACAGCATCTATAATAATCGTATATCAAGGAACGGGCAGCAGCGTTTCCTTGTGTGGTACAACATAATACTGCAGTCACCAACCCTCTTGCCAAGCGTGGTGACTATGACAAATACCTTCCCCCGGGAGGAGGCCCATGTTCTGCAGAAGACGTAACGTTATACGGGCTGATGGTGATGCTACATTGGAGTAATCGTAATATAAACATGCCATTAAAGCAAGTTATTAAAAGCGAAAAGTGGAAGGACGGAGACCGCGGATCGGCAAGCGTAGCGTAGGACGGCCACCTACTATATGGACGGAAGATCTAGATCACGGTGGATACAGGCCGCTTCTAACCGTAACAACTGGAGATCTATGAGGGAGGCCTATATCCAGCGGAAAACGTCCTACGGCTGAAATGATGATTGAAAGCGCCGAGGTTAGTATGAAAGAAATTGTTAGAAAAATCAACAATGTCATAAATATAAACGGACAAAGCCAAGCACGAGCATCTAATTAACAACAATACTCTTATCAATACACAAACATGTGACCAAACTAATTGGCAACATCTAAGTGGGTCATCGTACAATATTATTTTACGTGATTTTAGATCCACCTTACGATTGTGAAGGCTAAATCTTTCTAAAAACATTCTTCAATGCATGACGTGACTGTCCTTGGAAAAATAAATACCGCATTAGATCATAAATCATCATCAGCCCGTATAACGACCACTGCTGAAAATGCGTCTCCTGTCGAGGGAAGGTTTATAGTCATCACGCTTGGCAGGCGGGTTGATGACCGCAGTTATCTACTAATATAATAATATGATGATGATGATGATGAAGAGTTTCATTGATTGTTTGCTTGACCGCACTAAAATCAGAAAATACTGGACCGATTTGAAAAATTATTTCAGTTTTAGATAGCCCATTTATCGAGGAAACCTATAGGCTATATTTAATTATGAAGTTTCCACAGGAACGGGAGTTATGAGGGTGAAACCGAGCGCGGGATCTAGTTATGTTTATAACACACGGAAACATTGCTGCGCGTTCCCTGGTATACGATTGTTATAGATGATGTTATAACAATCGGGACCAATGGCTTAACGTGCTTAGCGCAAGAGAGATTAGTCCCTTAATCGACCAAACCAAAAATAAATCTTAGAAGTTACATAAAGATTTAAAACAGAAACACCACAAGTATTAATTTTTAAAATTAAAATTATTAAGAAATAGTGTGCGTTTAAGTTTTGGTTGTAGACCATAATATTGTTTCTATTCTAACTTGTATACATATTGTTGGTGCCGACTGATTTTGTGGCTGACATTAATGAACATGAACTTCATTAAAACAAACATTGTAAATAAATATTAAAAAAATATAAACATAATGTGTCGATGCTTAGTTAAAACAAATATTGAACCGGCAGTAATAAATGTTATTGATGTTTAATAAATTCGATCATAAATATTTGTTAAATGTCAAGTTCACCAATTTGTTTCATGGTGGGTATGTATTTTATTTATGAACCTAGGATGTATAATTACTATTTACATGTTATTGAAGAACTAATTATAACGTTAGGATTTTTAATTACATATAACTTTTTAACTGCTATGTTGTTTGCACAATTTTTTGTAGCTTTTTTTTTCATCATCATCATCAACAGCCTGTATAACTTCCACTGCTGAACATGGGCTTTCTCACGAGGGAGGGCTTTTGCCATAGTCACCACGCTTGGCAGGCGTTCTCTGGTATACGATTGTATAGATGATGTTATAACAATCGGGAACAACGGCTTTAAGTGCTTCTTTTTTTTTACACATTGCAATTTTACTAGACTACCCCAGCAAGGAGGCAACATTTTAAATAAGCTGTTGTAGGCAGAACTGTCCTTAACCTTTTGAAAGCTGTGGTCATTTAGCAGAATTACAGGATCCCCCTTTTCTTTTTTCGGGCGAACATACCTATGAGTGAGTTAGCCAAGAAGTTTTTGCTACTTCTTCACAAAGCACAAAAGCGAGCGGGTCATCAGCCTCATAAATTGGTTTAAATAAGATCCAATATTTTTTTCAAGCTGAGGCTTCTTCGATAGCGTTACCCTGGGCAGTTGCCAAACAAGTTGAAAATTTTCTATGCAGCCTGAAAATATTAGGTAAGTTTTTCACCACGATTGGCAGGTGCATTTCTATCGCAGTAACATGGTAGGTAGCTTTAAGCTGAAAGATGCTGCTGCCTATGTGTTCGGTGTATGTCCCTTTGTCGCCTTTTACGACACCCATGGGAAGATGGAGTGGTATATTTTAAGGCGAAACCCATACGACCATAAAATCTAGACCCAGAACCATGAGGACGGATGTACAGAAGAATTTGGTCGTAAATGCCAGTTTACGGTAAAGGCACATACGACGAATGTTTTCAATGTATACTTACTCATCTGACCTTATGTTCCTGAGCTCTAGAAATATACTAAAAAGTAATTTAACGATGAAAAAAATAGTATACCATTTTATATTATTCAGGAATTACATCATGTGTATGTTTTGTCATGAATATATGCAACCTAAAACATACAGGAGAAATCATTCTGTTTACCTATACAGGGTGTGGCGTAAGTAGTGGTCCACCGTTCAGGATTCGATGAACCAGATAATTAAGTATAACAATTAAAATTTTTAACCATTTTTACCCAAGGGTTCCGAAAATATTTACTTTTTGTCTTTTATTTACGAAATTTCTACCTTTTATTACAAATTTGTTTGTAGTTTCAACAAAAACCATTATTTTTTCATTTTGATTTCTGTTAATTACTGCTGAATACTAGAGCTATCACGATAAATTATGATTTTTTATGTAAATTCACCTCTTTTGAAGAAAAAGTTAGTTCTTCTCTAATTTTAACCCGATTTTTTAACATACCATCCAAGTTCAAAGGCGATTTTTGTAAAAAAAACTTACTACACTGTCAGTGCCCATTTATTTAATAATATCCTTACTAATAAAAAAACCGATTTCAAAATGGTATCATTCTATCAAATCCTATAATTTAACAAAAAGATATTCAATTTTAATTGAAGCAAAGAAGATTTTCATTAAACTACTTTTTTAAACTTTATTGCGTTAATACTTACGACATTTGCAAAAAAATGCACTACAGCGTCAGTGCCAATTTGTTAAAAAAAACTACTTTTGCAGAGTTATCTTGACCTAACTTGTTACTTTATATATGACATAATTTATCATTTATTATTAATCTTTGTCATGATTACAATCATTAAAATTAAACAAAATGTTCAAAATGGCCCCCATTCGCAGCTATACACGCTCTGCAACGTCTAATAAACGACCGTTTTAGTCGTCGGGCAAACCCGCTTTCGCTGATTACTCTAGCTGCTGCCTGGATTCTAGTCCTCAATTGGTCAATACACTCTAGTATTCAGCAGTAATTAACAGAAATCAAAATTAAAAATGAAAAAATAATGGTTTTTGTTGAAACTACAAACAAATTTGTAATAAAAGGTAGAAATTTCGTAAATCAAAAACAAAAAGGAAATATTTTCGGAACCCTTGGGTAAAAATGGTTAAAATTTTTAATTGTTATAGTTAATTAATTGGTTCATCGAATCCTGAATGGTGGACCACTACTTACGCCACATCCTGTATATAAAAATATGAATCCCTTTTGCCCTTGGTCACGACATCACGCGTGAACGGCGGGGTCGATTTCGCTAATTCTTTTTTTGTTGTGTTTGTTATAGCCAGGAGAAGGTGCTGATGAAAGAAAAAAATAAGAGAATTGCGCGAATAATTTGAAAAACACCATATAAAATGTTTTAATGTTACCTTAGCGTTTTTGACAATATAAACTTTTTTATTGTATCCTTATGGCGTTTGACATTACATTGACAGAATGCGTGCTGCTCTTAGTGCACATCACGGGTAGTTTAGTGCTATCACGCCTAATATTAAAAGTTCAATTTAATTTAGAGTTTAGTTAAGACAGGACAGCGTCTGTCGGGTCAGCTTGTTAAATATAACTTTAACGGAGTTTAACGACGGCTCTTACATAAGAGCCGTGTACAAAAATTAACGTTTTATTAGTTATTGGTTACTTCAACTAGTTCCACGCAAGCATATAGTATTAAATTGTGAACGACACCATAGCGCGATTCACGATTTCTGAGCAGCGCCATCTATCGATAAGATACCGCAACAACAGCCGATATATTTCCTGCTCTCGAACAATGCACTGAAGAAATATTTTTGTGTTTGTATATGTTGACCGAGGATGTAAGGTACAACCATCTCGAAGGTAGTCCATTGGTTTGATATTAATAATCTACTTTTAAATGAAAATAAAACCAAAGTCATTAAATTTTCTTGACCATAATTTCCACCTAATGTGAAAAATTTAGCTCTGCGGCCTATGCTGTTAAAACTATGAGACGACTCTCTGATTTAGATACTGCTAGAATGGTTTACTTTAGTTATTTTCATAGCGTAATGTCTTATGGGATTCTTCTTTGGGGAAACTGTGCGGACATTGACACCATTTTTGTACTACAGAAGCGAGCTGTAAGGTCCATATATAAACTTAGTCCGCGAGTTTCCCTATGGGAGAAATTCAAAGAGACTAATATTCTTACAGTCGCATCACAATATGTCTATGAAAACCTTTTATATGTTCATAAGAATATTTATAGTTTTAAGAAAAAAAGCGACACTCATAATGTTAACACTAGATCGAAGCATAATCTCGTTTTACATGCTACACGTCTCCTCACGTTTTAATTGCTAACAATTCTTTTATGGGGCAATGTATACGCTTCTACAACAAACTTCCTAATAATGTAAGAGATCTTTCTACAAAAAAATTTAAACGATATGTCAAGGGTAAATTATGTAAAAAGGCTTATTATAAAATTTCTGATTATGTCAATGACAAAACTGCTTGGGAGTGAGTTGCTCTGAAACAATACTGCTTTATTAATAATTGTAAAATAAAATTTGTTAAAAAAAAGGATTCCTCTGAGTTTCTTGCCAGTTCTTCTCAGAGTTGCCACGTCCAGAACTGGTCGTAGTAAAAGAAAGGGACGCATCATAAGAATATGATTTAAAATATTTTAAATGTGTCTATATGAATAAAGAATTTTTGACTTTGACTTTGACATGCAAAATTTCATTTAAATCAGTCAGAGAAACATTTTTGTTTCTCTGACAAAGAAAATCTGGATGTGTTTTATTTTACTTTTAACATCCCCCCGACTCGGTTTCTTGTGTTATTAGGCTTCCGTAGTCCATAAGTGACCCTTATAGTTTCGTCATGTCCGTCCGTCTGACTGTCCGCCTGTCCGTCCGTCCGGGCTCGTACTCCGCCGTTACTTCTCTCTCTTCTTCTCTCTCTACTCGATTGTCACGAAAATTGGTGGACAGATGTATATTGAAGATCCAAAACTTAGTTTTAAATGTATTTTTCTGCCCTTGCAACTAAAAGTGAATTTAAAAAATTAAATTCGACTAACCCCATAGTGTAGGGTATCGTGAATCGTGAAAGGTTACTTGAAATGCTACAACAACCTTGAAACTATCTAGATTCCCCCAGTCTCGAGATAATCTAATACAAAATTAAAATTACAGGCCCCCCCATAACTATTGAAATATTACTAAAATAACTCTGAAAAAATGTGATATATAATATAAGTACCTCTAAAGTACTTACTTTAAACTAAAACTATAGCGGACTCGGATTCATAGATAGTTATTTTTATACAACTCGACCAACTTGCGTAGTTAGAGACATCCATTTTTTTATTTTCTGGCTTTATTGCATTTTCGCATTCCCACCGCCGCCGCCGCGCCGCTGCAGCGTATTCGCGCTCTGGGGGTGGGACATGTGGGACTTGCCATCTCCATAGCGTGGTATGCTAACTTATACACGAAGTGAGGACCCTACACCATTAAAATTCCCCGGACACTTATTCGATCCGCCAGTTACAATCGTCCTAACAAAATGTACGAAGTGGATCGCAAAATTAAATTTCACTTTATTAATTTAAAAATAGGCATTTCAGATATGCATGGCTACGGAACCCTTTAATGTGCGTGCCCGACACGCTATTGGCCGGTTTTTTTTACAAGTTTTTATTTCTATTTACAGACATTCGACCTCAACCTAGAATTTTATTATAAGTATAGAACTCATAGAAGACAATTATTATTTAAAGACGGCTTTTAAAAGAAAAGCCGTTTACAAAAATTCATTGATAACTATAGTGACATAGGGCTAGCATATAGCGTTAAATTGTGAACGAAACCATAGCGCGATTCAGGATTTCTGAGCAGTGCCATCTTTTGATAAGATAGCGGCAACATTTGCCTACATACTTACTTACCCGGTACGTGTAGAAATTTAAATACTTGTAATAGGCTATTTGACCTTTTTGTCATAATTATAAAACCTTGATATAATAATTTCTGAAAAAAAAAACATTGTCTATGAAAATTTATGAAAATGAAATCGTTTAATGATACTCAATTAATTTACATTCAGGTAATTTTATTTTCTTTTTAATTTACGTTCACGTTCTGAATTGTAGATGAAAAATACATATTTTCTATGTACAACAAATATATTATATATGAAAGTCCAGATGCATAGCGATCTTCTCAAGGTTTCGTTCCCCATTCTGAAGTTACTACCTCCAAAATAACCTCCTTCAATAAAATAATTTAATGTAAACGTTACATTTTAATGAATACTGAAATGGCCTTAATATCCAATGTTTCAAAGCTAATAAACTCGTGATCGTATAAAGATCTTAAGCCTAATTAACAACTATTATCCGCTACTGAGTACTGAACCTATAATTTAGATGTTTATTTATTAAATGATGATTAATGATTCACGCATGGAATGTAGACTAATTGGAAATGTTTGGTTTTAAAAGTTGAAGGTTACAAACCAATTATTGGTGTTATGGACAAGCTTACGTAAGCTAAAAGGCAAGTACATAGAAAAAGGTTTTTTTTTTTCGGTTTTTCTTACGTCTTTTGCTACTTCACCGGGCACCGGAGCTCCAGCCTTAATAAATGGTTAAAAAACTACAAACTAAGCCTGCGCAAGAGCCCAACAACCTGCGCAAGAGGGCGCCTCCTGTAGGGCTTGGACCTCGGCTCAGGTCGGTCGCTGGCGATTAGATTAAGGGATTATGACTTTTAGTATTTTAGGGGAGTATTGTGCAACTGTCGCTCTACTTTACAGTTCGCGGGCCTCTCATACTTCGGGTCTACGAGGGCATCGGAACATAGAAAAAGAGCATAAGAGTTTCTTATAGGTAGTCTTTTTATCGTTGGGTATCAATCATCATCATCATCAACAGCCCGTCCACGTCCACTGCTGAACATGGGCCTCCTCTTAACAGACCTTGGCAAGCCAGGATCGTACAGGGATATTGCCACAATCACCACGCCTGGCAGACGGATTGGTGATCGCAGTAAGATGTAAACCTTGGGCTAATAGATGCTGCTGCCCATCCATCAGCCATATGTCCCTTAGTCGCCTTTTACGACACCCATGGGAAGACATGGGGTGGTCTATTCTAAGCCGGAGACCACACGGGTATTGGGTATTTGGGTATCAATGTTTGTAGATAAATAATGACTCTTAGGGCCTATGCACACCACGTTTTTTAAACGCGCCGTTGAAGCGCGATACACACCCGTGTCAGACGCAGTCTGAAGACCTGTGGTATCGGTATAAGTGTCAAAAGTCGTGGGTCTGATCACATGTCTGTCTGCAAGACATGACATATTTGATTAAAATATAAGCAGCCGTAGCCCAATGGCTAGGGCGTCGGACTTGTGATCTTGAGGTCGCCGCGCCAGTTCGAACCCCGCCTGTTGCACTCCCGACGTGAACCCAATCGTAACACAAGCATTTAAGCTTAGCACGAGGGGTTAACAAGAATACTGAAAAACTCTGCCAGAAAAAAAAACGATTTATTTCCAGGTCAGGTTGGTAACATCATTAAAAACAATTGACAAACCAGGAAACGGTCACTAAACCGCCAGCCAACGTGTCGACTATGACAAAAACCATCCGTCAGGAGGAGGCCCATTTTTCACAACATCCACTGCCCAGTTTGGCAA
This sequence comes from Nycteola revayana, assembly GCA_947037095.2. NCBI lineage: Eukaryota > Metazoa > Arthropoda > Insecta > Lepidoptera > Nolidae > Nycteola > Nycteola revayana. The sequence goes on along the minus strand of OX344857.2, from coordinate 16,643,804 downwards.
TGGATGTTGTACGGGCTGATGATGAACATTTTGACCAGGACTGATAGGTACCACTAATTCGTGATACATACATATTATCTAGTGCCGTGTAACATGCAGTCATACATACAAATGTACCGTCATTACAATACAGAACGATAAAGGTGAGCTAAGTACATACAATGACAATGTTAACTCTGCTGATACCACGATTTTAGGTTCATGTTTATTCATCGGATGCTATAATATCTTCAAATGTCACCTTGGTTATACTCTCTACATAGCGACATAGCGTTTGACTCTACCGGATTAGGTGCTGTAAATGTAAAGTTGAACCGGACTTACTGATTTTATTAACGACCTTTTCCCCCGGGGAATATGTATTACGCATCTAATCAGCTATCGTGAGAATAGAAGCGTCTCCCTCCATGACGGCGGTAGGTAGGTATTTTTTTTTTTGTTATGGCACTAATCTCACAAATCCAACTCCAGTAAACCAAGATCGACAGTAACATACACTGGAAATGGCAATGAGCACCAAGACCCACCAAGTCCCAGTAATAAGTTCTGCCTTGAAACCCGCACATAAGCAACAAATTGAATCTGAAAGTGAATAGGAGGAGTAAGAAAGTCGTATGTTTCTGTGTCCTTTAATTAAAGCGGGAGACAGCTGGTATATAGGACTAGATCATTCATACTACAAGGAAATGGGCCTACATTTAAACCCCCGGGCGCTCCTACAACGACATTTGGAAGTGTACCGGGAACAGCATCATCATGACAGCCTGATGTACCGGCTGTCATGATGATGCTGTTCCCGGTGAATAACCCTTAAAGAGAAAATCGTTGCTTATACTGGTAACTAAGCGAAATTATTTATTTTTGGTAGTAGGTACAATTGTTGTTTGTATACACTATTTCAAAACGATTACAAATTAAATATAAAAATAATTTCGCATCTGTGTTAGTAGCTCTTGTCTAGACAACCACAGTACAACCTAAAATTATCTTGTACTACAAGGCACATTTTACTTGAGGGACACTTTTTTGTAAAAAAACGTATGTATATTTCATAAGTTTAATGTAACCTTTCGATTCTATAGTATTATTATGGCATTGAAACGTTACAATCGATGGCAAATCGTTCTGCCAATTATTATCAATGATTAGATAATGCGACTTAAGGAAAGGTAGCTTACCATCTTACTGCGCTCACAAACCTTATCAAGCGCACTGACTTTAGCAACACCCATTCGAAGAGGCCCATGTTTAGCAGTTGACGTCATACGGGATGATAATGAAACTTAGCTAAGCGACTACATTGACATTAAAGAATAATTCAAAATCCATGTTATGGTAATAGTAATAACTAATTACCGAAACCGTAGGTGATCCTGGTAACCACCATAAGTAGATATGATGTAATAGATGAGCATGACATGTCTACTTAGTGTCTACTTTAGTCTGTCACGAGTTGTGGGATTTATACTATCGATATTGTTCTCACGGTACTTAAGGGATACGTACCTATGGTTTGGTTTAATTAAAATGCAAATTATAATAAAATTATAAGCTTATATATTTTATCATAAGTGTATACTATACTATATCACCCCGTTTACACCCACTGTTATTGTTCAAAAGTTGATTATAATCGGTAGGACGATTTGCTACAAGTATTGCAATCGAAACATTACATAAAAAAATGAAAATAGGCATATTTTGACGAAAAAGTATACCTCAAGTAGCCAGCAATAATAAGAGTAGGCTTGGCGAACTGAGCTCTATTGCCACGAAATACAAGATAGTCTAGTTTCTAAGAACGGGCGTCCTAAAAAGAGGTTTAATGTCATTTTATCAGTAGGTATTATGTTATCCAATTAAAAAAGATCGAAATATAAATTGAAATAAATATTGAAATAAGATTGAAATATAAATTGAAATAAAGATTGACATGAAGATATTATACATAAATTAAAACTAGCAAGAATACATAATTTCGCTGAATATAAGCGACGACAAAAAAAATAAGGTGAACAGTCGTAACATAATATGAAAAAATCAAATCGCGGGCAAGAACTAGTGTAGAATTCTACTAACGTAATAATAGTATTCATACTTAGCAGTCATATATTGGAATTCACTAAATTAATTTAACCCTCTAACATACCTAGTTGTTATATACTAAAACCCGAAACCTTAGAATGCCTTTTAAGTTACAATTCCGGAACTTCTGATAGTTAATATGTTCTTGATATGTCGTTCGCGATAGAAGAACGGTAGGTGCAATTACAATGGACCGGATTGCCTCGCGTACCCGACCCTCACCAACGGCGGGGTGGAAGCGTAAATGTAAAACTGTATCAAAAATGATTATACATAAAAAAAAGATACAGAACAAAAGAAGACGGAAAAGAATAAACCGGAGTTTCTTTCTGAGTTTCTTCTCCGGGCCGTCCACTTAGGTAGCTAGAGAAACCTGCAGGTTAGCTAGGCTAGGATCCTCGCCGGACAGACCGAGGACCGCGTTGACCCCTGCCCCTGTCGTGTGATCCAGTGCCTGTAGTCCGTGCCAGTGTTCACGTCCTCTTTATTTCTCTTTACTTCTAGCTTCAGCGGCGCCCTGAGTCGTGGTCCTTACCCCTTAAGGGTGCCCGCAGGCGTGTGTCGCTTAAATTTAATGGAATTTGGCTGAGGACGTCTGATCTCGCCACTTGACCGGGCATTGCACTCTAAAATATGCTTTAATATATAGGTATATATTTTTTTTATTCATAAAATGTTCGAATGAAATAAATATAGTAAATAGATATTAACGTTGATATTAAGAGCTTATTTACTAACACAGGACTGACAGACTTCTAGCACACCTGAAATAAATTTAAACATAATTTTAATAGTAAATGTTACCTATTTATAATTAATGTTATATGCATTGTTTATTTTCTTGACAAGTACAAGTGTATGTAAATACCTAAGTGCTGAATAAAAATCGGGACAACAAAGAAAAAGTATTATTACAATATATAATACGACTTTAGAATTCCATCAAAAGAGATACGTCTACGTCTCAGACTGCCAGAAAGGTGAGTACGCGCGTGAATCTGCATGCGGGTAGATGTTTAAGAAACAACGAACGGGTAGGTGTAGGGTAGAGGTAGGGGTAGGGTAGGGGTAGTGTAGGGGTAGGGTAGGGTAGAGGTAGAGTAGGGGTAGGGTAGGGTAGATGTAGGACACCGCGTAGATTTTGAGGCGGTACGAAGTTTGCCGGGCCAGCTAGTTATCTATAAAAATTAAAATGATATATAGGTACACCTTTTTTTTTATTGTATATAAAAATAATTTTAATAACTTAATAACGAAATTATAGAGATTTACATTATTACGCTGACCTTTGCCTTTAACTGGTCTCGTTGAGGCTCGTATTTATTTTATCACGCACCATCGACATTGCTAAGAGCTACTTATCTATTATCGGATTTTAAAAGATCATTATCACTTCTTAATATAATACAAGCCTAAATTAAAATGATATGCTTTTGATAAGCGACAGGCGCCTAAGGGCATCATAGTTATTCAGGGTTAAACATTCTATTAACGAATCTAAAGAATTAACTTAAATATCAAATTGAAGTGGAAAAAATAATACTGCGCCTTCAGAAAAGAATTCTAAAGGTCGGTTGGATTGACCAGTGTTACGGCTGTTACGAGGTGTCATGTAACTTACACATAAAACGCACGTCTATTCATCTTACTGCGATGCGAGAGCCTAATTTCCTCTCATTGACTGCACTAACGTTCGCTGCGTTACACATTACATTACGCTACGCAACGGTCGGTACTAAGCTTAAGCTTTTCCAAATTTCGTTATATTGCATTCTTTTATCTATTATTAGGGTCATAGCAGGTCATTTCTAGATCTATTAAATCGATTTTGAAAACACTTTATCCAATAGAAGGGCTCATTATTTGTGAGTTTATAGGCTATATTTTAAGACGTGGTGCCTATTAGAACGCTTTCCACAGAATAATTTCCAAAACTGCACAACCTATTTTAAAAGTAACTAATTAAAAATAAAACTAACTTATATACTACTATTCTAAATCGATTCTACTTGGCAAGGTTCCCAGAATGCTGGCAGCATTACCACGTTGAATGGCAATGCTTACCTGCTGTGCAAAGTAGAAACCAGCACTCGGAGAACGTGCCGCACTTAAGAGGGCCGCTGCGAGGTATTTATAAATTAATTTGGCTCCCGGTCCCCACGGCCCCAATGTGCTTCGACACCAAAAGGCACACCAGGCAGGTACTATATTTGCGCCTCTTGGGATTCTCTGCGGATTCAGCCGCCATGCCAGCCCTACCTATTTTAATAACGTGGATGATAGCTTCAAAATTGAGAGTCTGCACAAGATACCTAAATAGCATTGGCTGTTAGCGATTTTTTTATTCCTATTCCTGCACTAATAATAACTAAGAACTATGTTACGCATCTTGTGCTTAACTTAATACGCAAACATGATTGATGAAAATTTTGTTACAGCAATTACCAAGATTCGACATAGCTGTGAAACGACGAAATAATTGTCGTTAATTATGTTGTATTTAACTAATTATTCACTAATTCATTACAACATTTTTTTTTCTTTTTTCGGATGTACGTTTTGGCCACGAGGCTTTTGCAACTTCACCGGGCATAAAGGCCAGCAGAGCTCCTGTCTTAATAAATGGTTGAAAAAAACTACAAACTAAGCAACCTGCGCAAGGGGGCGCCTAAGCCGACTTAGTGCGGTCACTAGCGATGAGATTGAGGGATTATGGCTTTTAGTATTTTAAGGGGTTTTGTGCAACTGTCGCTGTACTTTGCAGTTCACAGGCCTCTTGGACTTCGGGTCTACGAGGGCATCGGATGGCTCTTTGCAAACTAAGGGTCGAGAGGATTCATTACATCAATCATGTCTTCTATCTACAGGTATCTACTTGTAATAAAACTGGTGGCGGTCAATTTCTGTAAGATGGGTAATCAAGTATAGAATGTAATTGAATAAATTTTTGATTGTCTGTCTGTGTAACTCTATCTTCTTCTTCCTGCCCTTATCCCAAATTATTTGGGGTCGGCGAAACACTTTTGTTTCTTCCATTCTGTCCTGTCACCCATCACACTATCACTTTCCTCACAACTCCTTTTTCTTGAAAATCAATCTTCACACAATCCGTCCATCTTTTCTTTGGCCTTCCTCTCCCTCTCCATCCATCTACATGTATACTTAAAACTCTTTTAGTAACATGCGTTTCATCCCTCCCCTTCACACGACCATACCAAGATAAACGATTCCTTTCAACTTTTGTCTGTGTAACTGTATGATGACGGATATTATATTATAATAACAGTAGGTCAGGGGGTACTATCTGCGGGCTACGGGAAACATCTGACGCTGGTCATCTAAAATGGACGATCCTTACGGCTCAAATGGCAAATATAAGAGTTATCTAAAGTCCGAAGACAGAGAGGGGAGATAACCCTAGAGTCAGGCGAAAAACTTAGCAGTAATTGAAAATTTGATAGTTTGAACAGACGTACACGACAGACTTAAACTAAGCGTTACTCCACTCATATCAAAATACTTATAGCACAAAATAAAGGTGAACTATCCGACTTCTGAGAAGATGATAGCCCTTGCCCTTGAAGACGTTGCATCATTAATGACCACCCGGTCTTAAATTATGCACGTGCTTTCCGAGAAAATGATGGTAGTCCCTCAGCCAACCACTTCAGGAATAAAAATTCACGAAGGTTATCAAACAAACCAAAAAAAATTTTTTTTTTATTATTTCATTATAGCCTGTTCTTACCTTAGTGCGATTACTGTAACTTCTCCATATACATTCCTGAACATAAGTACATAATAATATATTAAAATACCTTCACGTATTAACTCGAAGACTATATTAATCGCAGATCAGAGACTTTTAACCCAATTAAAGCATTGGCAAACTTTATTATAAATCGTATCTTATACTAATATATAAAACTAGAGTTTGTTTGTTCTTTTTGCTTAACGCGCTAATCTCAAGAAATACTGGACCGGTTTGAAAATGTTTATGAGTTCGATAGGTGGCATATTTATGGAAATAGAGTATGTAGAGTTCCCACGGGAACGGGAGTTACGCGGGTGAAATCCCGCGCGGGAAACTAGTAAATATATAAATTGGTTATAGTAAAGCAGAAAGGACTCAATCTCCAAATTGAGTTAAGAATACCTTCGTACTACTGACGGTAAAATATATTATTTACTGAAAGCCCTATTTTGAAAATGTACATAGGAAAGAGTTTCTTTTTGTATTAACATAGTGATGATAGCTCAAACCTTAAACGCCCATAACTCAAAAGTGTCTTCTTGTTAATTGTGTTCATCATCATCAACAGCCCGTATAACGTCCACTGCTGAACATGGGCCTCCTCTCGAGAGGGAGGGTATTTGCCATAGTCACCACGCTTGGCAGGCGGGTTGGTGACCGCAGTAGTATGTTGTACCACACAAGGAAACGCTGCTGGCTGCTGCCCGTTCCTTGACATACGATTATTATAGATGATGTAATAACAATCTGGACCAACGGCTTAACGTGCTTTCCGAGGCACGGAGGGTAGTCCCTCAACCAACCAGACCCGGAAAGAAATCTTAGAATTTACACAAAGATTTTCTGTCCGGTGTGGGGATCGAACCCACGACCTCCGAGATTCAAGGCGAGCCAAATACCGCTACGCTACGGAGGTTGTTAATTGTGTGTCCTTTTATAATAATATTTATTGTTATTAAGCGAGTGACTTGTTGTAATTTTACTTCGAAGAAGGTTCATTTCAACCTGTTATTAAATTTTGATTATAAAATGGTCTATTAATATTCAATAAAGCTCTGAAGGATGAGTCCTTAAATTTCAGGATGTGGAATAACAATAATGAATATATTCAGCTTTTAGGTTTACATACTAGTCTTGTATTTGTCTTTATCACTATGTAAAAATACTAAAACAAAAAGGATTTTTACTTTTGTTTTATTAATTTTACTAGGCAACTCACAGCAATATACCTTCTGCTGTAAGTTGCCTAGACTATGACTGAAAAAATCCTAGGCTGTCACTGAAAAAGACTTTAATACGGGACTAATCCCTCCGTCACTCCCGCCACTGTAACTCCTGTAAGCCAGGATCAACAGCGGCACACACGAAAGCGGCTCTAAGCTGATAGGCTTAGGCTGGTCCCGGGACACCTTAATGTCTTGGATCCCGCATCGAATTTAATCAGAAAGTTTATAGGAGGAGTTGGGAAGTAAAATTCCACTTCCCTCCCTACCTGAAAAAGACTGTAAAACTTACTGCTACCGCATCAAATTTTACAGTCCACAGACATTGTAGGTACTCTGTCGTTGTGTGTGTTTTTCATTGATTCGTCTACTTAAAATAAGTTTATACTCACATTATATTTTATAGGTGTAAGTAGCAATAAAAATAATTAAATAACGTCCCACTTTGAGAGGTGTTATAAAGAGATTGATAAATTTTTCATTCGATGGTAAGGTTTACCGTAGCCTAATTGGTTAAGGCATTAGGGGCTTAAACTAATAAGCAGGTTCGAGTCCAGCCGATGGTCGAATTTTATTAAACCCAATTTTGAAACCTAATAAAAATAATATAAATGTTATGCTTTCAGTTCATTAGATATCTATATTTTCTCATTACAAAAACATAAAAAAACATACATATCAAAAGAACACACTGCACCTTTTCAAATACTCACCATATAAGTAACCTCATCATTCATATAAATAATAAAAAAATACATCTAAATTTGTCAAAACATGTTTCACCTAACAAAACGCGAGGTCATACATACATAGGTACATTCAATTTACTTTATTAATAAAATAATTCCTCTAAATTAGCTGATGATACCATTAAACCTCATTAGAAAATCAACCATATATTTGAAGCTACATAGTTTAAATTAGCGTAGTGTTCAGTATTACTAGTTTGATCTCCGAATGTATTTGAATGTATATCACTCAAAATATTGAGCAGTATAAATGCTGGCAGATTCGTAAAGGAGGCACATTTCACTAGCATCTCCCATAGAAGACGCATCAGCAATGAAATTCGTTAGTATCTTTATTTTTAATATCAGTGAATCCTCTTACATTAGATTAATTGTGATTGTGTTGTGTTATCAGTGATTTCGAAAGTGTACTCACGTTCTCCTTAATTTAGTCTTCGGGTGTAAGTGAAGGGATTAACCTAAGTTTACTTGTTTGTTTGTGATTTTAACCGACTTCGCGAAATTAGGAATGCTTCTCATTTAGATTCTTAGGGTCCGTACCCGAAGGGTAAAAACGGGACCCTATTATGTACTGAGACTTCGCTGTCTGTTCACAAAATACTTAGTTGTATATATTTACTTTAATAATAAATAATAACATTAAAAATAAATAAATATTTAGGGGGGCTCTCATGCAACAAACGTGATTTACCTAGTAAGTGTTACGTAACCCTTCGTGCGCGAGTCCGATACGCACTTAGTCGGTTTTATTAAAAATATAAGATTGTAAATATTTAAAGATTTGAAAAGCTTTTCGACTGTCTCTTTCTTTATAAAAGGAGACATCTTCACATATTGGTTGCAATAACAACAATTAAAACTCTGTTATCTGATCCATAAACAAATGCGGGTTACGAGATTTTTTCTTACAAGGCATAGTTTGTTTGCTTGTGAAAATTGTAGACCATTAGTACTTTAGACAGACACACATTTATTGCATATCAGTTGAGCATATACTAGTAGGTATGTATTAGTGCAAGTAACATATTTTATAAATTAAATTATTCATCCACGAAGTTTGTGGTTTTTCATAACCACAAACTTCGTGGGTTGCCATAAATCTTTACGCGCTGACCGGGACAGTGATCATATCCGAGGGGGTTCTCTCATTGCGCACGCAGGACGACAAGACAAACTGGAGCGCATATTGCGAGCGTATCAGGGTTCTTATATTTTTTTGGTTAGCGCCCCACCGTTGCCATTGCTTTGTTGGCCGGGATACATGACGCTCGAAACCGGGACTTTTGCCGGCGTAGCGGGACGTATAGCAACCCTAAGCTATTGGTCCTGTGCCTGATATCTCACCGGTCAGGTCGATAGAACCGTCCCACCGGATTGCGAAAGTAAAGAAATAGAACTTGCACATGTGTTTTTGCATATAATTACTATTGTGCACTATTTGTCGCCCCCTCCCGACCCTTAGTTTGCTAAGAACCTTCCGATGCCCTCGTAGACCCGAAGTCCGAGAGGCCCGCGAATTGTAAAGTAGAGCGACAGTTGCACAAAACTCCCCTAAAGAAACTTAAAGCCATAATTCCTCAATCTCCCCGTCAGCGACCGCCCTGAGCAGAGGTCCAAGTCCCACAGGGGACGCCCTCTTGCGCAGGTTGCTTAGTTTGTAGTGTTTTAACCATTTATCGAGGCTGGAGCTCTGCTCGCCTTTATGCCCGGTGAAGTAGCAAAAGCCTCAGGGATAACTACATACGTCAGTCAGAAAAAAAAAAAAAAAAACTATTGGTCGCCGTGGGCGCAATTGTTAGGAGGACAATACGGAATGCATCATAAGCGTCTAAATTATAAATCTTTGGTGATCACTGTAAGCTAATAAACCCATTCAGTAATGGTATCGACATGAATACTTTTAATAGAAACGTATTTACTTATTTACATATATTGTAACATTAGTTTGATCGTATGTAACCAATACCTCCTAACTAACAAATTTTTGCCATAATATTTTTTTTTACGCTATCTAGTTGTCGTAATCTTATGAACACTATAAACTTATAAAGAAACATTATTTAAATTTTATTTTGGGCTGAGTGGGACTTTGGGCTAATTCATATAATTTTGAATTCCTTATAAAATTATTAGTTATGGTCTCGTGCAAAAAAATACCTTAAAACACTTAGGAGGTATTGACAGCTCGACTTATTGATTTATTATTGTATTAAAAAACTTATTCCTTTTTACTGACGTCCTATAATAAGTTCAAAATTAATAAAGCGGCGGTAATCATTAGGTCACTGTTAAGCGATTACATTAATTACAGTAATAATAATAATAATCATTTATTTGCAGGAATATACAAGTTTTAAAATACATTTGCAGATGGTTTAGCATACATAGTGACATATCTTCCGCCTGCTAGACAAGGCATGCAAATTTAGGTAGACTAGAAGTAAAATATTAAGTTATATAGTCCTTTCCCCAACAGAAATACTCTTTGAGTGTGTAAAATGTTTTTTCCAATAGCCATTTCTTTAATTGTTTTTGAAACTTAAAGTACGGTAATGATTTAATATTCTTGGGCAAAGCATTATAAATCTTTCCACACATAGAATATGAATTTTTAAAATATAAGGTTGTATTCGGAAATTTTGATAAAACAATTCTGTCTGGATTTCTAGTATTACGACAATTTACATCAGCTCCTTTGTGAAACAAACTATTATGCTGTTTTACAAATTTACATGTTTCAAAAATATACATACATGTCAAAGTTAGAACATTAAGCCTTTTAAATAATGGCTTGCATGATATCCATGGGGCAACACCACACATCGCTCTAATACATTTATTTTGTGCAATAAATGCTTTATTCATGTTGGTTGAGTTTCCCCATAAAACTAACCCATAACGTAGAATGGATGATACATATCCGTGATATGCAAGTAAAACAGTTTGTTCAGATGAAATTTTCCTAAGTTTGGCAAGCACATATAGGTATCTATTTAGTTTGTTGCTAATCTGATCTACGTGAGCTTTCCAATTTACATTATTATCTATTGTTATACCTAAAAAAGTTGTTTGACTAACTTCTGATATCTGTTGATTGTCGTAAGTAACTTTAATTTTGTCTTTTTTACTATTTGTGCCGAATAATAAAAGTAATAGTTAATTAGTTAGGCAATTGGATTTCCGTTCATAACCTCTTAAGAAGACCTATGTAGCTGTTGTCAAAAGTTTTAAGGCCAATCATTTACTTTTAAACGACGCGTCTAACACTTTTGTTCGTTAATAATTAGTAATTACATAAACAACATCAACAAGATTTTGAATCATTTTTCATTGTTGCTCCGCTCTTAGTGATTTTCGACATCGCCGATCTTGATTCGCCTTCCTCGATAAATGAGCTACCTAAAGCTTAAAGTATTATTAAAAACGGACCAGTAGTTACCGAGATTAACTCGTTCAAGCAAACAAGTAAACAAACAAACTCTTCAACTTTATTATATTATTAAAGTTAGTTCAATTATTGAGGATTTCCTTGCGTTCAATGTTTTTGTGGTCCATCCTGATAATGGAGCCTATAATCTTATACATTTTTTTCGGACGGACATATGTAGTTAGCCACGAGGCTTTTGCTACTTCACCGGGCATAAGTTTTATGCACCGCCATTTTGTATGTTTGTTTAACTGAGTGAAATTATTTATTCTTGATTGGTAAAAATATATACTTTTTTAATGTCATAAAAATTACAAATTAACAATTTGTGTTCGTTCAATCTAAATTATCTTATACTGTAGTGTAAGGCACTAGAGTTCATATACCTTCATTTAACATTAAATAAATAAATAATTTAAATCATTTTTATTTACGTAAATTGCAAAATACTTAATCAAAACAAAAATATAGTATTCATTCTTATTAATCTATAAATGATTACATTTTATAAATTTGCAGGTATTTGAGTTATTATTTTTAATAATATTTTAGTCTTAACGTCTAAGTTTATTATTTAACTATATTGTGTCCAATACCTTGTTCTGTCTATATTAGGTTAGAACAATTGTCATTATTTATTTGGACCATGAGTATATAACGACGGACGCGCGTCTCAGTTGTGGCGTATTAAATCCGGTGGCAGCATTAAATACCAAGAAGACCCGGCGAAACAAACTCAGTGGGTTATTCAACCGCCGTTCTAAACACGACCCACAAGAGACGGTCCGGCAAAACATACTCAAATGGGCTAAACGTAGGATTTTGTCCAGTTACTTTTAAATTTATTCAAGGAAACCTTATGTAAAATACGTAAGTTTATTTTTCAATATGTAATGTTACATTTTGATAGTGATATTGATGGTAAATCGTCCTGCCAATTATTAGTAATGATAAAACGTCACAGTGCTATCAATCAGACACATAAAATTATCCATTTTATTATCCATGTAAAGAGTAGATATTATGCTTGTTATCACATGGGTATTACCTATGTAATGAATAAATACACAACTCATTTGTGAAGGCAAGTCTTCAGAGCCTCGAAAACCGTAGACGAGTAGCCTGCCTATCGGTTTTTTATCGGTTACATTTTGGGGAATGTGCGGAGATTCTACAGAACCTGATATACCCTTCACCCTTCCATCACCGGACGACTAGGCGCGGCGAGCGGTTTCACCTTTTGTTGTAGACATTCCGTCAATACGCACGAAACGATTTGCTTCTTCTTTCATAATGCAGACGGCTAAGGAGTGGAATTCTCTGCCGGCGTCAGTTTTTCCGGAACGCTATAATCTGAACATCTTTAAGGCTAAAGTGTACAGACACTTTTTAGGCAAGCGTGTATCATCTTAGGCCTTATCTTCGCCTTGCATCAAGCAAGATTATGGTCAAAGGTAAGAATATAAAAAAAAAAAAAAAACTGTATGTACTGAAAATTACCATTGAGTATAGTTGAAGATTCTTTATATATACTAACATTTTAAAGAGGAAAGATTTAATTGTTTGTTTGCATTGATAGGCTCGGAACTACTGTACTGATTTCAAAAATTCTTTCACTATTAGAAGTCTACGTTATCCAGAAGTAACATAAGTTACTTTTTATTATGAAGTTCCCACGAAAACCAGAGTTGCAGGGGTGAAACCATGCGCGGAAAGCTAGTATAGTGCCAATTACATAAGCAACTTTTTTGTCTATTTGTTTGTTTGTCCGAGACCGCTTAATATCTTCAATAGTAGTACCGATTTAGACGAGACTTTCATCGTAAGATATTTTATAAAAACCTTATTTTACGCCAAATCGCGGGTAGCTATTAATAACTTAATATAATTTATGGTTACGAATATAAAATGAAGTTTTAAGACGTGACTAATATCCCTGTCCAATTAGCAAAGTATAAAAATATTATAATAATCACATTAACGACTCCTTTATCTTTTCATAATTGTTATGTACCTAGGTATTATTATGAATTTACATCTTCAAATGATGAATTCATCGGATAGTAATATCTTCTTTATACAAATTTACACATCATCATTATCTTTGTGCCGTGCTTCCATTATTAGAGGTCGGCGCAATACGTAATTCTCTTACTGTTTTCCCTCCCCCCTCGCCCTCCCGACCCTTAGTTTGCTAAGAACCTTCCGATGCCCTCGTAGACCCGAAGTCCGAGAAGCCCGCGAACTGTAAGTAGAGCGGCAGTTGCACAAAACTCCCCTAAACTAAAAGCCATAATCCCTCAATCTCCCCGTCAGCGACCGCCCTGAGCCGAGGTCCAAGTCCCACAGGGGACGCCCTCTTGCGCAGGTTGCTTAGTTTGTAGTGTTTAAACCATTTATCTAGGCTGGAGCTCTGCTCGCCTTTGTGCCCGGTGAAGTAGCAAAAGCCTCAGGGCTAACTACATGTCCGTCCGAAAAAATAAAACTGTTTTCCCTAGTAAACGTCTCTTCCATTCTCACACATGCCATCTTCAACACAGTCCATCCATATCAAACGCATCCGCGATTCTCAATTCGCGTATATATTTTGCTTTCTTGATATAAATAAAGTTTGTCCATTTGTAATTTAATACAAATAGATAATTTATATTAAAAAAATAAAACACTTTGATCAAAATAGACAAATTTACACTATTTGTTACATAATAAATGCATACAATTTTACGTATATCTAAAACTTATACGTATAACATTAATAATAGGTATTCTAAATATTGATAGAATTTCAGCGTTCCGAGTATTATTAGTTTTCAAGGAATCATCCCTTGCCCGCGTAGACCCGAAGTCCGAGAGGCACGCAAACTGTAAAGTAGAACGACAGTTTGCACAAAACTTCCCTAAAAAATCTAAGTCATCATTCCTCAATCCCCTTGCCAAAGACCGCCGTGAACCGAGTTTGAGGTTCCGCAGGATACACCCTCTTGGGCAGGTAGTTTAGTAGTTAGAGTAGGAGTGGGTTTCTTTGCCTTCAGTCAGTGGGTTTTTTTTACCAGGGCGAGAGTCCCGGAAAGCCCGCGGCTTTTAGACCGATGTTTCCTCCCCCATCCCCCATAAACAACGGCAGAGTAAGGAAAAAAAAGGTTACTTAGTAGTTATGTCGTATTTTAATTAAATTAATTAAACCATTTTGTGAGGCAAGAGCCCTGCTTCCCTTTATTCTCCGTAAAGTATCTTATTACCGTCCGAAAAATATATTTTTCATATAAGACCGATCAATGGTACATACCAAAATTCGTCAAAATTGAATGCATGAATGAGATATATTTATCTAGAAATCTAATTCAAGTTTAGGAATAATTGTCAAAACAACCTTTTCTTGATCTTTAGAGGCGTCCTTTCAAGTAGCTATAAGATTAGTCTCCAAGGTCTTATAACTGTATCCTACTGAATTCCTTCGGAGCCACTGAATGTCGTACCTAAGTAATATAGGAGCACAGTGAATGCCAATGTTTTATGTTTACATGTTCAAATTTATTAAAAGCCTTCCGAAGATAAGCGCGCTGTTTAATACGTCATACGTAGTTGATAGATGGGTATATATCGCCGTTTAACTTCTAACACCACGTATGTATTTTTTTGTTATCAGCTAGAAAACAGGAATACACTCTGTTTTCAACCGATATCAATAAGAGGAGGTTCTCAATTCGACTGTAGTTTTTATATGTTACCGCACAACTTTCGACAATTTTTTTCGGACGGACATATGTAGTTAACCAGGAGGCTTTTGCTACTTCACCGGCATAAAGGCGAGCAGAGCTCCAGCCTAGATAAATGGTTTAAACACTAGAAACTAAGCAACCTGCGCAAGAGGGCGTCCCCTGTGGGACTTGGACCTCGGCTCAGGGCGGTCGCTGATGGGGAGATTGAGGGAGTATGGCTTTTAGTTTGTTTAGGGGAGTTTTGTGCAACTGTCGCTCTACTTTACAGTTCGCGGGCCTCTCGGACTTCTGGTCTACGAGGGCATCGGAAGGTTCTTAGCACAAATTTCGACAGGGTGAACCGATTTTATAATTATTTTTTTATTTGAAAGCTAGTGCTTCCCGTGTGGTCTCATTTTAATTTGGTCTAGTTCTGTCAATGGCATCCACGAGGAAACCAAATAGGTCCAAATAATGCATTAAGTAGGTATGTGCGCCACAAATGGACGAATAACTCAATATCACATCAACCGATTTCGATGGTTATTTTTTTAATTGTAAATGATATACCTAATTTAAAAGGGTAGGATGGTTCGTTTCTGATTATAGTTTTTTTTCTATTGTTGAGTGTAATTTGTTTAATAATAGTTTTTTGCTTTCTAGAAATAAACATTGTCTAATAAATTAAAACTAGTTAAATAATGTCAAAAGCAAAGTGATATGTTTCTAGAGTGTATGTAAAATTCTATAGTCATCCACTCTCCTGAAAGTAATATTTATGACATACGCGGAGTTAGTTCTTAAGCCACGATATACAACGTGAGTTTTGAATGGTTGATTATTACTGATGGTAAATGTTTTTAAACTTTCGCGATTTGTACACATAATTTATAGTAGTCACGGATAGACTGACAGTCTATCCTTGACCACGTCTGGTGTAACCCATGTCGAAACGTCGGATTTTTAAAAAGGACCTTAAAATTGTACCACGATTGAGATCCGCGCCTTCTATAAATGATGGTAAATTGCCATTACTACAGATTATTATCGAAATATAAAATTAAAATATTACGTTTTACTTTATTTTGAATAACGGTCTCAAAAAAATTCTGTCAAAATACCATACAAAACGATTTATTGAGTGTGAATGCACAATCTTTTTTTGTCGAGATATCACTAATAACAATGACATTACTGCATAATGTAATAATTTTAATAGCCTTGCAGATATTAGGACTCTTTACTAAATTTACCTCATGGCCACATATTGTATTTGCATGAAGTTGAAAATTATTTTACTTTTCAGTGGACATATAATTTCTTACAACCTTCTTTAATATTAGCGTTAAGTTAGGTTCGTCACATTGTCGAAATAGTAACATATTGTATCTGTATTATATATACCTATTTATATTATAACGAGGTTTTGTAATTTGTTTTTGTATTTGTGGGGGGCTATCTCTGGATATCTGAAGATATCTGAATAGAAATCCACATTATTTGTGAGTGTCATAGGCTATATTTTAAGTTTCTTTTTCGGACGGACGTGCGTAGTTAGCCACAAGGCTTTTGCTACTTCACCGGGCATAAAGGCGAGCAGAGTTTTTAAGGTTGGACCTTAATAAATGGTTAAAAAACTACAAACTAAGCAATCTGCGCAAGAGGGCGCCTCCTCTGGGGCTTGGACCTCGGGTCAGGGCGGTCGCTGGCGATGAACAATATTTTAAGTCAAGGTGTCTACGAGAACGGAATCGACACGGGTGGAACAGCGCGGAACAGCTAGTATAATATATTTTTAAATAAGTAGTAATCAAGTTGTACGTATAAAATGCTAGTTAACTAGAGATTTTTATTGTACTTACATAATTTTAATTTGTTCAATAAATAATTATTATTTTATTTATAGGTATTTTCATAGAAATAATAAGTAATAAAACAATAAGATACATTTTCAATCATTATGCAATCGTAATTAAAATGATATAATAGTTAATAACACGAAACTTAATTTAGTCATTGATTGTAGTATAATAGAGAAATTATAATAATAGTAGAGATTTTTCCCACCAGAACAATTCACGCTTTGTGGAAAAAAAAAACAAAATTGCTTAAGACTTCATCGACTTATAACAAAAGAAAACTATACAACACAATACTTTTTATTAAACCAAAAGTAAAAATTATGTAAATCAAAATAAGCCAATAAAAATATATAATAGGTATGTATCTCTATGTACAATTTACCACTTCAAAATTGAGATTAATAAAATCTCAGTTTGCTTTCGCAGAAGGAGGCCATCGCCTATCCCCGAAGGTCCTACTAATCTGTTCGTTAACCTAACATATTCAAAGTTTACCCACATACCTATAGCACAGTCGAGTTAAGCCATCTGCACTAATTTAGCTTTAAATTTAAAAGATTATCCTACAATAATTTAATAATTTAAAATTGTCTCAACAGATTGTAACGTTCCATTACGTGACCTAATTACTGTCATCTTCCTCAAAGGTAATAATTCACACCGCACTTATCAAATTGTTATGACACTATGAAACAACCGCAGTAATCGTAATGTGGTAAAGTGGCAGAAAGTATTTGTTGTGGCTAGGATTCATATCTAAAATTAAGCAAGTTTAAATTGACATACTTCGTTTTAAACGTTTCTAATGAAAGCTTCTGGAAAACGAAATCCCGTTCGAGCTCAGGCCTATATCCAACATCATCATCATAAGCCCGTAGAACGTCCACTGCTGAACATGGACCTCCTCTTGAGGAAGGGTAGGAGGGTATTTGGCATAGTCACTACTCTTGGCAGGCAGGTTGGTGACCGCAGTATTATGTTGTACCATACAAGGAAACGCTGCTGCCCGTTCCTTGATATACGATTATTATAGATGATGCTATAACAATCGGCACAAATAGCTTAACGTGCTTTCCGAGGCACGGAGGGTAGTCCCTCAACATTAGAATTTACACAAAGATTTCCTGTCCGGCGTGGGGATCGGACCCACGATCTTCGAGATTTACAGCGAGCCAAATACCGCTACGCTACGGAGGTTGTCCCATATTCAGCTATTGACGTAATAAAATCCAATGATGAGAATTTTATTATTAACTACAGTCCCGCCCCGGCTTCGCACGGGTGCAAAGCTGATGTATTCAGCAAATAAACTTTATGCACGGTGAAGTAGCAAAAGCCTCGTGGCTTTTGCTACTTCACCGTGGCAAAAAATAAGATCTGGTTTAAGATCTTTATTTTCTCAAAAAGAATACATATTCAATTACATGAGAAATTATTCTTATATAATACTAAGTTTATTTTAATTTGTATCGGGCGATGGCTACTATGATTACAATTTGATTACAATTTTACAATAATTACAATATAATTATATAACATTACTAATTTTATTTTATTAAAATTCTATCAAATAAAAACAAAGACAAACAGACAATAATATAAAGGAACATCAATTAAAAATATCAATCTAATACCTACAAATAAATAATTATGAAGGGTAATTGTATAAAAATATTTTCATTATTTAGGTAAGATGCCTCAGAAGCCCAAAGACGGATGTACTATACAGGGTTATTTTTAAAACACCAATAACCTTTTAGAGGGTGAAAGTACTGATGATTGTAAACAACTTTTACTATGGGACCAACCCTGAAATCGCGAAAATAAAATCAGCTGTTCCACACATTTTGTCGAGGAAAGTAAACATAAATGTATGGAACAGCTGATTTTTTTCCGCGATTTCAGGGTTGGTCCCATAGTAAAAGTTGTTCATAATCATGAGTATTTCAATTCCCCAAATGGTTGTTAGTGTTTTAAAAATAACCCTGTATACTCCAGAAGCATTTGGTCGTACGTGCCAGTTTACGGTAAAGGCACATACGACGAATGCTACTGACGTATAATGACACATCCGACCTCATGCTTCTGAGCTCCAGATATGAGCTTAAAGCTTAATTAAAACGAACACTAATTCGGAAATATAGTTAAATTTTAATATCAAAGACAGAACCTAATACTACAGTATGACTACACTTTCAATAACCAGCTTATAAAATAATTATTAATTCTTTAATACTTAGGTATTTTATACCTCCATTTTATAAGTTAATTATACTAACATAATATTCCATAAGCATGAATCGAAATTGATTGCGATTACAAGAACTATAAAATAAGGAATGTTCAATTGATATTATGGCCTTAATCGGATAATGTAGATTGTGTTTATTATATTATAGTAATATAATAAGGCCGTATACAGAAAGAAAGATGGCAGCCTACCAGCGCTTATAGGAACCGGTCCATGCAGGTAGCCGGCGCAGGCATTTATTTGAACAAGCGCGATAAGCGTCGACCATTGCCGACAAGTTCCGAAAATCTTCGACACGCGCCGGTCAGCGCTGGCGTCCTCGTCCAAATCATCGTCCGATGAATACGACATTTTGCTCGTTCTGCTTCAATCTGCTTTATGCAACTGCTACCAGAATAGACCAGCGCCGATAAGCGCTGCTAGATCGGCGCCGGCTACCAGCTTTCTTTCTGTATACGATAATAACAAACTTACTATACTTAGTTTACTTTAAATTTTGTAACAAAGTTTCTTAATATATTTACTGTTAGCTTCCGCCAGCGGTTTTATCCCCGTAACTATCATTTCTGTATAAACTTCATGACACTGAAACAATTTTACAAATCGGGCCAGTTGTTCCTGAGATCAGCAAACCCGATCAAGCTTTATAAATTATTATAGATTATTGAGATATGATTAATCACTCTCAACATGTATTAACCTAAACCACTGATCGTGAAAACCTGAAACTTGGAGGATGTATTCTATTATCCGAGAAAAAAGTATTGTAAATATTCTAAAAGGATGTTAAGTGGTGGAAATGCTTAGAGATCAATCGATAGCAATCCAAAAAAAATCTATCTAAATAAACTATTTCTTAGCAACTAGGGCATCGAACTTGTAATCTTGAGGTCGCCAGTTCGAACACCACCCATTGCACTACCGACGTGAACCCACCCGTATCACTAGCATTTTAGCTTAGCACGAGGGATTAACAAGAATACTAGTAGACTGCGAAACAATGCTAGCAAAATTAAAAAAAAAAAAAAAAAAAACTGCTACCCCCGACTTCATTCGCGTTAAATAAGAAAGATGTTGTTTTCGCGAAAACATAGCATGATTATAAAAGCGTGAATTATAATCCTGTAATCAATAATATTATCAGCTTACTGCCAGTGAGTCCCGTCTAAATTGGTACGCGTAGTTTTGGATATGAAAATAGTTGGACAAAAAAATCAAATTGTGATTTTGTTATTAAATGTGTATGCCTTATTTATATTTCCATTAAAAACAACATACAATCAAATAGAAGTTGAAGCTATATGATGTCATATAAACTCATTCGAGTTTTTGCATCATTTACCTATAATAGAAATGATCATAATATAATAAATACATAATAATTATTAAACTTTTCAAATCATCCGATAGACGTTCAAGTACACATGCACTATGATCACGAACATATTCTATGGGTCGCATAAGACTTGACATTTCTTGTAATTCACCTTAACCTGAATAAGATACAAACAGGCCTTAGATCGGCAGTAATTCGATCCCCGGATCGGATAAAGAGATATACTGAAAAGGCATTAATATGAACAAGCGCCGATAAGCGTCGAACATCGCCGACAAGTGAATAGATAGCTCTCCATAGATGAATGTCTAGTATAAATGTTAGGTTGCAATTCAACATTACCCATCGTCGGCCGTTGGGATTTTCTGCGCCTACTTTATCCCATTTCTAAGTAACGTCCAGAGCACTGAGGCATCGTTCCTCATCACGAGTCGCCTTTAGGGGAGCAGGGCCCTGGGGCCCATGTTCTCCCAGAGGCCGAGGTAGAAACAGAGGTGGATCTCAGACCACCGTCTTCGGCCGACACGACGTGGTCTGCGTAACGGGTGTGCGGAGGGATCTTCTTCCCTTACCAGCTGCGCATTCTCCTTCTGGACCCTTGCAATTCTAAAGTTATTGGTTCAGGAAAAAAAAATAGTCACCGGATTGAAATAAGAAAGAATGAAAGATTGTATTTATTTCACACTTGCTAACCCAGAAATCTTAGATAAATGCGCTCGAATAGATACCGCCGTCGCACTTGAAAAATGCGGCAAAAATAGTACGCTAAAATCGGCGTCGCGACTCAAGCTCGGCGCGAGAAATACATGTTGAAAGTTTTATTAAATTTTGGTTATTATCAAAGTAATATGCTAGTTTGTGGAGTAAACTGTGTAAAAATAACATTACAAGAAATAAGAAGAAGCCAAAAGGGAGCACACGAGAACAATCATTAACTTCTTCTTCTTCTTCTTCCTGCCCTTATCCCATATTACTTGGGGTCGGCGCAACAAGTTTGTTTCTTCCATTCCGTCCTGTCACCCGTCACACTATCACTAACTCCTTTTTCTTTCATATCACTCTTCACACAATCCATCCATCTTTTCTTGGCCTTCCTCTCCCTCTACATGCGTTTCATCTAGGGCGTGCAAAACCGGAAGGTCTTCAAAACCGGTTTTGAATTTCGGTTTTGAGGCCCCAAAACCGGAAACCGGTGTTAGCCCCGGTTTTGGCAACAATTTTATATTGTTTTTATAGTATAATTTTAACAAGCAAACAATATTCTTAGATACCCACAAACTCTACAAATAAAACAAATTGTATGATATACCTCTTTTTAATAAACCATTTATGCCTAACAATACCAAGTAGACCACATTAATACTTTGAATAACGGGAACTAAAAATAGTATAAAGATAGACTGAGATCGAATCAACAAGTTAGTTTGTGGTACCTTTAGTAGGTAGTAACAATTCTGTTAAGTATAGAAAAAAAAAATAACATACGAAACACATTCATCATCTTAAGACACTAAACACAACCTCAAATACGTCTCTTGCTCTCTTCAATTAATAACTAATAACAACATTATTAAAGGATTCAACATTCTTAATTGACTATAAAACGAGATCAAATCAACTGCGTAGTTATACTAATTTAAATAAACAATAATCATTTTTTTCCAAGAGACCGCTGTTCTTGGTAATGTGTACTTAAGAAAAGAAGTCCATTTAGCAGTTTATCGGATAGCGTACTTCTTATTTTGTTACAAAAGTACCCAGCACTCGAAAACGCCCTCTCTCTCAACACTTGTTGGTAGTACACACATCAAATAGTTTTAAGCTTCTGTGAGATACATACCCCGATGCCCTCCGCTTTCATACATGGCTTGCTCTACCTTTATAAACCCTGCAAGGTCGAAATCGGAATCAGACCGATTCTTGGGGGCTTTCCTGCATTTATCCAATTCCTTATCAAGCTGCTCTTGAAGAGTTAGCTCATCAGCTACAACTTCAGCTTCAGATGATGACGATAATACGTAACGTTGTAAATAACGTTGGCGCGGACCGCTCGGAAACAACTAGGGGGATGGTATCAGAGTCCTTGGGCTTATATTTTAGCTTCTGCAATAAATTTGTAATAGTATCAAATATTTCAGCAGCATTGGGTTTGGGAAACGTATCATCGTCATCTTGTGTTGAGAAGTCTTCCTAATCGTGTAAATAGTGCAAGAAGCTAACAGGAGACGCCTTTGCTCGATACGACTTCTCAAGTTCATCGCTAGTTTGAAGCTCAAAACACTGTTTTGTTCATCAAGTTTCTTGATCATGAATTTTAATGTTGTGTCAGCTGTGTGAAGAGTAGCATCACGTCGGCACAAGGACAGAACAGCAAGTTTGATGACATTCAATTCGAAAAAAGTTGTTTAAACCAAAATGTAAATATGTAATTCAAAAACGGGAAAACCGGAGTTAACTCCGGTTTTGTCTTTCAACCCCGGTTTTCAAAAATCGTAAAATTTTGTCCGGTTTCCGGTTTTTAGCAAAACCGGAAAACCGGTTTTGCACGCCCTAGTTTCATCCCTCCTCTTCACAATCATTAACTAAGCCATTAAAAATACAGCAATTTGTCGAACTTCCACTATGAGGACAACGCCGCTGGTAACGGCTAATATCGTTAATATATCCTAAGTCATTTTATTTGTATCAATTTCCAGTTCATCCTCCTATCCGTGGTGGCTGCCGCTACAGCTGCGCGTCTAGACAATGCCATCTACTTGCCACCCAACGCGGGCTCCTCAGCTGGGCACAACGCGGGACTCGAACCCCCACACTCCGCTGATCAACACCAACACTCACAGAATCTACAACAAGGTGGTAAGTTTTAATGCATTTTTGAATCTCATGGAAAGAAAACAGTGTCATCTTATACATACTTATATAAAAGAACCTAAGAGTTTGTTTGTTTATTTGCTTGCTTAATCTCAGGAACTGCACCGGTGGCTCAGTGGTTACGATAGTTGCCTCTGAGACCTGGAGTTCTGGGTTCGATTCCCACCCGGGACAATTATTTGTGTGAACCACAAATAGTTGTTCAGAGTCTGGGTGTTCTGTGTGACCGTGAAATGAATGTTTGTAAAGTCCCCCGCGACACAGGGATTTATTTACCTAGTGCGGGAGTTGTCTTTTTTAAAAGAAAAAGAAAGAAAAGAAACTACTGGTTCGATTTAAAAAAATATCGGTGTTAGATAGTCGGCTTTCTAACATGGAAAAGCAAGTTTCGGGAAGCAAGTTTTCGAAAGTTCTCCTAAAAAATATACGCAAAGTTCGAACAAAATTAAAATATATTGTCACACGTATTCAACACTTGAGACTGGGTATTTCAAATGTCACTTTGATGACTTCTATTACCATAGCAATAAAGACTACAACAGTGCAACACTACTTACATAATAAATACTTAAAGCTAAGTTTTGTTCTTGCATACCACTGCTATACTTTTGACTTCACGAGACTTGTATTCATCAGAAAAGTTCTTGATAAAATGATCATGTCATATAAAAGAGTTAAACGCGTCACCAATAACAGTCTTACAAATCAATCGATATTCAAGCGGCCGCAGCCCAATGGCTAGGGGCGTCTGATCTTATGGTCGCCGGTTCAATCCCTACCTATTGCACTACTGACGTTAACCCACTCGTAACACATGCATTTTAGGTTAGCACGAGGGGTTAAAAATAATACATTTAGACTGCAAAACTCTGCTACTAATCTTAAAAAAAAATATAAGTATATTTTTGAAATATGGCATCTTCGTTAATGGCCCGTGAAGTAGCAGTATTAGTCTCGTTTTCTTAGTCTCGAAAGGCTTAGGTTCGATCCCCACGCCGGACAAGATATCTTTGTATAAATTTTAAGATTTCTTTTCGAGTCTGGTATCTTGATTTGTTAAGCCTCTGGTCCTAATTGTTATAACATTATTTACAAGTATACAAGGTTGATACGACAGAGGGGCATTAAATTACGCTACGTTTATACCTGTTTTTTATTAATCCGATACGGTATAAAAATAAAAAGCAACCAAATTGAGATTTTTTTTCTTTCAAACAAACTAAATAGCTTACAAATCAGAGTAAAACGTGACCAGCCTTTGTAAATAAATTTCACTGACCTAGCAAAGCGGCAACGTCGCGCGCGCGCCGATGCGGGATGTTTTGCAATGATTTGTGTCAGAGCGGCAACAACGCATCGTAAGGAAAGATACATCGTGTTCAAACGGCGCAAAAACTTAAAAAATCATTTGCGACTAAACTACTGCTCCTATTTAATTGATTTTTGGTACAGAGCTTGGAAATGGTACCTAGTATAGGCAGTTTAAAGGAAAGCCCCTCTGTCGTATCAACCCTGTATAACAGGGAAATGGCAGCAGTATTCTTGTCCGGCGTGGGGATTATATCCACGACCTTCGCGATCTATAACGCTACGACACAGAGTGTCTGATTGATGGAGACACAGTATTAATTTTTAATTAATGTGTTTTCAGGTGGAGGCAACACAGCTGAGATCTTGAAATACGACAACGAGATCACAGATGAGGGTTACCACTACGCCTATGAAACCAGCGATGGCACTAAGGCGGAACAACAAGGTAAGCATCCTTGCCCTTAGTTTTTTTCCCCACAGACCAATCACTGCAACTTGCCAGAATCAACAGATCAACAGTGGCAGACACTGGAAATAGCAATGAGCACTGAGCCTCACCAAGTCCCGGGAAAAGTTAAACTGTCTTGGGACCGCGAATTTAATCAGAAAGAGATTAGGAGAAGTAAGAAAGACTTATGTTTTCACTTTTCTTCATTACAAAGCGGATACAGTAAAAAAAGGAATAAAAAATAGAAAATAAGTAGTATTGAGAGGTAAAGCACCACGAACGGGTATTAAATACGGGATAATCCTTAGTTTGTTAAGAACTTTCCGATGCCCTCGTAGACTAGGGTTACCATAAATGTTTCGGTGCTGACCGGGTAATGGTCAGAGCGGGGGGGGGGGAGATAAAACAACAATATCAATATCAATAACACGCCACAGAGAACCGAGGGCGTTCTCCCATTGCGCACGCACGACAATAAGTCAAACAGGAGGAGGATTCCGAACGAGGCCCTGCCTTCTTATTTCTTTTCAGTTACCGCGCCCACCGCCCACATTGCCTTGTTGGCCCCCGGTACACCGGGATGTTTGGCAACTCTATTGTAGTCCCGAAGTCCAAGAGGCCCGCGAAATGTAACGTAGAGCGACAGTTACACAAACAGTGGCGGATTTACCAGCAGGCTCAGTAGGCTGGAGCCTAGGGCGGCAGATTTTAGGGGGCGGCAAATTTGGCCAAATTTTTTTTCTTACTGGAAAAGAAAATGTAAACGTCCAAAATTTTCACGATTTAAATATTTGAGACATAAAATGTAACATGATACTCCAACGTCTGAAGAGTGAATCTGTCTCAACGTGTATCTGACTCGCTGGTCAGCCTTTGGAATCAATCAGGCATTACTACGTGCAGCGCCCATTCCTAATGCCAAATACTTGAAAAAAAATAATAGGTGTAAAATAAGTAGGTAACTATAGGTAACTAGACAATTGTTGAGGTGTGTAGGGGCGGCTAAAATAGCCTACTGGCGGCAAATGTGTAAGTCCGCCACTGTACACAAATCTCCCCTCAACAACCTAAAGTGATGATACCTCAATCTCTAGCCTACGAGCCAGCGACATCATTCGCATAATTATCAAATTAGTGCCTAAAGCTAAACAAGATTCATACAAAATTGACCACCTCTCTTTACTCACGGGAGTGTTTAGATCCTAGAAGAACTTGTCATGCAAATTTGACGTTCCCTGTAGTTACGATTTCATGATTCAGGTCCAGTTACATGACCTTTTTCTTTTCTATACTAATCTATTCTAATATTATAATGAGGAAAGATTTGTGTTTATGTTTGTAATGAATAAACTCAAAAACTACTGTGCCGATTTCAAAAATTCTTTTACTTTTTATTTTTTATAGGAAAGCTACATTCACCCTGAGTAACATAGGCTATATTTAATTATTAAGATCTAGGCTAATCTTAAGTTTATGTTCACACCTACCTTTAGCCGTAACATATATATATATGTATTCATATATATAATAATATAAATACTGAAGAAAGAAAATACTGATTACTAAAAAATACCACTTTTTTATTGTATTCCAGGCCGTGTGATCCCAGGTGCTCAACCAGAAGAAGGCTCCCTCCAAGTGTCAGGTTCCTACTCCTACGTCGGTGATGATGGACAGACCTACTCCGTGACCTACACTGCTGACGAGAATGGGTTCCGCGCTGAGGGTGCCCATCTGCCCACACCTCCCCCCATTCCAGCTGAGATCTTGGAGAGCCTGAAGCTTACTGACCGAAGATCGGAAGGTAAGAAATATTCATCATCATCCCGTACAACGTCCACAGCTGAACACAGGCCTCCTACCGAGGGAGGGTTTTGCTATAGTCACCACGCTTGGCAGGTGGATTGGTGACCGCAGAATTATGTTTTAACATACAAGGAAACGCTGCTGCCCGCGTTCTTTCCGAGGAACAGAGACTGCTCTAGACGAGGGACTACTCTCTCTCCGTTGGTCCCGATTGTTATAACATCATCTTTAATGATCGCTTACCAAGGAACGGAAGCGTTGTTTTCAGTGTTACAGTATGATATTGCCGTCACCAATCCGCCTGCTAAGCGTGGTGATGATGACATACAATTATATAGGATGACTGGTAATTAGTGACCGATGCCTAAACACATGATGGTGCTCATGATAACAAACAACTTTAACTATGGCATCAAACCTGAAATCGCGAAAAAAAAATCAGCTGCTCCCTACCATGTTGACGAGTTATGTGAACAAGAATGTATGGAACAGCAGATTTTTTTTTCGCGATTTCAGGTTGGTGCCATAGTTAAAGTTGTTTGTTATCATGAGCACCATCATGTGTTTAGGCATCGGTCACTAATTACCAGTCACCCTATATATCTTTGAATGGATATTATAAACGAAGTTTTTACCAGCAATTTTATCATAATAAAAATTTGAAAACAAAATGTTTCACCACAATTTTTTTTCTTTTTTTCTTTTGGTTTTTTTTTTTACATTTGAATCTTTTATTTTGTCTTCTTGTAATCAATCTATAAAAGTAATCGCTTTTATTCAGATATCTTCTAAATCTAACTTAGATCATGGGTAATCGAGAACAAAAAACGAGAAAACTCTCGCATCTTATTTAAAAAAAAGACATTTGTCTTTAAAATCATTATTTAACTGTGTATAGCTAAAAGGGGTCGCCAGAGTTTGTGAACCTGTAAAGGGGTCGTGAAAAAGATTAAAAAACACTGCTCTAAATGTTAATATAATCATTTTTTTTAATTATTTTCAGACCAATACAGCAGCAGTAAAAGCAGCTACGACGCAGATGCGGGATACTAATTAAAAAGAAATGACTACACGATTGTAGGCGACTGTACACCAACATGTACCGTCAATCACAGATTGTTTTAAATTAAGTGTAATTAAATTAATTATGATACTATTACAAGAATCGGACTTTGAGGCCAGTAGGTACCTGTGTTCATATAGTCGTTAATGTTATTTTTTCTAATAAAACCACTTGTAAATAATATCTTGTTTCTTCTTAACAACCATACATTTTTCACTCGTAAAATATTTCATTACGGTACCTATATACCTATATACTTCCAAATCAGTGATCTTTGACTTTCGACAGACTCGGTGTATACCGATAGCATGTAGATCTCCCCCTTTCAACCTTAGAACAAAAGAGAGAGAGAGAGAGAAAAAAAATCCATAAATCCATATGAATGTAACAAAACAATATATTTATTTCAATGATGAACATGGGCCTCCTAACAAACCGTGGCAAGCCACTGTCGTTGAGGAAAACATTGTCATGATCACAGCCAGTTAGTTGAATCCATTAAGTTACGTCCATTGTATTCAGTGTCGTAAATAGGGCGGTGCCACCGGTGCCTAGGCACAGGGCATAGACTCTGGGGGGCGCAAGAATGGCTAGACCAGAGATTATTTTTTCGGATTTTCCTAATAGGGTGGGCAACGCATTTGCACTAGTGAACTTGCGTTTGAGTTTTAGTTAGTGAGATACCAGTATAATAGGCGAAAGGTTCAATATACCTATCTAAAAAAACAAGGTCGCAGATATAGAAGCTCATACAGGGCGCAGAAAAGGCTATTACGGGACTGAGTGTCTGATTGTCTTTTACGAACAAATATGTAAGCGCCTACAAATTGTAAGGTAGCAAAACACCGCACTTGAATTGCTTACATGTTCTAACAGAATTTATATCTATCGAAGATATTATGGCAGATGTGCTGTACTTATGTATTGTATAATATTTAAAATGTTACAGTATGTAAATAACTTTCGACACGTTTGCGATAAATATGTTTGTCACTACGAAAGCCGGTAATTCTTTATGGGTAAAGGGTTCGCGAGAAAACCTCCGTGGGGTAGCGGTATTTGGCTCGCTTTAAATCTCGGTGGTTGTGTGTCATGGTCGTTCGATCCCCACGCTGGACAAGAAATTTTTCTGTAGATTCTAAGATTTCTTTCAGGGTCTGATGACTAAGGGACTACCCTCCATGCCTCGGAGAGCACGTTAAGCCGTTGGTCTTGATTGTTATAATATCGTCTATAACAAATTGTATACCAGGGAATGGGCAGGAGCGTTTCTTTGTGTGTTACAACATAATGACTATGGCAAAACCCTCCCTCGGGAGGAGGCCCATGTTTAACAGTGGATGCGGGCTGATGATGATGATGATGATGATGAAGACTTCGCTGCGAGCTGTAAACATAATATTAAACTCTCATAAACGTGTACATATAAATTAAAAATGCGCTCCACTAAATGTAATCCTACCTCTTTTGTTGACTGTACTGTATATCAGATTATTCTAATTTAATTGATATTCTTACTACACTGTAAACATCATCAGCCCGTATAACGTCCACTGCTGAACATGGGCCGCCTCCCGAGGGAGGGTATTTGCCAAAGTCACCACGCTTGACAGGGGGATTGGTGACCGCAGAATTATGTTGTAACACATAAGGAAACGCTGCTTCCCGTGCCTTGATATACGATTATTATAGATGATGTTATATCAATCGGGACCAACGGCTTAACGTGCTTTCCGAGGCACGGAGGGTAGACCCTCAACCAACCAGACCCGAAAGGAAATCTTATAATTTACACAAAGATTTTCATGTCCGCCGTGGGGATCGAACCCACGACCTCCAAGATTTAAAGCGAGCCAAATACCACCACACAACGCTGTAAATTAACGCTTCAGGCAAATTCTTGATGGGTAGTAATTATAAGTCATACCAAGCCGGTTTAAACCAAGATCTATATCCGTACGCTATAATCAATTACAGTTATTTTGTACCGCATCAATAGAGAATTCGTCACGAATAATCTAAAGCGTTGATTCATAAGGACATGAAGTAATTATGCTAAATTGTTGTATTATTGTTCTACGTCCATACATTGTTTTTAAACTTTACTTTAGTGGCTATTTGTATCTGACTAATACGGCGAGATTTCCAGTGATTTCAGTAAATTTCGAAAAACGATTTTAGTTTAGCTGTATTAAAAAAAATAATCAATCGCCAGTTGAACATAACTCCCCTAAAAAACCAAGATCCAACCTGCGCAAGCGCAGGCGCCCCCTGTAGGGCTTGGACCTCGGGACTCAGGGCCCAGGGTGGTTGCTGGCGGCACCTATCCCTCTACGTTAAAGTTAGGTACCTACTCTCAGACCTTGGATCTACGAGGGTAACAAAAAGTTCTTTGCAAACTAAGGGTCTGGAGGATAATTTGGGTAACAGGAATTTAAAATTTACGTTAATCGTAGACCTTTTTCTTGTCATTGGCTCTACTGATTCCTTTATTTTTCTGCTTATGGGACTTCTGACCCTTACCTAGCTGTGAGATAATGGTATATACCTGGGGAATGATCAATCTTGTATGTCACTTCTATTTATTATTAACTTACATAAAACACAATGGCATCTTGTCCCATGAAATGTTGTATCAAAGCAGATATAGATAAAATCAGCATGACGATTTGATGACGTGATACACCTCATGTCAATATAAATTAGTCATTTGATTAATGAGTCATACTGTTTAATAATTCATCAGTTACACAAATTGTTTAAATATTATATTGGCACAGCAGGATTCCACAAGGCATAATGGTGACTAAATGTATTGTAAAAAAACATATGTTTCCTTGTATTTTCACATTTTTTTTAAACTATACTAACAAATAAAAGAAAGAAATGTGTGCTTCGTAACGAAAGTTGAAACTACTCAGAGTCCTACGATTTATGGTTCAGAAGCTTTAGTACCTCATCATCATCATCATCAGCCCGTACAAAGTGCACTGCTAAACATGGGCCTCCTCCCGCGGGAGGGTATTTGCCATAGTCACCACGCTTAGCAGGCGGGTTGATGACCGCAGTATTATGTTGTACCACACAAGGAAACGCTGCTGCCAGTTCCTTGATATACGATTATTATAGATGATGTTATAACAATCGGGACCAACGGCTTATTATTTATCGACTAATAAATTTTGTAGTTCCTACGGAAACGGGAGTTACGTAAAAGAAAGCGATATTTATGTGCATCAATAAGATGCTTAATTGATTGAATTTTTACATATCTGGGGGCACGGAAGTGCCCCCCCAAGTCGTTGATTGAATTTTTACATATCTGGGGGCACGGAAGGGCCCCCCCAAGTCGAGTAAGAAAAAAAAAAAAAAAAAAAAAGGTGCACGGCCGTACCTATCTTTTCTCGAAGCAACTCAGCCAATTTTCGACCCCCTATAACTTCGTTGTGGATAAAGATAGGAGCCTGAATTTTCAGTAACTAAACAAACTTTGTAAAACTACAGTATATTTCAAATTTCATTCAATTTGAACCAGTACTTTACGAATTATAACTAGTCAAAGTTTGGTATTTTCGGTAATTTTGTCACTCGCTCACTGCTGACTGACCGATCATCAAAATGTTTAGGCACTTCTAGCAGACGTAGAAGCTTCAAATTTTGAATATTAGGAGAGTTTAGTGTAAAACTCATGGGAAAATTCCAACATTTTGCAATTTCGGTCCAGTTGTTCAGTTTCATCAACTGCATTAATAACTTTGTTATTTCTTATAAATGTATAGGATTACAAAGTTACATTTGCAGTCAGTGAATCAGTGTACATGAATATGTTTGATTTAATGGAGGAATAGGTGTAGATAGGGACCTAGATGGAATTATGTTGAAAGGTGGTGTCTAAGTGGTTAGGTTAGTTGTTTCAGAGACCTGGTTTTCTGCGTTCGATTCCCACCCGGGACAATTATTCGTCTGAAATTCAAACAGTTGTACTGAGTCAGGGGGTGCTTTGTTTTCGTGAATCTATTGAGCGGTGAGACCTTCGCGACACAGGGATTAATGTAACAAGTAATAAAAAAAAAAAAGAGTCGTAGGAAAAAAAAAAAAAAAACAATGGATTGTAAAAGTAAGATAGTACATAAGTTGTGCTATGAACGATAGGATACTAACAATCATAACAGCGTCTGATGGAGGTGGCTTGCCCGCTTGAGCCATGTCTCAACAGGAGGCTGCGGTCCCTTGAGAAGTAGGGACCCCGTGTAATCTGGGCGTCCCTGAAACTGGTTATTTGGGCGCAGGAGAGCCCGCAACACCAATTGAGTCGCGGACGCTGCCAGAGGGTATCCCAGATAGGCAACAGTACCTGGGCCCCTCACCAATTGTGGTCGGAGGAGTAACCAGGGGTTTTACTCTCATGTTATGATAAGCATTCCACTGCTATGAAGAGGGCGAGTCCCACATACCCCACTGCCCGTGCCGGAACACCGCAGTGGCGGAGGAGATGCGTAACATTCTTGCATTCCCCTGGACAAACTTACAACAGGGCTTTCACGCTTCCCGTTCGAAACACAGAAAGACGGTCACTTTCTTCCAAGCAACTAACAAATCTTACTGTGATATCGAAGGTATACACACAAACCACGTTTTATTAATCTGACACAAACTATATTTATATAATCATTTTATCAAATATTTTTATACACAGTTTGATGTTAACTAGGTAGCTTTAAATTTACTTATGTACATATTAGCTTGTTCCCTAGTGCGGGAGCTGTCTTAAAAAAAGGCCATAATCGGACATGTATTATGTAGTTGTACCAAAATTCCATCAAAAACAGTTCATCAATTTCGTAATTTTAAAAACCTTTGACATCCCGGAAGCCAGAAGGCCGTGAGTGCCATACATAAGTTCATGTTGATCCTCTGTTAAGCTTGATGTTGTAGTTTTCGATTAGGTACATTGACAATATTTATAACCAATGAGAGATAACAATTTTACATACGGATTAATTTTAAATGACGTTTGACGAGTGCGACGAATTACAATAAAGCATAAAAAAAGTATACGACGCATCTGTTCTTGTTTCATATGGTGAGTGTTGCCATGCCAGCTAGGTACGTGGATATTCATATGTGCGTAAGTTAAGTTATTTTGTAAATAAGGGCACAGAGTTACTAGTCTGGATGGTTTACATCAAATTTAAGTCTACTTTGGAACTATTAAAGCGCAGGAATAATCCATTTGTGAATACAATAGACTAAAACCGGCCAAGTGCGAGTCGGACTCGCGTACTAAGGGTTCCGTACCATTTTCAAGTGCCTACCTGTTGCCGTTATGGATATCGAGCATAAAAGGCCAAAAAATATTTGTTGTATGGGAGCCCCCCCTTAATACTTATTTTATGTTTAGTTTGTTATTATAGCAACAGAA
Organism: Nycteola revayana; assembly: GCA_947037095.2. NCBI lineage: Eukaryota > Metazoa > Arthropoda > Insecta > Lepidoptera > Nolidae > Nycteola > Nycteola revayana. The sequence continues at coordinate 16,610,498 of OX344857.2, read as the reverse complement.
ATACAAAATTTGTGAATTTTTCAACTGTTTAGGTATCGCGGTTCTTGAGATAGAGCCTGGTGATAGACAGACAGACAGCTAAGTCTTAGTAATAGGGTCCCGTTTTTACCCTTTGGGTACGGAACCCAAGCATTTAATGTCTAGACATGCTTAATATTGTTGCATCAAAGATATCGAGAAAAACCCATAGAGAAATGGAGTGGGCTTTGAGAAAAACTGTAGCTGAAGTTCAAGAAGTAGTACCGGTAAAGAAAAAGAGGAACACAACCTACAAAAATTGGAAAGCTCATAATCAAGTGACAGAGTGGTAAAATCCATTGTTGGTATTTTAATAAATAATGTAAATTGTAAAGCATAGGAAAAAAGTACAACTATCTACAAAAAGAAATGAGATGCCATCAAAAACATACTTGTAAAAAAACCCAAGTCTCGTAACGCAGTTCTTTTACCGTAAAACGTTGTGAGATCTATGTAATACCAAGTCGGTTAATTTATTCAGTCCCTACTTAAGGGATCAAAGTTCAAAACTTTTATGTTATGAATATTAGATTGACTTGGCCATCGCAATAAACACTTGTGAGATACATTCTAATTAAATCCGATGGCCAAGTTAATCTATTATTTAAAACTTTAAAGTTTTGAATTTTGATAAGGTCAAAATAAGATTCTGTAAGGTGAGATAATTACGTAATAGCTTAAGATAGAAGGTCCCTTAAGTAGGGACTGAATAAATTAACCGACTTGGTATTACATAGATCTCACAACGTTTTACGGTAAAAGAACTGCGTTACGAGACTTGGGTTTTTTTACAAGTATGTTTTTGATGGCATTTATTTATATGTAGTATTTATTTGATTGTTTCTTTGAATTGAAAAGGCTCCACATCTATTGGACCGATTTCAAAAATAATTTAACCAGTTGAAACTTACGTTATTCAAGAAATTTATCATAAAACATTTACCACGGTAACGACTACTAAGTGGGTAACAACCTCCGTAGCGTAGTGGTATTTGGCTCGCTTTAAATCTCGGAGGTTGTGGGTTCGATCCCCACACCGGACACGAAATCTTTGTGTAAATTCTAAGATTTCTTTCCGGGCCTGATTGGTTGAGGGAATACCCTCCGTGCTTCGGAAAGTTGGTCCCGATTGTTATACCATCATGTATAATAATCGTATATCAAGGAACGGGCAGCAGCGTTTCCTTGTGTGGTACAACATATTGCTGCGGTCACCAACCCGCCTGCCAAGCGTGGTGACTATGGCAAATATCATCCCTCAGGAGGATACCCAAGTTCAGCAGTAGACTTCACACAAGCTAATAATGACGAAACCGCCCGCGAGAAGCTAGTCATTAATACGTTCAAATAGGTAACAATAAATGCCACGAAATTGAATTTTCAAAGACATCATCAGTGAAGACAACCTAGCGAGATTTTCACAATGTCATAAAAAATCTTATGGTGACAACAAAAAGGTGGCCACGAAACTAAAAAAAACACCGGTATTTCAAGACAAAAACAGATCAACGCTCTTGTCTATTCTATTCATCCATAAACAAATTTGTGTATACCAAATCATAGGCCCCATGCGTTGCTAATCCGTGGATTTTCGGTAGGTATGTACTTTTCAGCCGCGCATTGTTTACGGCTTGAATATTTTGTATTGTAGTACCATTTTTAAATAGCTTCAGTTTTAGACATGTTTAATGGATAGATGATTGGCATTTGACAACTTTGTTTACGTGTCATGTTACGGACCCAGCTAAAAGGGTTTTATTATATGCCAGCTACTTCATATGCGTAAATAGAGGAAAATTTTACTTACTGTAAAAAAAACCTGATTAAAAAAGCCTTCGTTGCATGTAAGGTGTGTCCTGTAATTAAGAGGGTCGAGTACCTGTTGGTTCTAGAACAGTTTTACAACGACCAATTCAAAATACATGCACAAAATAAATATAACAATAGAAGCGTTCATCATCATCAACAGCCCGTTTACGTCCACTGTTGAACATGGGCCTCCTTTTAACAGACCTTGGCAAGCCAGGATCGTTTAGGGTTATTGCCATAATCACCACGCTTGGCAGATGGATTGGTGATCGCAGTAAGAAGTAAACCTTGAGCTAATAGATGCTGCTACCCATCCATCAGCCATATGTCCCTTAGTCGCCTTTTACGACACACATGGCAGGACATGGGGTGGTCTATTCTAAGCCGGAAACCACACGGCACGGCCTAGAAGCGTTAGAGAATGTAAACTCGTGCGACCACCAGTTACAAATTTATTTGGCAAAAGAACCAACAGGTATTTGATCCCAACGCTTTTCTATAATTACGATTGGTACGATTGGCTAAGAAAAAATAATAAAATGTGTAAACGAACATTGAAAAATAAAAAGTAAAAAAACATTTTTAAAAACAAGCTTTTATTAAAAAATAACGCGTACTAAAAGGTAAAAAAAAACTTTCTAGTGTAGTGCGGTCTAAATAGGCACTACCGGTTTGGAAATTAAGCGGAATTGCACGGACAAACAACCAGACAGACCCTTTAAAATAAAATGTCTGTAACCTGTAAAAGTCCTACAGCCGTTACTAAGATTAAAATAAAATCATATTTTTTTATTTTAAAACTATATTTTTTTTTTCAACAGTAAGTTTGATGGAATGTTTGAAAGATGATATTATTATGTCTAAGAGAGGTTTGAGTATGGAAGAGACGTCTAATAGGAAAAAAGGGAAGAGGATGACATATTGCACCGACCCCAAATAATGGGAGCAGGGCAGGAAGATAATGATGATAATGATTTTATGAGAGTATTTTTTTATAATAAGCCGGAACAAACGACTAAGTACCACTAACGACCGTTCAACTTTTTGCGTCATCTTAGAAAATCATTGTTTTCTATGGACATAAGCTGAATAGAGCTGAATACCCTTGAGTACTTTCTTAGGTTGCTATTTTGAGTCAAGTACCTTTATTGAGGTAAAAGAATGAAATTTCATTTTTCTTTCAATAAACTGAAAGAATTCTTTATCTCTAATTCAATGGAATAATTTATTAGTTCACAGAAATCTTGAACAAAAACAATAATACTTCAGTAATATATTAAGATACATCAACAAGCGTACGATCTTTTCACAATATTACATGAAGCGTACCAAATTGGATACATTTATGCGAGAAGGCACCATCAACCTAAACATTAAAACTAATTTATAGAATTACTAGCTTTTTGCGAGAAATTTCACGCGGTTCCTGTGGGAACTTTATAATTTAATTTCTTTCTTTCAAATATAGCCTATGTTCCTCCTAGTTAATGTATAACTTTCTAATGTTGAAAGATCTTTTGAAACCAGTCCCGTAGTTCCAAAGTCTATTCAATGGTAACAACCAATCAAATCTTACCTTTTTAAAATGTTAACGTTATTAGAAATAATGACACATAAAATATATCCATGGTATGTCCCACAAATGCAATAAAAATAAAAAAAAATAAAAAAAGTTTTTATTTACGTAAACCTTTTACAGGCATTTGCAAATAGTCAAAACATATTTGGCTCATTAATATAATATATTTAATTTATTAATTTAGTTTAGTTATTATAGTTATAATAATAATAAATAGTTTGTATTAGATTTTTTATAGCTTTAGCGTAAAAGCTGTCAGGTATTAAAATAGAATTTTATTTTTTATCTATAATTTAATAGTCTAAAGTTCTGTCATTTGAGTATGTTATTATTTAGATAGACCATAAGTATATCGTCGGACGCGATTTTATGCTACCACCGGATCCAATACGCCCCAACTGAGAAGATCCGGCGAAACAAACTCAGTGGGGTATTCTACTGCCGGTTTCATCGCGGCCTCATTGAGACGATCCGGCAAAACATACTCAGATGGGCATGTCAACATTATTTAGGTCCAGTTACTGTCTTTATTTAGTTAATTGGCTTACACAATTTACCAATCGGCTGTCTTTATACAACTTTTATTTTTATTTTGCTAATTTAACAGATCAGAAAAGTTATTTTGAGACAGAACATGTGTTATTTTTATGATTATTATTACAGATAGTACACAGAATACACTATCATGATCTTTTAGTTCACATTTCAATGCTTCATCAGCTATAGGGGATCCGATCTGGTGCACGAGGGTATAGCCTGCCATACATCTTTGTCATCTATATACTCTTAATACTATAATAGCCCCTACTCATTAGGATGCGTTTTACATGTGTTTTAAATAATGCATCAGGCATGTCAGTAATATGAGAGGGAAGTTTGTTATAAAATCTAATGCAATTTCCCATGAATGACTTACTAACTTTGCTGACCCTAAAGCACGGCATAGCTAGTTTGTCCTAACTCCTAGTATTTGTAGTGTGAAAGTCACTTTTCACAATATAAATACTAGGAGTATACAATACAATATAAATACTAGGAGTATAAATACTAGGAGAAGCAATAATTTAAATGTTAAAAAACACTGCTAAGATTAAAGGAGGAGACATTAATAGGTAATTAAACAAACAGAACTTCATCATACATAGGTACACAAATACACACACATACACACACTCACACACAAGCACATACTCACACACACACATAAACATGCACACAGATCAACTCACACAATCCATAACATACTCCTTCTTATTGCTATTATTGCTACTTGGTATTTAATGCTAAAAGATGTTTATTCTCGTAAAGATCTTTCCCCTATTTAATCAATAATGCGTCTGGTATCAATTCTTTGACTGAGCACTATTTCCCTTGATACCGGCTTAAGCCTAGTTTGGGGAATAGTACCAGTACCTATTGTAAATTGCACTATATCATTAATTGTAATTTAATTTTTTGTAAATGATTTTTTGTGACAAATAAACATTTTATTATTTTTATTATAACTTAACACAGAAGTAAATAACACATGCTTCATAAAAATAAATGCATCTCTTTATCTTTATCTTTAAAGCGTAGTAAAGTTGAGCTGTATTAGGTATTTTATTCTTATACCACATAGAGTCTAGTTATTTTTATCGTGGCTCCGTTTGACATAACTACTATCATGTGGACTTTATAAAAACCGTCCCAAAGCAAGTATACCGCCACATTTTTAGAAAATTTAACTCAACCGTTTCTTTAAAAAAATCATTATGAGTCAACTAAGCAATATTATTTCAATAACTATATTTATTTTGGCGATGTCTTTAGTAAACGCTCAGAACAACACAACAAAATCATTTATAAGTCTTTCCTGTGAAGAAAATGGTGAACATTGTTATCAATATATTTGTGACTATACCGGAGTTTGTGTGCGTCGTATTGATATTACTTATCAATGATCCTTGAGGTGATCACAGGTGAATGTTTTTAGTAAATTATCAGCAGCCCGTATAATGTCCACACCTGAAAATGAAAATGGGCGTAATTCTACCCGTATTTGCCTTAGACCAGGGGTCTCCAAACTACGGCCCGCCAGTGTCATCAAACTGGCCCGCGATAGCTAATGTTTTATTGTTGTTACTATTGCTAGAAATACGACTATAGATAAGGGCAGAAAAAAATAATCTGTTTTGGTCCATGAAGAATAATGCCCCTAAGGCTTCAAAGTTTGGAGACCCCTGCCTTAGACGATAAGCTTGGCTGGCACCTAATACTGCCTAATCCCTGGTAAACGATAGCAATATTGTATACCAGGAACGGGTGGCAGCGTTTCCCTGTGTGTGATATTGCATAAAAATGCGGTCACCAAACCACCTGCCAAGCGTGTTGACTTAGGCATAAAATTTCTCTCAGAAGGAGGCCCATGTTCAGTAGTGACGTTATACGAGCTAATAATTGCAAGAGTCCTCCATTTTTTGAAGTTAAGCATAGTAGATATCGTTTGTATTAATGGTTATTGTTGATTATCAAATTAATTATTGTTTAGAATTAATTTGATAAACATAAATTTCGACCACCAAATGGCCATAAACCTGAATCTTAAGTAAAACCCCTAATACCTTAGTCATTCCGCCATGGTGTGTCCTTAGCGGCCTACAAAATCTTTTTACTCTTGTCTAAAAAAGTGTTAAAAAAGTTACTCGACAAATATCTCCAGTAGAATATTAAACATTTATTTGAATGTAAATGTTTTTTTCAGATAAGCTGCACATCGTTTTAACGCGGTGTTTTAACAGGCACCAAAAGGATCTAGTTATATCGATTAATGAACGCAGACCGATGAGGCGACGAATAGAATGAAATGACTTAATTGTGACTTAGAAATGTTAGTTATGGATATAGAATAGTATATAGTTTACCACCCACATAGATAGTTGCACATTTAATAATAGGACTTAATAAATATTTACACTAAAACTTCGCATTTTATTTGTTATGTGAGTCCAGTATTTTTGCCTCTGATATAGATGCTCTATCTATATATATTTTAAGAGGGTGATATAATTGTTTTTTGTAAAAAATAATGAACTGTTTCCAGCAATTATTTTTACATTAAAAACCAGTTTATTCACAAGTGTAGCGATAATTATTTGTGTGCACGACCGATAGTTGTTCTGAGTCTAGGATACAATATAGTGTCTGTAAAGTCTTCTTTCCTCGTCATCTGGACACACAGCGGCGCTGACGTCACTTGCTCCAACCGTTCCTGCATACGTCGAGCGTCTTTCTCTCCGAAATTCTTACGAAATCTATCAGAAATCATCAAGAAAATGTGCACTCAACATTTAGTAAAGTCAAGAAGTGTAACAAGTACAATGAGTCATGTGTGTGATTGCAAACAAACTTCCCGCCGTACGGCTACCTAGCAGTTACAGCGAAGGTCGAGGCAAGCGCCTTCCTAACCACCGTTATGGTATCTTGGTCTCATTGTATCATGGTCTTACTTCCCTTCTTCACAAATCAGGTAAGAGGGACGCAGGGTCTCTGGTAAATATTAATTTATTTAAAACTTTATTCATATAAAAAATCGTACAGAGGCGGACTTAATGCCAACGGCATTTTCTACCAATTAACCTTGGGGTGGTGCAGAAAAAAGAACAGTAGGTAATCTCGTACCTTAAGTTAATACAACTAGCAAATTCATCCTCCGTGACAAGTTGAGAGTAAGTGAGTTGAGAGACTTCTCTCCGTGCCTCAGAAAGCACGTTAAGCCGTTGGTCACGATTGTTATAACATCAACAATAACAAGTGTAGGTATAGCAGGAAAGGTGTACCAGGAAAGGGCAGCAGCGTTTACTTATGTGCTACAACATAATAGGAACCTACTAAAAAAAACCCTCGGGAGAAGACCATGTTCTGATGAGGCTGATGATTATAAAGTATTGTTTAATAGATAAGTTTCTTTGATATATTTTTTAAGAATGTATAAAGTATTTTAATCCCATTGGATTAAAAATTACTTTTAGCCAAAATGTAGTTACTACGCGTACAAAATCATTGGCCTCATTTAGTGTGATAATAAATATTAATGCACAGAATAATATAGATCACTTACAATATACTGGATTTCAACTCCTACGCATGCCCAAATACAATGTAGGTACCTAGATAGCTCCAAATCCTGGAAATTTGTTATCGCTTTTTAGCCAACACTGTAATTACCAAAACTACAATGATAATCTTATTTCTATTTATGATTCAAATGTATGTAAGTTTTTATCAAAAACTAGCTTCCCGCGCGCGGCTTCACCAGCGTAACTGCCGTTCCCGTGGAAATTTCATAATTAAATAGAGCCTATGTCACTCAGGGTGAATGTAGCTTTCCAATTATGAAAGAATTTTTGAATTTATTCATTACAAAATTACAAATCTTTCCTCTTTATAATATTAGTATAGATAGATTTCCGCGCGCGGTTTAACCCACGTATCTCCGCGGTTTTTTTTTTTCGGACGGACATTTTTTAATTTCCCAGGAGGCATTTTCTGTTATGCTGTTATGCTCAGTGAAGTACCGAGCATAACAGTTGGAAGTGCACTCCGAAGCAAGGGTGAAACACCCCCAACTTCCTGAGTTTTTCGAGAGAGAAAAGTAGTAGTGGATTTTTTTTGCCCGACCAGGGAATCGAGCTCGGAATATCACTAGTTAGATCACAACTCTAGTAGAAGTATAGGTAAATCAAACGAGATTGTATATTATAACGGTAGAATATATATATGTCGAAAGAAATTTATCAATAGATTATCAACTTAGGTTATTCTGTGTTGAGTAGGGACGCCTCTACACTCCGGCCGTCCCTATAATTGGGCAAATGGGCCACTGTAAGTGTGGCCCTGGAGATCCCGAGGTACCATATTGGCCGCGGGTGCCGTCGGGGGACCGGATTGCTCATGCGTACCCGGCCCCCGCCAATGGCGGATCGAAGGAGTGTCACGGAGGTTTTAGTGGTTGGTAGGGTCCTCTCCTCGTGGTATGAGTTTAGCATACCACGCTATGGAGAGGGCGAGTCCCACATATCCCACCAACAGCGCGCGAATACGCTGCAGCGGCGGTGGGAATGCGTAAAAGCATTTCCCCCCGGAAAAAAAAAATGTTATTCTGTGTAAAATATAGGAGCTAATTAAAAATAAAATATATTTACTTCCAACACCTCTAAATCAGCGATATAACGATATTACGATAAACGTAACTCTACTACAATGGGTCGGAGCGTGATGTTTTGTAGGCTATATATTCATCCTGCGTATAACCTATCCTGGTGCAAAATTTTCAAAAGAAGAGTAACAAACATTCATCCATCCATATTTGCAAACTTTCGCGTTTATTATATAAGTAGTATAATTTTCCTGGATAGTACTAATACTGGTTTCTAGTTACTGTTATATATGCCTGGGAAACAGGGCTTCATTATCAATCTGTATAACTTCCAAAGCTGCAGATGGGTCTCGTTCCGAGGGAAGGTTTCCACACTTGGCAGGCAGGTAAATGTTGGTGTCTATTGTATACGATAGTGACAGCCAAAATGTTGTGATAAGTCTTTTTAATAGATAGAGTGATTCAAGAAGAATGTTTATAGGTAGGTATAATAGATCAGTATTGCACCTGTGAGAAGCCGGGATGGGTCGTAACTCTTATTTTACGCGGAAATATAATATGCAGCCAGCTTTCTATGCAAAATATGTTGAACTGTATTTAAATTCATTAGACAAAAAGGTTTATTTTTGTTGGTAATCTTTCCAACTAAAAAATCTCAAGTTGATGAAATTTGTTTATTTATTTATTTGGCTTAAAATTAGAATAAAATATTGAATGGATAGTGATAATAATTTAATTTAATTTTTGAATGCATTATTGCCAATTTTTATCAATATATTTTTATTTGACGTTTGGCATGCGTGGCGTCAAAACTGGGACGTGTTCGTGGGACGACTGGGTTTTAGATTTTTGATGTAGCTTAATGCTGAAGCCAGTTCCCATTTATGGTGCATATACCTGTAATACTATTAATCAATTTTTATGTTTTATTTCCTTGTATGTGCCGTAAATAAATGTATTTTCTTTCTATCAATTAATATTGATAGATATGTTTATGTCAGTACGACAGCAGGGTTATCTCTCTTTATTGCAGAAGAGTTTGCTGCTAGCTGTATACGAACACACATAAGAGTGAACTCTTCTCTTGAACGTGAATATCAATTGAAATGCGTTTCACAATTTGCAAACCTACCTCCTTGATTCCGTCGACTATGCCTAAATGAAAGTTACACTTGACTGTCAGATAAAAGAATAGTCACTACCACAAAAAATGACCTATTATAACAGTTTAGGAAGTAAGTATAGGTATGTATACCAACATAATTGACCGACACATAATACTTAGTAATCACTCACACTACAGTTAGATGTCCGACTTACACCAACGTAAAAATAAACGCAGTAAATCAACTCCGTAGCGTAGCGGTATTTGGCTCGCTTTAAATCTCGGAGGTCGTGGGTTCGATCCTCACGCCGGACAGGAAATCACGTTAAGCCGTTGGTCCCGATTGTTGAAACATCATCTATAATAATCGTATATCAAGGAACGAGCAGGAGCGATTCCTAGTGTGGTAAAACATAATAATGCGGTCACCAATCCGCCAACCAAGCATGGTGACTATGGCAAATACCCTTCCCCGGAAGGAGGCCCATGTTCAGCAGTGGACGATATATGGGCTGATGATGATGATGATGAAATCAATTCCAATTTGTATGTTTAATAACTGTGACTTTCGCGATATATCGCTAAATTAATGATGTGTTTTATCGTCATTCTTCTGAGAAACTTAGAGCGTCAATGACACCAAACACGAACACAATTATTAGATCATCAATTATTCGGTACAAATATTGGATACAGAAATTCTCAGAAATAAAATAAACATAATCTTTTAAGTACCTATTAATTATAGACCAGTGCCGAAGCCTTTGTAATTAAAACTTTGATTTTGCTAGTTAAAAGTACTTTTAACTAGCAAAATCAGTCAAAAGTAGTTTTAGATTAGGTTAGGTTAGTTTTGACTGATTTTGCTAGTTAAAAGTACTTTTGACTAGTTTAGAGTTTTAACTGCAACATATATACACTTATATCAGATTCGTATTAGAATATGACTAAACCCGAAACATGTTAAAATGCAAAAAATGTTTACATAAACAGTACAGTACATCGAACTCAAGACTTGCTAAATGCGTCTAGACTAGAACTGCTATGCTTTAGCGCTACATTTTGATACAAAACTGGAGCAAGAGTAGTTGGTTTACTGATTTTCCTGTAATATGTCATTTATAGGTATAGTTAGGACTTGCAGTAAAAGCTTAGTACAACTTAGGCGTTTCGCATATTCAGTTCACCATGAAGTGTTGTGTGTTTTTGTGTTTTATGGTGCTTTTTGGAAGTTTTGGAATAAATTGTGACAAAAATGTAAGTATAACGTATACCTAGTATTACATGCTATGTTTTCCGAAAAATGTCTTATAATAGTAAAAAAAAAATGAAGAACATATTTTGTTTTGTGTCATTGCGAATGTTTTTTACGTTAATAATATTTAATTTTATCGATACCTACATCTTCTTTACAAATAAATAAAATTCAAGTGTCTGTTTGTGATGAAATAGGAAGAGATTTTTATTTCATGTTATTTTTTTTTTTTGAATAGGTACAAAATTACTAAATACAAAAACGTTTCTGTCTGTCTGCCGCTCTGTCTGTTTGTGTGTTTGATCCGAAAAACCTGAGTAACTGTTATACTGATTTTGATTACTGATTTTTAAGGAACATGCACTGGTAGAGCGTGTCCCGTCAAAATCTAAACTACTTTTTATTTTGTATCCCTGTTCGTTTATCCGTCTATTCCGCTTAATCTTCATAACGGTAGCACCAATTTAGAAGGGAATTTTATTTTTAGATCTTTATTTTACGCGGACGGGGGGAAGTAGCTACAGTATAATGTTAATAATATCGAGCAAAATATTATCACTTTTGCATAAATCTCGTCTAGTCTCTTAATACTAGCTTTAACTGCATAGCTCAGTGGCTACGGTAGTTGCTGCTGAGATCTGGTGTTCTAGGTTCGATTCCCATCCGGGACAATTATTTGTGTGAACCACAGACAGTTGATGTATCGGGGTGTGCTTTCTGTCCGTAAATTTAGTGTAGTCCCCGCGACACTTACGTTATCATTATCACTACGCATGATACTATCCACTGTTACAGGAATGGCATATATTTTGGAAGCACCTTAAATTTGTGTGGGATTGGTTGTAGTTATTCATTGGATGAATGAAGAGGCTTGTTAGTTCTATTTTTATCTTCAATGGATATTGTCTTCCCACTATTCTGTAAGCTCCTTTGGTAAATTGCCTGTTATTGCAAAGGGCTTTTAAGTTCAAACTACTTTACAAAGAAAAACAAATATTATAGCTTCTATGCAAAGCACCTTTAGGTTTAAAAGAATAAATAAGTTATTATTAGTACATTAGGGTTGGTAATTGGTATATTAGGTTATTTACAAATAATATATCTTACCTAATATAGTAGATGTTTTTTCTCCATATAAAATAACTAGCTTTTCGGACCAGTAGTTCTTGAGATAACTAATTAAATAAATTAATAAAGTTAATCGCGTTTCCAAAAATTAGCTTTATTCATATTCATATAAATTTATCGCACACCATATGTATGAATAAGTTGTTACAAAGACAAAACCAGCACAAAGTATGGACCCTGTCGGGCACGGCGAGTTAATTTAGTTATAATATTAGTTAGTATTAGATTATACAATAACGTCTTACCAATTATTTTAACAATAAACACTTATAGCTAAGGCATTGTAAATGTTTATAAATAGTAAGCACCAATACTATTTTGTACGGGTTACGTAAGAATGACGTACTCTTCACAAATGGGTCCTAGATTTAATGATTGATCGGCCGTATCGTTTGTAATTGTAAGTATCACTACATTGTATAAAACAAGTCGCTTCCCGCTGTCTGTAGATCTTTAAAACTACGCAACTGTTTTCGATATATTGTTTTTTTTCGGACGGACATATTTAGTTAGCCCTGAGGCTTTTGCTACTTCACCGGGCATAAAGGCGAGCAGAGCTCCAGCCTAGATAAATGGTTTAAACACTACAAACTAAGCAACCTGCGCAAGAGGGTGTCCCCTGTGGGACTTGGACCTCGACTTAGGGCGGTCGCTGACGGGGAGATTGAGGGATTATGGCCTTTAGTTTCTTTAGGGGAGTTTTGTGTGTTTTGCTAGCTAGCCTCTCGGACTTCGGGTCTACGAGGGCATCGGAAGGTTCTTAGCAAACTAAGGGTCGGGAGGGCAAGAGGGTACGCGTCGCGCTCGCGGGCGCACTCTTCTCCGGCGGGTCGGATAGAGTGGTCTCAGTGTAGTGGTGCTAATTCCTTGCAGTCTCTGTACTGCTAGTTGGTAAGTTGTGATCTCGTCGTCCGGGTCGTCTAGGACGCCCCGTTTCGATATAGGGCCGAAACGAATTTATACGAGTTAACAGCTGAGTATGTCGAATTCCGAGATTATCATCTTATTTTGACCAAGATGTCTGGACTATAGTTCACCCGCTCGAGGGTCGTAGGTCCCTCATTTCGGCTTATGATCATTTCTGATCCCGCCGAAAACAATGTTACGGGCAATAGTTCTCACACATGGTTTCAATATCATATCTCTTCAATATATCTATCTCTACCCTCCACTAGTGGACCATTACAGTAGTCCCGAGACTTGTGTTCTGAGTTCGATTCCCACGCAAGTGAAACATGGATAGCTGTGTTGAATTTAGGCAAGTCTTTTCCTGTTTTTGAATTTAGTGTACTAAAATTCCTCGCGACAGGGATTCATTTCTCTAATAGTTTTCCGCATTCAGACAAATAAAACCCGTTGGTCAGTTTTTAACTCGTAAAATAGGTATAGGGATTTTAAATCTGAACATTAGTTAAGTCCAGAGTGAACTTCCTTATTTATTTCAATTTAAGGCGGGGAATACCGATAGGATAATACGATCATCAAGACTATAACTAACTATAGCTAATTATGGATCATATCTGCCTATTATTATTATTAAGTTGGTACCTATTATCCTGTTTATTTCAGTATTTGAATGAAAGGAACATTAATAATTAGACAAAGTGAAACAAAATAATGAGACAAAGTGAAACAAAAAGCTACACGGTGGATCAATCAGGAATTAAAACATAATAATAATCATGTAATTTAAAAATGACTTTTACTTTTTATCATGAGTGTACACATTTTAAAAATGACTTTTTGCTAAATGGTCGTTCTGCTATACAGACCATATGATAGTTGGATTTTTTGCTACATGGACATTTTGCTAATTAGACTACTGCTCATTAGACGTTTCGCGATGTTGGACATTTTACTATTTAGACCTTCTGATCAGGAGGGTCGGCAAGGGATCAGATCAGGGGATCCAACCGGAATAAAGCACTTAATTTTATTTTACCATTTATTTAATTAAAGTGAAAAAAAAGTACGACAACAACATTTCAAAATTTGTATCACCCTTAAACAAAAATCCCGTATCTTTATTTTCGAATTCTGACCACAATTTTTTTTTTGTTCTTAGCTGCCATTTTCGGAGAAAAAAAAAATTTTAACTGAAAAATGCGCGATGACATCACTGTTACGGTGGATAAATATTAACTTTGCTTATTTAAAATTGAAAGCTATTAACACATTCTTAATTTAGCAATTCTAATCACAAGCGTTTGAAATTAGCTGAAGACAGTTTTTTTTATTTTTTTCAACTCCCTTCAAGAGATTTCGTCAAACAACCGTAACAATGACGTCATCCGGCGCTTACGTCTATTAAGAGTGAGCCAAACTAATATATGTTTTGTATGAAAATCTTTGGCCGTGTGGTTTCCGGCTTAGAATAGACCACCCCATGTCCTCCCATGGGTGTCGTAAAAGGCGACTAAGGGACATATGGCTGATGGATGGGCAGCAGCATCTATTAGCTCAAGGTTTACATCCTTACTGCGATCACCAATCCGTCTGCCAAGCGTGGTGATTATGGCAATATCCCTCTACGATCCTGGCTTGCCAAGGTCTGTTAAGAGGAGGCCCATGTTCAGCAGTGGACGTACACGGGCTGTTGATGATGATGATGATGAAAAACTTTGAATTTCGAAAAAAGACAAAATATGGGTTCCCTGATTTTTTATCTAGTTTCATTAAAAAAAATGAAATGTTGTCAATTAAACATTTTCATTCATTAGGCTTTTTTCTTCGTACTTTATTTCCCTTAGAAATTTTTATGTTGATAATTTTAAAATGCTGAAATCTCTTCTGGTATTAGGTACATCGTTACATTTTACTAAACTATATTTTTAACCTAATTCGTGGCAGATCGGATATCAGCCAGACTTTTTAAAATTATTGATCTAGTCTGGATCTAAACAAACTATTTCTGGAACTAACATCTGCTCGGCTAAATAACACATTCACCTTGCAGATAGTTTTTATACAAATATATATAATCTTTGCATTTTTAAGAAATCCAACCTAACTTAACTACGTAACAAATGCACACATAAAAAATGTTAATATTTTTTTGCTAACAGCTTGCCTGCTTTTTACCTAATAGTTAATATGTATATCTAAGATTTAAAATAAACACAAACGCACACTTTCACAAACATCGACAGTTGCACAAAATTCCCCCAAAAATCTAATGTCATTCTTCAATCCTTCTCGCCGGCGATCGCCCCGAGCCGAGAACTTAAATGCCAACAAAACGCGCAAACGGGTCCAAATTTCTGCCAGTTGAGGGGATATCATGTTGTTGAAATTTTTTCTTATAATGTAAGCAAAAATGAGTAATCTCTAGGATCCTTTAAAAAATACCTTTTTTAGGGTTTAATATTGTTGTTACCTATTCTTAGAGCAACTGCGTTAAAAAAATTTAAATTAAACGGTAGGTAAAGTTAAAAATAATATAAATTTCACTTCAAATACTATGATCGTTGGTCCCAGCCATCAGAGAACGTAAACAGCGTTTGTTTCATTATTAGTGCTTAATACTGCCATCACCAAGCGGCTAGCCAAGCGTAGTGACTCAACTCATGTAGACTTCACAGAATCGTTTGCATATCACTCTTCGTTGACAAAGCAAACTGACACTTTAAAACTAGAATAATATGAGGTTATTGTCCTAACGACATCAATTAGATAGGCCACACACTAAGTAGTGCAAATTGAGAACACAGACAGAAAAAAAAAGAAATACAGGGTGTTTGGCAGAACGTTGAACATGCGAAAATGGTGGGTAGGTGGGGTCATCTGCTACTTACTCAGCCCTAATTTATTTGGCCCTGGCCGACTGGGTATTTAAAAAAAAAAAAAAAAGTTTTTTTCTTGTTTCACCACTTTCTTAACTTTAAAGTGTATTTTTTTTTATTAAAAATGGGCAATAAAACAGGCAATTTTTTTTTTTTAATCTTTGATGTTGGCAGATTCTTATAAAATTATTGCTTTGTTCAGATGTTAGCTAGAAAAAAAGTTATGAGTCCTCAAACTTACAGAAAGATGTAAAAAATACTTGAATGTTAATTTCAACTTGCATTTAAAAAAAAACAAAAAATGATTGAGGAGTTCCAATTCTAGCAAAACATCCCTAGTGTGTGAGCTTTCTAATGGTATGTAATTTGCTTTTATAAAAAAAAAACTTTAAGAGTTATTTCATAATTTTATCAAGCAGGAAATTTTTGACGAAACTCTACCTTTACGGAAAGTTAAATGTTTTGCGAAATTTAATACTGCAAAGTTGGTAAAAATTATGGATCGACGGCTTGCCAGTAGCAGTGGTGCAAATTGACATTCACTATTCCCTTGAGATGGTTACACAAAGCAGGTAGAAATTTTGTTTCACTCTTGCGCAGTCATAGCGTATTTTTGCTCTCTTTCGCTCTCGTGGCACCGTGACGCCTCAGAATGAATTCTTTTCTTTTATTCAGTCGAGACTTAACTGCCTCTGCGATCTCACGTGCCCGTTACGCTTACGTTTGTTTTTGTTCACTTCGTTTTCTTTTATTGTTATCACTAGTTAAGTTTAAGTTTAAGTTTGTTAAGTTTTTTGTTATTACTGTTACCTGTTGTTATTGGTAAAGAAATGGCTGCTTTTACCAGTGAGGAATACGCGGACATGTTGTTAGCGTATGGAAGCGCTAATACAAATTCGCGTGAAGCGCGAAGAATTTATCAAGAGCGTTATCCCAACCGCCGAGTACCCAGTCATCAGACGTTTGCGAGTACTTACCGACGTTTACGACAAACCGGTAACCTGAACTTACAAGAACCACGAGTGAACGCAGCACGACCCGATGCTACCATTGACGAACAAGTTCTTGCCGAGTTTGACGCGGATCCTACCAAAAGCATTAGACAGATAGCTTCAATACTTGGCTTAAGCATATGGAAAGTGTGGTCTGTTCTCCGGCAAGATGGTAGACATGCTTTTCACTACACTCCAGTGCAAGGTAAGATTAAGCCGTTTATGCACTGCATCTGATACGATTTTGTGGAATGTAGTAAATTATGAGACAGTTCAATTGATCGTTCCATTTAACCTTGATTTCGTCACTTTCTTTATTAGTTGTTTTGCCTCATGTTGTTTTTAGCGCATTCAATTCTAATTTCAAATTAAATTCAATAAACTATTCCTATTCGGCCGCATTCACGTAACAATCAGGCGGCCAGCGCTTACAGGATTCGGATTTCGGATTCGGTTTGCGCAGGTGGTCAGCGTAGGTAAACTTGCCAGCACTTATGGGTCCTTTTTAGAACAAAATTGGAAAGTCACACGCCCTTTTGTGAATTTGGTCTTACGTCTTTATGGCTAAGCCATAAAGCCAATTAGTGTACTTAAAAATTGAAGATGAAAAATTTGGATAATTGTAGAGTTTGAACTCAGAGGAAGAAAAGATTCAGTATTGAAATCAATTCTTAGACATGTTTTGTTTGTTCTAGGTCTCGATGACAGTGATTTTGGGAGACGTGTGCAATTTTGTCGCCATTTGCTGCATACCGATGTGGACGACGTTAACTTTTTTAAAAGTATTTTGTGGACAGACGAGTCCAAATTTGACAAAGAAGGGATTGTCAATTATCACAATCTTCACCATTGGGCACTTAAAAATCAAAACCCACACGTGAAGAGACAAAGAGGCTTCCAGAGGAGATTCAGTGTGAATGTCTGGGCAGGAGTGATTGGCGATAAGCTAATAGGGCCTCATTATTTGCCCGACAACATCAACGCGAACAACTACTTGGATTTTTTGATAAATGATTTACCACCATTAGTGGAAGAAGTGTTCCAAGTAGACATAAACAGGCCTATTGTCTTTCAACACGATGGTTGCCCAGCTCACTTTAGTCTAGTTGTACGTGAGCATTTGGATAATTGTTTCCCAAATTCGTGGATTGGCAGGGGAGGACCAATTCCCTGGCCTCCGCGATCACCCGACCTCACTCCGCTCGATTTTCACGTGTGGGGAAGGGCAAAGGAACTAGTTTACACTACAGAAGTAGAAAGTCGGGAAGATTTGATAAATCGAATTAATGCTGCTTTCGAAGTTATGCGACAGGAGATGCTGCTGCGCACAACAACTGTAGAAATCAGACGTAGATGCCGCACCTGTATTGCGAATGAAGGGCGTCAATTTGAACATCTAATATGATTTATTATTTAAATAAATTATTTAATTGTTTCACCTAACTGGTACAGCATAATTTCAATCGATCATTTAATTTTTACCAACTTTGCAGTATTAAATTTCGCAAAACATTTAACTTTCCGTAAAGGTAGAGTTTCGTCAAGAATTCATTCTGACGCGTCACGGTGCCACGAGAGCGAAAGAGAGCAAAAATACGCTATGACTGCGCAAGAGTGAAACAAAATTTCTACCTGCTTTGTGTAACCATCTCAAGGGAATAGTGAATGTCAATTTGCACCACTGCTACTGGCAAACCGTCGATCCATAATTTTTACCAACTTTGCAGTATTAAATTTCGCAAAACATTTAACTTTCCGTAAAGGTAGAGTTTAGTCAAAAATTTCCTACTTGATAAAATTATGAAATAACTCTTAAAGTTTTTTCTTTATAAAAGCAAATTACATACCATTAGAAAGCTCACACACTAGGGATGTTTTGCTAGAATTGGAACTCCTCAATCATTTTTTGTTTTTTTTTAAATGCAAGTTGAAATTAACATTCAAGTATTTTTTACATCTTTCTGTAAGTTTGAGGACTCATAACTTTTTTTCTAGCTAACATCTGAACAAAGCAATAATTTTATAAGAATCTGCCAACATCAAAGATTAAAAAAAAAAAAATTGCCCATTTTTAATAAAAAAAATACACTTTAAAGTTAGGAAAGTGGTGAAACAAGAAAAAAACTTTTTTTTTTTTTTTTTAAATACCCAGTCGGCCAGGGCCAAATAAATTAGGACTGAGTAAGTAGCAGATGACCCCACCTACCCACCATTTTCGTATGTTCAACGTTCTGCCAAACACCCTGTATATAGTTACAGCTCGCATCTGTCGTCTAAGAAGAACTTATGGTGACAAGACAGTACATAAATATTTAATGTAGATCAATCATCATCAGGTCTTATAGTTTTCACTGCTGGATGACAGGCTAATTGATTTAATCGACACCATGGGCTACATTGAGATATTATTTTATTTTATTTATTAAAGGAAGAAACAAACAGTCATTTACAGAAATTCCTTCTTAAAACTAAATACATATGATGAGATATGTGCTTTATGTAATTTGTTTATAAATCTGCGTCGCCAAAAACAATAGCAATAAATACACATTTATTTCATACATTTTCTAACTAATGTTTGACTATTTATAAGTGCCTGTTATTAGTTTATGTAAGTAGAAATTAATTTATATTTTTATTTATTTTTAATTCCATTTCGCCCACGGTGTCGCTTAAATTAGCCTTTCATTCCTGGATATACCATCGTCTCTTTCCCCGAGTCCCTGAATGCCCTTAAGAAATATGTCTGTCTACCGCTGTCCATCAACTATCCACTTAAAAAACGAAATCCCTATTATATCAGCCATTGGTACATACTGTTAGCTTCAAAATTGGAACTAGTCAGCATCATATGGATGTAAATTTCTCCCCAAATATATCGCAACTTCTTAAATTATCATTAATACTGACACATCTAAAATGATCAAATTGTTCAGAGCATGCACCGTGTAAAAATATTTAAGCACGAGCAAGTTCCACAGAATAAATTTACTACCTTCTACTAATAATGTTCTATCTATTTTCAGAACAAACACTCAATAGCCAAAAAACCACATCAAAATACGATAAAATACAACATCAAACACACCGAGATCAGAATACCAGTGATGATACACATTGACAAAATTCTAGCCAAGACATTATCCAACAACAGAAAACGAAAAATAAAAGCAAACTTCAGATTGTTAGCAAAGGACATTTTGAAAGACGTCGAATTCCTATTTTCGAAAATGAAATTGGCCCATAAAATAAAGTTTGATCTCAAAGGTCTAGAAATTTTGAGAAATAATAGCAGAATGGTAGTTTTGGACGAGAATGTTTCGAAGTATTTAGAAAATTATTGTATATGGCAAGGGGAGAAAAAAAAGAGTAAACATAAATGGTTTCTTTCAGTCCTTTTTACGGGACTCGATTTGTATTATTTGGATGCACAAGGAGCTAAAGCGAGGCGAAGTGCAAGTAAGTATGCTATTTTGGGATGGATAGTCCGCGATGCCGTGTGGTTTTCAGCTTAGAATAGATCATGTCTTACTATGCGTGTCGTAAGAGGTGACTAAGGCGATGGATATGCAGCAGCGTCTATTAGGTAGCTCAATACCATCTTACTGCGATCACAAATCCACCTGCCAAGCGTGGCGATTATTGCAATATAATTCAACGAATCTGACTTGCCAAGGTATGTTAAGAGGAGGCCCATGTTCAGCAGTGGACATAAACGGGCTGTTGAAGACGTCCAAGATTATCTTCTACACAAATTCTTAAGTACCTCGAGTTATTTAATATTTGGAACTTCAACAAAACCCAAATAATTTATTATATTAATACAAATGATACGAATTCATATCTAAATACATAGTTTAAATCATCACAATGTCTTGTAATTTGTGATGTAGATAACTTGTTAGTTTAATGCATTTTTCTAGGAACTTTATAAATATCCATTATTATTCATATTTCATCAGGTCGTGGCTACATGCGAGGAATATGTCACTACATGAAGAGTTGCACCGTGCTGGAATGGAAACCACGAAACATGGCGTTTAAATTGGCACATGAAATAGCTCACAGGTATGACAGTGATAGCAAATAGGGCTAAGTTATTAAGCACGGTACAGTGTGCAAATTCGCAAAATGTTCACAGTCTGGTAGGCTCTCCAAACAAGATTAATACACTGTTAAAGTAACAGTAAAAGTAACCATTATTATTTTGGTATAACTGTCGTAAACTATGTTATAATATCCAAGTCTATGTAGAGAAAGAGGGGAACAATAAAAGGATGCATGAATTTTGTGAGAAGTGATATCAAAGAAAAGGGAGTAAGTGATAGCATGCAACTGACAGGTCAGAAGGGAAGAGAAAAACGTGTTGCGCCGACCCCGAATAAATTGGGATAAGCTTAGGGAGATGTGAATGATCCAGGACTTACAGGTTAACATTTTTCCGACGGAAAAAGATAGTCCTAGACTATGAAGAAAATAAAACATTTTTGAGCTCTATATTAAACATTTTGGTCTTAGGCAACCAACCTTTACCTTTGGATTCATAGAAGCCGTAAAATTCCTGGGGCCCACATGAAATCGGCGAAAACGTAGGAGCAAGGATTTAAGTCGGTAGGTTCTTTCCTCGTGGTATGCATATCATGCCATACTGGACTAATCCAAGATCTCTTGCTAAAGTAGGGGATGCGAAAAACATTTATCTCCGGAAACAAAAAATATGACATTCCCTTTCCCACAATTTCCTGTATACGTCCTTGTATTACTGACGTGTACTGAACTGTACTGTAATTTACTGTTCCTATTTCAGTTTCGGCATAGAGCACGATGGCCCTCCTAGGAACGAATGCAAAGGAACGCGGCACGTCATGGACGCCAGCCACAACCCTGAAAACCCTGCCAAGACTTGGTCTCCGTGTTCTAGAAGAGCATTTATAGAATTCTTGAAGTAAGTTCAATAACAATATTATTATACTTTTTTTTCTTTTTTTTTCGGACGGACCTATTAAGTTAGCCCTGAGGCTTTTGCTACTTTACCGGGCGGCATTATTATACTCAACACGCACACGCATTCCGTAATCGCAAAACGTCAAAAAGCGCCATGCTATGTCATTTTGGTAAGGTAACGCGACATTGGTTGATGGCCCGTTCACTGATAAAGTTACTCTGAGGCTTGTTTCAAGATTTCAAGATTTATTTATTGTTTGTCACAGGTGGAAATTCAGCTCTTAAAATTAGTGTTGTTATTGGCTGTAAAATAATTGTTATTGGCTAGTTGTCAAGTACTAACCGAATTCTGTTTTTGCGTTGCCCGGAAACGTGTCATCTTTGACGGTTGGCGATTACGGATCCACTTACGGGACAATAAAATTGTGGAATGCTGTCGCGTTGCAACGGCATGTCACATAGTTGGCCTGTCGGATAGAGTTAACAAAATCCTGCATAAAATGCCTCAATTTTCTTCATATAAATTTAAGTATAAAAAAAGAGAACAGTGTCACAAATTTGGGTTCAAGCATGAATTATTTGAAATAGATTAGAATTCCTTTTGAAATATAGCTGTGCATGTTTTAAATCAATGTTTTAATTAGGTAATGACATGGTTTTAAATTTGTATATAAACTTACTTTTATACTATCTATCAGGAATTATAATCTACTTTAAAAATATGTTTTTAATATACCTATAATATATATTTTCTTAATATTTTATCTGCTTAAATTAACGAACAATGACTTATAGAATATTTTTTTAATAAGTTTTAACTATCGGTTAGATGTACCTATGCATTTATTAAGTATATTTAACGCTACATTACTTATATTAATAAATAAAAGAGAATTTCTTTATAAGAATCGAAATGTATTTATTTCTAAATATAGAACAGCAAAGTATGACAATAAGTAATTCATTTATTAAAAAAAAAAAAAATTGTGTTTCAGGACCGACCGAGCCTGGTGTTTGCGAGAACCCTGGATATTACGCTATAGAAACTAAATTAAATTAATTGTTTTATTTGTATAGTAATTAAATATTAATTAACTTATTTATACTAACCTTTTTAGTACCTACGTTCAATATTTGGACCTCTTTTACAACGGGAATAACTTCTTATAGTTCAGTCAGGACTTAATTACTTAATTTAAAGTATTTATGTCATAATCAATTAAAATATTCAAAAAACTAATATTGAAGATTTCACTATAGCTGATGTATAGATTATATTATAAATAGTATGTGGAATTTAATTTTTATGAATATCTTTATACATAAAGCATTAGAGTTTGTTTATTTGCTGTAACGCGCTTATGTAGGGAACTACTGGCACGATTTGTAAAAAATACCTAAGTGGTGATAGCCTATTTATCGAGAAAGGCTATAGACTATATTTAATTGTGAAGTTCCTTTAATCTAAACGAGAGACGCGGGTGAAACTGCGAGCGGGAAGCTAGTAGGTTTAAAATATACGTGCCACCGCCTATCGTATAATAATCACAAAATGATAAATTTCGTGAAAATGATTAAAGACCTACTTTTAATCACATTTATAAACAAAACCCCCTAAATATTCAATACCTACATTACTTTGACATAAAAGAGTTTTTATATTAGAGTAATCTATCCTTGGAAATACTGCAACACGGTGTACCTAAGTGACAGTAGCTAATAAGGTTTAATTTCATCTGACAAGAAATATTTTCGTAATATACACCAATTTTATAGAGAAAAAACCAATTTGCTACATTTGATTTTCAACCTTATTAGCTAGATGAAATCGGAGTCAATTTAACAATTTATATACTTACATTTTCATTGTCAAATCTCGGCGCCTAACAATATTTTCTTATTTCATATACATTCTCGACAGAATGCTATAACAAATATTTCAGGCGCTATAAATAACTTCAAATAATTGTATGGGTTAGGATTTGTTGTGTATTGTTGGGTGTGATTGCTTGTTATGATTTACTACATCGAGCACGAAGGTGGCTAGGGCTCCAGCCTTAAGAAAAGGCGCCTCTTATTTAGATTAGATTGTGGATCACTGCGATCGCTGCGAGCGCGGTGGTAATATTGCAAAATGATAACAATTAAAACAATTTGGTGCAACTGTTGCTCTACTGTACCTACAGTTCTCGAGCATTTTGGATTTATAAAGGGTCTAAGTAGCCATCGGAAAGTAGGGGACCATAAACTGTAAGAAATATGGGATAGGTCCTGCACTATGTTGGCCTTGTACCTAATTACCTATTTACGTTACTTAAAAGTAAATGTAGTTTGAGGCTATATTGTGCAAACTCTTTTCTTAAATGCAGTAGTTATATTAAGTTTTAATTTCTCTGCCCATATAAATATTTTCCTACATTAATACGATTTAACAGTGGTGACGTTAGTCTGTAATTGTATATGACATCATCGTCAAAAGCCCGTATAACGTCCACAGGTGAACATGGACCTTCTCCCGAGAGAGGCTTTTGCCATAGTCACCACGCAGCCGGCTTGGTGGCCGCAGACCTGCAGAGCTCTAGAATTATTGATTTAATTGATATTATTACGTTGGTATATTTTAATCTGACCAAACTCTGGACAACCCCCGTAGCGTAGCGGTATTTGGCTCGCTTTAAATCTCGGAGGTCCTGGGTTTGAATTCGGAGATTTATTTCCGGGTCTGGTTGGTTGAGGGACTACCCTCCGTGCCTCGGAAAGCACGTTAAGCCGTTGGTCTCGATTGTTATAACACCATCTATAACGAGCGTATGTCAGGGAACGGGCAGTAGCGTTTCCCTGTGTATAACAACATAATACTGCGGTCACCAACCCGCCTGCCAAGCGTGGTGTCAGATACCCTCCCCCGGGAGGAGGCCCATGTTCAGCAGTGGATGTTGTACGGGCTGATGATGATGATGATTAGGTTGATATATTAATCTAAGCCTACACAAAAATAACAAAGCCTGACGGGGCAACTAGTAGATAATCCATACAAATCAACTTGTAGAGACTATTTGGAACATATGTTAACATGTATAAGTATATAAAGTTATCACTGAGTACTTAATATCTTGGTTTTTTATTGCAACCGTTTCATATTCATCGTATCCGGTATGTTACATAAATTAAAGTCACTCGTTTAGGCACCCTGATTGTAAGTAGGTTGTCCATAACATACCATACCTACAGTCAGGACTTCTTGTCTTTATAAATCTTATATTCAAACCGTTCGCCAATAGAAGTATAAATCTCCAGCGAAAATATTTTTATTCTTCTTTTAAGAAGTTTTAGCTTGTGTAAAATAATCTTAACACTTTTTAGTGCATTTTTAAGATTATGACAGAATTAAAGAAAGTTTTTAATATAAATTCACTACAATGTTACTGGCAGATAAAATTAACGCAGCACAATGTTGAAGTCAGTCAAAGTCAAAGTCAAAAATTCTTTATTCATATAGACACATTTAAAATATTTTAAATCGTGTTCTTATGCCTCACTTTCTTTTTCTGCCACCAGTTCTGGACGTGTCAACTCTGAGAAAAACTGGCAAGAAACTCAAAGGAATCCTTTTTTTTAATAAATTTTATTTTACAATTATTAATAAAGCAGTATTGTTTCAGAGCAACTCACTCCCAAGCAGTTTTGTTATTGACATAATCAGAAATTTAATAATACATTTTCACCTTTTTACATAATTTATCTTTATCATTTCGTTTAAACTTGTTTATAGAAAGCTCTCTTACATTACTAGGAAGTTTGTTGTAGAAGCGTATTATTGCCCCATAAAAGAATTGCTAATTTTGTGGAGACGTGTAGCATGTTAAGCGAGATTATACTTAGATCTAGTATTAACATTCAAATCCAATATATAGGTAGGTGTACCAATAATAACACAACTGTATACACTTGATTGGCATGTAGACTTATGGTAAACCTAGTCTGGTCCAAATCTCAATATGTTTTTTTTTATCTAGGTGCAGTAACACCATTGCGCAGTGCGTCTACCAGTTCTCACGCACATTCTATCTAGAGCAGGCTAGGGTTGCTACCTTAGAGTCCCGATTAATATTAGGTATAAATGTGAGTGTAAGTTTGTTAGTTACGTATCACGCGAAAACTACTTAACCGATCATGATGAAACTTTTGATATTAAATACACATATTTTTGGAGGTATAAGAAGTAAGGGGCCATCCATAAGTTACGTCACACGCAAAGGGGGATTGAGGGGGTCGTCGAAATGTAAAATTGTGTGACAAGGGGGTCTGTCATGTAATGAATATTGCACTACTAAAAATTAAAAAACATTTGCAACTCTTTCTTAGTTCTATGATAGCCCATAACATAGGGACATTGGCTTCAATGCGAGCGAAACCGCGGGTAAAAGTTAGTAAATAATATATGATCAAGATATAGATCGCACATCACAAAGTATGAACTGGTAGCACGGATATAAACAACACCATGGTGCCATGAGTAAAACAAATACTCTTTGTATTATACTTGACCTATATTTGTGATAGGTAATTATAATGAAATCTGCAGTATCAAGTCTCAAAAATAATTGGCGGAACTATCAATAAAAAATAATATAAATAATATTTCTTTATACTATAAAATGTGGGTTTCCCACATCGACAAAAATAAATAAATATTCTGTAGAGAAATTTTTAATTTTATTTCATGGTCTGGTTGGTTGAGGGACTACCCTGCGTGCCTCGAAAAGATCGTTATAACAACCGTATACAAGGGTGGAAACGTTTCCCTGTGTAGTACCCGCCTGCCAAGCGTGATGACTAAAGCAGAACCCTCTATCGGGAGTACTCCCATGTTCAGCTGTGGACGCTATACGGGCTGATAATTATGACTAAAAAAATGTCACGACATACATTACAATTGCTTACAGTCAACGCAACAGACCGCGCTCCAAAGTTACTCTAAGGTTAATACCACAAGTAGTATTTATATGAGGTCTCATCCAAGTTATGACTTAGATATTTTCTATATGTGAAATACAAACGAATGCTTGTAACTTTCAACTGTTGAAATAACAGCTTCGCGCGCGGTTTCACCCGCGTAACTCTCGTTCCCATAAGAACTGTTCCTCGTTAAATGGGCTATCTGAAACTGATAGAATTTAACAAATCGAATTGGTAGTTCTTGAGATAAGCACGTTCAAGCAAACAAAGAAAGTCTTCAGCTTTCCCTATATACCTATTATTAGTTTTAGTGGTGTAGGGTCCTCTCCTCGTGGTATGGCTAGCATACCACGCTATGTAAAGGGCGAGTCCCACAAACCCCTTCGCCGGCGCGGGAACGCTGCAGCGGCAGAGGGTATGTGTAATGCATTATCCCCCGGACAAAAAAAAAGGAACAAAAAAAGGTACTAGTATAGATAAAGAGTTATAATTCCAGAATAGGGGTACTGGTAACCTTAGATGTCAAGTAAGATATATCTTTATGAGAGCCTAATTAATTACAAATGGACTTTTATTAACAATAACAGCTTTTAATTTTTTGTGTATTCATAAACTAAAAGCAGATCAGATAATTCACTTGCTATTTGGTAGTTGTTATATTCGCAGTATGACTCCGTATTCCTAACGATGCCCTTGTAAACCCGAAGTCCAAGAGGCCCGCGAACTGTAAATTAAAGCGACAGCTGTACAAAATTCCCCTAAAAATCTAAAGCCATCATTCTTTAATCTCCCCACCAACGACCGCCCAGAGCCGAGGTCCTAGTACCACAGATGGCGCCCTCTTGCTCAGGTTGCTTAGTTTGATTTAATCCATTAATTAAGGCTGGAGTTCCCGGCCCGGTGAAGTAGCAAAAGCCCTTTGGTTAATTACCTACATAATATTCGTCCGAAAACAAAAATGCATACAAACGAAATAAAGGGTCATTTCCGAGCGGCCGATCGCAGTTGCGAGATTGATCACATGCGACGGGTGCGCGCGACTGTAGTTATCAGATTATGAGAATGTATGGTGCCGTTTCCGTGGTCTGCGACAGACGGCCTAACTCGAAAACGGCGTCATCGGCCGCAATGCATCGAAATGAACCTTAAATGAGCGTATGCAGTATTCAGTATAACAATAACATAAATATCTTGACCTCTATACCAAGTGAAGATTTGGCTTTTTAATTCTTAAAATATGTTTATTTTGAGACTCATTAGTAACAAACACTTTCTCCAGAATAATACACATGTGGTTTAGTTTGATTAATTAACATAATTATAATATAGACTAGCGGCCCGCCCCGGACGTTGAGGTCTTCCGCGGAGACTCTGGTGAGCCCCCGGGGAAACTGTTCAGGCCTGAGGCCTTTTCAGTGGCGTCAATCGCCACCTGTGACGACAGGTGGGTCGTTGGGTATGGGCCTGAGGGCCCTCGTGGTCGTCCATGTCTTTGTTGGCGCCGCTAGCGAGGTCAAGCCCCTTCAGACGAGTCCGAAGGGGCGACCAACATGCTAGCGGCGCTTGCGTCAAGTCCGGTGTTCGTCGCTCCCTTCAGTGTGTGGCGAGGTCAAGCCCGCCAGGGAAATGTCCCCGGGGGCGACCGTCAGCCGACAGGTGAAAGGAGCGGTAGTCTCGTCTGGGATTTCGGCGTTCCGGTGGCGCAGGAGACCTCTCCGCGCTATTGGTACGCCTCGAGGAGGCACTGCAGGATCAGCTGGGTGGGATCCCGCTGCTCCTGGAGCGCGATCAGCACCTTCTGGAGGGTACCAATAACGCTGGTCATCCTGGGGTCTCGGGCCGGTTGCTGCTTCGCCTTCGTCCCCTCCGATGGGGCGGCGACCACAGCAGTCGACGGCTTCGTGGGCTTCTGCGCTTGGGCCTTCGCCTTGCGCTTCCGCTGGCGTTTCTTCTTTGATGTACGCCCCCCTGGGGCGTTGGCGGCTGCCATCAGGGAGGTCGGGGCGTTCCCCTCCTCGACCTGATGGTGGGCGACAGGCTTGACGCCTGTGGTGGTCCTGGCGACGGTCCCGGCCTTCCTGTTGCGAGTTTCTCGCCGGAAGACCGGGCACTGGATGTTATTAGCCGTGTGCGGCCCACCACAGTTGGCGCACGTCGGCGGCTCCTCCCGGGGGCGCGTACAGTCCCGGGCGTTGTGGTGCTCGCCGCACCGCACACAGGCAATGGGCCTGTGGCAGTTGTGCGACGAGTGCCGGAACAGTTGGCAGCGGTGGCATTGCGCGGGGCCCTTTTTGCCGCGCCACGCCTCGATTTTCACACCGGGCATACACAGAAGCTCGGTGACTTCGTATATGCCCGGCATGAGGCTTGCCGTCCTCGCCAGCTGCACAAAGAATATGCAGCCGGGGCGTCCTTGACGAGCGCGAATCGGTCGGACGAGCTCAGGCTTAAAGCCGAGCTCAGTCAACTCGCGCTCGATCTCCTCCGGCTGGGTGTCGACGGGCAGCCCTCGGATGGCCACCTTTAGACTCCGCTCGTCGGGAAGGGTGTAAGAGAACCAAGGGGTCTCCGCTTGGTCCAGCGTGTACAAGTACCGCTGGATGTAGCGGTACTCCTCCTCGGTCCTCGGGATGAAACGCACACCCTTCCCATACGGGCGCGCGTTCGGAGTGTGGCCGAGGGCTTTCTTCATCTCCCTGAAGTGTCGTGGCCAATCCGGGAGTTTCTCCACCACAAAGGGTGGGAACCTGCGACTGGGCCGCTTCAGGGAGGTGTCAGTGGTGACGGTTGTGGCAGCAGCGGGGACGGCATCGGGGCGTGGCGAGGCCGGGGGCGTTGCGCTTGGCGATGGGCGCAGGGAAGTGCGCGGCGTAAGGGGCGGCGAAGCCGCCATGGTGGCGTAGGAGGGGCCCTCCTGCATGGGGGACCCTTCCGGATTCTGGGGACCGGTGAGGACGAACAGAGGCGTCCTCTCCAGGTCGACCCGCTTGAAGGGTTGTGGCGGCGACGGGAATCTTCCCGGCGCGACGGATGTTGGCGGCGCGGGGAAGCGGGATGGCGACTGAGCCATCCTCGCCTTAGGCGCCCTCTGCGAGAGTGGCGCAGGCGGGGGTGGTTGGCGCGTCGCTAGTGGGCGGTCCCTCTTGGAGGCCGCCCTACTCTGCGGCACGGGAGTCAGGGTGAGGGTGGGCAGGCCCCTTTTCGGCGGCGTCGGGATGCGGGTTGACGGCGGCTTGGCCGCTCTCGCCTTGGGCGCCCTCTGTGGGAGTGGCGCAGGCGGGGCTGGCTTCGTCGCCGGTGGCTCCCTCTTGGCGGCCGCCTTGCTCTGCGGCACGGGGGTCAGGGGGAGGGTGGGCAGTTCGCGCGGTGTTGGCGCGGGCGGCAGGTCCGTCCAATCCGGCCAGTATGGCCGGGCCGGGGCGGTTCGCTGGGTCCCGGATGGGCCCGGGGGGGGCGGCTGCGGGTGGGGGAGGGTCGCATAGTGGCCCTCCCCCGCTCCTGGTGGTGATGCCGGCGACTCCGGCAGGGGGGATTCGGGCGGCGTGGTCCGGTGGGTCGCTCGATCGGCGGCCACCGCTCGGTCCATCATGGACCTAACGGCGGCCGGCGTCGACCGGGAGAACACCCGCCGTCTCACGCCGGACGTAGGCGGTGGTTGGGGCCGGGTGGACCGACGCGCGGCTGATGGGGGCGGTTGCCCCGACATCAGGCCGGGTTTCTTCCCCTTGGGGGGGGGGGTGCGCAGCGCGTGCCTCGGGGAGTGCCCCGGCTACAGAGCACCCACTGCACCGAACCTCCGGGGCTTGCCGCTGGTGGCAGACCGGAGGTCGATACAGCAGTGTGCCCCGCTTTCCGGGGGGCCGAAGCAACGCGGTGAGGTGCGCAGGGGGGAGGGGCTCTTCAGCCCGCGGGATTCGGGGGGGCGCGCGTCACGCGACCGCTACCCGACGCTCCCGGCACTGTTGTGGCGGGTCGTCGGGGAACTTCCAGTTTCCGCCGGTAGGCGGCAGAGGTGCGGTCCGAGCGTAGACTGGTGTTGTTGTGTCGACGGCGCGGCGAATCCGGCCCGCCCCGGCTTCGCACGGGTGGACTTTTATACCCTACCCCTGCCCTACCCTACCCCTGCCCTACCCTACCCCTACCCTAACCCTACCCTACTCCTACCCTACCCCTACCCTACCCCTATCCCTACCCTACCCTACCCCTACCCCTACCCTACCCCTACCCCTACCCTACCCCTACCCTACACCTACCCTACCCTACCCCTACCCTACCCTACCCTACCCCTACCATACCCCTACCCTACCCTACCCTACCCCTACCCAAAAGTATCCTATGTCCTTCTCCCAGTTCTTAGTTACCTCCCTAACAATTTTCAGCCAAATCGGTTCAGCCGTTCTTGAGTTATAAATAGTGTAACTAACACGACTTTCTTTTGTTTTTAAAATGTATTCTGCTATTCGGGACGGAAACAAATCCAACAAATCAAAAACCATGGCAATCGGTCCAGCCGTTCTCGAGTTATAAGTGTTGTAACAAACACGACTTTCTTTTATATATATAGAAGATAGATTACAAAGGCAGCTTCAGTGTAGGTGTATTTGTGTAAGTTAAACTTGAGAAAAGCCAAGTCTTTTTAGTTGTGTTATGTCTCAATGTGGTGTGTAGTCATCATAATCAGCCCGCCACTGCTGAATATAACCCTCCACCTTAAGGGGGAGATAGTTGCTGGCTATAGTTGGCAGGCGGGTTGGTGACCGCAGTATTAGTTAGTACCTAACAGAGAAAGAATCATGAATTATAATGGTTTTTTTTTAACGATATCGGGTGAAACATGTATCAAGTTAATAAACTGGCCAAGTGCGAGTCGGACTCAGGCACGAAGGGTTCCGTACCATTTTCATGTGCCTAAATGTTGCCGTTATTGAGATCGAGCAAAAAAGGGCAAAAAAATCACGTTTGTGACATACAGACAGTCCGTCTTAATAATAGGTCCCATTTTATGCCCTCAGAGAACCATAATAAGAAGAAAAAATCTTAAGACAAAACTAACGAATTAAAATAAGCATTTTATAACAGAATACACAATAAAATATAAAAGAAATTCTCATTCTACTCAGTCCCATTATAGTCTTTATTATAATAAAATTCATGTCATGCGTCCGTACACGCATCTCCAAACAATAATATTACTTTCTCCTCATTTAACAATGACCAAACAACCATACCTATTCATTTCAAAATTGAGCTCTGTTGCAATAACATATGGTTCAATTCTTCCAAGCAAGAATTAGTAGTCCATTTAAGAACAGAAGCGTTGTTTAGTATGCTATATATACGCAAAACTGAAAGCACTTTTTAGCGAAAGTTTGAAATCAAAGTTTCACATCGATGCAGTTAATACTAAGTGTAAGGGAAAATGTTAGGTAATGAATTTAGTTTCTAATTACATCTCACTTAGTGCAAGTTTACGATTTGACAATAAAAGCTTAGTAACTAATGAGACACTTGAATAGGTTTCATAAATGCAGATAAAACTATTGTTTTATATTTATATGCACAATTCTTCATGTCGTAATCTGCAGAAGAAGAACGCGGGTTACCGAAATAGCCCAACGGATTAGTTCGTTGAAGTGGCAATGGGAAGGCCATATAGCACGGAGTACAGATGGCCGTTGGGGCTGAAAAGTTCTTGAATGGACACCGCGGATCGGCAAGCGTAGCGTAGGACGTCCACCTACTATATGGACGGATGATCTGGTTAAGGCCGCGGGATCACGGTGGATGCAGGCGGCTTCTAACCGTAACAACTGGAGATCTATGAGGGAGGCCTATGTCCAGCAGTGGACGTCCTACGGCTGAAATGATGATGATTATGATTAAGATCTGCAAACAAGCAAACGACTTAAATAACTTTATTTGTATTATAAATTAACTAGCTGCCCCGCGGTTTTACCCGCGTCACTCAGCTCCATTGGGTCGGAGCGTGATATTTTATAGCCTTTATGTTAATCCAGCTTATAAACTATCCTTGTGCAAACTTTCAGCTAAATCCATTCAGTAGGTTTTACGTGAAAGAGTAACAAACATCCATCCATCCATACTTACACACTTTCACGTTTATAATATTAGTATGATAATATGTATTCAAATAACTTAATACTATTGAATGTCATAGTACTATTCTTCACAGAAAGTGCGTCTACCATGTTTTTCTCTGCATCCCCCTATGGTTGACTGGTAGAAAATGCCTTAACCCTTGGGGAGCCTGGTAGGTAAAAATCACATGGCATGACAGACCCGTAAACATAAATGGTTATTTTTATTTATTTTGATGTTACAACTATAACAACAGGTTGTAATTTATATTTAATATTGTATCTTAATGAAAAAAGGGAAAAAAATACGACAATATATTTTATAAAGTTTTATTAAGCAATTAAAAAACCTCTCATTCTTGGGTAACAATAATTTTACTTATCTTTAAACAACAATATTAAACTCATTTTAATTGAGATCAAAATCAGTCTTCACATTAATAAGGCACAGATAAATTAACTTAAAGTTATAAACTTTGGTTACTAAAGTAAGATTAATAATTATTCAGTATTTGGGCGACAATTTTCGCATGAAAATATGACTCGTGCAAGAAATACAAATGTACTAAGACTTACGGTCCTTTTTAGCAGGGCATATATAACAACGTCTTTTTATAGCAGCATCTTGTCTTTTAGCTGGTGGCTCTGAGGGTTCTCCTATATAAGAGTTAATTCTCTTCCTTAGGTTAATCGGAAGACGCAAATTGTTAAGACGTTCAGCTTTCAAAAGGATTTGACAATAAGAGAGGATTGTCAAATCCTTTTGAAAGCCAAAAATGGTAGTGTTCACGTCACGTTTTTTCAAAAAACTCGGTGGGATACAAGCTTTGTTGCTTTTCATTGTCCCCACAGCAGTGAATTTATGATTTTTCAGTAGATGTTCGTACGTAGGTTAGCTCGTAAACCAATTGTCCATGGTTACATTTCTTCCTGTTTGAGAGATGGGTTGTACTATACAATCTACTACGTCATGCGGCTTATTGCTCGCCTTATATGGACCTTCCGGCTGTTCTCGTGCGTATATCTCCATATTCAAAGAATAATAGGTATGAGCATCAACGAGGGCTATAATCTTCATCCCATACTTTGCTGGTTTGCTGGGTAAGTACTGGCGAAACCCACATCTACCACGAAAGGTACCAATTCTTCATCAATGGTTAAATTTTCATATGGAACATAGACGGATTGGCAGTTCCTTACAAAGTCTTCAAAAATATCTCTGATAGATGCCAATTTATCAGTTGCTGCTCTTTCTTCACGCGTGTCCAAGTTATCGAATCTCAAACAATATACAACAAACACAAATCGTCATAAACTCATTGTCATTTGAAATATATCTATGCCGGTTCCATCACTTGCCCATAAATATTTTTAAGTTCTTGCTGCGCATGTCTTGCATGAGGTTTCACGCCAGGTGTTCCAGTAAAAATGTTCTTTGCTCTAGTACGAATGCGAGCACTCGGAGGATTACGAAACCATATTGTATTATCTTTTCCTTTATATATTGATCTGTGAGCAAAGTTTCTCAAAGGCTGAGACATCTCATCATCACTGTCACTACCTGTTTCATTATGACCTTGTACTTCTTCCTCAGTATCATCTGAATCATGTTGAACACTCACGTGATCGGATTCAGCTCCACTTTCATCAAAAACCACGTCATCCTCAATTTCATGGAAATCTTGATCTAAAATTTGGCTTATTTCGGTATTGGTTAATCGCCTGGCCATATTTAACTGGGAAAATATTATACAGATAAATAATTTACCACACAATGCAAAATAAATAATGAAAACAAAAATAATAACTTACCAGTTAAAAGTTACGCCGCGTGCCTGGTCGGGTTTCTCAGACCCGAGCGCACATAAAACACCTGTTACTCGAACGCGTGCGCGTTGCGGACTGCGGGAGGGGCGGCAATCTAGCCGCCAGTCTATATCACGAAGCTACTCAGGCACACAGCGGCGGTAGTTACGAATTTTCTAAAATATTGTCGATTCCTTAAAGTGATGGGTCTATCAGACCCACCAGGCACCCCAAGGGTTTAGCATTAAGTCCGTCGCTGTACAAAAAGATAAAAAAAACATATCATACGAAAGGATGTGTTTGAAGGGTAAGACCAAGACGGTCGTTCCACGTTTAAATTGGGGACGTTCTTAACGGCCAGGTTAGAAGTACCCTAAACCGAAGTTCATGTATGAGGATATTAATTTCAGGGGACACATTTCAATCATTCTTTATAAAAAAGAGGTATTTAATTTTATTTCTCTAGTCCCCCACACGAGTGTAATAAATCCCAATGACTTTACAAAAACCTAATTGACGGACAGTGAGCCAGCTGGACTCAGAGTAATTGTACTTTCGAATTTGTATAATTTTTATGAAATTGCATACAAATTTTCACATAGGGCTCCAAAAATATATGCCATCCCTTTAAGAACAGATAGAGAATCATATGTCGTGATTACGTCAGTGTAGAAATTTCTGTGATCTTTTGACTGAATTTGATTTTACAATATATTTCAAATTCAATTTTTTAATTTCGCAAAGTTGAAGTTCCTATCACTTCGATACACTGGAATTTGCGACCATCATATGTACCTGTTGTTGGGGTTCGACTGTAAAATACTTTATTATCATTTTATCTTTGTATGGAAAACAATTTGACTGCAGTTAAAAATTTTGCAGATATCGTAAGGTAGCGTAAGTCTTTTGAGACCTGTTTTTCTTGGTTCGGTTCCCGCCCGGGCCAATTATTTGTGTGAACCACAAAAATTTGTTTTAAGTCTAGAAGTGCTTTGTGCCCGTCAATTGAATGTTTGTAAAGTCCTCTACGACACAGAGATTAATATCCTTATTGCGAGAGTTGATTTTTCAAAGAAAAAAAGAATTCGATAAAATCTGAGAAAATATTTCTAGGAATTTTCTTTACCAGCGTTATCAATATCGTTAAAGGGATGGCGTAGTATTTCGGAAGCACCACATAGATGAGATCACGTTTTGACCTTTGATGGAATTTACTGAGTTATCATGAGCCTAGCACTGGCTAAAAATAAATAACATAGAGGAATTTCTGTTTCTACTCTCCATATAAATAACTAGCTTTCTGCGTGCGGTTTCACCCGCGTAGCTCCTTTCTTTATCTTTCTTCTTTATAATGAATCTTTGAGTAAATTTATTTACTGTATGACGAGTTTTAGTTTTGGTTGAAGACGTCCAGGTAGGGCTTCTACCTGGACGTCTTCAATCTCGAAATATCGAGATCTCGGAATTGCGGGATCCCGTGTCATTTTCCAATCCCGCGCGTAGCGGGATTACGGGTGCGAGATCCGCGGGATTTGCGGGGTTAACTATATCGTCAGCATTTAATGTACTTTGCGCGTCACCATCTCGAGCTATTACACTGGAGTCCATTATAAAAAAAGAAATGACTCTCTATGAATCTGGGGGGTCAATGGGTAAATATCTTACATTTTCATATAAAGCCTTAACAGGAATACCGCCGACAAGTGTGGAAGCCGAAAGAGCATTCAACGATAAACGATAAACGATTTTTATTCAGCACTTACATACACTTGTACTTGTCAAGAAAATTTACATTGCATATAAAATTAATTATAAATAGGTAACATTTACTATTAAATTATGTTTTAATTTATTTCAGGTGTGCTAGAAGTCTGTCAGTCTTGTGTTAGTAATAAGCTCTTAATATTAACGTTAATATCTATTTACTATTCAAAACATTTTAGGAATAAAAAAAAAAAAAAAAAAAATATTATAGCACATTTTAAAGTGCAAAGACCGGTCAAGTGGCGAGATCAGACGTCATCAGCCAAATTCTATTACATTTAAGCGACACACCTGCGGGCACCCTTAAGGGGTAAGGACCATGACTCAGGGCGCCGCTGAAGCTAGAAGTAAAGAGAAATAAAGAGGATGTGATCACTGGCACGGACTACAGGCACTGGAGCACACGACAGGGGCAGGGGTCAACGCGGTCCTCGGTCTGTCCGGCGAGGATCCTAGCCTAGCTAACCAGCAGGTTTCTTTAGCTACCTAAGTGGAAGGCCCCGAGAAGAAACTCCGGTTTATTCTTTTCAGTTTTCTTTTGTTCTGTATCTTTTTTTTAATGTATAATTATTGTTTGATATAGCTTGAAAAGTATGTGGGCTGGGGCACGCCCCTTACAGTTATTTCATAAAATAATAAAGAAAAAAGATAATTGTTCTACTCAAGCGGAATGAAATCTCTTGCACATTAGGAAAAAATAAAATAACGTCGGGTACACCACATCCACATTAACAGTTAAAATAAACAAAACTAAACAATGCCAACCCAGACACCATCAATGTGAAAACAAAACTATTGATTAGTTATAACAAGTAAATAACCTCAACTGCAAGCCGACCAGCCACCGCAAGTAGCACCCGTTCACGAGTATGACGTGTGACACAGCCATCGGCTCCCTCGCCATATTAGAGGGAAGGAGGCGACCCGTCCCACATCGCCGCCGCAAGAAATGACTTTCATTGGGAGCATTACAATCTTACAGTTTTGAGTATCAGAATCTAGTATGTAACATCTGGATTGAACATTGTGTAGAATGTTTCAGTAAAAAAAATATAATAAAAATTTCATTAAATCTTATGATAGATATAATCATACAAAATAAAATAGGTACATTAAAATGTCATACTTAAACGTTTATTCTTAAAGACTTCAATACTTTTTTACGTTTCCTGGTTAGCCAAGCGACCAAGCGTTATTATCTGATCTGTTAAAAGGAGGCCCATGTTTAGCTGTGGAAGTAAACACCCTGGGGGCCGAATCTGCTATTTTTTTAAGTATTGTGCCACCGTAGTGCCATCATAATATAATTATGCCAAAAACGGTAATCTACTAATCTAACTATGGTGCCGGCACTGGAATGGCAGTCGGTAATGCTACCGCAGAAAAAGGCCGTCAACAGAAGTAGCAGGGGAGATGGTTAGGGAGATTGTAATGTTTATTTAGGCGATTTCAAAACTTATAAATGTATCATTTGTTTTTTTATTCAACTACGCTGATGCGTCATTTGGATTAGTAGATATTTGGATAGACAAAATGGGAATAAAACCGACCATTGAACTGTCATTGACAGTCCATGGACACGCCATTACGATAGCAGACGCGGGGCCCTGTTCAAAAGTTCTTCCATATCTTCAAAACAATAAATCTCTTTCTCCTTTATTATTTCCTTATATTGCATTAATGACAATTAAAACAATGAAGATGTACCTAAAAGATAACTTTGTACCCAGTGGCATACTATCTTAGTCTGATACAGTTTTATTAATTAGCATAATAGACTTTAATTAATATGAGACAAAGGTAATGTTCACGGTTCGATACAGATGGGTATAAAGGATTTAGAAAGTAGATTTTACTATGTGAGAAAACAATGAGTAATAAAAAATAATCTTACAATAAAAATAACGGGAAATATCCTTTCAATTTGCGGAAAAGACTTAATACAGTTTGTTGGGTTCCGTACGATGACGTTATCGCGTATTTTTCAGTTTTTTTTCTCTCACTCATTAACCGGCAAAGAAAAATAGTTTTGGTATCAGAATTCGAAAATAAAGAAAAGGTGTTTTCGTTTCGTTGTAAATTCGCACGCATAGAAATATAGTGACCCATTGAAAATTTCGTATGTGTGACTTTAATAAAGAAGAGAAGAAAGAAAGAAGAGAAAGAACGAACTAAATTCAACATTGGCATCGACCAAAAAAAGTGTGCCAATTAGCTCAGTTTCGTGGTGCCATTTTTCAAACCCGGGTGCCGTATCTACCTCTTTTTTACTATAACATCATTGCCTGCACATTACAAAGCCATATTACAATCTCATTTATAAGACGCGGATCTCATACGTATGAGATTTGCAGTGCTAATTCAGACGCATCCCACGAAGTGCCGTAACCTCATACGCTTGAGCAATCCTAATCATTTCATTATACTCCTTAACGTTTCCACACAGACCCGTTAAAATGCAGCAACCCTTTCTCTTTTAGTTTCCGTGGTACACAATAGTTCAGACCCACACCGTACAATAGTCTAACGTGCCGGAGAAAGCACGTAACAATGGCACGCGAGTTGACATATCGAATCCGATCTGTATGTTCTATCAGACAGGATGGATAGAGATGCGGTGGAGACGCTTTTGCGACTATAAAATTTTGGCTGCTTGATACTGCCGATTGCTATTTAATCTACGGAATTGTGTTGTTTTTTTATGTAATACCTATATATTTTTTAAACTAAGTTGTGTGGAATGGTATCCAATTTAAAAATGTGCCAAAATAAAAAAAGTAAACAAATACTGAAATCGATAATTTCTTTAAATGTTAATTGATGTTACGCAACAATGTAACATATTGCAAAAAAATATTAATTAAATAGACGATATTATTATTTATAAAATTTCCTAAACGACTCCCTAAAGTACCCCAAGTATTTTTATTTTTTTGTCAATATTTACGAGGACCTTACAAAAAAAATATCTCTTCACTTCTATGAACACAAAAAAAATATTTTTACTTAAACACAACATAATAATATTATAATCTACTAACTGTATACATGCCCTTCATCGCCCATTAAACATTTTCCCAAATGATACTTATATACTACTTTTTCCACTTAGTTATGACACCATAAACGAGAATATTAAATAAATCAAATTAATCACGTTCGCAATTTATGCGCGTATTCGTATTTTAGTGAGAATTTATTTATACTTAAAATAAATAAAAACTGAATGCGTCTCAACGACACTCGTATTCATCTGTTCCGATCTGCGCTAGCGCATGAATCGAAGCGGAACCATTGCCTCATAGCAACCTGCGCACATTTTCACTACGTATTTGTTTCATTGTATGTAATTATAATTGCATTTTGTCTGTCAAGAAGAACTATTGATAGTGTTTTTAAAATTCCTTTAGCTGCCGGTAGTTCCGAACGTAGCAATTCTCAAAAGAACTGACAACAAACGCTGTGTATTATATTTTATTATTAAATCAAATATTTATTTTATAAATATTGATAAAAGTTACAGAATATTTAACATCTGACACTTTTCATTCTTCTCCGAATCCCGCGATGTAGAAAAAGTCAATTACCTAAATACACAAGTCCGCCCAAAATTCTCTCACCAATCATTAATGGCTGAATAACTAAAATATTAATTGAAAATAGAGTTAAAGATTTAATTAAACCTCTGGATGTCCCCGTAGACCCGAGGTTTGAGAGGCCCGTTGAATATAAAGTCACAGCTTGCACAACTCCTCTTAAAATCTTAAAATAAATAAATTACACACACAGGTCTAAGCAGCCAGCATAAGAGGAAGG
This sequence comes from Nycteola revayana, assembly GCA_947037095.2. Taxonomy (NCBI): domain Eukaryota; kingdom Metazoa; phylum Arthropoda; class Insecta; order Lepidoptera; family Nolidae; genus Nycteola; species Nycteola revayana. The sequence continues at coordinate 16,570,306 of OX344857.2, read as the reverse complement.
GCGCCTAAGTTATGGTGGCTGGGGGCTATATGTGAATTTTTAACCATTTCGTCATTATTGACACCATCAATAGCCCGTATAAAATCGACTTCTGAACATAGGCCTTCCCATGAAGGCTTTTTTTTAATAAGGATGATTTACCGTAATTGCTCGCATTATTTCATCTAATATTTTTCGTTAAAACTTTATTAACTAACGGATAAAAATATTAAAACTTCAATACAAAATTTACGCGGGATAACCTCTTACCATAGGCACGAGTAATTCAATGCAGCACGCGTGATCCCAATCCCACGCTGCACCATAAACATAGACAGTTTTTATTTTTTAAAGCACATTAACATTTTAATTGAAATGAAAGTAAAATCCGCAGCTAAAACAAACAGCTGACATACTTTGGGAAAATAGTTTTTACAATTCCGAATTGCAATAGACTAGTGATGTGATCTGTTGTGAAAACTTAGGAATGAGTTTAGATAGTTAATTATTACAGTGTTATTATAACTCCTATTGGAAAATAATAATATACTGTAGTATTGTTTCAAAGAACGTAAAAAGAAAGAAGAAATATGAAAATATTACAGACTTGAAGGGGAAATCTATATATTGATAAATAAACCTCTTAAGATTAACGTTTTAATAGAGGGAAATTTTCCTTCCTATTAAAAAAAATAAATTCTTTACAAATTTTTGTAGTATCTAATGTTGTATGCTTCGAGTCGAGCTTTTCCATTTCGTAATCAATTGCATATACACAGTTGTTCTAATTAATAAATTATTCCTTTTAGGCACTTATGTAATTTATTTTTATTTTAAAAGAAAACCCCGGGTTTGTCGTATGAGATGTCCACAAAACACGTAAGTAAACAAACATTTGAATAAATATACATTTGTCAAATACTTTTAATAGTCAAAATAGTCAAAAATTCTTTATTCATATAGACACGTTTAAAATATTTTAAATCATGTTCTTATGATGCGTCCCATTCTTTTACTACCACCAGTTCTGGACGTGGCAACTCTGAGAAGAACTGGCAAGAAACTCAGAGGAATCCTTTTTTAAATAAATTTGATTTTACAATTATTAATAAAGCAGTATTGTTTTAGAGCAACTCACTCCCAACTATTCCCAAGCTGTTTTGTCATTGACATAATCTGAAATTTTGTAATAAGCTTTTTTACATAATTTATCTTTCACATATCGTTTAAACTTGTTTATAGACAGATCTCTAACATTACTAGGAAGTTTGTTGTAGAAGCGTATACATTGCCCCATAAAAGAATTGCTTATTTTGTGGAGACGTGTAGCATGTAAAACAAGATTATGCTTAGTTCTAGTATTAACATTATGAGTGTCGCTTTTTTTCTTAAAACTATCAATATTCTTATGAACATATAAAAGGTTTTCATATACATATTGTGATGCGACTGTAAGAATATTAGTCTCTTTGAATTTCTCCCGTAGGGAAACTCGCGGACCAAGTTTATATATGGACCGTACAGCTCTTTTCTGTAGTACAAAAATGGTGTCAATGTCCGCACAGTTTCCCCATAGAAGAATCCCATAAGACATTACACTATGAAAATAACTAAAGTAAACCATTCTAGCAGTATCCACATCAGTGAGTCGTCTCATTGTTTTAACAGCATAGGCCGCAGAGCTAAGTTTCCCTGACAGTTTCGCAATATGTGGGCCCCATTGTAATTTGGAGTCAATAGTTATTCCCAAAAAAACAGTTGACTCCACTGGCTCCAACCGAATACCATTTATTTTTACATTCGTGTCAATTTGTTTTACATTAGGTGTAGAAAATTTAATGACTTTGGTTTTGTTTTCATTTAAAAGTAAATTATTAACATTAAACCAATGGACTACCTTCGAGATTGCATTGTTTACTTCGTCATAGTTGCGTAACTGTCTATTTATTTTAAAAGTTAGGGAGGTATCGTCAGCAAACAATACTATCTCATGATTATTTCCTACATAGTAAGGTAAGTCATTTATATACACCAAAAACAAAAATGGCCCCAGGATTGAGCCTTGCGGGACGCCCATGGATACAACAGAGCCTGATGATATTTTACCGTTTATATCAACCTTCTGAATTCTACTGCCCATATAAGAAATCAGAAGATTGAGATTCCTTAATTCCAGTAAATATAATACAAATTATACCCATAATAAGTGCATCATACCTAGACAATATATTCACTTAAAATATGATATTACAAAAACAAAATATACAATGAATAACAATATCGATAAAACTACAACACTATCCTAACACTTCGCTGTATCTGTTGCACTAATCCGCGCAGTCTCACGCCGCGAAACCGCGCGAACTGTCGCTTACACGTCGCGGGTGCAACCGACCACTATCATTCGTCATTTGAATGGAATTAAAACACTATAGGCTGAATGCATGTGACCTTAGCTTGCTATATATTTATAAAGGTTAACTCTCAAATTTTCCCGGGAAAAATGACGAATTATTTTAAATATTGTAATTATTTATATTGAATTTCTAGTAATATTAAATGAAAATGTTAGATTTATTTACGTTTTAACTTTGTGTATTTATTTAAATATGGTGATATATTGGAGGAAAGTGTTGTTGGCTGCTGCCTTGTCTTCCATTTTGGATGTCAACAGCGAACAATTAGGAAACGATGTAAGTAATTTTGATATTAAGTTCGTAAGCTTTTCTAACTTTCTTTTTTCTTTCAAATATTTATTTATAGACTCATTTAAAGTGCCGGAATCCATCATAATTGATTATGGAACTAACATTTTACGATAGTAAATATGTTAATATTTAAGTATTTAAACCAAAAGTTAAAAAAAATAACAAAAGTTTGTGCAAAACGGAATCATATTCATTCTAAGACATTTATTTCACCTTTTTTTTCAATAGGTTTATAGACACAATAATATTCATAGAAATATAGTTTTATTTAGAACTTATAAATCCAAAGACATGATCAAATTATTAATGTAAAATTACGTAGGTACTAACTGTTGAGAATTTACTAATAGATTTTATTATGACAAAATGAAAACAATCTAATGTATGTTGTATAGCTATCCTGTGTGGTTTCCTTATCTCTTTAAAATTAAGAGAGACTTACTCACACCAGAACAGTGAGTAGGCAGTACCTAGTCCCCTCACAAACCGACAAATTGCAGGAACACCCGGGGTATTTTTGTGGGTTAACCCTCTCCTCGTAGTATGATATCCAAACTATTTTTATATTACAAAAAAGAGCAATCCGAGGTATTTATAAAAAAGGAAGTCGCGATTCTCTTCGTAATCTATTTAAAGAAATAAATATACCTACTGTACCTTCTGAATATATATACCAAAATATAGTTTACGCCCGTAAAAATATGAATAAATTCATCAAGAAGAAGGACGTTCATAATTTTAATACTAGAAACAAAGATAAGCTCATTACACCTTTTTACAGAGTATCTAAGACAAGTAAATCATTTCTTGGAAATTGTATAAGATTCTATAATAAACTTCCTTTAAATGTGACAGCTTTGCCGGACCATAAATTCAAAAAATATGTAAAAAAGGTCCTTATGACTCGAGGTTATTACAATATCAAAGAGTACATGGATGATGGAGATGTTTGGCGGATGAGTCCATCGGTTACATTGCGGCAGACTGGCACCTTTTAGCTATCACACCGAATCTGCAACTAAATTAAAAGTCTATGCTATGTAATTTATAAATTTGTAAATGTTAATCTATATGTAAGACAACTGATCAGACTGCAGGTATGTACCAAAAGTAAAAAAAAAAATATGTAAATCTGGAGGAGTGCTCCCTATACTCGATACTTACTTGAAACTTTCATTGTTTCCGTAGCAATTTCGTGCTGCGAGTACCTACTTATCGATGTATGGGGATCACTAACCTAGATACTAAAAATGTCTTTAAAATATGTACAAATGATTAATCAAAGACTTTAAAAGATGACAAAAAGAATGATCTCGGAGTTTCTTATAGTCTTTCTTCTCCGGGTGTCACAACGTAGGTAGATAGAGAAAGACTCGTAGGAAGCTAGGATAGGGTCCGGTCGTCCTTGCAAGGCGAGGCTCGCGACGCGTTCTATGCTTCTGACCTAATCCCAGCCCGCGCTGGTTGATTCTAATTATATTTATAATACGCGACTTTCACATGTCACATTGGTAGATTTAAATTCTATTTAATAACATTACTGTTGAAATGTATAAGTACTAATTAATTAGTCAAGATTTTTTTTTTTTTGTCTTGTATATTTTTATCATTGTATTTGACTTATAATAAGTACGATCGATTCGTCTACATTATCAATAAACGTTTTCATTTCATTTCATACCATTCGGATATGCTACATACCTTTTTGGGGGAGGGAATTCGCAAAGCATTTCCCCCAAGACAGAAAAGGTACGCTTATAATTAAAACTCACGTAGAAAAACCTTTTATGGTATGCCAAATGAATACCTAAGTGTGTGCATAAAACGAAACTAGCCACGAAATAAGCGAAGCCTATAAATAAATATATAATTACAGTTCTGTTATCAATACAATCTTGTTTTTGTTGGTTACGTAATTGGAGCTTGTACCCTAGTTACTGTACTCAGTGAATATCTATTAAAAAGGTAGAGCGTTGCCCAGGAGGCTAATCACGTACCGTTATCGGATTAACTTCAGAAAAATGTGCACTATAAGAGATATCAGAAGTCATATCTTATACAAACTGGTAGCTTTCAAGCCTCAGTACATAATATTATAATTTCTAAGCGAAAGACATCAACGAACGGTCTTATGCTAGTTCTATAGTTCTATACATCCAGTCATCCATGCTTATTTTATTCGTTTCTACCGCATTTTTGTATTGTATGTTGTATGCACAATTAATATAAAAAAAATGTATAGAATATATTCGTTGCAATAATATAAAATAATCTATACTAATATTATAAAGAGGAAAGATTTGTACCTATTTTTGTATGTTTGTATGTTTGTAATGAATAGGCTCAAAAAGTACTGGGCCGATTTAAAAAATTCTTTCACCATTCGAAAGCTACATTATCCACGAGTAACATAGGCTAAATTTTATTTTGGAAAAAAATAGGGTTCCGTAAGATATTTGGGTTTTTCTGACACAAGGTGTAAAAAATCAACCAGAAAAGTTACTTATTTTGCGTACGCAGCCTTAACTATAAAAGATAGAACCATAAAATGTTCTAATTAATTATAGATCTTATAAATATCTACAAAAAAGTCCGCGACACACTATACCTATCTATGTCGAGTGAGGCACAACGACCATTTTTTTATTTAGAAATCTTGAATTTTTTTTGGACTACATTTAAACGCGTTTATTTTACTCATGCTATTAATCCTTATCTAAATAAATTATTTCATCACTAAGTACAGTTTAAGTAGATAATATTTGGTATTTTAATGATTAAAATTGGACGTTTGGTTTTGAAGTTATGGCGAAATTAAAATATTACGATTTCTGCTGCACGGCCCGTTGCGAAGTCTAATAATTTTCGTGCGATTTTTTTTAGATTTCGTTCTTTAAACTACACCTACGCAAAAGTTCTTCTCAGAGCTAATCAACAGTTCTTCTCAGAGCTAAACAACAGTTCTTTTCAGAGCTTTGAAAATGCCTAAAATGCCTAATCCCTAAAATGCCTATTAATTACATCATCTATACTAATATTATAAAGAGGAAAGATTTGTACCTATTTTTGTATGTTTGTAATGAATAGGCTCAAAAAGTCCTGGGCCGATTTAAAAAATTCTTTCACCATTCGAAAGCTACATTATCCACGAGTAACATAGGCTAAATTTTATTTTGGAAAAAAATAGGGTTCCGTAAGATATTTGGGTTTTTCTGACACAAGGTGTAAAAAATCAACCAGAAAAGTTACTTATTTTGCGTACGCTGCCTAAACTATAAAAGATAGAACCATAAAATGTTCTAATTAATTATAGATCTTATAAATATCTACAAAAAAGTCCGCGACACACTATACCTATCTATGTCGAGTGAGGCACAACGACCATTTTTTTATTTAGAAATCTTGAATTTTTTTTGGACTACATTTAAACGCGTTTATTTTACTCATGCTATTAATCCTTATCAAAATAAATTATTTCATCACTAAGTACAGTTTATGTAGATAATATTTGGTATTTAAATGATTAAAATTGGACGTTAGGTTTTGAAGTTATGGCGAAATTAAAATATTACGATTTCTGCTGCACGGCCCGTTGCGAAGTCTAATAATTTTCGTGCGATTTTTTTTAGATTTCGTTCTTAAAACTACACCTACGCAAAAGTTCTTCTCAGAGCTAATCAACAGTTCTTCTCAGAGCTAAACAACAGTTCTTTTCAGAGCTTTGAAAATGCCTAAAATGCCTAATCCCTAAAATGCCTATTAATTACATCATTAATTATATTTTCATCATTAACAACTTTAACATCCACAGAAAGACAATCTGTGCAGCCTGCGGATAATGACTGCGTTGTCGATGTTTATGTCGGTGTCTGTGAATTGATCTGGGAATCATTTTGCTGACCGTGTCTTTCCTGGGTAGGCTTTTTGCAGCGGTAAGCGACATCCGCACGGAGCCGCAGGCGACCGCTATCACTACATCACTACATATTATAAACAAAGTCCCCTGCCGCGTCTGTCTGTCTGTTCGCGATAAACTCAAAAACTACTACATCGATTTTCATGCGGATGTTACCAATCGATAGAACGATTCTTCCGGAAGGTTTACGTATATGATTTGTTTAGTTTATATGTACATTTGACTAATATATATTGATATTTGTCAGAGGTGTCGGAAAAAATTAAGCCATTTGGGAGCTTTCAATGAAAACGCTGCCTAAACCCTATGAGATATAACAAAACAATGTATGGTGGCAAATATTCTTCTCTTTTAGATCTACAAAAAAGTCTGCGATAGCATATGTCTATCTTTCAAGGTTAACTTGCTATATCCATTATTCTTAGAAAAATGATAATTTCTAATGCGGTAATTGTAAAGCTAATCAGACGAATTCAGTATTTATCCTTATCATTTTAAATGAGTTAATATTCTTAAGCATTTCATGCAGATTATTTTACCCCTACACAATATACTTTTAATGAATAACTTAGAAGTTATCGCAAAATAACAGCGCGTGTTTTAGGTAGGCCTAATGCGATTATGCGCGCTCGATCCTTAAGAATTATAGGGCAAATTTTTTGTTTTGTGTTCGTTGTAACTATGATGGATAGATACTTGAATACCTATTTATTTAGTGTTTGTTGTATTGTTAGTCCTGAAGAGTATAGGTATTTCATACGATAAACGTATACCCACCTACTTATTTCACTGAGTTTTAGTAGGTACCTATACTTATTAATTTGTTTCTGTTTGTTTTGACCAAATTTCGCCCGTTTGTTAGAGGTTTAAAGACATTATGTAGTATAATTATCAGTATTGTACCCGTGCGAAGCCGGGGCGGGTCGCTAGTTATCAATAAATAGGTCTAAAACAACTATTTAAACCAAATTATGCAGCAGGGCTTATTAGGTATAAAGTTTCTGATTATCTCAGTGACGAAAATGCTTGGGTAGAGTCGCTCAAATTTCACTGTAAACTACAAAGTATTGTGAAATATTATTATTTTTGGAAAAGAGGTATCTACTGAGGTTTTCACAGAGTTTTTTAGTAGCCGCTACGATAGGGGGAAAATATGAAGATTCCTAATAAATGTAACCATTTTACGGAATAGATTATTTTGAACTTCAAGCGGCCGTAGCTCAATGGCTAGGGCGTCGAACTTACGATCATGTGGTCGCCGGTTCGATCCCTACCCATTGCACTACCGACGTGAACCCACTCGTAACACAAGCATTTTAGCGTAGCACGAGGGGTTAACAAGAATTGTAGTAGACTGCTAAAACTGTTAGTAATCTTGTTTTTTTTTAAAGAACTATTAACTATACACTAATTGACAGAATACGAACATGTTTCACATTTATAACTATTATGGTAATTACAATAAAATAATTAAGTCAATCAACCCTTGTAGTAAACCCTTAATGGTTTATCGCTGGTTTCGGTAAATTCCTGATAAGTAGAACTCCATGAAGTAAAGAGAATAAATCGATACAAAGTTGCATGTATGTCACAACGACTGACTCGTAGACGAATGACAGACATGTTTTTCTAAATCTACCACTACCGAGAATTCCGTGAGAATTCTTGTTACTGCGAGTATTACACTAATTGTTACTCAAAGCCTTATCTGAAGCAAGCGTATTGTAGAAAACATTATTTAGGTAGGTACTTAGTTTTTTCGCAATTTTACTTCATCAGTATTCTGGAGCTTGTTTGAGAATGATTGTTACATTTTACCCGCTTACGAAGTTACATTCTAAACAGTCTACATGCACGAATCGTGCAGAATATTAAACTATGACATACCTACATAAATATACGAGTTTTTTTCTTATACTTAGTATATACCTACATAAATATACGAGTTTTTTCTTATACCTAGTATACATAATATACTAATATATAAAGCTGAAGAGTTTTTTTGGTCGCTAGAATGCGCTAATCTCAGGGTTAAAAAATCGTTTAGTGTTAGAAAGCCCATTTATCGAAGAAGGCTTCCATTTATGGGGAACGGGAGTTACGCGGCGCGGTTGAAACCGCGGGCGTAAAGCTAGTGTATATATATAAACGTCCCGACCTATTTCGGCCACGACGGCCAAAGTCTTAGGAGATTAGCCATCTGCGCAGTAGATATTCTAATGCACAAGTGTATGTGGCGCAATTTATATCCCTTTACTCTCAAAATGTGTATGTGTAAAGAGAGGTAAAATTTCAAGTTCAGGACAACTTAATGTACTCTTCTGGCTTCGGATTGGTATTTAAAATCTTCTCGAAAGAAAATATCTAGTATACAAAGTTTTACTCGACTTGGGAACCAAACCCTGGACCTCGGAAGTTATGGTAAAACTTATGAACACTACACGAACGAGGCGATTAACTAATCAGCTGTGAAAAGTATTAAATTAGTTTGGTGCGATTTTCGGCTCATTATACACCACCCCATGTCCTCCCATGGGTGTCTTGACCGACTAAGGGACATACAGCTGGTTGGTTATGCGCTGGATTAACATATAGGTTACAAAACATGACGCTCCGACCCACTGGAGCAGAGTAACGCGGGTAAAAGCAAGGGGCGCAGCAAGTATTAATATACGTCACGGAAACGTTATCCAATGGAAAATAATTGAATGCCCGAGAGATGTGAACATTTTCGGTTGCATTGCATTTTGTAATGTTAACAAAAATGCCATGACATATTCGAAAATGACCATAACGTGTTGCCGCATCTGGTCACGGATATTGAAAAATTAAAAAAGTTTAAAAACTTACGCACTACTATTTATTAGTCTAAACTATAAAAGTGTTTAATAATCATCATATAATCAAAATTCCAGTTTATTAAAAAAAAACCATTACAAAAAGCCATCTTCTGCAAACGTGAATTTTTGGAGGATTTGTCCAAAAATCTAATAGAATATTTAAAATGAGATTTGGTGCTTTAGAGGGTATTCACTTTACCCAATTGGCAAGCAGAACACAAAATGGAGTATTTCCATCTTACAGAACCGAAGAAGAGAGCCTCCTCGACCTCTTGATCTTAAGTTTGCAAAAAACCTTCCGATATCCATCTCCATTCACAAGGCAGATTAATGTATTTCTTTTTCTGTGGCAAAATCTTTGTCAACCAGTGTTACATTTCAAACCACAACATTATTTCTGTTGCGTTTCCCTTCGATATACTTAAACTTTCTCAGCAATAATAATGGCAGAAACGTTCATTGTCAAGTCACGTCCCGATTTACATAACATCGTTATGCTTCCTTTAACAAAGTTCAAGATATCTTGTTTAAGACCATGTTGTTATAAAGCTGCCTCAGTGTAATTGAAATGTCGTACTAAACATCGAAGTCTATTACACTATACAGGGTGTCCCAAAAGGTTAAGTAGCTGGGAAAGGGGGTGACAGGGGTGGACACAATGGTCACTAGAAAAATAAAAATAAAATCCGCTCTGGGTATTTAAAAAAAAATGGCATTTTTTTAAAAACTTAAAATTTTACACCTTGTTATTTTTGATGTTGATGTTGATGACCTTGTTGTTATTGAAGATTACATAACAGCATTTTTTTTAATACAGCCATATTTGTAGGTACAGTTAGCACAAGGTGTAAAATTTTTAGTCTTTTAAAAAATGCCATTTATTTTTTTAAACACCCAGAGGGAATTTTTTATATTTTTCTGGTGACCCTTGTGACCATCCTTATCACCCCCCTTCCCAGCTACGTAATCTTTTGGGACACCCTGTATATATTTATTGCCGAATATAGGAAGGAGTTAATAAGTAATTAGGCGAATATACTGTAATAGCAATAAATGTTACGTACAATAGTAAAAAAATTGTTGGGATATATGCAATCACAAAATAATATAATACATATTTTATAAATATAAACAAAAGTTGCTAATTTTAAAATAAAACTAACTTATAAAATACTACTATTCTCAATCTATTCTACTTAGCAAGGTTCCTGGATTAGTTATTTTATATCGAATTACTTTATTCTGATCGTTCGTAATTATGATGTACGGAACTTTGAAATTGACATTTTCCATTTAAATATACTATATATTTATATTTATAAACAATTTTCATTTTAAAGATTACTAGCAGAATTGAAATGTTTTGCAGTCTACTAGTATTCTTGTTAACCCCTCGTGCTAAGTTAAAATTTTTGAGTTACGAGTAGGTTCACGTCGGTAGTGCAATGGGTGGGGATCGAACCGACGCGGCGGCTACAAGATCACAAGTCATAACGCCCCTAGCTATTGGTCTACGGCCGCTTGATTACTAGCTAAGATTCTATGTAGTCGTGTGGTATCCGGCTTCGAATACACCACTCACGTCTTCCCGTAGGTGCCGTAAAAGGCGATTGATGGACATACCGCTAATGAATGGACAGCAGCATCTATCAGCTCAAGGTTCCTTACCATCTTACTGCGATCACCAATTCGCCTGCTAAGCGTGGTAATTATGGCAATATCCCTCAAGGACCCTGGCTTGCCAAGGTTTGTAAAGAGGAGGTCTATGTTCAGCGGAGGACGTACACGGGCTGTTGTTGATTGATGAAGTTATAGCTACGAGGCATTTATTACTCCAACGAAACTTAGCAACGTGCATCACATTCTGTGGGACTTGGACCTCGGCTCTGGGATTAGAAGGAACCCTACTTGCTAATTTAAATGTCGCTCTACACTAGATGTCGCGGGACTCTCTGCCATCGGAGCATTGAAAGTTTACAAGTTTGCTAGGTTTGTATTACTTGACTTTGAACATTCTTACACTGAAAGTTTGCTATAACGAATCAATCGATTGAAAAAACCATATTTCGCGCTTCTTTAGTTTATTATCGGATTTCTAGGTCGGAAAATAATGTAAGATTATTATTTTCTTAAAAATATGCTTTAGCCATGGATTTATAAGTGAGGTTCTTAATATTTTTATTATAGATTTAAGACATATTTATTGACTAAACCAGTCAAAAAAAAACTAGATAAAGACACTGACTCGCCTCTGAAATAAACTTAATACTAGTTCGGGAACCATTGAATTTAACTTGTGTAAACCTCACATGTGAATAAATAAATATAAGTATGGGATACTGTTTACATATTATGACCAAAAGGTGTGATGTGTTTATATATTACTAGCTGCGCGCCTCGGCTTTACCCACGTCACTCTGCTCCAGTGGGTCGGAGCGTGATATTTTGTAGCCTATATGTTAATCCCGCTTATAAAGTATCCGGGTGCAAACTTTCAGCCAAATCCATTCAGTTGTTTTTGCGTGAAAGAGTAACAAACATCCATCCATCCATACTTACAAAATTTCGCGTTTATAATATTAGTAGGATGTTATTTTAAAGCATGGTTTTGTTTCTTAATGTGATATGATTACCAGACATGAGTAATTATAAGCTTATTACTCCACACAACATTTTGCTACTAATTTACTAATCATTTCGTTGTTGTTGATAAAATCATCATACGTCAAACTTTTTTCAAAGTTATACTGTCATTGAGTATTTATTAAGGAAGGAATCACAAGGAATTAAGTAGATAAAGTATTTAAAATCATTATTTAATCTAAATTTAATTGCTTTATTTCTTTTTTAGCTGGTATTAATCATATAGATCTATCATTAAATGTCAAAATGCTAAAGTGTTTCAACATGCACGCTATTATAATACTACCAAATACGCTAATAAACTGATGAGGGAAGAATACTACTGCAATAAACGCGAAAGTTTGTATGGATGGATTTATGAATGAATGGATGAATGTGTGTATGGATGTATCTTTTACGTAATAACTTCAAAACAGATTTGGCTGAAACTGAAATTTCACGGGGATAGTTTACAAGCTGGATTAAGGTGTACGCTATAAAACATCACGCTATGGCCCAAACCTAGAGCAAAAAAAAAATATTATTCGATTAAAAAAAAACCTTATGTATTCATGCCCTTGTTTATGGTTAGTGTGAACAATAAGTCGTATTTGAGTGTTTTAACTTTTATCAAAAGTACAAAATTTACAAATTGTTCAATGGTTTTACATATAAAACTATGTAGGTATTTAAATTGTTGATAACCACGTACTCCATGTACTAGAAATACCTTGTTAAAATATTCTAGTACTGAACTTACGACCTTTACCATGTCATACCAACCCACTAAGCTTTATTAATTGACGTTATATAACTATAAATTTTATGCATCAAGACGATTATCATAACTACAAGGTTATATATGAGGTGCTTTCAAATATAATATATATATATATATACATATAAAATAATATAAACTAATATACAGATAGACAACAGATTTTTTATTGTGTTTTGCTATAAGTATAGTAAAGTAGTATTAGGCTATTAGTACCCTAAACGACCTTATATACATTCGTATAAATTTAGACGAAATTTGTTGTCTTCCCATTAGAAACATATCTACACTTCAATATTATTTATTTAGTTATAGCTAATACAACAAATGGCTACGTATCCCTAATTCACCGTTCTATCTATACTATCTCTATCTATACTAATATTAAAAAGACGCAAGATTTAATTGTTTGTGTTTGAATGAATTGAATAGGCTCTTTAACTACTGGACTGATTTGAAAAATTCTTTCACCGTCAAAAAGCTACACTATCCCCGGATGACATAGGCTATATTTAATTATGAAGTTCCCACGGGAACGGGAGTTACGCGGGTGAAGCCGAGCGCGGGAAGCTTGTTATAAGATAATTTCACTGGCTGGCGGCTAGCAACGATTTCCAACAATAGTCTTAACGATTATGTGTCATAAACCTTATGTGGGTAGTTTTAATACTGATTTGTGTCTAGTTCAGTAATAATACTCGAGTAACTAGACAGAAACGAGAGGTAGGGAATCATACGTAACCGTGAATAACTCAAATATATTAAATTAAATATATATAATTACCTAGCTGCCCCGCGCGATTTCTCCCGTGAGAATTTCGTCTTAAAATACAGCCTATGACACTCACACATGATGTGGCTATCTGTCAATTTTTGACAGTTATTTGAGAGAGCTGACAGTTATATTTCATTATGAAAATAATATTGCAGTCAAATTTGATTAGAATTTCCTATATAAAAACCAGAACCAACATATTAACGTGCTTTCCGAGTTCCGAGGCACGGAAGGTAGTCCCTTAGGCAACCAGATCCGAAAAGACACCTTAGACACCCAATCTGGACAAGAAAACGTTTGTGTAGATTTCTACACAATGTAAACGTTTTCTTGTCCAGATTGGGTACCGAACCCACAACCTTCGAGATTTAAATCGAGCCAAATACCGCTACGCCACGGAGGGTGTGGATACAAGTAGTAAATTCTGCGTAAATCGTGAATTATTTGACGCATTTTAAAGTATATTAACTCGCTCTAAGCGAACACCTATAACTTAAACTAAGCCACTACTTACACCGACTTTCCTTTTCGTTATAGTAAGCAACTTCACAAGAATGATTTCTACAAAATTGCTTACATAGTTGAAACAAAAGCGTGAACAGAGATATGTCAATGAACTTGTAATATAAAAAATATGTGCTTTCCAAAAAATTGTAATCATAATTTATTAACAAAAGAAATATGAAAGCCTACTCGCTTTTTAAATTATGTATTATTTTAATCGTATTGTTTACGAATACGTTAAGATATATGTTATGGCTACTTACTCTGGTAAACTAAATAAGGAACGTGCTTCTAAAGTGTAAGAAATCCCTTTAACAGAAGATAGTGTAATGCAGGTCTAGTGTTTACATTAGAGAAGAAGTTTGAGTGTAATTATATTTACCTATGTAACAAAATAAATGAAATTAAAATATATGTTTCTTTGGAATCAAGTCATTGCCGGGTACTGGTGCTAGTCGAAGACACCGGTATTACGCACACTTGTAGCGTATTTTAATTTGGAAGAATTAAATTAATAATTTCACGACAATTACTACAGTAACGTAATCAATGCACATGGTACTATTTAATTAACAGTTCATGTAATAGCATATATTTAATTATAATATCCTACTCTAATGTGGTATATTGTCGGCTACAATCAGACAAACGGTGAGGTCATGGATGCCAACTATAGAAAGGTTACCGCTATCTAAAAGTTAGAGTTTAAAGGGACAATGTAATGAAGTAGGAATCCTTTCGACCAATCTCAACCTCAGCAGCCAATTCCTCCATGCCTGGTATGGAGGGTTTTGGTACTTTATCAGCCATAAAATCGAGCAAAACTGCAGCCTAAAAACATTTATTGAGGCTGCGGTTCTGCATTTAAAAACTACAAACTAAGCAACTTGCGCAAGGGAGCGTCCCCTGTGGGACTTGGTCTTCGGCTCAGGACAGTCATTGGACAGGACAGGTATTTTTGTGCAACTGTCGCGGTCGCTCTACGATTTGGATCCCCGCGTCGGCCTTAATCTTTGTGTAAATTCTATGATTTTTTTCTGGGTCTAGTTGGTTGAGGGACTACTATCAGTGCCAGAAAGCACGTTAAAACGATGGTCCCGATTGTTGACATCATCTATAAAGAGCGTATATTAGGGATCGCGCAGCAGCGTTTCCTTGTGTGTTACAACATAATACTGCAAACACTCCCTCAGGAGGAAGTCCATGCTCAGCAGTGGACGTTATACAGGCTGTTGATGATGATAAACAACACTTTAAGGAGTTAACCATCTACGCAGGACATATTATAGTGTGTGCGCAAACACAGTTGCTATCTCTATTGAGTAAAGCTTTATGCCATAAACGGTGAGAGATTATGTGCCCGGTGAAGTAGCAAAAGCCTCGTGGCTAACAACATATAATAATAATAAAAAACATAATAAAAACTTTATTGATACAAGTCCTTACAATTTGCTTAGAATCTAGGTATCGTTCATTATGCATTAAAGGTGTACAAGAAATGTAACCCTGCCTCCCAAACTAGGAACACATGTGACTTAGAAAACAGTGGTCTGCTGCGGCTTGGACACTATATAGGTAACCCTTATTACAATTAAGAGTGGTATTTCTGTAGTTAATATTTAACAATGAGAACATTATATCAATAACGAAAAGCAAAGAAAATATAATCAATTAAAATAAAATGAAATGAGGTAAAATGTCTGGTTATGCGTGTGTATGTGAATGTCTGTGCGTGTGTGTGTGTGTGTGTGTCTTGTTGTGTGAGAGACATATGTCCGTCCAAATAAAAAAAAAGGTGAAAGATTCAGAATCGTCAAATTAATGTATTCTGTAAAGTGGAAAATCGTCAAATTAATGATGCACGGGTGAAACATCATTTACATCCTGATTTCGAAAGTAGAACCCATAATTACCTTGAGAGATAGAAAAACTATTTTTTTCCCGACAGCTCCGACGGATTCTAACCTGAGCTAGTGAACATAATCTAACATTTTGTATCCGCTAGACCAATGTCAATCAAATGAATGGTAATAGTAGTGGTAGGAAAACAATGAATCAAGTCATGACTGAACTTTCGAACGGTCAATGTTAAAATAAGGCTAGATGCCTGCTCGCCTTTATGCCCAGTAAACAAAAGCCTCGAGGCTGACTACTTAAATTTCAGTCTGAAAAATAAGGTTTATATTCAAAGCTGTGTGTTTTTCTTGTGTAGTGAGTATATCTTGTTTACTCAGTAGTTGTTTTTACTTTCATCACGGGAATTAAGAAATGTACCAAAATTAGCACTGACATTGGCATATTAACGTTAGTATCTGCACCTACTAATTAAAGCAACAAGCTAATATCAGGAACAACGGGTCCGATTAAAAAAAATACGTCATTATTAGATAGCGGGGAAGGCTATAAGGTAGAAGGTAAATAAAAAATAATCGTGCGGGCTGCTCGCATCTCTCTCTCTCATCTCTAAAAGCTAATCTTCTTATCTAAATGTCTACGAGCAAAATAATCTCCGAATAAGTACTATGAAATTGATACAGCAATCTCCTTACCATTACATAAACCATTATTCATACCACGTGGGATGCTTACGTAAACCAAATTACACCTATCACAATACTAAAATGAAATCCTTTAACCCACGTACACTCAAACTAAATCTAACTAAATACTAAATTAGTTCAATCCGGGACTTTAACTAAAATTAGTGTTAAATTAGTTCAACTAGGGGTCATGGTCAGCAGTACAATGATAGGAATTCTGGTCGAGATTTAAAATGGCCTTGACACCAGATGCCAGTAAGTACGCAATCTAAATAGCTGTCGCATATCGAGTGGCTGCATTCTTATTGTCTTGGTGTAAAGGGTATGTTTAAAATTTTAACTTGAATACGATCGTTGGATGTATCTGGATTGGAAAATTAAATTGAATTGTGGATAATAATTGAGGGATAGTAAAGGACTATATGTATAAGGGCAACCTCCGTAGCGTAGCGGTATTTGGCTCATTTTAAATCTCGGAAATCGTGGGTTCGATCCCCACGTCGGACAAGAAATCTTTCTGTAAATTCTAAGATTCCTTTCCGGGTCTGGATGGTTGAGGGACTACCCTCCTGCCTCGGAAAGCACGTTAACATCATCTATAACAATCGTATACCAGGAAACGGCAGCGATTCCCTGTGTGTCTACATAATACTGCGGTTACCAACCCGCCTTCCAAGCGAGGTGACAATGGCAAAACCCTCCCTCGGGAGGAGGCCCATGTTCAGCAGTGGCATGATAGCTATATCATCATCATCATCATCTTCATCAGCCCATATAACGTTATACGGGCTGATGATGATGATGATGATATAGCTACGTACTGGTTTTCTTCAACGTCGATGACACTGTTAATAAATGAGTAAAAAGTTTTGCTCCAAAAACGTTATAGCATTTGAAACGTGCTTTAAAAAGCTGACCACAATCATGATGGAATAAAATTATGTTAGTATTTACACTGTTACGTAAAAAATCTTTTTAAATAGGTAATGATAATTTGAAAATTATATGCTAGGTATCTTATTATTTATACTATAGTAAGGAACAGGCAAGCACTTACAAAACGTCAAAGATATTATCGACATCCGCAATTAGCACAATAATTATTAAGAATTCAAAACTAAGTATATTATGAAAAAAAAGCGGCCAAGGGCGAGTCGGACTCGCCCATAAAGGGTTCCGTAGCAGCAAGTAGTTCTTGTAGTTCGTTGTAACTTTGAGCGATGTTTTAATAATAGTTGATTGAATGAAAGGTAAATTGCGGTTTACGATTTATGACGTATTAAAAAAACTACTTACTAGATCTCGTTTAAACCAATTTTCGGTGGAAGTTGGCATGGTAATGTACATCATATACTTTTTTTTGTTTTATCATTCTCTGAATTGAGAACTTACAGGGAACACACTCACACACACACATTTTACCACTTTGGAAGAGTCTCTCGCGCAAACTATTCAGTTTAAAAAAATGATATTAGAAACCTCTACATCATTTTTGAAGACCCATTCAAAGATCTTCATAAATGGTTTAATAAAAAAAAACGAGTTTCAGTTCTAAATATAGGCAACCCCCAAACTTCATTGTAATTTTTTTCTATTTTTGTGTGAAAATCTTAATTCGCAGAATACATCTACTTACCAAGTTTTAACAGTATAGTTCTTATAGTTACGGAAAAAAGTAGCTGTGCCATACGGAAGGACAGACGGACTGACATGACGAATCCATAAAGGGTCCGTTTTTTGCCAATTGGCTACGGAACCCTAAAAATGTCTATAAAATTCATATTTTAGAAACATAAATATTCAACGAAGAAACGAGTGGAACTAAAAGGAATAATCTATACTAATATCTATATAATCTATTAAAAAAAAAAAACAAAAAAAAACAAAAAAAAAAACACAAAACACAATATTATAAAGCTGCAGAGTTTGTTTGTTTGAACGCGTTAATCTCAGGAACTATTCGTCCGATTTCAAAAAAATCTTATGTGTTGCTTAGTCCATTTATCGAAGAAGGTTATAGGCTATATTTTATTACGTAGTTACCACGGGCACGTGAGCTACGCGGATGAAACCGCGCGCGGATAGCTAGTAATCAAATAAAAGTGTCAACAAAATATCTACCTAATAGTAGGGGAGCCCACGTGGCTAAATGGGGATTTACTCGAGCGTCGTAGAGACCTATTGGGATGCAAAGCTTAGATGATAAGAAGAAAAAAATGTTATATGATATATACCTTTACATCGGTGGGGGAAGCGGCTATAGATTTTTAAATATGTAAAAAAAAACTGTTGCATGGACATCCTCGAGCGCGTCAGATATTGATAGCATCAATGCCCTACGTATTTTTAATAATGTACGTATGTTAATCTGATCGTTTGCATGATGCGGGGGGTTGTATTTAAGGGTTGAAAATGAAAAAAAAAAATTTAATCAAGCGCGTCAGATTTTCTAAGGGAGTGTTAAGTGCACCAAAAAAAAGCTCTCATTCACTAATCTGACGATTTCGATGGGACGCAAACTCGCGGCCATTTTCATAATGTGCAAAAAAAAATCGCCATTTTGAAATACTCAAGCGCGTCAGATTAAGATATATGTACTATGGTTCATCTTTATGTTCTAAACGTATTGTCTCATAATCTGACGATTATCTAGAGGGATTCGCCTAATCTGACAAAAAAAATATAGAAAAACGGTTCACCTTAAAGGCCATCCCTGCAACTTCCCGCTAATTCCATTCCTGGGCGCTTAAAATTGTACTTATGACATTTTTGAGCTCAAAATATAATTTATGTGATATTTTGAGCTCGCTGAGTTCAAAGAAATAATATTTCTATCTAATCATTTAATGATGATTCCATCGACAATTCGAGGTTATCATATGTTCCTCGAGACTTTCGGATAACCGGCTTGCTCCGACGATATTCCAAAATATTTACACATTTTTTAAATGTTTCTACCGTAAATTTAATTGTTTTTTGTAAGGTACTTTCACCACAAAATACACATTTCAAATTAATGTCACTCATATTAAATATTTATAAACTTTAATTCACACAAATAATATTAAAATAGCAAAAAAAGCCAAAACGTTGGAAACACGTTGTAAACAGTATGCCACGAACGAGTCTTTATGATCAGCTGTGATGGCGTCATGGCAACAGAAACCAGAGTGGGGACGGAGTGAGAGAGTAATAGATAGAGAAAGAGTGAGAGAGGAATAGAAACGCGGAGAAGGAAATGTAGGCATCACGCAGCTGCACGCATTTAACTTTATCGACGAATTTTTGTTATTTCGGCTTGCGGAAATCGTCAGATTATATATTTTTCATTATTCTTGAATTATTTCATTCAAAATAAAAAAAAATTTAGCTACGCTCGAGAATGTCGAGATGACGTTTTTTTTACAACTTTGTTGCCCTCCCCTTTTTTTACGTCACTCTCAAATTGTCAGATAAGTGGAATATACACTTTTTAGGATGTAATTAACTCACCCTACCATAATCTGACGCGCTCGAGAATTTCTGATGGTCAAATTTTTTTTACTAATCTTATCCTGTATCCTTCACGGGCGGCCTTATATATGGGCCTCATGTTTTGTGGAGGTACTTAACCGGGTACAAGGTATCCCCCTGTATATTAATCTGCCGCGCTTTAGTAAATCCCGAAATCCCCGCTTGGGCTCCCCTACTATAATACCGTTTCCGATAAGTTGCATTTGACCGTAGCCAACAGAAATTGATTAGTTACATTACCCAACTTTCTTGCACCTTGAGAACCGAATATTTGACAAAGTGAAATAAGTTCCTACCTCATTATGAAGATTTTCTCAAGCTGCTTTGTCGACTATTATAGCAACAATATTACAAGTGCCAGGTCTATTTAGTTTCTTACAAATTACTTCTCATTTTGTGGGAAACTTAAATTATTATTATTGACACCTTGTAAACCTGTAAGGTGATAATGATAATTACACCAAAGAGGTGTTTAATTTATTAGGCTGACCCCACATTAGGCCAGCGCGTCGAGTGTGTGTCATTTCACAACGGCAGAAATAACGGTTGACTTGGTCGCGAGTTGTGCACTCGCGGTCTTTATGTCGTTCGTACGCTTGAGGATTACGCACGCCCAATCGTAGCCATCAGATTATTACTAGAAGATTGTAACGCACAAAAGTTTTAAGCTATTTGTTTCTACACATGCCATTAAGCCTCTGCTCAGGGCAGTCAAAAATGCTATCTATAAATTTGTCGAAATCCGAACGATCAAATCACTCGTTTCAAAGAAAAATCAACCAATAAATGCCCGTAATCACGCGACACATTCATTTTCTGCTAGCGATTGCTCGTGCGTTTTGTCTAAGCTCTCAGGATCGTTAAGCGTAATTCATTTGTTCGTAGCGTCGCTATCGCGATGCACTCGACCAGTGCGGCTTTAAAATGAGAACTATCCATAGTATAAACAATATTGCTGTTGTAATCATAAACCACGTAGAATCACGGAATACATCACCGTAGGCAGTATGATTACCTCGCTAGGTACTGGTTGTACACCAACTTGATTTGTAAATAGAATGTGTTTTAGATTACTTTAGATACGTGTTGTAAATAGAGATACATTTGGATGATCGGGAGGATTTCACCGTAGCCTAATTGGTTAAGGCATTAGGGGCTATACCTATAATGCGGTTTCGAGTCCGGCCGGTGGTCTAAATTTATTAATCTGAATTTTGAAATTTACTTTAGATAAGTTGTAAGTATAAGTGTTAGTACGTTTCAAAATTGAGATGAATGAAATTAGACTACCGGCTAGACTCGAAACTGCATCTTAGGTTAAGCCCCTAATGCCTTAACCAACTAGGCTACGGAAAATTTTACCATATAGTTGTCAACTTGTCCGTAAAGTATTCAAAAACATTTGAAAATAAATCTTAGTAGTTGTTTGTTATTATAATAAGTTTAATTTTTAAGATAATATCTGGAAACTAGGGGAATTATTACCTGTGTTGCGGGGGACTTTACAAACACTAAATTCATGGACACAAAGCACATCCAGACTCAGAACTGAATCTGTGGTTTAGAAATATAATAGTCACTGATGGGAAACGAACCCAGGACACCAGGTCTCAGAAGCAACTATCTTAACCACTGAGTCGCCGGTGCAGTCCACCTTTTTAGGTAGTTTGTTGGTTATACATAGGGTTGCCACCTACTTTTGATGATTTTTTTTTTCAAAAAATTAGAAAAAATATACTACTATTGGGAAATTCAAGAAAAAAATAGTAGCGACAAATTCATTTTTTGTAGTCTGGTCAACAAAGTCTGAAATAATATTTGTAGGCGAGTCGACGACGCCTCTACATATTCTCCCTTTACGCTTTTGGTAAAGGAAACTAAGTTCGTTTACTCAAAGTCGCGCGCAAACTGAATAAACGATGAAAATATAGTATTATTCGTACTATATTATTTTTCTATAATATACAAGGTGTAACGGAAAGGGTATATACATAAAAAGAGCAAGGCTTTTTTGGATGATAACAAACGATATGGCAAGGGTTATTTAATCCTATCTCTACAAGTCCGGAAGTAATGATTTTTTTAAATTCATAGATACCAGAAACCAAACTTTTCAAATTGAAATATTTGCAATTACATTATATATATATATATTTGCAAGTAAAAATAAACCTCTTACTCCTGGTATTTCTGAATAAAGGATTCCGCCTTTTTTTTTTTCTTTGCAAAATAATACTGACTTTTATTTTGCGTTGGAACCCTTGCCATATCGTTTGTTATGATCCAAAAAAGCCTTGCTCTTTCTATGTATATACCCTTTCCGTTACACCTTGTATAGTACAATGGACTGAAATATAGTACGATACTATATAATATAGTACGGGTGGCAACCCTTGTTGTACACTGTAGTACCCTATGTTTACCTTTTTTCTTCTACTACTGGTTACTTTTTTTCAACCCGTTTACGTCCACTGCTGAATATGGGCCTCTAATTTAACAGACCTTGGCAAGACAGTGTCGTTGCCGTAATGCCGTAATCACTTGGCTAGATTGGTGATCGCAGTAAGATGGGAGTATATTTGAGCTGATGGATGCTGCTGCCCAGTGCCCATCCATCAGTTGTATGTCCCTTAGTCGCCTCGTACGACACCCATATGAACATATGGGGTAAGTAGTTTATTCTTAGTCGAAAACCACACGGCAGTAACTGGTTAACTGGAAGAACATTTCTTCTTCTTTTCTCTGCACCACCCTAAGGTTGACTGGTAGAAAATGCCTTTAGCATTAAGTCCGCCTCTGTACGCTTAGTTTTAACGTACATGAAGTTTAAATAAATAAATAGATAAATAACATTCACGAACTAACCACTCAAACTCGGATCAACTATCCATGAGTCACACAAATATGTCTGTGTCCCGGGTGGCAATCGAACCCAAGACACCAGTTTTCAAAAGCAACTACCGTATCTACTGAGTCTAGTACCTACAATAAAATTTAATATCTAATATAATGACATAGTAAAAAACATAAAAAAGTAATAAGTATCAATAAAACTTTCGTAGATATCTTACGTAAGTGAATTGCAATTGTGATTTTATGAACGTAGTAATAAAATACAATCATTCAATTCTATAAAGTTTTACGTTAAATTAAATTAAATAATCATTTACTTAGTTAAGTTATTAATCATTAAAGAGGTTATACATATTTTTAAGGTTCTGTACCTACCTAAAGACTACAAACGTACCCTATTACTAAGACCCCGCCGTCCATCTATCCATCACCAGGCTGTTTCTCATGAACCGCGATAGCAAGACAGTTGAAATTCACAGATGATATACTGCTGTTGCCGATATAACAACAAATACTAAAAAACTAATAATATAAATATTGAAGGCGGGCTTCCATACAACAAACGTGATTGTTTGCCTTTTTTTTCTCGATATTACTGCGACAGGTTGACGCTTGAAATATACAAAGAATATTTAATAGTATATTCACTTTAATAATGTTGCACAGAATGGTACGGACTCCTTCGTGCGCGAGTCCAACTTGCACTTATAGCCGGTTTTATTTTTTAATAATATGCCTTACCTTTAACATATCTATATTAATATTATAAAGATCATTACTGGTAGATGATACTAGCATCCCCCTTAGAGACGGGTTACAAAGAGATTAATAAATTTCGATGACCGGACGTGGTTCCACCGTAGCCTAATTAGTTAAGGCATTGGGGGCTTTACCCAAGTTGCAGGTTCGAATCACGCCGGTGGTCGAATTTTAAATTGGCAAAGATTTGGTTGTTTGTATTGAATAGGCTCCGACACAACTAGACCGCTTTGAAAAAATCTTTTACAGTGGGGCAGCTACACTATCCCCGGATGACATACGTTATAAATATTTAATTATGACCGTCCGACGCGACGGGAACGGGAGCCAGTACACAATAAAGCATAGTCCTCTTTTATCTATTCTAATAGATGTAATCTCATGAAACGGACACGCAGTAAGGCAAAGTTGAAGGACTCAACCACTTACGTTCGTAAATTGTGTAGCTGCGTGACCATTTCTAGTACAACATTTATATCTTTGTCTTTAGTTGACGCTACAAGTAGGTAGGTAGGTATTTTTTGCCTATTCCAAACTTCAACGCGTCTTTCAAAAATGAAACTAACATTTTGCAAAAGAGAAGAAATTGCTTTATGCGATAAGACCGCCCATTGTACTGAGTCTATTATATTTTCTTTGTCCTGTTTACTTATGTGTGTACAATAAAGAGTATTCTATTCTATTCTATTCTATTTTGTAATTTTTGTATTAAAACATGAAATGTATGTCCCGGCGACATCCATCAAAATTTATTGAAAAGGAAATTGAAAATTATTTTACCAATGTTTATTAAAAACAAACCACATTATTTGTGACTATCATAGGCTATGTTTTTAGACTAGGTTCTTACTAAACCGTGATCTATGCGGATAAAACCACGCATGACACCTAGTTGGTTATATTTTACTTTGGATGAAAAGTGAAGGGTATGGAACTTCACAGCAATATATACCAACAAAAGTACAAAAGCCATCATTAAGGCTGACCCCACATTAGGCGTGCGTGATCCTCGGGCGTGTGAGTAGCGCGGGCGCCACGAGCGCGCTGCGTGAGCGTCGCGTTTTGCTACCCTGCGGCGGCGTGTGTTGAGAGTGCACGCGGCGCTCGAGTCGCGTGACTAACGTGAGCTTAACACGGCACTGTCCAAATTGTGACTAACTTGACTAAAGGGGGTTAAACTCCAAGGCTAGCGCCGCGTGCGCGCCGCGCGCTCGCTGATCACACGTCACACGGTAGCAACACGCGACGCTTACGCAGCGCGCTCGCGTCGCACACGCGGCGCCCGCGTCGCTCACACGCCCAAGGAACGCGCGCGCCTAATGTGGGGGAGGCCTTAGATTAAACATATTCTTTGCTTAACAATTCTGGTTTTACTGAAAAGGCATAGAAAGAACCAGCAAAGAAATTTATTGAAATGTGCGCTCCACCTCAAAACTTGTCTACCTGGCTTACCATAAGAAGAAACTGGCAAGTTGCAATATTGTAAAAGTTGAAGATATTTGGATATTAGTTGCTGTATAACGGAATAAGGCTGTGCAAATTGAAATGAAGTTACTGAGAGAGGATGTCTTTACTAAAATAATGAAGACAAAAGATTCGTATAGTTGTTTGCCACGAATAAAATTTCAAACATTACTGGACCGACATTAAAAACCTTCCACTATTAAAAATTTATGATATCGAGAATAAAGGAATATTTAATGAAGAATTTGAAAACGATGAAACAGCAATCTGCCAAAAGTTACCTTACCTCAGTAAGGCAACTTTTGGCAGACATAGGCGTGGGCACGGCAATAGCATGGTTGTGGGCTTGGCAACAGCATGGGTGTGGACACCATCACATGAGATAGACCGCGCGGTAATTAATCGTCTGAACAGGAAACGTTTTGTCGAGTAGACGGAAATTAAGCCGGTATATAATAAAAAAATACTAAGGAAGCAATGATCAAAGCCTCGAGTAAGCTATCTTAAGGCTATAATGTTAGTTATTTCTGCAGGTAAGTAATGTTAATTTGGCGTCATAACTTTACTAAATGTAATTATGAGTTATGTGACAATTAAAGTCTTAAGTCTTAACATTGAAGTCTTGCTCACGGAAGTGTCATGAAACATTCTACCTATTGCTAAATTCTAATACAATAATAATGATGTTTACGTAACTCATTCACGCAAAACGTAAAATAAATATTTCCACATAAGTAAAACTGTGAGAAGAAGCTAGTATACAAATATATTCCAATTTGGGGAGTATTCCTCATTCAGCACCAATTTTTTGAGCACCAATGTAAAAGCACTAAAGTTATTTTGAAACAGGAATAGTTGTGGGGTTCAAACCATTGCTGCTCAAATAATTGTTGCCGAAAGAGGAATACCTACTCCCAATTTTACACTACTCATCTTTCACAAGCCACAAGATTAGAAGAAAGAGAATCGAAAAGACATTTAAAATTCCTAGATTAAAATAAAAGTTAACTCTGTAAGTTTAAAAAAAAACAGAATTCTAATGAAATAAATAATAATTAATTCTATTGAAATAATTACGCTTAAACAATGCAGTGAAAAACGCTTTAACTGCTTTTTAATGCAAATTTTAACTAACCTAGAACATTTCTTAGCTATATGGTTACATTTTATCCTCTTAGTTTTGTATTAAAAAGTTAGTGGCTATAAATCAGTCACGCTGTAAACCCTTCACTAACACAGGTAACGGTAAACACAAAATATACTAATTAAAATATAAAAAAAGAGTTATTAAACTAGAAGTTATATTTTGAGTACCAATTATTTTAAACTAGCTTCCCGCGCGCGGTCTCACCCGCGTAACTCCCGTTCCCGTGGGAAATTCATAATAAAATATAGCCTATGTTCTTTCTCAGGCTCTAGACTATATCTGTACCAAATTTCATTTAAATCGCTTCAGTAGTTAAGGCGTGATTGCGTAACAGACATATAGATAGACAGACAGACAGAGTTACTTTCACATTTATAATATTAGTAAGGATAACCTTTCGCTGAGTGATAGATAATTGTATGATCATTTATATATCTATTTATGGTATTATATATATCGGCGCAACCACATAAAATAAGCATAGCAACAACACTTCATTAATGATAAACACATAAATACAATTACTCGTCTCATCAAAATGAATAAATTGTGAATCAATGCATGATTTGATAGAAACACAAATATGTTCATAAAATACTAGACTAATAAATAAGTATTCAGGATCAAATTATGATTTGTAAATCGTTGAAATATTTGTAGAAATAATTATCTGTTCACATAGTTTGAAAATTATCAAACTAAATTGTTTACTGTTTGTGAGCCGCTCGTTTAGTATAAATACGGCCGGCGGACCGATTGCAATTCAGTCTCGCTCGAGCTGCCGGACTGTACGGAGCTCCTCAATTTACTGGAATAAAACTTGAAAACCATATTATGGAGTTTTGCTGTTACTATGGATCAACAACCCTCGATAGAGAACCATCCTGATGAATGTGACGTCAGCAATGATGACGTCACACCTTATTAAAAACAACGATGCTCGTCCTTCCTCGTCATCAGAAGTGGGACTCGAAGTGATCCTTGGAACTGCTTCATCACGACCTGTTGCGACTCAACCTTGGCTTCAAGCAATGGGGTCTACGCAACAGGGGCAACAGCCGATGATCAATGTACCTATGCCGAATACGTCCATGGGTGGGGTGCCACCTTAATTCTTCATGCACATGATGCAAATGAATCAGCAAATGTTCGAGCGTTTATGCAAGAGTTGTGGGAAGAGGGCGAACAAGAAAAGTCGCTCATGATCAAAAAAAAAAAAAATGCACCTCTCTAACATCCGAGGTCTGCACTCCGATCTCATACCGGTCCATCACCACCATGAGACCGAAAAACCACATCTGCTGTTCCTCATGGAGACGCAAATCAGATGTCCGGCTGACGCAGCATGCTTGCGCCGCCCGGGGTACACCCTGGAGCACAGTTTTAAGCCACGCGCTGGCGCCTGCGTGTGTGCTCGCGATGACATCTGCTGTCGGTGTCTCCGTAACATTGAGGATTCCAGTTTCTCGCTTGGAGCAGATACTCTATGCTGGTGTCTATCGGTCGCACACCGACAACATGGGGACAACCAGGTTGTTTCACTATCTTTCGGACTCGGCTGAACTGGCTCAGCTCAGGTGCCCATCGGCGCAGCTGGTTGTTCTGGGGGACTTCAATGCCCACCACCAGGAGTGGCTGTGCCCATGCCGGAGCACCGGCCATGCTGAGGGATTGGCGTGTGCATTCGCACTGACGCTTGGTCTCTCCCAACTGGTGACTGGACTGACACGGGTGCCCGACATTGATGACCATGCGGCCGGTTGCTTGGACCTTCTGCTGACAACTGATCCAGACCCATGTCAAGTCGCGGTTTCCTCGCCGTTGGGTGGCTCCGACCACTGTCTGGTGAAATCTGTGTCTGTCTGCTCGCCACCCGATCCCGATCTCAAGGGGACTAGGCGAGTATGGCGATACAAGTCAGCAGATTGGGATGGGATGCGGTATTTCTTCGCGTCTTAACCTTGGCTGCGCTTATGCTTCTCTTCAGACGACCCAACTTGCTGCGCGGAGGCTGTTTCTGGGGTGATATGCCAGACTATGGAATATTTCGTTCCATTTTCTGATGTCTCACTCCGAGACAAGGCCCGTTCATGGTTCGGCGCTGAGTGTGATAGTACTGAAGCACATAAGCACTCTGCTTGCCGAGCGTGGGCGGATGCTCGAGCCCGCAAAGCGCGAAATGTTCGGGGGCTGAAGAGAGCCTTCAATGGTGCTGCCAAGTCTTGCAAACGTGCGCTACGCAGGGCCCGCTTTGACCATATTGGACGCATTGGAGCCACACTAGCATCTTACCCGTCTGGGAGTAAAGCTTTTTGGTTTCTTGCCAAATCGGTCGAAGCCTATTTCTGTCGGTCCTCTTTTCCGCCACTGCAGGAGCCGAACGGTTCATTAGCTCACACCGCCAAGGAGAAAGCAGACTTATTTGCATCTCTATTTACTAAGAATTCACAACTAGATGCTGCTGGTAAAAGTCCACCCAGGTTACCTCATTGGACTTCTACATTCGGCAAAAAGTGGTACTTAAACATTCTTTGCACTCTGGATGTGAATAAGGCTGGTGGTCCTGACGACATTCCTCTCCAGGGTGGGGCGGTACTTCACATCTTTCTATCTATCTTCAGATATTAGCTGGATGCTCTGGATGCATTGGGGCGTCGAGCGAAGAGTCATAGGCAATGGCTCACTTGTGGAGGCAAGTCTTCGGAGCCTCGAGTGGCCTGCCTATCGGTTTTTTATCGGTTACATTTCAGGGAGTGTGCGGAGGTTCTACATAACCTGATGCCCCCTTCACCCTTCCATCACCGGACGACTGGGTGCGGCGAGCGGTTTCACCCTTTTGTTGTTGACATTCCTTCGATACGCACGAGGGGATTTGCTTCCTCTTTCGTGGTGCGGACGGCTGAGGAGTGGAGTTCTCCTGCCGGGGTCAGTTTTTCCGGAGCGCTATGTTCTGGAGGTAAGCCTAAATTTAAACTTCGTCGTGCATCACAACCTGGTGATCAGGTAACCGTATCGGCAGAAGATGAGCCACTACCATCACCTGAAATAGAAATAGAGCCCCGTACCAAGCACATCAAGTGACGGGTTGCCTCAGCAAAAACTACGAGATCAAAGTGAAGAAGATTCATTGCCACAATAAACTGTGAGTTGAACATATTTACAAAATATTACCTTGAATTTAACTCTTTTAGAACCTGTGTATAAACACCTTCAACCTAGTTCCATACTCCCAGTAGAGCCTCTGTGTACCACGGCGAACAGGACCGCCCAGAGCACAGCATCATTCCATCCCCTACGAGAATCTCCGAGAACCCTACGAGAACCTCCGAGAACCCTACGAGAACCTCCGAGAACCCTACGAGAACCCTACGAGAACCTCCGAGAACTCTACGAGAACCTCCGAGAACTCTTCGAGAACTTCCAACACCTTACACACCTTATTAGCATTGATATTCCTAGACTAACATAGAAATGCATGTTTTTGCATAACAACAACAAGTTGCTCACAGATACCCAACTCAGAGAAAGTTATTTCTAGTATTGCAGATTTCGCGAAGAACCCTACGAGAACCTCCGAGAACCCTACGAGAACCTCCGAGAACTCTACGAGAACCTCCGAGAACTCGTCGAGAACTTCCAACACCTTATTAGCATTGATATTCCTAGACTTACACAGAAATTACTATCTGTAATAATAAAAATAATACTCCCAAATATTTATTCAGTTCTGTCTTTAAATAAATTATTTAATCTGTTTTTTAATGAAAACGTAAATAAAATTCGTATAAAGACAACCGATTGGTAAATTGTGAATACCAACTAAATAATAAAAGTAACTGGACCAAAACTTCTTGGACATGCCTATCTGAGTATGTTTCGCCGGATCGTCTCGATGAGGCCGCGTTGAAACCGGCAGTAGAATAACTCCACTGAGTTTGTTTCGCCGGATCTTCTCAGTTTGTATTGGATCCGGTGGTAGCACTAAAGCGCGTTCGTTGAGATACTTATGGTCCGTCTAAATAATAACATACTCAAAGGACAGAACTTAGATTTAATCATAGATGCAAAATAATAAAATAAAATTGTACAATTACGCGACGAGAATCAACGAGGCTGGTGCAGAGCGCGCACCGCCTGTCAGAATGGCCGTATCGGCGCAACCACATAAAATAAGCATAGCAACAACACTTCATTAATGATAAACACATAAATACAATTACTCGTCTCATCAAAATGAATAAATTGTGAATCAATGCATGATTTGATAGAAACACAAATATGTTCATAAAATACTAGACTAATAAATAAGTATTCAGGATCAAATTATGATTTGTAAATCGTTGAAATATTTGTAGAAATAATTATCTGTTCACATAGTTTGAAAATTATCAAACTAAATTGTTTACTGTTTGTGAGCCGCTCGTTTAGTATAAATACGGCCGGCGGACCGATTGCAATTCAGTCTCGCTCGAGCTGCCGGACTGTACGGAGCTCCTCAATTTACTGGAATAAAACTTGAAAACCATATTATGGAGTTTTGCTGTTACTATGGATCAACAACCCTCGATAGAGAACCATCCTGATGAATGTGACGTCAGCAATGATGACGTCACACCTTATTAAAAACAACGATGCTCGTCCTTCCTCGTCATATATATATATATATATAATACCATAAATAGACCTGCCATAAGAGGGTCCATAACGATGCTGTAAAAGTTACATAAATTGTATAATGGAAAAATAACTGAGTTATTACATGATAAAACATGGATGGATCCTTATCTGGCTTACCTTAAAAAGAGGATGTAATTCCTCCGAAATTTTTAACCTGTGCACTGGAGGACGTCCTCGCCCTCCCGACCCTTAGTTTGCTAAGAACCATAAATCGTAAAGTAGACCGACAGTTGCACAAAACTCCCCTAAAAAAAACTATCCCTCAATCTCCTCGTCAGCGACCGCCCTGAGCCGAGGTTCAAGTCACACAGGGGACGCCCTTCTTGCGCAGGTTGCTTAGTTTGTAGAGTTTAAACCATTTATCTAGGCTGGAGCTCTGCTCGCTTTCATGCCCGGTAAAGTAGCATAAGCATCAGGGCAAAAAAAAATGTGAGTCCGAAAAAAAAAAAAATTGAGGATCTCTTCAAAACACTGAATTCAGTCCGTAGCATTAATATCAATGTTGCATCATCGATTTGGGAATGATATCATTATCGTAGCAGAGACACTGGAGCAATTGAGCGATATGCTGCTCTGCTTCAATGAGGTCTAAAAAAATGGCGATGTAAAATCAGCGAAAAAAAAAAAAAAACACCTCAATTTGTTGCTTTTTTGTTGCTAATTAGTTGCCAGAAAATTAATTTTGTTGCTTCAACCGATCGAAAAAAATCGGCAATAACGCTAACTTTTCAATAAGATAGCGTGGAAATCACTGGATGTGGGCTGATCGATCAAGCGAATAGTGGTCAATTTGTTGCTAATTTGTTGCTGAAAGATGGTAGGGAGAAATAAAAAAAAATAAAAAAAATAAGTTTTTTTTCAATTATGCCAAAATAAATAATGTCCACGCTAGCTTAACTAACGATTTTTCCGTAAAAAAACGATTGTAAAAATTTGTTGCTGCTCATACTGCAGCTTGTTTTAGCATAAAGAGTCAGCAACAAAATAAGAACCGGAAGTCAAGATTAGTTGGAGATCGGTATACAAAAAAAAACGACCACGCTAGCTTAACTAACGATTTTTCCGTAAAAAAACGATTGCAAAAATTTGTTGCTGCTCATACTGCAGCTTGTTTCAGCATAAAGAGTCAGCAACAAAATAAAAACCGGAAGTAAAGAGAAGTTGGAGACCGGTATACAAAAAAAACCGGCCACGCTACCTTAACTAACGATTTTTCCGTAAAAAATCGATTGCAAAAATTTGTTGCTGCTCATACTGCAGCTTGTTTTAGCATAAAGAGTCAGCAACAAAATAAAAACCGGAAGTCAAGAGAATTTGGAGATCGGTATTCAAAATAAAACGGCCACGCTAGCTTAAGTAACGATTTTTCCGTAAAAAAACGATTGTAAAAATTTGTTGCTGCTCATACTGCAGCTTGTTTTAGCATAAAGAGTCAGCAACAAAATAAAAACCGGTAGTCAAGAGAAGTTGGAGATCGGTATACAAAAAAAACCGGCCAAGTGCGAGTCGGACTCTCGCACGAAGGGTTCCGTACCTACTAGTTGCAAGTGATTACCTATTTTTTATATCAAGAATACAACAAGTAATATAGTATAAACGTTCTTGTAGTTCGTTGTAACTCTGATCGATGTTAATAATAGTTGATTGAATGAAAGGTAAATTGCGGTTTACGGTTTATGACGTATTAAAAAAACTACTTACTTGATCTCGTTCAAACCAATTTTCGGTAGAAGTTTGCATGGTTATGTACATCATATATTTTTTTTAGTTTTATCATTCTCTTATTTTGGAAGATACAGGGGGGGACACATTTTACCACTTTGGAAGTGTCTCTCGCGCAAACTATTCAGTTTAGAAAAAAATGACATCAGAAACCTCAACATCATTTTTGAAGACCTATTCATAGATACCCCACACGTATGGGTTCGATGAAAAAATTTTTTTTGAGTTTCAATTCTATGTATGGGAACCCCAAAATTTATTGTTTTTTTTCTATTTTTGTGTGAAAACCTTAATGCGGTTCACAAAATACATCTACTTACCAAGTTTCACCATTAAAGTACATATAGTTTCGGAAAAAAGTGGCTGTGACATACGGACGGACAGACAGACAGACAGACATGACTAATCTATAAGGGTTCCGTTTTTTGCCATTTGGCTACGGAACCCTAAAAAACCGGCCACGCTAGCTTAACTAACGATTTTTCTGTAAAAAATCGATTGCAAAAATTTGTTGCTGCTCATAATGCAGCTTCTTTTAGCATACAGAGTCAGCAACAAAATAAAAACCGGTAGTCAAGAGAAGTTGGAGATCGATATACAAAAAAACCGGCCACGCTAGCTTAACTAACGATTTTTCAGTAAAAAAACTATTGTAAAAATTTGTTGCTGCTCATACTGCAGCTTGTTTTAGCATAAAGAGTCAGCAACAAAATAAAAACCGGAAGTCAAGAGAAGTTGGAGATCGGTTTACAAAAAAACCGGCCACGCTAGCTTAACTAGCGATTTTTCCGTAAAAAAACGATAGTAAAAATTTGTTGCTGCTCATACTGCAGCTTGTTTTAGCATAAAGAGTCAGCAACAAAATAAAAACCGGTAGTCAAGAGAAGTTGGAGATCGGTATACAAAAAAAACCGGCCACGCTAGCTTAACTAGCGATTTTTCCGTAAAAAAACGATTGTAAAAATTTGTTGCTGCTCATACCTACTGCAGCTTCTTTTAGCATAAAGAGTCAGCAACAAAATAAAAACCGGTAGTCAAGAGAAGTTGGAGATCGGTATACAACAAAAACCGGCCGCGCTAGCTTAACTAACGATTTTTCCCTTAAAAACTCTGTTGCTGACTTTTTATGCTAAAACAAGCTGCAGTATGAGCAGCAACAAATTTTTACAATAGTTTTTTTACGGAAAAATCGTTAGTTAAGCTAGCGTGGCCGGTTTTTTTTGTAAACCGATCTCAGACTTCTCTTGACTTCCGGTTTTTATTTTGTTGCTGACTATTTATGCTAAAACAAGCTGCAGTATAGCAGCAACAAATTTTTACAATCGTTTTTTTTACGAAAAAATCGTTAGTTAAGCTAGCTTGGCCGGTTTATTTGTATACCGATCTCCAACTTCTCTTGACTTCCGGTTTTTATTTTGTTGCTGACTCTTTATGCTAAAACAAGCTGCAGTATGAGCAGCAACAAATTTTTACAATCGTTTTTTTACGGAAAAATCGTTAGTTAAGCTAGCGTGGCCGGTTTTTTTGTATACCGATCTCCAACTTCTCTTGACTTCCGGTTTTTATTTTGTTGCTGACTCTTTATGCTGAAACAAGCTGCAGTATGAGCAGCAACAAATTTTTGCAATCGTTTTTTTACGGAAAAATCGTTAGTTAAGCTAGCGTGGTCGGTTTTTTTTGTATACCGATCTCCAACTAATCTTGACTTCCGGTTCTTATTTTGTTGCTGACTCTTTATGCTAAAACAAGCTGCAGTATGAGCAGCAACAAATTTTTACAATCGTTTTTTTACGGAAAAATCGTTAGTTAAGCTAGCGTGGACATTATTTATTTTGGCATAATTGAAAAAAAACTTTTTTTTTTTTTTTTTTTTTTATTTCTCCCTACCATCTTTCAGCAACAAATTAGCAACAAATTGTCCACTATTCGCTTGATCGATCAGCCCACATCCAGTGATTTCCACGCTATCTTATTGAAAAGTTAGCGTTATTGCCGATTTTTTTCGATCGGTTGAAGCAACAAAATTAATTTTCTAGCAACTAATTAGCAACAAAAAAGCAACAAATTGAGATGTTTTTTTTTTTTTTTTTCGCTGATTTTACATCGCCATTTTTTTAGACCTGCTTCAATGCAGCATCACGACGTGTCGGCCTCGGCATGAATTAGGACAAACTTAAAAACATGTCCAATGAACATGTCACGCCGCGACCAATTAACGTTGCAGAGTTGATGCTTGAAGTTGTTTTAAGAATATGTCTACCTTGAACAAGTTATACAGATCCATAACTCCTCAACTTCGAGAAAGAAGTCGTTAGAAAGGTCGAGTGGGCTGGATGGCATTTAGCAAACAAAGTCGAGTTTTTGTCGCCCTTACCTACCTCAACATTGAAGTTATCTGACAGAGAACTTACGTTACCGACAAAGCCCTCTGAATAAGTTACAGTTGCCAATGGAGCAGACGCATCCTATATTGGAGACCGCGTCTAGCGAAACGTGAGATATGATGCTCCCCAGCAAGATGGACCGATGACTTGAAGGGTAGCTGGAGTGCATTGGATGCAGAATGTAGAACATGTTATGGCGCAAAAAATAGGTTGATCATATGATACAATCTTACATCTGTTTAAGGCGTCAATTTTTATCATAACCGTTGAGTGGTTTGAGCGGTGTGTTGATAGATCGTGTAAAATATACAGAAAATTAATTTTACTCCGTATCGTATTTTTTTTACATCTAATAACTACTTATATGTTAAATACTTATACTATACACACTATAGTATACACATACTCTTTGATTTAATAGTCTATACAATAAATAAAAAGAATTTTCTAATCACGCTCTCGCAGATTCTCAACTCATTAAATAGTGAGAAAGCTAATGTGAAAACGAGCACAATCTGCATGTCAGGTGCGTTTTCTTCCATTGATGACTGTCTAAGAAATATTGTTGGAACTATATTCATAT
Organism: Nycteola revayana; assembly: GCA_947037095.2. NCBI lineage: Eukaryota > Metazoa > Arthropoda > Insecta > Lepidoptera > Nolidae > Nycteola > Nycteola revayana. The sequence continues at coordinate 16,534,542 of OX344857.2, read as the reverse complement.
AGTTAATCACTTTAATCAATCTGTGGGTTCAATTCTCTTGACAATTTGGGGGTCAATCCGGTCCAAGTTTCAATTCCAGGCCTGGTTGGTTAAGGGTCTACCCGTTCTGTGCCTCGTAAAGTATTGCCGTTAGTCGCGCAATATCAACTATACCAATCGTAAACGAGGTAACGAGCAGTAGCATTTCCCAGTGTGTTTTGATATATAATACTGCGGTCAGCAACCCTCCTGCCAAGCGTGATGACTATGTCAAAACCCTCTCTTTGGTAGGAGGCCTATGTTCAGTAGTGGGTTTTAAGCAGTCTGGTAATCAGACTGATGACGGTTATAAGGAGGACTATAAGGCATGCCTTTATACCATAAAATACCAGTAATCGAGTCAGTGTAATCTAGACCTTACTAATCCACTTTTCCCCATGTAGCTATTACATCGGCAATTCCCAGTAAAATTAAAAGTAAACGGACCTGTTAATCCGGTATAGATGTCACCTCTACTTGGCAATATGAACGTTTGCATAAATGCTTCACCATAATGTCGAATTACAATTACAATTTTATTCCAAACGCAATTAAAAGATCGTATCGTATAGTATAAATTTCATTATCTATCTCTCCTTTGTCTATTGGACATTATATACAGCATGACTCGTAGGAGGCTATAGGATAACTCTCGGTCGTACTCGCCTTGCAAGGCTCGCGACGCGTTCTATGCTTTAACCTTAATCCAAGCCCGCGCTGGTTGATCTTCAATTATATAAAACTACGCGACATAATAACAACTCGTTTTAACTAAGTTATATAAACATATAAAGTAATTTTATTAGTGTAGTTGAAATATTATTTAGTGCTACATCATGAAATTTATATTACGTTATATTTAACTTAACTATAGTAGGCACGATCGATTCGTCTCTAGCATTGAAAAACTCGACATAATTTTTATTGTATACTAACTGACCCGACGGACGATGTCCTCTCTTAATTAAAACTCTTTATTAAATTGAACTTTTAATATTAGTCGTGCTAGCTCTGAACTAACCATGATATTCACGCATTCTGCCAATGTTATGTCAACCGCCATAAGATTATATTCGAAATTTTATATGGTGGTCAAGTATTCTTAAATTTTTAAATTTTCCGCGCATGTGTATCGTCCATCTTCAAAATCAAGATTGAAGAAGTAAAATACTAACACAAAATATTCTTTCAAATTTTTGGTCAATGACAGTAGCTGTTATTGTCAAAAATTGAACTCATGAACAAAACATAGAGGTAAATAATAACAAATCCCGTTAAGATCACCAAAAATTGTTCAGCACTTAAAGTAATTCACAATTCGTGTCGTTAAACACAGAAATACAAAATGATAAGAACCATAAACAAAAGGTTTTGCTCAGCAAACCGAAGCTGTCACGATCAGGTTAACGGGATGATGGCGGTAAACTGCGATGCCCTAGAGGGCCGTGATAATTGTTCCGCGAGATGTAAGTGTAGAGGTATACGAGGTTTTGGAGAAGAAGAAGAGGGCAAAATAAATACGTTGTTTAATTTTGTTAATGTATATTCTGTATGTTGTATTTTGAGTTATATTAGTGAACAAGGGCGTTTAGTTGCATGAAGATTTTTTCTATCCTGCATTACCCACGGTATAGTTAGTTTTTTCTAGTTCTCTTAATCTAATTAAAGTTTTTAGTCGTAACTTGTCATAAATACTAAATACGTAACACATATTATTTAATGCTTAATAGGTGAAGTAAGTGTTAGATTTATTATACTTTGGTTGCAGGATTTATTACAAAATCAACATTACTCGTATTTACATGTATTTTCAATTGGAAATATAAAATAATAGCTGCTACGCGCGGTTTACTCGCGTAGATCCCGGTCCCGTCGAAACATCGACTTAAAATATACAAAAATACAGATACTCACAAATAATGTGGCTTTCTATTGGTAAAATAATTTGCAAAATCACTTTAGTAGATCTAGAGATTACCCCCCTTATTTTTTTTGTTGTCCGGAGGGAAAAGCATTGACCCATTCCCACCGCCGCTGCAGCGTATTCGGCTGCTGGCGGTGGGATATGTGGGGCTCGCCCTCTCCATAGCGTGGTATGCTAAACTCATACCACGAGGAGAGGACCCTACATCACTAAAACCCCCCGGACACTCCTTCCGGCCGGGTACGCATAAGCAATCCGGCCCAGAGATTACCCCCTACAACCTCACAAACTTTACCTCTTAATAATATTAGTATAGATCTACAGTTTATTTAATATGTCTCGTCTACACCACCACTAACATTACACTCGAGTTTTCTTTCAAAACCCACATGACAAACGGAGCATTAGCACAAACAAATTATCACGAACAATGGTCTTGTTTGACAGATATATTTTATTTGACACGGCCATAGCGTTAAATGTAGAGCGTTTCGTCACAAATTGATGTGGCCGTGTTGAAATAATTGGACAACGGTTAATTAGATGTGTTCTCACGTGTGTGATGAATGGAGTACGCGAACTTGTTTCATACTATCTCATCTTATAATCTGGAGTGGATAAAGAAAATGTTATGACATCACAATAGATATTTTCAAACAAAGATAAGCTATTGATTATCGTCAACGATCTATGTATACTGATATGATGACTTATATCGATAGACACCGATAGCGTTCCCGCACGAGGTTTCATATATAAATATAGCCTAAAGTCTTACATAAACGGGCTATCTAACAATGGCAGTTTATTTTAAATCGGACCAGTAGTTCAAACAATCTTTTCAGCTTTATACAAGGTGTAACGGAAAGGGTACCTATATACATAGAAAGAGCAAGGCTTCTTTGGATCATAACAAAGGATATGGCAAGGGTTTCAACTCAAAAAAAAAGTCAGTATTATTTTGCAAACAAAAAATTAAAATGCGGAACCCTTTATTCAGAAATACCAGGAGTAAGAGGTTTATTTTTACTTGAATAGTCCGTTGTCATCGATCAGCTGATTGAGTGCTAGTGATGTATTTATTTCAATTTTAAAAGTTTGGTTTCTGGTATCTATGAATTTAAAAAAACCGGCCAAGTGCGAGTCGGACTCGCGCACGAAGGGTTCCGTACTAGTTGTAAGTGTCTACCTATTTTTGATATCAAGAATATAACAAGTAACATAGTATAAAAGTTCTTGTAGTTCGTTGTAACTTTGATCGATGTTAATAATAGTTGATTGAATGAAAGGTAAATTGCGGTTAACGGTAGACGTATTAAAAAAAAACTACTCACTTGATCTCGTTCAAACCAATTTTCGGTGGAAGTTTGCATGGTTATGTACATCATATATTTTTTTTAGTTTTATCATTCTCTTATTTTAGAAGTTACAGGGGGGGGACACACATTTCACCACTTTGGAAGTGTCTCTCGCGCAAACTATTCAGTTTAGAAAAAAATTACATTAGAAACCTCACCATCATTTTTGAAGACCTATTCATATATGTATCACAAGTATGGGTTCGATGAAAAAAAAATTTTTGAGTTTCAGTTCTATACATATATGGGGAACCCCAAAATTTATTGTTTTTTTTCTATTTTTGTGTGAAAATCTTAATGCGGTTCACAAAATACATCTACTTACCAAGTTTCAACATTATAGTTCTTATAGTTTCGGAAAAAAGTGGCTGTGACATACGGACGGACAGACAGACAGACAGACAGACATGACGAATCTATAAGGGTTCCGTTTTTTGCCATTTGGCTACGGAACCCTAAAAATCATTACTTCCGGACTTGTAGAGATAGGATTAAATAACCCTTGCCATATCGTTTGTTATCATCCAAAGAAGCCTTGCTCTTTCTATGTATATACCCTTTCCGCTACACCTTGTATAGTAGTAGATATAGATAACGTTTATAATATGAAAATTTTCACGACAGAAACTTTATATCTTACCTCGTTATTTTTTATGCTCGTTGGGATGTAGGTATATTTTATATTCCGTTTTCTAATACATATAGTTATAGTTTTTTTTATCCTCCTGAAAACTTAACAGATACAAAATTTAGTTCGCGAACTGATTTAGTTTAGACTGGGTATCGACACCAATATAAAAATCTGAAATTAAGACTACAACTAGAAAACTACAACTTTTTAAATGCATAAAAAGTAGATAACACAGTAAAATTCTTAAGTCATTGCGAATAAGTAAAAAATACGTATATAAAATGAGTAACTTTACATTTGCTTTATGTACCGTATCTAATTGAAACAGCAGACTCAATTTTTAATTTAAATATTTTGCTAAAGCACAGTTCAAGCATGATTTTTTAATTTATTACATTTCTATTGAACAATGTTTTACGTAAAAGTATTGCGCAGAATCTTGAACTAAATAGTAAGTAGGTGAAGTGCAATGCTGGATTACAAATATAATGTTGTTTGACAAACTTCAAATTATTAGTTAAAATTTAATTAACTATGTTTAATACCAATATTAAAAAAATACAACACAGTTGAATTAAAAAAAAAACAGTCATAATCATATCAAATTGAAAGAAGTTATTTATAGCAACAAATACATAAAAATATTCTTAAAAGCAAGCTCTCTCCTTCTAGGATTACCGGCCGCAATGAAACATAAAATGAAAATCATTTCTTTCTATTTTTATTACAATCGTAATTATAGGGACAAGGTTTGTAAATTTATCAATTAAACTTTGGAAAATTCACGATAAATGTCAGTACGACGAACGGGCGACGCCATGCATAAACATATAGTATGTCATAAGTATATATATTTTCCTTTGTAAACTTCAATTTATCTGTTACCTTGCCACGGCAACGTAAGTTTGGCCTGACTTCAATCCCACCCAAACCTCGGAATGCTCTTGGCAGTCGTGACTCACAAACTTACGGAAACTCGTAAAGCACGAGCTCGTAAAGCCTGATCGTTATCTGTCTAAGAGTCTCAGTAGAAAGCCTCCAGCATAGACATAACGTTTTAACATAGGTATACTACTGCTACAAATACAGTCATGGATTCCAATTCCATGTAACTTTTTTTTCTTTTTTTTGCGGACGGACATTTTTTTTGCCAAGAGACTTTTGCCACTTCACCGGACACAAGGGCTTCAGTCTTTAAAAAGGTTTTTAAATTTTACATCAAGCACTTGGACCTTGGCTCAGGGCGGTTAAATCCATGACTACTCGAAGAGCCCAAGGTCTAATTGCTAATGTTTTATCGTGCCACATGACTGGAGCGATGCCAATATGTCCGGGGAAGTAGCAAAAGCGTGGCAAACTATGGTATATTCATTTTTTATTCTGAATGAACACCCAATTGCATAATATCCTGTTATGATTTAAGTTAGGTAGAAAGTCAATATAAACATTATGTATTATTAATGTTTTATATATTTGTATATTGTTTGCTATTTAAGATAACACTACAGAGATCAACAATGCGTTGTAGAAGATTCATTCAAAATAGTTATATTGGAATAAGATAAAAAGATATCTCGGGATAAATACGTGATGGGGTAATTACATAAAAATATGATGATTTAAAAATAAATACATTATTTCAATTAAATCTACAAAACAGTTACTAAAAGTTAAAGATTTTGCTTAATCACTTTAATTGATTTACCCCGTGCTACTGAACTAAAAAATAAGAACATCTCAAAAACACCACTTCATTTCATGCACTCTAAATTTGTTTTCCCCTATTACTCTGGCCTTGCAGGTTTTAGTCTAAATCCGCTTCTGCTTGCGCACACGCGGTTTAACTATGTTGCCAATTAGTCACAGACTTGCGCTCGTGCGTTGACATTGAGCGAGGCGCGTGCGCAATTACAACTGGTGACATCTAGCGGTTCTTTAGTTTTTACATTAAATACTTCCAGGTTTTTTGTTTGACGGTTCAGTGACTAGACGAACTGCCTTTAACTGTTAATTCATGCTTGACTTATTAGCATTGCACAAAGTAACTGTTTATATATTTCTTTATGAAGCAATATTAAGGAAATTGACATTATTTTCAAGTAAAATAATTTTCTTCATCATCATTCGCTTGTACAACGTTTACTGCTGAACATGGACCTCCTCCCGAGGGTTTTTGCCATAGTCACCACGCTTCGCAGGTTGATTGGTGACCGCAGTATTATGTAATAACACACACAAGAACACGCTCCTGCCCGTTCCCTGGTATACCAACTATTGCTCTAGATGACGTCATAGCAATCTAGACCAACGGCTTCGAGGTACGAAGGGTAGTCTCTCAACCAACTAAGACCCCGAAAGAATTGATTGATTCATTTTGATTTTTTTGTCTTCTACTGCTACACCCCGAAGGTTAAGGAATAATATAAATGGAAATCAACAATAAGGTATCTAATAAGCCTTTTTACAGTCAAAGCTATATTCCATAGGTTGGTATGGTTTTATTTTGCCGAAATATCTAAAAATTTAATACGATGATGGTTGATGTTGAATACAAACGGACATCAAAATAACACAGATTAACCGACGTAACTAGTATGTCCGAAACAGATTTGGTCACGCTCCAACACCTTCGATAATACTCTATTCGAAATACAACATAATACACTAAATTTTGACTATCATCGTTCCTAACAAAGCAGTGCCATACAGAAATCTATTGAAAGAAAACTAACAAACACATCAACTGTACATGTGCAAACAGGACAATGTACAAAATCATAACACAAATACCACCTTGACATTTTAACTCATTCAAGATTAGAAATACTGAATTTAAAAGGCAAAGATGTTCGAAATTAGCAAAATGTTATACAGTAAGCAGTTATATTAATAAAAAAATGAAAACTTTTATCAATATAACGGCAATTAAATAATTTTGTAATTCAATATTGATTGCCTAAAAGTATTCAGCAAGGTCAGATATGTAATAATAAAATTGTTTGGCATGACTTAGCGGTTATAATAAATATGATTTTAATTGACAAATACATTATCTTCATCAGCCCGTATAATTCTCACTACAGACCATGAGCCTCCACACAGTGAAGGGTTTTGCTTTAGTTACCAAGCTTGACAAGCTGGAAGGCTGCAGTATTATGGACAATATAAACTGACGCAGGAAAACGCTGCTATTCGTTACCCAGTTTAAGATTGTCACAGATGATGTTATAACAATCGAAACCCGTTGGTCTCGAATGTTATAACATTATCTGTTCGTCAACATCAATCCGTTAATTGACATGCATTCTGATACACGGCGAAGATTTTTACACAAAAATTTTGTGCCAAGCGTGTGGATCACATCCATGGCCTTCGAAACTTAAAGCGAGACTTAAGGTTGTATTTAAGAATATTAGAAAAAACTTATTTCCTTTCATAATATTTAAATATATTTTCGTTGTGATAATTCACTTACTCCGATTTAGAAACAGCAGAATTCAGAATATCCTACTTTGCCTTTGTTAGTGCGCACGCTAATTATACGAAAGATCTAAATCCATTCCATTCCTGCGCGCCCTTGACCGATGTTAGCAACTAAGTTAACGCCCATTACAGGTTTCGCTTTCAACATTTCCACATATATGAACTTCAAACGGAAAGCATTTAATTAATCTTGCTTTCATCATTTAACGAGAAATACCGAAATGAGAAAATGCACATACTCCACTTTCGTCGATACGCAACGCTTCTCGCGATGAGATGCGCGATAATGTTCATTTACTTCCCTCTACATGACACGCGTAGAAAGCTACACTATCTATCTTCATATGTGTTGGTCATTAAACGGTTTAATTCTTATTGAATATCATAAGTTTCATATATCGATATCTTTATCACGATATAGAATGTATAAATTGATTTATAAACATGTCTAAGTATCCACTGAGCTACTTACAATCCAATGACGTAATAACTTGAGTAAGTAGTGTCTTACTGTCGTGGAAATCATCAAAGTTACTCCTGACATTGCCAAGTAAACTCATAGTAAACTTAAGAAAGAAGACTCACTCAGTTTCCAAAAAACCCTTGAGGTTCTTGAAAGAAAGACAATACATTTATTTACGGCACATACAAGGAAATGAAACATAAAAATTTATTAATACTATTACAATTATATGCACCATAAATGGGAACTGACTTTTCAGGATTAAGCTACATCAAAAATCTAAAAGATCATTGCGCAGCGCTGTTATTCTAGCCAGCCACAGTTTTGACGCCACGCATGTTAAACGAAAAAAAAAAACTTGCACAGAGTTAGTCTTTTTTCCTACTTGCCTAATTTTGGCCGATTAATTATATTCGAATATGCTTAACCGTTACTAGCGAGTATAATTCTAACCAAGGACGGGTTCTTATCCCGGGTCGGATAACTTTTTGTTGTACTAAAAATGTTCCCTTGAGATAAAATATCATTCCGATGTCAGAAAAATAGCGTTCTTGAGGGCCTGGAAGGGCTTTCTCTCTGTGCTTCAGAAAGCATACTAAACCGTTGGCCCCGATTATAAATCCCGATTATACCTATACAAAATTTTGAACACTATTATTGTTGACTGTAGATAAACGTTAGTAGTTGATGGGGACGTTCGGGGAATAAAATTACCCAGAGGGACGTAGGAGGATTTTTTTGGAATGTGGGACAATACATCGGAACAATGGAGTAATAAATATATTCTATAACATCATCTATAACTATAGTATACCAGGTAACAGCGTTTCCCTATATCTTACAATATAATTGCAATTGTGGTCACAAACCCGCTGGCCAAGCGTGATGACTATAGCAAAAGCCTTCCTTGGAGTCTATGTTCAGTAATGGACGTTATAGGGTCTAATGATGATGGATGATGATGATTTTATCTTCATTGAAGAAATACAAATAAATGTCAAAATTGAAATTAAATAAGTAATTGGTAAACTATTCAATTTTTTTTTCAAATTAGTTGTTTAGTTGAGATGAAACCTAAAGCCTTCTATGAATTTTTAATATTTGAAAGCATTACCTTACTATAGGAATGGAATGGTAGGAATTAGAAGCGGCTGTAGCCCAATGGCTAGGGCGTCGGACTTGTGATCTTGTCGTCGCCGGTTCGATCCCCACCCATTGCACTACCGACGTGAACCCGCTAGTAACACAAGCATTTTAGCTTAGCACGAGGGGTTAACAAGAATACTACTAGACTGCAAAAGTCAGCTAGTAATCTTTAAAAAAAAATCGGAACAAATAAATCAACTTCCAAGTATATTCTTTTCCCAGTATCTATTTACTATTATATAAGCAGCTCGTGCCAGCAATAAGTGTTGATAGAAATTTATTTTTTATCTCGACTGCACTCGGAAACCATTGAGTTTTTGTAATGCAATGAACCAATTTACTTACAAGTGTTTGATCTGTTGTTTAGTGAACTGTTAATTGTTGTATAAAGATAAGAGAGGAAATATTACATTAAAAACTAGGTATGATATGTTAAGAAATAGATGCTGCAATTATATTTTTTGATAAAGGCTTTTTGTCTTGGCTGGCTTAACGCGCGTAATGGTTTTAATTTCTTGGTGTGAAACTGAAATTATTTTACTAAAATAAAAGTAGCATAAGTCATCGGAATTCAGTCGGGATAAAATGACAGACAAAAAGAAATATAAGTTAGTTATTGCGTAATAACGTGAGACCAGTAATAACTAACAAAATTATTGTGAGTTCGATCTTTGTGTAAAGTGTGTGCTAAAATTTATTTCCGAGTCTGTTTGGTTGAGGGACTTCTCTTTGTGTTTAGGAAAGCACGTTTAAGCGTTGATTTCGATTGGTGTCTTGTGTGTAACAATATAACGTGATCACCAACCTGCCTACCAAGTATGGTGGCTATGGCAAAAACTCACCCTGGGGCTGACGATGATTACATATACTTTTGCATTGAAAAGCTGTAATTTTAATGGTACAAACATACAATTAGAGGTTTACGTTAACTAGTTATTCATTTCAGGAAATCCGTTATCTTGTGGAGTGAAACTCAGGGCAAGTTAAGCGTTTCCCCCTGTGATAATAGGTAATTGAACTGTCATTATATCGATTAGTTCAGTTGCCACTAAACTGATCGATAAAATATAACAGTTTTTAAAAACCAATGCGTTATCTAGTTCATAGAATTGACGCATCAGACTGTTAATCTCGTATTCGATAATAGACCAACAAAGGAGTAAGTTCCCCATTTTTTCCCCACACATCATAACACCAAAGAAGTAAAAGAATATATCCTAGGGTTTTAGGTATCATTTCATTCGTCAAGAAATTTTTACCTAATTTGCGTAGTAATGGGTGAAATATAAAATTGTTATATTCAATTTTCAACCTTATTACTTACGCGTTATTACACTATCACTATGTATCCCTAACGGTACGCAGTTTTTCTAGCCAAGAGTAGTGACACTTCAAAGTTCCTGATTACAAAACTGCTACTGTTAATGAGAATTGTGAGAGTATGTTGTTAAAATAAAAACAGGTAAACAACAAAACAGGCCTTCTATGGACTCAATTGCTACACAGAAACGGCGTACGTGATTTACACGTTTAACACATACCAATGGACAAACGAGGCAATTAAAATATGTCTTACGGGATATTCTACAAGTGCGATGAACGCGATCAAAAGCAACACTTTTTTTTGCTACTAGTGAAACTAATCCCACCCACACGCAACGACTGCAACTCCTGTTTGGCAAAATTGGCAATACTTTGCATTGGAAATGTCAATAAGCATCAATGCCCATTCTGTTTCAAGTTCCGAGACTGCAAAAATCTGACACCACTACACAGAGACCACTATATCTCACCCTTATAGCCTTCTAATGACATATTTAAGATTTAAAAGGACAAACGGTCTAGCGACGCATGACTGAAGTCATTAACTTCAAAATTTCTAGAAAATATACGCAAATAATCTCGCATTCTTAGCATTCTTCATTACATATGCACAAGTACATCTTTTCTTCTGTAGTTACGTTGATATTTACATAATCATGCACTTGATATTGTAAGCCGGTTGCTGATCAGGTTCTATGACCTGTGAGATGGTCAGTCTCATTAACATAATATGATGTGCAATGAGCAAAACGCATATTCACAACATAATGCAGTTGTTAATATTGTTTTGTTACTTATTTAGTAGTAATCTGTTGTTTTATAGCTTTTGTGCCCTTCTTTTATTCTTTTTTTTTTTGTCCGGGGCGATATGCATTTCCTCATTCCCACCGCCGCTGCAGCGTATTCGCGCGCTGGCGGTGGGATATGTGGGACTCGCCATCTCCATAGCGCGATATGCTTAAGTCATACCACGAGGAGAGGACCCTACACCACTAAAACCCCCCGGACACTCCTTCGATCCGCCGTTGGTGGCCGGGCACGCATAAGCAATCCGACCCATAGCTTTTGTGTCTAGGTGTGAAATCAATTTATACTAATATTATAAAGAGGAAAGATCATCACATTAATTATTTTATTAACATACATAACAGAAGTATACTGTCATTGGTGATGATTTTATCATTGTTTTATTATTAGTAAAGGTTGAAATAAGATCATATATTCTGGTAACACATTATATTTAGTTATTTGGGCTAAAGAATTTCCGCACATGGCCAAATCAGAACGAATGTCTGGACGAATTAACGCTTTTGCAGTCGAGAATAACGTGAGTTAGCACCTTAAAATGATTATAGGGACAAAGTCTAATAAAAAGTCTTCTTCGATGAAAAAAAATATTAAGCATAGGTAGGTACGTCGTTCGTCATTCGGAGTGCGATTATCATTTTAACATTTTGGTTATAGGTATTAATACTTTCATGAATCTTTGGACTCATGTTTTAAACTAACTAATAATAATATAAATTATTTCTGTTCATGAAATATTAATTGTTTATCACTAGATAGAAGCTTGGGATTACTGGAAAGGTAAAATGAGTTTTATAAAATAGACATTTGAAATCTGTATTGCAGTTAAATCTCGTTTGGGTATTGTAATTAAAACAAGAATGGCTTACAGGGAAAGTCTAACAATTGTTAGCTAGCATTGTAATTATATTAATAATTTGATCTTATGGAACTATTTTGATCTTCAGATATATTAGAAGATATTACTTTAGAAACATGTGTATAATTTTCATTACCTTTGAACATAATTGAATCCTGGACTCTCACAGAAAAGAGTCTTTGGTATTACCATAATACATACTAAACAGGCTTACCTTTGGTAAAAACCGATTTAAATCTGTATTATAACATCATAAAGATTGATTTTCATGCCTATTTGCATTAAATAGGTTTCGGAACTAGTGGACCAATTTCAATTTTTTTTTTTCACCATTAGAAAGGAAATTTCATTCTGACTTTCCCACGAGGACGGGTTTTTGTGGATAAAACCGTGGGTGGAAAGCCAGTCCTTATTAAAATTAAACTAATTTATAATTACTGTTTGACAATATTCTCACATAATACAGTTTACATCGCCGTAGCTTATATATTATTGCTGTCTATTTATTACCCAGCTTTTCCTACACATAGGCCAATAACCTTGCCGCGCTTATGCTAATCGATCTTAATACTAGCCTCTACTGTACTTGATTATATCCCTAACATTTCCACGAATATCAACTTACGAGTAACAAACGAAGGTATCCTACAATTAAACAGTATTTCCTCGATAGTATTTAAACACCTGAACATTTTTAATTTTTTTTTTTTAATAGTTTAGTCTATTGAGTCGGTTGTCATCCTACTAATCCTTACTATATAATAATATAATAAATGTGAAAGTAGCTCTGTCTGTCTGTTACGCAACCACGCCTTAACTACTGAAGCGATTTAAATGGAATTTGGTACAGATATAGTCTAGAGCCTGAGAAAGAACATAGGCTATATTTTATTATGAATTTCCCACGGGAACGGGAGTTACGCTGGTGAAACCGCGCGCGGGAAGCTAGTATATTATAAACGAGATAGTTTGTAAGTATGGATGTTAGTTGTTTGTTGACGCGGTTTTGCCCGCTTAACTCTGCTCCAGTGGGTCGGAGCGTGATTATTTGTAACCTATATGTTAATCGAGCTTATAAGTCCGTCCGAAAAAAATAAAGTGACTTGGGCATTTTCTAAGACAATATTTGTTGGGCAATTAGTATAAATAAATTAATATGGTGGGTAACAACAAATATTAAATGTAACTACAGTTTCCCCACTCCAATATCAATCTAGTCAGACACAGGCCATCCCAGTACCGTGTGACGTGAGTAACAAATCCATGTGAACAATCCATGAGCAATCACTACACTTCGTTGGTCGTCGGTTGGCATACAATTGATGTCTTTATCAAATGTCACTAACAATTTAATTGCAATTACAATTTTGCTTATGACTATCCCCGTGCAAAGTTTCAGCCAAATCCACTCAGTAGTTTTAACGTGAAAGAGTAACAAACATCCATCCATCCATACTTACACACTTTCGCGTTTATAATATTACTAGGATAGATTCATTCAATATCACCTTACCAGTTAACAACGTGGTGTATAATTAAGTAGCATTTCCCCGATAGTATTTCCTCACTATAGCTCGCGTGTAGATCGTTTCGTTTCTCGTATCGTAATCAGATGAGTATGACGTTATCTGTATTGTGTGCTTGGGTGCGCTGCGCTCGGATGCTGTGCGTAGGGATTCCACAGATTTTTAGCATATTTTATAGCCGTGTGATTTCCCGCTTAGAATAGATCACCCCATATCTTCCCGTGGGTGTCGTAAAAGGCGACTAAGGGACACATGGCTGATGGATGGGCAGCAGCATCTATTAGCTCAAGGTTAACATCTTACTGCGATCACCAATCCGCCTGCCAAGCGTGGTGATTATGGCAATATCCATCTTCGACCCTGGCTTGCCAAGGTCTGTTAAGAGGAGGTCCATGTTCAGCAGTGGACGTAAACGGGCTGTTGATGATATCTTCCAAAGGGTATCGTAAGAGGCGACTAAGGGAACTATATCTTATGGATTGGCAGAAGCATATATCGGCTCATAGAGACTCCCACCTTACACTGTGATCACCAATCCGTCAATCAATATCCCTCAGGCTTCCTAAGGTCTGTTAAGAAGGAGGCCCATATGTTCAGCAGTGGACGCAAAAAGGTTTATGAAAAAGAAGAAGAAGTGCTTAGCTTACGGTTGTTGCTTCTGATAACCGAACCCGGGACAGCTATATATATGAACCACAGATACATAGTTGTTCTAAATCTGGGTGTGCTTTTTATAACCCCTACGATACAGAGATTTATATAACTAGTGCCAGAGTTGTATCTACGGTAAATTAGTGTGTTCCATAGTTTTGCCTGCGTTAGAGCGTTAAACGTTAAACGTGACTTGGATCATTATATGTCTAAGGGCCTATGCACACTACGTCTTTTTTACGCGCCGTCGACGCGCGTTTTAGAAACGCGCGTCGACGGCGCGCTTTTATCCTACAGAGCAGTTTGTTGTCGTTTGTAACGATACACACGCGCGTTAGCAATTTGGTGGCTTTTGCATCGCGTCTGTGTTGATACACACGCGCGTTTGTATCGATTCATAAGCGTGCAGGTGTGCAAAGGTCTGCTGGCTGCGTCTGACTCGCGTGCGTATCGCGTCTGTATCGCTACAGACGCGCGTCGACGGCGCGTAAAAAAGACGTAGTGTGCATAGGCTCTAAGCTGATGAACCTTAGACCTTTCTCAAGTCATCTCTTGAGTTTATGGGCTCTTTTTAAAATATATCTTTATAACTTCATTTACTTTGGCTCTGGTACTTACAGTTTACGACGTTTAAATAAATAAAATGTCAAGTTACCAATAAGAATATTCAAATTAATTTTCCAAATTTGGATTTTATTTAATTAAGTTGTTATGTAGCAGTGGATTATAAACACTAAATAAATGATAATACGTTAGTAATTAATAATATTTTATACAGCACGAATTGTAATAACAACGAAAACAAAGGTGGCATATAAAAGATAGAAGAATTTAAAAAAGAATAATAATTTAAAAAGCATAAAGTTTATATGAAAATATTTCGAACCTTATCCAGTCGCCAACAAGGGATTATACATTTATTCTAAACTAGAGACCCGCCAATGCTGATGTATTATACATATAAACCTTTATCTTGAATCACTCTATCTTTAAAAAAAACCGCATCAAAATCCGTTGCGTAGATTTAAAGATCTAAGTATACATAGGTACAGTCAGACAGCGGGAAGCGACGTTGTTTTATACTGAGGTATTCCTCGAAGCGCTACCATTTTGAGGCGCTCCTAATGAGGTGCTCCTGTTTTATTCCTCGGAGCGCTCCTTTTAGTAGCGCCTCCCGATAGTAATTAAAAATATTAAAATTTAAGAAAACCTTGAAGCCCACCCACGTTTAAAAATAGGGAAGAGCATGAAGTAAACGTAATAAATTATATCGATGATTTTAAAAAACTCATTTGTGCATCATCATCATCGAAGTTGCTTAACCAAAAGTTAAGCAGCTTAGATGATGATGGAGGCTTCAAGGTATAACATTTTAATATTTTTAATTACTATCGGGAGGCGCTACTAAAAGGAGCGCTCCGAGGAATAAAAAATGAGCGCCTCAAAATGGTAGCGCTTCGAGGAATACCTCTTTATACTTTGTAATGATCTAGATAGTTTCACTTCTTACAGATGAATGGGTTTCCAACATACAAACCACAATTACATTTTTATTGTCTAGTGTTAGTTGAGCCCATAACTGTAATAGTTTTATTGACCCTGTGACCAAAACGCACGCAATTAAATCATTCACTGAACTCAACATCGATTACATATAAATAGCAATAGTTTCTTTATCAATTAAATTTGTTATTACGATACTTTTAACACCCATTGCAACAATATATCGCACCCCTAGATGAACACTCCGGCAACTCAAAAAAACCTCATTTTTCAGAAATGATGAAAAACAGTTTTTAGAGTATATAAGAAATATATCAAAGCTACTAACTCAAAACTCGTAATTTTTGAGTTAGCGGAGTCTTCATCTAGGTGTGCGATATATTAACTTTCATTTTCATAGATTTTTAACCTACATATACAGGGTTATTTGTAAAACACCGGTAGCCTCTCAGGACTATATTACTAACATCATAAACAACAACTTTTGTTCTACGACTTTTTACAAAACATAATACATTTACCAAAAACAAACCTTCAATATTTCGTTGTCCTATCTAACACATTTCGACTCTGTATTTTGCTGTACCTTCATACATTGCCGCGCACTGTCTGCTTTCTTTTGCTTCGCATAGACTTCGTAACATTTAGAGCGTTGAATTTACATATTTTTATTTTTGTGTGTAAATCTGATGAATTAAAATATGATGAATTTTTAAAAGTCATAGCACAAAAGTTGTTGATTATGATGTTAGTAACGTAGTCCTGAGAGGTTACCGGTGTTTTACAAATAACCCTGTATATGTCGCAGCCAAGTTGGATCAGCCATTCAATGGGACGGCTAGCCCGTTAATTGGATGCCTAGCCGACTAGGTCAACTAGCCAAATCGTTGATTTTGGATGGTTAAAATAATAATCTAAACCTACCCTAAACAAACTCAAAGGGCTAGCTTCATCATCATCATCAGCCCGTATAACGTCCACTGCTGAACATGGGCCTCCTTGCGAGGGAGAGTATTTGAAATAGTCACCACGCTTGGCTGGCGGGTTGGTGACCACAGTATTATGTTATACCACACAAGGAAACGTGCTGCCAGTTCCTTGATATACGTTTATTATAAATGATGTTATAACAATCTGGACCAACGGCTTAAAGTGCTTTCCGAGGCACGGAGGGTAGACCCTCAAAGAACCAGACCCGGAAAGAAATCTTAGAATTACACAAAGATTTCCTGTCCGGCGTGGGGATCGAACTCACGACCTCCGAGATTTAAAGCGAGCCAATTACCGCTACGCTTCCTACGGAGGATGTCTAAGCTAGCTTACTATAAGCCTATTACTCAAACGTTAAGTGATGTTAGTTCAATCAACGATTGGCCTAGGCATTCAATTAAATGTTGGCTATGTAATGGCTGTGCCGTGTGGTTTCCGGCTTAGAATAGACCACCCCATGTCCTCCCATGGGTGTCGTAAAACGCGACTAAGGGACATATGGCTGATGGATGGGCAGCAGCATCTATCAGCTCAAGGTTTACATCTTAATGCGATCACCAATCCATCTGCCAAGCGTGGTGATTATGGCAATATCCCTCAACGATCCTGGCTTGCCAAGGTCTGTTAAGAGGACGCCCATGTTCAGCAGTGGACGTAAACGGGCTATTGATGAATGGCTGATCTGACTAGATGGCTGCGATATATACAAATCGCATTCGTGAACTTTGATACACATTATTCATTGACAATAATAATATGTAATAGGTTATGCTTTTTATAACAATGAATAGTTGATACCGGTTCAAAATAGTGTTGTAATAAGATCACGATCGTGACTTGTATATCAAAATATGAATTGTAAGTATGACGCTTTATATGTTACAATTTGTTATATGTCATAGGAACTAAGAGTCGTGTGTAAGTTATATGTTTAGTATTTGAGTGGTTTGCGTCGTTTTGGCATTGGGATTAGTCAAGGTAGCCAATAGTGGAAAAGTGCACTTTTAATAAATAATAATAAATATGTATAGTGTCACCCTTTGCTGCGGCCTACACACTTATTTTTTTTTCTTTTGTACCTATGATTTAATATAGTCTTGTGTAGTTCGTGAACGATGAACGAATAGGAGCCGTATCTTCGCACTGTACTAGAAGAAACGTTTCCGACCGCTGATTTGTAATCGGTCTAATAGGTCAAATAGCTCTTTTCGTACTTCGTACATTGTAAACCCCGAGATCGTATAAGTGCGATCGAGAACGAAAAATGAAATTGCACTGACTGATTATTTTTGACAAGTACGTCATACGAATTCATAGTCCTAAGCCTGTTCAAGTATGAAGGAAAATCAAATATGTTAAATTAATACAAAAGTAACCATAATTTGGTCACCGTGGTGATTTGGTCGCTGCTCTGTGGACCGCAAATACGTTCTAAGTACTTAAAAATGTTCCTAGAGAACGTATTTGCTCTGTGCTCCGCGGTGTCCTATATGGAGCGCAAAGACCGAACAGAGCTGTTAGAGCTTATAGAACGAACTAGTTCATTGTCCGAAATGAACTAGTACGGAGCGATCTTGAAAATGACCGAGCAGGCACAAGACTAATTTAATACCTTTTATATATATAATATGATATTTCTATTATATGTTAATGATGCACGGTAAAACTCGAATGAGTTTATGTGGCATCAACTTCTTTTTGTTTGTTTATTATCTATATATACCTTGCCAAGCAGTGGGATAATAAAGGTTAACAAAAAAAAACTATATATAAATAAATAATTATAAAAGAAAATACCTACCTCCTATTACTTTTGAATTACTACATCTGCAGTTTCATTGCAATTGCATTTTGACTACGTAAAAAATGTGACACCAACTACCAAATTAATCACAGTCAGTCATCCAAAATAATTACTTAATCGTTACGGTATCATAGGAACGCGAATTTACTGGGCAACACGACAATTTTTGTCGTTTAGCGATTGATCTGCTCCGTAACCGCTGTTGTTTTTTTACGTAATCCATTGCGGGTTTAAACCTATCACGAACACATTACCTACATTATATGCATATCTATACTAATATAAAAAGCTAGAGGTTTTGTTTGTTTACTTAAACGCGCTAATCTCACGAACTATTAGTCCGATTTGAAAGATTATTTTAATTTTAGATAGCCAATTTATCGAGGAAGGCTATAAACTTAATTTATTACGAAGCTCTTATAGTAACGGGAGTAACCCGGATAAAACCTTGCACGGGAAGCTATGGGTACTTAATGCGCAATAAAAATATATAATAAAATAACAAGACAACAATATCCCGAATAAAAAATCCACTATAATGGTATTTTTTATTGTTATTATGCAAACATAAGGAAGGAAACACGATCAATTTATAATTTATCTTCAGACAGTTTCGTAAAATCAGACTCGAGTTCAATACAAATAGTTTGGCAACCGTGCTGGAAATAATTGTTAGCGTGCAATCTTTAGCGTAACAATAAGTTACAGCCAATCGGTAATAGTACATCAAGGCCTACAAATATTAGATATCTTAGCAAATCTAGTATAATAAAATCATAAATTAAAGCCGCTTACCGCTGTCTGTCTGTCCTTATGTATGCATATCTTAAATACTACACAATGGAATTTGGTACGGTTTAATAGATAGAGGGATTTAAGAGAAAGGCTTACATTATTATAATACATCAGCATTGCATCCGTGCGAAGTCGGGGCGGGTGAGTTATATTAGAAATGTAAAAAGAAAAGGTTGGATGCAAGGATGTTTGTTACTCAATCTCTTAATAACGAACGTCATTATTCCTCAATCTCATCGCCAGCGACCGCCCTGAGCCGAGGTCCTAGTCCCACAGGGGGCGCCCTCTTGCGCAGGTTGCTCAGTTTGTAGTTTTTAAACCATTTATTAAGGCTGGAGCTTTGCTCGCCTTTATGCCCGGTGAATTAGAAAAAGCCTCGTGGCTACGTACGTAAGTCAAACCGAAAAAAAAACTCTTAATAACGGATTAATGAACGAAATAGATGTCACAGGTGGAAATCAAACCCACAACACCTGGTTTTAGACGAAATTACGCTAACCGATAAGTCAGCGGTGGAGTCAGTCATTTACTGACTAGAAAATAAGATAACGACTAAACGTAATTGACGAGGCTAATCTTATTTTGCAAGTCAGATAATTCTGTGGTTTTGACTAAAATAACTATCTTAATTAGATTTCTAATTATTTAACATTACTTAACTATTAAAATTTCTAATTAAAATTACGTAAATAACGCTCAAACCATCGCTGGTTAAAGATCGTGACTGAACATACTACTGGTACTTCACTAAAAAACCCTTTCGTTTTAACAGTTAATTAAAATATACAAATCAAGAGGTAGCGTTAAAGTGGCGAATGGTGATATTAAGCCGTTATTTTAATAGTTTATTTTCATAACTTTAATCTTATTTTACTATAAATGTATAATTTACTAGCATAAACAGACAGGGTCGCCCGAGGTTTCACCCCTGAAGGTCCCGTTCCCGTGGAACATCATAATAAAATATAACCTGTAGCTTTCCTCGATAAGTGGACTATCTAACTCTGAAAGTCAAGTCAATAAATTATTTATTCATATAGAGACAATTCTATAAAAATTACATCATGTTCTTATGATGCGTCCATTTCTTTTCCTACCACCAGTTCAAGACGTGGCTACTCTGAGAAGAACTCGTAAGAAATTCAAAGGGATTCCTTTTTAAATGTTCAATTTAACATTACTTTTACAATATTGTTAAGCAGCAGTGTCATTCCAGAAAAAGTTTCTCCCAAGCCATTTTGTCATTTACATAGTCTGATATTTTAATGCAGCTTTGACAATGGCTTGAAATTTATTAACAGATAGTTCTATAATATTAGTTGGGAGTTTGGTATAAAAGCAAAGAAAGAATGTCAAATCGGTCTACTAGCTGTGCAAGTAGTTCCTGAGATTAGCGCATTAAAGCAAATAAACAAAAAAAACTACTCTTCAGCTTTATATATTAGTATAGGTATAAAGCTAGGGCTACGGCGTCGGACTTCAGATCATGGGGTCGCTGGTTCGATCCCCACCGCACTAATACCGACGTGAATCCACTAGTAACACATGCATTTTATCTAAGCACGAGTTAACAAGAATACTGGTAGTGTGCAAAAACCATGCTAGTAATAAAAAAAGTATTGTAAATTTAACTTAAATTGCAACACAGTTTAATTGAATGAAGGAATTAGCAACTGAGCAATATAAAATTATTTTAACTGCTACCGTACAACTATTAACAATTAAGCGGGGGAATGTAAATCATAAGTAAGTGCTGTGTGTCGTAATATAGTTTCCACATAAGGCAAGGTTATCCCTAACGTCGTTGCAAACGTGCATTATAAGACCCTCTCAAATTAGGTTTTAGTTGCCTAATTATGGTGCCATCATTTTGCGGCTGCCATATAGGTACACCATATACATAGATGGCATGGCAAAAGCCCGTACAAGGTCCACTGCTGAACATCGGCCTCCTCCCGAAGGAGGGTATTTGCCATAGTCACCACGCTTGGCAGGCGGGTTGGTGACCGCAGTATTATGTTGTACCACACAAGGAAACGCTGCTGTCCGTTCCTTGATATACGATTATTATAGATGAAGTTATGACAAACGGGTCCAACGGCTTAACGTGCTTTCCGAGGCACGGAAGGAAGTCCTCAACCAACCGGACCCGGAAAGAATTCTTTGAATTTTCACAAAGATTTCGTGTCCGGCGTGGTGGTCGTACCCACGACCTCGTAGATTAAAAGCGGGCCAAATATCTTTACGGTACGCAGGAGGAGATACAACATAATGTAGACGTTCGCAAGTCAATTCGAACATATACAAGATCTAAAACAGTAACAAATGGCCAATGGTCGCCGGGCGTACCATCTCGCTTGGCAAAGAAAATCTTAATTTTCTGTGGAGAAGCACGACCAACTGTTCCTCTACAGTTCCAAGCAAAACACAGCTTTTGGCATACATATCTTTTTAATAACAAGACAAGGCTATAATCTTTAGGCAACGTTAAACTTGCCTGTGTAAGGTCTACCGCGAGATAAATTGATGATTGATGATATTTACTCCCATATCATCCCATGAAATTTTTATGAGTCGATTAAGGGACATAATACACCCGAGGAATGGGCCTCAGAATCTTTCACCTCAAGGCTACTCACCATCTTACTGCGATCACCAATCTGCCTGCCAAGCGTGGGGATTATGGCAATATCCCTCAATGACCGTACCTTGCCAAGGTTGGATAAGAGGAGGCACGTGTTCTGCAGTGGATGTAATCAAGCTGTTGAATAATGAGAAATGTTTTTGACCCTCACAAAAATAATTTTAGTTAGGTTGACAACTAAATTGATTTAATGTATCCGACATAATAATATTATGTTTTGTACTATCGTAATTTTTGGAGTGAAGACAAAAAAATCTTTGCACTCAAACATTATTTCAGAGTTACTATATTCTACTGACTCTACCTACTACCATTTCAGCATTACAGGCATGTAAAGAATTGACAGGACAACCCCCGTAGCGTAGCGGTAATTGGCTCGCTTTAAATCTCGTAGGTCGTGGGTTCGATCCCCACACCGGACAGAAAATCGTTGTGTCAATTCTAAGATTTCTTTCCGGGTCTGGTTGGTTGAGGGACTACCCTCCGTGCCTCGGAAAGCACGTTAACCCGTTGGTCCCGATTGTTATAATAACATCATCTATAATTATCGTATATCAAGGAACGGGCAGCAGCGTTTCCTTGTGTGTTACATAATACTGCGGTCACCAACCCGCCTGCCAAGCGTGGTGACTATGGCAATACCCTCCTTCGGGAGGAGGCTCATGTTCAGCAGTGGACGTTATACGGGCTGATGATGATGATGATGATGATGAAAGAATTTGATGAAATTCATAGTGACGAATAAAATTGGACCCAATTCTATTACACGTTTAGTTCCCTTATTTTCAATAAAAAAATGAGCTGTAGTGTCTTGCAATGCAAAGGTAATTTAAGTTGTACCTAGGAGTAATCCTACTAGTATTATAAATGCGAAAGTTTGTACGTGTGGGTGTAAGTATAAGTTACTCTTTCACGCAAAAACTTCTGAATGGATTTGGCTGAAAGTTTGCACGCGGATAGTATATAAGCTAGATTAACATTTAGGCTACGAAATAACTCGCTCCGACCCACTGGAGCAACTGTGGTTTGTGCAACTGTAGCTCTACTTTACAGTTCGCGAGCCTCCAAAATTTTGGCTCTGTATATATGACTATTGAGTAATCTTCAAGCGTTTAATAGAACGGATTTCTCGTTAGATAGTATCTTCGTAAATAAAACAAATTTGATTTGCTACTTATTATTTTTGTATCAAATGTGGACACACAAGGATGTTATAAAAACTTCTATTTTTTGTGTCTACACAATTAATTAGAAATCCAGTTCATTAAACGCTTGAAAAAGCTTTCTAAATAGTCATATGAATAATAATTATTTTTTTACAAAAAAACCGACTTCACACGGTAAACTAAGAGTTCCCTGAACTGTCCTTTGTCTCTTCATCATCAGACCCCTAGTGACAGTCGCAACCCATCTTGGTCCAAATTTCTTATCAATATCAATATTAATAATGAAAAAAAAGAAAAAACTTAACAAGCGCACTAGTCGGCCCTACAGTATTTGAAAGTTTCCCTCGATTTCTCTGGTCTGCCATCATCAAACCCTGATTTCCTTACCATGGGACCACCTTTGAAATACCTTTTATCCAACAAAAAAGAATAATCAAAATCGGTTCATAAACAAAGAAGCAAACAAACATAAAAACAATATACTTACGGTCGAATTGAGAAACCTCCTCCTCTTTTGAAGTCGGTTAAAAACACGGAAGTTTGTATGTATGGATGTTTGTTCCCGTTTAAGGCTGGATTAACTACTACTACACAACATCATACTAACACCCACGGGAGCATAGTAGCCATCCAACGCCTCATGAGCAGTGATCGGATATTTTGGGGGCATGTCAAAATCTTAGCATGGATAAGACGACGTTTACGTCCCGGATCCGGAAAAATATCTTTAGTAATTCAAATTAAAAATATCGCGCAACACTTCATTAACTACAAACGCATTTTCGATGTTGCCTGAAATAAATATTTTCATCGTGTCGACTGAATACCCATATATTCATGTGCATTTTGGAAATCCTATTTTAAAGTACCTAAGTATATACCTATTATCGTAACTTGGTTTATATGCATTTTGAACCAGTTATATATACCTGCCCCCAAAATATCCGATCACTGATCCGTGATCGGATATTGATCCGATCACTGATTATGGAAAAAGATTTGTTTTATCTTTTTCTGTTATTACATACATGAAAATAACAGAAAAAGATAAAACATATTTTAATGTCTAATAACCAAATTTAGAAATAGGTTCAACATGATAATAACCACCAACATTTATAAAGTAACAACGAGTACCAAGTTTTTTTTTTTTGACCAACTTTTTTTTAAGCCTTTTAGTCTTTCGCTTTTCACTGATCTCAAAGGCGTGTAATGCTCCTGCCTAGTTAAATGCTTTAAAAACTACAAACTGTACAAACTACACAATCTGCGCAAGAGTGCGACTCCTTGAAACATGAAGAGACGCTAACAGAACTTGCTTACAAAATCTTTACTTATCTAAAGTACTCAGATTGTATCTGATAAATATTACGCCATATATAATTTGTAGCGCTTGAAACAATAGGTACTCTAAAATGAATTGAAAATTATTATGTAAGTTGTAGCAGAATTATGTTAAAAAAATTGCGATATTAAAAAAAAGATTAATAAATATGGTTATGAATCATCAGGACTTTTCAATGTCGTATTTCGTGGGTGGAGCATATAACAACGGACCCTTTTTAATTTTACCACCGCCACCACCGCACCGGTTCCAATGCGTCTCATGCGGCCGCGGATTGAGTACAGCTGATCGATGTGGTACGAATTGGCACCCCTAAAACAAGCATGATGTCACTTCAATCTGTAGTTTCTAATTCTATTGAAAAAGTTGACGGTCACCGTAGCCTAGTTGGTAGTGCTGCTGCCTACGAAGCTGGTGGTCCTGGGTTCGAATCCCAGTAAGTGCAAATATTTGAGTGATGAGCACGAATATTTGTTTCTGAGTCATGGATGTTTTCTATGTATTTAAGTATTTATCTATCTATATAAGTATGTATATCCATACCCATAGTACAAGCTTTGCTTAGTTTGGGGCTAGGATGATCTGTGTGACATTGTCCCTAGATATTATTATTATTATTATTAAGTATTTACATAGATCAATTTTACTACCAATAGGTACTGAATAATTTCGATGATTATAGCAACGACAAAAAAATCGCGGTGTAAAATATCTGCATAAGGGACTTATCTTACTTATTCACCTCAATTCAGCTTATGTCCATAGAAAACGCCAGTTTTGTACGGGATGCGTACGCGTCTGTTCAGCTGAACGCGTCCCCTACAAAACTGGCGGTTTCTATGGACATAAGCTGAATTGAGCTGAATAAGTAAGATAAGTCCCTAATATCTTAAAACACATTAATACCTACCTACATTTTACGCAATAAGCAAATATCTGAACCTCCCAACTTGTGATCCGAATAATTCAACTCCAATTTTAATTAGTTACTTTTAGTTATGTATTTTATTCATGTTTTTTTATTAAATAAATAAGGTTGAATACCCTACTCCAATGTGAAGTAAATCGGACAGAGTGGAATTAATTTCACTATTACAGCCGACAACGCTCCATGGATGTCGAAACGTGGCGGAACACATAGTTAATATTCACGAGTGTTACAACGTTCCGACTGTGAACCACTGTTACATTTTGTTTGGGTAAACGCTGATGTAGCGATTAAATGTTTTCTCTAAGCTGTCAATTGTTCGTTTTTTATTTGGAATGCCTGATGCGGTGAACTAAACATACGTACATGAATTAATTTAATAATATTTTATGATGTCATTGATCGTAGTCTCAGACTGTTTGACACCATGAAATGTAGGAAAACTATGGAAATGTTGGTATAGCAACTTTGAATAGACTACCCCATGTAGTTCAAGGGTGTCGTATGAGGCGACTAAGAGAAAAATACACCTGATTGATGGGCAGCATCTATCAGCTATAGGTTACTTACTGCGATCACTAATCTCCCTACCAAGCGTGGTGATTATGGCCTCCTCCACTACTATCCTGACTTGCCAAGGTTTATTAAGAGATGGCCCATGTTCAACGGTGGACATATTCGATATCAGAACCAAACATTCCTCGCTTTCCGAAACATGGTTGAAACGACACCACTAACTACCAGACTTCTCAATTAAAAGTGGAAAGAAATAGAGTAAGAAGAATCAATTTAAATTTTTACGAAGGAAGATCCATACAACATTTTTCAAATTTAAAATTTACTCCTCGGATAATAAGTTAGAGTTTTTACATTATTCTTGAGATAAAATAACGGACATGGTGAGAGATCATTCACAGTACCTACCGGCAGTAACTTACGTGTTCTCTAAAACACGGATGAAAAGCCGCCTACTTTAGACAACTTTTTTCTCAAGAGAAATTAATAGTAACACAAATGTTTGTCTGACCCGAGTTCTTGCTAGTTACTGTCAAATATTTTACCAACGAGACAGCCTTAATAACGAGATGGAACATAGGCTAACCGTCAATATAGAAGTGACGTAAAACAGTCTAGTCATCAAAGCAAGTTCGATTCAATGGCCGATATTTTTAATTGGAATTCCTGGTACCAAAGGCTAATTGAAGAAAGTTAGTTACACATGGTTCATTTACTTGTGTTTATGAAGCCGAAACGGTGTGCAATCGGTAAAGTCATTGTAACCTGGTCATGGTTATAAGGTTAGTGCAAAATATGATAACGATATAACATTTTTTTTCTATTTCCATTGTGTTTAAAGAATCTTTTAAAACCTAAAAAAATGTAAATACAAGCTACAAGCTTGAAATTTTATATTTGCAGCTAGGTATACTATCTTCAGGATCTAATTAATCAATTACATGTTAAAATAAAACTAGCCAAGTGCAAGTCGAACTCGCGCACGTAAGGCCTGAAAATATCCTTGAGTATTTTTTTTTCAGTTTTTATTATAGGCAACAGATATACATTATCTGTGATAATTATAGCTATATAACTAGCTCGGTTGATGAGATACAGCCTGGTGATAGTCAGGCAGACAGTTAAGTCTTAATAATAGGGTCCCGTTTATACCCTTTGTTACGGAACTCAGAGAAATACAGTTCTCTGAAAAGGTCGTATTTTTTGTCCGGTATAAAACAAAACCCACTCTCTCAGCTGACAAACCTTCTATGCTGTTTTTAACCGCCAGTTAAAACCGATTAAAATCTGGAATAAAACGAACAGTATTAATGCAAGTGCTGTCAAATGAAACTTAGTGTCTAAAACATGAATTTAGAAAAACTTCCTGAAGATCCAAAATTACGTGTATCATTTAATACTTAACGAGAAGGTTAATCATAGATTAACTAACACGATTGTTAAATCAACATAGTTAATCGTGATTGCGGAAACTCTTGTTTCTTAACAACAGTTTGACAGCTCGTTGATCATACGAAATTAGCTATATTAAAACAGACAGATATTACTTTGATTGATCAGGCAATTAGTGTTTAAGTTAAAAGCAGTAGGAAATGAGTTATCCAACAATTTTTAGAAGTTGAGCACAGGTTATTTTTGCAGACTAAAAAGTGCGTTAAAAGTCTGTCATTAGCTTCCCAAGAGAGAGGTTCTGAATTCGTATACCAGAATTAAAACGAGTTTTCGTTTGTATCGTTAAGGTCTACTGCTGACCATACGCCTCCTCTTCTCCCTGGCTTGCCAAAGACTATTTGGCAAGCCAGGGACGTTACGCCTGCCAAGCGTGGTGATTACGGAATATCCCTCATATTGCAGGATTGGTGGTATCATCTATCGGCTCATAGATACCATCTAACTGCCATAGTAAGATTCTTCTTTTCTATTCTTTGGTTGATTGGCTCTTAGTAGCCACGTACACAACCGTTAGGCTCTGGCTTCAAATAGACCACCCCATCCCCCCATCCCATCTTCATATGGGGTGGTCTATTTGAAGCCAGAAACCACTTATAAGAAAGCTCAAAGTCACTCAGCGAGCTATGGAAAGATCTATGCTCGGCGTTTCCCTGCGTGATCGAATCAGAAATGAAGAGATCCGCAGGAGAATGAAAGTCGCTGACTTAGCTCAACGGATTAGCAAGCTGAAGTGGCAATGGGCAGGAAACATAGCTCGAAGAACTAACGGCCGATGGAGCAGAAAGGTTCTCGAGTGGAGACCACGAACTGGCAAGCGCAGCGAAGGAAGACCGCCTGCACGATAGGCCGGCGACCTCATAAAGGTAGCAGGGAGTCAGTGGTTGCAGGCCGCTAGCGATCGTTCCCGCTGGAAATCGATGAGGGAGGCCTATGTTCAGCAGACTACAACAGGCTGATGATGATGATGATGATAAATGTTGATAAATCTTGCTATACAGACACCACCTTGTTAACCCAATCAAAGTGATTCATTAAATTTCCTAAAATTGTGTTACCGTTTCCTTTTACAATACCACAACGTTTTTACTATCAGCAGTATTGATAAATCTAAAATCGCTTCAATTTAATTACTTAGCTTTCGCGACGTAAGATACCCAATTACAGTACATATTTATTGCTGTATCGATTTACATCAACGGAAGCTTTCCTTTTGGACTAGTTTCTAATTAACTTCGAAACTTTATTGAGGTATAAACAACAATATATACATACATATACAACAACGTGTAAATATCTCACAGTATAGCAGTAAAATCTAGCGGGACACGCATCTGTGCTTGGATGGTAATAGGTTCGAATCCGGAAGAAATGTTTTTATAAAATATTTCTTGGTTTCGTAAGTAATTTATACATAAACATATATTCACGCCTCTATCCCATAGGGGTAGGCAGACCAGACAGGAGACCACATCCTTCAACTTGCTCCGATCTTGGCATAACATTTTTGCCTCCTCCACATTAATTAGTACTTTTAACGTTGTTTATTGGGTGTTCACCCAACGCGCCACTATTCTCATTGTTCTTAATATTATAAAGAGGAAAGATTTGATTGGATGTTTGTTTGTTTTAAATATGCTCCGAAACTACTGGACCGATTTGAAAACTTCTTTCGCAGTTGGAAAGCTACACTATCGCCGGATGACATAGGCTATATTTAATTAAGAAGTTCCCACGGGAACGGGAGTTACGCGGGTGAAACCGCGCGTGGGAAGTTAGTAATTTATAATTAACATGTCATCTTCATCGTCAGCTCGTGAAATCTCCACTGTTGAGTGTGGGCCTCCTTTTTTGGGAAGAGACAGGAGGCCCGCATGGGGTTCAAGATTCATTTTCCTAAAGTTCAGTATTTTTAATGTACCTATAGTTATGACATAATAAAAAAGGCTAAACTTGCTTCATTTACTGAAACTTTTTTTTTCAAAATAATTTATATTGATATACAATAAATTTACGCTTGCGTTTGTTTTTCGAAAGAAAAACCTATTTATTTAAAAATAGAACAGGATATTTTACCTTTCGTAATTTCAGTAAAAATCTTTATAAAGTTTAAAAACGCACATGTTGCTTACATTGTATTGATGTGTGTTTTTGATAAACGATAAATATATTCTGTTAATATACATGTAATGCTTAATGTGCTTCACACTCTCATTTCCCAATCACTTTGCAATTTTAGCATTCACAACAAAATTTCTCATAGTTACCGTATGCGATGTTTTACCTAATCCTACTGATTTGTAATTAATTACTTACTCAATAAATGTGTCATGTGTAATCATGTCCTACGCAATGACAAGTTTGTTGACCTATAAGTCCAAATACGCTTGAAACCCCTTTTTTTCTTTGAAGGGCATCTCATTACAACTACAAACCAGTATTTAAATAGTCTATTCTACAACCCCATTAAAAAGAAAAAAAACAAAAAACATTTTTATTTAGGTACGTAAACCAATTACAGGCACTTGTAAATCGTCAAACATTATTTTGAAAATTAATTATTATTTATCAATCTTAAATTACAAAATACTTGTTTTGTCTATGTTACGCCAAAACAATTGTCAATATTTGGGTGGACCATCAGCACTGTTCGTAGCAATGGTATGCTAATTAAACCCCCCGAGAAGAGGGTAAAAAATGAGCCCCCTACTGTGAGTTGTAGTCAGCACAGCTAGTATAGGGGGATGACTTAATGCAAAAGAAGTATCTACATATCATCATATTATTGGAATGGAAAAATTATTTTTATTTTGTTTTCAGCAATTTCTACTTAAATTAAAACTGAAGGATCTATCAAATCACTATACTTAATCAAATTACTAATTATATTAAACAGAATTAAGTAATTAGGCTAAACTAAACTAGTTCCATATTTAATATTCGTACGTTGGTAATCAAGTTAAGGGCCGCTTAAAATTCAAGCTTTACCTCGTATCTAGTTTCGTAGTTTAATAAGCTGTTGGAGAGTATTTAGGGTTATCAGGTGGATAAATAAAAACAAAAAAACCGATTCTTATAGAAACATCTTGAGATTTTACAGACCATGAGAAGATTCCAGAAAACAAGAACAGTTTGTGTCCGAAATAATTAATAATTAAAGATGTTCCTGAGTGTTTTAGTCTTGGAGTCACATGTGACGGTCGTTACAATTATCTCGAAAATCTGTAACCCTGAAATAAAATTTAAATAACCAACCGCAATTTTAGTAACGGTGTCCAGTTTTGAATATAACACTTTTTTTTTTGTCCGGGGGGAAATGCATTTTCGCTTTCCCACCGCCGCTGCAGCTTATTCGCGCGCTGTCGGTGGGACGGTGGGATATGTGGGACTCGCCCTCTCCATAGCGTGGTATGCTAACTCATACCACGAGGAGAGGACCCTACACAACTAAAAGCCCCCGGACACTCCTTCGATCCGCCGTTGGCGGGGGCCAAGCACGCATAAGCAATCAGACCATTTTGAATAGACCCCCCTATGTCTTCCCATGGGTGTCGTAAGAGGCGACTAAGGGATATACAGCTGATGGATGAACAGCAGCATCTTTCTTAATAATATCATATTACTGCGATCACGAAATACGATTTTTTTTTTGTTGAAAAGACATTTCCCGCACTAGGGAAATAAATCCTGTATCGCGGGGGACTTTACAAACATTCATATAACGGACACAAAGAACACCCAGACTCAGAACAACTATTTGTGGTTCACACAAACAATTGTCCCGGGTGGGAATCGAACCCAGAACACCAGGTCTCAGAGGCAACTATCATAACCACTGAGCCACCGGTGCAGTCAATTACAAAAGAATAATATGTTATAAAGGATAACGTTTATGGAAAAAGAGCTAGAACCTCAGCCGCTCAGAACGCTCACAACAAATATACGTACAGATATTGATTAAAGCATGGTAGGTAACCCTAGGAGTAGGCTATTAAATCTTTACCTACACTAGGTCTGTTTCGCAACAAAATACTTGGACTAATTTTAGGCTATACGCCTAGTACCTACCAACT
Organism: Nycteola revayana; assembly: GCA_947037095.2. Taxonomy (NCBI): domain Eukaryota; kingdom Metazoa; phylum Arthropoda; class Insecta; order Lepidoptera; family Nolidae; genus Nycteola; species Nycteola revayana. Next base: position 16,503,140 of record OX344857.2, on the reverse strand, counting down.
AGGGTGTGTTTAATAGGTTGTCAAAACTTGATCCAGTTTTGGCGGTTATCTGGAATGCAGTTTTGTTATTGAGGTATTCAAATTAGATTGTATTTATCGCCCATTATTTATTATGACTTGGTACTTAAATAATAATTAGTTATTTTTATTGATACTGATAGTACATATTGACACTAAGAAGTAAGAGTGTCCCAACATTGAGCATGCGCGTTCTTTGAGCGTGTGTGCGGCGCGGCGGCGGCGGGAGTAGTGGGTGACGGGGTCGGGATGTTCGGAGCTCGTATAGTTTGCGCTATTCACACGCTCGAGTAATTTTTATTTTAGTAAACATTAGGTACTGGAAGAGTTTTGCAGTCTATTAGTATTCTTGTTAACCCCACGTGCTTAGAAGCTGAAATGCTTGTGCTACAAGAGAGTTAACGTCGGTAGTGCAGTGGGTGGGGATTGAACCGGCGGCCACAAGATCACAAGTCCCACACATCTAGCCATTGGGCTACGGCCGCTTTCAAAATAATGAGAAATGTGCACGCCCAATGTAGGTTCAACTTGTTACTAAAGATTTCTAACTCTAATAATCTAGACAATTCGTATTACTGTCTAGTGTAATTTATCCGACGCCATAATTTAGGTATGTGATTGTCTGCACTGTTTATACATAGGCATTTTGGGTTATTTGATCAAATCAAACTTTATATTATATATATAAACATTCATATGGTCGCATCACAGTAAAATAAAAGAACGACTATGGTTTACACAAATAATTGTTTCGGATAGGAATTGAACCCAAACACCAGGTCTTAGAACCAACTACTGTAACCACTGAACCACCGGTCCAGCTCTTTTTATTTTTTATATTTAACTTATCGCTTTTAAATTATATGTAACTAAAATCAAAGATATTCAATTCTGGAATAATTTTTTATTAATCACATACTCAATTTTCCTACTTTTTTTCTTCTTTTGCAAACAATTTTCCTTGACACACAATAAAAAAAAATCCGTGCATACATGCATCTAAATAAAAAATCTAAGGTTAGACGACAATTTAACAAATTTTCTGTCATCACAGCAGTTACATGATTATTGTAATTCATATAATTGTAGGACGCAACACGATAACTGTTCAAATTACGACTCATGCGCATCTTGTGACTGATAAGGATAATCATGTTTTATTATATCTAATTAAATTAATTGCAAACATTGTCTGCTATGATTTTGGTGTCTTTTCATAAGCTTTTCTTTACCTTACAATGTTGGCCAATTTTGCAACGGAATTTTTAACCTCCCAACAATTGAAGTGAATGAGCGTTGTAAAGGCGCAACAAACGCTCGGTTAGGTATATGACGTTAAAAATAATCAGTGTTATTTGTGTGTGTAAAATAGTTATTAAGGTGACCACCCTCCTTGCCTTGGAACGCAAGGTGAGTTGAAGTATATCAGGTAACGGTTAAATCGTTACAAATACAATACTGCGGTCACCAATCTCCTCTCTATATTTTCAGGCATCAAACAGATGTGAAATAGGCTGATGATAATAAAAAAAAATACAACGAGAAAAATAAATTAATTTATGATATAAAATTTATTAATACAATACGACACACATTACAACTGAATCGACAATCCAACTTGAGATCTCACGACCTTTCCGTCGTGTCTACTGGACCAAATTTTCATAATACCACGATTAAACGTGACCTACCTTTGACATACAGTAGAGCGTCGGTTATTCAGAACTAATAGGGGCACATGGGTATTTGGCAAATGAAACAAACGTTTTTTTTTGGATGATCGAACTGTGTTATTGATTTGAAAAAAAATGTCCTAATTAATGAAGTATGAAAAACATATGTATTTGTTTATAATAAACATAATATTTTAACAACATAAAGGAATTCAACAAAATCACTTGAATCTTGCCATAAAACAGCTAATATACTTATAGTAGCCTACTATTGTTAAATGCACCTAGCAAAGGGCACAACTAACGACAAAAACGAGATAGATGCGCGGCAGTACCGCGCATCAGAAGTTATGTGATACAATTCATAGTGTCCGTAACATTGGCGTTTGGGTTAAAGTGGGTACAGCGCTTAAACCCAAACGCTTCGTGGTATAATTAACATACCATTATTAATGAAAAGGATGACATAACCTGCTGTAATAGTATATAATAGTAATACGCAATGCATTTCCTCGGGGTGTTTGGGCATTTGGACGTGTTTGGTTAAGCCATCGTCCGGATTATCGGTGCTCCACTGTATTATAATAATATAATAATTTAGTCTCAGTAGTTGTAACAAAAAATTAAATACATAATCTCAGTTTCAATTGCTTTCAATTAGCATTAGGAAGCTTTAAACCTTGGAGGTAGTTTCCTCTGAATACTCTAAAACAATCACAGCTCTTCCTTTTATCAAAGGTCATAATATAAACAATGATAATTTTATGGTTTACGAAGCGCAACCGTGCAGACTAGTTTGGTAATCTACATCTTCAAATAATAAATCATAAGGTATATGTTATATTATATTATCATCATTATACATGTATATCATATATATAGATATATATCATCATCATCATCATCATCAGTCCATAACGTCCACTGCTGAACATGGGCCTCCTCCCGAGGGCGGGTATTTGCCATAGTCACCACGCTTGGCAGACGGGTTGGTAACCGCAGTATTATGTTGTACCACACAAAGAAACGCTGCTGCCCGTTCCTTGATATGCGATTATTATAGATGATGTTATAACAATCGGGACCAACAGCTTAACGTGCTTTCCGAGGCACGGAGGGTTGTCCCTCAACCAACCAGACCTGGAAAGAAATCTAAGAATTTACACTAAGATTTCTTTGTCCGGCGTGGGGATCGAACTCACTACCTCCGAGATTTAAAGCGAGCCAAATACGACTACGCTACGGAGGTGTAGATATGTATAATTATGTTATTTAGAAACGATCCTTGATAGGTGCAACAGTGTAAAGTGCTTCCAGACTGTTAGTTATCGAATCATATAATATGTAGGTACTAATATGTAAGTAGTGAAAAGTGAAATTTTATTTTACTAAAAACTATTTTTTCTTACATTTTAAAATAACATTCATTTTAAATTTTTAAACACTGCGGCAAAGTTTCTGACATACTTAATTACAAATAAAATAGATTAATCGATTTAGACTGTAATTAAATTTTAATCCATGCGGCCTTTTTAATTTCATTTTGGTGAGGCGGGTAGTCCAACGCCCTCCGAGATCAAAGCGAACCAAATACCGCTACGCTACGGAGGTTGTCACGTGAACCGCTTAATTGAGTTTATTTAAAATTTAGTGGATTGGATCGTTTTCTCATAACGACATCCAAATGAGCATATAAAAATACAGGTAGTATTTTACTCAATTACTCATTACAACAAATTAATATGCAACCTTGCAATTAGATAATAAGTTCTTCATATACAAACTTCCCTAAATATAATAGGTATTTCCATACAAAGATTTAGGTAATTAGTAAAATTAAGATTTTGTGTAATGTACGGTATAATCAGGCATGTTTGCATTATTCTTGGTGTTAAAAGATGTTAAATATGTAGGAAGTATTCAAAGAGAAGGACATCTCTTATCATATTATGACTGTTGTTTTTTTGTTTTTTTCAATGGGAAACCAGAAATATACATCGACTTCACTACATAGTATAAAACAAAGTCGCTTGCCGCTGTACTACACACTACGCAACAGATTTTGATGCGGTTTTTTTAATAGATAGAGTGATTCAAGAGGATGGTTTATATGTATAATACATCAGCATGGCATCCGTGCGAAGCCGGGGCGGGTCGCTGGTGTATTAACTAGCTTCTGGCGTGCGGCTGCACCCCTGTGACTTCATAATAGAATACAATCTCGAAAAACTTCATAATTGAACACAGCCTTCTTCGATAAATGGGCTGTCTAACACACTGAAAGGGTTTTTCAAATCGGACCAGTGGTTCCTGAGATTAGTGGGTTCAAGCAAACAAATATAAACTCTTCAGTTTTATATATTAGTAGGACGTATAGATGCGAAATATATCAACAAGTATAAAATAAATCAACAATATCTATACTAATCCTTACTAATATTATAAAGACGAAAGTTTGTATATATGGATGGATGGATGGATGTTTTTTACTCTTTCACGCAAAAACTACTGAATGGATTTTGCTGAAAGTTTACACGCGGATAGTTTATAAGCTGGATTAACATATAGGCTAAAAAGTATCACGCTCCGACCCACTGGAGCAGAGTGACGCGAGTAAAACCGCGGGGCGTAGCTAGTATTATATAGAGCAAAGATTTATTGCTTGTTTGCTTGCATTGATCAGGCTCCGGGGAACTACTGAAAAGATTCTTTTACATTAAAAAGCTTCGGTTCCAGGACTAAGGCTTTATTTAATGATGCAATTGCCACGGGAGCGGGAACTACACGCGTGAATCCGCGCTGAGATGTTAGTCTATTATATTGTTAGAGGAAATTTATTAGGGAGGACAAGGTAAACATCACATTGATCCCCATTTCTAGCTTTATTTCAGTTTTAAGTCTATTTTTATATAGATACTAGCTTCCCGCGCGCGGTTTCACCCGCGTAACTCCCGTTCCCGTGGGAAATTCATAATAAAATATAGCCTATGTTCTTTCTCAGGCTCTAGACTATTAACTGTACCAAATTTCATTTAAATCGCTTCAGTAGTTAAGGCGTGATTGCGTAACAGACAGACAGAGTTACTTTCACATTTATAATAGTAAGGAATGTTCTTTCTCAGGCTCTAGACTATATCTGTACCAAATTTCATTTAAATCGCTTCAGTAGTTAAGGCGTGATTGCGTAAAAGACAGACAGACAGACAGACAGACAGAGTTACTTTCACATTTATAATAGTAAGGAATAAGGATCATTGCTAACTTAAGCTGGAAGTTATTCAACTATGTCTCAGCTGATATCGAAAAAAAATGTTGATTTTATTCATCATTCATTTTACAAAATTGTATAGTAATTGCGAAGTTTTCAAAGAATCGCGAGGCTGAAGGAGATATTATCCGACTAATATTGCCGACAAATTGTTACACTCATGTACACAAATGTTATGAGAATAAATGATTTTAAACCTTACACTAATGATATATCACAAAAATACTAGTGGATTAAATTCGTTTAAAGTCGATGTCTAAACCAGAATTTTTGAAGATTTGGTGTTAAAAAATAATCTATGCTAATATTATAAAGCTGAATAGTTACTTTGATCGCGCTAATCTCAAAAACTACTGGTCTGATTTGAAAAAATCTTTCAGTGGTAGGTAGCCCATTTAACGAGGAATGATATATATAATCAAGCTTGAAACAATAACAGCGGAGCCTATATAATTGTCATATAGCGGAACATGTATTAGATTTGGTTTAACAGGATTAGATAAGTTAGTAACGACTCCACGGTGGACAAAGATGCGGGGACTCGCTATTGAAAGAAAAAAAATTTTTTTGCTGATGTTTATAGTTGAACTATTTTCATTTATAACTCCACTTTGTACCCATATTAGCAAAACAAAATATCTTTATCTTTAGATTTTTAGAGGGTTTTTACAACTGACCCTCTACTGCATCTCGGATCGCACATACTTTGTGACAAGTTAGGGCAAGGTAAAGAGATGTATGAAAAGTAATGCTTTTTCCTCTCGCCAGTACCTACATCGTCTTTGTTTCCAGTGTTATTGTATACGCGTTAACAACAAGCAGTGTTCGTTCCATCAGCACCGTCTGTTTAATTATACCTTATCGGAGATGGTAACGCCATATTATTTCTTATCTTCATGGTGCGCGATCAACGGAGTTAAATTTAATTTTCGTCATACGGTTTTTTTCTTGGGTACTCTTGGAAACAATGGGGCAGCAATGAAACGATGTTTTGATGGTGGATATATCGCCATAGTTAAATCAGCAATCCAGCCCGCCAAACAAATGCCGATTTAATTGAATGCCTAGGCCAATCTTTGATTGAACTAACATCACTTAACGTTGGCTTATAGAAAGCTAGCCCTTTGAGTTTGGCTGACGTAAAATCGTATAGTTTTTTTTTAACCACTCAAATCAACGATTTGGCTAGCTGTCCTTCAGGCATTTCATTGAATGTCGGCGTCCAATAAACAGGTTAGCCGTCTCATTGTATGGCCAATCCAACTTGATGACTGCGACAGATATATTACCTACTTAGTACTTTAAGTGGGTGTGTCAGGATTCTAAATCGATTTAGAACGAAAAAAGTAAAAAGTAAGCTAAATCGTATCCTAGCTTCCTAAATGCAATTGAACTTATCTAAATTTATGTCATTCTAAATTTAGTATCGTAAATTTAGCATGCTTTTACTGCGGCTGCGACTGGAGACTTAAGTATGACTTATATTTGCATTTTAGAGGAGTTTCGTGCAACTGTCGCTCTACGTTACAGTTTGCGGGCCTCTCGGACTCTCGGTCTACGAAAGTTCTTTCCAAAGTAAGGGTAAGTGAGGTACTTACGGTTCTCTCGGTAAGAGTTTTCGGGATAAAATATGCCCGTTCTATGTGTGATAACAAGTCGCACTATAATCTATCTATTTGCCAAATTTCATACTTATCTTAACGGCCGATCTACCGTGATTCAATAATGAAATTCAACCATTTATCTAACAGTCAAACTTTTGCATCGACATAATGAGTAATAATTAATCTACCTTACCATTCAATAAACCATTACCTAAGCAATTACTTGTATGGGCAACGGCTTAGGTACACTGGAAGGCGAGGGGGGGGGGGGCAGGTGTTGGGCAAAGCTTAACAAAGTTATTGCTTACACACATTGTTATAAGCGGTCTAGCGGCTATTGTATGGTAATAATCGTGACAGGGCTCAGAACGGATTAAATATCACTAGAACACTGGTGAATCCAGTGCTTAATAATAGATTATTACAACATATATTTTTGCGTAGCAGTATTTGGCTCGCTTTAAATCTCGTAGGTTCCCCACACAGATTTCTTTCCGGGTTTGGATGGTTGAGGGACTACCCTCCGTGCCTCGGAAAGCACGATAAGCCGTTGGTCCCGATTGTTCATCATCTACAATAATCGTATACCAGGAAACAGGCAACAGCGTTTCCTTAATCGTGTGTAATTACATAATACTGCAGTCACCAACCTGCCTGCCATGCGTGGTGACTATGACAAAAACCTTTCTTCGGGAGGAGGCCCATGTTCGTAGTGGACGTTGTACGGGCTGATGATGATGATGATGATGATGTATTTATGATTGTTTTTTTCGGTTTTGACAAAAGGATATAGGTGGTTACGAGGGTAAAATTGCCCGGGACGATTAGTACACTTAAAGTCATTGATTATAGTTAGTCAAATGAACAAAAAGCAAGGCTTCTACATAATTTATTTTTATATTTTCAAAGCAAAGTCTGGCTTCGAATTTATGATTTATTTTTCTTTCAAAAACAGGTATCGTTTCTTCCATAGTCAGCTAAAATGCATCTGCTTTACCTACTCGACTATAGCCAATATTGGCGCACATAGCACGTTGGCGCTTGTCCAGTATGGCCAACATTTGCATTTAAAAATTAATTAATGGCTCATCCCATATTCTAACGCTCATGATAATAAAATAAATTGTAATACTCATTTCATGAACTAGCTTAGGTATTTAATAACGAAAGTAAACTCATTCACGACCGTGATATTTTATTCTTAAGAATGTTACCATTCGTGACCTAAGTTAGAAATATAAAGGTTAGGTAGTGTTATAAAATGTGTTGATTACAAAAAGTGCCTACATACCGGATGCTTGGTCTAGTTGGTGATAAAGGCAGTTCGCAAATAAATACGTAGCTAACACTAACTCTGACACCACATTGCGCGTGCGCATTCCTTGTTCCTCGTGTTGGTTACTTAAGCAAGGATTCAAATAAAATCTGTTAGTACACTATATATTTTTAAACTGGGCAAGTGTGAGTGGCACAGTCGGAAGGGGAAGACCTCGACAAAAGCCTCTGACCAAATCGGAGACATCCTCGCACAAGGTCAAATAAGATCCACCCTAAACCTACGTGCTTGTATGAAGAATGTTATGAGAGTGAATGAAGCAAAAGATGTGTGTAGGGATCGTAGCAAGTGGAGGTCTATTGTCTATGCCTACCCCGCTGGGAAACAGGCGTGAGCTTATGTATGTATTTTTATAGATACTCTTAAAAATAAACTTTAGTCATTTAACTTTCAATTGACATAAATTTTAAACACTTTGGCTAACACATTATGTAAAAATAGTGATTAAAAATAGCTTTGACCCCCATTGCCAACATTGGTGGTTAATAGAGGTCAGCATGTGGACAATGGTCAATCAACACATATGGTATACATAAATCCCATCCATTACAGTCGGAGTCAACCCAGTCCTCAACACTTGCGTCGATAGCTGTACCTACTTCATTGACTCGTCCAAATCTCCACATTTTACAAGACAAATCTTTCTTGCGCTTTCTACGTCGTCGTCGAAATGATCCTAGCATAACTCGTACGGGCAATTGGAGGCACAGCAATATTGTAACTCGAAAAACCGTAGTCACGATATTACTGTAACTCCAATTGCCCGCAAGGGAGAAAATGAGAAAAAAATGAATACATAGATAATATTATAAACTTTTTCGTCAGGATTTTGTTTTTTTTTCTTTCCGTGTATTGATGACAACATTCTTGACAAAGTATGTTAGAAATCAAGACAATCATGTCAATTTTGTTCTATTCTGCAATCGATGAAATATTACAGTGACAAAACATTGTTACAATTCTCTCTGATGAAAGAACAATCACGTGTGAAACACATTGAGGATTAATGACGATCATTTGATTAAGAAATAATAGTCCTTGTATTGTCAATTCATTATTGTAACACAGATATACTTAATGTTATATTTGAAATTTTTGTTTGACTAAAATTAGTTTTATTGAACTCGTTACTACCCCACTAAGGTTGCGTTGCCTGTTGCCTTTGACAGTACCAAAAACATTAGATTGATAATGAAGCAATGCGAAGAATCACGAATTAAAAATAATATTAATTATGTTCTACTATTCGTCCCGTAGGAAATAAAAGTTGTGGAACCAAACTGTGAATGTGTCTATTATGACAATTGCGATATGACAATCACTTACCTACTTCTTATTCGAATTGGGGTATTTCTTATTTTAAAAAAGACATCTACCGCCCTTTGGACATAAATTCCAATGTCGGGGGGAATTTTAGTCAAACAATTTTTAAATATAACATTAAGTAGGTATCTATTTTACAATAACGATTTGTCAATACAAGGACCATTTCAGCAAAATGGGCTTAAACTTATATTTGAACGTGTAAGTGCAACAAGGCAAGATTTTTTAACTTTTTTTTGGCCGAAAACGAAGACGACATTTAAAGTGAAAAAGTCTAACAATACCCTGTCGATTTCCTAGAGTTCTCAGTATGACGCAAGCATAGCCATAAGTCATGTAGTCTTCAGTTAGATCACTGTTCACCCAAGTCGATGAACTTATTGCCCCATTCAGATTTTAATAATGTATAGAAAATATTATAGCTGTTTACACTTGCCCGTGCGCCGAAACCCATATAGTTGCATAACAAAAAAAATGAAACAATCAGTCCATGTCGACCACTTTCATTGTATACAGACAGACAGATTAGTAGCATCAAATAATTACACACTTTCGCGCTCAAACTTAACGGAACGGAAATGAATGAAAAATTTGATAATTACACAAAGAAAGTAAATTAAATTGTGATACCAAAAGTTGTGATGTAGAGAGTAATGATAGTTAGAGTGTGACGTTAAAAAAATAACAATTAATTTTAATATTATTATAATATAATCATAAAAATGACAGCCTCCGTAGCGTAGCGGTATTTGGCTCGCTTTAAGTCGCGAAGGTCGTGGGTTCGATCCCCACACCGTACAAGAAATCTTTGTGTAATTTCATAGATTTATTTCCAGGTCTGGTGGGTTGAGGGACTACTCTCTGTGCCGCGGAAAGCACGTTAAGCCGTTGGTCCCGGTTATTATAACATCATCTATAATAATCGTATATCAAGGAACGGGCAGCAGCGTTTCTTTGTGTGGTACAACATAATACTGCGGTCACCAACCCGCCTGCCAAGCGTGGTGACTATGGCAAAAACTCTCCCTCGGGAGGAGGCCCATGTTCAGCAGTGGACGTTGTACGGGCTGATGATGATGATGATGATGATAATGATTAATCTACGCAAACTTTGATGAAAGAATTGAAGTTGATAACCGTAGGAAATGGACCTTCACCATTTTGTGGTGGTGTAAATAAAGTTGTAAAAAGACATGTTTCACCGACTAACCCATCAAAAGAAACAGTATCTAATCGTATAATAAACAATACTTTATAAAATATGAGTTAAAATATAAGCTGATAGCGGTAAACAAAAAAAATAACGTAGGTAGGTACGTAGAAAAGCTCTGAATAAAAATAATCAATCGAAGTTGAAGCAACGATCAATGTTGAATACAGCATTAATACCTAAATTAATTCTAATTCTCTTTCAAATTCAAAGGGTGAAAATATACCCAATTTTATGGACGGAAAAATATAAAAAATGCAATTCTGTTATCGTTTTATGGACTTTCATTTTCATCAATAACAGCTGTGTACCTGCCCAAATGCATACATGTAGTTCAAAAATTTCAATTATTTTAACCAAATGTCAGATCTAAATAAACCAAATTTAATTATGGGAAGGTATGAGGTCGTATCTAATAATTATCAAAAATACTCCAAAAAATAAAAAAAAACATATATTACCTAATTACTATAGGTATTTTGAACAAAACTGATTATTTTTCTAGCTTAGAGTGATCATTTCTCTAAGTTTCTTAAGGAGTTATTTTACTTTCAGTTTTATTATGAAAAGTATTTTATCGCTAAACGCCTATCACTTCAACAAGAATGAAGTTCCGTTTAATCGCAAAACTCCGTGCGAAAACCATAGCTATTGTCAAAACTGCGTGTCGAGGCTATAAGGCAATGACGAACAAACACAATAGCTTTTAACTAATATTATTCAAAAGGCAAGGCTGATACGACTCAGAGAACGGACTTCCTAGAGTTTTGGCGATTATCCTCGCCTCATTATGCACACCATAATTAAATGGGACAATTTAGAATACTTTTTAAATTTGCAAAATTAGGAGCATGTAAATTTGATTTAAACAGTATGAGTTGACGACATAAATGTTGATTTCAATTGAAAGCAGATTATGATAACATTATCAACGGATGTATACCTTAAATACATATAATTTTTAATGAGGAGGTTTTGACATTTTCATCATGTTGGCAGGCGGGATGGTGATCGCAGTAACTATGTTGTAGTTGTAACACACAGGAAAACACCTTGTTATAGGTTATGATGTCATAACAATCGGGACCAATGGCTTAACGTGCTTTTTGAAGCACAGAGGGTGGGTCCCTCAACCAACCAGACCCGGAAATAAATTTTAGATTTTACACTAAGATTTTTGTCCGGCGCGGAGATCGAGCACTCTATCTCCGAGATTTAAATCGAGCTTTTTACCGTTACGCCACGATAATTTGTCCCAAGAGCCAATTTTAGGCTATTTTATAAAAAGTGGAAAGAAAAAGTATAAGTAACTACAGCAATAGCCTTAGGGGATAGGTTTACATGAAAGTTTACTTGAATTTCAACAAAAACTATTCGCATCAACGAATTCTAGAAGTCTATTTTTCCTCGACTGACCTAACCGTGGCAAGAAGTCATTAAAATAAGCAACCAGCAAAAAAATAATAATAATAATGTAAATTTTCGTTTGTTTCAGGAGCACTCCAAGCAACTACTAGAGCATCTTACCGAATCCGAAAAAATATTTCTATTTGGAGCCAACCATAACGGTGAGAACAATATTTTGTATTATACTAACAATTATTTCACACTATTATGTGTATAGACGTATAATAGTAACGATAATATCTCGGTCAATAGTCTAATTAATATAATTGCAACATATTTTCAAGATCATGTGTCTGTTCTTGAACTTTTTGATTTATCTGGCGCAATTTGAATTGTTTCACTTGTGTATTATGATCCTAATTATTGTGAACGTATTAATTAAGTTACTAATTAGATATAATATTGCAATTTTACGTGATCTTGGCTTAGCTGTATGGTAACATTACAGTTGCCCAATGCGATAACGCAGACTTAACATTTATGTTTGTAACTTACTAAATGATTGACAAAAATAAATTAAGTATATTCTCATTGGTATAATCATACCAAATATTATTTGGTATGATTATGCCAATGAGAACATAAGATAAGATAAAAAAGAAAGCTATTGAAACACTTTTTACACTTCATTTCTCACAATTCTTTATCTCATCATATCTTTTCCAGAAGCACAATTCGAGCTAGCCCACCTCAAGCAACCAAAGCGCCGTAAACGTTCCCTCTTCTACGATGATCAAGACTTGGTAGGATTGAAGAAGCACTTAGATGTTAAGCTGACTCCTAGAACCAGTTTCCTAGACCCTCAGTTCCTATTGATGCGAAGGTGGTCCAACAGCACGGAGGCAGTGCTGGACCAGCATGCGGATGATGAGCTAGACCAGTGCTATTACAGGAGTGACAACGCTGCTCTCTACATATGTGATGATGTGGTAAGTAACATTTTTAGTATTGGTCTTTATTTTCTCTTGAAGATAATTTTTATACACTTGCTCTTGATTATTTGAACGATTCATAAGGAAAATCTCTAAGTTTTACTAATGCCTACACTACCTTTACCACCAAAAGACAATAAGAGACGGGAATGCCTCGTTATCTATAGCAATTTGATAGATATATATTATTGACTTTGTAGTATTGTTTTATCTCAAAATATATACTTTTCCTTTGATATTTTCCTATAATGGTAAATATTAGCACAATCTATATATGTTAGAAATCTATCCTCACTGTAATACATCTACAGAACAGACATTAATATACTTTCATTGAACGAAAACACAAAAAGGCTCATTATAATCATCTTCATACAAACAAAGAAAGTGTTATTAATGAATATACTCTTAATTTCCAGACAGTTATATGGAATCTAGGTCGAAGAAATTTTAATTCTTAACAGTTAAATCTAGACAATACAGTCACATGATATTATTAACTACACTTTCATTTCATATAATTAATTAATTTCTTTTTCAGAGAGGATTAGTCAGATCTAACGACACTTATTATTTTATACATCCACTGCCAGAAAGATTTCATGACAACAATATAAAAGCTCATGTTATAGTCAAAAAACAAATGGACAAAGAAAACGATGAAGATTCTTGTATAGAAAGAGAAAACATAACTATTAATCATATACCAAACAAAACTTGGACCAAACATAGAAGAAAACGAGACGTAACAACTGAACTTTTAGACAATAATTTAGAAGACTTCAAATTAAATTTAGCTCATAGGAATAAAACTATAACTGATTTTATACAAAAATTATCACCGGGAGCCAGTAGACAAAGAAGAGCAATTTTACCAGCAGTCTTCGTTGAAACTGCAGTATTTGTCGATAGAGATCTATATAAACATATGACAGTAAACTTTCCTAAAGACACAGAGAGAGAACTAGTAAGATTCGTACTAGCCATGATAAATGCAGTACAATTACTCTACCACGATCCCTCACTAGGTAGACCTGTGAATTTTATTCTGAAAAGATTAGAAATTTTGCATGAAGACCCAGCCAATTTGAAGAGACCTCATGATATTGATAGGTTTTTAAGTAATTTTTGCACTTGGCAAAGGCTGGAGAATCCGCCTGGCGATAATGATCCGTTGCATTGGGATCACGCACTGATATTAACAGGCTTGGATCTTTACGTAGTGAATAAGAATGGGAAAGTCAGCAGTCAAGTAGTTGGTAAGTTTATATTTTGATGATACTAAAAAGCAGGCCACAGTGCTTTGTGGTTTCCGGCTTAGCATAGACCACTCCATGCCTTCTAATGGTCGTCGTAAGAGGCGGGGATATACAGCTATTGGATGGGCAGCAGCTTCTATCAGCTCAAAGATACTCCCATTTAACTGTGATCACCAATCCGCCTGCGCCTGAGTTGTTTTAAAAACAATACAAAACAAGAGTGGACGGTATACCATGTAATGTAACCATTAGAGAAACTCGTAATAATGTTGAAAATATGTAACTATGAATAAAGATGACAGACAACAATAATAATACAATTATTTATGCCTCATAACAACAACTGAGCCTATTACTTTGCTTATTATAATTTGAAACGCTTTCATTCTCTTTTTATTTACTTAATGCTCGAGTCAAATTGAGATGACAATGATGTAATTATGTAAGTTATACGTCAAGAGAGCATTGCACCGATGTATATTAAATAAGTACGGCTGTAGAAAGCTGATGAATAATTGTAAATATAACGAAATTACAATAGTAAAAATACTCGTATAGAACTAATTTCAGCATATTATTTTATAAACAGATGGTTATGGGATGGCCTAGTACCAATAACATTTCGCCGCTTTAATAACTTAAATTAGAGAGACCTGATAGATGAGATATATGATTTAAAATGTTATAAGTTCATTACTTTCATTGTTAATATTGAATTGACTCAATAAAATGATAAAATATTTCAGGTTTAGCCCCAGTTGCCGGAATGTGCACTGTTACTAGTAGTTGTACAGTGAATGAAGGCAGACATTTTGAAAGTGTTTACGTCGTTGCACATGAAATTGGACACAAGTAAGTTGGCATACGAAATGAATAATATTCCCTTTATAGATGTAGATCGGATCAGATGGCACAAAAAACACTCACAAATCACAAAACTTTGTACGTCTCCTGACCTGAACCTGAAATTCGGGTAAAGTCAATTTTCCGTTCAAATTAAGTAAATTAATGTGACAGAATAATATTTACAAAAAAAAGAATTAGATTTTTAAGCAGTCATGGCTCTAAATGCATTATTGATTCAGCATCATCAGCCCTTACTTATCCTAATTTATTTGGGGCGAAACACGTTTTTTTACTTTCATTATGTAAATAATAGTAGCATTATAGATTCTACGTCATAATTTACATTTTGCTTGGCTTTCTTCATCTAAACTTATAACCTGGTTGGGTAATATGAAATCCAAATCGAATCTTTACAGTAAAACGAACGGTTACATTATTTGCAACTGTTTATTGGTAAATTATCAATAATTTGATAAAATTATTACTTTATAGCGTCGCTGCAAAATAAAAGATCTTCTAAATACCATAGCTGATAAGCATTACAATCAGCTGTAATACAATTGAAATATAGGAAATTAGTTTTGCTCATGGAGATGTTAAGAGATTTTGAATAAAATAGTATAAAAAATATATTGTTCTATGTAAGTAGGTACTTATTTGTGATAACGAACATGGGTCCCGTCAAAACTATAAACAAGGAGTCTGCATATTTATTGGAGTGTGTGAAAACAATCGATTATTTAGTTACTTCCGATAGATCCGATAATGACAATGTATTCATTGAAATTGTGGTTAATCAGAATAAGGCAGCAATCCTGACGACTCGTGTTATTAAAACCGAGTTCTAACTATCTCTACAGAAAGGTGTAAGTATCATCATCTAACATCGAACCTACATCCTCTTTTGGCGTACAAGGGGATGTAGGTTTTGGTGGTCACTATGACAAACCATTGGTTATCAGATGGTCTCTCCAAATTTTATAATTTCTATTGCAGTCTGGGAATGCGTCACGATGGTCCCCTAGCAGACAATGGATGCGACCCAAGTGCTTACATCATGAGCCCTACGCTCGGCAGCGGTAAAATTACCTGGTCACAGTGCAGCAAGAACTATCTACAGAAGTTTTTAGAGTAAGCATTTATATTAATTAACCCTATTGCGTCAAACAGCGCTTAAATAATTCGATCCATAATCCTTACCTATTCTGGAGCTACCTCCTGTCAAATGTACATTGGTGAATGAAATAAGATATTGGAATGGAGATAACAAGCTCCTATGGTAAAACTAAATAGGTATATTTACCCTAAAATTAATCGCAATTTCTACCATATTGGAATTATGAATAGCTTTTTTTCGCCCATTTGACTAAATGGAAGTTCCTCCATGGTTTCCATATTTAGATTGAGTAGAAGTTACTTTTCCTCAAATATGCATAATTTATTTGCAGCACAATTCAATCAAGATGTCTCTTGGATCATGGTAACTCTGCAGGTCAGTTGGACCACAGTGCTGAAGGTATACTTCCTGGAGAGAGGTTTGACGCTGATCAACAATGTAAGTTATCAACCGCATTTTTGTAGCAGTATAAGCTGTCCCATTTAAATACTTTGTCGCTTTTAGCAGATGATATGTGTGAAAGATGGAATACTAATCACATCTCTTTTTTCAGGCATGTTAAAATACGGTCGTGGAAGTAGACACTCAGCAGGCCAGAGCTTAGAAGATATTTGTAGAGATTTGCATTGCCAACGAGAAAGATACACATGGACCTCGCACCCTGCCCTCGAAGGAACCAAGTGTGGGGAGGATATGGTAAGTTTTATTCAATGATTTTTGAGTACCTAATCCAGCGATTTTTGAAATTTCATAAAACTCTAAAATTTTACGATTCGTACATATAATAACAGTAGTCAAGAGATCTTGTTAGTATCGTATTAGTACGAGTATCATATGGTGTATCTGTGTTACTTTTACTCGACTTAGGTACAAGAACTTTATTCGTAATACAATTTTAATTTCGATTCTTCTCGTCTTTGTACATTTTAAAGACTCAAATTTTGCAAGTGTTCGTCTGAGACGTCTAGTTTACGATGAAGCTTGGCTTTTATTATTGTTAGGATATGATTTTAGCATTGAACGTTCTATTTGTAAAGGCTCATACGAGATAATGATTTAATTCTTAAATAATAAGAGTATGTTAAAAAAATGAAGCTGAGTGAACTAGTAATGTGTGTTAAAATAGTGACGACTCTATAGATTTAACTAAACCCTAACAGTCTCCTTTTGATGCTTTAACCCAGTACTGTCGGGGCGGGGAGTGCGTGGAGCGCGCGGGCTCCACCGTGGTGCGCGGCTCGTGGGGGCGCTGGGGGAGCTGGGCCGAGTGCGCGTCCGCCTGTCTCCTGGACGACACGCACGCGCCCGCCGCCGCCGGGGTACAGGTGGCTACCAGACGATGTAACAGACCGAGGTGAGTGTACACAAGTACTGATGTCTCCTGGACGACACGCACGCGCCCGCCGCCGCCGGGGTACAGGTGGCTACCAGACGATGTAACAGACCGAGGTGAGTGTACACAAGTACTGATGTCTCCTGGACGACACGCACGCGCCCGCCGCCGCCGGGGTACAGGTGGCTACCAGACGATGTAACAGACCGAGGTGAGTGTACACAAGTACTGATGTCTCCTGGACGACACGCACGCGCCCGCCGCCGCCGGGGTGCAGGTGGCTACCAGACGATGTAACAGACCGAGGTGAGTGTACACAAGTACTGATGTCTCCTGGACGACACGCACGCGCCCGCCGCCGCCGGGGTACAGGTGGCTACCAGACGATGTAACAGACCGAGGTGAGTGTACACAAGTACTGATGTCTCCTGGACGACACGCACGCGCCCGCCGCCGCCGGGGTACAGGTGGCTACCAGACGATGTAACAGACCGAGGTGAGTGTACACAAGTACTGATGTCTCCTGGACGACACGCACGCGCCCGCCGCCGCCGAGGTACAGGTGGCTACCAGACGATGTAACAGACCGAGGTGAGTGTACACAAGTACTGATGTCTCCTGGACGACACGCACGCGCCCGCCGCCGCCGGGGTACAGGTGGCTACCAGACGATGTAACAGACCGAGGTGAGTGTACACAAGTACTGATGTCTCCTGGACGACACGCACGCGCCCGCCGCCGCCGGGGTACAGGTGGCTACCAGACGATGTAACAGACCGAGGTGAGTGTACACAAGTACTGATGTCTCCTGGACGACACGCACGCGCCCGCCGCCGCCGGGGTACAGGTGGCTACCAGACGATGTAACAGACCGAGGTGAGTGTACACAAGTACTGATGTCTCCTGGACGACACGCACGCGCCCGCCGCCGCCGGGGTACAGGTGGCTACCAGACGATGTAACAGACCGAGGTGAGTGTACACAAGTACTGATGTCTCCTGGACGACACGCACGCGCCCGCCGCCGCCGGGGTACAGGTGGCTACCAGACGATGTAACAGACCGAGGTGAGTGTACACAAGTACTGATGTCTCCTGGACGACACGCACGCGCCCGCCGCCGCCGGGGTACAGGTGGCTACCAGACGATGTAACAGACCGAGGTGAGTGTACACAAGTACTGATGTCTCCTGGACGACACGCACGCGCCCGCCGCCGCCGGGGTACAGGTGGCTACCAGACGATGTAACAGACCGAGGTGAGTGTACACAAGTACTGATGTCTCCTGGACGACACGCACGCGCCCGCCGCCGCCGGGATACAGGTGGCTACCAGACGATGTAACAGACCGAGGTGAGTGTACACAAGTACTGATGTCTCCTGGACGACACGCACGCGCCCGCCGCCGCCGGGGTACAGGTGGCTACCAGACGATGTAACAGACCGAGGTGAGTGTACACAAGTACTGATGTCTCCTGGACGACACGCACGCGCCCGCCGCCGCCGGGGTACAGGTGGCTACCAGACGATGTAACAGACCGAGGTGAGTGTACACAAGTACTGATGTCTCCTGGACGACACG
Source organism: Nycteola revayana (assembly GCA_947037095.2). Lineage (NCBI taxonomy): Eukaryota > Metazoa > Arthropoda > Insecta > Lepidoptera > Nolidae > Nycteola > Nycteola revayana. The sequence goes on along the minus strand of OX344857.2, from coordinate 16,484,234 downwards.
AACGCGCCCGCCGCCGCCGGGGTACAGGTGGCTACCAGACGATGTAACAGACCGAGGTGAGTGTACACAAGTACTGATGTCTCCTGGACGACACGCACGCGCCCGCCGCCGCCGGGGTACAGGTGGCTACCAGACGATGTAACAGACCGAGGTGAGTGTACACAAGTACTGATGTCTCCTGGACGACACGCACGCGCCCGCCGCCGCCGGGGTACAGGTGGCTACCAGACGATGTAACAGACCGAGGTGAGTGTACACAAGTACTGATGTCTCCTGGACGACACGCACGCGCCCGCCGCCGCCGGGGTACAGGTGGCTACCAGACGATGTAACAGACCGAGGTGAGTGTACACAAGTACTGATGTCTCCTGGACGACACGAACGCGCCCGCCGCCGCCGGGGTACAGGTGGCTACCAGACGATGTAACAGACCGAGGTGAGTGTACACAAGTACTGATGTCTCCTGGACGACCAAGCCAAGGGCGGTAGGCGGCGGGAAACATGGCTACCCTGACGTACACATGTCATCGAGAGTTTAGTTAAAAAATCAATATAATCTTGACCGTGTTTCTATTGCAGACATGACGGAAGCAAGAACCATTGTATAGGCCACGACAAGAAGTATCAGTCCTGTCATGCCCAGCAGGTGAGATGATATTATATTACTGTATTATAAATTAAAAAATTGTCATCGTATATTTGCATCCAAATGCAACTTTGGAGATATTTGACGAGTAATCTTAATCCTTATCGATAAATGGCTCCAACGTCCCCCTTAGAGACGTATTATAAAAGAAATTGATAAATTCCGACGACCGGTTTGGGTTCCACTGTGGCCGAAAGGTTAAGGCATTAGGGACTAAACCTAACATACCTACAGGTTGTAGTCCTGCCGGCAATCTAATCATATTAGTATCAAATTTTAACTTTAACATATGGTAAACTTTGATCTCCAGTTAGGATCAACGTAGGGGATATACCAGGGGTTCCCAATGTGTGTCCCTTTCTATGGTGCGGCATAGAAAGTGTCGAGGGGCGCCGTGAGTCGATCCTTTATCATTTTCCAAAACAACAAATATTCACGGGTACCTTTTTTTGCGCTCGCATCGGTTAAGAATATAGGTTGGTTTCGAAGTACTTTGCAGATGATTATGTCGAAAAATTTCACGATCCAAGATCTTTTACACACACAAGCTCCAGCTGGATATTAGGCTGTGGATTACTAGTAGTCATTAGGCTTATCCATTCGGCCACGGTGGAACCCAACCGGTCGTCGAAATTTATCAATCTCTTTATAATACGTCTTCAAGGGGAACATAGATGCCATCTATCGGTAATGATAAACATTACTTCGACAAATATCTTTAAAGTTACATTTGGAATAAATATTTTAAACGATGACCATCATACCGATTACTAAATTTTAAAAATTAAACAAATGGTTTGTACAAATTTGCAGTGCAGCAACGTTCCTAGAATGACAGTGAGAGAGTTTGCAGATCAAATATGTTTGAGGGCGCGAGATGTGGACCCGGACCTCATTGGCACTGGGCTGCAGCGAATTGACTCTGATGGTAAGTCAAACAAAAGTTACTACTGAAAACATCTTTGCGGCTTACCAAGTTTTTCTTTAACGAAGTTCAAAATGAATTATCCTGTATTGCACGAAACAGAGAGAGGCTTTTCCCAAAATAAAGACTTAGTGTCCAAGAACACGGGTAGGTATTTGATCCCTTTTTTTCGGACGGACATATGTAGTTAGCCCTGAGGCTTTTGCTACTTCACCGGGCATAAAGGCGAGCAGAGCTTCAGCCTAAATAAATGGTTTAAACACTACAAACTAAGCAACCTGCGCAAGAGGGCGTCCCCTGTGGGACTTGGACCTCGGCTCAGGGCGGTCGCAGACGGGGAGATTTAGGGGTTTATGGCTTTTAGTTTCTTTAGGGGAGTTTTGTGCAACTGTCGATCTACTTTACAGTTCGCGGGCCTCTCAGACTTCGGGTCTACGAGGGCATCGGAATGCTCTTAGCAAACTAAGGGTCGGGAGGGCGAAGGGTATTTGATCCCTGTGCCATCATCATCTCTCAGGAAGATCTACCCTTTAACCTGTCTTAAGCAATTTTAACATGTGTGTATGAATTGAGTCTATCTATACCTACCTACTTTAGGTAGCATATCCTTTTAATCAGTACATTCCTTTATGGCTCTTACACACCACGTTTTTTCCGGCGCCGTAGACGCGTGTTACCGGCGGTACCTACCTACTGTTAAACTTGAAAAAGCAGATAACGTTCAATTGCATCGCTGCAAACTCACAAGAAAACATTTTGCAAATGCATTAAAGTAATACGCGGGTAACACGCTTGTGAACAAGACAGAAACATGAGTGCGCTTTGTGACCGATTGATTGACTTTGCTTACGCTTGAAGCGAACACTCCGCTCGAACTTTACACAGATGCGCTAAGCCATGGCATCTGTATCGATGTAAAGGCGACAACACATTATTAAAACGCGACGCGACGCAACGTGTCTGGATCGAGTGGCCAGAGCGCGCGTGGCGTCGCGTCAGGTGTTCAAAGTGTGATTCTGGTCTATAGAAAACAATACATTTGATTCGACTCAGCACGCGTCGCGATTCATCGGGTCACGTCGCGTTTAAACAATATGTTTCCGCCTTAACTCTGCATACTACTTACAATTTTATGAATGGTCCGTCTAAATAATAACATACTCAAAGGACAGAACTTAGACTATTCAATAATAGATATAAAATAATAAAATAATATTGTATTTTCATACCTGACAGCAGCAGCTTTAAGGCTAAAGCTATATAAACTATTATAATAAGTAACAAAAATCAAATACATTTAATTATTTTAACACAGTAAATTGATAAACCAACATATGTGTTGACTATTTACAAATATCTATAATAGGTTTACGTGAATAAAAACTTTATTTTTTATTTTTTTTTATTTAGTTATGTATGAATAAATAAATTCGTTACGAGAGCAACCCGTTAGTTTTTTTTGTTTCTCTCAATTCATGTGCACAATGGTAATTGTCCTTTTGTTTCGTCGCTTTAAATCTCGGAGGTCATGGGTTCCATCCCTACGCTACACAACAAATCTATGCCACAACCAGGGAACGGGCAGCAGCGTTTCCTTGTGTTATAACTTTCAACTTAATACTGCAATTGCCAAGCCTGCCAAGCGTAGTGACTATGGCCCAAACCTTCCCTCGGTACAACTTAGAACATAATACTGCAATTACCAAGCGTGCCAAGCGTGGTGACTATGACTAAAATCTCCTTATGTACAACTTACAACATAATACTGCGGTCGCCAAGCTTGCCAAGCGTGGTGACTATGACTAAACCCTATATCTGTACAACTTACAACATAATACTGCGGTCGCCAAGCTTGCCAAGCGTGGTGACTATGGGTCCAACCCTCCTTTTGGAGGAGGCCCACGTCCAGCAGTGAACGTTACACGGTCTGACGGTGTTATGTTGGGCACAGACGTGAGCAGCGCGTGCGCGGTGTGGTGCGACACGCGCGGCGGCGGGTACAAGTCGCGCGGGTGGGCGCTGCCCGACGGCACCGCGTGCTCCAGCGACCAGCCCATGTTCTGCATCGCCGGACTGTGCCAGGTACTGTGCCAAGCTAATGTTACGTCACCGCGTGCTCCAGCGACCAGCCCATGTTCTGCATCGCCGGACTGTGCCAGGTACTGTGCCAAGCTAATGTTACGTCACCGCGTGCTCCAGCGACCAGCCCATGTTCTGCATCGCCGGACTGTGCCAGGTACTGTGCCAAGCTAATGTTACGTCACCGCGTGCTCCAGCGACCAGCCCATGTTCTGCATCGCCGGACTGTGCCAGGTACTGTGCCAAGCTAATGTTACGTCACCGCGTGCTCCAGCGACCAGCCCATGTTCTGCATCGCCGGACTGTGCCAGGTACTGTGCCAAGCTAATGTTACGTCACCGCGTGCTCCAGCGACCAGCCCATGTTCTGCATCGCCGGACTGTGCCAGGTACTGTGCCAAGCTAATGTTACGTCACCGCGTGCTCCAGCGACCAGCCCATGTTCTGCATCGCCGGACTGTGCCAGGTACTGTGCCAAGCTAATGTTACGTCACCGCGTGCTCCAGCGACCAGCCCATGTTCTGCATCGCCGGACTGTGCCAGGTACTGTGCCAAGCTAATGTTACGTCACCGCGTGCTCCAGCGACCAGCCCATGTTCTGCATCGCCGGACTGTGCCAGGTACTGTGCCAAGCTAATGTTACGTCACCGCGTGCTCCAGCGACCAGCCCATGTTCTGCATCGCCGGACTGTGCCAGGTACTGTGCCAAGCTAATGTTACGTCACCGCGTGCTCCAGCGACCAGCCCATGTTCTGCATCGCCGGACTGTGCCAGGTACTGTGCCAAGCTAATGTTACGTCACCGCGTGCTCCAGCGACCAGCCCATGTTCTGCATCGCCGGACTGTGCCAGGTACTGTGCCAAGCTAATGTTACGTCACCGCGTGCTCCAGCGACCAGCCCATGTTCTGCATCGCCGGACTGTGCCAGGTACTGTGCCAAGCTAATGTTACGTCACCGCGTGCTCCAGCGACCAGCCCATGTTCTGCATCGCCGGACTGTGCCAGGTACTGTGCCAAGCTAATGTTACGTCACCGCGTGCTCCAGCGACCAGCCCATGTTCTGCATCGCCGGACTGTGCCAGGTACTGTGCCAAGCTAATGTTACGTCACCGCGTGCTCCAGCGACCAGCCCATGTTCTGCATCGCCGGACTGTGCCAGGTACTGTGCCAAGCTAATGTTACGTCACCGCGTGCTCCAGCGACCAGCCCATGTTCTGCATCGCCGGACTGTGCCAGGTACTGTGCCAAGCTAATGTTACGTCACCGCGTGCTCCAGCGACCAGCCCATGTTCTGCATCGCCGGACTGTGCCAGGTACTGTGCCAAGCTAATGTTACGTCACCGCGTGCTCCAGCGACCAGCCCATGTTCTGCATCGCCGGACTGTGCCAGGTACTGTGCCAAGCTAATGTTACGTCACCGCGTGCTCCAGCGACCAGCCCATGTTCTGCATCGCCGGACTGTGCCAGGTACTGTGCCAAGCTAATGTTACGTCACCGCGTGCTCCAGCGACCAGCCCATGTTCTGCATCGCCGGACTGTGCCAGGTACTGTGCCAAGCTAATGTTACGTCACCGCGTGCTCCAGCGACCAGCCCATGTTCTGCATCGCCGGACTGTGCCAGGTACTGTGCCAAGCTAATGTTACGTCACCGCGTGCTCCAGCGACCAGCCCATGTTCTGCATCGCCGGACTGTGCCAGGTACTGTGCCAAGCTAATGTTACGTCACCGCGTGCTCCAGCGACCAGCCCATGTTCTGCATCGCCGGACTGTGCCAGGTACTGTGCCAAGCTAATGTTACGTCACCGCGTGCTCCAGCGACCAGCCCATGTTCTGCATCGCCGGACTGTGCCAGGTACTGTGCCAAGCTAATGTTACGTCACCGCGTGCTCCAGCGACCAGCCCATGTTCTGCATCGCCGGACTGTGCCAGGTACTGTGCCAAGCTAATGTTACGTCACCGCGTGCTCCAGCGACCAGCCCATGTTCTGCATCGCCGGACTGTGCCAGGTACTGTGCCAAGCTAATGTTACGTCACCGCGTGCTCCAGCGACCAGCCCATGTTCTGCATCGCCGGACTGTGCCAGGTACTGTGCCAAGCTAATGTTACGTCACCGCGTGCTCCAGCGACCAGCCCATGTTCTGCATCGCCGGACTGTGCCAGGTACTGTGCCAAGCTAATGTTACGTCACCGCGTGCTCCAGCGACCAGCCCATGTTCTGCATCGCCGGACTGTGCCAGGTACTGTGCCAAGCTAATGTTACGTCACCGCGTGCTCCAGCGACCAGCCCATGTTCTGCATCGCCGGACTGTGCCAGGTACTGTGCCAAGCTAATGTTACGTCACCGCGTGCTCCAGCGACCAGCCCATGTTCTGCATCGCCGGACTGTGCCAGGTACTGTGCCAAGCTAATGTTACGTCACCGCGTGCTCCAGCGACCAGCCCATGTTCTGCATCGCCGGACTGTGCCAGGTACTGTGCCAAGCTAATGTTACGTCACCGCGTGCTCCAGCGACCAGCCCATGTTCTGCATCGCCGGACTGTGCCAGGTACTGTGCCAAGCTAATGTTACGTCACCGCGTGCTCCAGCGACCAGCCCATGTTCTGCATCGCCGGACTGTGCCAGGTACTGTGCCAAGCTAATGTTACGTCACCGCGTGCTCCAGCGACCAGCCCATGTTCTGCATCGCCGGACTGTGCCAGGTACTGTGCCAAGCTAATGTTACGTCACCGCGTGCTCCAGCGACCAGCCCATGTTCTGCATCGCCGGACTGTGCCAGGTACTGTGCCAAGCTAATGTTACGTCACCGCGTGCTCCAGCGACCAGCCCATGTTCTGCATCGCCGGACTGTGCCAGGTACTGTGCCAAGCTAATGTTACGTCACCGCGTGCTCCAGCGACCAGCCCATGTTCTGCATCGCCGGACTGTGCCAGGTACTGTGCCAAGCTAATGTTACGTCACCGCGTGCTCCAGCGACCAGCCCATGTTCTGCATCGCCGGACTGTGCCAGGTACTGTGCCAAGCTAATGTTACGTCACCGCGTGCTCCAGCGACCAGCCCATGTTCTGCATCGCCGGACTGTGCCAGGTACTGTGCCAAGCTAATGTTACGTCATATATAAGCAGACGGGTGTCTATCGGACTGGTCGTGTGACCCAGACATAACTTTTGCTGAAAGGTCTTGTTGAATATTAGCGCTACAGTCACCTGTAGCATATACTTAACTGAGACCTTTTAGACACATAAGCATCTTTTGTTATTGATGCTTCATTGATCTGAAATATGGAAGTAATTAAGCTAACATAATGTATTGTATTTATTGTTTTTGTACCCTTCAAGGATTGTTTTTCTCCCTCAGTAAAAAAAAGTTATTGCACATCATGAAATGAAATGAAATGAAAACGTTTATCGATAATGTAGACGAATCGATCGTACTTATTATAAGTCAAATACAATGATACAAATATAAAAAGAAAAAAAAATGACTAATTAATTAGTATTCAACAGTCATCTACCAATGTGGCATGTGATAGTCGCGTATTAAAAATATAATTAGAATCAACCAGCGCGGGCTGGGATTCGGTCAGAAGCATAGAACGCGTCGCGAGCCTCGCCTTGCGAGGACGACCGGACCCTATCCTTGCTTCCTACGAGTCTTTCTCTATCTGCCTATGTTGTGACATTCGGAGAAGAAAGACTATAAGAAACTCCGAGATCATTCTTTTTGTCATCTTTTAATAATAATCATTTGTACATCTTTTAAAAACATTTTTAGTATCTAGGTTAGTGATACCCATAAGTACATCGATATGTAGGTAGGTACTTGCAGCAGGAAATTGTGACGGAAACCATGAAACCTTTAAGTAAGTTTCGAGTATAGGAAGCGCTGAAATGATATGATACTGACAAGTGCTCAATAAATTCATTACTTCATTAACCATGTATATTATTCTTTTTTCTTATTCTTTTTTAAAAGACAACTCCCGCACTAGTGAAATAAATCCCTGTGTCGCGGGGGACTTTACAAACATACATTTCACGGACACACAGAACACCCAGACTCAGAACAACTATTTGTGGTTCACACAAATAATTGTCCCGGGTGGGAATCGAACCCAAAACACCAGGTCTCAGAGGCAACTACCGTAACCACTGAGCCACCGGTGCAGTCATATCAAACCGATGATGCGATAGTGCGTATAAATGCGACAGTTCCTTTTACGCTCCATACATTTTCTGTCCGATATGCACCGACATTAAGTTTGTAGCGCCGTAATAACGGCCGCGGCTCCAGCGCCGCGCGGTAAACGCGCTCAGGTCCAGAGTCCCTGCCTGTTGACGCGATAGCGATTTCTTAAAAACCAACTCATATAAACGTATGTCAGCGGCCACGATTCAGGAACGACAAGGGAACTAGATTTTTTGGATTCACCGCCGCGTCGCTGTCGCCATATCAATGCGGCTTCGGCTTTATCTGTTTAGTTCAGCAATCTTGAAAAAACCAAATCTGTAACTGACCAATGTTTTATAACTTATTTATTTCAGAAATTTACATGTTCCTCTAATCAAGACAACGAATTTTCACTGAAACCAGCTGATTGTGAATGGGAAGCGCTAAGGACGGCCACGCCTTCTACACCACCGTAAGTCAACATTATACTTCAATTAGTTTAAATCTCTTCAAACTTTATACTTAACGAATAAGATACAATTTTGGATATAGTTAATTATGCTGTGAAGTGTCCGGCTAGCTATGTGGTGGTCGGCTTCGAATAGGCCACTCCATGTCTTGCCATGGGTGTCGTATGAGGCGACTAAGGAACGTACAGATGATGAATGGGGAGCAGCATCTATCAACTCAAAGATACTCATCATCATACTGCGATTACCAAGCCGACTGCCTAGCGTGGTGATTAGGTAATAATATCCCTCAACGACCCCGACTTGCCAGGGTCTAGAGGAGGCCTATGTTCAGCAGTGGACGTAAACGGTCTGATTCAGGACAGTACAATAAGTATTGCTTCCAGTTTTGGAGGTAGTGGGTTCGATGATTTCCCACGCTCGACAAGAAATGTTTCTTTACTCGAAGCGTAGTGACTATGGAAAAGCCCTCCCTCGGAAGTAGGCCTATGTTCAGTAGTGGACGTTAAACGGACTTATGATGATTTAGTTAAAAAATAATACTTTTTGATATTTACTCATAATGTTTTATATAACATCTGCCAAAACCATTGAAACAAAGCAACCTTAATAAGCACAGGTGATAAATTGTTATAGGTATTACCTATAAACGCGAAAGATTATGAGTGGATGGATGTTTCTTCACGCAAAAACTACAAACGGATTTGGCTGAAAGTATGCACCGGGATAATTTAACCTGGATTAACATATAAGCTACAAAACATCACGCTCCGAGCCACTGGAACAGAGTAACAGGGGTAAAACCGCGGGGCGCAGCTAGTAACCAAAAATATAATGAATTATCGTTAAACTTAATTACCAGAGTAAAGTCATCGGGCACATGGCGTCGGGCTGTGGGGTCTCAATGGCGTCCTTCAAGCGGCTGTCACTACCACTGCATATCGCCGGGGACAGGAGTGCGATTGGTGAACGCGGTGTCTCGTCCCGTCACCAGCATACAACTCTGCACTCCCGATGCCACCAGACCTGACTCTGTGAGTATATAATCTGTGTAAATCATATTGAAATACCTTAGTTACAAATAGTGTTGCCAGGTGTCCCGATTTGCACGGGACGTCCCGATTTTCACGGGTCTGGGTACGGGTCCCGATTTGTACCTGTTCGGGACGCTAAATGTTCCGAATAATCAAAAAATTAAACAAAAAGTATATTTACGCTACGTAATTTTTACTTATTACTATTAATACTTTACTTGCACTAGTTGTTTAAAACGCAATAAATTTAACCCAGACTTAAAAACCCCTTGTTTTTTGTTTACTGTCCCGATCTGCAACCCTAAATCCCGATTATTTTGACCTCATGTACCGATTTAAAACAAATCAGACCTGGCAACACTAGTTACAAAGAAAAGGAATCGAAAAAATATATTCGAAGCTCCAATAATGAAAAAGACTGGAGAGGTCAAAATAATCGCAAAATATCAAAAACCGAACAAAGAGCATTACTCCGTTACCACTAATAGGTAGTCTGACCAACTTTTCTGATGTACCATTCATGAAAAGTTGTAATTATTTATCAGTTGAGAAATCATTCGTTAATATCAATTTGAAAATGTGATTCTAGGGCTGTACCCAAAGAAAGTCACCCTACCAGTACGCGACCATGGTGTGCACGAAGTACAAAGATAGAGTGAGAAGACTATCAGGACTCGGCATGCAGATATCACCAGCTTTAGGTAAGACATTACTACTTTTTCAACGAAAAATCTATGGCACATGCACTGTACCTGTGCCCGTTATTGTTATGTACATCAGTATCTACTAACGTTTACTTCAAGTGTATGTGATGTGGCAGTAGGTAGGTACGTCACAAATAAACAAAAGGAATTAAATGTTCTTACATTAATATAAACTCTATAGCAATTTACCAAAGAATAGATTTGTCGTTTTAATCATTATATTAATAATTTTAATAAAACAATTTACTAACAAAAAAGGATTCCTCTAAGTTGCTCGCCAGTTCTTCTCAAGAGTTGACAGAGATACAACTTCGTACGAAGTGCAGAAGTATTCACGGACCCGTCATTGTCCGAGAATACTTCTGCACTTCGTACGAAGTTGTACATGTGGCTACCATAGATTTTATAAATACATAGTTGTGTAGTGTAACGGATTTTGCTCAGGAACTTGTGTATGTTCGAATTGGCTTGTAAACTTGTACTGCGCGATATAGGTAAGTTCGTGTCTAAAGTTCTCGATGGCGCTACTAGTATTCTTGTGTGTCTTTGTATGATTGTTAATATGTTTCATGATTGTATTTGTCAGAGGACCCGGACCGTCCGTGTCGCATCGCGTGCCAGGACGAGCGCGTGTCGCACCGGTTCTACTTGGTGAACGGGCACGAGGGCTGGTTCCCGCTCGGGACCTCCTGCAGCAAGAGGAACGACTCCTTCTGCGTCAGTGGGAAGTGCTTGGTGAGACCACAGTGTACTTTAAGATATGGTTATGGCAGTTAACTCGTGATACAATAAGTCAGTCAAATCATAAAGTATTTGAGATTGTACCCAAAATAATGTTCAATAATAATTGTCCCAGGAATTCGGCCCCGACAACACCCCTCTGTCCGAGATGGTGTTCACCCTCCCGCTGTTGAACCGCAGCAACAACAGCACTAGTCGCGTCACGTGGCGCTCCTCGCGACACAAGCGCAGTGTCCGGACCGACAGGATCACCGTCAAGGCCACGCTCGACCAAACACATTTAGATGATATTATTGCCAGGCTGAACTTGACACGTGAGTACATTATGCTGAAAGGTCTTTGTTATATTATTATACAGGTTGATCGCTGACCCTTAGCCGTCAAACTGCGACCCGCGGGCCGCATGTGACCCGTGGACGATGTCAATGCGATTCTGTGGTACCACCATACATAATTGTGCCGGCCCACTGTGCATGATGATACCGTACATAATAGTGCCGGCCCACTGTGCATGATGATACCGTACATAATAGTGCCGGCCCACTGTGCATGATGATACCGTACATAATTGTGCCGGCCCACTGTGCATGATGATACCATACATAATGGTGCCGGCCCACTGTGCATGATGATACCATACATAATGGTGCCGGCCCACTGTGCATGATGATACCATACATAATGGTGCCGGCCCACTGTGCATGATGATACCATACATAATGGTGCCGGCCCACTGTGCATGATGATACCATACATAATGGTGCCGGCCCACTGTGCATGATGATACCATACATAATGGTGCCGGCCCACTGTGCATGATGATACCGTACATAATAGTGCCGGCCCACTGTGCATGATGATACCGTACATAATGGTGCCGGCCCACTGTGCATGATGATACCATACATAATGGTGCCGGCCCACTGTGCATGATGATACCATACATAATGGTGCCGGCCCACTGTGCATGATGATACCATACATAATGGTGCCGGCCCACTGTGCATGATGATACCATACATAATGGTGCCGGCCCACTGTGCATGATGATACCATACATAATGGTGCCGGCCCACTGTGCATGATGATACCATACATAATGGTGCCGGCCCACTGTGCATGATGATACCATACATAATGGTGCCGGCCCACTGTGCATGATGATACCATACATAATGGTGCCGGCCCACTGTGCATGATGATACCGTACATAATTGTGCCGGCCCACTGTGATACCATACATAATTGTGCCGGCCCACTGTGATACCATACATAATTGTGCCGGCTCACTGTGATACCATACATAATTGTGCCGGCCCACTGTGACACCACACATAATTTTGCCGGCCCACTGCGATACCATTAACTATTTTAATTATGTGACCCTTGAGCAGTAAAGTGTAACGTCCGCTCTAATAATTATTAGTCAAAAACATATTTTGTAGTACCCTTAAAATGTTAGTTTACCTAAAAGTTTGGACTCGAATTTAAATAAAAACTTGAAAATTACCATAAGCTAAAAAAAGTCACTGAAAATAAAATAAAAAATTGTGCCAATGAATTAAGTGTTTTCAAAAACGAACCTTAATAGGGCCTTCATTTCAGTAGTTGACAACGGAATACTAGTAATAGGGCTTCGTTATTCAAATTTAAAACATAATTATTCCCCTTCCAGACGGCTTGCACGACCACATCACCTACTTCGACGCGATTCCTGAGCACATCGACGTAGATTTCAACAACCCCATACACATCGCGCCAGAAGATACTCTACTGAGGAAAATACCGAGACCCACTTGGGACTGAATTATACTGCCAGTTAGCATTACAAAACTTCAGTGGTAGCTATACCGCTTAAGGAACAATAGGTCATAAGGTTGGAAATCAAATGTGGCTATTTGATATTTCACCCTTAAAACATAAATGACGTCAATATTTCTTGACATATGAAATTACACCTTATAAGCAACTGTCACTAATGCGGTATTGAACTTTATTTGACGAAATGTTAAATACTATAAATACATAATTCTTGAGCTCAGAAACATAAGGTTGGATCATCAACTTCAGCCCGTATAACGTCCACTGCTGAACATGGACCTCCACACTGTCACTACGCTTGGCAGGCGGATTGGTGACCGCAGTATTATGTTGTACTAAACAAGCAAACGCTGCTGCCCGTGCCTTGATATACGATTATTACAGATGATGTTATAACAATCGGGACCAACGGCTCAACGTGCTTTCCGAGGCTCGGTAGTCCCGCAACCAACCAGACCCGGAAAGAAATCTTAGAATTTACACAAAGATTCTTAAGGTCGAATTTGCTTATATAAACTGGCACTTAAGACTATATACTTCTGGAGATAATTGTACAGCCGTCCTATGATTCTGAGGTCTAGACACTGTCATCTTTCATACGTTATTTTGAAATGACCGTTACCGTACGTACTATAGGCCAAACTTAAGCATGCTCATTTTTTTTCGGACGGATATATTTAGTTAGCCCTGAGGCTTTTGCTACTTCACCGGGCATAAAGGCGAGCAGAGCTCCAGCCTAGATAGTTTTAAGCATGCTCATTTAAGAAAATAGTCTGCGGAAGCGCAGATAGTGACAGACCACGCCCCTTCCTTGCTCCACCCACTTAGAGACAATACATATTTGTGTGAGTGCAGTAAATGCGTGCGTGTATTACAACGAACACAACTAAAATTCGCTTCCCATTGGTTAAAACGCATGCATACGGTGATCGAGTCGAGAGCCGTGCTATGCGATTATCGCCTTAAAGGTGAGCATGCGAAAGTTTGGTCGATAGTACCTACCGTTATAATATCGTCGCTTATGTTCTCACGTACATCAGAAATAGCAACATTTTAGCAGATCGTAAAACCTGTATATTATTAGTAGTAATTTTGTTGCAATGTGATGTATGCGGTCAGGGATAATACCAAATAATGATACGTTATTAGAAAAATGGTGTTCAAAATAATTTATTTGAGATTACAACAAATCGCTGCTTTAATGTGATAGTGACTTAATACCAAACGTGTAAACTTACGATAATGAGCTTTAGTTACATGACATTACAGATCAATTTGTGTTCATTCATAATCTTATTTTGTATCTCTATTACATTAAGGTAGCGAAATATTAAGTGTTGATACCATACAGTTGCTTGAACACATGAGTTACCAAGCGATATACAACGCGTTCAAAGATTTTGTGAATAAGGTATTTGACTCATAAATCAAACTATATAAATCTGTCTATCAGTCTTTAACACATAATTTACACACACCAATAACAATAAACATAAAAAAGAACATGATATATGTATTCCATGAAAAAAAAATTGATCACGTGGTACATTTTGTTTACCTGCGTGTGACGTCATCATAATCTATACTAATATTATAAAGAGGTAAAGTTTGTGAGTTTGTCAGTTTGTGAGTTTGTCAGTTTGTATCGTTGCAGGGGGTAATGGATCTACTGAACTAATTTTGAAATTTGTTTTATCAATAGAAAGCCACGTCATTTGTGAGTGTAATAGGCTATATTTTTGGATAAAGTTTCCACGGGAACGGAAACGGAATAAACGGGTGAAACCACGCGGGACGACTTTGAAATATAAAACAAATCCAGCAATATTGTATTTTTATTCCTAAGTATATAAAAAGTATACAAACATATTATAATAGTAAAATTTAGCATTTTTTATTAGAGTCACAGTTTTATTATGATTTTAAATACCTTATTCACCTTGTTTTATGAATAAAAATATCAATTACAAACCAATCCTAAAGGAGTCTATACGTGACGGGTATTCTAAGTTATAAAAATAATGTCATACAAATAGTTCAACTCATCTGTGGACCCGGCACTGTGTTAAAATACCTTACCTAGCATTTCGCGCACAGATGAGCTAAACTATGTGTACAAAGTACTAAAATACCATAAACAAGACTTATCTAAGTAATTTTAATGAACAAATATTTTAGTCAATTTTTGTACATATCTATTACCTGACTAAAATCAATGTGATCAAATTATAGTTAGTATTTATAGTAATTCTTATACTTTTGTTATGCGTTAGGATAAAATAAAGATATTTTATACAGTTGTAGCAGTTTTATTTAAGGCACTGTTTTGTAGCTGGGTTACAATAGTTGTCATATACGTACTATATGATTATGTATTGGAGGTATAGTGGTTTTAAGAGACAATATTGTTTATACAATAGACATGAGGAGTAAAAAGTTATATTTAGTCCGTCAATTAGATTACAAAAAAATATTAGACATATTCTTTTATTTATCAAATCAATCAAAATTGACAAAGATACATAGCAATAACAAACTATAAAGATCAGGAGTGGGGGGCTTGTGACGTCACTACTAGGTAAAATTGTAACTAAAAGTGATGTCACGCAAAATTCCAACGCGCTGAAGTTCGTCATTTTTAGTTTTAGAAGCGAAAAAAGAAAAACGTGTCCAAAATTTTTTGGTAATCTAACTGGCGAACTAAATACATCTTTTTAGTCTTCATGTCTCAATCATCATCATCAATAGTATGGATAAATTTTAATATTGACATGGAAATGTATATACCCACAAAAATATAAATACATTTTTTTTACGTTCACGTCTACTGCTGAACATGGACCTCCTCTTAACGTACCATGGCAGGCGGATTGGTGATCGCAGTAAGATGGTGAGTATCCGTGAGCTGATAGATACTGCTGTCCATCCATCGACACCTATGGGATTATGGCAATAGCCTCTACGACCCTGACTTGCCCAGCCTGGCTAGCATAAACGCACTGTCACGTGACACTTTCTGCAATGTGATTGGTCGGCCTCCGTAGAGTAGACTCGAGTCGCGCTGCCTATGCTAGCCGGCCAGATCTGAAAGGATATCCATGTTCAATAGTAGACGTAAATGTGCTGATGTATGTTAAATTACAAAGTAACATTATTTCAATGGCATAACTATACGAAAACGCTTCTAGTTGCGTATAAATATGATTTTCAATTAAATGGCGTCTATATTTTAGCGTTTTTCATTGCAGACAGTAATTTCGAAGCATCGGTGAGGAACCACTGCCAAAGTTTGCGAAGGCACTGCTTATCTCCATTCTGAAATATAATAACAACAATAAAAATTAGAATCAATTGACTATATTCGTTTTAGAGGAACTGAAATAAGGTTACATTAAAAATTTTTTGTATACGTTAAGGAAAAGTTAACGTTTACCAAATTTCAAAATTGAGGTTAAAAATATTTTTTGTCGAAGTAATGTTTATCATTATCCTCGAAATCCTCGGGGGACGATAATGCCATCCCGATAGATGGCATTTTCGTCCCCTTCAGAGACGTATCATAAAAGAGATTGATAAATTTCGACGGCTGGTTGGCTTCCACCTAGGCTGAATGATGGCATTAGGTGCTAGACCTAAGATGTAGTTTCGAATCCTGCCCGTGGTCTAATGAGCACGACGACTTGCAAACTAATGGCGAATCAGGCTGCTTATACGCGTTCCTACAGATGCGCGAACTATTGAACTGAGCCGTGATGTTCGCCGGCCGTGCCGCTCGGCATGTGTGGATGCGTCATAAGGAAGCAATGATATAGCATTATAGCAAAATAAGCTCTAGTACCAATTATAACAAAATTGAAGTCGTACGAACGGGCGCCATTTTTTTGCTATTTGAAAACGATATACATAGATCATATTTGCAACTAAGAATAAACAATTTCGAATCATCGAAGACTAAAAAATTACGGCATATAACAGCGATAATTCCAAAACGACGAGTTCGAACCTGATTTCGATCTTCTTTCGATTTTTTATTATATTTCGCAAAATTTCCCAACAAAATCCATACAGACCTTGACAGAAGTGAAGAGATTGCTGGAGTCCAGCACGACGCGGTCCACCGCGGCCATCCTCTGCAGCAGCGCGTGCGCGAGCGCCGTCACCGCACGGTCCCTCGCCAGCGCCGCGCGCGCGCTGCCCGCCCACACGCGCGCGCGCAGCGGGCACGACGACTTCTTACTGCGGACACATTCATTATTTTACAAATGCGGCTAAATATACTACGCCGAAATCAGCGTACTCGCGCCAATCGCGCTCAATGCGAGGAATACGAAAAGAGGAGAGGTGTCGAAAGTTTTATTAAATATTGGTTATAATTCAAGTACACACTTCGCAAAATGGCATATTTGCGTAGTAAAGTGTGTAAAAATAATACTAAAAAAATAATAAGGACATCGGGTTCACATACCATCGATACAGTGTCTTGTACACCCTACAACATATAATTGAGTTGCCGCAATTACGAAGCAAGCAAGGTTTTAAGCAAAAATCGTGTGCCAGAACTCGAATCAGAGGGCCGAGACAAAATCATACTCGGTTGCGATGCGCGGTCGAATACGGTCGCGTTTGCGCTGCTCCGTGTAAATATTACATTCGCGAATTGCGCGGCTTTAGCCGCTGCCCGGATTCCGCTATGAGTACTCAAACTTTCATAGCCAATGAAGTTCTGGCATTTATCAAACATGCCATCGACTACATGGACGAGGTCAGCATCTTGCAGATCTGCAAGTCATCTTTTAAGGAGGATGAGATTAGCAGTGCCAAGTTGCTGCTGTTCACGACGCTCGGCAAACTCAGCCAGATGCCGTCTCGGCGAAGGGATGGCACCGAGAAGAGTATCCAGGACATCGTTACGCTGATGAAGGAGACCGATCCGGACGACGTGCCTGAATTTGTGGCGAAGGATCTGCACAAGCTGCCTCCCGTCACGTTCGACCACGTAGATGTCACCAGGCTGCTGAAGGATATCACACTCCTGAAGCAAAGCCAGGTCGAGATGCAGCATCAGCTGGAGGTGTCCAACAACAGCATCAGTGAACTACGGGCAGAAGTAGTGTTATTGCGCAATGCAATTTCTGCAAGTAGGTCACCTATCGACGCCGCAAAAGTGAACACGCGTCGCGGGGCACAAAACGCCTCCATCTGCAGTTTCGAGTCGGCGGGCTCGAATGCGTCACCAGCTGCCGAGAATGCATGCGTTGCAACGTGTGCCGCGGCCGTCCCTGCCTCGACACCGGTGGAGGCGACGACATGTGTAGGTTCAACAACCCCGAAACGAGCCTACGCTGCAATAGTAGCCGCCGCTAAAAAGCCTGTTGAGCCACTAAACTCACAGGTTAAAGTAGCGGACAAAGTGAAAGGGGGTAAACGGAGCCTGCCAAAACCAAAACAGGTTCTGAAAAGGCAGGCTGTAGTGAAGGACACGGGCGACAGCAATGGTTTCATCAAGGTGGAGAAGAGAAAGAAGAAGAAGCCTCCTTGTCGGAACCAGTGTGGTACTGCGCTGGCAGGACCCAACACGCTGTTGCGTCCAGCCGTACCGACAACGCTGATGTACGTGTCAAGACTGCATCATTCCACGAAAGTTGAAAGAGGTCGTGGAGTACATGCGGGTGAAGACCAACTGGACTTTGAGGGTCGAGATGTTGGAGCCGCGTCACAAAACGAACTTCAAGTCGTACGTGGTGCGTGTTCCGACGCAATATCTCGAGAAGTGCCTCAAAGAAGAGTTTTGGCCGAAGGGTGTTATGTTCCGCCGGTTTCGTGGCCAGCTACGTGACACCAGTCAGCGAAACACGACGCCGACACTTCGTGTACATTAGTATTAAGTTTTTTGTTTATTAAAATATGTATTAGTTTATTACTTTTAAGATTATTTTATGTATTTTATTCTATGGGCCTCCGATGCCTGAAATAAAATTATTATTATTATTATATTATTAAAATGCCAGTACAGTGGAGCGATCGCTAGCTAAAAATCGCTATCGCAAATGTGCGGTATTTGACTTGTCACGTGACTAAGCGCGGAGTAAAATTACGGACATTCATTAGTTGATACTTCTTTGAAACGAGTGATTCGATCGTTCGGATTTCGATTTCATAACCCTTGTATAGGCCTTTAAAATCGTTTCGATAGGTGGCTATGGATGGCTAATTTCGATGTCTGTGCACCATAGTTAATACGCAAATACGCCCTTTGTGTTGCCAAAAATTGACGGTAAAATACTCTTAGGCTTACCTGTAGAAGCATTTTGTTTTATATGGGTTTTTGAACAAAGTTAAGAGAAATTAAGTGCCTATACACACCACGTTTTTACTACAGAGCAGTTTGTTGTCGTTTGTATCGATACACACGCGCGTTAGCATCGCATTTGTATCGATTCATACGCGTGCAGGTGTGCAAAGGTCAACAGGCTGCGTCTGACTCGCGTGCGTATCGCGTCTGTATCGCTACAAACGCGTCATCTTTTAGTTAATAATTTTGTTGTTTTAAAAATATGAATATGAGATCTTTAATACAATTATCATTGTCCCTGTCCGAAGAAACGTTTTTACCTTTGTTTTTGTCAAACATGGTGTTAAACAAAATAATAAAATTCGTGAGGTATTTGATAAAATATAAAATAGTTGGGTAAAAATAAATGAATATAGGTATAAGGTGCTATAAAAATATCTGCCACGACTTTAATGGGAGGTAGTATTATGTTT
Organism: Nycteola revayana; assembly: GCA_947037095.2. NCBI lineage: Eukaryota > Metazoa > Arthropoda > Insecta > Lepidoptera > Nolidae > Nycteola > Nycteola revayana. Next base: position 16,464,883 of record OX344857.2, on the reverse strand, counting down.
AAAGATTACAATAGTGAAGAGCTTTCGTACCCCGGAACAGTTATTTCAATTTGAGAAAATAAATAAGTTAAATAAACATTGACTATACTCTGCATAAAGCCGTTCACAAATTACGCGCGATGTGTCGCATCGTCAATGAAAACAACTGCTATTTCTTTCCATCTGTTTCGTGAATGAAAACTGAAATCACTATCTGTACGTGTAGGTACGCAATAATACGCTGTCAAACAAGTGTTTTAAAAGTGCAATTACTTACCAGCTTCTGCATTCTTCCAAAAAACTTAAGTAAATAAGATGATAAACTTCCCATCACACTTAAAACAGGCTTTGGACTGTCAAGTTAGTGTAAGAATCGCAATTTTTTTCTTATTATTTTTAAACAATAGGTAGGTACTTAGATTCATTTCAAATAACGATAAATTACAGTAACTTGGCGTGTTTAAAAGTTAATCATCTTATTTACAACAATTGCACCGTATTTACAGTTATTTACACACTCCCTACCTACTTATCTACAAAACTGTTGCACTAGTCCGCGTTGCACACAAATGTAGGCACGCTTACATACGTGTCTCTTAACTTTGTTTAATGTGTCCGTTTCTCTTTTTAATTGTCTAAATGCGCGTTTGATTCGCCTTATTAGTTTTACCACACTTCTGATATCATGTCCGGTTCAGCCGTACACTAGGTCCTTTACACGACCCCACAAAAAAAAGTCTAGAGGGGTTAAATCCGGCGAGCGAGTAGGCCACGGCACTGGCCCTCCTCGGCCCGGGCCTTTCCAACTTTCACCGCCGTACCACACACCGTTCAAAAATTCCCGTACGTTGATGGCGAAATGAGGTGGTGCTCCATCATGTTTGAAGTGCAGCCCTCTTATCTCTTCAAGAGGAATACGTTCCAACATTCTTCTCACACGGGTTCGTAGTAAACGCAGATACGACTCTCCGTCCAGTCTGTCCAAGAACACTGGTCCTAGTATTCTGTTCCCCAGTATCTAGTGTTAATGTGTGGGCTGGCCCACACATTAACAACTGCCTGCGTCAACCGGAGGCGGGTCAAAGCGGCCGTGGTCTCTAAACCTGTACACGGCATCCAGAATGGTATGATGACTAACTCGCACACCAAACCTCTACTGGTATAAGTTCACGGCATTTGCAGTTACGGAGTTAGACTCGCGGTAGCACAATGCCATTTCAAGGTATTCTTGATTAGAATACCGTCGTCTGGGAGGCATTTTTAATAAAGGCGTGCGATATTCCCGTCGCTGACCGCTAAAACTATCTTTCGAGTGGCCGCGGCCGGGGGCCGAGGGGCGACTGGCGAGCGACCGGCGATCGGCTAGCGCGTGCGACGAACGGGGTAGTGCGGGTGCGGGTGGGGGCGCGCGGGGTTGTCCTTTGACAACCGCCGCGCGGCGGCATCGTTTGATAAGAATGGCAGTTCAGCGTATGAATTCGGTGCGGGGCGTGCGGTGCGGCAACAGCTTATTAAGTCTACAGAATGGTGTTATGCCAATAAATCAATTCAAATTTAGACGTACAATTTTTTGTATGAAAAAAAAATGACAAATTATCAATAATTTTTCTTCACTATTGTAATCTATAAACACAATACTGTCTCCCATTGCAGCCGTGGCAGATATTTTTATAGCACCTTATATGTATAACCTAAGCACTTAGTAATATAAGTACTTACAACTCTACGATAGCCTTCTCTCTATTCCTGTACCCTTCATCGACCTGCATCTTCACCTCCCGTACATTGTCTTGTAGATCGCTACACATTTTGACTAGCACCTGTGCGTCGGCGTTACTCGCGACACTGAGTATATGGTACAGAGATTGTAGGAGAATGTCTGAGGTCTCTGTAGATAGGTAGCAGGCATCTTGTTCTGATGTTATTTCATTCATCGAGTCCTGAAATGAAAAGCGGCGGTTGTTAATACTGCTTGATTAATGAAATGATAGAAAGAGACTGAGGAATGTAAGTAGAAACCCCTCATATCCCCGTAGTATGCGAAGTGTAGAATAGGGATGACGACAAAACAAAAATTGATCCGTCAGTTAAATAGCCAAAAAATATTGGATACGTATTTTTTCTTTTGGTTCCGTAAACAGAACATTTACGATGATACAACGCGTTGAAATATAATGTGACTACGTAGTCCATGATTTGTAACGTGTGGAGTAAGCGAGATAGACACAAACGTTCTCGTAGTACGTCCCATCATAAGAGTGAGTAAGACAGCTACAATACTCATAATCCTACTACAAACGGTGTCAGTCTCAGCGGTAGCGTATTATCTCAGTTGCACCGCGAACTGTAGGAATTCTTCAACGGCGGATAGTTCGTAACGTAACCCGTAGTAAGCTACGCGTCGAGTAAGCGAGACGGTAAACAGTCGTGCCCGTATTACGCTCAACATAAGAGTGAGTAAGACAGGTATAATACTTACAATCCTACCACAAACGGCTTCTTTCTCAGCGGTAGCATACTGTCTCAGTATACCGCAACTGTACGAACTACTCGATAGTTCGTAGTTCGTGATATAGCCCGTAGTATGCTACGCATCGAGTAACCAAGACACAAACGTGCCCGTAGTACGATCTACATAAGAGTGAGTAAGACAGCTACAATACTCACAATCCTACGACAAAAGGCATCAGTCTCAGCGGTAGCATGCTGTCTCAGTTGCACCGCGAACTGTAGGAACTCTTCAACGGTGCGTAGTTCGTAATGTAGCCAGTAGTATGCAACGCGTCGAGTAAGCGAGACAGACACAAAAGTTCCCGTAGTACGCTCAACGTAAGAGTGAGTAACACAGCTACAATTCTACTACAAACGCCGTAGAATACTGTTTAAGTTGCACCGCGAACAGTACCATCTCCTATATAGTAGTATGCTACGCTATATATAGTAGTAGGCTATGCTAGTAATATGCTACGTGTCGATTAAGCGAGAAAGAAACATTACGTGTCCGTAGTACACTTAACATAAAGAGTGAGTAAGACAGTTATAATACTCACAATCATACTACAAACGGCGTCAGTCTCAGCGGTAGCGTACTATCTGAGTTGCACCGCGAACAGTACCAACTCTTGCATAATTCGTAGTTCATGAAGTAGCTCGCAGAATGCTACGCGTCGAGTAAGCGAGACAGAAAACAGTCGTACCCGTGGTACGCTCAACATAAGAGTGAGTAAGACAGCTACAATACTCACAATCCTACTACAAACGGCGTCAGTCTCAGCGGTAGCGTACTGTCTCAGTTGCACCGCGAACTGTAGGAACTCCTCAACGGTGCGTAGTTCGTGACGCATCGCATTGTACACAATTCGGTCCAGCATTAGAGCAGATTGTGACACTTCCAGTAAATGTGTCAAATCAGTGTGCACTTGTCTGAAAGTATTCATAAAAATATTAAATTCTAGTTACGCCCCGCGGTTATACCCGCGTTACTCTTCACTCTTTCGTAACAAGCGGCAGTAGCATAATGGATAGGGCATCGTTCTTACGCTCATCAGGTCGCCGGTTCGATCCCCACCCATTGCACTACTGACGTGAACCCACTCGTAGCACAAGCTTAACACGAGCGGTTAACAAGAATACTAGTAGTGTGCAACAAACATACACATAATGAAATTTTAGGGGTTTAAGATATAAGTAAGGACTGCAGTCTAACGCGGTTAACGCATGTCCTATGTCTACGATTCTGTACATACTCTACAACCCATGGATTTGCCCATGCCCACCCTTGCTCGTACCCACATGGGCATTCCCGTTCTCACACAAAATTACGTTTTTATGTGACACTTCCGTCAAAATGGTCTAGCTCGATCAAATTTAGCCGTAACACGCACTCTCATCCGTTCCCGTGGGAGCCTCGTCATAAGATATTACAAATCGATAACGTTGCTTTTAGTGTTTTTTTAATCTTTCATTTATAATAGTCTAGCGACCCGCCCCGGCTCCGCACGGGTACAATGCTAATGTATTATACAAATAAACCTTCCCCTTGAATCCCTCTATCTATTAAAAAAACCGCATCAAAATCCGTTACGTAGTATTAAAGATTTAAGGATACATAGGGATATAGGGACAGAGAAAGCGACTTTGTTTTATACTATGTAGTGATATAATAAATTCATGGCTTGATACTTTTTACAATTTTACGAATTTATAAGTAACTAGCTTCACGCGCTCACTTCACTGTCGTAACTCCAGTCCCATAGCAACTACATAATTAAATATAGACTATGTTACTCCTGGATTAGAAACCTACGTTAAGGTTTCTAATGGTGAGGCTGTTAAGCACCCGCGATTGGAACATCGCGGGTGCTTAACAGCCGCAATGGGGCCAAGTTACCAGTGGTGGTAAAATCTCGCCCTTTTATCGGGGTGGGGGTTTAAGTAGATCTCCTCCGGGGGGATACCCGAAGGACTTTACCGCTGCTTGGTTCCCCCACACCAAACGGCAGAATGAAGAACACCCCGGGGCTTTTTAGTGGGTGTGTCCTCTCTGCGGACCGCGATCTATAGAGGGAGAGTCCCACATACCCTTCGCTGTCGCGTAAGGTGGGATGCGTAAGGCATTTTATCCCGGAAAACAAACAAAAAAAAGGTTTCTAATGGTGAAAGAATTTTTTATATCGGTCCAGTAGTTTCGGAGCGTATTCAATGCAAACAAACAAACAAATCTTTCCTCTTTATAATATTAGTGTCAATATCAACTCACTGTCTAAGAGTCAGCGCACAATTAGCCGTCGTTTGCAGCGCCAGTGTAGTCCGAGAGTCGACCAGTTGTCTCACCGCGTTCTGTAGCTGCTGGTCTAAGATGTTTTCCTCTTGTTCTAGCAGTTCCAACGCACTTTGAGCTTCTAATAGACAAGACCTGAAATTATTAAAAAAATTGCTGATTTTAGCCATGAGCAAAGGTCAAGGCATCCATAAAATTATAATGAAAGAGCCTTTCTATATGGAAAAATAAAAAAAAATCCACATCATCAGCCCGTACAACGTCCACTGCTGAACATGGGCCTCCTCCCGAGGAAGGGTTTTGCCATAGTCACCACGCTTGGCAGGCGGATTGGTAACCGCACTATTATGTTGCAATACACAGGGAAACGCTGCTGCCCATTCGCTGGTATACGCTTGTTATAGATGATGTTATAACAATCGGGACTAAGGGCTTAACGTGCTTTCCGAGGCACGGAGGGTAGTCCCTCAACTAACCAGACCCGGAAAGAAATCTTAGAATTTACACTAAGATTTCCAGTCCGGCGTGGGAATCGAACCCACAACCTCCGAGACTTAAAGCGAGCCAAATACCGCTTCGCTACGGAGGTTGCGCGATATAGGTTTGTTAATATAACAAGTTTTAGATGGTGCTGCTAATCCTCTTGTAGTTTTTGTGCGGGTACTGTATATGTCACTACAAGTCAATGCATATTGTATTATGCTCAGTTACAATCTTATTGATATGAATATGATGTTACTAACATCAAAAATAAATAAATATTAACCTTCGTGGCGTAGCAGTTTTAGTCTCGGAGGTCATGGGTTCAATTACCACGCCGCACGAGAAATCATTGTGTATTTACAATATTTACTAAGATTTTATTCCGGATCTGTTTATTTGATGGACTAACCTCCGTGCCTCGGCTAAACACGTTAAGCAAGTCATCTATAAGAAGCGTATACTTAGGAACGGGCAATGGAGTCCCAGGCATCCTCTTCAACACAATACTGCGGTCAGCAACCCGCTTGGTGACTATAGCAAAACTAGGGAGGGTGCCCTTGTTCAGCAGTGGCCGTTATACGGGCTGATGATGATGAAATGAATAATAGTAATACTCACGTAATTTGACTTGGATGCACATCTTTGTAGTTGGCCATCAACGCCAGGAATGCCTGTTCACCGCACAGCTCGGCTTTAGTCTCTATGTACGCACACACAGCATCTGATAACCTAGAAATTATAACAATAAAAAATATATAAAGTTTATCAAAAGCTATAATGTAGGTTTTGTGTATATTATGCGTCTCATGTATCTATTGCCCATTTAAGTATGTTTCGCCGGACCTTCTCATGTGGGTCGTTTTAAAACAGCGGTACAATAACCCACTGAGTTTGTTTCGCCGGGTCTTCTCAGTTGAGGCGCATTGGATCCATTAATGGCATTTAAGTGCGTCCGTCATTATATACTCATAACAAGCTATTAGACACAATATAGATAAACAATAAAATTGCCTGCTTAATTTTATAATAAATCAATACACAATGTTTTGACTATTTACCTCTCTTCCAAACACTTGGCCTCCACCAGTGCAGCTCTCAATTCCTCGTCTGTCATCTCATTGTGTCTCTTAGCAAACTTCTTAGATGTGTACAGATCAAAGTGCGATCGGAACAGAGCTTGCGATTGTCTGTAATTCTCCAATGGACCAAAGGTGAAGAATTTCTTTGCATTTTCCTGTGTTTTACAACAAAGCATGATTTAATTATTTTCAGTTTTGTGAGCACGTAGAAAATAACCTTAATCTACATAATATAAGAAAAAAGAATTTTTTTTTGAAATACCAATATTATTTTTTTATATTTTGTTGCTAGTGAGACTGCCTAGTAAGCATCTGAAACCATTGCTGCATTGGAGCCTGCTAACATCTGCATCTGCATATAACATTTAATACAAGTGGCTGTGTATAGGCTGCAGCATGTTACAAAGTCCTTACGATGGGCATGAAGACAAAAAAAAAATATTTAGTCCATCAGTTAGATTATAAAAAAATATTGAACACATATTTCTTTTTAGTTTCTCAAACAAAAAAAAGACGAAATTACAGCGCGTTGAAATTTCGTGTGATGTCACTTCTAAGTTCAATTTTACCCAATAGAGACGTCACAAGCCCATACCATTTTGATAGAAACTTCAATTGGCACAGTAAACAAATGAGATAGGTTTACATTGTGATACTCATTTAAACATTTTATGTACATGTTTATAAGAAGAGTTTACGATTATGTGCATTTGTACACAGCTAGCAGAAAAGTCTTCACACATAAAGAATGACCAGCTGTTGTAGTGACATAAACATATTTATTTAGCTACATTATGTGATACTGAAGGTGTAAACCTATCTTCTTTGTTGACTGTGCATAATAAGGAAAATCAGTAAAGGTGTCAAAATGGACATGGGCTTTATTTACCAGTTACCTACATCATTTGATACTGATGGTGTAAACCTATCTTCTTTGTTGACTGTGCATAATAAGGAAAATCAGTAAAGGGGTCAAAATGGACATGGGCATGGACATATAGTTAAAAAATAAAGACAGACCTTATCACTATGACAGCTGCTATAGACATGAAGTGTGTCAGCTATCACATCAATCACCCCCTCTGTAGCATTCTCCACCTCCTGGGCGAGGCTCAGGCACTCATTAGCAATAGTCTGTTCATCTTCTACACTTTGGTGGTAAGCTGAATTGAGCTTTGTCACCTCTATATTAAGCTCCTCTTTTGTTAACCTGGAAAATATTATAAGTATTATTTTTATTCATCAACACATTAGTACTACATTTTTTTATTTAACTAACTACTAAATTTCCGTTCCCGTGGTAACTTCATAATAAAATATAGTATAATAATATAGCCTTCCTCTATACATGGATTAGCTGACAGTGAAATAATTTTTCAGATCAGACCAATAGTTATTCAGATTAACACATTCACGCAAATAAACAAACTCTTTTAGCTTTCATAGATACATTTAAACAAACAAAAAGTAGGGCATTGGCTCCAACCGGGAGTGGGGCATTGATGCACCCTGCTACTTATGATTAGGTCCCAAGAAAGGGCAATCTCAGCACAATACATCTCCAAAAGGACCTGGTCCTTAACCCAACTATATTATTATTATTATTATTACTCTTATTAGCATTGTGATGATTATATTATAGTTTGTCTGACACTGCTGTACCGCATGGGGTTAGTAAGTTAATTAGTCAATTGCATTTCCGCACTTTGCCTCTTGAGTGGGCCTTTGTATGTACGGCATTGGGAATATCAACTGTCCCATTCTGTCAGTACACCCACAACACTCATGGAAAATGTAAATAGAATCTCAAGCAAATATCTATAATCGATATATCATACATTAGTTGCAATGTCCTTGTTTTTCTGACACAAAGTCCATCCAATGGTTGTCTAGAAAAGATCACTATAGTATAACCTCTGAATGAACCATCATTTATTTTATTCTGTACTAATGTGTCATGAATTGCAAGTTTGGTGCAATTAAGTGTACTCTATTCCACTCTACTCTATTTGTATAGATACACCTTAATCACACTGCACCACAACTGGGTTATACAGTATGTTAAATAACAGAGGGCGTTCCCTTAAACTCGTTAATCTATATCATTAATAGATTAAAACAAAAATATCAGCATAGAAAAATAAGCATAAAATAATCTGAATTCAAAAACATAATTAATTGGCAATAAATTCGAAATCTCCTGTTTAAAATCAAAATCGTAGCGCGGAATAGTACCTAAGTACCTAACGTAGTACTAGCATTGGCCAAACCGGCAACGTCACATGCGCACCATGCCGAGCGTTTTGTACCATACTGTTGCGGGTTAACGGGAACGCCCTCTGTTAGTTAACATACTGTATTACACAGGCAATGGCCTCTAGAGGCCATTGCCTGTGTAAGGAGTCCTGTCCATATCTAGGTATACTAAACTCATACCATGAAGAGAGAACCCTACACCACTAAAACCCCCAGGACACTCCTTCGATCCGCCGTTGGCGCGAGCCGGGTATGCATGAATGGCCTCTGAGACCTGGTGTTGTGGGTTTAATTCCCACCCGAGACAATTATTTAATGTGAACCACAAATAGTTGTTCTAAGTCTGGTTGTACTTTGTGTTCGTGAATTATGTGTATGTAAAGTAGGTACCCCCAGCAACACAGAGATTAGTAAAAAAAATGCGAGACATGTCTTAAAAAAAAAAAAGTTATCTAATACACAATAGTCATACTCATTCTGTCTCATAAGGTGGTCCATCATTTCCTCCTGCTTCTCCAACAGTGACAACCTCTCTTTCAGCATGCTGATGTCAGAAGACACATCCTCTATGCCTTCCTTGTCTCCCGGTAGTCTGATGCCTTCAAACTGTTCTTTTATAGTGGTGATGGAAGATTCTAGATCTTCTGGGGATAGAAGGAGACCTTTCTTTTCTAGTTCTATGTATCTGTAAAGTTTAAAGGTAAAAGTTGAAAAGAGATTCATACTAGATATTTCTGGGATTACACATAGATTAATTTAATATCTAAACAAATAAAATAAAATTGAGGTGTGAAGATAAATAACAGGATTTTACTCAATGCATAAGAATTTACAAAGGGTACTTATAACAAAAATACAATAAAGAAATTGTTATGTCAGTCTGTTCCAGGTAATCTCAGTAATGGCTATATTGATTTTGATAGGACTTTCACTACTATACCATCTCTCCAAAATGGTATTACCAATTTAGACACTACTTTCATAGCTTATCAAATCTTTATTTTACATTGATGGATTGGGGGGCAATAGCTAGTACCTAATACTGCGGTCACCAACCCACCTGCCAAGTGCAGTGACTATGGCAAAAATCCTCTTTCAGGAGAAGGGCCATGTTTAGCAGAAGATGTTACACTGGCTGAAGAATGATAATGAATTATCACAACTTATCTAACATTGAAATACTTGCAATGACTTTTGTTGATGAATTGAGCTTGAACATAGCAAATGCTAAGTTCTCATACCTTTTTTAAGTTAAGATGTGTACACTCATAAACTCAGTAGAATTTGAATTAAGTAACTATAACTTATAAAAATTGTTTTACCAAATTGGCGTTAAATATTATCATTAAAATACATGAGAAGAACAAATATTATTATAGGTAGCATTAAAGTCAATCAAAGGCATAGGTAAATAATAGTTTTATCGCCAACCACAGCAGTATAAACATTGTTTTTAAACAAATATTACGCAAAATATTCGGCATATTAGGCAGTTAAAACAGTTGTATATTGCTCACCGACATTCTTCTCGGGCACTAAGGGCATTATTATGATCCAAATTATTATACAGCCATCTCAACACCCCAGCGAAGTCTCGGTCGTTTAACATCCATTCAAACGACTTTTTGAATGTTTCAACACCCAAATTATGGAGAAACGGCACAAACTCATCATCACTTATATCATTTAACGTATTCATTTGATAGATCTTCTAATTATTTTGGGAAAATAAACAAAATATTGCAGTGGAAACCGTTACGACTTCGAACAATAACAATTTGATAATAAGAAAACTTAGGGGTGCCCACTCCTAAAAATAATTACCCAAGAGGAAATGTCATTGATTTATTTTATTGGTGTTGAAAACATTATTTTATGTGGTCGCTCCGGAATGAAGAGTTATTAATGTGATGAATCTATATTACTCACTAAGAGAATAATTATTAAATAATTTATCACTCCTCAAATTCAAATTTTGAGAAGAATAAATTAGGATTTAGAAAATCTTTATAGAAATTCTATCAAAATTAAAATTTATTCTACTGCAAATTTTTTTTCTGAGGATGTTAATATTAGCCTTTATTTAATTACTCCTAGGAAAGATTTTTTTTGTTAACCTCTGTGCGTATATTTTACCCTTAAATTCAGGAAGCAAACGATAAAGTAAGTTGGCAGCCCTGATAAAACATTTTTTTTAAGTATTCGAGCTATGAACATTGGAGTCTTTTGAGAAAATGTGTACATTTATTTTTACCGACGTTAACGACTAAAGCAAAAAAAAGAATTTAAATTTTAACACTTCATTGATAATTTATAAACCCTTGTGTATTTTCGAATTGGCTTGCGAACTTGTATTTCGTACTAAAGGTTAGTTGGTATGCTAGCTGCTAGATGGCGCTGCTCGTCTACGTGTAGTTTGTTGTGCGGCTACTGTAGATGTCGTTACACCCTCTTTATTTTCAAGTTAATCTCACAAACGTTAAAAACTCATAATGAAGAATACCTTTCTAATCCGACACACACAGAATCTCCCTTGCCTGTGTATTAATTTATCCACAAAATTTACACATTTTAGAGTTAGGTGAACCACTTTTAGTGATTAAGTTTTAATGTTAGTATCGACCCAGATTTTTAAAAATGTTTATTGAACTCAAACCACGGTTTTATGCTTATTTTATTGATACCTATTTCTAAATCGAATCCAAATCATCATTATTGATGTAGGTATAACACTTGACTACACAAATACTTATGTGTAAACCCAGTGTTATGAGTCAAGTAAGTCCTTCAAGCCTCTCAACAACTGAAAAATTATATTACGTAGATACTTAGTAGGTTGGTAGGTAAGTTTGTCTATTTTATTTATTTGCCACTTAGTGATGCTGAAAGAACTCAACAATATAGAGTTTAATATCTTCGTAGGTATAGATTTTTTTTTAAATTACCCTTTCGCCATCAGCCCGTATTATTTCCTCTGCTGAACAAGGGCCTCCTCCCGAGGGAAGGTATTTGCCATAGTCACCACGCTTAGCAGGCGAGTTGGTGACCGCAGTATTATGTAGTACCACACAAGGAAACGCTTCCGCCCGGTCCTTGATATACGATTATTATAGATGATGTTATAACAATCGAGACCAACAGCTTAACGTGCTTTCCAGACGAGGAGAGAACTATTTTTTAATGTGTTGGTAAACAAACCCTACCCCACCGGTTCATCATTACTAGAAAAAAAGTTAAACTGCCATGGGAACCGTAACTAATTTAATCAGAATGAGATTAGGAGGAGTATGAATGTCTAGTTTTCACTTCCCTCCATTACCTATAGAGTGGGAGACAGTAACAAGGAAATATGAATAAGATATAATACCTAGTCTTAAAGGGTCAGCCCCCGTAGCGTAGCGGTATTTGGCTCGCATTCGGTCGTGGGTTCGATCCCCACACCGGACAAGAAATCTTTGTGTAAATTCTAACATTTCTTTCCGGGTCTGGTTGGTTGAGGGACTACCCTCCGTGCCTCGGAAAGCACGTTAAGCTGTTGGTCCCGATTGTTTTAACATCATCTATAATAATCGTATATCGAGGAATGGGCAACAGCGTTTCCTTGTGTGGTAGATCATAATACTGCGGTCACCAACAAATACCCTCCCTCGGGAGGAGACTAATGTTCTGCAGTGGACGTTATACCTACGTGCTGATGATGAAAGGATTATTTTACATCTAGATTAAGTCTAGTTGTAAATGTTCACGGGTTGGTAGTAGATTACGAGGACTACACGTGAGAATTTTTGATTCCTGTTCTACCTACAGCACAAAACGTCTTAAAGCATGTTCAGGTCAAAGTTCCAAAAGAAGGCAGCCGCACTCCCATGAAAATCCATCCGTCTCAATTCTCCTAAGACTGATTCAGGTAAGGTTAATCACAGTTCAGTTAAATTCCGAATGTGATTTTTAAAACATGCCTTAATACCTAATAACATACGTTACAATATCAAAATTTATGTCACACCCATCCGCGTGTGAAAACTAGCATCTATTACCTACATTAGGTATTGATATTAGTTACCTAGGTACCCACTGCAACATATCACTCATCCTTTTAAACTTAACCTTGAACTTCCAAACGTTCAAGTGCGAGGATGTACTAAAACAGAGGGTCCCGATTGGCTAATAGTCCAAATTGTGACTTCCTTCATTTTTTATGTCACCTACAAAATGATAAATGGAACCAAGTGGACAGTCTCTTTGTTCGAAAAGCCGTAAGGTTTATAGAATAATTTGTTGTTGTTGTTCAGATTGCGTCAAGAAATCAAGGGAGATATTGTATTGTTTTTTATGCTACCTACATCACTTCGTGCGTCAATCCAATTATTGGGTCTGGTAACACTGACTCACGGGAGTTAATGTTACCAAATCCAATAATTGGATTCTTGTTGTTCTTGCATACTTACGGATACAAAAATCCTTCCAATGCCCTCGTAGACCCGAAGTCCGAGAGGCCCGCGAACTGTAGAGTAGAGTGACAGTAGCACAAATCTCCCCTAAAGAAACTAAAAGCCATAATCCCTCAATCTCCCCGTCAGCGACCGCCCTGAGCCGAGGTCCAAGTCCCACAGGGGATGCCCTCTTGCGCAGGTAGCATAGTTTGTAGTGTTTAAACCATTTATCTAGGCTGGAGCTCTGCTCGCCTTATGCCCGGTGAAGTAGCAAAAGCCTCCTGGTTAACAACATATCTCCGTCAGAAAAAAAAAGTTCCCCATCAGTGACCAAGGTCCAAGTCCCACAGAGGACGCCCTGTTGCGCAGGTTGCTTAGTCTGTAGTAGTGATGTAACGAATGCTGGATTTTTCACATTCGCGAATGCGAATGCGATTGCGAATATTTATCTTTAACATTCGCGAATGCGAATGCGAATGCGAATATTTTAAAATGTCAAAAAAAGCGTGCGTAGAATGTTTGACAGGTTTGACGTTTCGTATCGACCATGTTTAAATTGAACATAGCCGAACCGATATTGGTTAATTGAATGAATTTAGTCACAGAAAGTTCATTTTAAAAGTTTTGTTTTGGTTTGTTTTGAGGTTAGTTTTATGTTATTTTTCAAATTTAACTGATATTTAAGGGACAAAGTGGCATAAAAACATGAGTAAAGCACACATGAACGAAGTTTGGACTTATTTTACAAAATGTGATGCTGAAAATGTTAATTGCAAGTTGTATTGTATTATTATTTCATATGCATGCATATAATAATTTCCTTTTTAGGGTTCCGTAGCCAAATGGCAAAAAACGGAACCCTTATAGATTCGTCATGTCTGTCTGTCTGTCTGTCTGTCCGTCCGTATGTCACAGCCACTTTTTTCCGAAACTATAATGTTGAAACTTGGCAAGTAGATGTATGTTGTAAACCGCATTAAAATTTTCACACAAAAATAGAAAAAAAATTGAGGTTCCCATATTTAAAAAAAATTATTCATCGGACCCATACGTGTAGGGTATCTATGGATAGGTCTTCAAAAATGATAATGAGGTTTCTAATGTCATTTTTTTCTAAACTGAATAGTTTGCGCGAGAGACACTTCCAAAGTGGTAAAATGTGTGTTTTAACTTCTAAAATAAGAGAATGATAAAATGAAAACTTCCACTGAAAATTGGTTAGAACGAGATCAAGCAAGCAGTTTTTTTTTAATACATCATAAACCGTAAACCGCAATTTACCTTTCATTCATTCAACTACATATTATTAACATCGATCAAAGTTACAACGAACTACAAGAACTTTCATACTATGTTACTTGTTGTATTCTTGATATCAAAAATAGGTAGGCACTTGCAACTAGTAGGTACGGAACCCTTCGTGCGAGAGTCCGACTCGCACTTTTTGATTATTAAAAACATTCGCTAAATATTCGCATAATTTTTGCGAATGCGAATGCGAATATTGAAAAATACGCGGATATTCGCGAATGCGAATGCGAATGCGAATATCCGTTACATCACTAGTCTGTAGTGTTTAAACCATTTATCTAGGCTGGAGATAGCTCCAGCCAGCCAGCTCCAACCAGGCCCGGTGCCCGGTGAAGTAGCAAAAGCCTCGTGGCTAACGAAATATGTCGGTCGGAAAAAAAGGATGCAAAAATAACACATGAGACTGAGTTTACTTGAGAATTTCAGGTTTCACTTTGATGATTAATATTATCATATCAATAGAGGCCACGAAAATAATCAATACCTATTACTCAAGTGAATTCCTACTTAAAACCAAGTAAGTAGGTATTGTTCTTCCATAACACTGTTATTTATTTATTTTATTTTATTTATTTATTTATGTACACACAAGATACAAAAAAGAAACAACAAAAAGATAACAACGATAAAGAAATCTCTTCCAGTAGACCTGCAAGAAGAGAAGTCGAAAGATAGAAGAATTTAGAAGTGTGTAGGTAGAATACATACATACATACAATAACTAAACATATACATAAATACATATATATATAAAATAAGAATAAACTACATACTAAATATAAATACATACTTACACGTACATTATGATGAAGAAGAGAGATAAAATTCTTTCACCTTTCTCTTAAATGACAAAAGAGAATTGCAATTGCGGATGTGAGCGGGCAACGAATTCCATAATCTAACCCCATGCACGGAAAAGGAGTAGGAATAAAAAAAAATCGGATTTGTGAGGGGGAAAACTGAGGAGAGACTTAAGGTGTTTTAAGTTATTTTAATAACTACCCGACGAAACGATAACTTTACAAGGTTTTTAGTTTTAATACTTATCTGCACGATGCAGAAAGTGGTCATCTTAGTAGGTATCTTCTTTAATGTTAACTAGCTGTGCCCCACGGTTTTACCAGCGTTACTCTGCTCCAGTAGGTCGGAGTGTGATGTTTTGTAGCCTATATGTTAATCTAGCGTATAACCCATCTCGGTGCAAAATTTCAGCCATTTCCGTTCAATAGTTTTGTCGAGAAAGAGTAACAAATATCCATCCATTCATCCTTACAAACTTTCGCGTTTATAAATATTAGAAGGATTAATACGAGTGGATGTGTATGTAAGTATCCATAAAATATTGTACCTGGCCTCATTAAATATTGTATAAGTTCATCATTGTTTTCAAACATGAAAGTTCAAGCTAAATCTGGATTTAGAAATACGCTCAGTAACGAAAGAAAAATACGTTATAAGAGTGCTTATTACGTATCGAGCCCACAACAGGAGCTGGACTAAGAAGAAACTACCGGCGCCAAGGTACATCAAGTGCTACAGTACTACTTTCATGGAGTTGTTGTTGTACGTAAGATTATAAATAGTCGGCCCAACTGATATCGTCCATGACGGCCGTGCTCTAAATAAGCAACACAGGTACACTCCCTATTCCTTTTATATTCAAATTCTGGTGGAATAGTTTACAGAAACGACTAGAGAGAGATCAGACTCATGACTTATACCTATAATATATTCTCTCTAACCCTAACGTGCTCTTCGAGGCTTAGGTGAAACACCACTAGCAATTTCCTGACTTTGGTCTATTTCCATTTTTCTCAGAAAAACAATCATTTTTTGTATTAATCATTTTTTTTTCCACAGATTGCGACTCGAACCCATAACCTCGCTTTTTACCGTCACATATATTACCGCCAGTTGAGAAAGGGATGATAATCTTTTCAAAACTAAACCTGCACCTCATTCAGTATTCAGTATGCCATTACCCTTACACCAATTGGGACCCTCACGTTGCCTCGTGACATTTTGATGAACTTGAACGTTTGCCAAGTTCAAGGTCAAATTCAATTTGTGTGAAAGGATAAATAGAGTTGATAGCCAATTGACTGAAAATAACAAGGACGATAATGTACCTTTTAGTTGCTGTAATTCACACCTTGCGAAAAACAAACTACTTATTTGAGTCTATCGCGTTGTGCACCAAAATTTCTGACGTTAAATATTTACGAGATTACCGATGTCATTCATTTTGAAAATAAGTCTACTTAATTTAAGTTTTGTCTTCAGTATTACGGACACTCAGGACAAAAAAGAAAAAAAAATGCCGTATCGATCGTCACATATATGTTAACTAAAAATAAGGTAGTGGTTTCATCGATAATATATTTGGGCCGCAAGGATCGCTTTTCTTAAGGCTACAGGCCCGGTACCTCCACAATAGAATGGCCATCACAAAAGAGAATTCGTAAATAAAAAAAAAACTACCTATATAATTATTAGAGTCAAAACTAGTAAACATTTAGATTTTGTTTTTAGGTGTTTTACCTTTTCCTACAGTACTTTGTAGAAACATGATTGAGGTAAATATGTTTTGGCCAATAGGCCTCCTTCTTTGTTTCCGAAGGCCTTCAGACCTCTAAATCTGTCCCTGTTCAACTTGAATAACTTTTTTATCAGACATAGCCATTGTAATGTTACAGCTGAAGAGTTTGTTTTCTTGTTTCAACGCGCTAAACTCAGGAACTACTGCTCCGATTAGAAAAAATATTTCAGTGTTAGATAGCCCATTTACCGAGGAAGACTATATTTAATTATGAAGTTCCTACGGAAATTGGAGAAACGCGGGTAAAACCGCGTGCGAGAATCTAGTATGTTATAATGCGGGTCAACCTTGAGGTTTTATAAAAGCTTAATAAAATAAACTTCGTTTCTTTGTTCTTGGCGTTCCATCGCCTACATTATCAAGGGTTCTCATCTCGTCATTATGCGGAGTGCACCATTGACTGAAGAGAGCTGCCTCAATGCCCGGCCGTCGCTTCCGTGACATTCTGTGCCTACGGAACTTTCTAGATGGGTCTGTTTTCATTGCAGGACATGATACGTCAATTTGGATATACCTACCTAATAATACAGTTTAGGTATTCTGTTCTATGTATTTATGTAGGTAGGTACATTTATAACAAAATCGACAGTACAAAGGTAGGTACTGCTTATTTCTAAATTCCTTAAAGCACAAAATCTCTTTCAGCACTGTACCTGCGAAAGGATAAAACAAATGTAAATTGAGAGAGAGAGAGAAGAAAGACCATAGAAAAAATGATCAGAAAAAGCTGAACAAACGGCGCGTACGCATTCCATATAAATTCGTTGTTTTTTGGTAATGTTTTTTTTTAATGATTACTAGGAGTGTTTTGCAGTCTACTAGTATTCTTGTTAACCCCTCATGCTAAGCTAAAATGCTTGTGTTACGAGTGGGTTCACGTCGGTAGTGCAATGGGTGGGGTTTGAACCGGCGACCTCAAGATCACAAGTCTGACGCCCTAGCCATTGGGCTACGGCTACGTTCTGTGATATAAGCTAAATAATTGTAAGTTGACTACTTAAATAATCATCATTCATAATTTTCTTTTAGGGTAGACTGTAGATTCCAATTCAGTTAATCTAAATTCATATATCACCTACCATTTTCTTTTTTTTTTTTGTTGTCCAGATGAAAATGCATTTACGCATTCCCACCGCCGCTGCAGCGTATTCGCGCTGGCGGTGGGATATGTGGGACTCGTCCTTTCCATAGCGTGGTATGCTAAACTCATACCACGAGGAGAGGACCCTACACCACTAAAACCCCCCGGACCCTCCTTCGATCCGGGGGCCGGGTACGAATGAGCAATCCGGCCCCATATACCTACATACCTTCTTATATTATAACGCTGAAGAGTTTGTTTGAACGCTCTAATCTGAGGAACTACTGGTCCAATTTCTAGTCTGGATAACTGTTCCCGTCAGAAACATTCGTCGTATGTCTTTATCGTAAATTGGCACTTACGGCCAAATGCTTCTAATGTCTACGGGATAAACGGCGGCGAAACTGCGTGCGGGATGTATTTAGATAAATTAGCCTATTGACAGTGGAACCACATACAAATCGCCTACATAGGAAATAGGCTACATCAAGCGCTCTACAGTTCCACCGATGTCCTCACCAAGAAAAACAATGCAGTCAGCTTGTTCAGCCTACAACTTATCGTCCTAACTGATACTACGATTTTTAACTCTAATGTTACATCAATTAGGTTGAGATTGCCTCAGCAAGTGGTTTGCATTGTATGTCAAGTCCTTATCGGCTTGTATGGACACTTCAATGTGCTGGGTGTTTATGGATGCCTGGTATATTCTGGAATAGCGAATAAGAATGCACAGATTTTGTAAAAATCAATAAAGAAATTGGTACACGCAGCACACGAATAACAATAAAGCGGGAATTGAACCTACGACCTCCGCCACAGAAGTTTCTGGCGAATATATGATTCTACTGTACGTGTGTATGTCACTGAACTCCTACTAAACGGCTGGACCGATTTGAATGAATTTGCATGCGTTTGGGTCGCCACCCTGGATGGTTTAGATTCACAAATCATATATAATATATTATCATGCAGGACAACGTCTGTGGGGTCCGCTAGTACCTATATTATATTATTTATATTGTTTGTTAGGCAACATGCTTGTTCTGTCAACATTATGTTAGAACAATGAAGAAGAGCTTGAAGATGGGTATAAAGAAATTAAATAAACATAAAACTTTTATTAGGTTTTTAAACACTTTATGGAAAAGTTTACCTTAAGTATATTTCAAAATTGAGATAAATAAAATTCGACCACCGGCAGGATTTGAACCTGCATCTTAGGGAAAGCCCCCAATGCCTTAACCAATTAGGCTACGGTGAAACCACAACCGGTCATCGATATTTATTAATATCTTTGTAACACGTCTCTAAGGAGGACGTTAGTGCCATCTATCGGTAATGATCCGCATTACTTCGACAAATATCTCCAAAGTTACATTTGGTATCAAATATTAAACGATGACACCGCCCGTTTTTCACAATTATTAAATGTTTTAAACACTATATGGAAAAGTTATACTATATTTGAAAATATAATGATGCAGGCTCGAGTCCTGCCGGTGGTCGAATTTATTAATCTCAATTTTTTTTAATGAAACTTTTCTGACGAATTAGTTTATCTGAGCTCTCCTGTTTATTTATTTCCTCCAACATTCGTACACACCCCTCTAATGAACACTGCTATAAAAGGAATGCACATTACTACATATATGTAGTTATTTGTATGTCGGTCTGTTTGTTTGTGTAGGACGTGCGTGAACGTATACGCACATTGTTTAGCATAGAGCTAGGAAATGATTGAAGTCGAGTTGATGTTGCTATATTTTTAGGAATTTCAAGGATTTTTATTGCGTGTAAATAATAATAAGGTGCTTGCAAAAAATATGCCATGCCTTTAACATGAAAATTATTTTTAAGCATACGTTTCTTTTAAATAAGTTCGTCCCCCAATACTACATCCACTAGCCGTATCACGCGTCTTCTCGTAGGTAGGTAGCCACTTGAGTAAAATATGTTAAAATATTTTTTGTAAATAAAAGCAATGGTTAAATGAATATACAACAAAATCTTCACTATTGTCTTCGCTACTATTAATAGGATGGCATGCTATTTTTTAGCTCTGCAACATTTTTGATAATTTTTAATATAACAACACTCTGACATTACAAAATCACCTCTGATAGCCACCGAGGTGGCAAAAAAATTTAAACAAAAACAAGAATAACAGAAATTAAAAAGGATAATAATTCTCTACAGCTTTCCAATCCCAGTAGGCCTATACAAAACAAAGCAGGATCATCTCATAGGCGCCGCACAAAGGACCTGTCTACTCGTAAATAGTTGGAGTAAACAAATACACACGTGTCTAGCCCCTAGCGGTAAAGCGCGATATTGCAGCGAAAATAATGAACAATAGACGAGGGTGGGGAATGAACTGTGAAGTGTTTTAAGAGGCTTCTTTGAGTAGGTGCGTAAGTAAAACCGCAGGATGCGTTAGTATACCTATAAGTCTTTTTAGGATTCCGCACCCAATAGGTAAAAACAGGACCTTATAACAGAACTGGTGTTAGGAAAATACAAAGCGGACGCATCATGAGAATATAAAAATATTTTAAAAATGTGTCTATGTGCATAAAAATGATAGATTTTGACTTAAGAATCCGCTGCCCGCCTGTCTGTCTGTCACCAGGCTGTATCTCAAGAATTGTGATAGCTTGATAGTTGAAATAGTCACAGATTATGTAATTCTGCTGCTGTTGTAACAACAACTAAAAACAATAAGATAAATATTTAAGGGCCATACAACCAAAGAGATCTGTTTTGCTCGTGTCTTATTTGATATTAGTAACGGCAACAGGTAAATTATACTACGATTACGATTCACAGAATCTTTAGCTGTATTTGCATTTTAAAAATAAAAACCTAATTAAATTTGAATAAAAAATAATATTTAAGGCAAAAAACGGTAATAGGTAGGACATTGAAACTGGTATAATTTATGTTCATTTTGAAAATAAACTTTTGAGGGGCCCCCCTCAAAACTGTTTTTTATTCTATTTTATACAACCAACGCAATGTGATTTTATTTTGTTGTTTTTTACTTAATCCGCTATATAAAATAATTATTGTCTAGTTTTAAAATATGAGCACTCAAAATTGCAGTAATGTCATTTAACTTACCATAATCACAGTTCAGTAAACATCTATGCTATTTACAATAATAATCGATTCTAAGAAAAATAACATGAACTTTATGTTGTTCATGCGACAATGTTCATCAAAAGGATATTTTATAAGAGTTATTTGTTCTATAATGTCTTCAAAAACAACCCTTCTCCTTTGACATACTCGTTATCCAGCCAAGACGAACTATAATAGTCATTAAATTTCTCAATATTCTCATTTTTTGGATAATCTTCTACAACCAACCATCACTTTTGACTAAAGATGGGAGCAAGGCCAATGTTGAGCATAGAGCGATATGCTTTTTGAAATTCTTTATTTATTAGATTTCCCTCTCTTCCAAATAGCTTGTGAAAATATTCCGTCTGGAAAGATATTCTGGATGGCATTCATTGCTGCCTTTTCATAGTCCGTTCTAAACGTAATCGGATTCTCAGGAATATCAGGAATATGCTATTTGATTAGAGCGAATACAGTTTCATATGTAGACTCGGCTTTCTCCATTAACAAGATATAATATATTTAGCTTAAGTTTTCATACTCTTTTTTGGTTGACTGTACTAAAATGTACTAAAAATAGAAATTAATTTATACTTATGAAGACTAGGCCGTAGCAGGAATAGCGATCGGGACAAACTAGGAAAAATAATAGAAATATAAATTTAGGGACAATCGAGGCATACAGACCGGGACAATCGAGGATTTTTTTGGTGGGACAGAACGCAGTGGGCCGTTTGAGGAACAAATCGAAGTTCGAGAGGCCCGCGAACTGTAAAGTAGAGCGACAGTTGCACAAAACTCTTCGCCAGCGACCGCCCTGAGCCGAGGTCCAAGGTCAAGGTCGCACAGGGGGCTCCTTCTTGCGCAGGTTGCGTAGTTTGTAGTTTTTAAACCATTTATTAAGGTTGGAGCTCAGCTCGCCTTTATGTCCGGTGAAGTAGCAAAAGCCTCGTAGCTATGCATTGTTTTATGTATATATACACATAGTCAATGCTAGACCAACCCTTAATTCTAGACCTCTAAAGCATAAAGTTGGAAGTCTTTTATACTTCAGAAGCATTTGGTCGTAAGTGCCAGTTTACGACAAAATAATAATAATAAAAAAAAATTATTTATCTTGCCGTGTGGCTTTCGGCTTAGATAGAATAGACCACCCAATGTCCTCCCATGGGTGTCGTAAAAGGCGACTAAGGGACATATGGCTGATGGATGAGGAGGAGCATCTATTAGCTCAAGGTTACAACTTACTGCGATCACCAATCCGTCTGCCAAGCGTGGTGATTATCGCAATATCCCTCAACGATCCAGGCTTGCCAAGGTCTGTTAAGAGGCGGCCCGGGCCATGTTCAGCAGTGGACGTAAACGGGCTGTTGATGATCTTCCACAAATTATTATACATACCTAGTTTACAACATAGTTTACAACATAAAGTTAGTTAAAAAAAAGTACAATAATTTGTGGGAGACTGTTGCCTAAACTAAGCCATGGCCTGTATCTTAGGACATCAGGCTGATCAGGCCTCCACCATCACAAATCACTTAAACAATATGATGTAGGTACTTCGTTTCAGTTCATGCCCGGTGAAGTAGCAAAAAAAAAACTTTGTTTCTGACGAGAAATTTTCCAGTATTAAACAAATAATAACAGACTGACAGACAATGATATTATAAATAACATTAAATTTCTATTTGAAAGTGTGCATTTAGAAGAACTTACTTATTAGAGGTAAATTGGGAAAAAAGTAAAAGTATCTAAGAATGTTTGTGACGTATAATGGCACATTCAACCTTACGCTTCGAAGCTCTAGTATTACAAACAATCTATAAATAGGTATTCTATAGAGAATAATAAATATAAACAAAGCAACGCCATGTTTTATTCTTATAATTAAAGGTACACGTCAAATATGCATTAACGGTAATCCGAAACAACACGTCCGTTGCAAGTTTTAAATATAGAATGCGTTAATATTATAAACTAGATGTCCAACGCGGATTCACCTGCATAGATCCGGAACCTCGTCTTAAAATATAGCTTATGACACACACAAATATTGCGGATTTCTACTATCTATTGGTACAAGAATTTTCAAAATCAGTTAGGTAGATCCAAAAATTGTCCCTTACAACCTCAAAAACTTATATTATTGTAGTATAGATGAGATCCCGACCCTTAGTTTGCTAAGAACCTTCCAATGCCCTCGTAGACTCGAAGTCCGAGATGCCCGCGAACTGTAAAGTAGAGCGACAGTTGCACAAAACTCCCCTAAATAAACTAAAAGCCATAATTCCTCAATCTCCCCGTCAGCGACCGCCCTGAGCCGAGGTCCAAGTCCCACAGGGGACGCCCTCTTGCGCAGGTTGCTTAGTTTGTAGTGTTTAAACCATTTATCTAGGCTGGAGCTCTGCTCGCCTTTATGCCCGGTGAAGTAGCAAAAGCCTCCTGGCTAACTACATATGTCCGTCCGAAAAAAAAAGTATAGATGAGAATTTCCATGCAGTTTTCCCATAGCCCTCATTCGTATCAGAAATTCCTAGTTACTACAGCTTAGATATTGGTGGATCTTTGATGCTCAAAATGCTGAAAATGCCTTAGCCTTAATGCCTTATGCATTTGGCTGGCCTATGTACACTTCCCACCACCATACCATGGTCCCTCCAACCGTCATGATTATATGGACGGGACATGTACAGTCAAATGCACTAAAGTTAAATAAATAATCGTCACGCAAACTCGACGCGAAACATTAATAGAGGAATGTAATGCCGATGAGGCGCTGATTCTAATATGCATGTTAGTCTAGAAATTCAATACACTAAATATCAGTAGATGCCTAACAGATAAAATGGACGAATACCTATATGGTGAATATAATACTACAGTCACCAACCCGCCTACCAAGCGTGGTGGCTATGGTAATAACTCACACTCGGGAAGAGGCCCATGTTCAGTAGGCGTTAAACGAGATGAAAAGCAGTTCGAACAAAAATAAATAGGCACCTACCTACTTCGAATATGATTATTTTAAAATGAGTACCTACTTAGTATTAATATTCGTACTTTATTTGTTACAAATTACAATTAATATTCAAGTCATTGGTATTTTTAACGTGATCTCGTTAAATTAATATGAGAACATGACACTTTATTTATTCTATAAATAAAGCTCCACAGAGTCTTAACAATAATTGACATTTTGACTTACAGTTATTTAGTAAAGTTGGAGTTCGTTACATGACTTACTAGCTTAATGTTATGATTTAAACCAAGGAAGTAGGTACCTACCTACTATTGTTACATCTACGACGTCACACCGAGTGCAGCCTAAGCTGTAACTAGCCTATTGCGGCAATACCCTGGCTTGTCAAGGTCTGTTAAAGAGGAGGCCCATCATCAGCAGTGGACATAAACGGACTGAAGTAGCTCCAGGAGTATCCACTAGCCCATAAATAAAGCATAACCCATAATCCTACGCAGAAGTCGACGCGGCAGGGCTGGCAGCGAGTTCGTCCTATGTGTGTGTGTGCGTATATCCCAAGACGGGACGCGTAGATAGATCCAGCCCCAGAATGGGCAGAGTGGGAAGCTGACACGTAAAACAAAGTTTAAGGAGAAAAGAAAGTGCGCGCGTGAAAGAGCCAAGAGCAAATAGCGCGCGTATCTCCTGTGATTGAAATGAAATGAAAACGTTTATTGATAATGTAGACGAATCGATCGTATCTACTTATTATAAGTCAAATACAATGACAAAAAGATACAAGATGACAATTTATTTTTGACGCATTTAAAAATAAAATAAAAGAACATTATCTGTCACATTATTATGTATTAATATGCGTATATGTATTAGTCGGATATATATAATCCGACTAATACATATACGCATACTATTATTATTATACTCTACTTATTATTATTGTTTTATCTAAAGTCTGTCGTGTACACTGTTCTTGCCCATTTTACCTTAATTTACCTAAAAATGGTTTGCTGGAAGAAAACTCATTAATGAGTTAAGCTCGCCATTGTACATCATCTTTAAATGTTGTTCTTACTCAAATTTCATGTGTACCATAAAGAATAAATAAATAAAGAAAAAAAATCTTGGCTAATAATTAATCAGTTTACATTTCAACAGTATAATGTTATTTAATAGAATTTAAATTTACCAATGTGGCATGTGATAGTCGCGTATTATACTTACCTTAATATAATCAGAATCAACCAGCTCGATTCGCTCCATATAACCGGAATGTTGGCGGGAGCATGGTAAGGTGGAAGGCAACCCATAAATAAAGATGCAATATCCAAAAAAAGCGCCCTAAGTAAATTCCTCTGTACATAGAAAATAAACGTCAACAGGTTACACATAAATAGTTAATGGGTCTCGGTGTCGAAGGATAGATGTCGCCACCTGTCCCTCTTATAATAGAAACTATATATTATTACTTTCATCTTTCCTACGTAGGTACATTATTCTCCCATACATTTTTACTGTTTAGTTTAATTAAGAATTATGAAAGTAATTTTGATGAGTTGAAATAGTGACTTTTGATGTGCGACCAATAAATAATATTGATCGATACTTACTAATGTTATAAAGAGGTAAAGTTTGTGAGTTTGTGCAGTTGTAAGGGGTAATCTCTGCATCTACTAAACCGATTTTGAAAATTCTTTTATCAATAGAAAGCCACGTCATTTGTGAGTGTCATAGGTTATATTTTAAGTTAAAGTTTCCACGGGAACGGAATGTACACGGGTGAAACCGCGCGTGGTACTTAGTTAGTTATTTTTATTACTAATTTAATTTAATTTCCTAATTTTACAAGAATTTTTATCCAATTTTTTATGAGTAGGTATAATTGTAACGGAACATAACAAAGATCCTCTTGCAGTTAAACTTACATTCATCATGATCATAAGCCCATACAACGTTCACTGCTGAACATGGGCCTCCTGCCGACGGAGGATTTTTGCCATAGTCACCATGCTTGGCAGGCGGGTTGGTGAACGCAGTATTATGTTGTAATACACGAGGAAACGCTACTGCCCGTTCCTTGGTATACGCTTGTTATGATTTAATAACAATCGGGACCAAGGGAATCTTAGAATTTACACAAAGATTTCTTGTCCGGTGTAGGGATCGAACCCACGACCTCCTAGATTCAAAGCGAGGCTTAAACCGCTACGCCACAGAGGTTATCAAAGTTACAAGTGGATAATTATGAAATTATATTACTATGACTATATTTTAATTTTTCAATTTTAAGTATAATGCAGCTGAAAAATAAATAAATTAATACAGTAATAGTAATAATGTATATGTTGCAGTCAAAACCTCTTAACCAGTCAAAAGTACTTTTAACTAGCAAAATCAGTCAAAAGTAGTTTTAGGTTAGGTTAGGTTAGTATTGACTGATTTTGTAGGAGTAGGACGGTACCCATTGGGGGTGCTTAACACTCGCGATGGGGCCAAGGGGGAGGGAAACTCTCGCCCTTTTACCGGGGCGAGAGTTTGTTGATGTACTCTGCCATGGGGGGATGACCAAAGGCCCATATGGTTCTTGGGTCCCCTCACACTATACGGCAGACGGAGGAACGCCCGGGGGCTTTTTTAGTGGGTATGTCCTCTCTGCGGTGCGACAGCGCACCGCGTTCTACAGAGGAAGAGCCCCACATGCCCCTCACTGGCGCAGGGATCACATAATAGTGATCCTTGCGCCAGCGATGAAGTGCGACGACGCATTTTTAGCCCGGTCAAAAAAAAAAAGTATTGGCTGATTTTGCTAGATAAAAGTACTATTAAATTTAGGTGCAACATATATATGATAGTAAACCTATAATATAGGGCATAGTCTATGTAAGTTACAGTCGTATATAATATCGTTACGTAATTTGCCTCCATTACTTATGTCCCAATGTCACATACATATCTACAAAACTGCAGCGTCGTTATCAATTAACACAATATTCGCAGCGTTGAATATTTAAGCAGGATTTCGACAGAATGGGGACGATGCACTCGAAACATCTGCATTATTAGCAAATGTATGTTATCGCTTGTTTGTAAATAGAAGATCATTTCTAAAATTAAACTATGTACGATCGAATTTCGCACAAAGAAAGATGAGAGATGGATGAAAAGTAAAATGGCGCGGGGAGTAAAATTACTTAATTATATGTATGACTATAACTACTACAAAAATGTCTTTGATACTCTATGTACATATATATTATATATGTATGTATGTAGGTATAGATTTGACACCGGAAAATAATACGAATCGTAAGTTGATCAACTTTCATGATCACGTTGTTAAATTTAGTTACCAGTAAGAGTGAAGGCGCATAAATATCAAACGAGACTATGCTACTATTGTAACAAAACTGCGCCGGTGGCTCAGTGGTTACAGTAGTTGCTTCTGAGACCAGGTGTTCTGGGTTCGATTCCCACCCGGGACAATTATTTGTGTGAACCACAAATAGTTGTTCTGAGTCTGGGTGGTCTTTGTGTCCGTGAAATGAATGTTTGTAAAGTCCCCCGCGACACAGGGATTTACGTCCCTAGTGCGGGAGTTGTCTTTAAAAAAAAAAAAAACTTTAACTTCAATATTGGTTTAGGTTAAGGTATTTTTTTAACCACCCGAAGTTTATAAACTGACTAGAAATTTGATCAACTTAACATTTTACGGTTTACCCGCGATTGATAGCTAGTCTGATCCATGGGGTCGTAGCGCGATGTTTTGTGGCCTATATTTAATTTTATAGTTTTTTCATTCAATCAAATCGTGGATTCTCTGGTGGTTGTCTGGGAATACCCATTGACTTGCCTGTCAAGCGTGACGACTATTGTAAAAACACTTCCTCGGGAAGACGCCCATGTTCTGCAGTGAACGTTACGATGATGATGATGAAATAGTATGGCAATATAGAAGTACCCTTAAAATTCAACATAATTACCATTTAAATAATTTTTTACACAATGTTTTTGCTTGCTAACGATTCCATGGTTAGTAAGTTGTAAAACTTTGTTTCTGAATATACACTCAAGGGGAACGTGCTTGTAAAATGTTAAAGGTGGGTTGAAAAGGTTAGCTTACTGGCCCTTTCCTTATTTATTTACTTACTAATTCATTACTCTGTGGCTACGAAGGCCTTGGTTACAGGAGGGGTTGTACTAATTGCTCGTATGAGTCACGCAGTTATGGGGTTTCCCTGCACTTGATATCCATTATGCACCTGAAGCCGATTAGCATGCAATTCGAGCTAGTTAATGATGACTGGTTTTTGTTAACTACCTAGTTTAATTTAAATGACTACTAGTGCCAGCGGTTTTGCCTGCGTAATTAATCTATATACTGATATATGAGGCTGAAGGGTTCGTTTGTTTCTTTGATTGCTTGAACGTGCTAACCTGAGGAACTACTGGATTTGAAAAATGTTTTAAGTGTTAGTTTGCCCATTTATCGCGAAAGGCTATAGTTTAAAATAAAATAAACTGATTAGACGAAATGATTACTTGGGAAAAATCTACTCCTTTCAATATTATTTTCATTTCTTATGTTTTTTCTTTTCGTTGAATCGTATAGTCTTGACGTCGTTTCTGCACAGTTTCTCACAGTTTTCCTGCTCCTGAGGAAACTTACTCACAAAATAACCTTTGTAGTAATATAGATTAACTATAAATGAAACCTTACCTATGTGTAGTACTGTAGCTTACTAAAAAGAATAGCAATTAGCAAATTTTTGCATCATTATGAAATTATGAAATCTCTTCTTATTTTTTTTATCTAAAAAAGACAACTCCCGCACTAGGCAAATAAATCCCTGTGTCGCGGGGGACTTTACAAACATTCATTTCACGGACACACAGAACACCTTTCTCTTTATAATGTTCATTGATTTTTTATTCTTTATGTTTTTTTCCATTTACATAAGTAAACATCTACTCACTACTAAAGTGTCGACTCTAATAGCTATTAAAAGCAATCAAAACAAACCCACTCAGCTACCTGCTGGGGCGTTATTTTGACGTGGCTACGGAGTTTAATGGTGATTTATTAACATTTTTCCCTTCCCCCACTCGATGGAAGGAAAAATAAATTATGTCCTATTCGCGGTTCATGGGGATTCACAAACAAGTGAATAAATATAGTGAGAATATAGTCCTTCGAGGATCAATGCTTTTAAAACCGTATCTTCTATATCTTGTAAAGGAGACGGCTGTTCAATAACGCTCCATAGCTGGCAGCTGGAGCTGATCGCGATAGGTCTATAGAAAGAAGAAAGAAAGAAAATACATTTATTAGCCACAAAACAAACACATAGAAACAGTAAAACAATACTTGAAGGGTCCAAATGAAAAAATAATAGCACATGTTGTTATTCTTTCTTATAGTCTTCTCCGGGTGTCACAACGTAGGTAGATAGAGAAAGACTCGTAGGAAGCTAGGATAGGGTCCGGTCGTCCTTGCAAGGCGAGGCTCGCGACGCGTTCTATGCTTCTGACCGAATCCCAGCCCACGCTGGTTGATTCTGATTATATTTATAGTACGCGACTATCACATGCCACATTGGTAGATTTAAATTATATTTAATAACATGACTGTTGAAATGTATACTAATGAATTAGTCAAGATTTTTTTTTTTTTCTCTTTTTATATTTGTATCATTGTATTTGACTTATAATAAGTACGATCGATTCGTCTACATTATCAATAAACGTTTTCATTTCATTTTCATTTAATTTCATTCATTTCATAGAGATACAGCTTAATTAGTTCCAAAATTTTAGATCAACGAAGTACCCACAACGAAAGTCGCTAATGTGTCTAAAATGTCTCCGATTCTGCTTTTTTACTATTTTATTATCTACTAGCTTCCCGCGGGCGGATTTACCCTCGTGACTCCCGTTCCCGTGGATCTTCATAATTAAATATAGTCTATATTAATCAGTGATAACGTAGCATTCAAATGGTGAAAGAATTTTTAAAATCGATCCAGTACTTTTTGATCCAATTCGTTACAAACATACTTACATACAAATATTTCCTCTTTATAATATTAGTAGGTATAGATTATAATAATATATTTCATATCTATAATTGACAGTGTCGGCTAGACCTTTTTTGGGACAGGCTGTCCGTTAGCAGGCTTGCAGGACTTGCAGGCGTGTTAGGCCCGGACTCCACCAAAGTGGAATCGACCCGAGCGAAGATGAGATGTGTAAATAACGAAATTCTATTGGTTATTAAAAAATAATCTCGTCTATGCTTTGGTGAAGTCCGGGCCTTAAGATGGGAGACCATTGCAGGAAAATAGCTGGAATGCCATTAGGAATACCCTCGCTTTGACGGTCATGGAAATCTGACATCGTTGAGTTACAACGTGATATGCTGGGTGGAATTTGAAGGACATCCAGACGAGAATTGTTCACAAAAAAAATGCGAGCATATCTGCTTTCTCCTTAATGGGTTAAGCAAGTGAACCATCAGGCGTCAGGACGAATGGCAGTGTATGATTAATTTCAGAGAAATGAAAGGTTTAAGTAATTACTTATTTAATCTCAATAAAATAAATATACATTCAATATCCATAATTAATTAATTATACAAAAAGCGCCGTGTAACCTATTGATATATTCTGTGTGCATTTATTATAATTACCTACTTTAATAGCCGATAACAAACGGCGTTGACGGCACATCAAAGATAAAACTCGACCCGAACTTTAACTTTAATTCTAGCACATTTCACTGAAGATAACCCTAATTGGGTCCAAGAAATAGTCGAATTAGTAGGTTAATTTGGTGCCCTAGTTGGCATAGTAAGTTAAAAAAGCTTTTGAAAGTGATTTCAACATTAAGGGATTTATATTAAGCATCCTCATGGTAGCGACAGGGTAATGTGGATTTCTAATGATACAGATGAACAGCATTGTGTGTGTAATGCTGCTGTCAACAATTCGCCTGCCAAAATGGTGACTATAGCAAAAGCCCTCCCTTAGGTGACGGTTCATATTCAGCAGTGGATGAAGTACGGGCTGATGCTGATGCGGAATCTCGTATTATTTTATTAATTTTATAGTTTACTAGAAGCTAATGCTTGTGTCTCTAGTGATTTAAAGTATTTGTCAAGCGGCCATAGCCCAACGGCTAGGACGTCGGACTTGTGATCTTGAGGTCGCCGGTTCGAACCCCACCCATTGCACTACCGAAGTGAACCGACTCGTAACACAAGCATTTTAACTTAGCACGAGGGGTTAACAAGAATACTAGTAGACTGCAAAACTCTGCCAGTAATCTCTTTAAAAGAAAAAAAAGTCTCTTGTTAAAGGAATTTAAAATAGGTGTTTCACTTCAATTAGAGAGCCTGTTCAATTCACTGTTAGATATATGAAACCCGTTCCCTTAAGAAATTCATAATTAAATAAAGAAAAATGGGCTGAGGAAGAGTATTTGCTTTAGTCACCACGCTTGACAGGCGGATTGGTAACCGCAGTATTATGTTGTTACACAAAAGGAATCGCTGCTGCCCATTTCGCTGATATACGATAGAGGTAGATAGGTTGTCAATAGGGTTATTCTACATTGAAAGATTTTTTCAAAACAGACTTGTAGTTTCTGAGATTAGCGCGTTTAAGCAAACAAATAAATTAACTCTTCAGCTTTATATAATACTTAGTTTAGATATTATATGATTATTATTTGATTTGATTATGTGTTGGTTATGTCAATTATCAAAGCCTCATTAAAATTTCATGGAACAATAGGAATATTCCCGATTATGGGGTTAACAGAATTAAACACCTATTACTATACACAATTTCACGCCTGTATGTAATCACCATAATAAATTATCATTATAATGCAATATCCCTATAAGTTTAACAGTATTGCCACGCTAAATCGATACCAAGGATAATTGTAAAGTACGTGTTTTCTCTTACCGAGAATGCATAATGCATAGTTTATACGTAGTAGGGTTGCCAGTAGAAAAAACTAAAATATCGGGACAAAATTCTGTGAAGACGGGATAAAAAAAAATATTATATCTGCATAAACAGAATAAAAACTTTTTAAATACACAAATGCTACTATAGTATAGACGACTACTTCAATGAGAATTCTGCAAAAAATTATAGCATATTATGTTAACAATTAATAATATAATGAATGAATATATCTTTCTCTCTCCTAAATTGCTGTGCCTGGCAGGGTCCACTATGATCTAGCCTATAATACCTAAATTACCCGTCTACGGAAAATTCGTCTAAAACAATTCGTCTAAAGCAATTCGACTAAAACAATTCGACTAAAAAACAATTCGACTAAATGAATTCGACTAATAACAACTCATCTAAAAGTTGGAAGTTGGAATCCTGGGTTGGAGTGTAGGTACCTACTACCAAAAAAACCGAAACCAAAAGTTTTTCGTAAAAACGATGTCGAAGGCGAAAGTATCAGGAGAATTTAGGATGCAAGAGCGATCGAAGCTAGCTCGTGACTTGGGGCAACCCAACTCGGATAGGTTAGGTTAGGTTAGGATTGTGAAGAAAAAAAAGTCTCTTGTTAAAGGAATTTATAATAGGCGCTTCACTTCAAATTATACTTCACACATTAGACATTAGACAACTTCTTTACATATTAACTAGATTCCCGCGCGTGGTTTTCCCCGCGTAGCTTCCTTTCCCATGGGAACTTCATAATTAAATATAGTTTAAAGCCTTACTCAATAAATGGGCTTTTTTCATCATCATCATCATCATCAGCACGTATTACGTCCACTGCTAGATATAGCCTCATCCCGAGGAAGAGTATTTGCCATAGTCACCACGCTTGGCAGGTGGATTGGTGACCGCAGTATTATGTTGTAACACACAAGGAATCGGGGCTTGGGGCATTCCAACTCGGATAGGTTAGGTTAGGTTTTCCAGACTTGTTAATAGGCGAATTGTTTTTTAGTCAATGGTTTTTTAGTCGAATTGTTTTAGTCGAATTGTTTTAGTCGAATTGTTTTAGACGAATTGTTTTAGACGAATTTTCCGCAAATCAAATTACCACCTAAGTTCACATTGTCGAATGCAATAAATTGAATTGAATTGAATTGATTTTAAGATTTTCGTCGGGACAACTAATTCAACAACATATAATATCTTTAAACTCAGTCAACATTTTTTTACGGTCTAAGTACCTACGGAGTTGCGAATCTTTGCTTTTTTTTTTTTTCTTTGCAATTCACATTTACAAAAAGCTGTTTGTCTTGACATTTTGTATTTTCTCGGGAGTCTGGACATCATACCAATCCCAACCATCTGGTAACCCTAGTTCCACGTAATAGGATTAAACTTATCGAATGAAGCTGTATTAATATGATTTTACTATAACCGAAGATGGTTATCGTAACATCCTTTATGGCCATAAATTATAGAGCCACAGAAAACTGAAGAAACCAGAAGAGGTATTTACTGCTATTGCTGATTTTTGTAGCTAATTATTTTTTTTTGGCTAACAATATAAATAAACTATTTTGATAATCACTTTTTTTTGAGGAGTTTACTGCTAACTATCATTATCTATATACTACTAATGGAGTAGTATAGCGCACAGTGCGCTATACTACTCCAGAGATTAATAGTTGTAACTTTTTATTCATCCTACCACCTAATATTATAAACGCGAAAGTTTGTAAGTATGGATGGATGAATGTTTGTTACTCTTTTTTGAATTTGCTGAAATTTTGCACCGGGATAGGTTATACGCTGGATTAACATATAGGCTACAAAATATCACGCTGCGACCCACTGGAGCAGAGTAACGTGGGTAAAACCGCGGGGCGCAGCTAGTTTATTATGAATATGAATTTACATACGCTACTTTCCCATAGGCAGAGACCACTTGCTACGATCTTGACATACCATTTTTGCCTTCTCCACATTCATTAATCTCCTCATGCATGTCCTTCGTTTTAAGGTAGGTTGGTACTTTAAACCTGGCCTCCTTAATAAAATCTCCGTTTAAGATGTGTAAAATATGAATTCTTCTTCTTTTTTAAATAATATTATTACATTTATTTATTTTTATGAACATACAGCAGTTTCTACTAAAGATCTCCTCTCTGATGTAGCGGGTACATCTATGTACTTACCACGGCAATAAAACCGGCGATTAAGAACATCCTTATTTTGGTAATAGCCTATAATGGCTACCAATCATTGGTTATGCAACTGACCCACATTCAGAACCCTCAGCGTAAAGGGACTCGAGGTACGAAGGGCACTTCACGACAATAAGGGATATAGGGACTTGAATCGCAGGATATTTTTTTTTGTATATTATCATATTGGACGCCACATCATAAATGTATATGTATGCCCTGCACATAAGCCCGAAAATCGGTATATAATTAGGTACCACCTATGTTGTTTTTTTTATGAAGTACCCACGGGTACGGGAATAACGCAGCAATAAAGCTTGTAAGATAATAATTGGATGTTCAGTTTGAGTATGTATCAATAAAACAAATAAAAGTAATGATACAATGTGTTTATTTTGTGTTTTTCTGTGAATTCTTTATTGACGAGTATAGCCGACGTTGGCATATAAGGCACGCTTGCGCTTGTCAAGTATGACTGACATTGGCGATCAAAAGATTAAGTTATCATTATCTTCCTGCCCTGCTCCCATTATATGGGGTCGGCGCAATATGTCATCCTCTTCCATTTTTAGGGTTCCGTAGCCAAATGGCAAAAAACGGAACCCTTATGGATTCGTCATGTCTGTCTGTCTGTCTGTCCGTAAGTATGTCACAGCCACTTTTTTCGCAAACTATAAGAACTATACTTTTGAAACTTGGTAAGTAGATGTATTATGTGAACCGCATTATGATTTTCACACAAAAATAGAAAAAAATATGATAAATTTTGGGGGTTCCCCATACTTAGAACTGAAACTCGATTTTTTTTTTATTTAATCAAACCCATACATGTTGGGTATCTATGGATACGTCTTCAAAAATGATATTGAGGTTTCTAATATCATATTTTTTTAAGGTGAATAGTTTGCGCGAGAGACACTTCCAAAGTGGTAAAATATGTGTCCTAAAATAAGAGTAAAACTAACCTGTAACTTCTAAAATAAGAGCATGATAAAACTAAAAAAAAATATATGATGTACATAACCATGCAAACTTCCACCGAAAATTGGTTTGAACGAGATCAAGTAAGTAGTTTTTTTTAATACGTCATAAACCGTAAACCGCAATTTACCTTTCATTCAATCAACTATTATTAACAGCGATCAAAGTTACATCAAACTACAAGAACTTTTATACTATGTTACTTGTTGTATTCTTGATATCAAAAATAGGTAGGCACTTGCAACTAGTACGGAACCCTTCGTGCGAGAGTCCGACTCGCACTTGGCCGGTTTTTCTCTATTAGACGTGTATTCCATACTAACACCTTTCTTAGAAATATCATCTTCAAATAGGGCTGATTTAATTGAATAATTATAAGTACCTACTTTCTTCATAAAACAATAAGGACGGTTAGAAATAAAAGATAAGCTATATTATGTAAAAATATTTATTTCCACCTTATTTTACTAATATTTTTAATAATTAATTCTAAATTTACTTATAGTTATAGGTTGGCATTTTATCCATAATATATTTTAATAAATAATACTGGTCAGTTAAATAAATATGTTTTTAATGAATATTGGTTTTAATAAATAACGTGTATCCATACTTACTAGAAATTAACTAAATAATAATATAATTTTATCAAATAAAATTAGTGCCTTCATGCAAATAAATTTTATATTGCATTGATTTATATTATGATTGATATGTACGTATTCAAAATAAAAATATTATGTACAAAAATAAACAAAAACTACAAGTTATCATCATTAATACCGAAATACATTAAAAACTAAATACATAACAAATATTTAAATTTACTTTTATATCATTATCTTAAAATGTATGGCATTTTAACTTAATTTTATTTACACTGGCATGTCATTACACACACATGACTTACTTATTTTTACAATTTTTTTTTTATATGTATTATTAACTGTTTATTTTTATTAAATTACAAATTATAATGGAATATTTTGTTCGAACACAAACAAAATATTCAATTATTAGGTACATTTGTCTTAATACCAATGGAACGAGACATTGTAAAAATCACGGACAAAAGTAAAGATTATAATATATCTTAAGATTCTTCGACTTTTTAGTAAAAAAGATAAAAAGTAATAAAAAATAAAAAATTACGAGCAGAATTTTGCTGTCTACTTGTATTCTCGTTAACCCCTCGTGCTAAGTTAAAATACTTGTGTTACGAGTAGGTTATCGTCGTAGTGCAATGGATTAAGATCACAAGTCGACGCCCGTAGTTATTGGGCTACGGCTCTTTTTCATCGGTAGGTAATCATTTAATTAATAGCTCTTTCAATCGACTATAAATTGTCTTATTCAATAATATTGCCACTGTTATCTATTTTTATTGTATAACAAAATAAATGTCATCTTTTACCATCAAAAAGCTTATTAAGAAGGTCAGAAATTTATTTTACACATTTCTTATCACTAATCAATATGATTATGTGTTATTAATAATACGTAATACAAAAATAAATAAACACTAAAGTCGAGAGTCCAAAAAACCATTTAACAGAAAAATCTGAAAACACTCATTCTGAAATATATAATTTGTAAAATATGTTTCACAATTCATAATTATTCTCTATAAACAAATCTTCAAGGCCATAATGCCATAATGCCGTAAGGCCGTAATGCCATTAGGCCTTAATGACATAAGGCTACAAGGCCGTATGGCCATAAGGCCTAGGCAGAAAAGAAGAATATAACAATTAATAAAATAATATTCTTCGTTGATGGCGGATTCATCCCAAAATCATTTCTATCCTTCGTTATACAGTTTCTCGTCTTTGTTCGTACAAGTATGTTCTCTCTGTGTTTTGACTTTGCTGTGACTTGTGATCGGCCTTCGAGTGATCGCTGGAGAAATTACTGCTGATTATTACCTAGAAAATAGGAGATAGTACGTTAAAATACATTTTAAATATAGGAGGTTAATCACGTGACGATATTACTATGACATTAATAAAAATGTCTTCGTTACTCACCGTTTACTACGCATGCAGAAAATATTTTAAATATGTCAATGTATTCAGTTATGTACTATAATTCTAAGGACAGAGATAACCTCCGTAGCGTAGCGGTATTTGGCTCGCTTTATATATCGGAGGTCGTGGGTTCGATCCCCACACTGGACAGGAAATCTTTGTGTAAATTCTAAGATTTCTTTCCGGGTCTGGTTGGTTAAGGGACTACCCTCCGTGCCTCGGAAATCACGTCAAACCGTTGGTCCTGATTGTTATAACATCTTCTATAATAATCGTATATCAAGGAACGGGCAGCAGCGTTCCTTGTGAGTTACAACATAATACTACGATTACCCACCCCCCTGCCAAGCGTGGTGACTATGGCAAATACCCTCCCCCGGGAGGAGGCCCATGTTCAGCAGTGGACGTTATACGGGCTGATGATGATGATGATGAATTCATCGTCACAAAGCACACTCACACTCATCTGGAGCTGATAGATGCTGCTGCTCATCAATTAGCTCCCCTTAGTTGCCTCTTTCACACCCATGGAAATACACGAAGTGATCTATTTAAAGCCGGAAACCGCACGGATATAAGTAATACTCACAGCGTATCCTAGGGCGGCGATCCCAATAATGGATCCCACTAACACGTCCCACCAATGGTGCCTGTGGTCTGTGATCCTGGTGAGTGAACACACAGCGGAGTACGAGAGGCACAGGATCTGAAGCACTGGCACCAGGAAGATGCTTCGGTGACTCCAGTTGAACGCCCGTCTTTGGAGGTACCACTGTAATGGGGTAATATTTATAGAGAACATTTCGGATCTATTGCGATTTAAATTACATTTTAACTATAGGTATAGATCAGTGGCTCCCAACCGGTGGTCCCTGGAAGCACAGGAAATGGACCTGAAGCCGCCTAAATATTGCAACGCATCAAAATATCTGTCCACTAAACATAGTATTTTATAAGATACATAAATTATTGTAAAAGTGTTAATTTAAGGGTGATTACGCAAAACGGGTGGTCCGTAACGAGATTAACATTTTTTACAATGGTCTTTCATCGCTTAAAGGTTGGGAGCCGCTGATATAGTTTACAATTACTGCTGTAAGATTGTTCCTCCTTACCATAAAAAATTAAATAAAGAGCGCATCATAAGAAAATCATTTAAATGTGTCTATGTGAATAAAGATATATTGACTTTGAATTTATTCACAGTAAATTAATGAGTTCTAGTGGAATAGTATAAATAAATAGTTAAAAAGCCGAAGCAATAACAAACACCACGCGGACAAAGTCGCGGGCATCAGCTAGTATCTTATAGCTTATCTAGTAAATGGTTAAACACTAGAAAATACCAACCGCAGTAAAGAACCCGCAGTAGACGGACAAAGAGGAGTGTCCTGAAGGGAAGCTGCGGTAGGAGTCCATCTTAATCCACCATCCGTACTGGTTCGGACTGCAGGTGAACGAGCTCACGAATCGCGAGGATCTGAAAAAAAAAAAAAATTATTAATCGACCCATATTTTTTATTAAACTTGTACTTGGTTTTATTTTTTCGGACGTACATTATGTAGTCAGAGGCTTTTGCTGCCGAACATATAGGCGAGCAGAGAGTCCAGCCTCAAACTGAGCAACCTGCACAAGAGAGCGCCTCTGTGGGACTTAGGCCTTGGCTCAGGGCGCTCGCTGGCGGGGAATTTTGTGCAATTTTCACCCTACTTTATAGTTCGCGGGCCTTTCGGTCTACGAGGCCATCGGAAGTGTTTATTTTAGAAGCAAAAAATAGTAGGTAAACGAGAAAGGATAAGAATTCTTGGATAAATGTACAGGGTACGCTTGCGTAAAAATTCGCTAGAGCAGTGCTTTAGTCTTTTAGATTTCACGACCCATTTACAGGTTCAAAAATTGTACTTTTATTTTACTGGCGACCCCTTTGTGCCATAGACCGACAAATAAATAATTGAGAAGACTACGTACATGTTTATTTTCTTTAACAACCCACGAGAGTTTTGAAAATAAGCACTATGTTCGTTGACAAAGCTTTTTGCTGGCGACCCTCGAGTCTGGCTTCGCGTCACACAGATTGAAAAAGACTGCGCTAGAGCTATATTAAAGTTAGTAAGGAATATACCCAACTTACCCATCACTACAATTAGTTCCATCCACAGGTATGGGCTGGCATAACGCAAAGAAATCCGGTCGAGGGTTCCCAACGATTCCTTTCATCACCTCCATGATGCTGAAGTTTAGAATCAGTCCGTAGATGAATGTTCTGAACATGTAGAATGTGTTCTGGAGGGAGAGCTTCAAACGTGACTGTTGTAGAAACTCCGAGTCGACAAATGTGTATTCTGTTATCAGGATCTGGAAGATAAAGTTTTGTTTTAAAGTGAGTTCTAGTAAAATGATCACGCTGTGTGTTTTTCGGCTTAGAATAGACCACCCCATATCTCCCCATGGGTGTCGTAAGAGGCGACTTATGGACACGCAGCTGATGGATGGGCAGCAGCATCTAACAGCTCAAGGTTACCTACCATCTTACTGCGATCACCAATCAACCTGCCAATCATGGTGATTATAGCAATGTCCCTTAACAACCCTGGCTTGCGAAGATCTGTTATGGGGAGTCCCTTGTTCAGCAGTAAACGTAAACAGGATGTTGAAGTTAAGTTCTAATCATCTGTTAAATGCATGTGTTTTCACAAGCAACAATTAAATCAACATCAGGCTTTTTACATCATCAGCTCCTCGAAGGAAAGTTTCAAACTTGCTGGAGTTCGAACTTTCGGTTTTAGCAGATTTCATTTTGCTCTTTATATTTACTGCTTATGTTGTTCCTGAGATAAGCGCATTCAACCGAACAATCAAACTCTTCAGATTTATAATATTAGTATAGAATTGGATCGTCTACCTTTCTTTTGTTAGTTTAGAAAGTCTTAAATGATATAGAGGCCTAAAGAATTTAAATTCATTGATGTCAGTTATATTTATTACAATCCTATATCAGAATTCAGAACCATCCATATTCTGACTTTAAATACTTTAAGCCTCTAAATAATTTAAGACTTCTAGACTTATAAATGAAGGAACACTTTGTAAATGAACCAAATCTATTTTAGTATTATAAATATGAAGAGTTCGATGGTTTGCTAGAACTCGCTAAAATCAGAAATTGCTGGTCCGATTTGAAAAATTATGTTAGCTCATTTATTGAGGTAGACTTTAGGCCTTTATATATCTTTTATCATGCTAATACTAATAGGAGAGGAGAACCAATGAAGGTTTCAAAATCGGGGTTAGACCAAAGTGACTAATACACGCGGACGAAGTCGTAGGCACAAGGCTAGTAAAATAATAATAACTTATGTCGAAACCTTCCAGTTACTCAGACCCGATAGCTTTTACAACTGCAGTTACAATTAATATACATACATACATAAGCTCACGCCTATTTCCTAGCGGGGTAGGCAGAGACAATGGACTTCCACTTGCAACGATCCCTACACACATCTTTCGCTTCATTAACTCTCATAACATTCTTCATACAAGCACGTCGGTTTAGGGTTGATCTTATTTGACCTTTTGCGAGGATGTCTCCGATTTGGTCAGATAACGTTTCGTCGAGGTCTTCCCTTTCCTTACAATTAACGATCTTAATAAATAAAATTATATACTTACAATTAATAGAGGAATTAAAAAGAGAGTCGACATAAGTACTTCAGCGGTGACCGTGTCCCCGGTGTAGGGGTAGCTCAGCTGGGGGTCGTTGCAGCGGTACCCGGCCTGGTTCGTAGGGATGACACCCAATTCGAATAGACCGGAGACAAGTAGCACTGTGGAAGATACAGTATAATTGTTATAAAAAACGTTTTTATTGCAGGATTTAACCCTAAAGGATGACCGTTTTTTTGGGTGGGCTCGATGCTTCAACGGGTAAGAAAACAAGCAGAGCTTCAGCTATACTAGATGGTTTTAAAAACCAATCTAAACAACCTGCGCAAGAAGACACCATTGTGAAGTTGGGATTTTATTTCTTTTATAAGAGTTTTGTGCATGTCGCTCTACCTTACAACCTGTCTTGGAACAATTTTGATATTTTGTTTTTGTTTGTGAATTGTTTGGATTCACAAAGATGCAGCCATTTCTATTCCAAGATTTACTATAACTAGACTATTTCTTTCTTTTACAGATTACTAGCATACTTTTGCAGTCTACTACCTAGTATTCTTGTTAACCCCTCGTGCTAAGTTAAAATGCTTGTGTTACGAGTGGGATCACGTCGGTAGTGCAATGGGGGTTTCGAAAAGGCAACCTCAAGATCACAGTCCGACGCCCTACCCATTGCTACGGCCGCTTCATAGACTATGACTTTGGAAAAATGTCTTCTCTACTGAGAATCTCAGAGACTCATGCAAAAGATATCCTTCTTCCTACCAATATTATAAACGCGAAAGTTTGTAAGTATGAATGAATGGATGGATGTTTGTTACGCCAAAACTACTGAACGGAATTGGCTGCAATTTTGAACCGGGATAGGTTATACATTGGATTAGCATATAAGCTACGAAACATCACGCTCCGACCCATTGGAGCAGAGTAACGCGGGTAAAACCGCAGGGCTAGTTTTAATTATGTCAATTTGTTAAGTTAATGTAGCTTCTATGATACAACAACAATAAAATAGGCGATGCCTTACAATAAATCTGTAGTAATTAAGACAATTTTATCGAAGTCTTGGTCATAAACTAGCACCACTACACAGAGACCACTCTATCCGACCCACCGGAGAAGAGTGCGCCCGCGAACGCCACACGCCCCCCTCGTCCACCTGACCCTTAGCTTGCAAAGAACCATCCGATGCCCTCGTAGACCCAAAGTCCGAGAGGCCCGCGAACTGTAAAGTAAAGCGACAGTTGCACAAAACTCCCCGAAAATACTAAAAGTCATAATCCCTCAATCTCATCGCCAGCGACCGCCCTGAGCCGAGGTCCAAGTCCCACAGGGGGCGCCCTCTTGCGCAGGTTGCTTAGGTAGTAGTTTTTAAACCATTTATTAAGGCTGTAGCTCTGCTCGCCTTTATTCCCGGTGAAGTAGCAAAAGCCTCGTGGCTAAATACGTATGACAATCCGAAAAAAAAAACACTTTGTCATACTACGTCTGTCACATACATGTGGTAGTTACCTAAATAGATTAGGATTGTCAAGTTTGTTTGTACCTATAGCGTCATTTGACGGACCCTCAAACTGCTTGGCCACAGTTTGTTATAAATTAACGGGTTCATTGCAGACAATTTGCGATGTCCTCATGACATTGTCCTGTACAACGATCTATCATATGCACAGAATACACTAAAGTACAGAGAAATTTGCAATAATTTATTTATTTATTTAGGACAGCTTAGAATAATAAAGTAACATGTCCTGACTGACTGATTTACCAACGCCGAGGCAAAACTACTGAAGCTATGCTCGTGATATTTGGACCGTGGCCTCCTTCTGTGGAGTATAGGTCCGCTTAGAAAAGATTTTGTAAAATTCAACCCCTTAGGGAGTGAAAAAGGGGGACATTTAATTATAAAGCTCCAACGGGAACAGGAGTTGCGCGTATATAGTAATAGGTCTCTTTATCGCACCTGCTAGTATATTTTATATTCATAATATTTAAAATAACAATATTTAAATATTTTCTGTATATTAATTGTCTTTATGATATGTCAATTATAGAGATAATTGGAATAATTATAGGTATGACCTATTATTCTTATGAACATAATTATAAAACCATTTTTCAGTATTCTATTTTAAATAGAATACCGAAAAAAGGTTTTTTGTTTTCAATATAGTGTTTTTTTTTTTAATTTTCTTAATTAAATACATTGATTAGTTATAGCATTATAATATGTTCAACGCTGGAATACCACGACACATTGTATAAGAGAAAATCCAAAAAAAGGACCACAAATGTAATTAATAACTATGTATAAATTCTTTAATATTTGCAGATTTTGAAATCTTACTTAATTGTATCTCATTAGAAATGTTTTTTTTTATATTGCTCTATATTTTTTATGCTCTGAATGTTTGCCAATTTATTCGGCGAACCCCCAAATGTGATGTAAGGTTCAAAGTCAATGCCAAACAACCAGGAACCGACATTCAGATCATAATACTAGCACTGTCTGGTACGAGAGCCTTGAGGCAATACCTTGAACATTTATTTTTGTTGTTCAAATTTTAGCTT
Organism: Nycteola revayana; assembly: GCA_947037095.2. Taxonomy (NCBI): domain Eukaryota; kingdom Metazoa; phylum Arthropoda; class Insecta; order Lepidoptera; family Nolidae; genus Nycteola; species Nycteola revayana. Next base: position 16,421,365 of record OX344857.2, on the reverse strand, counting down.
ACGTTTAGGCAGGTGGGTAATAATCAAATGATTGGCATTATGAAAAATTTAAGGAAGGGCAATTATTGGCACCTATAAAACAAAGTCGCTTCCCGCTGACTGTCTGTCCTTATGTATGCGTAGATCTTTAAAACTACGCAACGGATTTTGATGCAGTGTTTTTTAAAGATAGGTTGATTAAAGGGAAAGCTTTATACCTATGTAGGTATAATACATGAGCATTGAACCCGCGCGAAGCCGGGTCGGGTCGCTAGTTACTATATAAAGTCTCATATTTTAATAAGTATTCGTATAAATAACCGAGTTTTTTTTTTATTAAATATTTCCAGATTTTTCCACAGTATTGAATGCCGTATACCATATCTGAATTATTGGTTTATATAATCGTATTACATAAACTTTATATCGGATTTATTTCAACTCTATTGAGTTTCGTAACTTATACGTGTCAACCAATTGTAGCATCCGCCACGTTCGAACCCACGTGTGCATCTATGCGTGGTCTAACACTGGTATTGCAGCGTCTTAATTGAAAGATTGTAGGTAAGACTTTGGACTAAATGTTATTTAGATAGATACGATACAAGAAAAATACAGCATTTTTAAATTATTTTATTAGTTCAATCAATGTTATTACAATTTTTTACGGTAATAAACTCGTTAAATACCGCCTTTAACCAAAATCATTTCAATTTATCATGATGACAGAAAAAAAGTTGTAGTTACGCGCTACTCGATAACAGATGGCGCTAGTAGCCCAATTACAGTTGTAACTTTATTTGTGCTATGCATTTTACGCTTTACACTCTTTTAATAAATACTAACAGTAATAAATACTGATTTGCCAAATAAAATTATTGATGAACGTAAGGCATTAGTTTGAATTAAAAGATTGCGGCGAAAAAATTAAGTAGGCAGTTAAAGCAATTTATCGGGAATCAATTACGAATTGTAATGAGCGTTAAATCGAACACCGCCACCGTATAGTGGTATTTTAATCGATATCCTCAAATATCGATTAAAATACCAATTGAACAAAAGGCCTTGATTAAGCATGAGATTCAAAGAGAACTAGAAAATACATAGAATAGGTAAGACTATTAAATAATTAAAAGTTGTTATCAAAAGTTTTTTAAAGTCTTCAACGTATAAATAGCAGCGACGAATAAGTAGCCTTTATTTTAATCAAGGAGTTTTATGACGTAACGATATTACTATGACTTTGAAATAAATGTCTTCGTTACCTTATCAGCGTTATATGCATGTAAAAATATAAGTTAATGCGTTACAATAACCCTCCAGAAGGCAATGAAGACATTTTTATGGAAGTCATAGTCATATCGTAACGTGATGCCTCCAGCATAATAATAATAGGTATATGAATGATGCCTGTGCAAAATATCTCCAAAATCGGTCAAGTGGTTTTTGCGTGAAAGAGTAACAAACATCCTTCAAACTTTGACTTTGACAACAAAGTGTTATTTAGTACTGTATTGTTATATTATGTGTGTATTCAGTACATGGCAAATAAATTGTCATTTTTCTTGTATCACCTTTAAAGTGTACCTACAAAATAAGATATTTTTATCATAACCATGGTTATAAGTAGGTAGGTATGATTACGTAATAGACGCCCTAATTATAAAGCTCTTAATAATCTAAACACATCAGTATGTAATTAACAATTTACAAACAACGTTTACATTGCTTACTGCAGTCATATAAAAAACTGACATTTCTATTTCAGTATCTTGGCCTAATGAACGATGATTTTATGTCAAAAGGTCGTTGGCACCAATTTTTTTCGTTTTTATAAACAGCGACTGCGATTGCATGCATTCTGCCACATGCAGTCGGTGTTGCCAGTTCACAAGAATTTCGTATATCTACTTAATTAAGATTGTGATTTTCTTTGATCAATGCAGTATTCTTTATAGGATCAAATAGTTGTGCTAAATACCTAAACTTATATTGTCGATAAAAAAAAAACTTTAATATCAAGTTACTTACAATATAATTATTATCTTTTAAGGAATTACTACTCATTTTTTGAATTAATTATTAATGTTAGATAAAGACAGACAAATAGTTCCGGAAACCGCCCAAACCATTACACCCAAAAATTATAATATTTGTAATCATGTTATCAGCTATCTGATTGTATTATTCGGATTAGTTTTATATAATACGAATAGAATAGAGAAGATAAATAATTACAATAACAAATATTAGTCAGTATTAGTATTGAGTTTCTGTGTGATTTCCGGGTTAGGTTAGACAACCCCATATCTTCCTAAAGGTGTTGCAAGAGGTGACTATAAGACATAAAACTAATAGATAGGCAGCTCAAGGACTATCTTACAGCCATCACCAATCCGCTGGCAAAGCGTGGTGATTATTAAAATATCGCGCACTATCCTGCGTTGAAAAGTCCCCAAAGTCTGTTAAGAGCAGGCTTATGTCCAGCAGAGTAAATAGACTAATGAAGAAGTATATTTTACAATAAAGTAGATAACTTAAGCATTTGACTTTGAACTTAAGATTGTTAATTTAGTAATTAATGACAAAAATAAGAAGTTTATTCAACTTTCTATAATAATAACGACATTGTTGTCGTTTGTTTTTTTATTTATTGTGATCAATTTAATTTTCACAAAAGCGATTCTTATCAGATATTTTTTATGACTTGAACAATGATGAAAGTTTGAGACGTACATTGAACTAAATTGGTATGTGTAATATACCTACCATTTTCTCAAATGTCAATGAAATCAATATTCAACTAACATTGCTGTCAAATTAAATACAAATTGTGGAATTGACATAACAAAAATGTACAGTAATCCTAGATTACGTTCGCACTTCGATTCTGAACGAAAATATGAATCACAGATAATAATAACACAATAATAAATCAAAGAAGTTAATCATGCTTTCAAAAATTATATGACACATGGCAAGAGATAACTGATCAGTAAGCAAGACATTTAGGTGTCCCGGGACTCGCCAGAGTCTAACAGCTTAGTGCCTCTTCCGTGTGTGCCGCTGTTGATACTGGCTTTCAGGAGTAATGTTGATAAGTTAATGTTAAAAATAAATAATCCCAACAAAACCAAGCTCGAAATAGGTTTAAGTCCGCCATGTATATATATAGCTAATGTTATCAAATAAATAAAATATATCAGTCCGAAAAAAAAACTACTGAAGTGTAAATAAAAAAACCTCTTATTCTGTGCATTATTTACTTAAAGGCGACTAGCGCTAACTGATATTAATTCATGTTTCAGAAACAGAATTAAACAGCGAAGTTAAGTTAATATTTATGTGAGTTGATTATTGCTTTAATTGGCACTCGAAAAACCAGGTCTAATACGTATGAACACTGCAACATTTACTTATACATATTTTATTTTGTGCTTTGGCAACACCAAATGCGACAGTGTGTGGCCAACCACGTGTTACATAAAAAATATTTTTTATATATTTTTGTTGAAGCGCTGTCGATAATCTACTTTTAATTATGTTTAACATATTTAGTAGTAAGTTAGTAAATTTTTCGTTGCTTTCGGCACTATCTAAAAAATCTTTATTTTTCTCGGCATTTTTTAGATACAAGAACTTATTATACAGATATATCTTATGCAATTAAACACCGTGCTATCTAACTCAAATGTATATAAATAGTAACAAACCACATTTAATAACATGAATGTATAATTGGCATAAGTTATAATAAATTGGTTTAATGTAATGTAATTAAGTTATCGAAAGTTATATTTTTATATACTCGAGAATGACTAATTATGTGTTATTCTGTTATAATAATACTATTATTACAGTTGCAATAAACAGAGTTTTTTTTATAGAAGTTTTAATATATGTACGTTCCTACTTATTTTAAATACATTAACCACATTAAAATAAATAAGAAAATGGTTCAATTTTACCTATTATAGCATACAACATTTTATTTCGGAACCAATGCCTATATTGGAATAAAAAATAAGTAAAGAAATAAATAAAATTAGTAAGTTGGCACTTTGAATATAATTTATAGGTACTGTTTTACACAATCATCTGTCAATGACAAAATTAACTGTAAAGTAAAATTAATAAGGTTTAAAATTGTTTGCCTTGCCATAAACGTATGAAAATAAACCATCCTAATTTATTAATTCTGGCAACATTATATCTTTCATCGCTGCAATGAAGCGGGAACCCATTTATGGTAGTCAACAGATTACAGACTTTTTTTTAATTTCATACTTCATGTTTTTAAATTACTTTGGTCCGTATAAAACTACCAATTGAATTCATTATTTATGATACCCATTTAAAAAATATCTATATTCCGAAATTAATTTTCGCAACTTTACATTACGATTCGCTATTAACGGAGTAACCAAATATATTGAATATTAGTTTAATGCCCTAAGGTTGATATTCAGAAAGTACCCACTCTTATTTTGACAGTCCGCGAACCTATAGGTTTTTTTTCATGCATGTACCTAATGAGCATCCGAAGATTTCAATGAAATATACTTACAAATTAACAATAGTGGTAAATCAATGCCCAGTGTCCACCAGATGCTGTGTTTCCGCCATCCTGACGAAGGCGGTGGCGTTCCTACGTCTATTCTCTGTGGACAAAAAAAGTAACTTTAGCAGTCATAGACTAGCATTTTAAATTTAACAAACTATGTTCTTTTTGATGTTTTTTTTTTTTGTTGAAACATAATAGTTTCTATGATATTTAGTTGGATTTTATTTTATAAGGAGCTAAGAGAAGAGAGCTATATAAAAATATCTCTATGTCTTCTGTTTAATTAAGACACAGACAGTAATTTATAAAGAGGACAGATTAAATTGTTTGTTTGCATAGTATTTGCTCCGGAAATATTAGACCGATTTCAAAATTCTTTCACTATTAAAAAGTAATCCAGGAGTAACATGCTACATTTAATGATGAAGTTCCTTTCATCATCATCATCATTTTCATATCAGCCCGTTGTCGTCCACTGCTGAACATAGGCCTCCCCCATCGATTTCCAGCGAGCACAATTGCTACCAGCCTGCATCCACTGACTCCCTGCGACCTTTATGAGGTAGTCGGTCCATTGTGCAGGCAGTCGTCCCACGCTACGCTTCCCAGTTCGTGGTCTCCACTCGAGAACCTTTCTGCTCCATCGGCCGTCAGTTCTTCGAGCCATGTGTCCTGCCCATTGCTGCTTCGTGTTCGTGTTTAGCGTGCTAATCCGTTGAGCTATGTCAGCGACCTTCGTTCTCCTGCGGATCTCTTTATTTCTGATTCGTTCACGCAGGGAAATGCCGAGCATAGCTCTTTCTAAAGCCCGCTGAGCAAATTTTAGCTTTCTTTTGAGGCACACAGTAAGAGACTCCATATGTTTTGTATCAAATACATTTATCGAAGTCATAGTCATTTCGTTACGTAATTATCCTCTTGTTCTATAACATTATTCTATATTTAATCATTAGTAATAATGATACATCTGCCTAAGAATCTTAATTAAGGTAAGAATCAAATCCGACACACATAATATCGTCAAAAATAGTTATCCCGTAGAAAGGAAATAATAATGGCCGTTTCTATGGGCAATAATTTTACGCTCTATTAAATAAATGGGTGTCAATTAGTTTAAGCATCCTCTATCTTATGCAACGCGAACTAATATACAACGTGTCATGTAAATAAATCTTTGGTCGATGAGTTATTAAATGGTGAAATTTATTTAGTTCTTTAGTATTTTCTTGTCTCATTTGTTCTTTTCAGAATTGCAATGGGTTCTTACCCATTGTAATTCTAACAAAAGTATCACTTAAGTAGCTAAAAACAATGTATACATTATATATTATTTTGATCATCACTACATAGAATAAAACAAAGTCGCTTTCTCTGTCCCTATATCTATATGTATGCTTAAACCTTTAAAACTACGCAACGGATTTTGATGCGGTTTTAATAGAGAGGGATTCAAGAGGAAGGTTTATATATATAAATACATCAGCATTGTACACGTCCAGAGCCGGGGCAGGTCGCTAGTTATATTATATTTTATAATCCGTCCGAATGTCCTGCCAACGCGGTCCCCGGTCGATCCGACGAGGATCCTACCCTAGCTAACTTGCAACCTTTCAGTAGCCTAGTAGTAGAATTAAGTTAGTAGTGAATTATTCAAACTGTATTCATTTGAGAAGCTATGTACGATAAGGTTTGCGGTGAAATGGCGCTATAATGTCGCGAGAAAGTACCGCTTAAATAAGTCAAATTTTTGTTGCAAAGTATGTATATTTTTTTTTTCGGTTTTTACAACTTTTCATGATTTATATAATTAGCCACGAGGCTTTTGCTGCTTCCTTGGGCATAGAGCAGAACTTAAGCCTTTGTAAATTATATAGTGTAAAGTAAATTATAACCAATAAATTATACATAAACAAACGGATTACAGAGTGTACCTAATTATTATACATACAATCAATACTTTTTAAAGTACCTACCTAATTATGTAATTTAATATAACTGCAATTAATAAATAACTTTTTAAAGTGTTTTATACTTAGAACTGGATGGAATAGTGTAATTCGATCCTAGGAAAATACGAGAACTACATTTTGTAAATTTTAGTTCAGAAAAGCTAAGTTAGACCATTAACATACAGTTCTACATAATAATTTACACTACACACTGTAAGTTTAAGTGCAAATAAATTATCAATCCAGTTGTATATCACGCCACATGTCACTTCGTCAGTTGTTAGTCATTATGCCACACAAGTTGAACGCTCAGACCCAATAAAAAAGTAAAGATGGAGAAGCGCCCCTCCCGACTCTTAGTTTGCAAAGAACTTTCCGATGCCCTCGTAGACCCGAAGTCCGAGAGGCCCGCGAACTGTAAATTAGAGCGACAGTTGCACAAAACTTCCCTAAAATACTAAAAGTAAAAATCGCTCAATCTCATCGCCAGCGACCGCCCTGAGCCGAGGTCCAAGTCCCACAGGGGACGCCCTCTTGGGCAGGTTGCTTAGTTTGTAATGTTTTAAACATTTATCTAGGCTAGAGCTCTGCTCGCCTTTATGCCCGGTGAAGTAGCAAAAGCCTCAGGGCTAACTACAAATGCCCGTCCTGAAAAAAAAACTCTTTTGTTGACTGTACCAAATGTACTTATGAAAGTGTATGTCTGTATAATGTGTAATTTTAAATTATAAATAATGTGATTCACAACGTTCCAAGTATAGAATAATTAAATTTATTTATAGTGTTACTTTACGAGCATTGATACGAATATAAATAGGTGTGAGGATGTAATTTATTATACATAATTCTAGCGCTCAGAAGGTCGCAAGTGCCATTATACGTCAGAATCATTAGTCGTATGTAGGGTTGCAACCCGTTCTATATTATATAATATAGAAACCCTAGGGGGGGGGGGACCTACTATATATTATATAAAAATAATATAGTTCAGAAAGTACTATATTTTCACGCCCAATTTAGACCGCACCTTCAGAGAGCTTATGAAAAAAAAAAATGGAAAATTCTATTTCACAATAGGCGAAGGCCTAAAAAAAGCTCATTAAAATCTTAATCCGGCACTGTATGGATCTTTACATGCTCAGACTCTCTTAAATGTGTACTATTATTTTCACTGAATTCCTCTAAACTAGGTACTATATGTTTAGATACTTTTTGTAAAAAGTGATATATAGAACAAAAAAAAAAAGGTAGCAACCCTAGTCGTATGTGGTGCATTTATCGTAAACTGGCACTTAAGACCAAATGCAACATATTATTTCTTATTACTGTTTACGCAATAACATATTAAGAAACAGCTCAAAATGGCTGTTATACCATATAATATTTTAGTCGTTGCGAATCATGCGAATACTTAGTTAAATGATTCATTTTTAGTAGTACGATTGATCTATGTATATGCCTTTTCAATAAAAAAAAACTGGTCAAGTACGAGTCGGACTACTGTCTACCTCTTACCGTTATTGATATCGAGTAAAATAGGGTAAAAAAAAAATGTTGTATGGGAGCTCCCCTTAAATATTTGTTGTATTTTATTTTTAGTATTTGTTGTTATTATCTGTGAAAATGTCAACTATCCTATCGCGGATCTTGAGACGCAGCTCTTACAGCCTGGTGACAGACAGACAGACAGCGAAGTCTTAGTAATAGAGTCCCGTTTTTACCCTTCGGGTACGAAACCCTAAAATTCAGAATGACATATCTCCTGTGTTATGGGCGGACGCTCATACAACTTAGATTATTTGTATTAAAGTAATTACATTTGTAAGATAACATCACGGGAACAAGTTATAATAATAAAAACGATTTGTATTAGCTCTGCTTTAACATAAATGTATTAAACAGCAATGCACAAATATTATCGATATGACGTATCTATTAAGAAAAGGCAACAGTCTTGCTCTACACTCAAGACAGAGGTTATATACTCATGGTCTTCGCAAATAATGCTATTTTCTAACTCAATATATGAAGATAAAACAAGCTATATTAGACACCATAATAAAGTTGTAAACTAATTTGTAATTACCCAGTGGTTTTCAAAAATAAAAATGATTTAATTTTATTTGGAATTAGTAATAAGTATCACGTATTTTTTCTATAAGTACTATCATTTTATAAAGAGGTACGATGTGATTTTTTGTTTGTATTGAAAAGGCTCCGAAACTACTTGACCGATTAGAAAAAATCTATCACCATTGGGAAGCTACACTATCCCTGAATGACAGGTTTTTTTTATTATGAAGTCCCCACGGGAACGGGATTTACGCGGTTGAAACTTACCAATAAACTTACTCCATTGGTACAAAAATAAGTGATATTTTATATATGTACTAACTTTAAGGGTTAGAGTTGCTCCAGACGCTTCAAGGGCACGACCTTGGCATCTAAAGGTTACAGCCACGAGGTCAGCGCCCTATCTATTACGCGTTATTACAGTATTTACAAAGCTTACAAAGGGATATTTTGAATTCTGCTGGTGTCTCAAATCCCGTCTATTTGTTTAGGTACAAAGTGCAAAATTTAATGGAATTTATTAACATAGCTGGCTTTAGCGTTAAAGCATTGTGGTTTACATTTTAGGTAACAGTTCCAAGTTTAAAATGCGGTCGCTATTGTGGAAAGGGCTTAAAGGTTATTTAACAGGGGCGTATTAAGTTGAAGGTACATAATTTCAATTTTTAAATAATTTGTTCCAGTTCAACCAAAATGGCCAATATTGAATATTTGCCAAAGTCACCACGCCTGGCAGGCGGGTTGGTGACCGCAATATTATGATGTACCTCACAAGGAAACGCTGCTACCCGTTTCTTGATATACGAATATTATAGACGATGTTATAACAATCGGGACCAACGGCTTAATGTGCTTTCCGCGGCACGGAGGGTAGTCTTTCTACCAACCAGACCCGGAAAGAAATCTCAGAGTTTACACAAAGATTTCCTGTCCAGCGTGGGGATCGAACCTCCGAGATTAAACCAAATTCCGCTACGCTACGGAGTTTGTCCTTAACATCACCATAAGCAATTGATAACCTCTTCAAATATTTTAACCTACTACGTAAACGAAGTCACGGGTTGAATTAAAGCGTTAGCCCAAAATAACTATTTCATGTGGAGGAAATCGTAGGCACTAACTAGTCATAACATAAGCTAAGTACTTTTATTATAGAAAAATAAAATGCATAAAAAAAAAACATAACACACATTATATACCAATCAGTATCACCCCACCCATTGCACTACCGACGTGAAACCACTCGTAACACAAGCATGTTAGATTAGCACGAGGGGCTTACAAGAATACTAGTAGAGTGCAAAACTCTGCTAGTAATCGTTAAAAAAAACAGCAGCCAGTATAGCTCCTCCCGAGGGAGGGGTTTGTTATACTCACTACGCTTGGCAGGCGGGTTGGTAACCTCAGTATTATCTTGTAACACACAAGGATATGCTGCTGCGCGTTGCTTGGTATATACTTGATATAATTGATGTTAAAACAATTGGGACCAACGGCTTAGCGTGCAATTCGAGGCACGAAGGACCCTCAACCCCGGTCCTTCGGGCCTTGAATCACGGTAAGAAATTTTAAAATTTACACAATGATTTCTTTTCCGGCGCGGCGTAATGATCTAACCCACTACCTCCAAGAATTAAAGCCAGACTTATTCCAATACGCCACAAAGGTTGTCATCATGGATTGTTTTTGGAAAACGGGAGTATTTATCGTTCCGAAACTTTGGATCAATGGGGACAAAGGCAGAGGTGACACAGAAATGGGACAGTCCCGTCCAAAACAGGACGTTTGGTTATAACCAACCATCTAACAACATAGACAGCTCATTGTTTATTAATCTACATAGTAAATACTGAAGTTTAAGCATAAGTATAATATACCTGCTAACGAATGTATTAAAACACACGCGATAAGATAAATAAACACGTGCGTGAAATGGAATAATACGTTAGTGTGTCTACATAAAGTAGTAAATAAAAAACATAAAAAATTTAATCCTTACTAGATAATGTTATAAATGCGAAATGTTTGTGAGTATGTATGGATGGATGTTTGTAACTCTTTCACGCAAAAGCTATTGAACGGCTTTGATTGAAATTTTGCACGCGGGTAGTTTATAAGCTGGATTCTGGAACAGTTCTGTCCAAAACATCACGCTTCGACCTACTGGAGCAGAGTAACGCGGGTAAAACTAATATACCTATTATGAATTATAAAGATTTCAATACCTAGTGGAGTCGTGACTTCGTGATTCAGTTCTGAAATATATTACCTAAATGACGTAAACTGTGTTTTAATTAGTGTGTGTGGTAATAAGTATCGCTTTACGTCTCGGAATTCGTGGGTTCAATCCCCATCCCGGACAAAATATCTTAGCGTAAATTCTAAAAAACAAAACCGGATCTGGTTGGTTGATTATGAATGGGATATTAATTTCACGAGGCTCGTAATCTTTGCCTCGTGAATTTAATGGTGTGGAACAAAATGATACAAAAAACAAGGAGTCAAAACTGAAGAGTTCCCAACTCATGGAAAGAAATAGGATTGTCTATTCTAAGCCGGCAACTAAATATAACATTAGGGTTTATTGTCGCGGTGTGGTATCCAGCTCTGAATAAACTAACCCCATATCTTCTTATGGGTGTCGTAAGAGGCGACTAAGGGATATACAACTAATGGGGAACAGCATCTATCAGTTCAAACCGCCTCCCAATGTGGTGATTATGGCAATACCCCTCAACGAACTTTTTTTTTTCTGTGGCGGAAATGCTTTTACGCATTCCCTTGCCGCTGCGGCGTATTCGCGCGCTGGCGGTGGGATATGTGGGACTCACCCTCTCCATAGCGTGTTATGCTAAACTCATACCACGAGGAGAGGACCCTACACCACTGAAACCCCCCGGACACTCTTCAATCCGCCGTTGGCGGGGGCCGAGTACGCATGAACAATCCGGCCCCCCCTCAACAACCCTGGCTTGCCAAGGTCTGTTAAAAAAAAAACCCATGTTCAGTAATGGAAGTAAACGGGTTGATAACGTAAAATAAGACAAAACTAAATATAGTTCGCAACATATAGGAAGAATAAATAGGGTTGTCTATTGTAAGCCGTCCATTGATTGGCTAAAGAGGCTGAATATTTAAGAAATACAATATTAGGGTTTGTTAATTTACTAAATTCTACTACTGTCTTTGCGTGACTTTCATTATAAACTTCAAGTGTAAGTAGCCCTGAGCTAATTGATAAAGATACAATAACGATAATAGATCAAGTAGATATCTCAAAATGTTCAACAATCATACGTTTCTTTGTTGAGAATTAGTAAAGAGTTCATGTACCTTTGTTTAGATAAAAAAAGGTTGCAACGATACGATACGTATTTTATACGTTTTTGCTGTAGAAGGCGCTATTTATGCCACTGATTCTTTGTTGTGTTCCATTTCTACTAATAAATAACTAAGATAATAGAACATTTTGTACAAGGTATGGTATAGGGGTAAATCTGTGACAGAGGTAATTCCGTTAATTTTAAGTTATTCTTAAAATAACAACTAAATACAACTTTTTTCTTCAATATGAAGCTTTTAGACTATTTTTTTAATTTAAAACAAGAAATAAAAAAACTAAAAGTGGAGGTTTGTTTTTAATAATTTTGGTTGGGTTCACCCCGATTACGGATTTACCTCAATATACTATTACTAGTGAATATATATAAAGTGTTATAATTGGTTATACTTTTTTAACTAGTTTTGTATTAAATACTTTCAATACATAAGCTTTGACTTCAAAAATATAAATAAATGATCGTTATAAGCGAAATTAAAACCTATTTTTTGTTTTGCATATATATATATAAAAAGCAATAATTACACGTGACGTGAACAGTCCAAAGGAGAAACGACTGTCGGAGAATGGTTGCACAATCACAGCTCAAATCACTGAACGGATTACGATGAATTAAAAAAAGAAACTAAGAAAGGGTTTTCTTAATTTAATACCATACGGGGATTTGAAGTTTTTATACAAATTAGTAAAGAATATTTATTTTATTTTTTATTTTATTTTTATTTTATTTATATATTTTATTTCTAGAAACAATGTACAGTTTACAGGATATTATCCATTAAAGCCTTCTGATAAGTAAGCTATGTTTATTATGGGACCAATCCTCCTACACACGTGCCCCTGTAACTCCTGTAATCCAGGATAAACAACGGCATACACGGAAGAGGCTCTTAGCTGTTAGGCTCAGAATCGAATTGATTTCAGTCACAACGTTTACAGGAGAAGATGAAAAGTAAAGTAGATTTCAGTAGATATATAAATAATTATCAAATTCATACGTCATAATATATTCTACGAACAAATATTTCGTTTAATATTTTGTTAAGGTAGGTCACTCATTCCAATTGACGATAAATATACTAATTCTTAAGTAAATAAACAACTTGAAGGAAAAATCTTACTAATATTATAACCGTGAAAGTTTGTAAGTATGGATGGATGGATGATTGTTACTCTTTCACGCAAACTACGCGATAATCACTAAGCTCGATTAACATATAGGCTACAAAAAATAACGCTCCGTCCCACTGGAGCAGAGTAACGCGGGTAAAACAGCGGCAGTAATTTATACATTAGCTGAATTAATTAACTGTGTATTGGTATTACCTGTACAGCCTCATAAACACGGATCGGTCCCATTATCGGATCGTATGTCATTAAAAAACACTTCACAAAAATATATTGTTCAAATATTCAATTAAATATAGGTAACTAACACGATACCTATACGATTCACAACTGATTGTAATTTGTAGAGTTGACTAATTTCTTGTCAGATAGGTGTGCTTATCACACACACGGTAGGATTGTGAATTTGCGCCAAGTTTATCGCTTGTATGTATTGCCAATATTTTTTATCTATACTAATACGCTGAAGAAAAGCTGAAGAATTTGTTTTTTTTTTTTCTTGATGTAGCTTATCTCAGGAAATACTGGCCCGATTTGAAAAATTATTTCAGTGTTAGATAGCCCATTTATCGAGGAAGGCTATAAGCTATATTTTATTATGAAGTTCTCACGAGATCGCGAGTTACGCGGGTGAAACCACGCGCGGTAAGCTAGTACTAATATAAGTAGGTATAATTAGTTTGTTGGTGGTTTTATAGAACGCGCGAATTTCAGGAAGTACTGGTCCTATTTGAAAAATTATTTCAGTGTTAGATAGACCATTTATCGAGAAAAGCTATAATTAATTATAAAGTTCCCTCGGGAACGGGAGTAACGCGGGTGAAACCGCGCGCGGGACGCTATTAACTTATAAGATAATTTCACAAACAAAGGAAAATAAAGTAATTAATAACTAGGTACATATAATTAATAAATCAATATGTTTACTTATATTATCAATTAAAGGATAATTGCATGTATATTATTGTCCTGTAAAACAAACAATATTATTAATTCAGTTCTTCCCCTTCATTGTTGTTTAAGACTAAATAATAGTTTATTATACAGTACGTACTAGACGGAACTTTTTTATTCAGCATATTTGAAACCAATCAATGGATAAATAAATACCGACGAAAAAAAAACCTTTTCCCTTTTGCGTCGTATAATTGTTTTAACGCGGTTTCACTTGCATAGCTCCCGTTCGCATCGGCACTTCATAATAAAATGTAATCTATCGCCTTCCTTAATAAATGGGCTATCTACCACTGAAATAATTTTTCAGATCGGACGAGAAGTTCCTAAGATTAGCGCGTTCGAGCAAACAAACCCGTCTCGGCTTCGCACGTTTGCCATTTCTAGTAAAAATATAGCCTATGTTACTCAGGGATAATTTAGCATTCCAATGGTGAAAGAATTATCGAAATTAACTGGTGCTACCAGTAAAACATTATTTAAAAATATTTTTAAATGTGTCTATGTTAAATATAAATTGACTTGGAATTTGATATTCGTTCAGCACTTTTTGAGTTTATTCGAAACAAACATACAAAAATACAACTTTTCCTTTTTATAATATTAGTAACGATATAGATACTAAGTAGATAGGAAGACACCAGATATCAGAACAATGTCCATAGACACTAATCAACACTTTGTTTTATTAATTTAAACTTTTTGCACTAAGAAGTACATGGTGGACTTAAAGCCGGTGGCATTTGTTGCTTTGTTGTTGAAGAACTTGGCTCAACTTTTTGCAAAACGTTCAATCCGATAAGATAACTCGCTACGCCCTTTATATACTAGTGACGTCACCTCGCCTATTGTAGTTATCATAAATACGTAGCCAATACAGACATGATGACAAATTGATAGCTGAAAATTAGCTACATTATTTGTTTCATCATCATCAACAGCCCGTTTACGTCCAGTGCTGAACATGGGCCTCCTTTTAACAGACCCCGGCAAGCCAGGATCGCAGAGAGATATTGCCATAATCACCACGCTTGGCAGACGGATTGGTGATCGCAGTAGGATGTAAACCTTGAGCTAATAGATGCTGCTGCCCATCTATCAACCATATGTCCCTTAGTCGCCTTTTACGACACCCATGGGAAGACATGGGGTGGTCTATTCTAAGCCGGAAACCACACGGCAAGTTGCAAGCAAATTATTTGTTTAAAACATCATAAAATGTTTTTTTGACACTTTATTTAATAAACAAACATGAATAAAATACATAACTAAAAGTAGCTAATTTAAAATAAAACTTACTTATAAAATAATACTATTCTAAATCTATTC
This sequence comes from Nycteola revayana, assembly GCA_947037095.2. Classification (NCBI taxonomy): domain Eukaryota; kingdom Metazoa; phylum Arthropoda; class Insecta; order Lepidoptera; family Nolidae; genus Nycteola; species Nycteola revayana. The sequence goes on along the minus strand of OX344857.2, from coordinate 16,406,049 downwards.
TACTTGGCAAGGTTCCCAGAATGCTGGCAACATTACCCCGTTGAATGGCAATGCTAACCTGCTGTGCAAAGTAGAAACCAGCACTCGGAGAACGTGCCGCACTTAACAGGGCCGCTACGAGGTATTTATAAATTGATTTGGCTCCCGGTCCCCACGGCCACAATGTTTCGATTTTTTTTGTTAGTAATTCAAGCAGAGTTTTTTATTCTACTAGTATTCTTGTTAACCCCTCGTGCTAAGCTAAAATGCTTGTGTTACGAGTGGGTTATTGTCGGTAGTGCAATGGAAGGGGATCGAACCGGCGACGACACGTTGGGCTTCGGCCGCGTGAATGGCTATTTGTGTGTATAATCTTACCTACATTTGTTATCTCGGAGCATGTTTTGTTAGTCACATAATACATAATAGTACCTACAAGTACAGAAGATTCACTTCGCAAAATCGATTAAAGAAAAAGGAACTCTTGCTGCGATACAATTAAGTGCAATTTTGGAGGCTAATCACGTAACGATATTACTTTGAATATGATAGAAATGTCTTCGCTACTCAGCGTTAAATATGCATGCAAAAAATATTTTAAACTAGCTGAGCCCCGCGGTTATACCCGCGTTACTTTGCTCCAGTTTATCGGAGCGTGATATTTTGTAGGATATGTTAATCCAGCCTATAAACTACCCGCGTGCAAACTTTCAGCCAAATCCATTTGGTAGTTTTTGCGTGAAAGAGTAACAAACATACATATATCCACACATACAAACTTTCGCATTTATAATATTAGTAGGATATGTCAATTTGGCCGGATTGCTCATGCGTACCCGGCCCCCGCCAATGTCGGATCGAGGGAGTGTCCGGGAGGTTTTAGTGATTAGTAGGGTCCTCTCCTCGTGGTATGAGTTTAGCATACCACGCTATGGAGAGGGCGAGTCCCACATATCCCGCCGCCAGCGCGCCAATACGCTGCAGCGGCGGCGGTGGGAATGCGTAAATGCTTTTCCCCCCGGATAACAAAAAAAAAAGGATATGTCAATTTATTAAGTTATTGTACATTCAATGATACAATAACAATACCATAGGAAACCAGTCATTAAGAAATGAAGACATTTTTTTATTTTATTAGAAATAGGTTAGCGTTTGACTACACCCTGCCTGATGTTAAGCATCGGAATAGCCTAGGATGGAGCACGCTTACCTAGAAGGAACCGGTTTACTCTTGATTTGAAGAGACCCATATCGTACGTATCGGAAAATATAGACCCCGGCAAGGAGTTCCACATCTTCGCAGTACGTACAAAAAACGTGGACTCGAAGCGCTTCGTACGTATTTTGGGAATATCGACCATGTACTGATGGCGCCTCTCCGAGTGTCTTGTTGTCCGATAGAAGAAAGGGGAAGGCAGAACTAAGTTGTGCAGTTCCTCAGCACACTCTCCGAAATGTATCCGATAAAAAACCGACAAACTGGCAACCCTTCGTCGGTACATATTTACCGAAGTCTCAGTTTAGCCTTAGTATATTTTATGACCCGGATCTGAAAGTGTCCAAATCACCGGGGACCTTCAAAGACCTGCGTGCCATGAGGATATTATGACAAACGGATGTCCTCTCAAAATTACCCAAGATCCGTATTATTGTGATATGTCTTAATTTTGAGCAATTGCATCATAAAACCTTACATGGTAAAGTTGGCTAATATGAATAATGCATCAGATTTTCCGTGTCTTCCTAATCGTCAATTTCGACTTTTGATAATCTTATATTTTAAAATGTTTTTAATACTTTATGGAAAAGTTTACACTTAATTAATTAATCTCTAAGATAGTAATTTAGAGAATCTCTATATTTAGAGACGTGTTACAAAAAGAGATTAATATTATTAATTTCGATGACCGGCTGTGGTTCCACCGTAGCCTAATTGGTAAAGGCATTAGGGGCTATATCTAAAATGCAGGTTCGAATCCTGCGGGGGTCTAATTTTAATAATCTTAGTTTTGAAATATAATCTTATATTAATATTATATAAATTAGTCTTCATGCACGGGAGTTACGCGGGTGAAAACGAGCGCGTGAATCTAATATTAAAAAATGAGTTGTTTATGCAGTACGTGCAGGTTTCTTGTTTACTATAAATGAAAGGGGAAAAACCCGAATACTTCGTCAATACTTCGTCAATGCGGCAGGTAAACAGTAAACAATAGTAAAAGAGAGTCACTATTACCTACAACAACACTGCATATCACTACATAGTATAAAACAAAGTCACTCCCCGCTGTCTGTCTGTCTCTATGTATGCTTAGATCTTTGGAACTACGGAACGGATTTTGATGTGGTTTGTTTATTAGATAGAGGGATTTAAGAGGAACGTTTATATTATGTACTAATATTATAATCGCGAATGTTTGTAAGTATGGATGGATGGATGGATTTTTGTTACTCTTTCATGCCAAAAGTACGTAACGGAATTGGCTGAAATTATGCAGCGGGATAGGTTATACGCTGGATTAATATATAGGCTAAAGACAGAGTAACGCGTGTAAATCCGCGGGGCGTAAATAGATAAAATAGCATATTATTAGGAAAAGCAACAAAATGCTACTTATAATCACAAACCGTTTTTTTTCAACTTAGGTAGATACCTATGTGCGTTTTGAAAAAAATATCATTTTATTTTGTTTAAGAAAACAGCTCATCATAATTAAAACCTCGAATTTTGAACAAAATTATTATTTTATCGTAAAACATTAATTTTGTTTGAAATTCAACTGAGACGTCCATCTCAAAATGGTGCAGAACCCTTCGTGCGTGAGTCCGGCTCGCACTTGGTTTTTTTAATAGATTACAAAACACAAATATAATTATAGATGAATAAAAATGTAAAACAATATCGTAATCTATATATACAAAAAATGAAGCCTTGGTCACGGCATCACCGATTTCGCTAATGCTCATTTTGTTGGGTTTGTTATTATCACGAGAAGGTTGAAAATTGCACGGAAAATTAGAAAACTTAAGAGTTAATCACTTTTGACCATAAACTTTTGTAATACATTTTTAACTTACCTGCCAGTTCATATTTTTGGACATAAGACTGATTCTATTCCTTTCTTGAAAACTCATTAGCTTGATTTCAACCTAAATCAAATCTTGCAATCGCAACGGTTTTCACTATGATCATTAATTTTTTAAACTGTGTACTTCTCAAAAACAGAATAAAAGGACTGCCAAATTAAGAATAAACAATAGATTCGCAATTTGAATTTGCGAGCACTAAAAAAACTGTTTAAAAAAAAGTATATATTCGAAATTTGAATTTCTTGAGCACTATATATGTTTCTTTACCCGCAGTCCGACTGTAACTGCCATTGATGTAAAACTTTTACGTTTATTATTCCACTTTATTATCCACGATGAGTAACTTAGCGAGGAAAATCCTCGGGACCACAGGATCTACGTCACTGCCCACGTTTAGTGAGTTTTAAGCGAAATAGTAGTAGGTATTATTGCGAGAAGAATGCTTTAGTCAGCCAGGTAATTGGAATACTGACCTACTTAATCTGTGAAAGCGGTATGGTTGTATAACTCGTGTGAATTAACATGATATCTGGCTCGAAAATAATGCTAAGCCGAGCGAGTACCCTTTTTTTGTTGTCCGGTGGGAATTGTATTTACGCATTCCCACCGCCGCTGCAGCGTATTCGCGCGCTAGCGGGCAGGGGGACAACGAGGAGGGGACCCTACATAACCAAAACCCCCCGGACAATCCTTCGATCTGCCGATCCGTTCGATCTCCGTTCGTCTGCGAGTGGCCCTCCTCTCGTCATATAGCAGAGTTAGTATGACAAGCATGCAATTTAAAGTTATTTATTTGCTGTTATTTTTTACTATTATAGGTGGATATTATTATTGGATTTGATTGTTTTGTTCATTTTATACGGAGTTTTGGTTGTTGTGGCATGTCATCTTGGTCATTAGTGGAGTCATTTGATCGATTTCAAGCTACTTACCACCACCGAAAGTGATAAATAATAAAAGAAATGAGATTAAGAAAAGATAAGCAGATAAATAAGTAACATCCTTTAAACTAGATGGCATTACTTACCCACAATGGGTTATATTACTTGTCGTTTCTGTGGTAAACCAAATTCACGAAAACAAATTGTCGTACCTATTTGTTGTTATAACGGCAATAGAAAAATGCATTATCCGTGAAAATTTCTACTTTCTCGCTATTGCGGTTCTTGAGATACAGCCTGGACAGACAGACAGACAGCTAAGTCTTAGTAATAGGGTCTCGTTGTTACCCTTCGGGTACGGAACCCTAAAAAGTAAAGTTTATAAGGTCACAGGGGAACATTCTTTTTCCAATAGAAAGCCACTTTTTGTTTTCAAGACAAGATTAACACGGGCATAGGACTTATCCCTCCCACACTCCCGCCACTGTAACTCCTGTAAGCCAGAATTCACAGCGGCCCACAGGGAAGAGGCTCTAAGCTTAGGCTGGTCCCGGGACACCTCAATGTCTTGGATCCCGCATCGAATTTAATCAGAAAGTTTCAACTTAGGAGAAGAGGAGTTGGAAATTAAAATTTTACCTTTTTAATTTACCTATTTAATTAACACGGGAATGGGTGAAATGTACTATAATGCTGAAAATCAAAATATAAAATGTTGTTACAGGCGGAGACAAAAATATCTATGCAAAACATTGTCACCTTAACACCAAATCATTTATTAATAGGTAATTATGGTTTTTTTAATCGTGATTGTACGATAGTTAGGCGTCTAGAGTCGTGACTATAGGTACATAATTAATATTTATTATCAAATAAATGTTTTAATGATATCTTTATTTTATTTATACAGTCTATACTAATATAAAGAGGAAAGATTTAATTGTTTGTTTGTATTGAACAGGCTCCGAAACTACTGGACTGATTTGAAAAATTATTTCACCGTTGGAAAGCTACACTATCCCCGGATGACATAGGCTATATTTAATAATGAAGTTCCAACGGTAACGGGAGTAACGCGGGTGAAACCGGGCGGGGGAATGTTCTATAAAATACTACATATTATCAGAGACTATATAATATATAGACTGACAATAGCAGTACAAAATATCGTAGCTCCTAAAACCACTTGATAACCAGCGGGCGTTACCGTCGCACCCCCTTTCGTTATTGCCGCTGAGATGTCGATACCAAGGACAGTCCTTTACAAAATGTTTAAAAAAAAAGATCATAGATGGCGTTAAAAATAAATTTTATGTTGACATAACGATTCTCTTTACAGTTTCGTTGCACAACTGTCATAAATAGTTTATAAGTATTACTTATTTCATCTCAACTTACTAAGTTTCGGTAGCTCATTAGGAGCAGAGGTTGCTTAACAAATGAGATGTTGAATGTTCAAGCCCCAGTAAATACATATAATTTTGTAAAGTAATACGATAAAAGAATTGGTTTTTGATTATTTTTTTTTTTAATTAACTTGCTATTAAAATTTATTGAAATATTTTAGAAGCTTTTATTTAACTTGCAATGTATATGTATGTAATTTGTTCGGGTGGAATCTTGCAACTCAATTTTGAAGCAGACATCCTCAACTGATTGAGCTGAAATTTTGCAAGCATATGGATATCGCGTGACAATGCAATAATATGGTACCATGGAGCTGATCTGATGATGGATTCGGAAGGGGGCCATAGGAACTCCTGTACCTACTGAACAAGATAGAAGAGTTAGGGCTCGTTTGTTTTGTGTTTATGAGTACAGGAGTACTTTCCATTGCACAGGATGTCGAGGGTCTGATGAGGAGCAGGAACATTACCACTGGTAAGCCCTTAATGCAAGCGCTAAGATAGTCGAGTTTGGACTCGTTTGTTTTGTGTTCGTGAGTATTTTACATTGCACATGATCCATCCAAGTAATGAATCCAGTAAATAGGGTTACAAGCTAAAGACTAAAAAGTAAAAAATAAAATAAAAAGTAAAAAAACATTTTTAAAACATGCTTTTATTTAAAAAAAAACGCGTACTAAAAGGTAAAAAAAAGTTTAATTTCATGGAATTCCATTTAATTAAAATTCAATTTAAAATATTAATAAAATATATAGTCGGAACGCGTAAGCGACGCCTTTTGCACGGCGCTTGAGTCCTTTTAGGCGTGGTGCCGCGGTGCATCTACGGTGCTTTATAGGAAAGTCAACCTTAACTATGTAGGTACTTTTAATGCGAAAACAGCTTGTGCAGATCCAGTTGTAGTTAACTCGTTTTTCTAATACATATAATTTAGTATTTTGAATAACAATACAAATACAACCAGAATTCCAGAAGTAAATAGGGTCATTTCCCCTGTTCGCGTCCATTTAGCGCAGTTGGCAATTTTGACGGCGATAGTAAAAATGTTCCAGCACTAATTTCTATGAAAGATGTATGTCATTAGTCTATTTTATGATAAACTTTCAGTTTTGTTCGAAACATGTTGATATATTTTTTTAATAGATAAACATCAGAAATAGGCGTTTACCCAGTTTGCTTCCATTGCGGACGCAAAGTGGAAGTCTTGTAAATTTGATGTAGTAATTTACGCCCACCTTATTTTAAGCGTTAAATATAAAATAAATAAATAAAAATCATTTTTATTTACGTAAACCTATTACAGGCACTTGCAAGTAGTCAAAACAATAACTTATTTTTAATCTATGTATAATTTTAATAATTTATAAATGAGCATATTAAGCAGGTATTTTAGTTATTGTTTTTAATAATTTTAGTCTTAACTTTATTATTTTACTATATTGTGTCCAATAGCTTGTTCTGTCTATATTAAATTATATTAAGAACAATTGTCATTATTTGGGCGGACCATGAGAATATAACGACGGACGCGCTTTAATGCTACCACCGGATCCAATACGTCTCAACTGAGAAGATCCGGCGAAACAAACTCAGTGGGTTATTCTATCGCCGGTTTTAACACGACCCACATAAGACGGTCCGGTGAAACATATTCAAATGGGCAGAGCGTAGGTTTTGGTCCAGTTACTTTTATTATTTATTTGGCATACACATTATTTTCCTGAACGGTTGTCTTTATAATATTTGATTATCTATTAATGTTTTTATACTAATAAAAGAAGCTAATTTGAGACAGAACTAGCGGTCTATTAATGTAACTCATTTAGGCCGATTACAGATAGTTCACAGAACATCACACTATTATGCTTACTATTTTACTTAGATACAGGGTCTCTAGGAAGTGTTACGCAGGATGGTTCATGAGACCAAACATCTTTATCCTCAATATAGTTCTTAACGCTATAGTAACCTTTACAAGGACACGTTTAATATATGCTTTAAAAGTTGTATCAGGAAAATCAGTAACACGACTAGGGAGTTTGTTATAAAACCTAATACCATTTCCCATAAATTGTATTAGGATTTATTGGTTCTACTTACTCTAAATCCGGGTATGGCAATTTTATGTTTAGTTCTTGTGTTAACATTATGAATATAACGTTTTTTGCTATAATGATCTATATTTTTTCTAACTAAAATGATATTTTGGTATATGTACTCAGAAGAATCGGTAAGTATATTTATCTCTTTAAACAGGGTACGCAAGGAGTCGCGACTACCTAAACTAACTGCTCTTTTCTGTAATATAAAAATACTATTGACATCAGCGGCTGAACCCCAAAGCAGTATTCCATAGGACATAATGCTATGAAAGTACGCGAAACACACTAGTCTAGTAGTTGCTTCATCTGACAATTGCCTAATTTTCCAGACAGCATAAGATGCGGAACTGAGTCTACCAGTTAATTTTTCAATATGAGGGCCCCATTGCAGTTTTGAATCTAATTTTATTCCTAGAAAAACTGTCGATTGAACTAGGTCCAACGTTTCTCCATTAAGTGAAGCAATTGGTTTAGCGGTAGTTACATTTAGTAGCGCAAATCTGACGCATTTAGTTTTACCGGCGTTTAATAAAAGATTATTTGAAGAAAACCAATGTAAAAGTACACTAAGTGTTTTATTGTGTTCAATAAGGTTAGTATATTTTCTATTGACTTTGAATATTAATGAGATATCATCTGCAAAAAGGACTATATCTGACAGTTTATTTATGATGTATGGTAAGTCATTGATGTAAACTAAGAACAGAAAAGGACCCAATCCTTGGGGCACACTCATTTTTATTAAATGCTCTTTTGAAGCAACGCCGTCTACAAATACTATTTGTTTCCTATCAGATATATATGATATAACAAGATCAAGCGATTTTTCAGTAATTCCATAATATTTTAACTTAAGAACAAGCGTCTCATGATTTACACAGTCGAATGCCTTGGAAAGGTCACAGAAGACTCCAAGAGCATCTTGCGACCCCTCCCAAGCCTCTAGTATGAATTTAATCAGAGTGCATCCTGCGTCCTGAGTTGACCGGCCTTTAGTGAATTTAAATTGCTTATCGTGCAATATCCCATTTAGATTAAAATGTGTCAACATTTGATTAAGCATAATCTTTTCAAATACTTTACTTAGAGTTGGTAATATCGAGATAGGTATATAGTTAGTCGCGTTATTTGAGCAACCTGATATAAATATCGGCACTATTTTACTAATCTTCATTAAGTCAGGGAATACTCCATCAGTTATGGATGTATTAAAGATAGGTGCTAGAATAGAAGCGATATTTTGTATTACTGTTAACAGAAAGTCCCCACAAGTCTACTGTGCCTTTCATTTTAATTGTTCGGAATGCCTATACGATATCAACACCATTTATTGTCCGGAAGCCAAACCTAGACACGTCTGATCTAATGTTCGCTTTTAATAGTCTTTCAGCTTCCTGAGGGGAAGATGATAGGTATTTAGTGGTATCCATTGGTATATTAGTAAAAAACATTGCAAAAAAATTAGCAATAATATTCTAAAAAACATAATCAAATTAATAATTACTATTATTCTTATTTTCATTATAAAAGTCTTATATTAGCTATGTATCCTAAAAGTCACATAAAACTATAAAAAACTTATCATCGAATGAGTCGCTGCACAATTTCTTTTTCTAAAAATTCCGCGGGTAAGCTCTCCCTTGTTGCACAGCCGATAGGTACTTTATTTTTCTAAACGGGATTGGTTTGGCACACGGAACTTTTGTCCATATGTGCGTGCCTATGCATGCTTATGCGTGCTTATGCATTGAGGTATTAGCGGTAATTACTTTTCGTTTTATTAGTGCGTTAGTTTACTTATTTTTGAGGATTTTTAAAGGGAGATCCGTTAAATGGACGCGAATTGGGCGATGCACGCGAACAGGCGAACTTACCCTAGCGCTGGGTGATTGGAACCGACTAAAAGCAAAGATTGCTTAAAATGCTTCATTGTACTCCTTCTTTGATCTGCTGTGTGCGAATATTAGTGATAGGTGCTTCCGATCTATGAATGCAGAATGAAAGGCGATTTGGAATGCTTTAATCGCCCACATTTTTTTTAAGCATCGTAATCACCGTCGGTTACTAACTAGCATTAAAAAGATTGCAAGGACCTAGCACCATTACACAAAAACCACTCTATCCGACCCGCCGGAGAAGAGTGCGCCCGCGTTCGCGACGCGTCCCCGCTCGTCCTTTAGTTTGCAAAGAACCATCCGGTGCCCTCGTAGACCCGACGTCCGAGAGGCCCGTGAACTATAAGTAGAGCGACAATTGCATCAAAACCAAAATACTAAAAGACTAAAATACTAAAAGTCCTCAATCTCATCGGCAGTGACCGTACTGAGACGAGGTTCAAATCACGGCTCTTCCGACCTTTTAGTCGGAAATCACTACGCTAGAAGAAGTGCTGTAGCGCTGCATGTTTAAGCCCTTTAATTAGGCGAATATTCATTATGGCAGCGCTGCAGCGGACTTTCGTTTAATTTCACTTAACTGGCGCCAGTTTTCTGCTTAGAATAACTTCTTTAGGTACCTACCTACCTATATCTCACTGGTTAGTACATGCTATGATAGCATTTTAATATAGAATCAGTGCAAATTAGTTGATTTCAATCTTTTAAATAGGTACGTCTAGTAGGTATGTTGTAGTTTACGTGTTATATTCGTACCTATCTAAATGCCTAATATTTTATTTACACTGATAAATCTGCTTAATGACTAGTTTAACATGTAACAAAACAAAAACAACATGTTAGAAGGTCCTGCGCCCTTAAAAGTATGAAGCGAAGATATAAATAATCTCTAAAATAACAATTCAGTTTTAGTTTTAATAACATCTTAACGGTAGAAATGCATAGGTACCTAAGTACCTACTAGTGAGCGCGAAACAGCATGACTACCTAGTTATGCTATTTCGCTCACTCTTTGCATTCATTGTGATTGCGGCCTGCGTTCGGGACCTGAGTTCCAGTTGTTATATAGGTAGGTATATAACAATAATAATATTATAATATAATATTATTATTGTTTTTTATATTTTTTATTTAAGTCTGATTTAAGTAACAGCTTAAGTACATTTTTAGAGATACGGGCGGCGGCGTTAGCCTTTTTAATTTTTGTATTTAAATAAATAATAAATTTTACTACTTATTTGTGTTTTTTGCATCAATCGCAAAATAAAAATCGGAATATCGTAATATTTGTTGTTATAAAATAACAAAACTAAAATAAAATAAATTAATATCAATAATTAACATTTGCGCCATCTAGTTGAATAATAATAAATAATGCCATTCGACTTCGACAAATGACCATATTATCGCTTGAACGCTACTACGGGCGACATCTGTTAGCATCCATGGTCCCTAAAATCGAGTTACGTTATTTTGTTCCGCTTTGTCAGTCTATATATTATATAGTCTCTGATATTATGTATAATTTTTATTGTAAGTTCTGCGACTAGGGCTATAATATAACCAAAGCATTTGGTTGCCGGTTCAATCCCCACCCATTGCACTACAGATGTGAACCCACTCGTAACTCGTACTCGCATTTTAGCTTAGCACGAGGGGTTAACAAGAATACTAGTAGTGCGCATAAAACTGCTAGTAGGTAATCTTTGGAAACAAAAATCCAATTTATGAGGTGAAATCCTAAAAATCACACCTTTCACGTTCGTTATTAATCATACATTTCATTGTCATAATGAGACTTACTCTATAATGCAGGTATCTAGGTTACCGGTGGTGAGCTTTTATAGTGAAATTTGTGGTCAACGGTCGATGGTCGATTTTATAACGAATCATCTTATAAGTACGTGTAGCAATCAACCGAGGTAATTACTATCAATGAAGCTAGATTGAATACCTTGGAAGCCTACGGGGATTACGGGAAAAGTAACCTATATTTAAGGTATTTAAAGACGTTTTTTGTGAAATAAAAAAATGCCAAAACATTTTCAGTAGAAATAAAATTACATAATGCAAGGGCTAGGTGAAGCCCCTCTCAATTATTATTGAAGGCCTTTTTCTGAAAGAAACATATCCTTTAAAATAAATTAAATTAAAGTAAATATACTTATGATAGATATTTGGAAGCACATTTCTGCCGTCATAATGTAAAAGGCCACAACTAACTTCGTGATTCGTAAAGCACGTTAACGACCTTATAGTCTAAGATCCGAACCTACATCGACCTTCACCGAGCTGATAATAGAATGAAACATGTTTTATAATAAATTAAGTATATTAGAAAATATATTAAAAATGGGTTGGCTAAAAAAATCCTGGGCAGACTATTTTTAATTATTATTTAAAAAAATATTTTAATGAAATTTTAAAAAGATTAAATTAAATTAACGCAAAATCAGCGCTTCATCATCAAGTGAAAGTAACTGTCACCTACACACCTTTTTGTACCTAGTAACCCAGTAGTTCGTCCAGGTCCAACCTAACAGCTGAACGTTCTATACGTTTAATAATTTGAGTAATAATAAAATTTACTTATTATCTTTTTTTTTATTATTTAATTCAAATCATTAAAAAAAGGTCTGTCCGGGATTACTTTAGCCAACCCATTTTTAATATATTTTCTAATATACTTAATTTATTATAAAACATGTTTCATTCTATTATCAGCTCGGTGAAGGTCGATGTAGGGTCGGATCTTCTACTATTAGTTCCAACTGTCATTACAACATCCTACTAATATAATAAACGCGAAAGTTTGTAAATATGGATGGATGGATGTTAGTTAGTCTTTCACGTAAAAGCTACTGAATGGAATTGGCTGAAATTTTGCGCCGGGATAGGTTATACACTGGATTAACATATAGGCTACGAAATATCACGCTCCGACCCACTGGAGCACAGTAACGCGGGTAAAACAGCGGGGCGCAGCTAGTTAAAAATAATCGTATGTAGTGTAATGGACAATAGTGTTAATATACCTACTGTACATAATACCGTGTGGTTTCCGGCTTAGAATAGACCACCCCATGTCCTCCCATGGGTTTCGTAAAAGGCGACTAAGGGACATATGGCGGATGGATGGGCAGCAGCATCTATTAGCTCAAGGTTTACATCTTATTGCGATCACCAATCCGTCTGCCAAGCGTGGTGATTATGGCAATATCCCTCAACGATCCTGGCTTGCCAAGGTCTGTTAAGAGGTGGCCCATGTTCAGCAGTGGACGTAAACGGGCTGTTGATGATGATGACATAATATCGTGATCACCAAGCCGCCTGATAAGCGTGGTGGCTATGACAACACCTCTTTCAGCGGAGGTCCATATTCAGCAGTGGACAATATACGGGCTACGGGCTGAATAATATAAATTTCTAAACTTTAAATCAAATAGAAAAAAAAAAAAAAAAAAACGTCGAACTGATTACAGGAATTGCGGATAATCAAAACAGTTTTGAAGAATTACATTTAATTTATATTAATAACTTTGTTTTGCATACATTTCATTTATACCATCATTATTATCATGTTTATTTCAAATGTTACATCTTTTATTACATGAATATAATACATATATACAACTAAAAGTAGCTAATTTAAAATAAAACTAACTTATAAAATACAAGATACTATTTTAAATCTATTCTACTTGGCAAGGTTCGGGTAACGGGGTAATGCTGGCAGCATTACCCCGTTGAAGGGCAATGCTGTGCATTTATCATCATTAAATCAATTATTACTATTTTATGTGTATTTATGTGGTATGTTCTGTCTGTTTCAAACAAAAACAGCTGTCATTTATTTGGGTGGATCATGAGTACGTAACGACGGACAACATTGTAAAGAAATTATAAGTACAGTTTATCCTTTGCTACGGCGCTTTAAGATAGATATAGGTAATATAAGATATGTCTTTCCCGTACGAGGCTCTCTCACAAATCAATTGAAATAAATAATACCTCATAATTTATCTACACACGATCATTACACTGGACACCTAGACTTCGACAAATAGACACAATATTTTACTCCTTTAGGCTGTCTGCATAGCTAGTTAGTATAATAATTTATTGCTCAATCATCAGCATCAGCCCGTATAACGTCCACTGCTGGACATAGGCCTCCTCCCGGAGGAGGGTATTTGCCATAGTCACCACGCTAAGCTGGAGGGTTGGTGACCGCCGTATTATGTTGTAGCGAACAAGAAAACTCTGCTGCCTGTTCCTTGATATACGATTATTATAGATGATGTTATAACAATCGGGACCAAAGGCTTAACGTGCTTTCCGAGGCACGTACCCTCAACCAGACCCGGAAAGAAATCTTAGAATTTACACACATATTTTATTTTAATAACTTTAGCACTATGAAAGTACATGGCGGACTTGTTGTTGTAGAATGCCCCCCCCCCCAGTGTCCAGGAGCAGAGGCGTCACAAGGGTAAGTGTCCACTACTCCTGAACCTGTAAGGAGATTATTCATATCATATTATTATTATTATCTTACCCTTGTGAGAGTCCGGAGTGCCCACGGCATTTTGCTGCAGGCTCATTTAGAAGGGCTAACCAAAAGACCAGTCCTTGGGTCCCGCATTATAGGCGGCAGATGGAACACCACCAGGTTTTTAAAAGGTATGACCTCCCCGCGTCATTTTTTTGGAGATTGTATTAATTTTGAGTTACACGTACCCTTCCAGGTCGCAGGGATGCGTAATGCATTTTACCCTGGAAAAGGTTAATCCCTAGAAAGCCACTATATTTTTGAGTGACACCTATACTAATATATAACGCTAAACAGTTAGTTTGCTTAAACGCGCTAATCTCAGGAACTACTGGTCCGATTTGAAAAAATCTTTACCTGTTTGATAGCCCATTTATCGAGGAAGGCTGTAAGCTAAATTTTATTTTAAAGTTCCTACGGGGACGGGAGCTACCCACGAAAAAGCGCTTGCGGGAAGGGTACAAATAAAGATACATATATAAAGCTCAAGAGTTTATTTGTTTGCTTGACGCGCTAATCTCAGGAACGAATGGTCTGATTTGAAATATTATTCACTTTTTTGATAGCCCATTCAATATCAAGGAAGGCTATAGGCTATACTTAATTATGAAGTTCTTACGGAAACGGGAGTTAAGGATGTGAAATCGTGCGCTGGAGGCTAATATTGAAAATTGAGTAGGTACATTGAAGAAGTGCCTAATTAATTTACTTGCCCAATTAGATGTGGTTTATGAAACTCACAATTAGTTATAAAAAAACAATTACATTTCAAATGGAAGCTGTGAGGAGGGTTTAGGTTAAAAAAATAACTTTGTTATTTTAACAATGGGAATACGTAATGGTGATTGGGGACAAATATTTTGCTCAATTTGAATAAATACCTAATAATATTATGTTTATCCTGGTTATTAACTATCTTTTTATTAAATGTTATTCGTTTTTGTTTCCTGTTTTATTATTAACTAGCAAGAGTGACGCGGGTAAATCAGCGGGATGCAGCTAAAATAAAATATAATATAATAAAATTACATAAAAAAAAAACATAAAATTACAACGGGCTCACGCCCCAACTCTTACACCTTCGACAGTACAAAACTTATTCTATCATAATATAAATATTATTGACATTTGAAATTTGTAAGTTCAAATTTAATTTTGGATTAAGTACATTTTAAATCGAATGATTAATATTTTAGTTGCTTTCTAGCAACTAAAATATTAATCATTCGATTCGATTGATTCGTCACACCGGCCAATCAATGTAGTGAGGGATTAAATTCTAATCGCACTAACTGTACACACATATCCAATATATTTCTGTAAATAGCTCGTATGCAACCTACCTAAGTTTTCAATAAATAAAGCTGGTGGTGATAAATAAACGCCACTTCACCGCGGCGCGGTCACAGGCCAAACGGTTATCTGTATACTATCTCGATTTGGATGATGTTATGCGATATGCTATGAATATCATTAACATTAAAAAGTATGATTATATTTATTTATCAAATATACACTACCATTACAGTCGCCCAATTTGGTAGTGTAAAAACTAAATCTATTTCCCTCCATACTTCTGATTGATAGTATCCTATCATACGTATAATAAATTCATTATTTTTTAATCGAATGTAGGTAAAGCTTGTGTCGCAAAACTATCCCTATAGTCATTAAAATAACGTCGAGAATCGTTTACTTAGCTTAATCAGCCCGCTTATGTCCACTGCTGATCATGGGCCTCCCCTTAACAGACCTGGGCAAGCCAGGTTCGTTGAGGCATATCGCTATACGGTGATAGAAGAAGAAGAAGACGGTGGTCTTGGAGTGGTCCATTCTAAGCCGGAAACCACACGGATTAGTTTAGTAATGATTATTAGCATTGAAGAGATTTTTCTTTTTATTGATGAGGGAATTAATATTGAAAAATGCATTTTTATTTATTATTTATTTTATTTATTATAATTTAATTTAGCAAAAAAAATATTAAAGAATATAATAAGGCGGAATGCGGAAATCCATACTAATTTATTGTTTAAATACCTAACAGTCCATATACCCAGTTTTAATTCCGCTCAATATTTTGTTTCGAGCATTTTGTTATCTTGAACGCACTAATCTAAGAAAATACTTGTCCGATTCGTAAAATTATTTCAGT
Organism: Nycteola revayana; assembly: GCA_947037095.2. Lineage (NCBI taxonomy): Eukaryota > Metazoa > Arthropoda > Insecta > Lepidoptera > Nolidae > Nycteola > Nycteola revayana. Next base: position 16,389,989 of record OX344857.2, on the reverse strand, counting down.
ATATTATGTTAAGTTCCAGCGGGAACGGAAGTTACGCATGCAAAAAGCTAGACTAATATTATAGGAATCATTTTATTTTACGGTAATTTACTTCCAACGTGATCTCTCACGGAGCTCTGACGCACGAAATGTCACTAGATGTTGGGGTTAAAGGAAAACCCGACCAAAGTGAATCATTACTCACTACAGCTCTTGCATTGCTACGATAAAACACAAATACAAACAATACAATTATATTATTAATTGCTTACTTCGATATTTGTCGTAGGAAAATGATATTTAGAATAATCCAAGCCTTACTCTAACGATTGAACAATATTTGTTAAAGCATTTAAAAACAAGGTCTAAATAAATTTTAACTATATAATATAATAATTAAAACTACTGATTTTTAGACAAATAATATCCTCTTAATAATCTTTTCTTATTATTTTTATAATAAGGAATTTTTTTTATTGTTTGGTTGTTGCACGCTCCGAAACTAATGAATTCATTTAAAACAATATTTTATCATTAAAAAGCTACGAGTAATTTTAAAAATTTAATTATGAAGTTACCACGGTGAAAACAGATAGCTATTAATTATACATTTTGTGTAATAATTGCAGGGACCACATTATATACTACTAAATCCGCCCCGCGTTACTCTGCTCCAGTGGGTCGGAGCGTAATGTCTTGTAGCCTATATGGTAATCCAGCGTATAACCTATCCCGGTGCATAATATCAGCCAATTCCGTTCGGTAATTAGCATGATAAAATACAATCAGTTGCAAATTAAGTGTAAGGACAGGATTCGCATTGACGCATTAAATTATATATCTGATTTTACTTCATTATGTTATTAACTTCACGCGATTTTCTGTTGGATTTCTTGAATTGAAATTTAGATGCATGCTTCACTCTTTCATAAACCATCCATGCGCCAGCGCATAACTCAGATGCTTCGGATAATCAAATTGAAGCGCAGTGATAGGTAACTTTACGTTTCGCAGTAAATATGTTTATTGGAGCCCTTATAATATAAATAACTGGATATTATTAGACGTGTGACTTTGTAGTTGAAAACACTTTCATTTTCATTGGAAACTTCGTGTGGTCGATTTTATGATTCCAATGGGCAATAAATTAAGAATTATAGTTTAAGATTATCTAGGAAAGCGATTCTGTAGGATGACGATTGTTGTGTAAATAGGCTTTTGTTAGGGTTCCGTTTAAGTTTAATATTTATTTCCGGGTCTTATTGGTTGAGAGGTTAACCTTGCATAAACATTATATTATGTTATGCCAACTTATATTATATATATCATGGCGTTGTAACACACAGTTGGAGTAGGTATATTATTATGAGATATATAATATTACTAGCTTCCCGCGCGCGGTTCCACCCGCGTAACTACCGTTCCCGTGGGAAATTCATAATAAAATATAGCCTATGTTCTTTCTCAGGCTCTAGACTATATCTGTACCAAATTTCATTTAAATCGCTTCAGTAGTTAAGGCGTGATTGCGTAACAGACAGACAGATAGACAGACAGACAGACAGACAGAGTTACTTTCACATTTATAATATTAGTAAGGAGTAAGGATATAACATTTTATTTATTATACCCTTTTCGTAAAAATTAGTGTTAGTAGGCAAGGCTGGATTTAAGGGAGGGCATCCAGGGCAACTGCCCTGGGGCCTCCACGATAGTTTTTTTTTTTTTTGACGATTAAGATCTACAATTTTTATTTTATTTATTTTTCGGTGTTGTACCTTTACATACAGTACTTTGTAGAATCATGATAAATGTAATAGTTCTTAAATAATGTAATAACGGCTATTCATCTATAGGTACTTGTTCACGTTTATTCGGTGATGAAATTGGTAAAAACTTAGGGTCGTTATTAACTACAATGGGACATTCAAATGTCAACTTTTGTATGCCTGGTGCTTCTCACTGCCACATAATTAGAAAAGCTATTGAATACAGGTATAATAATGAGAACAGTTCTTTAATAATTTTTATGGGAAATAGGGGCAATATGAACAAAAAACTATTATTGGAATATTTTAATGGTCTTAATTGTTTAAATGTAAAAAAAATTGTAATGTTCACATTCCCCTATAGTAATAGTTTGTCACAGGAGGAAAACAATATTAGATATAATTTAAATTTGAACTTGCACACTATTTGTGCTCATAATAAGGAGAAGTTCCATATTATTGACACTAACAATCTTGTTAGTAAAACTTTTTATTTGACCAAAGATAATTATTATTATCTTTCTAAATATGTAAAAAGACAGATAGCATGTTCGCTATCCTATTTATTTAATATTTTAGCCAAAAATTTGGCTACAAATGTTGCTTCTATTGAGCAATGTACTGTTGACACATACAATATCAGTAATATTGCTACTGATCATGACATTAATAATATTGAAGATAATTATTTAAATACTGACATTTCTCAGAATAATTATTTAAATTAAATAATAGGACAAAAGAGGACTTCTCTTGCATTATGATTACGATGAGTGCTTCAAATCAACAAGTAAATAATTGTGATTTAGCATATGTACACAAAAGCGTGAATAAAAATGTTAACCCATCAAGTATAAATCATAAAAATAAATCAACAAAAAAATGTATCAACCTGGTGCATCAGAATATTCAAGGCTTGATGGGAAAAGAGTTAGAATTGGAGTTGTTCTTGAATTGTTGTAATATTGATATTTTATGTTTAACTGAGCACTGGCTAAAGCGCCATCAATTCATTTTCAGCTTCAATAATCACCAGGTTGCAAGCTCGTTCATCAGAGAAAAGCATATACATGGTGGCTCTTTAATACTAATAAATAAATCTTTAAAATTCAAAGAGAGAAATGACATTACGAGCCTCTCCGTTGAGCGAGTTATAGAGATTTCATGCATTGAGTTGGAGCGATTCGTTGTTGTGTGCCTATACAAACCTCCTTGCGCGCCATTTGAGGCTTTTTCAGATATAGTGGAGGATGCCTTGACTAAATTATCCAATAACCATAAAACAGTTGTAATTTGTGGAGACTTTAATGTAAATATCTTAGAAAATAACTCAATGAGCATCAACTTTTTAAATTTATTTAAATCATACAATTTTCATAATATTTTTAAGGAACCCACTAGAGTAACTGCAACGACTGCTACCTGTATTGATAATATATTCAGCACCGTAAAACCTTTACATAAATCTATTATTAACAAAATTCAGTCAGATCATTCAGGTCAACTGGTTTCTTTTGAAAATTTTGTAGCTACACAGAAAAAAATAATAAATTATGTACCATTTAGTGAAAGCCGTATGGAAAGATTTAAAGCGAATATGTTAGAAAAAATTGTTATGTTGCCCTATCACGGTACTCCGGATCACATGTACAACTCTCTATTCAACTTAATAAGTAGTGAGTTTAGATCAATTTTTACGCCCAAACAATTAACTATAAGTGACCGTATGACGTTCAGTGATTGGGCAACACCTGATATTTACAAAAGTCGGAACAAATTGTATGAACTTTATGAAGAAAAGACTTATAACCATAGTCCGACTTTTCAGGCTCATGTTAAAAATTACTCAAAGTTATTCAGAGAAGCCTGTTCTAATGCTAGGTCCATGTATATAAGAAATAAAATTAAAAATTCAACTAACATTATTAAGTCCACTTGGAATATGATTAATAGTGAGACTGGTAGAGCAAAAGTACGTAGTCGTGACTTTCATTTGAAAATAAATGATGTAGATGTTAAAAAAGATATAGATGTGGCAACGGAGTTCGAATTATATTTTTCTAACATTCCTATTATTGCAACAAGAACTCTTTCGTCTTCTTCTGTATCTGCTGAGCTGCTCCTCAAGCAAAGTGTACTTGAATGTGATACTTTCTTTGAATTTATAGAAGTAAGCCCTAAAGATATTTTAAATGCCTTTAAATCAATAAACATGAAAAATACTAAGGATTTATGGGGTATATCTGTAAAGACAATCGCATCAATAATTGCGTTGATAGCTCCACACCTAGCTAGCTTATTTAATTGTTGTGTTGCAACTGGTGAGTTTCCTGACTTGATGAAACACAGTAAAATTATTCCATTATTTAAATCAGGTGATAGTTCAAATCCTTCCAATTTTCGCCCTGTTTCTGTACTTCCCACTATTAGCAAGATATTCGAAAAAATTATGCTTAGCCAGTTGCTCAGTCATTTTAATAGACATAATTTGCTTCACAAGAAGCAATTTGGATTTACGAAGGGATGCTCAACTATAGATGCGGGAATAGATTTATTGAAAAGTATATTCGCGGCTTGGGAGGAATCGCAGGATGCCTTAGGAATTTTCTGCGATTTGTCCAAAGCATTCGATTGCGTGAACCATGAGACTCTTGTCAGGAAACTACATCACTATGGCGTTAGGAATAAGGCTCTCGAACTTCTGACCTCTTATCTGGGCAATAGAATTCAGAAGGTCGATATTAATGGTAAATTGTCTTCGGGATCACCAGTTGTTATGGGAGTTCCACAGGGATCAATCCTGGGTCCATTTCTGTTTTTAATATACGTTAATGACTTACCTTACTACGTAAGGGATAAACATGAGATTGTATTGTTCGCGGATGACACTTCCTTGACGTTCAAAATTAATAGACAATTGCGTGATTATGACGAAGTTAATGATGCACTCTCAAAAGTAGTTCATTGGTTTAGTGTCAATAACCTGTGTTTAAACGATAAAAAGACTAAAGTGATCAAGTTTTCTACACCTAATGTTAGACAGGTTTCCACCAATGTAAATATTAATGGAAATGGCTTGGACCCTGTGGAAACCACTGTGTTCTTAGGTATCACCATTGACTCCAAACTGCAATGGGGACCACACATTGAGAAATTGTCAGGAAAATTAAGTTCTGCAGCATATGCTGTAAAAACAATTAGACGACTCACTGATGTTGATACGGCTAGAATAGTTTATTTCAGTTACTTTCACAGCATAATGTCGTACGGGATTCTTCTTTGGGGTAGCTCCGCGGATATTAACAGCATTTTTATTTTGCAAAAGAGAGCCGTGAGGGCTATTTATAAGCTTGGTCCCCGTGAGAGCTTGAAAGAAAAATTTAAAGAAATAAATATTCTAACCGTTGCATCGCAATATATTTTCGAAAATTTATTATATGTACATAAAAATATTGATTTATTTAGTAAAAAAAGTGATACACACAACATTAATACTAGATATAAGAATAATCTTGTGCTACATGCTAGTCGTCTCCGCAAAATAAGTAACTCTTTTATGGGGCTGTGTATACGGTTCTACAACAAACTTCCTCATAATATAAGAGTATTGTCAATAAATAAATTTAAAACAACTATAAAAGCCAAATTGTGTAGCAGGGCTTATTATAAAATATCTGATTATATTAGTGACAAAAATGCTTGGGATTGAGTCGCTCCAATTACAATGTAAAATAGAAAATTATGTATAAATTTAATAAAATATTGTTATAAAAAAAGAGGGTTCTACTGAGTTTTTTGGCAGTGTTTCTCAGTAGTCTCCACGTCACGCACTGCACGGTAGGGGAAAAAATATGACGATTCCAAATAAATGTAACCATTTTTACGGAATAAATGATATTTGACTTTGACACTTAAATTAGGCAATCAGTAAAATATCAGAATTAAAATCATCCTGAAAAGTATGTAGGTTCCTAACATACTTCAAATTTCCTACACATTTAGAGGGAAACTAATTTGAGGCCAGTGTGCCTCTTCTTCTTTGTTGCCCCGGGGCTCCGGACTTCTAAATCCGGGCCTGTTAGTAGGGCTTTCCTACAGCCCGTTACAATACCCATGGTATCTCGATTTCTCCAGATGGATAGGATTTTTTTTTTCAAAATTTTAATATTTTTTTTCTTCATCTCCAAGCTCTGAAATGTTTAATAGTTTCAGGAGTATCTGAGATAAAGTTCTCTTGGCCATACATAATAAGTACCTATTGATTTTTACAAATGAGAAAAACAATTATAAAAAGCAGTATTAAGTATATAGTTTATTATGATTAAAATATTAACAACTAGCTTCCCGCGCGCGGTTTCACCCGCGTAACTCCCGTTCCCGTGGGAAATTCATAATAAAATATAGCCTATGTTCTTTCTCAGGCTCTAGACTATATCTGTACCAAATTTCATTTAAATCGCTTCAGTAGTTAAAGCGTGATTGCGTAACAGACAGACAGACAGACAGACATACAGAGTTACTTTCACATTTATAATATTAGTAAGGATATAATTAAAAGTAGGTACCTAACTACTAATTAGTCACTTGATATTGTAAATGTAATGGCGAGTCATTTAATTAGTGATTCATAAATTAATTATTAATAGACGGATAGATAAAGGATATTATATAGGTTATATTCCTTAACAAACTGATGTCCGCGACTATATTAGCGTAATATAAAAGAAAAGCTTAGAATGCGAGCTTTACGTCCGGGAGGTTGTCGATCCAATTGTGACTTGTGGACTTGTGATCTTGTGGTCGCCAGGTCGATCCCCACCCATTGCACTACCGACGTGAATCCACTCGTAACACAATCATTTTAGCTTAGCACGAGAGGTTAACAAGAATATTAGTAGACTGCAAAACTCTGCTAGTAATATTCTTTAAACAAAATCAACAAGCAAATACAGACCGGATTCCTAGAAGTTGTTTTTATCAACATAATTAATTACCATTTTATTTAACAATTGAAATAACTGCGCGTTTGTTTGTGCGATAGTAATACTACGAACTACTTAGATTAAAGTTACTAATTAATACCAAGTTCATTAACTTGCAGCAGCCTCCGTGGCGTAGCGGTAGCAGTACTAGTCACGCTTTAAGTCTGGGAGGTCGTGGGTACGATATTCCCACGGTGGACAAGAAAACTTTGTGTAAAACCAAAGATTTCTTCCCGAGTCTGGTTGGTTGACTAACCTCCGTGACTCGAAACATAATCTATAACAATTTAATACCACGGAACGGGCAGCAGCGTTTTACTGTGTATATTATCCCGATATAGTAGTCACCAACCCGCCTGTTAAGCGTGGTGACTATAGCCAAACCCTACCTCTGGAGGAGGCCATATTCAGTAGTAGACGTTATATGGGCTGATGAGACCAAAGAGCTGGCCTGCCAAATTATACCGACTAAAATTTGTTATTAAATAATATTAAATTAAATTTTTGTTTCATATATCGCTGTATAAAATTGCAAGCTTATTACCGTAATCTAATATGTAGATAGATGTAGGTATACCGTTACATAGAATGTTTAATTGATGCAATTAGTAACTTCAGTCATATAAGCCACGCTTATGAAACCGATACCCAGTGAGATGGTAATTATGAACAAGTTACTGATGATATATGCTTTAACTAAGTCTAGTTTTATATGAGAATATCGTTACCATCGTTACCTATAGGTACTAATATTATAAAGAGGAACGATTTGTTTGTTTACATAATTAATCATCACCGATATCAATAATAGACATGAAGACTAGAAAAATATATTAAGTGTGCTAGTTACATTCATCATCAACAGCCCGTTTACGTCCACTGCTGAACATGGGCCTCCTCTTAACAGACCTTGGCAAGCCAGGATCGTAGAGGGATATTGCCATAATCACCACGCTTGGCAGACGGATTGGTGATCGCATTAAGATGTCAACCTTGAGCTAATAGATGCTGCTGTCCATCCATCACCCATAAGTCCCTTAGTCGTCTTTTACGACGCCCATGGGGTGGTCTATTCTAAGCCGGAAACCACACGGCAACCACACACCATACTAAAAGATATTGGACATGTATTTTTTTATTCAAAATTGACAAAGATACAGAGCAACAACAAACTGTATGGAGAGGGGGTATTGTGACGTCAGTACTAGGTAAAATTGTACCTAAAAGTGACGTCACACGAAATTTCAACGCGCTGTATCTTCAACAGTTTTTGTTTGAAGAACGTAAAATAAAATTGGTAATAACTGACGGACTAAATAGATTTTTTTATTCTTCATGCCTATTCATTCACTAAGTATAGGAAAGCGTGAAAAACGTTATCCGCAAGGAACATAGGCTGTATTTATTGGTGTAGTTTCCACGGGACCGGGTGCTACACGGGCGAAACCGCATGCGAAAATCCATTAAATTACTTTTTCGTGCGGGGGATTTGTATAAAGCTGACCCATCATTTGTAGGTCTTCATTATCTGCTATAACGCCTTTTGCTGAACCTTCTTCTCGGGAGCGGCAAACCAAACCGAGACTTAAAGCGAGAAATAGGCTGATATACATTTAGGTTTTCAAGCTGCAGAACGACTATCTTTTATGTGCTGATGTTTTAATAAAAGTTTTTCCAAATCCTTGTAGTTACCTAAACGTAAGGTAGAATGGTACTGGCACACAATGTTTTGGTTTGAATAAAATTCTAAAAAAATACATATTATGTTATAAAAGGTGATTTTTTTATGGTTGACATTTGGCAGGAAATTTCAAAATAGGGCCGGCGCGGCCCCCGCCAACGGCAGATTGAAGGAGTGGCGGGGGGGTTTAAGTGGTGTAGGGTCCTCTCCTCGTGGTATGAGTTAGCACACCACGCTATGGAGATAGCGAGTCCCACATATTCCACCGCCAGCGCGCGAATACGGTGGTGGCAATGCACACATTTTAATGCATTTCCACACAGAAAACAAAAAAAAAAAAGAAGAAAAAAGTAAATTTAAAAATAAATTATTAAAATGTAATACATTAGATATGTTTCTTTTTTAGAGAAATAACCTTCTTCAAGGAAATTGCAATGATAAATTTACACGGCAAAAACAACTCTAGTCCCTTACGATTCAAGAAAATCTAGATTGAATGACCGAGCACCCTTAACAAAGGTTCAAAGTGATTTTAATTTGTAATGCTATTAAAAAGCTTATACCTACCTATACGTGGGTCGCTATTAACTACCAAGTACAAATAATTTAGCTAAGCAACCATTTAAAATTACGGTGTTTATATAAAATATACCTACCTACCTATTTACATTATATTTTTTTTATTTTCAAATCAATTCAAATAATGTTTGCATAAATATGAGTTTACAATGTTCTTACTTATAATACAATCCATTTAAATTGAGTGCAAATTGTATTTACGTAATATCTTTTATTTTTGATTACAAATAAAAGTTGTAAGTTATTGATATTGACTTAGCGCCATCTGTTGTCGAGTAGGATAAACTATTCTAATTCTATCGGATTTATTAAATTCGATTTCGACAATATTATCAGTCATACAATAATTTTATTTAAGTGCCTATTATTTACGGCGTAAAACTTTAAGCTTTAAATTGATGCTTAATATCTAGCTTACAGGTTTGCGCAATTTCTAACGCAGGTTGCTCAATTTTAATTGGGTGTATCTACTATATCTAGACAGACGTCAAAACCTATTGACAGTTTTATGATTTTAACACTAATTTTGTTTTTCTTACAGTTACTCTCAAATGGAATAAGGTTTTTTTTCGAGATATATAGGTAAAATATCATCTATAATAATCGTATATCAGGGAATCAGGCAGCATCGTTTCCTTCTGTGTCACAACATAATACTGCGGTCACCAACCCGCCTGCCAAGCGTGGTGAATACCCTCCCTCGAGAGGAGGCCCATGTGCAGCAGTAGACGTTATACGGGCTGACGATGATGATATTATAGTGAGTTATATACCTACAATTAAATGAACTACAGTCTAGATGCGTCCAGTTATTTTTAAATGTCAATTAGACATAATTAGGTTTACGAGTAATTCAATAGGTAGGTACATTTTATTTGCATGCCGTGGATGTGTAATGTGTGTTATTATAACACACATTGTTATATTATAGCGTAGAGTTTCTGCGAAGACGAGATCATATGACTTTTACTGTCTAATATTTTGACTAAGGGAGGCTCTCGTTCCCATATGAGTTTCGTAATTAAATATAGTCTATAGGCAATCTAACACTGGAAGAATTTTTCAAATTGGACTAGAAGTTTCTGTGATTAGTACGTTTATGCAAACAAACAAACTCTTGAGCTTTATAGGGATTTATTATATAGATTAATGATTGATCTAGAGCGCTCTCGACTAGATGAAACTATTACTAGCTCGCTTAAAACTATAGTTAATCTCCGCAAATGCGGCATCTCAATATTGTAGACTTTAGATACATTTAAAAAAATATAATGTACGCCGATTACGGCGTAGTATTTTTTGCCGCCTTTTCTAAGCCCTCTTTTTATTGTCCGAATACTAACGCATGCTCCACCCGCATATCGTAATAAAGGCATGTCGTGACGACTCATTATCGTCTATCTTTCCGCTCATTACATTTGTTGACGTCACGTTAACCTTCCTGTAATTTACATAAAAAACAAAACTAATCCAAATAGAGTTATTACAATTTACGTGCTACTACTAAGTAAGTAAGTACTAACAGAATACCGCAGTCAAATCAGATTATTGACTAACGCTGTACCTTTCGATGCCCTCGTAGACCCGAAGTCCGAGAGGCCCACGAACTGTAAAGTAGAGCGACAATTGCACAAAATAATCCTAAAAATCTAAAGTCATTCTTCAATCCGCTCTGAGCCGACGTCCAAGTCCCACAGGAGGCGCCCTCTTGCGCAGGTTGCTTAGTTTGTAGTATTGAAACCATTTATTGAGGCTGGAGCTCTGCTCGTCTTTATGTCCGTGAAGTAGCAAAAGCCTCCTAGCAAACTAAATAATGTCTGTCAAAAAAAGGAAAATCACTAACGTTGTGTTCCTGAATAAGAGCAGAGAAGTGAAATTAGTTTTGGCAACGATTGCAAGTGTTCATCGGATTGTTTTTATTCCCGAAGAATGATCCATATTCACCTAATTTTAAGATTTACAGGGATTGAAATTAGTTTAACAGCTAGTGCCAATACAATAGATGTACAGTACTACCAACCCGTATCTTGCCGTCCCTTTCTCCTTCCCCCTGCGGCACCTGGCGACCTTACTCACGCGCAAGAACCACAACATTGAACCACAATGTTCTGCTGTTACTCAGTCGAACACCTCTTTGAACCTACTACACTATCCTTTTCCTATCTCAAACGAGGATACGATAAAACTGATTTTTGGTGAAAAGGTGGGAAGATGGAAGGTCAAAAACGGAGAATTAATTTGTCCAATTGCTTATATAACAATAGTCCCTGCCCCTTCCCTCGGTACCTTGCCTGTGTGGTTCATTTATGTAATAACACTCTCGAATTACAGGATTACGAGTAATCTCACCGCAAACTGAATCAATTTAACTACGTGGTAATCTTCAAGCAAGGTGGTACAATGTTATTATGTATTAGTATCTCACCTGACATTATATAGGGTGACTGGTAATTAGTGACCGATACCTAAACACATCATTGGGCTCATGATAACAAACATCTTTTACTATGGCACCAGACCTGAAATCGCGAAAAAAAAATCAGCTGCTCCCTACCACGTTGACTAGTTATGTGAACATGAATGTATGGAATGAATAGATCTGACTACATATTTTATACTTTAACTTTTAAGCTAACTTAGCCATTTCGTATCGTAGTTTGGCGGATGCTCTATGGCAGCTAATTATTATAACATTTTGTAAGCAACTTACAAATGGAAGATGTTTTTTTTTTATATTATGATATGATATTTTCTTAGCAAACATCGCCACCTTATCGCTTTACATGTATATACTTTTTGTTCCAAGAACTGTAGACAATTGTGTAAACTAGTGGCTGAGTTGTTATGGTAGTTGCTTCTAAAACCAGGTGTTTTTGATGTTTTTTGGGATTCGTTGTTTTGAGCCTGAGTTTACTTTGTGTCCGTAAATTTAGTGTGTGCAAAGTGCCCTCCCCCCCCCCCCCCCCGTGACGTTGGGATTAATTTACCAAGTGTAATTTTCTTACCTTTTTTTTCGGATGGACATACATAGTTAGCCACGAGGCTTTTGCGACTTTACCGAGCATATCACTCTTTAAAAAACGCACAACAAATATACTTATTATCTTTTGATTTTTAATGAATAATAATTATACGTAGTGCTACTTTGACGAAGATATTGGATAGAGTAAGTATGACATGGCTATTACTTGAAAACACTAGACAAAAACACATTTGTGCACAGCTGGACATAAGCAAATGAACATCCCCTAATTTGCTCCATAACACTTTGTCCTTCGCCCACCTCATCATGTGTACTCCGGCTACCCTTTTCAGATCATCGGTCCAGCTTGCCTGGGGACGTCCTACTTTACGTTTACGTTACGCGTCGGCTCCAATGGCTGTCCTTCCTTTTGCATACATGGCCACTTTAGTTCTCTGTCGGAGAATTTCATAGCGAAGATTACCTTCCAGGGAAACTACAAGCATAGCTCGCTCCATATCTTGTTGAGCGGTCTTTATAATAACTAAAACCAATCGGGTTCAACAGGAAGTACTGACTGCCTTATTTTACGTCAGCCAAACTCAAAGGGCTAGCACACAGGTATTAACGCGATATATTACCTTTTTTATATTACCCGACGTTTCGATCAAGTTACATTGATCGTGGTCGCGGGCAGACCTTATTATATCGCGTTAATACCTGTGTGCTATATATTATAATTATAATACGCGAAAGTTCAAAAGTTTATATAGCTTGCTATAAGCCAACTAGTTAAAAGGAAAGTGATGATAGTTGAATCAACGATTGGCCTAGGCATTCAATGAAAGTTTGTCATTTAATGACGGGCTAGCCTTGCAATTAAACGACTGATTTAACTAAATGGCTACGATATATATACTCTTAAATTGTACCAGTCTTTCCACACACACATACAAACACATATCATTATGATGCATGAAATCTAGCGTGCCACAAAGCCCATAAAGTACGAGAAATGTACACCACTATTTTCATAACATCGAATGGTTCGATCGATTTGAATCGAATCAGTTTTTATGACAATCGATACATTTATTCAATAACTGCAATATTGCTACACTTAGCTTTCTTATGTTTCAAATTATAAGGATACTGGAATACGTGCATTTCTTGTTTTCGCTTAGAGTATATAATTACGGAAAGAGCGAAATAATGAGTGCACCTCACTGTATAAATACTTATTCATTTCTAGATTAATAAATCGTACGTGGATATGTTTAGAAATTTAATACTATGGCGAGAAGAAAAGAGGAATCAATAATGGAACGAATGGAATAGCTTTCCTGCCGCAAACCGTTTGTTTTCATGAGATTCACTCCGGTGTATCGTTTGTCCTACTAATATTATAAATGCGAACATTTGATACATACGAGTAATTATAGATGTATATTTAATATTTTTTATAGTCCTCCCAACCGATATCGGCCACGGTGGCCAACTGATATTGAGTTGATAATATGACAGTCTATTTTCTTAACTTTTTGTATCCATACTATATCATAAAGAGGGAAAGTTTGTCGGTGTAGGGGACGAGGGGTGGCTGGTCCGATTTAAAAAAATATTTCAATGTTAGAAAGCCCTTTTATCAAGGAGTCTATAGGCTATATTTTATTATGAAGTTCTCACAAGAATAGGAGTTCTCACAAGTATGTATTATATAAATACTGAATAATAATACTGATGAATCGTCCGTAACTCCCATGGTACAAAGACTACCATGGGAGTTACGAACGGTGCTTCAGAATGTGAACTAAATGATTTAAAGTATGTGTTGCATAAACTTGATGTTGCATCGGCTTGTGCAAGCGATTCTTGCCCGTAGATGGATGGTTATACTTCTGTCCCCTGGGGGAATTCATTGCACATACCTGTCGATAGTGGGGTATGCACTTGAGTCGACCACAGCTAAGTAGTTGTGCTGAATCTTAAAGTTCGATGCGCATTGAGAAACACAAATGCGTTTGTGTAGCATTCCCGCCGATAGTGGGGTAGGGTAACTGCGGGTTGCGATATTCATAAAATATAGCTTGTGTTAAGTTGGTAGGTACCTAACATACCAAGCTACGTTATGATGCTCTACATCAGGGTTTCTCAAAGTGGGGTACGCGAACCCCTAGGGGTTCGCCATTCGACGGCAGGGGGTTCGCGACAAGATTTACGTAATGGCGGCTTGAAAATTCAATACGTGGTCCAAAATTACTCCTAAAATTAAATCCATTTGCGACAAGAAACAAGCACACCCGTCACATTAATATTAAAAAGATATTTCTTTTGGCACTTTATTTGTTACCTTTTATTCAAATAAAAACCATATTTTCTTCAACAGTCAATTTTATTATTTTCTTGGGGGGGGGGGGGGGGAATTAATTAGTTAATTAGGGGTTCGCTTTCACCTGGAAATTTTAACAGGGGTTCGTGGAGCCGAAAGTTTGACAAACCCTGCTCTACATGATGCAGCCTGAGTGTTGTGATGTTGTTTTAACTTGTCCACTTATTTTAGTCCTAAGATGCATATCTTCTCTCTTTATAATTCATATTTAGTTTATTATTTATCGTTACTAAAGTATTCTTGCAATATTTAACAATAAATTAATAGATTAGTTACAAGGACAGTCCTGAATATGGACATTTGAGTCATTTATAAAGGTATACCTACCAAAGCATTACTGATAGACTAGTGGTTGATGATGATGATGCAATCTTTTTATCTTATAATGTATTATTAACTTAATAATGACTAATGTCTGCATATACTGATATCAATATGTGTACTACTGATGTGTTTAAGCGATTATTGAATGTACTTCATCATCACGAAATTATATGTAAATCCCCATTAGATGTATAGAGGTAGAGATAGTTTAACTAGGTATACTTACTGCAGTATCACAGCGCAGCGTTTATTTAGCCAGCCAGATAATACAAAAAAAAACTTAAGTACCTTAAATGCTTTAAATACATACCAATTAAGGACTTCACACAAACTAGGTATACTTAATGCAGTATCACAGCGTTTATTCAGCCAGACAGAAAAACCTCAAAAAAAAAAAACTTAAGTACCTACCTACCTTAAACGCCAATTAAGGACACAAATATTAAAGGGGAGGAATAGGTCGACTTCTTCTGGGAACAGAAGAACTGCCCCTTGCCAGTCTCTGATCTAGTATATTTCTTCTATTGTCATACAAATATATTAAGGAGTCAGATCCAGCTTGCATCACTTTCATGGTGTTCTTACGGAGCCTAATCTCCGATTTTGCACATTTTTTGAATTCCCACCGTCTGGAGAGAGAATGTGGCAACGTGTGGGACTCTTTCACTTGCATCTGGCACTGTGCAATTCGGTTCCCCACTAAACCAAAACGGTAGCCAGCCTCAGAAGCTTGCGGTAGGTGGCCACGGGATCCGAATAGATTGACCTTCAGTTGTATTGGTACCCTAGCTAAATGGATGCAACCGTCCGTATATCCACATATCGTCGCTGTGTGTGACTTGGTTGTTGCAGCATCCGACTATAAAGGCCTTTGCCCACAAAGCGTCGTAAACACCGTCGGCCTCGGGGCGTCGCGTCCTAGACGACCCGGACGACGAGATCACAACTTACCAACTAGTAGTCCAGAGACTGCAAGAAACTAGCAAAACTACACATAGACCACTCCGACACATATCCGACCCACATAAGAAGAGTGCGCCGGCGAACGCGACGCGTCCCCCCTCGCCCTCCGGACTCTTAGTTTGCTAAGAACCTTCCGATGCCCTCGTAGACCCGAAGTCCGAGAGGCCCGCGAACTGTAAAGTAGAGCGACAGTTGCACAAAACTCCCCTAAAAAAAACAAAAAGCCTTCAGTCTCCCCGTCATCGACCGCCCTGAGCCAAGATCCAAGTCCCACCGGGGACGCCCTCTTGCTTAATTTGTAGTGTTTAAACCATTTATCTAGGCTGGAGCTCTTCTCGACTTTATGCCCTGTGAAGTAGCAAAAGCCTCGGGGCTAACTACAAATCTTCGTTCGAAAAAAAAACTGAGTGACAAGTCCCATATTATGTGTTATTTTGTAAGGTTATACGTTTTTGTTTAAGAAAGTGTTATTTAATAAATAAAAAAATGCAAAAATGGAGTTACAGAAATTGCTAAACATTGTTATTTGAGAAGCTATGCTTTCTACGGTAAAAATTGCCGATGTCTGAATAAAAAATGCACACGTGGAATTTGGTACGCGCAACGACGATATCATTCTAATATTATAAGTATTATATATCCTCTTTATACATATCCTCTTTATAGATATAAACCTCTTTATATTTACTTCAGTGGCACCCTGGGTCGTGGTCCTAAACCCCATAAGGGTGCCCTAAGGTGTGTGCCACTTAGATATAATGTGACCACTTGCAATTTGGATGCGGTTTTAATTTCTTCTTATAATAATAATGATTGGTTAATTGCAAAAAATGTCATAGGACAGACGGACGGACTACGCAATCTGTAGATTTGCTATTGCCTACCTACTAGGTACTGTAAGTTACCTAGTCGGATATTTTATAGAGTAAGTATTATCTGTTAGTTATGGGTTTTTTTTAATTAATTTATCTTCTTACATTGTAATTCTGACAAGTACAAGTGTATGTAAATACCTAAGTGCTGAATAAAATTCATTATTTCATTATTATTGATAATGCGTATTTAACTAACATAAACAGGAATGGTCATCTCAGTCCAACACTCCGACATTTTGGCAAGGTCATTCACTTCGCATCTAATAAGGAAGTTCAAAGTTAATAACATCTTAGAGTTCTAACCGGTTTTGATGCGCACGAGTTGGTAAATGACATGGTCTAGACTAGTAATTTTTAGACTTCTATTTAGAAATAACTGAGAGAATTTTAATTATATTTTGCGGAGTGGTCACATAGAATAGGGCGTTTATAGGGGATATCTATAAAACCCCCAAATATGCTATGTACCTGTATGTATATGTATGTATGTATATACCTATTATATCTAGCAGTGTGGAAAAATTACCTAGTAAGTACCTACTACTAACTTAAAGAAGCATTGAAGTGTTTTTTTCGGACGGACTATGATAGATATGTAGTTGGTAATGAAGCTTTTGCCATTAACTGGGCAAAAGGAAGGGCTAAAGCAGTATTGTATGGATCAAAAACTACTAACTAATTAATCTATGTAATTATCTCCTGTGGGACTTAAACCTTAGTAAAGGAACATGAACCGAGGTCAATATTACCTCGAACATTGGAATAGCGGTACCATTAGGTACCGCTCGAGGTCCAACATATTGTTCGATAGTAACAAACTGGGTCCCAGATTCGATCTCCGGGTCGAAAAAAATATCTGTTACTAGAAATTTTCTATTTAGAAAAATCCAGCCAAGTTTTTGTGACCCTGTTTCTGATCTCTCACCGGTTGTGTCGGTAGAACCGTCCTATCGGATTTTGAGAGTAAAAGAATAGAGAGTGCTTCTAGGCCTGCGCACAGACGAGCGGGAACACAATCGGCCGGGAGGACTAAATTACAAAGAAGAATATTGTATATTTTCCTACACATTAACATACAATTTTATTAGTTCACTTTTCTCTATGTAATTTGGCGGAACCATAATTTATAATACGATTAAAATATTAAAATTCATAAATGCAGCACCCATGAAGGTCTTTGTTTGGAAACAATATAATATCTACTTTCTAATAAATTATAATTTATACTAGTAATGATGTATATAAACAAACTTAAATAATGTTTCACGTAAGAATATATGTTTAATTATTTCGGACATATAACTAGGTAGTTTGCTGCAACGTCGCTATAGTAGGAGAGCTGGTACAAATTTTTGGGTAAGTATTTGCGGCAAGCTGAAAACTTGTCACACACTGTAGCTAGTGAAAGGTTGTAGGTTAGTTAGGGTAGGATCCTCGACGGAATGTCCGAGGACCGCATTGCTGCCTCTCCTTCGAACTGTGATCCTGCGCCAGCGATCACTACTACTTCGTAAATCTACTATTCACTCCAGTGGCACCCTGAACGTTGGTTCTAACCCCATAAGGCCTTACCTTGGCCGGACTCTTGAAAGTTAATTTTGTATCTGTTACCTTTAAGGCATCTTACAATAATGTATACAATTGTCATTTATAGCACGACAGACGGACAGACGGATTAATAAATCTGTAAGATCAAAATATAATGTTAACATTGTTTTTAGCTACTTAAGTTATTCTTTTGTTAGATTTAGTCTTACACAGTGTAATTTTTACAAGTACAAGTGTATGTAAATACCTAAATGCTGAATAAATTTCATTATTTTATTAAGTGACACCTCACCTATTAAACCGCAACTTGGAACTGCAGATCTCGCTGGTCAAAAATATATTTTTGTAAAGTTTGGTCGAGTTAGCCCCGCTACTCACCAGCCAGGTGTGCAGTTCCATGTTGAGTTAGAAGAAATATGTGACAAGTTTTCAGCTTTCCTCAAATACCTACTCAAAAGTTGGTGCCAGCTCTCGGACTACTACTTAACTGAGCATAAAGATGTTTCCATATACTTACTATTCCATATTCAAGTATGAAAATTGGCTAAATAAAGTTAGTTACTGTTTTCTTTCGAGTTCTTGGGTAAGCAAGTAGTATCATAGTAACCCTCCGTGCCTCGAAAAGCACGTTAAGCCATTGGTCTAGATTTTTATAACATCATCTATAACAAGCGTCTACTAGGGAACGGGCAGCAGCGATTCCTTGCGTGTTAGAACATAATACTGCCCACCTACCAAGCTATGGCAAAAACACTCCCTCGTAAAGAGGACCATGTACAACAGTGGACGTTATACGGGCTGATGAAGATAAAGATTTACCAACTGTTGGCCGTCACTTCGTCCGCGTAGATTTCGATATATAATCATCATCATCATCAGCCCGTATAACGTCCACTGCTGAACGTGGGCCTTCTCCCGAGGGAGGGTATTTGCTAGGGTTACCACGCTTGGCGGGGTTGGTTACCGCAGTATAATGTTGTACCACACAAGGAAACGCTGCTGCCCGTTCCTTGATATTCAATTAGGTATTATAGATGATGTTATAACAATCGGGACCAACATCTTAACGTGCTTTCCGAGGCCCGGAGGGCAGACCCTCAACCAACCAGATCCGGAAATAAATCTTAGAATTTATACAAAGATTTCCTGTCCGGCGTGGGGATCGAACCCACGACCTCCGATATTTAAATCGAGGCAAATACCGCTACGCTACGGAGGTGTGACATTGTTGGACATATTGGCCGCGGGTGGTGGTGTAGGCTCCTCTCCTCGTGGTATGAGTTTACCACGCTATGGAGAGGGCGAGTCCCACATATCCCACCGCCAGCGCAAGAATACGCTGCAGCGGCAGTGGGAATGCGTCAATGCATTTCCCCCCGGACAACAAAAAAGTTTGAGTTTGTTAGATATAGGTACCTAATTTCAGATTGTTTTGCCTTAGCATAGGCCTCCCCTTATAACTAAAAAAAACTAAACTTGTAAGATTGTTAAATACAGGCTATAGGTATCATTATTGGATAAGTACCTAAGTAAAGAACAAAAAGAAAGTTTGTACTAATATTTATGAGAAAGTTTGTGAGAGATTGAATGACGACAAACTCAGTATGAATAAAGTCTGAGAACTGTGGTACGACATGTTGGTTTACTTTAGCCATAATTTTATAGGAAACTTAGGTACCTACCTACATGTATACGTAGTTTCAGGTCATCGATACGTATTAAGCAAGCCTAGGATTAAAATAAAAGGGCTATGTTCTGAATCTCCGACACCATTGGCTCAGTGTTTACGGCAGTGACTACTGAGACCTGTTCGATTCCCACTCAACAAGTCTTTGTGTCAACAACGGATAGTTGTTATGAGTCTGGGTGTGATTGTCCGTCCGTAAATTGAGTGTTTGTAACTTCCCCCAGGGCACAAGGAAGACACAAAAAAGGTAACATCACCCTGATGATGGTCCGTGGAGGAGCGAAACACGAAGACCCGCTTCGGCTGGTGATTGTATTTTTGTACGTTTTCTTTTTTCTTCCAGCACTAGTGTTGTGCATAATTTTTTGCGGGCGGGAGCGCGATGCGAAAACGCCATCCCAGCATTTTGACACATTTTTTGTGGAATTAACACGAGATAATTGGTTTTTAATTTAGACAAAAAAGGGATTTCCTAGTGCGGGAATTGTCTTAAAAAAATGATAAGTATGTCAAGTTATAGGCCATGGTGTGATATAACAAAAACTAAACTATCTCATCATCATTTCAGTCGTAGGACATCCACTGCTGAACTTAGGCACGGTAATTTTGTCGTAATATGTTTCCATAATATTTTTATAAAATAACCGTGACATAGGCTTCCCTAATAGATCTCCAGTTATGGCTGTTGGAAGGGTCTAATATCGCAAAATAACTTTACTTATAGAACAGCTTAGTTATATAGTAAAGTAAAATAAGTATACTATTTGTATATCTATAAATACTTGCAAGTCATCTTACTTCTTTTCGCGCTTAATATAATAGCAATAATAACTTACACAAATTGATATTTTCACATGTTTGTGTGAAATATCAGTTTCTGTGAAGTACTGCTATTTCTAGCTTTTGTTTGCATAATATTATGTAGATTTTTTTTTCTTAGAAAATATTTAATAGGTTGTTTATTATTACATTATTAAAAAAAGGACAAACAACAGGTTGTGGGTCTTCTACATACACAAAAATGTGATATTAATAAAGTTTACAACTTAAATAAGAATACAAAGATTTTTAATAAAGTCAAGTCTATTTGAAGTTTGGATAACTAGTTTAAAATAAGATTTATAATTAATTATATTATAGGTAAATC
Organism: Nycteola revayana; assembly: GCA_947037095.2. Taxonomy (NCBI): domain Eukaryota; kingdom Metazoa; phylum Arthropoda; class Insecta; order Lepidoptera; family Nolidae; genus Nycteola; species Nycteola revayana. The sequence goes on along the minus strand of OX344857.2, from coordinate 16,369,104 downwards.
ATTGTCATCGTCAAGATAAAATTAAATAATGAATCATCAAGATAAATAATAAACTGATGCTTTAAATTAAATCTCTAGTTAAGGAGATTGAATCTATACAAGGAGGTAAATATATCAACAGATGATAAAATTGATAAAGCATATTATCATTGACATCTTATTACAAGACTTAAATATCTATGGAATACTTACTTATCAATACAACAAACTTACCGGCTCATTCAACGTAGTATTAGATGACAAACTAATAGTAAAAACTTCAGTACTTTCTGTCGGAGTAATTTTATTCGCGCCAACACAATCTAATGCACCCATGTTTAAAAAAACAATAACACTGGCCACAGATAATATAAACTGCAAAAACACACAGATTAATAAAATAACTGTTTCGTTTTATTTTAAATTCGAAGAGGTTTTATATAAGGCACTCAAGTTGAGATCTTTGCCGACTGGTTGTCGACGTCGCGTGCGCAACACTGAACGTGTGTTCAATGATATAGTACATCTTGTGATAACTGGAAGTGTGTGAGAGCGTAGGCGTATTGTAGGTAAAGGTTAATATGTCTAGCGTGTGTACGACGGACACCGGAACAGCGTTGTTAATGTTATCTTTGAATTACATTGTTATTTGCGTTTTGATTATAATAAAATTGAGCCTTCACGTAAGATTTTATCTGATTTCGAGTGATTCATTAAGTGTATTTGTTTACAAAGTAGACCGTAGGTACATTGAAACATCGTTATTGTCATGAGATTAATGTTTTTGATAAGATTTTTCCTCTGTGAAATTATTTTGGTGTATAATTTACATTATGTAAATTCATATTATTATATTTTTATTTTAGTCTCATATCTCTTATCAGCGGACATCTGTGTATATATGAAATATACTACTGCGTTCCTCAAACTGCCTGTAAATGTGGTGACTATGGCAAAGCAAACTTTCCTGTTCAGCAGTGGAAGTTATATGGGCTTACGATGATGATCTCTTGTCTGTAACATTTCTACCTTCACAGATTGGGAATGTTAATAAATCTTATACCTACTTATATATAAAGAGATATAAGTATAAGATTAGATATATACTTATATCTAAAGAGTTTGTTTGATAGAATGCGCTAATCTCAGGAACTATAGCCCCGATTAGAAAAAATATTTCAGAGTTAGACAGCTTATTTATCGAGGTAGGCTATAGGCTGTAATTAATTATGAAGTCCCTACGGAAGCGGGAGTTACGCGGGTGAAACAGCACCTGGAAAGTTAGTTGTTGGATAAAACTATTAAAAAAATAGTAGGTAGGTGTGTAGGTGTATACACTCTTACCCACCTGTGGTCACTTCCATCACTCATCATACAATCTGTATATCTTTAACAATATCTCTGGTGATTCATTCACGTGTAGACACAGCATGAATACTAATCTTGTAGAACTCTTGGTAGTGTCAGTTTGTGGGTCACACATAGCGCGTAATACAGAAGTGTGTGTGTGTGTGTGTGTGTGTAAATGTGTTACTACAATAATGTCTGGCGTAGTAGTTCCGGCATATGTACATAATGTGTTTATTTTATCATTTTTGTAATAAAGCATAAGTTTGACATTTAGTTAACTTATGTCCACTTTCCATCATCAATCTGTTAAATAATCAGCTGTCAAATCTCTTGTTGAATGTCAAATGAGTTTCCGAAAGCACGATTAGACCATTTGATTTGACTATCGTGTTAGTAAATCTTTAATTAAAATGATGACAAACTTCACTATGGATAAGGTCGAAGTTTTTCTAAATTCATGTATCAGATACTAAATTTGGAGCGTATTTTAAATCCTCAGATAAAGAGGAAAAAAAAGAATTTCGGCAGTACCTTTCATAAAAAAAATATTCCACTGATAATTTATATTTAAGGATTATTATGTTGGTACATTTTACTGTCACGGGCCCATGGGGACCCGTATTATTGCAGTCTCAATAATACGGGTCCCCATGGGCCCGTGACTTTCAATAGGAGTAACTAAATTCAACATTTGTGTTTTAACCTAAGTTTATACTTATTATCCATAATTAAGGTAAGCGTATGTAAATCTAAGTTAAATTAAAGTAAATGAATAGGTACCTAAAACAACAACTTCTGCTAAATAACTTACACTGCCTTCAAAGCGCCTGCCAAGCGTGGTGACTATGGCAAATAGCAGCCCTAAGTAGGAGGCCCATGTTCAGCAGTGGAAGTTATACGTGCTGATGATGATGATGACTCCTGGATAACGTAGCGTTCTAATGGTGATAGATTATTGAAATCGGTCCTTTAGTTCCGGAACTTCCGGAGCCTATCCAATGCAACCAAACAACATTTCCTCTTTGTAATTAATACTAGTGACCCGCTTCTGCTTCGCACGGGTGCAATGCTGATGTATTACACATATTAAACCTTCACTTCAATTACTCTATCTATTAAAAGACCGCATTAAAATCCGTCGAGTAAATTTAAAGATCTAAGCATATACATATGGACAGACAGACAGGTAAGCGACTTTTGTTTTAAACTATGTACATAGTTATGTTTCTGTAAGAATTTAGCACACATTCCTTCGAAGCCGATGACTCAGCGCAGTAGGTACCTAGGTATTTACTTTCGAAGCCACGGATGGGTGACGCATAATATTAATATCAGGTTGGCGCCGGCCATTATATTCGTAACCTCCTCGGTAAGTTGCTATGTCAATGACGTCACGGATACATCATCAGATGAAATCTAGTTAGTTGTAGTTGTACTTGGTACTACCGGCTTGTAATGACGTCATTATAAAATGATTGTTGTAACAGTCGATGCGGAACGTTAAATGTGATTTAATATTAAAAATAAACTGATTGATTTATTGAAAAAGACACTTTCCGCAGACTCTATGCTCGGTAAAGCAGTAAAAGTAGCAAAAGCATCGTGGTTTCAACATATGTCCGTCAGCAATGCATTTAATTATCTTATAACAAATATGTTACCAGACATAATCATGTCAAAAATATTATAATAGGCAGCAGAATATCTTAGTTCACGTTTAAGTTAACCTAACTTTGAAGTGAACGAAAATGCTGACCATTCTGAGCTTTACTTTACTACAATATAAACTTTGTAACATCTTATGTAAATTTTGAAGAGACTGACCTAAATTAAGGTTCCCTACAATTTCAGTTAAAATTGAGATGTTGAGATGAATCTGGAGCACTGTGTTAAGTAAGATGTCTTTATTATTGTGTCCTTGAAAACGTTGACAAAAGTAGGATTTTGTAGACCAAGTTAGTTAGACTTGAAAATAATCTTTGCTGGTGGAATTAGGGTTGCTTACTATACTGTTAAAAACAGTATAATATTTCACTACATTAAACTTTTTACTGTTGAACAAAATATACTATAAGAATTGGATTGAGACGCTGACCCCATTTTTGAAATGTGTTATGTCAAATTTTCAAGACATCAAGTGTGACATGTACATACTCTACATTTTTTTTAAATACTGTTTAATATTCTTCTCAGACCTAATTATATTTTTTTCTTGTAAAAAAAGTTGGCAACCCTAGGTGGAATAGAGTTGGCTCCCATTTCCAGTTTTAGTCGGTTTTACTTTTACCTCGTTCTAGAGAAGTTATTCTAAGTCATAAAACTAGCGCCAACTAGGAGTTTGAACGAAAATCCGCTGCTGCGCTGCAATAATAGCTATTCGTGTAATTAAAGGGTTTCAACATGCAGCGCTACAGCACTTTAGTGCACTGATTTCTCGCGACTAAAAGGTCAAAAGCACCGTGAATTTCGAGGCGCTTACGCGTTTCGTTAGACGCCATACTAAATAGTTCAAGTGAACAGAGTCTGAGTGTGTGTTCAGATCGCGAAATCTAGTACATATAGGTACCTAGATCGTTGTTACGTACCCTATTCAGATTATTGGTCTATGCATTATAGATTGCGAAACTACTATTCCTACTCTAGCATTTCGTTATATATTATTTTAAATATACTATACTTTTCTTTGGTAATTTATCGTTAAGGTTTTGGATAAGACTTGTTGGGTAGACAGTTAATAATCTGGATCACACACTAGCACTAAGCCATCGAGTGTAAAATCGCAGATGTTATCTCTGTTCATACCGCTAACTTAGCCGTAAAGTGCTCCTTACATATATGCCATCCTTTTACCAGTTTAATAGTAATAACTAAAGTGATAACATTAGTAAAGAAATATATGAAATAATATTTTTTTTCTGCTCCAGTGGGTCGGCACGTGATGTTTCGTAGCTTATAAAGTATCCACGTACAAACGCGTTTAGCCAAATCTGTTCAGTATTTTTAACTTGAAAGAGTAACAAACATCTATCCATCCATACTACAATGCAATGAAATGTTCTCTGCCTACCCATATGTTAGAGAGGCGTGTATGTATGTATTAATGTTTCTTTTGAAGAAAGTCGTTTATTTCGTTTTTTATTTCGTTTATTTCGTATCCTTACTCCTTACTTATATTATAAATGTGAAAGTAACTCTGTCTGTCTGTCTGACTGTTACGCAATCAAGCCTTAACTACTGAAGCGATTTAAATGAAATTTGGTACAGATATAGTCTAGAGCCTGAGAAAGGACATAGGCTATATATTATTATGAATTTCACACGGGAACGGGAGTTACGCGGGTGAAACCGCGCGCGGGAAGTTAGTATTAAATAAGCTAAGAGTAATCCTTAGAGTAGCTTAGAGTGATTGAGGTTTTGCATCACTAATTTCTTTTTTACGTGACATAATTTTATAGTACGACTTCGTTTTATATTAAGTAGTGACTTAATATAAAACAAAGTCGTTTCCCGTTGTCTGTTTGTCCCTATGTATGCTAAAATCTTTCAAACTACGTAACGGATTTTGATCCAGTTTTTTTTTATAAATAGAGTGATTTAAGAAGAAGGTTTATAGGTACCTATAATATATCAGCATTGAACTTCGCACGAAGTCGGGACGGGTCGCCAGTGTATAATAAGTAAAAGGTATTCTTAGTACTCACTAAAGCAAAGGTTTATATTTTTAAAACACACGCGTAGCGGTACAGTTCAAAATGACGCGAACAGTTCATACTTACATATATTGCACATTTTAGTTACATCATGTAATTAATCTATATTTTGCTTGAACGCGCTAATCTCAGTAGCTACGGGTCCGATTAGAAAATTTATTTTAGTGTTAGACAGACTATTTATGGATGGGGCCGGCGTGCATATGCGTACCCGGCCCCCGCCAACGTCAGATCGAAGGAGTGTCCGGGGGGTTTTAGTGGTGTAGGTTCCTCTCCTCATGGTATGAGTTAGCATACCACGCTATGGAGAGGGCGAATCCCACATATCCCGCCGCCAGCGCGCGAATACGCTGCAGCGGCGGTGGGAATGCGAAAATGCATATAACCCCGGAAAAAAGGCTATTTATCGAGGAAGGCTATAGGTTTATATTTAATTATAAAGTTTATATAAAATATAATATAATACGGTGAAACCGCGCACGGGGAGCTAGTTTTATATTAAAAATAACTTCTCAATTATTACATGCATACACATGTCATTTCGTCGCTTTAGTTCTAACACTACGTACGCCATAAATAGTAACTTCAGGAAAGTGAAATAACTATATAATTTTATCCTAGGGCGCTAGCTGACGGCCGCGTCTGCGGAGCGAGTGGGTAGACGGATCTTCCTCCCTCTCCCGCGCCGCGGCCTCCTTCTGCGACATGACTCGCCCGCAGAAGGAGGCCAATACCACACTTCGATCTTAGCCAAAAGGGCGAGAAGTGATAAAACTAACTGTCCAGGTGGTATTATCGCTTCTCGGCCCCTTTATAACTAAGTAGCTTCCCGCTCCCAGTTGCACCCGCGTAACTCCCGTCCCCGTGGAAACTTTATAATTAAAAATCCAATTGTGAAAGAATCTTTGAAATTGGCATAGTAGTTTTTGAGTTTATTCATTAGAAACATACACACAAAAATACAAATCTTTCCTCTTTATAATATTAGTATAAATGAACCAAACACAACCAATGGCTTACTTACTGGAGTCGCTTGAGAGCTTCAGGTAGGGTTGCCAGGTCCCCCATCCTAAAGCCGGACAGACCAGCCATTTTGGGCGGACATTTGGGTAAAAAGGCCGGACACCTTATTGAGGATTTTTTGTCTCATTATTAATGGGTACGATCAAAAAAATGCAAAAGCAAAAGCTTAGCAAAAGGCTTTGTAAAAAGCCTAACAAAAGCCGGAAAACGATTATTTTGGGCGGACATCCTACCAAAAAGCCTAAGTATGTCCGGCTTTATCCGGACGCCTGGCAACGCTAGGCTTCAGACATACATTTTTTTTTGTTGTAAAATAGCAAAAATATCTTTAACTATCACTACGTAATGTTAAGAAATCATTAGTAGTTACGTGCTTTTTGACACGTTCTCAGTATATTTTTATTTTGTGGCGCATTATTTTCTATTTGGTCATGGTATTAAATTTAACCACAAGATTATTACTATTTAATAGTACGTACCTATCTAATTGTTCCATAATATCATGTGAATAATAAGTTGTTATTTTAATGAGGTTTCATTAGTCATGGGTAGTAAGACTTTCATTAGGTATAATTGTAGGTACAGCTGTTGTGGCATTTATCGATCACTTTATTAAATTACTAGCTTCCAGCGCATGGATTCACTCGCTTGGCTCCCGTTTCCGTGGGAACTTCATAAAAAATATAGCCTTCCTTATAGGTTTCCTCGATTAAACCACTATCTTAAATTGAAAGAATTTTCAACGAATGAACAAATACTTCAGCTTCGACAAGCTAATTACGGCAAGTGTTATTAAAGAATAAGCAGTTAATCATTAAGAGTTGCATTAAAAATAGAAATTAAGTTTGTTGTAGAATTTTATTCGAACGAGTAATCATTTGAGAGGATCTAATTATGTGTATTCCTCGCAATCAAGCAAAATATTTATAAAAATAACTTTTTAATCCATATATTTATAAAGATATATACAAATTGTTCAGAATTTGCCATACGATTCAATTTGCTTGAAGAGTTTGAGCTTCATCTGCAGAATACCGAGGATCCAGTCAGGGGTCAGTCTCACGTGACGGATATCATATTCAGAGTGTTGGCCTTCAAGGTGAAAGGTTAGCTGAAAGAAGGAATAGACAAAATAATGAAGACAATACCGCGGATAAAACTGCGAGACGCAGTATCTGATATTTTATGAATCAATAATATTAATTTTGTTGGTTTTAAAATTCTGTATCGTAAAATATCTACTGCACGAAATACTTGTAAGATAGTGATGGAAAATGTCCACTCCATATTATTTTGGAGAAATAAATTCCATATTTGTGTACTTTTATTATCAATAAAGAGTTTTTACCTCATATGACTAAGTAGTTTTTTTTAACATCGAGTGAATATAAAACGTTTTTTGGTTCACCCTATAATTTTTTCGTAAATAGGTACATTTATGTCTATAGAAAGAGCTTTTCTTTGTATTTCCCTGTGAAAATGATAAGAAAAGATTCGCAGGAATACAAAGGTCTCTAACATAGCTCAACGGATAAGCAAGCTGAAATGGCGATGGAGCAGCAAAGCTTTCGAAACGAGGCCACAGACTGGCAAGCGCAGCGTGGGACGACTATCTGCACGATGGACCGACGCCCTCATAGACATTGCAGAGTCATGGATGCAGGTTGCTAGCAAACATTTCCGCTGGAATGGGGGAGGTGTTCAGCTGTGCACGACAACAAGCTGAAGAGTATATAGTTTGTAACGCGGTAATGTCAGGAACTACAGGTCCGATCAAAAAAAACCTTTCATTGTTAAATAGCCAATTTATCAAGGAAGGCGACGGGACGGGAGCTACGCCATGTAAAACCGTGCGCCGGAATCTAGTAATCATATACTTCGTTTTTACCTTCGGTGCTCTTCTTAGTGCTAGGACTTCTATCTGCTTGTCTTCTAGCCTAAAGAACACGGACACAGTCGCTTGTGGTATTGGATATTTCGCTGTCGGTTGACTGAAAATTGCCTGAAAGTATATTAAAGATATGTCAAAGCTAAAACGACGTAGCTAGGTGGGTAAGTATAACCACCCCATGAGGAGTACCTACTAATGCCCTGGTGCTACGTGCGTCCTTAAACAGCGGCAAACAGTGTAGCCAAATATAGGGCATCTCCAGGGGACACCGGAAGTCATGCTACTTTAGCTCCCGGTCCCCAACACTGGTGTTTGGAAGAGTACTCGGTACTCGAGTTTTAGTGGTCAAATTCACTCCTCGTGGTATGAGTAGCATACTACGTAGTAGTCCCACATGCGATGGAGCAGAGTCGAAATGCATTTCCCCCTTGATGAGATGAAACTAATCGAGAAAATAAACAGTATCATTGGCATATCAAGCTCTTATAGTCTCAGTTATGTATGTGGACAGGTTTATATCTAGTTTCATGTATCTGAAATATTATACTCGAAATAAAGGTGTGGAACAGGTATTTGCAACATACTGGTAGTTTAGTTCTAAACTGTAATCGGAGGAATCGTCCTCAACCCTACCAACCCTTAACCTAGGTACAAGTCCCACAGGTGTGCCCTCTTGCGCAGGTTATTTAGTATATATATAGTTTTAAGAAAGGTCATCAATGCTGGAGCCGTGCCCGCCTTTATGTCCGGTCATGTAGTAAAGACAAAAAAAAGACTAACTACATAAATGTGTCCGCCTAAAAAGAAGAATATATATACCTCATAGTAGTAATACTGAGAAATCTCATCCTTGCTCCCACCCAAGTAGAAAAGGGCATACTTGAAGGTTGAAGTTAGTTGCCAATGTTTCTCTATTGCATCGCGAATGCATTGTTCACTGGTGAGTGAAATGGGATCCACGAGTTTTTTTAGCGATACCAAAGTATTCTCAGCAAAATCACGACTATCTGTGAAAAATAAATTATTTTTACTGTAGGTTTGGATGAAATGGATGAAGAGTAAGGGTCGAAGACCTTAGGGCTATAGAACATTTCCTATCATCTTTTTTTAGACAAACGTCACTTGTTTTTGCCTATTCTGTCAGAATAGGAAAAATCAAGTGAATTCATCATCACGCTCTTATAGTATGTTCCACCGTGACTAGGATTCTTCTCCAGAGGTTGTTTAGGTAGAGGTAACTTGACGAGGTTAGTATCTGATTGTATCTTCTGGAACCCAACAACTTAAGAAGAAGAAGTTCAACGCCATAAAGAACTCTTATGTTTCCAACAGCTTACTATCCCCTGGGATTATAGCAATCAATAAAAAATCATCAAAAATGGTAGAGATGTTAAAAATTGTCACAGGCAAAATTGATGAAATGTCCATAATTTCTTCCCATAATTCCCATCTTCTGTCCACGATTTTTTATTGTGTCAAATGTTTACTGGCATTTATCGTGTTAAATATAACAGGAAATGTAAACCTACTTGCAAGTTCCTCTAATGTTTGCGAATTCCCAAGTTTCTCTTTAGCAGCATTCACGATGGACACCACGATATCAGTCGCAAGTTCTTGCACAGAATATATTTGTGAAATATTCATGGTAAAAAAAAAATGTTCAGTATTAGGCGTATTTATTGTTGTGAACAAAATGACATGGTCAGATGTCAGTACTGACAGTTACATGGATTGACAATATTTTATTTTTACATGGCAATCTATACTAATAAATTAAGCTGAAGAGTTTTGTTTGGTTGCTTGAACAGCGCTTGCAAGCAAAATTCAATCACAAAAACTACTGGTCCGATTTGAAAAATTGTTTCAGTGTTAGATACCCCATTTATTAAAGAAGGTTAAGGACTATATTAATAACATTCGGCTCGCCACATCTTTGCACGGGTGGACTTTTATAGCCTATGTTACTCAGGGATAATGTAGCATTCTATTCCCCCTCGCCCTCCCGACCCTTAGTTTGCTAAGAACCTTCCGATGCCCTCGTAGACCCGAAGTCCGAGAGGCCCGCGAACTGTAAAGTAGAGCGACAGTTGCACAAAACTCCCCTTAACTAAAAGCCATAATTCCTCAATCTCCCCGTCAGCGACCGCCCTGAGCCGAGGTCCAAGTCCCACAGGGGACGCCCTCTTGCGCAGGTTGCTTAGTTTGTAGTGTTTAAACCATTTATTTAGGCTGGAGCTCTGCTCGCCTTTATGCCCGGTAAAGTAGCAAAAGCCTCGGGGCTAAATACATATGTCCGTCCGAAAAAAAAGTAGCATTCTAATGGTGGAAGAATTATCGAAATCCGTTTTTGAGTTTATTAGAAATAAAAATACAAACTTTTCCTCTTTAGAATATTAGTATAGATATAGATGGAGTTCTTACGGGAACAGGAGTTACCCGGATAAAACCGCACGCGGGAAACTAGTGTACATAACTGCCCTACTAATGCCTCGCAGTAATGGTCATTTTTGGGATTTCCCATTTATTGCGAAAATGACATTTCAGGACCCTAATAATCTATACCTACATAAAGATTGATTTTTCTTATTCTTTAGGTTCACTTTAAAAGTTATGTAATGACTTCTTGTTTATCTCGGAATCACGATGTATGCAAGTACTGCGTTTGCATTAAGGAGATACATTTATGTAGATGTCATAACATTAGTCTTCATATCATGGCAGGTATATAGAGAAGGAAGGAAGATATTATCGACGAGCCACTGGTCGAGCAATGTCTCGGGTTCCCAGGTCGAGCATGCTATGTTATTTCTAGAAATAAATAATTGAAGTATCAGTCTGAAGTCTGCAATTTAGCGATGTTAGTGCCTCGTAGATGACGTAAAGCTGTCCTGCGCCTGAGCTATCATAATCATTTTATTGCAACTTAATTGTCGGATGCAGCAATGGGCAAAATTTAAGTTGAAGCAGATTAGATTAGACCACCCAATGTCTTCGCGTGCATGTCGTAAGAGGGGACTAAAGGACTTACACCAGATGGGTCGGCAGCAGAGTCTATCTGCTCAATGTTAGTTCTCATATTACTGCGATCTACAATCCGCTTGCCGCGTGCTTATGGTAATATCCCCAGGATCGTTAATACTGGTTTTTAGCCAAGGTCTGTTAAGAGGCAGATATAGAGAAAGTAATAAACAATTTTAAACACTGCTTACAAACTTTGTACCCCTTTTTACGAAAATTGCGTGGATGGATGAGTGCGAAATTTCGCACACTTATAGTTTACTAGCTGCGCCCCGGTCTTACCCGCTTTATTCTGCTCCAGTGGGTCGGAGCGTGATTTTTTGTAGCCTATATCTTAATCGAGCTGATTAACTATATATCCCCGTGCAAAGTTTTAGGCAAATCCATTCACTAGTTTTTTGCGTGAAAGAAGGACAAACAAACAGACGCACACAAACAGTTTCCCATTTATAATATTAGTATGGATATAGAGAGTGCAGAATGCAAATATTTTTTAAAAAATTATGGTAAAATTTCGACTTCTAGACGACCGCTAGTAACAATAATTCTAGAACAATATAAGATGCTACAAGCAAATACATGAGGATACAAAAAAACGTGAAAAAATCAAAAGATCGACATTTCGGATTCGGATCGCCTCTAAAAGACGAAGGAAAAAAAACGATGAATGAGTCATCATTCGTTCCAAGAACCATTCATGTTAATTATTATGTGGATCTATCGATGTTAAATTATTTATTACAGGTATATCTGCCAGAGGTATAGGTGCAATCCTTCGCATAATATAGAAAACTGGTTCCAACGATCATGCATGGGTATGGACATTAACATTTTATGGTGTCTGTTTTGAGTGCCTTAGGCAGGCCACAGATTTTCGATTCTGAGCTCCAGGAGACTTGTCTAGTCGAATCGTATTAATTATTGTTCGAAACCGTAATATATATCGTTGCTATTGGGATGCCGATTTACTATCAGTGTTACTATCGAAACGTACCATTGAAATTTTAAAATAGAAATATGTTTTATTCAAAAACGTTGCCCTAAAATTATTATATTAAATGATAAATGTTCGCGGCACAATGCTAGTGCCTTGCAATAGAAGATATTCTAGGTTGTATGAACGGGCAAAGTCATTAAATGACCAATGATTAATGCTATTGAATTATTTACATAGACGGATTGTACTACCAAAAATTAATCATTTCGCTGAGCATTAGTGACGACTAAAAACCACCGTATATTTCGGTCATCTAGAAGAATCTAGATCGAAATATATTACATTGGGACTAACTAATTGTTAGTTTAAATTGACTTATTCCAATAGATTCGCAACAGCTCTAAAAAAAAATTAATAGCAGCACATTAATAATATGAGACAGATTATTTCGTGGAAGAATGTATCTTACCAGTCCCTGAAAGTCACCACATCTGCTAATGGTTAAATGAACCGAGGGCAAGATTAAATTAAAAAAAAAAAAACACTTATTTCGAAAATATAGACGAAGCCGAGATCGTTTGTATATATTTTTTTCATTGATTGGTGATGCGTCTTGATATGGGATTTTTGGCCTGGAAGCAGATAGTTTGCGGCGTGCCTTACATTATTATTTCTCGCCACAGCAATCACAAGAACTCTGGAATTTGTCAGGATCCGTTCCCAGGTAGTTACAGCTGGTACTGAAGATGCAAGGGACTACTGGTTTAATGTATAGTAATTTTCTTTTTATTACAGAAATAAATAAAAAACTTGATAATAGACATTCTCAAGATATGTACCTACTAGATTGTAATCAGCACGGAAATATTGCAGAATAGATAATATTGGATGAGGTATAAAATATAAACTTTGTAGCTATGAGCTTAATGCTGACTTGCCGTGTGGTTTCCGGCTTAGAATAGACCACTCCAAGTCCTCCCATGGGTGTCGTAAAAGGCGATTAAGGGACATATGGCTGATAGATGGGCAGCAGCATCTATTGGCTCAAGGTTTACATCTTACTGCGACCACCAATCCGTCTGCCAAACGTGGTGATTATGGCAATATCCCTCAACGATCCTGGCTTGCCAAGGTCTGTTAAGAGGAGGCCCATGTTCAGCAGTGGATGTAAAGGGGGTGTTGATGTTGATTTGTTAATGCTGAAATCAAATTTAGACTTAATAATGGTATCAAATTATGGTGACCGAAGTTTACCTACTATAAAATAGCAAGAGTTCGAGGAACTGATTAAGGTATCATTCATAAATAATTGCCCATTCCCGGGTATGTATTTTAATAGATTATGATATTCGAAGATATTCTTAATGCGTTTCAACCTTATCATAATTAAGCAATCACATGATGCTAGGCAGAAGAGCGTCACCAAATATATTTGTTAACACACCAATTGTAAGGCTGTATGAAAATCTTGAATTTTTAAATTCACTTATGGATGGGGATAGGGGCTCAGGCGTGGATTGCTTATTAAGTGATCAAGGTTAATTTAGATTTTAGTGCCTTTGTTCATGTTGTTTCCATTAAATTATGTATTTTTCTAATTGCGATAATCGAATCAATAAAAATAACTTAATCAAGTCGATACTCGATACGGCATGTGGTCCCTGAACCAATCATCATCATCATTATCAACAGCCCGTTTACGTCCACTGCTAAACATGGAGCTTGTCAAGCCAGGGCCCTTGAATGCAGGGGAGGGGTTAATCACCAGATTTGGCAGGTGGAATGGTAATCGCAGTAATATGGTGAGTATCCTTAAACTGATAGATGCTGTATGTCTCTTAGTCGCATACTATGACACCCACGGGAAGTCATAGGGTGGTCTATTCAAATCCGGAAACTACCTTTAACTGATGACACACGCAAATAAATTATGGAGTCTCCTCCATAAATTTATCAACGCACAACTTTCCACGAACATAAGGAACCATGATAAGCCAGTCTAAGACTTCCCAGGCACCGAGACTAACATAATGAATGGCTTTAATTGTTAATTGGCAATTTCATTAGATTGAATTAATTTCTACCACGCCATCGAGTTAGTTCGCTCGCCAACTCATAACATCATCACCATCTAATCATGCAGATCACAGACCAATGTCCTTACGCAAGAGATACTTTCACCTTGTCTAACTACATGTAAATTTAATTATTTTGCACGACATCTTTCTCTGAATTTTTATGTAAATTATGCAATGTGGTTTCGCGCCACTGTTATCTTAACGGTTTAATGTTTTATTAATTGTGTTATCATGAGTTTCTGATAATGAATTGTCACCTAAAATCTAAATGTTGGGCTTTGAGATTCGGGTGGATATTCGTTAAAATTAGAGCCCGAATACGATTAAAGACTCTCCCCAGATTAGGTAGGTACTTAAATTGGGTTCAGACCTTTTCGGTTAAAAGCCGTGATTCTGCCAGATGTCAAAAATCCACGTTTAAATACTTAAGAGGACTTAGCAGGTAAAGTGTAGCATCCGTCGTTCTTTTCTTGTGCTGGTAAAATACCACCAAACCTATTATACTGCAGAAAACTAAACAAATTTTAATATTTAATATTGCCTGACATCTCCAATTTAAATAAGATGAGGATATTTCTCCAGTCAAGCAGCTATTAGGTATATAATTACGATAACCTTATGTTTTTAATCCTGAATGATGATTATACAAATAAATATGGCCCTAAGAATGACCGTTACCTATTTTCGCCTGACTGACTGAGTCTGTAGCCAATTTAGTTCTGCACCAGTAAGGCAATCGTGCTATTTAATAAAAACTCGTGTCTACATTTAAAACGTTAACATTGTAGTACCGCATCGTTGCACTCCGTGGGAATTAAAACGGGGCACCAACTATTGAGTTTTACTGCAACAAAACAATGCAAAAATATTTTTTATCTCATTTCTGATAATAGAAAATCTACCTGAGCTGACTCACCGGCCTTTCGCGCCATAATGACCCGTACCTGTCATTCTACCGCGCATGCGCCCCGCGTTCGCACGGCCACCTCGTTCTGCCGCCATATTTGTTTTTACAAAGTGTAAACAAATCGTTTTTGAATTAAAAAGTGTAAACTAGTGCTTTTAGTGACAATGGTGCGAAGTGTCAAGCTAGTGGGGTGTTTCAGAGTGCGTAAAAGAGGCACTAAAGTAGTGCCAGCGCCGAGTGGAGACGGGATTTACACAATCGACATGTCGTCTACCTCCACTTTAGATGTAGCTGTAAGTTAATTGCAAAATAATCACATATTACTCCGCCAAATTAAGAAGCACCTACAATCGAATTAAGTGTTAAGTTACCTTGACTTTTTGAACGAGCTGTGTTAACTTAAGAAACAGCTGTTTTAAATTGACGTCATTTGAGCGTTACTATAAAGATCAGTAATTTGGTCATAGGTGTTACCTATTAACTAATAGTAGTTATGATTACCTGCTAACGTAACATGAGTATGTGTATACGTGACTTTAGCAATCATTAGTGTATGAGTTGCTAATCCTAATGTCAATATAAAGAATGTAAACTGTGTTAACAATGAAGTAGTTAACGATTTTATGTTCTTTAACATTGCTGCTTGTGTATTTACACCTTCCGGCTTCTTTTTAAAGAGCATACCTCAGTTCTCAGAAACAGAAGCCTCAGAGAACGGGTTTTTTAAAGTTATTGAACTCAAGGATGCTGATTGGAGTCTTGTTAATGCAAAGTTGTATTGCCCGAACATGATGTTAAAATTTTATAGCAGACTTACACAGAATATTGAATTAAGCTCATTAATTCTAATGACCGCCGCTAAGTACCTATCTATTTATAATTCTGTGTTATTCAAGTACGAATAACATTAAACCTTAGGATTTACGATTAGATACTTCGAACGTGCATAAAGTCATCCATATTCACAAAGGTGGTTTTCCCATTTGCTATTAAAATTGCCAAGTTATTTTGCCTGAATTGTTATTACTTTCTTGTAATATATATGTTGGAGAAACCAACATATATTTTCCACTTTAGGATATTAAAGTCTAAGCTCTTTTAAACTGTATTACTTCTGCTGCATTTAAATTAATTTCAATGTTGACTTTATCAACTTAACTTAACGCGCTCCACGGTCATTTTGCTAGTTCGGCGATGTGGCCAAAACTCTTGGATTTTCAAGTTATCTTGGATATTTACTTAGATAAAATTGCTTTTTTGACAATCTAAAAGACCACATGATTTGACAATCTCTTCGTACCAATATTCATCACATCATCAAAGCTCTACCCAATAGAATCTTATTAAAATAATACTTATTTCAAATAGGTAGGTACTGAAGTTTTCCTTGATTGCACAAAAAAAATCCCTTCATCGCTGGGTTTTCCACTAAAACTCGGTTTGAATACTAAAACTAATGTCTTAGTCACATAAAACCTATTATTTATTTGCACATCATACAATCTAAAGGAAACCTAATCATTTACATATCTGGAAAATTTATTTGACAAAAAGAAAGGATAATATGCAAGTCAATCGCAAAATGCAAGCCGTAGCAGTCACAGATAATTACTAAAGTCAAGATAACTGCGGTACTAAATGTTATTCAAGTTATATTACCTATTCTAGCTAGTTATTTTCTGACGCAGGTAATCGTCCGTATAAATATTTAATTAATTATAATAATACCTATATATTATAGCTATATATAAGACTATTTATAATATTTAAATAGTCACAGCATTGTAAACTTCCAACCGGATTAATAAAAGATGTTAATCTTAACAGCCTTTACTTATTTTATTAACTTTAAATTGCTTATACTAATACCTACTTATTTCTCACATTTAATTGGCGTTAGTTAGTTAGTTGTCTTCCTCATCCCACTAATATTATAAACGCGAAATTTTGTAAGTACGGATGGATAGATGGATGTTTGTTACCCTTTCACGCCAAAACTACTGAACGGAATTGGCTAAAATTTTCGACCGGGAAAGGTTGTACGCTGGATTAACATATAGACTACAAAACATCACGCTCCGACCTACAGGAGCAGAGTATCGCGGGTAAAATCGCGGGGTTCAGCTAGTAATTTTGCTAATGTCAAGTGTACGATAATGATAAATTACGTGTAGAATGTAGAATTCTACTAAAAAGGCCACATGGGATGGGCATTTCTTGTTACTACGATTAGTAACAAAAAATACATCTCCCTCTACATTCAACACGTAATTTGTGTTATGTTATAGTGATGCAACTTTTTTTCAGACCGTCATAATTATAATATTGTAGTTAGTCACGAAGCTTCATCATCATCATCATCATCAACAGCCCCTTTACGTCCACTGTTGAACATGGGCCTCCTCTTAACAGACCTTGGCAAGCCAGGATCGTAGAGAGATATTGCCATAATCACCACGCTTGGCAGACGGATTGGTGATCGCAGTAAGATGTAAACCTTGAGCTGATAGATGCTGCTGCCCATCCATCAGCCATATGTCCCTTAGTCGCGTTTTACGACACCCATGGGAGGACATGGTCTATTCTAAGCCGGAAACCACACGGCCGAATAAAACAATAGCTTATTTTAATGAGAGATTTGATACACAATAACAATGCAAAAGGCGTTGAAAGAGAAATTAACGAACTGACATTTGGCAATGAGGAAAGTTATCGCGAAATGCCGCAACAATTCCATTGTTGCTTTGAATAGTGAATAACTTACTATAATTCGGTACATTTAATAAGTTATGCAAACGTGTGCAAAAGAGATGTCGGTATACAAACGACTACGAGATGGACAGAGAAAATCACAGCTTACCATATTTAATATGACACGCTGCTAGCAAACCCGAATATGTGCTATTTATTTTGTACTTTGTTATATAATTTAAAAAACATCGTTTCTATTTTTAAATGAGATATTGCTCGATAGAATTAAACACGGACTATCATCATCAGATTTATTAGAATATTTTTTTATCCAATGTATCAAATATTGACTGAGGCAACTCCTTTGGTGCCTGATTTTGTAACAAAATGCCAAATAATTATATAAAACTTCGGATAAGGAGTCCAATAGATGATCATGATTATTAACTGAAGTGTTTTGTTACCTAAGGAGTTTTCTGATGTCTCAGGCTCATCGGAAGTATTTGTAATTATTTAGGGTATGGTTATCATCCTGGTAATTATCGTCTTTAAGTGTTCTCTGAGGCCCCTGAGGTCCCGAGAAAGGAGTTTCCTCAGTCAAGGAAATCTGAAAACCTATATTTGTTTTCTACACTTGTTTTACTCAGATAAACTAATGAAATTAGAAACACCCAAAGGACACAGGCATTTAGGTATTAATCAAATAAGAACAAAAAGATTTTACTAAGGGATGATCGTAGCAAGCAAGAATTCGTTTATCCATTTACCTTATGAGCAATAGCTATATTTCTAAATGTGAACATAATCATAAGTTCAAACACCGTTGGATATTTTTACGGTTACCAATATGTCACTTGAAAATGTTACCATTAAAACTTTGACGCATTTACTACAATGGTAATAATAATTAACCGAGCTTCGAACCCCAAACCCGTTATTTATTGGGTAGTACTTGTTATGGTTATATCGTACTTTTTGAAAACCCCACGCCGCCGCACCAATCAGGTAATTTTGTAGTAGAATCTTGAAGATATTTTTTTTCTTCAGTAGTTATATTATAAAGAGGACAGTTTTGACTGTTTTTTGCATTGAATAGGCTCCGGAACTACTAGGCCTATTTAAAAAAATATTTGCCCATTCAAAAGTTACGTTATTCAGAAGTAACATGAGCTATATTTAATAATAAACTGTTAGGGTATGGTGCTACGCACGCTGTTCCTTGCGCATTAAAACAAATATAATATATTAAAAGAACATACATAATAAATTAAAATAACAATAAACTCTTATTGTTATTTACCAACTCACGTGTTGGAAAACGTGCGCCAGAAATGAAATCAAGAGCTCTGTTGTTTTATGACTATGATCATTACTCTTAACGAAAACACTGCTGTAAGTAAAACAAAATCGGGCAGTTCGCATAACGTCCAGTGTTGAACATGAGCTGAATGACAAGAATATCCCCTGGTAAACGCTGCTGACGTTATCTGGAAATAATTATTGCTCTAGATCAGGGGTGGCACACCGGCCGATCGCGATCCATTTGTCGATCCCGGCAGCTACGATAGTCGATCAACTTATATAATAAAAAGTGATATTTTAGTCGATTTATTCTTCAAATACGTGCCACAGACACACAAAGTTAGTGTTGGTCGTATAATATCAGAAAAAAAATACCTATTTATCATTAGATTGACTTATAAGAAACGTGATTTAACGTTATGTATACCATTTGGTCGATCGCAAACAGTAGACAGCCGATCTTAGGTCTTAAGTTGGCCACCCCTGCTCTAGATGATGTTCTGAATCGCGATCTGAAGCACAGAGGACTGTCCTCAAACCAGACACGTTAAGATTGTTTAATATGGAATTAACTATTAAAATAACCCATAAAACTTTACGCAATTAAATAACAAATGCACATGAATCTTACTCAGATAAAACCTTGAAGGAAATCTAGTAAAATTGTTAGCCTTCATATTGTGTTTGTCGTGAAAATGGAAAACCTAGAATTTTTATAATAATACACACAATAAACAAATACAATTGTGTATATTATAATGTGTACAGTCTTTGAATTGTTTTTTATTGCTACTTTTTACAAAATTCCCACGGCTATTAGTGACTTATTTAGTTCAATGTACCTATCGTTAAACTTTCATCGACTGTTTTCTCATAACTAGCATCAGTCATCAGTCTGCTAGTAATAATCAAGTTAGTTGATTGACCGCCGATAATTAAGACTGTAAATTGATTGATTGTTTCATTATCAATTTGCTTAAACCGATACAATTGACTTTAATACGATTATTAAAACATTCAAATGAAATACAAATCAACATTCTCTTTTATTTTTAAGACAACATCGCTCTCTTAACTCGATCTTGAAAGTTCTGTCCCCTCCTTGCCGTCAAGTATCACAGGTTGGTCGTGTGAATGCTTAATCTGTAGTTTTTAAACTGTTAATAAGGCTGGAGTTGTGCTTGCCCTTGTGGCCAGTGAAGGAAGTAGAAAAAGCAATCCTTATGACGCGGGACTTCACAAACATTCACGGACACAAATAACAACCTGACTCAAAACGAATATAGGTACGTGGTTGCAACAAAACATTCTCCCGGGTGAGAATCGAATACATCAGATCAGAAACAACTCTCTTCGCAACTGAACTAGTGCTGATCTTGAACTTCTAGTTTTTAAAGTGATTGAGACATTAAAGTTTTAGAGTCTGCTAAGGATTACACTAACCCCGTATTATTACCCCGAGTATAGCCCTCTCCATAGCTCGTTGAGCGACTCTGAGCCTGTTCATAAGGCCTAAAGTGAAGGACCACGTTTCGGATCTATCGGTCATCACTGGCAACACACACTGGTTAAAGACTTTTGTTTTCAGGCACTTAGGTATATTGGAGGAAAAGACGTTGTGAAGTTTCCCGAACGCTGAACTCCTTCTCGAAGTTGGACCTACCTAATAGGACTGTCTGTCCTAGGTACACATATACGTCAACACCTTCAAGAACCTCCTCAACCATTATAGTTAGCAAGTATACTAGTAAAACTAAACAAGGAAAAAATTACAAATCATTGGAGGATAGAGTTATTATATCCAAGTATACTTATATATGCTAAGAAAAACAGTAAATCAAGCTGCTCTTCTAACTTCCTATCATGGTCTTGTCTCTTCAACTTTAAGGTATGGGATTATATTTTGGGGTAATGCAACAGGAAAAGAAAAGGTGTTTAAAGCACAAAAAAGATGTATAAGGGCAATCTGTAACTTGCGTAGAACTGATAGCTGTGAACCGTATTTTAAAAAATTGAATATACTTACAATGCCTTCTTTGTATATCTATCTAACTGCTATGTTTGTTCGACGTAATATGGAAAAATTTGCACAGGTTACGAATTCACGTAGAGAAGGAATGTTAAAAATTGTACCGAGTAAGACTGCATAATATCACAAAACCGTATTTGTAATGGCTCCTAAGATATATAATAAGTTACCAAAATGTATTAGAACCTCAGAGACTGTTAATAGCTTTAAACACAAATTGTTATTATTCTTAGTTCAAAAAGCATACTATTCTATTGTAAATTTTTTAAATGATGAAAATATAAAGTAACTGTTATGTTTTTCTAAATATGTGCAATAATGAATATAATGTTTTAATTTAATAACTACAATTAAATATAATAATATTATTATGAAATTTAATTCAATTTAATTTTAGGTAATGTAATTAATGTATTAAAATTAATTATTTGTACGCCATATATATGGCAGAACATAGTGATACACAAAATATTTATGTCATCCTGTTATACCTATGGTCACAAATAAATATATGTCTATGTCTATGTCTATGTATTTTATCTAAGCGATCATTTCCCGAGCGTACAATGGCCATATTCAGTACAGTATAAATAGTTTTATCGTTTACCAAGTCATCTTTAACTTAATTTATATTAACAATAAGTAATCCCAATACCAATATAGAATATCATTGCCCATAACCGAAGATTTATGTCTTTTTAATGATAACATAGGAACCCGGCGAGCGTTAATTATATTATTTATCTTTCTATTAACTGTGTGGAGGTGGCATAGAATTTAGTACTTCCTCAGTGCTCGCCTCATAAACGTCATTGCTGTACAGTTAACGTCTAAACAGATTAAACTTGACATAAGTTATTGAGAGTAGGTACTTCAAGTTTAATTGGCAATTAATTAGACCTGCACATAGCTATAAAAATGTTTAGGCAGGATAGGGCTTGGGCGGAATCCAGAGTCATGTCTTATAAGCCACTCACAAGCTTCCCGCCCGTGGTTTCACTCGCGTAGCTCCAGTTCCCGTGGGAACTTCATAGTTAAATATAGCTTATGTCAAACAGGAATAGTGTAGCTACCCAACGGTGAAAGAATTTTTCAAATCGGTCAAGTAGTTTCGAAGCCTAGGTATTCAATGCAAACAACCAAATCTTTTCTTTTTATAATATTAGTATAGCTACTTTCTGCGCGCGGTTTCACCAGCGTAGTACTCATTCCGGAAGGAACTTCATAATTAAATATAGCCTATGTCACTCAGGGTGAATGTAGCTTTCCAATGGTGAAAGAATTTTGAAATCGGCACAGTAGTTTTTGAGTTTATTCATTACAAACACACACACACAATAATACAATTTTTTCCTCTTTATAATATTTGTATCGATATAGAAATAGAAATAGACAAGCATATATGAAAAAATACAAATGCTATACTTATTTAGATGGATCATGATTGATTAGGAATAACAGGCCATAGTTATACCCAGTATCTATTTTTGGTACGTATAGTATTTTTTGTTGTTATGCTAATCATAAAACTAGGTGTTCCGTTCTTCGCGTTGGTCTCATGAGACACATACGAGTATGAATTGGTGGTGCGATGGGATAATTGTTAGGTATTGGCATTTTATTTAGCATTCTTCCATATTTTATGGATTTATTTCCATCAAATCCCTTGACCCTATCCGAACCACTATACAAAAGTCAAAGTCAAAAATTCTTTATTCATTTAGACACGTTTAACATATTTTAAATCATGTTTTTATTTGTCATTGTCATTTTGGTTTGATGGTCACACTTTTTGTCAAGTCAGTCAAGAAAACAGCCACCTGCTTTTCTCTTAAAAATACTCATTTTTAGTTGTTTAAAGGAGATTGCCCAGGAGCAGTACTCTTGATAAATTACTTGTGTCTCAAAACCTTGAACGGCATGAAATATCTAAAATAAAAATATATTTTTTTTAAAGACTTTGATTGATATTTATATTGGGATAGTTTTTTTAACAATAATTAGTACTTTTATGTTTCCGTCGTTAAAGTACGCCATTTTTTACTATCGGCTGTCAATTCTAGGCTAGGGATGTCCATTTTTTCTATTGTGGGTAATGTGCGTACCAACCTACATAAAATAAAATGATATCGATTTTGTATTGATTGTTCAATCTATTATTGTAAAGTAATAACAGAGTTCTATATCACATGTTTTTGCTGGTATTTTTAATATCAGTGGTTGTAAACGGTGGCATCGGTGCCAAGTTGTATTCGTAAAATACCACTGGCTGGTTTACGGAAATCGATAAAAAATCGATCTTTCATCAGTAAGGGTGCAACCTTATTTGACATTTATTGCGCGTCTGTCTGTCATATTTTTGCAATACAATACCTACAGTTATTTCTGTTGTTTTTGTTACGTTGTGCTTCGAGTCGAGCCTTTTACTTCACCTAGCCACCTGACAGAGCTAAACCGTTACAGATTTTACACAAATGTGCTTCAAAGACACCAAGCTCACCCGTAAACCCATTCAGACCCTTTTAAATAATTTTTTTGAACTAATTTTTGTTTTTCGAACATAACCTCAATATAGTAATTTCTTTTTTGTAAATATCTCGAAAATGCCATTGTAGATTGTGTTAAATCTTTTGAGGTAGTATTTAGACATCGAGTATTTTAAAGATGATTTGATGAAGACACCAAAATGTTGAATTGAGTACATTTGTCCATAGCGCCGTGGGCATTCTCCTTTATCAAATGATCTCACACAACCGCACATTTTTTTACCGCCATTGCCAACCAGACCCTGTAAGAAGAGAATTTACACGAAGATTTCTTGCCCGATGTGGGAATCGAACCCACGACCTCCGAGACTTAAAGCGAGACAAATACCGCTACGCTGCGGAGGTTGTCGGTAGGGATAAACTAAAACAATAAAAAAGAATGATAGCGGAGTTTCTACAAGAAATTGTTGATATTTTATATAGTAGCCTACTTACTCTTTTATCGATTGACAATAGTGAAATAAGCTGCGGAAGTGATAATAAGGTGTAATTTCATCTATCAAATATTTACCTACCTACTTTATATGTGTTGTTAAAGGCGAAATGTCAATCTGCTACATTTGATCTTCGACCTTATTAGCTATCGTCTCTTACCTACGCGATACTGCACTGTCACCGATTTTATCTTTGTTAACAATGCACTTACTTAGAGATAAACAGCAAAAAAGTCTGTTGATAAAAATACTGGCTTCTACAAGTAATTATCTCTAAGTCAAGGTTCTAAAAGCTTACTAGGGATTTTGTTCATAACAATCATTGTTTATGTCACTGATAAGTCCTTTTTTTCTGACGAATATTTACATAGTTTAGCCACGAGGCTTTTGTTTCTTTACTCGACATAATGGCAATAAAATCCTTACTAATATTATAAACCCGAAAGTTTGTGATTATTGATGGATTGATGGATGTTTGTTACTCTTTTAGGCAAAAACTACTGAATGGATTTGGATGAAACTTTGCACGGGGATAGTTAATAAGCTCGATTAACATATAGGCTACAAAAAATCACGCTCCAACCCACTGTAGCAAAGTAACGTGGATAAAACCGCGGGGCGCAGCAAGTCTTTACTAATATAATAAAGAGGAAATATAACATTGTTTGTTTCGTTGCAATCAATAGGCATAGGAACTAATAAACTGATTTCAATATATTGAAAGTATTAAAACACTACGTTTTCAAGGGAACGAGAGTTAGTACTAAGGGAAGTTCATAATCAAATATAGCCTTCCTCAATAAATGGGCAATGTAACAAAAAAATCATATCGGTCCAGTAGTTCCTCATATTAGCGCGTTCAAGCTAACAAACAAACTCATTAGCTTTATACATGAGTAGGTACAGATATTATATATAGATTATCGAAGATAGTAATATCTGTATTACACCTAGATGTCAAGAACCCCTCGCTCTGAGAGAATCTATAAAATTTATTGCCGCCAATCAAAAGGCTAAAAATACTACATTTCGGCGGTCAGATGGCATTGACATACGTATAGGAAGTGGACTGAGAGACATTTGTTTGTTATAGTTGACCAGTGGATCTTATAACGTGGTCCATACTCCGAAGAATGTATTATTCTTCGAAGTTAAGTATGGATGGATGGATGAATGTTTGTTACTCTTTCACGCCAAACTATTGGAAGGAATTGGCTGAAATCTTGCGCAGGGATAGGTTATACGCTGAATTAACATATAGGCTACAAAACATCGCGCTTCGACCCACTGGAGCAGAGTAACGCGGGTAAAACCGCGCGCCAAGCTAGTATTACTATACTAGTTTCCCGCGCGCTAATCTCAGAAACTCCAGGTCCGACATGAAAAATTCTTTCAGTATTAGGTAGCCCATTTATCGGGGAAGGCTATAGGCTATATTTATTTATGAAGTTCCTACAGAAACGGGATTTACGAGGGTGATCCGCGCGCGTCAAGCTAGTCTAAAAATATTCTTACACTTTGACAACCTCCGCAGCGTAGCGGTAATTGGCTCGTTTTAAATCTCGGAGGTCGTGGGTTCGATCCCCATGCGGGACATGAAAATCTTTGTAAAAATTCTAAGATTTCCTTCCGGGTCTGGTTGGTTGAGGGACTACACGTAAAGCACGTTAAGCCGTTGGTCCCGATTGTTAAAACATAATCTATAACAAGCGAACCAGGGAACGGGTAGCAGCGTTTACCCTGTGTATCACAACATAACACTGCGGTCACCAATCCGCCTGCCAAGCGTGGTGACTATGGCAAATACCCTCCTCGGGAGAAGGCCCATGTTCAGCAGTGGACGTAATACGGGCTGATGATGATAATGATGATAACGAGTGACAAAGATTGGAAGCCACTGTCAGATCTAAGGAAGTAAGTATCTAACTATCTGTCATGAATCAATCTTTATTTGATCTTCTTGTTACACCAAAGACTATTTAACCTCAAGGGGTCAGGCAGATGTCAAATAGTATTATTTGAATTCCGGTTATTGTTATTTTAAAAAAGGATTCATTTACATACTTATTGTGATAGAAATACATGCTATAATAACGTTTATTTTTATGATAATGCTTCGACATACATACATATTAATATGAATACTTTTTATTAAAAAGAGACTTCATCATCTGCCCGTATAATGTCCACTGCTGAACATGGGTCTCCTCCCAAAGGAGGGTATGTGTCTTAGTCACCACGCTTGGCAGGCGGGTTGGTGACCGCAGAATTATGTTGTAATTGTAACCATACAAACAAGTAAACGCTGCTGTCCGTTTCTTGATTTACGATTATTATAGATGATGTTATAACAATCGGGACCCGGAAAGAAATCTTAGAATTCACGATTATTATTATTAATTATTGTCTCTCTAAAAAATATTGCAACAGATAGTGTATTTGGGACTTTGAATAAAATGGTCACTCATAGTGCAGCTATCAGGGCAAAAGGGGCAATACAAAAGGTGAGTCATATTTTATGGGTCAAACCCAATACCGCACATTGTATGTACTCCGCCAAATAATTCGCATTTGTTAAGGGGATAAAATATAATGACCACCAAAAATATATACTTGACACCAGAAAAATAAAGTCTAAAATTATAATAGTACTAGCTATTTTAGTCACGACTGCACTTCAAATTGTATTCGAACACCAAATGTAGTAAATGATCACCAAATCTTAGCGAGCAAATGATTGCGCTATTCTACCGTAATAAAATCAATGAAAAATGACAATCGGTTAGGTTAGGTTAGAGCTGCGGCCATACAACGCCAGAACCGAATAGTAAATTAGTAAAACATTTAGGTACTTTTGGTGATCATTTACTACTTTTGGTGATCATTTACTACTTTTGGGTTAACAATGATTTATTTGGAGTCATTTTGCTTAAATACGATAGCGAAATGTTAAAACTTTGGTTACCATTTTACATTAAAATGCGGGTTTAATTTTGGTGATCATTTTTACTATATCTGATGGTAAGTTAAACATAAGCCTTTGTTAAGCATGTTCTTAGCTCGATTCGCATGTATTCGGATTTTATTAAGCGTCTTCCATGTTAGCCATCAGTTACAGCTTGTAGAGATGTTTTTGCAGAGCTCGAGTCAATGAGCAGCCGGGGATGTTTGTAGGCGCTATAGAAACAAACTCCTTTCAACGAAGGTCCATGTTTTTTCTACTTATGGACCAGGATAAATACGGTTACAGATGGTTTGGTCACGGGGAAAGAATGGATGAAGAAAGACAGGTATACATGGCAAGTGTGAGTGGCACAGTCGGAAGGGGAAGACCTCGACGAACGTTCTCTGACCAAAACGGAGACATTCTCACAAAAGGTCAAATAAGATCCATCCTAAACCGACGTGCTTGTATGAAGAATGTTATGAGAGTGAATGAAGCGAAAGATGTGTGTAGGGATCGTAGCAAGTGGAGTCCATTGTCTCTGCCTACCCCGCTGGGAAACAGGCGTGAGCTTATGTATGTATAAATACAAGGTAATCACATAATATGCTTTCCCTTTTACATTTTTATCATGTGACTCTCGCAATATTTCACTTTACTTCAGTCATGTCGGTTTAACGCTACAAAGAAAAAAGTTAATCCGCATCCATACTGAATCAAATTAACGCGTAAAAAGACCATCCCGTGCAAAAACTTCCATAATGAAGGCGTAACAAAAGACCGTTGCACTTTAAAAATAACCTGTCAAGTTAAAAATAGGCTCATACTTATCGTTGCTGAACTAAAAACTACTTTTAAAATCAGTAGAATAATATCGAAAATTGTTTGTATTTATACGGTCTAGGTTTTACATTCCAATTTGAGCCTTATGTTAATGTAATAGAGTTTATTTTGTATTGTTTGTTCGGTATGGATATTAAAGGCTTTGAATGACTTGTATTGGAAATTCCTTAAGATGTTTCATAGCTTAAGAAATGCATGTTGAATGCGGTTGTGGTGTTGGTGGTTATTTTAATACGGTTGTCACGTATTCGCTGTTGTATTCGTTAAGCTGTATTGTTAATAAGTAGGTATATATCTTCAATACTTACATATTATTTATTTAAATTTCTTGCAAAATAATGTACAAAGGAGGTTTGAATGACAAAAGGTATCTTCCACTTGCCAACTTAAGCCGTGAATTATACATAAATACAGTAAGGGCGTAAAGCAAAGACGTGCGTAGACGCAGCGTGTAATTATATGTGTTTTAAATTATATGTTGTACCAGCGACCCGCCCCGTCTTCGCACGGGTGCAATGCTGATGTATCATACATATAAACCTTTTTCTAGAATCATCTCTTTCTATTAAAAAAACCGCATCAAAATCGGTTGCGTAGTTATAAGGATCTAAGCATACATAAGGATGGACAGACAGCGGCAAACGACTTTGTTTTATACTATGTAATCTATAATTATATTATAAAGCTGCAGAGTTTGTTTGTTTGTTTGTTTGGACGCGCTAATCTCAGGAACTACAGGTCCGATTTCAAAAACTCTTTCAGTATTGGAGTCCATTTATCGAGGCAGGTTATAGGCTATATTTTATTTTTAAAAAAAATAGGGATCCGTAAGAAAATTGCGATTTTGTAACCCAAGGTGTAAAATCGAAAACCTATACCGTTAGCTGCAAAAACGATTGACAATAGAACAAAATGATGTACTACGGGTTTGTAGGTGTTATTAAGATAAAAAGTCCATGATAGCACATATCTTACTATTATAGTTTAGTCACAATAACCGCTTTTATGTTCATAAAAAAATATTAAATCGTCTGATGAAAGAAACTACGTTAAATGTGTATCATAATATTAATCCTTATCCAAATTAAGCATTATGTTATCAAGGGTATTTATGTAGAAGTAAAATACTTTTTGTTTTATTCCAATCGGAAATTTCGTTGAGAAATTATCACTAGTATAAAAATGCAAAAAATTAGTACCTAATAATGAGTTATTTGCCATAATAGATAAAGCTCTAAACAAACTCTTCAGAGTTTGGTTGCTTCAACGCGCTAATCTCAGCAACTTCTGATCCGATTTCGAAAAATCTTTCAATGTTGGATAGTCCATTTATCGAGGAAGGTTTTAGGCTATATAGTTTCTACGGGAACGGGAGTTACGCGGGTGAAACTGCGCGCGGAAAGCTAGTGATATAATATAAACGGCTTAGAGCAGCAAAATGTCTGCGCTATGTCAGTCACGTCTTTTTCATGCAGGTATTTTGTTTTTGTTAAGAAATAAAACGATGAGTATATTTTATCATTATACAAAATCGTATGCTTTTGTAAGTACACACGTAAAATTAAATGTGTTAAAGTAACAAACGATCACAACCCGATTGTTGCATAAAATTCGATTCAGTGGGCCATAATTTCCGGTGATACATCGTTCATTGTTGACATAATATGGCAGTTATACAGGGTGTCCCAAAAGGTTAAGTAGCTGGGAAAGGGGGTGACAGGGGTGGACACAATGGTCACTAGAAAAATAAAAAAAAAATCCGCTCTGGGTATTTAAAAAAAAAATGGCATTTTTTTAAAAACTTAAAATTTTACACCTTGTTATTTTTGATGTTGATGTTGATGACCTTGTTGTTATTGAAGATTACATAACAGCATTTTTTTTAAATACAGCCATATTTGTAGGTACAGTTAGCACAAGGTGTAAAATTTTTAGTCTTTTAAAAAATGCCATTTATTTTTTTAAACACCCAGAGGGAATTTTTTATATTTTTCTGGTGACCCTTGTGACCATCCCTATCACCCCCCTTCCCAGCTACGTAATCTTTTGGGACACCCTGTATAACTTCTAACACCACGTTTTATTTTTCGGACGGACATACGTTTTTGCCACGAGGCTTTTGCTACTTCAACGGGCATAAAGGCAACCTACTCGTATGTCAGAAATAGCAACTTTTCAGGAGAATTACATTATTATAGGGTTTTTGTAACGCATTTTCTTTGTGATTGTTACTGTATTATTGAAGCTACTTTGACTAAATGTTTTACTTTACATTTGACTTTATTTTGCTTGGTTTTATTGGACACTGTTTGTTTCTAATTGGCGAAACCACGCCATATGCATCAAAATGTCAAAACCGTTTTTTTTTTGTCCTGGCAAATTTCATTTATTAAATAATGGCCTAGGTACAAATCTAGTTTGTGAGAGATTTGAAGTCCAAAATAAATTTAATTCTAAGCCTGTATTTTAGAACACCAGGCCTCATCCTTATTTGCAAAGGATTAAATTAATGATTTATGTATTTAAAAGATGGTAAATTCGGTCAAATTTTCCATTAAATAGCTAAAGTGAAAGATGGTAAATTCGGTATTTTTTTTAATTATTATATGCCTAAAGTATGAACTGCGGATGTTTCAGCAAACGCGGTCGTTCCACTGAAATTATAACTGTCGCAGCCGGATCGTGTAGTCCGCCGTGTTACATTACGACTAGCAATTATCAAACAGGGTGTTTTGAAATGCGGCGCACAATGCGATATTTTTAAAATCTAGGTTGATAATTTTATTGTATGCTTTAAATGAGTACTAACATTTATTTCACGCAATAAAAAAAATCTATAAGCAGTGAAATATTGAAATGAAACATCAATAACTTATATTTTATATAATAAATGAGAAATCAAAAACATACAATTGATTTACGATATATTCGAGCACAGAACAGATTGAAACGTAATACTTAAAAGATTTACGTGTGTAGAATATTACAATGGAGATTAAAAAGCAATAATAATACAATACAGTTTATTTTTATTTTTATATGTATAATAGTATAACTTAGCTTACTTAACTTATATTGCTTCACTTGCACTAACCAGACCAATTAATCAGAGTCACTATTAGATTCATCTGTATCTCTGTTAGAATCTTGACCAAATTCGTCTGATTGACCTTCACCAATTTCCATTGGTGGAGTTCTAATTTCAAGCAACTCTTGTACTTCTGGAGTAATTTGCCCACGCTTGGTTTTAGGCAAACGACGTAAACTTGCTATATATGGATCGGACGTTATAAGCAACCTATTGATTAAATCCCTATTAGTATCGACTCGTGAAGTCTTTCTCGTAAACAGCTCTCTAAACTTCTTATTATGTTTATTTCTATATTCTTGTGCCTCCTCTGATAACTGACCAATTGGGACAATACACGACGAAATAATATCTTTTCCGTGGAACAGAATTTTGTGCTTACACGCATAGGGTACCAGGAATATTACTTAATATATAAATCACTAGTTGCTTTACTGTATTCGTCAAACTTGTCGCAATTGACCGGATAACCACTATTTATGCACTCTAAAATAACATGAAAATGTTTAATAAGTGCAACACTGACTGAAAAAATTTTCGTGCCGTGTTACCATCATTAGTATTTCCAGTATTTTGTTTAGGCATATCAACCAACAATCCCAACTCACTCCTAAACTTTTCTTGAACATCTATCTTTTTTTCTGCTACGATATTTTTGTTTTCATGTCCTCTGGCCTGCCATGATTTAATACCGAGGCGATATGAAATATGTAAAATAAATTCAAAAAAACGTATCCATGCGTGTAGCGGTGATAAACCGAATAACAGAAAATCTTGTTTGACCGTCTTGGCTATAATCAGATCCCCTTTGTTCATTTCTTTTGGTTTTGCACCACACAAATATCAAGTTTGTGTAGATGTACAAGAAGCAACAGCATTGCAAACTTTGCCGTCAATCATGCAAAATATCATTTTAGTCTTTACTAACATATTATCCACGCCATTAACTGAAATTTTTGTGGGTGATAGAGTTTCAATTTGACTCCTGATTTTATCAACTTCTGTAGTTATCAAATTTGCAAACATAATCTTTATTGGTCGACAATATCTGATCGAAGATGGCGAAGGATTTTGCCATATAATAATTTTGTTAATTTCCACATACATTTGCAGGGGTACCATAGATATGCTAAAAAGACTTTCATCACTACATTGTTCCTCAGAAAATTTTTGTTTATATCTATTTAGTTCCGCACCATCACAACCCCACTGCACTATTATCTCTAGGTTTCGTATATTTTTTATAGTTTTTAATACCTCTTCTTCCGCCTTGCATAATCTTGTAATCGTTTGATCGATTACAGATTGTAGTTTGATTTCTGCATATGTTTCTGTAACATCTATGTCATTGGGGTAGCAAAGCTTTTTTGCCAGTTTAACTTTACAATATGCTGGATATATTTTGGTATTTATTGGTTTTGCTTGCTGTCGTATTACATCATATTGATGAGTCGACAGATTGGCGTCGACAATCAACGCCACAGCTTGGTCCGCGGAAAATTCCTTTTTTCTATTTGAGAAACACACTCGCGCTCTCTTCAGTGTAGTGCCTCTTCTGGGTGAAAACTCACACAGCTCTTTCACTATGGCCGCTGAATATCTTTTACCCTTCTTGCAAAGCTGCACTTCGGTCGCCAAAGACAACTCTCCCTCACTCGATGAATCTAGAAGATTTTGTATACGTCGCATTTGGGTTTTATGGCTGGAACTGTTGAAGTCTTTTTGTGGTCTTCCGGGTCGGCTACTAGGTCCATCCAATGAAATGTTTGTGACATTTTCTATGATTATATTATTAAACGAAAAACCTTCTTCTAACCCAGTACAATTCGTTTTTAAAAAGCGGTCTCGATGTCTGCCTGATTTCGTCCATTTTATTTCAATTTGTTGGGCACAGCTTCTTATTTTTGCCTTTAATTTATTTATAATTTCATCTGGGAAAGATGGATTACCAAACTCTTGCAATATATGATGCAACATTCTACATTCTTTCGCATTGGCGAACCAAACATCAAAAAATGAAATTCGTGAAATCTCGAACGTCATTCTGAAAATGGAAAGAACATGTATGAGTGTCGCAACTTTGCGCCAGCAAATGGTCATGTTTCATAGAGTTTACAAGTGCTTCTATTAGAAAAATATGGCATGAGACTCATATAGTTTTATATAATGTGTTAAAAGTTTGTTACAAACAGTACTAGGCATTTTCTTTTAGAAAAAATAAAATACAAATATTCTCTTCGCTCTGACTATTTAATGTAACGATATTTGTAATAAAATGAATATATAAACTTACCTCAAGACTCAAACGGAGACGATAACAACACTTAATCACAACTAGCACACAGAAACACAGCGTATTCATCGAACAAACTCAGACGAATGACGCTACCGTTCACTCTAAGCGAATTTATAAACGCAGGTAGTTGGCCAGTCTGACCCTTTTTTTCTATTGTTCGACTCGACTTCTAGGAAAACAAGTCTTGTGTTCTTGAAATATGGTTTATTGTTGCTGATTTTAAGCAAGTGGCAGGCTGATAATTAAAAGTATGAATTTTTAATATTGTCCTTCTAGATTTAAAAAATATCGCACTGTGTGGCGGTTCAATTATTAGCCGGATTTAATGGGATTTAATGAAAATCCGGCGGAATGCATACGGTGCCATACGTTTTACAACACGCCTAGCCGTAATTTAATTCAGCGAGTTAGTAGCCGCGTTAAATACCATTGGTTTAGGTGTTTTTTTACCACCCAATAAATCTGCCGTTATAAAAAACGGCTAACAGTAACACGGTAGATTTTACGATCTGGCAGCGACATAACCACTCACAAGATAAAATGGGCCAACTTTGTATAATTATTGTAAAGCTGTCTAGACAAATTAAGATGATTTCTTCTGATATACACACTTACTGTGATGTTACCGCAAAGAGATAAACACCAATTGAGATGATATAATTTGATACTAACAGTAATTATGACGCTGCGCAGACGCAGGGGTTTATTAAATGATCATAATCACAGATATTTAGTTCCAACGGATGAATCTTACAATAAAGCCGTGCACATGAAAATGTTACTTTATTTTTTATTATCAGAGAAAATTTATTAAATTTATAACTTTCTGGGAAACGCTACTAAGTTGCATAGACAGGGCCGTATTTCATATATCAGAGGCCCTGGGCACATTAGGATAATGGGGCCCCTATGACTAGTACATACATAGCAAATTAGAATATTTTTTTACAATAAACCCAGATACCTATTAAAAGTTTTACCTTTATTTTTACTTCTTTACGGTGATATTAGATATGATGAGTAGACAACATAATGTATTCCACACTAAGTAACCCGCATCTACAATTAGTCCTTAGAGTGGCTATCGGTTATCGTTCGGAGTAGGGACTAGGGGGCCATAAACCATCGCGGGGCCCTGGGGAAGTGCCCAGTGTGCCCAGTAGGGAAGAGGAGCCTGTGCATAGATTTAGAATAGTTAACAAAATTGTTTTTTTTTTTTTTTACTTACCTTGTGTTGTTAACCAGGAGGCATAAATGCTAGCAGAGCGACAGCCTTAATAAATGGCTTAAATACAACAAACTAAGCAAACTGCACATGAGCAGTACAGCACTCTGTGGGACTTGGATTGACTTCGACACACATTTCATTCTATCCCACAGCAACCGTTCATTTCGGTATTACCCGCTTTATTCTGCTCCGGTGGGTCGGAGCGCGATATTTTGTAGTCTATATGTTAATCCAGCTTATAAACTACCCGCGTGCAAACTTTCAGCCAAATCCATTCAGTAGTTTTTGCGTGAAAGAGTAACAAACATCAATCCATCCATCCTTAAAAACTTTCGTGTTTATTATATTAGTAGGATTACGGACTATACTTTGTACTGACAGACTCAAAAGGCTATGGAAGCTGATATCACAAAATGGCAGATAGCATTTTCACCCAATAAAAAAATAGACAAACAACTTTTCATATTTAATCTTCTTCATTTTAAAACGACCTATATTTATTTTATAGTGTCATAATAAATAAACATTGTTTAAATATAATTCTAAATGACTCAACTAGCCTTTTATGCCCACGATACTATCTTGGGAGAAACATTATACTGAATTGCAATTATAATGCGTTATCGCATTGCTATTGACATGTAATCGACCAGCTGTTCAGCCGTTCTAGCTTGAAATTGAATAAAAACATTCATCCATTCATCATCATCAACAGCCCGTACACTATGGCAATTACCTCCCTCGGGAGGAGGCCCATGTTCAGCAGAGGACGTTAAACGGGCTGATAATGATGATGATGATGTACTTAATAAAAAAAATGATCCATCCATTTAAATAGCAATAAATGTATGTACCTACCTAATTACATCTACGAACTTTCTACATAATAATATACTTACGCTGAATTTATAGTTTTTGTTTTGCATTATAATTATAATAATCATCACATAATAATGTAGATTTACGATATTATTTTACTATGCAATTAATATAACAATTAGCATTAATGTGTGATTCATTTATGAGTTGATTAGAATACTTGCGCTTTCTGTTTTTATTGCAACCATATTATGCAAATTCTTATCATTCGCAAACCATACTTTCTACCATAGGTGTGTAAGGTATTCAAAAATATGCCAAACCTTTATCGGTTGATAATATTGTCGTGTGGTTTCCGGCTTAGAATTGACCACCCCATATCTTTCTGTGGTTGCCCAAAAAATCGATTAAGGGACATACACCAAATGTCAGTTCAAAGTTACTTACCATCTTACTGCGATCACCAATCCACCTTTTTTGTTGTCCGGGGGGAAATGCATTTACGCATTCCTACCGCCGCTGCAACGTATTCGCGCTGGCGGTGGGATATCTGGGACTCGCCCTCTCCATAGCGCGGTATGCTAACTCATACCACGAGGACAGGACCCTACACCACTAAAACCCCCCGGATACTCCTTCGATCCGCCGTTGGCGGAGGCCGGGCACGCATAAGCAATCCGGCCCCCCGACGGCATTACCAATCCACCTACCAAGCGTGGGGATAGTGGCAATGTCTCTCAATGACTCTGGCATGCCAAACTCGTGGGCACAAACTAGTCTAGATAGTAATATAAACGATATTAATATGTGAAATATTAATGAGCACGTTCTCCGAGTGCTGGTTTTTACTTTGCACAGCAGGTAAGCATTGCCATTCAACGGGGTAATGCTGCCAGCAATCTGGGAACTTTGCCAAGTAGAATAGATTTAGAATAGTAATATTTTATAAGTTATGTTGCATTTTAAATTAGCGCTACTTTTAGTTGTATATATGTATTTTGTTCATGTAATAAATACAAGTCTTTAAAACGTTAAAAAAAGAAACAAAAATAACTGTGACTGATGCCGGGTGAGTAAGTATGCCCGTTGGCCAATGTATTCGAATGGACTAGCGAATTTGTATTGCGCGATACAGGTTAGTTGGTATGCTACGTGCTAGATGGCGCTGCTAGTTTTCTTGCAGTTTGTGGGGCCACTGGTAGATGTCGCTACAGCTGTATGAAATCTGCGCGTATTTTTACGGCAAACTGAAAGTTTGTAAAGTCCCCAGCGATACAAGGATTATTGTCCAAGAGTAGGAGTTATGTTTAAAAAAATATAACCAAGGACTCTCATTTTATTTCCATCCTTCCATAATAAAACTGTAGAGGTCGAATGACTGTAAATAAAATAGACACATTTAGATTTTTATTTCTTATTTGTTTCTCTGTCTGTTTGGCTGTTTGAACGGGCTTATATCCGAAACTGTTGCACCGATTTAAATGAAATTTTGCATTATATCGTATAACATTTGGTTGAAACGCACGTTTCTAAGGGACATACACCTAATGTATGGGTAGCAACATCTTTAATCAAGGTCACTTACCATCTTACTGCGCTCACCAATCCACCGACCAAGCGTGATGATTATGGCAAACTCCCTCAATTAAATTCAATTAAAGCGGCCGTAGCCCAATGGCTAGGGCGTCGGTCTCTCTCTCTCTATCTTGTGGTCGCCGGTTCGAACCCCACCCATTGCACTACCGACGTGAACCCACTCGATACACAATCATTTTAGCTGAGTACGAGGGGTTAACAAGAATACTAGTACACCGCTTAAACAAGGCTAGCAATGTTAAAAATAAATAAATTAGGTTATCACTTAACGTGATACTATTCTACTGTTACTGTTACTTTATAAGCGATGGAGTTTCTTTTTGGAAACATCTCATATTTACCTAAGTTTAACGCTGTCATTTTTTTTTGGACGGACTTATATATTTAGCCCTGGGGGTTTTGCTACTTCACGGGGCATAAGTTTCACGCTGTGTTGGTATCTATTGGGAACAACATTCTTGTACATTTTCTTAACAATAGCACAATTGTTTTTTACATTCCCTTATTACTAACCTCAGGTTACTTATCCTCTATCTCTATCTTACTGCGCTCACCAATCTGCCGGCCAAACGTGGTGCTCATTGACCCAGGCTTGCCAAGGTCTGTTAAGAGGATACCCGAGTTACATTTTGTTTGTAGACGGGCTGTTAAAGTGTGTCGTCGTCGACCTTGTATCGTCTATTTACAAGCTCTCATAATTATTCATATCCTTCTGAGAATAACAACCAGACGGAACGAATCACTACAAACCAGTTACTGGATTATTATCATTTAGCAATTACAAAAATACCAATCTATCGTGAGTTATAGAATAATTTGATATTATAAAAACATGTCTCATAACTCAGCGTCGAATATGCAAGAAAAAATATTTTAACACTAGCTGCGCCCCGCAGTTTTACCCGCGTCACTCTGCTCCAGTGGGTCGGAGCGTGATATTTTGTAGCCTATATGTTAATCCAGCTTATAAACTATCCGCGTGCAAATTTTGAGCTAGATCCATTCAGTAGTTTTTGCGTGGAAGAGTAGCAAACATCCATCCATCCATACTTGCAAACTTTCGCGTTTATACCTCTAATATTAGCAGGATATGTCAATTTATTAAGTTCATGTAGCTTCAATAATATAGTAACAATAACAAAGAAAATGCGTTACAATAACCCTAAAATAATGACGACATTTTTATCCAAGTCATAGTCATATCGTTGCATGATTAGTCTCCAGATTCTAATAATAAGGCTGCTTCTCTGATCCAGTGATTCGTAGCACTATGTTTTACGCTGACCCACATTGGATATGCGCGTTCTTTGAGCGTGTAAACAACACGAGAGCCGAGCTCACCCGGCACCTGCTATGTCTGTACCTAGCGAATTTACGAGAAGAATATATTTATTGGCAAAAAAACGAACAAAATACAATGATTTAAGAGCCAGATTTAGGAACATATTAATTTATAAAATGAAAATACTTACAATTCATGCAAAAATTTTCCATCGTCAAAATGGGATTCTGAATCAGTGCTACCTACCTACACAATCATAAGCATCTGACTCCACATGTTTCGTCTGATTACAGATACTGTAAATTACATTATAAACGAGCATCTTTTTTTCCTATAAATATTCGATCAATCCGGATCTAAACGGAATGCTGAAATATAACATTGCTCATTTAACTAACAGATGTAAAAAAAAGTTATCAAATTCTATATAAATATGATTTTTGTTGAAAGAATGATCTAATTGTATTATTGCTTAAGCATAAGACTACGTTATAACAGATTAGTAATAAGCACTGTGGAGAAGTGGTACGAGTCTCAAGTTTTCTCCCCGCGTTGGACAAGAAATCTTTTATATCACTTTGTTTCCGGGTCTTATTGGTTCAGTCGTTGAAAAAAGTTAAACCAAATTGTTATATCATCATCTTTGTATCCGTGAATTCTCGGTTTTATCTAAAGTACCCCGCCACACAGATATTAGTCCCCTAGTAGTTCCCTAGATTGCCTTAAAAAAAAGAAAAAAATAATCGTATACCAGGGACCGAACAGCAGCAGCTTATGTTACAACATAAGTAACGTGACCATACGTCCCGGTTTTAGGCATTCTGTCCCAGTGTCCCCAGCGTAGCCAACATAGTCACGGTTTTGCAAGCAGACCCAACTATAGTTTAAAATTTATTTTTTCCGGTCGAAAAGAGGGGCTCGATACCCCGCAAAAAAACGACTTACAAGTCACACCGCTACTGGGGGCATAGTAAGTCATGCCAACTTAACTATTTTGTGTTTAGAGCTGTAATTATTTTGTGTTATTCTATCTTCTATAATAAAATACTTGTAAAACACTAAAAACTTTATTTATTATAATATATTTCCGCAGATGTGTCCCGGTCTGACAAAATAAATAAATGGTCACGTTAAACATAAGTAATCTCGAAAATGGGTGTACCGATATACGGTACGACGTCATTTTAATTGATAGATAGCTTGTACAATACTGTACCTACTGTATCAACCTGTTAACGTTCACTGCTGAACATGGGCCTCCTCTTAACGACCATGGCAAGCCAGGGTTGTTGAAGGAAATTGCCACGCATTGGTGATCGCAGTAAAATGGCGATTACCCTTTTTTTTCGGATAGCGAGCAGATTCCAGCCTTAATAAATGGTTTAAAAACTACAAACTAAACAACCTGCGCAAGAGGGCGCCCCCTGTGGGGCTTGGACCTCGGCTCAGGGCGGTCGCTGGCGATAAGATTGAGGGATTATGACTTTTAGTATTTTAGGGGAGTTTTGTGCAACTGACGCTCTACTCAGTTCGCGGGCCTCTCGGACTTCGGGTCTACGAGGGCATCGGATAACGATTACCGTTGAGCTAGTAGATGCTACCCATCCATCGGGTGTCTTTAGTAGCTTTTTACGATAACCATGGGAAGATATGGGGGGTATATTATAAGCCGGACACCACACAGATAAGACAGCTTAGATAGCTAATAAAATTATTATTTTGCGCGCTGAAGTTGCAAGCAGCTGTTAATGCAATAATAAATAACACGAAACACAAGCAAATATTTCTCAAAATTAAATATTCTACCCGGATCCAAAAGGAATGCTGATAGATTAGATTAGTTAGTTTATTGTTTAAAATAAAATTCTTCCAATGAATTTAGTTTATTTGTTAAGATCTAAACAGATTACTTATAAACTTGGAATAACAAATTCTTGTTAACAATTCTTCACAAGGTGCTGGCTAGCGTTAGTCATCGTGTTTCTGGTTTAGTTTGTAATCAACGTTTTCCTATACAATTTTGTTATGAATTATATTCCCACGACTTGAACTAGAATACTATGTGC
Source organism: Nycteola revayana (assembly GCA_947037095.2). Classification (NCBI taxonomy): domain Eukaryota; kingdom Metazoa; phylum Arthropoda; class Insecta; order Lepidoptera; family Nolidae; genus Nycteola; species Nycteola revayana. The sequence continues at coordinate 16,329,047 of OX344857.2, read as the reverse complement.
CTGAATCATCGTCAGCCTATATAACGTCCACTGCTGAACATGTCACCACACTTGGTGGGTGACTGCAGTGTTTTTAGCTACGTAGCTTTTGCTACTCCACCCGGCATAAAAGCAAGCCGTGCTCCAGCCTTAATTGATCACTACATACATACGCGTAGCATAAAATAATATCGCTTTCCGATGTCTGTCTGTCTTTATGAAGCTTAGATCGTTAAAACTACGCAACGGATTTTGATGCGGTCATTTTAGTAGATAAAGCTTCGATCAATAATTATTGATCGAAGAGATAAAGTGATTCAAGAGGAAGGTTTATATGTGTAACTTATATTCACATGGCCAGGTGGCTTATGGTAGGGGAAGATGAAAAGAAGGACATTTGCCCTGGAGTAGGAAACATCAGGCTCATGACAATATATACATTTATCATAGATAATGAGAGTACAAAAAATATAATTGGCCAATATAATATAGGACTCATCGCGGGTGTTTGTTCTAGCCAGCACTCTTGGCAGGCGGGTTGGTGACCGCTATTATAAATAATATGCTACTTTATTAAGTTAATGTAGCTTACTTAATACAGCAACATTTATTAAGGAGATACAGGTTTTAAAATGTCCCCATTGTAATGAACCTTTTATCTAAGTCATACAGTATTGGTTTTAGACCAAAGCCCAGCCCGCGCTGGTTGATCTAATTTCTCAAACCACGCGACTTATTATTATTTTGTGTATACTCGTTTTGTTCGCGACATTTTTTTCATTTTATTTTATTTATATATGTTACGGCTAATAGCCGAAGTGCGGCTACACCTAGTTTTAGCCGGCTACAACTAGGTGCAGTCGGCCACATGCGTTTATAAGTCCCTGTTCGACTCCATTGGTTTAGGTTTAGGTTATTTTTTTTTAACCACCCCAACACCTTTTTGTCCCTTGCATAGGTATTGTTTAATTTAGAGTTAACTTAGAGGAACTTATAGGAACTTATTAAGGTTGACCTAAGTTTAACCGCAAGTTGTCGACTGCACCTAGTTGTAGCCGGCTAAAACTAGGTGTAGCCGCACTTCGGCTATTAGCCGTAACATATATATTTAATTGATTTTGAAAATAAGATTATAAAATAGAATTTTAGCATAAGTGACCATACAGTTAAGTTATACTATTTCCTGAAGACCTATATATAATGTTAAAAATATTGTTCTTAATTAAGTATATCAAAAAAATGTATTTACATGTGTTATGCATTGTAAATGACGTATAACAAGCGCAAATTATTTGTCTACTATAATAATAAACTATTTCATTTCATTTCATGATCATACTTACTTTATCAGCTCATTTATGTCCACTGCTGATCATGAGCCTCCTCTTAAAAGACCTCTGCAATCCAGCCTCGTCGGGGGACATTTCCATAATCACCGAAATTGGTGATCCTTAAACTGATAGATGCTGCTGCCCATCCATCAGCTGAATGTCCCTTAGATAAGACTTACGACACCCTGGGAAAACTACTGAGTGGTCTATTCTAAGCCGGATACCACACGGTTCGACGTATCAGATGATCATGTCGTTACGTAATTGTCCCCTGGCGATGATCACATAAAGATTCCTGTTGAACTTATTCATACGTATTATGTCATTGAAGATAATTAGTAAATAAATATTTTTATGATAATTACTAGGTAATACCTAATACGCTTTCAGTATAAACTCAGAACTCGATCCAGAGGGTATCTATTGTTGTCGAACAAAATTGTATGCGTCTGGCAATATTAAAATCCCAACTAAATCGTACCTATGGCTTATTATTTTTTTTATTTTATAAATTAAATATTTTTTTATTTTTTCTTTTTAAAAAGATTACTAGCAGAGCTTTGCAGTCTACTAGTATTCTTGTTAACCCCTCGTGCTAAGCTAAAATGCTTGTGTTACGAATGGGCTCACGTCGGTAGTGCAATGGGTGGGGTTCGAACCGGCGACCTCAAGATCACAAGTCCGACGCCCTAGCCATTGGGCTACGGCCGCTTTTATATTATACTACAACATGTAAAAAATTCATATTGCCCCAAATATATTTTTAATATTTTAAAACATTAAAAAAACGTTGGGGTCGTAGCCGTAGTAGTTCCGTATTATTGGTGTATAGTAGGAGAGGTATATATGTGACAAGTTTTCAGCCTGCCTCAAAATTGGTACCATATCTCCTACTATACGTCCTTACTGTAACAAACGAACAGAATAAGTATTTTAATTTATTTATTTTTTATTTATAATTCACAAAACCGATGTTGAATCACTAACATTCAAGCAAACTTACATAATAAACAATTTACGATTGACATCTACTCAATGCGAATACAGCATGCATCAGTTTCAAAGTGTTTAATATATATTAATATTAGTTATAGTAATATCGCACAGTGTGGGATTTGACCTTAGTTGCGGTCGTCCTCGTTTTTTTTTTTCTAGAGATAGGTACATTTCAAACAAAACTCCCCTGATTTTATTTATTAAAGTTTAAGAGAAATTTAGAAAATCGAGAAAAAATCCAAAAAGCCATAGAAACACTTAATGTGTTTCTATGGTTTTTTGTTTTTTTTCTCGTTTTATAATATTGTTTTTTTTGCTGAATTTTCATGGCTTGATGGGAAACTACTAAGAGCATCACTATATCCACTTAACTTTAAATAATTCCGCTTTTCCAGACGACAACGTTTTTTTTTCTTGATATCGTTATTATTTTTTTCTTCTACATCTTTTCACCGTAGCATTTATTTTTAGTGCTATGATGTCACTTATAGTAATAGGTACTAGCACAAAAAAAATCAGATGCTACAAACACAGGACTTTGATGATATTAATTTTTAAAGTTTTATGTTAGGGTTGTCAATCAACGTAGCCTTCCTGTTACACATGCAGTATTTCACACGCAATTTGTAAATTTTATTTATTTCCAAATCGTAAGCATCTAAAATTATAAAATAACTATATATTTTACTTACTTCTTGAAAACCCTATTTTCCATAGAAAATTAAAAAAAACATAGAAACGCAGTAGGTATCTCCGAGATCTCGCAAGATAAAAAAACACATTTTCTACATTCAAAAGGTAGGTACGTTGTTATACTATATTTTGTTTGTAAAAAAAATGCTACCATTGTGTAGATAATTTAATAAAGATTTTTTTTTAATTCACCAAATTTAATAATTATATTTTCGGTTTCTGGAACAGTTAGAGACTTGAAATTTTCACATAAGTACATACTTTTTAAACAGACAATAGATGAATATTTTTAACAAAGGGAAGTTCTACTTTTTTAGGGAAATATAAATAAAAACATTTTTCATGAAGTTCACTGAACTTATAAAAAAAAATCGATATCTTCGAAAGTAAGTTAAATATCATCGCGGTGATTTTTAGTATGCTTTATCATGCTTAAACCTTTGAGAATCGAAAATAAAACGAGGACGACCGCAACTAAAGACAAATCCCACACTGTGTATCGTTACGTGATTAGTTTCCTGAACTAAAAGCTTTTTATCATGAAATTCAAACGTACAAGAAGAATTCGCTCAATTCGTTTAGGTTTAGCTCAATTTTAACATGACATAGTTATTTTTTTCCGGGGTGAAATGCATTTACGCATTCCCACCGCCACTGCAGCGGTATTCGCGCACTGGCGGTGGGATATGTGGGACTCGCCCACTCCATAGCGTGGTATGCTAAAGTCATACCACGAGGAGAGGATCCTACATCACTTAAACCCCCGGACACTCCTTCGATCCGCCGTTACCGGCTTCGATGATTGTTTTTATTTATTTCTGGCGTCAATAATATATCTGCCATCGCAAGAACAGCATTTTTAACAGTTATTACCAATAGACGCCGCTGTTATACCTTTTTTTTTGTTGTTGTCCGGAGGGAAATGCATTTACGCATTTCCACCGCCGCCGCTGCAGCGTATGCGCCGCGCTGGCGGCGGATTATGTGGGACTCGCGCTCTCCATAGCTGTTATACTTACTAATGTAAGGAAAAAACTTCGATGACAAAAAAAGGCGTAGTATATCATTCCTTAAATTTACAATGCAATTGTAAAGTGTCACAGTAAAGCGTGGCTGCTTTAATATTTCATACGCAACGACAATGTGGATAGCCACGAGGCTACCACGAGTCTTACCAGGTATATAGGCGAGCAAGACTCTGCCCTTATTAAATGTTTTCAAACGTCCCCTGTGGGATTTGGACCTCGGCTTAGGTCGGTCATTGGCGGGGGATTAAGCAATTAAGAATGAGTTTTTAGGGGAGTTTTGTACACATATCGCTCTACTTTACAGTTAGCAGGCCTATCGGACTTCTATTGACATTTTTTAAATAAGGATGAAATACGATAATTTCCAATAAGTTAACTTATACCTATTTCTTTCATAATTTGATTTAATACAAAAAATGTTTAAAGATTGAATTTATGCAATACCGTTTTAAAATATTATTCAACATTAGCGTGTATAAAATAAATGAGTTTTTAAACTGGAAATATCTGGACAAAAAACCTGGTTGATTAATTGATATTGGTTCAAATTGGTGTCTAATTATGGCAATTTTAAATAAATGAACCAAACAAATTATGTGAGCTGCTATAACTACTTGAATAGTTTTTGTTTTATGTGTTTACCCATATTTTTCATAACTCAATGAGCTATAGAAAAAAAGTTTTCTACCCAAAAAAATGTAATAATCAAAGCTACTCATAATTATTATAGTAATGGTCCGATGGCAAGATGGCAAATCTACTCAGTGTAAATATCTTGTGCTGATACAATCAATATCTTTAGTTTTTGCATACCTACCTACTAGGTAGGTATGAACATTTGCAATAACAGAAGTATTTACCTATAAGCTTTAGCTAAGTTTTCCATACATATAAAATACATGTTTACGGAATGCATTGATACCTATCAGGCGTAGGTATTAGAAATAGTGATAATGTAGCGCCATCTCGTAGCAAGTAGTGGTACGAAAATACAACTTACTAGCCGCGCCATCTATCGTGCGGTAGAATGACTATACAAATACAACAATACAAACTATTTTCTTGTGAGTTAGTTCCTAAAGTAATTGTTGGTTAAATACTTTGTGGATTATTAATTATGATATTGTTGAAAAGAGTAATTCATCAAGCTAAACGCAATGTTTAATTCTAAGTTACTAACTAAATGTAATATTTCATTGAAGCCTAGAAAAATATTGTCCAATATAAAATTTTATAGGTAAATTATTGCTTATTTTTTTACATCTGAGGCAATAAAATAACTTATGAACTAATAAACAGAACATCCGCAGTGGGTGTGCGGTCCCTCCAATTTTAAATCCACGACAATTCAAACCTCTATCCAGTGGGTTCTGGCGGGCAATCACGTCAGTCGGCGAATGCACGGCGCGGTTAAACCACGCGCCATATTCCCGCGTACAATTCAAAACTCGAACGCGATCGAACATAGACACGACAATTTGTGTTTTTTTCTTTCATTCGAATTACTTTTTATCGATTAACTTTTTTTTTTGTTTTCACCGGACTGTTTAAGTGTTTTGTGTTGTGTTCATTAATTTTATTTTGTTTATGACAAGTTTGTTTTTATTTACGACATGTATGCGGATGCGACTTGCGCCTTTTTTGGCTAGTTACTTAGCCGGATATTTTATATTTTGGTAAGTGTAATATATTTCTGACTTAAAAAAAATATATTGTTGCATTATCGATATTTTTTAAGTAACATTTAAAACATTTTGTTGTGGTTACATTTTTTGGTGATAATTATTATCAAAATTTTACCTAGATATTTTAGGAACCCAAACTAAATCTAATGGAATAAAATAAAATTCTTACACATAATAGGTACCTAAATAAACACATGTAGAACATATAATAATTTTACGTACTTACTGATTATTAATATTATATTATGTAGATATACTTACAAATTAGTTCCAGATACCTATGTGCCTATTACGAAACACACCCAATAAGTAGGTACGACACGATAAATATTTTTTAAATAAATTCAACTAAAATATTCTTACCATAAAATAGGTAATTTTCCTAATATTATTAACAACCATACAAAAACTCACTACGAAATGTTAATAAAACTTAGTAAAAAGTAGTTTTATTTTTTACATTAATGAATTAAATAATTATATAAAATAAAATCTAAAATCTATCCAAACTCGATCTAAAATTTATAGTATACTACCGACTTGAAAGGTTTCCAAAATTCTGCAAGCATTGCCCCGTAGTAAGGCAATGCTTATCTGCTCTCATGCAAACTAAGTTATTTTGTCTATATTTACGCGACACTGTAATTAACTAACAATGAATAAATGATACCTAATCATCTTATAACACGATACATGTTTATTACATAGATACATACAAAAAGTTGATAATTTCAACACATTCCCACGATTTATTGGTCTAATTAGTAAATTCCTCGAAAATATCGTTATTATCCTAAGAATTTATTAATTGTGAATGTCATGTGTCATTCGTGTGATGTTTATTACTTCTCAATATAGTTTAAAAAACAGTTGGATTATTGTATTACTTAAATTGTGTTTCAGTCAATTATTTGATTTTTTTATCGTGACAAAAGGCATTACTCTAAAAATATACCTAATTATGAAAAAAATGGAAAATAACATGGGTAAAATTATACACGTCGTGATTTAAAAAATATATAAGTAATCTTATAAGTACTAATATAAATAAAGATGAAGAGTTTGTTTGTTTGATTGAACGCTATCTTAAGAACTACTGCCATTTGTCGACACCAAAAAATAATGACATTATTTTTTTTAGTAAAATCGTATGTATAAATATCGTAGCGGTATAAATCTTGATATAATACTTGACGGTCTTGGGTTCGATCTCCACTTCGGAAGAAAATAACGTAATGTAATACTTACGTTAAGCCGTTGGTCCCGATTGTTAGAACATCATCTATAACGAATGTATACTAGGAAACTGGCAGCAGCGTTTCCTTGTGTGTTAACAACATAAAACTGAACCAGGCCCCCCTATACCCCTTTTCACCAAAATATTATTAAAAAGAAAAAAAAAACATTAAACTGCGCCTCCTAAGAGGCAAAACGACTATGGGAGGACTGCCATATTCAGCCATGGACGACTCTTATAAATACAGACAACATTAATTTCAATAATATATTATTATACTCACAATGACACTCAAAATGACCGAACAATTTCTTTAAAAGATAACGAGCAAGCTATCTCACGCCTTGAACTGTTACATGATGACATTTGACTGATAAACAAAATACAACTACGTTTGTTTTAAAAATACACTTAGTTATTTGTTATACAAAAAACTCACAAGAAAATGTTTCACATTACAAATGCTAATGTAAAACCTAAGCCTAAAACAACGAACAGATGAAATTTGGTATATTGATTGACTAGACTTTAGGACAAAATATAGGCCACCTTTAACCGAAAGACTTCTTTGCGAGCAAGCCCTAGCATTCCCGCAATATGTTTGATTGAAAACCTCCGTGCCTCGGAAAGCACGTTAAGCCGTTGGTCCCGATTGTTATAACGTCATCTATAATAATCGTATATCAAGGAACGGGCAGCAGCGTTTGCTTGTGTGGTACAACATAACACTGCAGTCACCAACCCGTGCCAAGCGTGGTGACTATGGCAAATACCCTCCTCCGGGAGGAAGCCCATGTCCAGCAGTGGACGTTATACATGCTGAAGATAATGATGATGATATTTCCTAGTGTAGATGTAATATAAAATTGTGCTTGTAGCAAAGTAGAACAATGCAAAACGTAGTTATCTGAGCTTATTTCTATCATTGTAATCAATTCGACGTACAACTGCCATTCAAACTTTGAACTATGATCTGTCGCACATAATTTCTATGTCAGTACACAACGAAGTTATTTTGTTAGCGAAAATAACTGTTATCATTTAAATATCTACATTATATTGTTTATCTATATTAATATAACTAGCTTCCCGCGCGCGGTTTCACCCGCGTAGCTTCCGCGCCCGTGGGAACATCGTAATAAAATATAGCCTATAACCTTCCTCGATAAATGGACTATCCAACACTGAAAGATTTTTTGTAATCGGACCAGTAGTTCCTGAGATTAGCGCGTTCGAACAAACAAACTCTGCAGCTTTATACACTTGAGAGCAATAAAATCGCACACGTTGACTTTTTGTTGTTAAAGCAGTTTTTTTCATGAATGTGAATACATATTAAAATAAAACTTACACTATTTGAATGTTTACTTCAGTACCTTTCTAATGATATCAAATACAGTGTAAAAAAAGTACCCATAGGGAGTTTTAGGGCACAAAACCCAACATACGGATAAAATTACCCAATTTAGCTTAAGAAAGAATAAAAATAAAACTCAAAATGCTTGATCAAATTGTTTTTTAATAAGGTGTATTCCCTCCCCTAGCCTTGATTACAGCTCTTAATCGGTTTTTCATGGACCGTATTAATTTCACCATGAAATCTTGTGGTATGGCGTTCCACTCCTCTTCAATGGCAAGTTGAAGCTCTTGGAGGCGCGTAGGAGCAGGGCTTCTTGCTCGAACTCTTCTTTTTAGCTCATTCCAGACATGCTCAATCGGATTGAGATCAGGACTACGAGCTGGCCACTCCATCGCGGTGATTCCAACGTCTTCCATGTAGTCGCAAACTGTTCTAGCGACATGCGGTCTGGCGTTGTCGTGCATTAAGAGAAAATCTTCTCCCATAAGCCACGCAAGCGGCCTCACATGTTCTTCGAGCACTTCTTCGACGTATCGTGCAGCCGTCAAACTTCTCGATCTCGGGCCGGTATTCGCCGTAGTGATGAATACAATGTCAGTTTTAGTGTCCAACATTATGCCACCCCAAAACATACACGATCCACCTCCAAAAGCCACACGTTCGCTTATGCAGCATTGTGAAAATCGCTCTGATGACCTTCTGTAGACCCTAGAGCGTCCATCATGACCATGTAAAGTCATTCTGCACTCATCAGAGAACATAACAGCCCGCCATTGGTCATACGTCCAATTTAAATGTTCCCTAGCAAATTGTAGCCGGGCTTGTCGGTGAGCTGTGGTCAATTTGGGACCATTTGCTGGGCGATGTGAAGTCATTCCTGCTTCACCTAGTCTTCTTCGAACTGTCCACCGACTTATACTGACATTGCGAACTTTTCGAAGCTGTTGTCCCAGTTGAACCGCGTTCAGTTGCCGATTTCTCAAAGACCTTGTCACAAGAAAGCGGTCATCACGCTCTGATGTTGTGCGTCGCCGGCCAGATCCTGGTCGCCGAATGTAGCCACCGGTCTCTTGGAACCTCTGGTATACACGACGAACAGAGTAGCGGCTCAAATTTAGCCGTCGAGCAACTTCACTTTGGTTATAGCCTGCTTCGAGCAAGGCAATAACTTGAGCGGCTTCTGCGGGCGTGGTATCCATATTTTTCCAGTAAATCCGTATGCTTCCAGTAGAGATGTTATCACGTTGACCTTCGGTATGCAACTGATTAAAAATTCCAATAAACCGACCTTTTTATACCTGCGGCTAAGGGTGCAAGTAGTGACAACGCAAACGCGTGAATTTGGGGAATTCGGTGTACGGTCGGTTTTTGTAAGTTACGTAAAGGTCAATGATTTTAATTTTATGTTTTTGTAAAGCTAAGCTTGTATGCTTTAATTTTGTCTAATGATTTTTACTCAATATCTTTAGATTTTAGAAAACAATCAGTAATAAACCAAATTACAAGGGGTGTGCGATTTTATTGCTCTCAAGTGTAATATTAGTATAGATAAAAATAGTTATTGTTACAACCATAATTGTAAATTCAGAAATAGTTTGCAATTAATTAAAGCGGCTGTAGCCCAATGGCTAGGGCGTCGGACTTGTGATCTTGAGGTCGCCGGTTCGAACCCCACCCATTGCACTACCGACGTGAACCCACTCGTAACACAAGCATTTTAGCTTAACACGAGGGGTTAACAAGAATACTAGTAGACTGCAAAACTCTGCTAGTAATATTAAAAAAAAAAACGTTATTGTTAAGATTGTATGTTTGTTTGTTGCGAAAATACTAATTAAGTACATAAAATTTTAAACTTCCGCGTATCATAATAATAATTTATTAGCACACAGGTATTAACGCGATAAAAAAAATACTTTTTATATTACCCGACGTTTTGATCAAGTTACATTGATGTACCGATTGATTAACCTGTGTGCTATAAATTATTAATACTAATTATACTACTAATATATAAAGCTTTACTTAAACGCATTAATCTCAAAAAGTACTGGAGCAATTAGAAAAGTTATTACAGCGTTAGATAGACCATTTATCGAGGAAGGCTATAGGCTATATTTTATTAGAAAGTTCCTACGGGAACGTGAGCTACGCGTTTGAAAACGGGCGTGGGAAGCTAATTTGATAATATTATATTTATATTAATTAATGACTGATAGACTTGTATGAAAGACTGATGGATTTAAGCGTGCAGCCTAAACCGTAAATTAATTACAATAAGTGTTGCCAGGCGTCCGGTTACCTACAGCCGAAAATTGTAGGCTTTTTGTGTGCATGTCCGGCCAAAATAAATGGCATATGCTTGTCCGACATTTGTTAGTCTTTTAAAATTTCGAAAAGGAACGAGCACCGAGCGTATCCGAGTGCAGGTGAATGATAAAGGGTTGATTTTACTTATTGTCTGTCGAAGGACAATGTTGTCTGTCCGACTGTCATACCCAAATATCCGGCCACAATTAATGGTCTGTCTGGCTATTATGTTTGGCGACCTGGCAACCCTATCTACGATTATGATATAAGCATCCGATAAGATCGGACATTGGCGGCCACCAACCCGCCTGCTAAGCGTGGTGACTATGTTAACACTTATTTTTAGGGAGGCCTATTTTTAGCAGTGGACGCTATACAGGCTGCTGATTATGATGATACGTCGAATAGTCATAATTATTTAATTGGATAGAGGTGTCTTACACGTTGTTGAATTTTTACATCAATTTATTAATCCACAAACGCCTATTAAAACAAATCAAATGCCGTAAACTCATAATATCAACAGTATGAATTAAATTTAACAAGGTAGGTACTAGATATTGAAATGGCAATTAAATAAATTATTATCTCCTTAACCCGTATAACCTTTGCAAAATGATTAACAGTTCAAAAAGTAATTAATTTAATGAGTAAGTAATATCTTATACTAGAATATATGATGCTGAAAAGTTTTTTTGCTTGAACGCGCTAATGTCAAAAACTAATGGAATGAGGTGAAAAAAAAAATTGTTAGATAGCCCATTTCTCGAAGCAGGCTGTATAGGCTTTATTTAATGTTGAAGTTCCCACGGGAACAGGAGTTACGCGGGTGATCCGCGAGCGGGAAGCTAGTACTAATATATAAAGCTGAAGAGTTTGTTTGTTTGCTTGAACGCGCTTTTCTCAAGAACTAATTTCTGTGTTAAATAGCCCATTTTTCGAAGGATATATTTAACTATGAACGTCCCACGAGAACGTAGCAACGCGCGTGAAACTAGTAGATAGAATATAGAAACACATCTTATGAATGAAACCGGAAATTACGCCCTCGCGGCGTAGCGGTTTTAGTCTCGCTTTAATCGGAGGTCGTGGGTTCAGTTCCTACAAGCAATCTCTGTGTAAAATCTACAAAATAAATCCAGGACTAGTTGGTTGAGGGTCAAACACATGTTAAGACGTTGGTCCCGATCCTTCTATGCCTCGGAAAACACGATAAGACGTTGATCCCGATTGTTATAATCTATATAAATAGTCTCTCTACATTTGTTTCAAAATTGAGATTAATAAAATTCGACCACAGGCAGGATTCGTACCTGTAACTTAGGTGAAGCCCCTAATGCCTTAACCAATTAGGCTACGGTGGAACCCAGCCGGCAATCGAAATTTATCAATCTCTCACTCGACTAAATTTTTAAACATAGAATATGGTAAACCTTTCCGTAAAGTACCTATTCAAAAACATTTAAATAAGTGAACAAATATTATTAGATTCGTCCGTTGTACACTAGCTCTGCACTTTTAGGGACTAATTACAATTATTCAGCTCAATTCAGCTTATGTCCATAGAAAACGCCAGTTTTGTAGGGGACGCGTACGCACGCGTTCAGCTAAATCAAATACTTCTCTCATAAGGTTTGCTGGAAGAGAATTCATTATTGAATTAAGCTCGCCTTTGTACATGTTGTTTCCGTTGTATTAATTTTATGTTATATATTTACTGTGCGCAATAAAGAATAAAATAAAAATTAAAAAAACATTTAATAAATAAAAAATTCTCTTTATGATATTTTTATACAGATCCCACTTAATTTCGCTTAAATGAGATACCATAACATTCCTGACATCAAACTGACCATTTAACTACCATACATCATAAAACAATAGTATAAAATATAATAAAAAAAAAACATTAAACCTCAAACTCTAACCTAAAATTAGTTTCGGAAGTGGCGAACAGTTTTATGCGTTATTGTTTTACTGCACCAATTGTGCACCGCAACAATAAACGCTACTTGTATTCAGGAAATGATTCGGTTACGAAACCTTTATCGCACGACTCTTGGACTTTCTGACGTGGTTTTGGTTGCGGTTTCGTTTGAACTGATAGTTTGATAAATAATCAGGAGTTCCCAATATTCTCTCATCCCATTCTGTCTGATTCTGCTGCATCGGTGGTTAAGTGGTTATAGCAGTTGCTGTTGACACGTGGCGTTCTAGTTTCGATTTCCATCCGGAGCATCTACTTATCCTAGCTGTAATGTACAAGTGAGGTGAGCAGTGACAAACAACGTGCGTAGCATAGCGGTATTTGGCTCGCCTTAAATCTCGGAGGAGGTGCGTTCGAACCCCACACGGGATACAAAATCTTTGTGTAAATTCTAAGATTTCTTTCCGAGTCTGCTTGTTTCGCGACACAGAGATTGATATCCGAAGGGTGAGATACGTCTTAAACCAAAACTAGGATCGGTGTCACCTATCTGGTTTAAGCCCTTAATACCATAAACGTATAAAGGGCTTAACAATTGTTTACCGGGGATTGGGCAACAGTGTGTGTGTACAGTGACTGAAGCACAAGTCGACTGCCATGCGTGCGACAAATGCATGGGAAATGCTCTGGATAACTATCTTTATAAAGAGGGTCAAGTTTACACGCTATTATTTTTTGAATTCCAACGTGCTTTTCGCTTCATTAATGGTGATATTACGGCAATCGGATACAATATGTCATACAATACAACACGTATGTCAAAATCAAACGTTAGCACTCAAGATTATCCGGATTCCCAGGAACTGGTTAAAATGTGTGTAACCATTCATGCATGACCCAATTATTTGTAATAACCATCGCTTTATCGATAATAATGACAACTGGAAGCGGTCACACTCGTGTTTAATTACTATTTTATAACTGGTAATGAACAGACAGTAATATTATGTAATTTCTTTCTATAGGCGTAAAGATATTATGGTGCACTCTTGCGCAGGTTGCTTAGTTTGTAGATTTTTAACCATTTAATACGAGGATCTTTGCTTGTCTTTATGTCCGGTCAAGTAATAAGCCTCTTATAAATTAGAAATAGTTTATTAATATTATTAAAGTATAGTACTTTAATTAATTAGTAACGTAGGCAAATAATTCGCTCTTGTTATACGTCTTACAATTCATTCAACACATTTAAGATCTCCATTATTCATGATGACATTTACAGAAAATGGCTACTAAATACTAGTAGATACATTAAGTTTTATTTAAATTAACTGTATGTGTATGAAATCGTTGAACACGTTGAACTGAAACCATGTTTATAATCTTATTTCTTATAAAGTCGCGTAGTTAAACGTTTACTAATTTCTTAAACGAATTAGTGGTAATAATAAGTCGCGTAGTTTAAGACATTATAACATAAAAACTTAAGCCTTGAACCCAGCACGGACTGGGATCAAGCCTCAAGTTGAGAACGCGTCGCAAACCTCGCCTCTCGAGGACCACCGACCCTATCCTAGCTTCCTACAAGTCTTTCTCTATCTACCTTCGGTAAGATCTGGTCAAGAAATACTATAAGACTTAAAACATACGTCTGTTATAATAAAACAAACTAGCAATTAATCAAATTAGATGACTTCTATATAACTGCGCTGCATATAAAATCAATCAATCATTCGATTCAGTGTCGAATGTAATCGAACAGAAAACATTTAAAGTTGGCCAGACGTTCATAAAACTGCTCTATTAGTTTTTATAGCCCCACTGAACAAATAAGTCCGATGACCTAGAACTGGGGTCAGGATGCAACAGTATTTTTTTCTATACTTGCTCTTGACCTTTAAAGACTTTATATTTTATTAGTAGTCAGCTTTATACACGATATTTTATTTTTGCACAGGACTTAAATAGTAGTGGTTTTATTAAAAAGGAAATATTCTTCTTTATTGCTATAATAACTTGCCGCATGCGCAACTCCCGTTCCCGTAGCAACTTCATAATTAATTATAGACTAAAGCCTTTTTTGATAAATGAGCTATCTAACATTGAAAGATTTTTTCTAATCGGACTTTCTAGTAGTTACTGATATTAACGCCAGTAAAACCGCGCGCGGAAACTGTTATAAGTATAAAGCTGAAGAGTTTTTTTGAATGTTTGCTTGAATGCGCTAATCTCAGCAACTACTGGACCGATTGAAAAAAGTGTTAGAAAGCCCATTTATCGAGGAAAGCTACATTTAGGGTGGCCAAGCCGGACCGACATTTGGGTTTAAAAGCCGGACACCCTACATTATTGAGGATTCAGTCTCAGTAGGTACGACAGAAATCGTGGCTTTTTAATTATTAGCGACCAACAGTCTATATCGAGCGTTTGGGCTCGCTCTTTTCATCATTATTATCATCGTCATTTCAGCCGTAGGACGTCCACTGTTGGAAATAGGCCTCCCTCATAGATCTCCAGTTGTTGCGGTTAGAAGCGGCCTGCTCGCTCTTTTGCTTAGTGTAAAATGCCTGATACCGTACATTTTGGCCGGACTCGCAATCAAAAAGCCTCACTATGTCCGGCTTTATCCGGACTCCTGGCAACGTTAGCTGCCAGTAAGAACTACATAATTTATTGTAGCCTACATTAAATTATGAAGTTCTTACTAGAACGGTAGATGCGTGAGTGAAGCCGCGCGCGGGAGACTAGTACAAGATACCTATATCAAATGATGTAATTATTACGACTTATTAGATAAGGCTTATAATTATATTTAATAGTTCAATAATGTTGATATGTACATAGTATATTGTGAATGAATAACATTATCTACTACCGGTTAATTGACCTATTGGTAACTATTAGAGAAGTGGCTATCTTTAAAAGTATTGTTCTTTTAAATCGTGATATATTGTGATTATATTGCGTACAAATCAAATGAAATTCATTCGATTTTACTCTGATGGGTTGTAATTCAGGAGTAAAATAGGCTATATTATATTATGAAGTTCCCACGAGGACTTAAATAAATTTATACTTATTATGAAGACCAATTTTATTTTTTACATAATAATATAGTGAGTACAGTTTTATTAAATGAAATAGGTACTAAAAAGCTACTTTCAAGAGAATCCACGAAGACTAGGAAACAAAATGATTTTTTTTTTCTTCTGGAAAGGGAGCTATAAGGGTAAATACGCGCGGGAAGACTAGTTTAAAAGGACGAAACATGCTTGTACTGGTATCTGTACATCTAAACATAATGTTACATATTCTCACATAATGTAACTGTAATATTTAGTCGCTTCTATAGATATAGAATCTAGGCGTAACGGTATAAATAACCTCTATGTATGTTAAAATACCTTAAGCCTACGTGTTTGTTTAAAATAAAACTAGGTAGGTATAAAGTAGGTATTCAACAGAAGTAGGCGAACAGCTCGCTATGATTCCCAGACTTATATTGTTTACTTAAAAATAATTATGAACATAAAGGCCCTCTTTCCCACTGGGCACACTGGGCACGTTCCCAGGGCCCCGCGATGGTTTAGGGCCCCCTTGTCCTTACTCCAAACGATAACTGATAGCCACTCTAAGGACTAATCGTAGATGTACCGGATTAGCCATATAGCAAAAGTACAAGGAAACCAAGATACGTGCGCAAGTAAGAAATTGGATCCGAATCATGGTGCTTCAAATTGGTAATAGGTGGATGCCTAAAAAACACTCACCCAAAAAGACTGAATAATCCGTATAAGAAGAATAAGAAGTAAAAATAAAGCTGAAACTTTTTATATCTGCGTTCTATTTACTATGCCCCATTATCCTAATGTGCCCAGCCTTGCTAGCAATGTGATTGGTCGGCCTGCGTAGAGTAGACTCGAGTCGCGCTGCCTATGCTAGCCGGGCTGGGCCTGTAATAGGTAAAAGACGGCCCTGTTTACATAGCAAAGCGATCGTTTAGTAAGCATAACTTATTTTAGCTAGCCCAAAAACGGTAGACTCCAAATCATTTGCGATAAATATCTATGCGATTGTTTTACAATGTTAATTTCTCTAGGTTCTCTGTTCTCTTGTTTGCGGTTGCAGCCACACTTACCTTACTATCTCTATTACCTGCATATCTAACACAAACTCACATCGCTAAGATCGATGTCCAACTGTATACCTGAATAGACTAAGGACAATGACAATGATGTTAATGAACTTGAATATTTTATTTATTAATGTTTTACTACAACAATATTATGCTTACTAACAAATAACCTGTCCCATAAATGTAGAATGCAGCAGAGCTATTTAGATCAAGATAGGTATAGCTTGTTTGTGACCTATAAACCTATGAATCATTCTACGATATTTCCTCATCATACAGTATAACGTCCACTGCTGAACATGGGCCTCCTCCCGAGGGAGGATATTTGCCATAGTCACCTCGCTTGGAAGGCGGGTTGGTGACTGCAGTATTATCCACAGAAGAAAACGCCGTGCCGTGATATATGATTATTATAGATGATGTTATAACAATGGGGACAAACGACTTAACTTGCTTTCCGAGGCACGGAAGGTAGTCTCTTAACCATCCAGACCGGGAAAGAAATCTTAGAATTTACACAAAGATGTCCTGTCCGGAGTGGGGATCGAACCCACGACCTCCAAGATTTAAAGCGAGCCAAATACCGCTACGCTACGGAGGTTGTCTACGATATTTACCAATATATAAAAATTCTGGAAATCAAATCAATAAGTCAAATCAAATCTATTTTAAATGTTACAATATTTCGTTTAGTACTTCATGACTACTAGAGATGTCCAGGGGACCAATTACTAAAATATAAATATAACCATGAATTTAACCGTTTAACCATTTAAAAACACTGGAGCCATGTTCAATATTATGCCCGGTAACGTAGGAAAAGCCTCTTAGTTTGACTGTTTGTGCGCTCTGGCAGACAATTGTTTTGACATAATATAGACAGAACAAGCATTTTGCATCGCTAAGAACAATATAAATAAATAAATTATAATAATAACATATAAATATATGATACTATAAAAATAATTAATTTTATAGATATAAATAAATAACAAATATAATGAATAAATTTTTATAATTAATGTTTGACTATTTACAAGTGCCTGTAATTGGTTTTCGTAAATTTATTTATTTATTTATTTATCCGGTTTCGATTTTTATTTATTTATTTATTTATCCGGGACCAAACTTAACGAGCTTTTTGAGGAATGTATAATACATTTTTTCTGGTGTCCACAAAGTCTGCGATTAAGATAGGTCTTTATACCTGCACTTTATAGTTACCGGAGTGTGTTATTTTCCGATGCACTCGTAGACCTGAAGTCCGAGAAGCCCGCGAATTGTAAAGTAGAGCGTCACTTGCACAAAACTCTCATAAAGAAATTAAAAGTCCTAATCCCTGAAGCTCATCGCCAGCGACCGCCCTGAGCCGAGGTCCCAAGTCCCAAATCCCACAGAGGGCGCCCTCTTGCTTAGTTAGTTGTGTAGCTCGCCTTTATAGTCGATGAAGTAGCAAAAGCCTCGTGGTTAACAACGTATGTCCGTCTGAAAATAAAAGATTCTGTTAATGGATTGGTTTCTCAAACGCCATATTCATTAGGTTCGTTAAATACTTAATGATCTCAAATTCTTGAATAGTAGTTTGTTATCAGTCCGCTTTGTATGTATGTAGTTCATTAACACGAGATCTGAGTGTGTTGTCTAGTTATGTATTACCTACTTAGTTAAATTATATACAGGCAAAATGTATAGGTACATGTAACGTAGATGTTTGTAAGGTTTATTATATACTAGGTTCCTGCGCAGTTTCACCCATTGTCATAATTAAATATAGCCTATGTCATCCGGGGATAGTGTAGCTTTCCAACGGTGAAATAATTTTTCAAATCGGTCCAGTAGTTTAGGAGCCTATTCAATACAAACAAACAAAAAATCAAATCTTTCCTCTTTATAATATTAGTATAGACTAGCTTTCCGCGCGCGGTTTCTCCAGCGTAGATCCCGTTTCCATGGGAAATTTATAGTTAAAAAAATCGCCTATCTAATACTGAAAGAGTTTTCAAAATCGGAGTAGGAGTTCGTGAGATTAGCTCGTTCAAGCAAACATAGAAGCTCTTTAGCTTTATACACACATTAGTATATAGAGTATATCTATATATATAAAAGAAAGTCGTGTTTGTTACAACACTTATAACTCGAGAACGGCTGGACCGATTGCCATGGTTTTTGATTTGTTGGATTTGTTTCCGTCCCGAATAGCAGAATACATTTTAAAAACAAAAGAAAGTCGTGTTAGTTACACTATTTATAACTCAAGAACGGCTGAACCGATTTGGCTGAAAATTGGCAGGGGGGTAGCTAAGAAGTGGGAGAAGGACATAGGATACTTTTGGGTAGGGGTAGGGTAAGGTAGGGTAGGGTAGGGTAGGGTAGGGATAGGGTAGGGTAGGGGTAGGGTAGGGGTAGGGTAGGGGTAGGGTAGGGGTAGGGTAGGGGTAGGGTAGGGTAGGGGTAGGGTAGGGGTATGGTAGGGGTAGGGTAGGGGTAGGGTAGGGGTAGGGTAGGGGTTGGGTAGGGTAGGTGTAGGGTAGGGGTAGGGTAGGAGTAGGGGTAGGGTAGGGGTAGGGTAGGAGTAGGGTAGGGTTAGGGTAGGGGTAGGGTAGGGCTGGGGTAGGGTATAAAAGTCTACCCGTGCGAAGCCGGGGCGGGCCGCTAGTATATATATATATATGTGAATAATTTGATGTAATCTGTTTATTACATTATGACAAATGTTAAAACAAAAAAATATTATTTTAATTGAGGGTTATGTACAATAACTATAATTATATGAGACTTTACGCGTCATCAAGCTTATAATTGTATTTTCCAAGGTTTACTATATTTATCTATACTAATGTTAAAAAGAGAAAATATTTCTATCGTCCCTCGTAGTTCCTTAGCCGAGAAGCTCAAGTACTGTGAAGTAGAGCCACAGTTGTAAAAAAACCGGCCAAGTGCGAGTCGCACTCGCGCACGAAGGGTTCCGTTTCAGTTACAAATGCGTACCTATTTTTGATATCAAGAATAAATAAAAACGCGTATGTTTATGAAATGAAATGTTATTTTATATTTTTATATTCGAGTTGATTGAATGAAAGCTAAATTGCGGTTTACGATTTTTGACGTATTAAAAAAAACTACTTACAAGATCTCGTTCAAACCAATTTTCGGTGGAAGTTTGCATGGTAATGTACATCATATATTTTTTTTAGATTTATCATTCTCTTATTTT
This sequence comes from Nycteola revayana, assembly GCA_947037095.2. Classification (NCBI taxonomy): domain Eukaryota; kingdom Metazoa; phylum Arthropoda; class Insecta; order Lepidoptera; family Nolidae; genus Nycteola; species Nycteola revayana. The sequence goes on along the minus strand of OX344857.2, from coordinate 16,309,152 downwards.
AGAAGTTACAGGGGGGGGGACACACATTTTACCACTTTGGAAGTGTCTCTCGCGCAAACTATTCAGTTTAGAAAAAAATGACATTAGAAACCTCAACATCATTTTTGAAGACCTATTCATAGATACCCCACACGTATGGGTTTGATGAAAAAAATTTTTTTGAGTTTCATTTCTATGTATGGGGAACCCCAAAATTTATTGTTTTTTTCTATTTTTGTGTGAAAATCTTAAAGCGGTTCACAACATACATCTACTTGCCAAGTTTCAACATTATAGTTCTTATAGTTTCGGAAAAAAGTGGCTGTGACATACGGACGGACAGACAGACAGACAGACAGACAGACAGACAGACAGACAGACAGACAGACAGACAGACAGACAGACAGACAGACAGACAGACAGACAGACAGACAGACAGACAGACAGACAGACAGACAGACAGACAGACAGACAGACAGACAGACAGACAGACAGACAGACAGACAGACAGACAGACAGACAGACAGACAGACAGACAGACAGACAGACAGACAGACAGACAGACAGACAGACAGACAGACAGACAGACAGACAGACAGACAGACAGACAGACAGACAGACAGACAGACAGACAGACAGACAGACAGACAGACAGACAGACAGACAGACAGACAGACAGACAGACAGACAGACAGACAGACAGACAGACAGACAGACAGACAGACAGACAGACAGACAGACAGACAGACAGACAGACAGACAGACAGACAGACAGACAGACAGACAGACAGACAGACAGACAGACAGACAGACAGACAGACAGACAGACAGACAGACAGACAGACAGACAGACAGACATGACGAATCTATAAGGGTTCCGTTTTTTGCCATTTGGCTACGGAACCCTAAAAACTGTCCTGAAAAATCTAAAAGTCAGAATTGTTCAATAACCCTGAGCCGAAGAGCAAGTCCCACAGGTGGCGCCCTCTTGCGCGGGCTGCTTGGTTTGTAATTTTTTAACCATTTATTAATGCTGGAGTTCTGCTCGCCTTTATACCCGGTAAAGTAGAAAAATATTTCTGGCTAGCTACATAATGTATGTGAATATAACAACCTTCGTAGACAACATCCGTAGAGTAATGGTATCTCGGAGGTCGTGGGTTCGATCCCCACGCCGGACAGGAAATCTGTGTGTAAATTCTAAGATTACTTTCCGGGTCTGGTTGGTTGAGGGACTACCCTCCGTGCCTCGGAAAGCACGTTAAGCCGTTGGTCCCGATTGTTATAACATCATCCATAATAATCGTATATCAAGGAACGGGCAGCAGCGTTTCATTGTATGGTACAACATAATACTGCGATCACCAACACGCCTGCCAAGCGTGGTGACTATGGCAAATACCCTCCGCCGAGAGGAGGCCCATGTTCAACAATAGAAGTTATACGGGATGCTGATGTTGATGATGATGAAGTTGCAAAGGCTATATTTTATGAGGAATTTCTCCAAGGATTTGAAGCTATACAAACGAAACCGCGTGGTGAAGCTAGTTACAAATAAACAAAGTGCATAAAACTAAAGCACGTAGTTATCTTATCGTTTTATCATTGAATAGACATTTAATTCACCTGTTTGTGTCAACATCACACGCGGTAAGAGAATGTTACTCGACGTTTCTCACGATATTATTTTTTATAAAATATGTGATGTTGATACAAGCTATAGAGCAATTTAAATCGTGGTTTATTGTAGGACGACAAAGTAGTTTTATGGACACATTATTAGGCATATAAAAGGTGCTATATAATATATGAAATCCGTTTAAAATCCGAAAGAAATCTTAGAATTTACACAAAGATTTCCTGTCCGGCATGACCTCCAAGATTTAAAGCGAGCCAAATACCGCTACGCTACAGAGATTATCAAATTATTCATAAAAATTAGTCATTTCACTAAAAAAATGCATATTTTTTTCGAAGCACCTTTATATTCACAACAAGACATTCCCTTACAATATCTATATCTATTTAATGACAACAAGAAGACGAAGTACACTTAATTGCAAAATATAAAACAAAACAGTAACTTTGCACCGGTGGCTCAGTGGTTACGATAGCTGCCTCTGAGACCTGGTGTTCTGGGTTCGATTCCCACCCGGGACAATTATTTGTGTGAACCACAAATAGTTGTTCTGAGTCTGGGTGTTCTGTGTGTCCGTGAAATGAATGTTTGTAAAGTCCCCCGCGACACAGGGATTTATTTCCCTAGTGCGGGAGTTGTCTTTTAAAAAAGAAAAGAAATATGAGAATTATCCTAATTATATTTTGCAATCGGCGGCCTTATCGCTAAAAGCGATCTGTTCCAGGCAACCTTATGCATAGCGTCGGTGATACTACAATACCGCATAAGTGACAATAGCTAATAAGGTTGAAAATCAAATGCACCAAATTCAATTTTTCTCCTTTAAAACATATATAAAGAAAATATTATTCTTGACAGATGAAATTACACCTTATTAGCAACTGTCACTTACGCGGCAATACAGTATCACCGACGATAGGTTGGACCAAAAAGTAAAAGAATAAGAAATAGGGTGTACACAAGGAAAGGAAAATATATAAGGATACTAACTGAGAGGTTTAAAAAAAAAAACCACGAAGACTAAGGCGGGAGCTCCGCTTCGCTTCGCTCCCGCCTTAGTCTTCTTACCTAACTTATCCTAGTCGGGTTGCACTGACAACAAACACAACGTTTACAACGTTTCTTTTCTACACTATTGGTCCGCATGCGTACTGGCGCTGTACGTTTTGGAGCGCTGTACTTACTTACATCACTACAAAGTATACGCGAGTATTTGCGTACTGCTCTTGTATATATAGGAAGAATTTAGTAAAAAAGTTATTTCCAATCTGTACGTGATTAGTTTCACACCCTTGCGTTCTGGCCTTGTATAGAATGGAAAAACGCTGAGCTGACTTATTACACGTGTGAGCACGTGTTTAATTACATTAAATAATATATAGTTATATACATACATGAAGAAAGAGACATTCTTTTACAATTTCCAACTGTTCACAGCTATCAAAAGACAGTAAAGTTAGTACAACATTGTTCAAGATTCCAGTTGCCTTCCACGGAAATAGCGGAAACATTCTATCTGGTCATCGAAAAGACATATTTGCAAGTTCATTGGCCAAAAACTGTACGGCACATGTTGTTTCTATAGCCATGCTTAATCTGCAGTTTTAATGGGCACCAATTCTGCTAATTTAAAAATGTAATAAAGAAGTTGTAATAGTAGGATTCATCATCATCATCATCAGTCCGTATAACGTCCACTGCTGAACATGGGCCTCCTCCCGAGAGGGAGGGTATTTGCCATAGTCACCACGCTTGGCAGGCGGGTTGGTGACCGCAGTATTATGTTGTACCACACAAGAAAACGCTGCTGCCCGTTCCTTGATATACGATTATTATAGATGATGTTATAACAATCGGGACCAACGGCTTAACGTGCTTTCCGAGGCACGGAGGGTAGTCCCTCAACCAACCAGACCCGGAAAGAAATCTTTGAATTTACACAAAGATTTTCTGTCCGGTGTGGGGATCGAACCCACGACCTCCGAGATTCTAAGCGAGTCAAATAGGTACCATTACTACGGAGGTTGTCTTAGAATAGGAAGATTGGTAGATTATTTTTGGTAGTTTAATTGGTAAATTAGCTACCTTTGTATCAAATTCATGTTGTTTCTTTGTCTAAAGTTTATTGTTAGGTAGGTACTTGTTTTTCTGTGTATACATTATTATATATTACTAGCTTACCGCGCGCGGTTTCACCCGCGTAGCTCCCTTGCCCGTGGGAACTTCGTAATAAAATATAGCCTATAACCTTCCTCGATAAACGGACTAACCAACACTGAAAGATTTTTTGAGATGGGACGATTAGTTCCTGAGATTAGCGCGTTCAAACAAACAAAATCTGCAGCTTTATAATATTAGTACATATATAGATAATAGTATTCTTCTTCTTTAATTAATATTGGATTTTAATGTTTTATGGTTTAAGTGACCTTAACCTTTAATGTTTTATAGTGAAAGCCACAAGCTTTTATCACATAACTTGAGACAACTATCTTCATGAATATATTATTCTATTGTTTAAGCAGAACACTAAATAACTAAGTCATGACTATCGATTGTACGACATTCTTTTTTTAAACATTACCACAAGTTTGGCAGTCTTCTAATATTCTTGTGAACCCCCCCGTGCTTAGTTAACATGCTTGTGTTACGAGTGGGTTCACGTCGGTGGTGCAATGGGTGGAGATAGAACCGGCGACCACAAGATCAGAAGTCCGACGCTCTACTAACTGGGCTACGGTCGCTTTATTTTACTTGCATTAGCAGAATTAAACCCCTGTTTATTCCCACACGCTTTCTCCAGAAATCTTACAAGAAAGCTAATAAACATTTAAATTAATGACCAAATAAGTAGAGCTAAGTAAAACACACGTTTTATATAAACGACTTAAAAGGAAAGTAGAATTTGATTCCTGTACATCTACTAGTATGCAAAACTACAGAAAAATACTTAATCCATCATCGGCGATATGCAATTATATATCTTATGTTGTCCTTTCATAAGGTTTATAACTCAATATCCTTATTGTGTCGCTTAGCCTCCTTTTTTCGAGAAAGATTCGTTATAATTAGTATAACGAATCTTTAAATATAGAAGGCTATTTCAAGGTTAACTTCACCCAAGTTAGAAAGTTTTAAACCTATTTTATTAATAAAGACATGGCTATAAGCTTTACGGATCAATTTTATAAAGTAATGCCATCAAAAATAACTAGTAAAAACAACCAAGTCTCGCAAATCAGTTATTTGACGACATCTGAAAGTTATCATTGCTCAATACCCCACAACCGCCCTGCGCCAAGGATCAAATTCGACAGGTGGGGCCCTTTTCCGCAAGTTGCTTAGTGTGAAATTTAAAAAGGCTGGAGCACTGCTCGCCTTAATACCCAGTGAAGTAGCAAAAGCCTCTTGGCTAACTGTAGTACCCTCTTATTTCAGCTCACAAAATCCACTCGCTCAGCAACGTGATTTGCATACTAACTTCAATGTTATCAGGTTTAATACCAGATACACTTCATCGTAATTATTGCACTTTAGTATTATCATTGAACTTCAGTATTTATTGAAATGGTAGCTCTTATGCTTATGGTGGAAGTGTCACGTGCAAATCACCGTGGCTGGGTGCATAGATAAGTATCTAAGTGTTAAATAGTGGCGGGTAGAAGCAAAAATCAATAAATTGTTCTCCAGGTGACTTTTCCAGGCCGTTGAAGTCGACTTTGTGCGATTTTATCAGTATGGAAAAGTCTATTTGAGTAGGTACAGTTTTTTTAATTTTTTCAGATACTATTTGATGCCCATCTTCTTTTTCTTCTTTATGCCCGGTGAAGTAGCAAAAGCCTCATTCATGGCCACCTACGTAATTCAAACCGAAAAATCTTCTTCTTCTTCTTCCTGCCCTGTAATATCCCATATTACTTGGGGTCGGCACAACACGTTTGTTTGCCCATGTAGGTGAAAAATTTTAAAACGCCTTAACAAGTGCCTAAATATAAAATCAGTTTTTTTTTTAATATTATCCTCATTAAACGTACTTGGTAACTAATTTAAATTCCAAGTGACTTTTCCATGCCGATGAAGTCACGGGCATAAAGATAGTAGGTACATTACAGGCAACATTATCAAAATATTTTTTTTTGTGAAGATACCTTTTTTTTTAAATTTAGAATCTATTTTAGGGTTAGTAGTCGATTCGCACGAAAATTATTCGCACGATCGTGCGAATCGTCCCCTTTCAATAAAAATATTTTTTTAGTAGGCGATTCGCACGGAAGTATTTAAATTGCGTGCGAATCGACCCCTTCAAGAATTAGTAGTATGCGATTCGCACACACCTATACTTTATCGAAAAGTTTCAAGAAAAAAGTACTATCACGTACAAAATGCTTTCTTTTAATACAGGACACAAATAAAACGATTTTTAAGGAAATCAAGTTTTTATATTTTACTTTGTATCTATCAGAAAGTGATTTTACATCATTCACAGTTTAAATAACTTAAAACCATAATTATAACCAAGATTACAAATAAAATCACAGTTAGTAGGTACGATTTATAATCAAATATTTGGTTTTGCATTTTTACAAGTAAGTACTCTTTTTCCGTACACTTGCATTTACCTTAAATCATCACAAATTACTACTTATTAAAGTTTTTACCGAAATCAACTTTTTATGAACTCCTGAGTCTTGTTAAAAATAATGTTGTTTAAAAAAGGTAAGTCAAAATTAAATAATTAACGTTATAATGGTCTAAAAGCTAATTTTAAAAACAACGAAAAATATAACGAAACTATAAATATATAAATCTTTTTAAATATTCGTAATAACAATATAAAAATCGTTTTAATTAGCTAAGGTATGGTTTTAAATGTGGCAATTAAATAAACAAAAACAAAATATTTTTTCTCTATTAAGTATTAACTAGTACAATTTTGGAGTATTATAGTAAATGTAATAAAATAACAGTCACAAAATCACAGTTACTATAACAACAATATTTTGCTCTAATAGGTAAAAAATAACAATCAACTAATCAATAATAATATAAATATTTCTTAACACAAAAATTTTACGATGATAGGAGCATTATCATCACTGAAAGTTAAAACAATCACAAAATCACAGTTAAACAGAGTCATCTGTTGTATTAATAGGTACAAAGTTCTTAAAAATGTAACACTTAACTAATCAACAATATTATAAATATTTCTTAACACAAAAATTTTACGATGATAGGAACATTAGCATCACTGAAAGTTAAAACAATCACAAAATCACAGTTAAACAGAGTCATCTGTTGTATTAATAGGTACAAAGTTCTTAAAAATGTAACATTATTATTACTATTACTACTACTGATTACTGATTACATTATTATTACTACTGATTTATTGCTTAACTACTTCTTTGTGCAAGTGCTCAAGCGCCATGTACCGGCAATATTTGTGGTAAGTAAAATACAAAACAAAGGGCTACTCGGCAAGCCGCAATAAAAATTAATCCCCTGGAGCTAATAAAAAATATTTCTTCATTATTTTTGGGATCTGCTATTGTGAGTACTTAAGGGCGTTTCTTGTTATTAGTTTCTTTGTTATCTTTAACAGTTAGTATTATTTGTATAAAAATACACCGGCAATTTATTAAATCTCTCATTTATGGTGTTCATATTATAAGTTTTCATATTAAATACTGACAAAACTTTTCATCTTACCTCTTAACTAGTATTTTGTGCCTGACTGCGATGCGAATAGAGAATTATTGAATTTTAATATTAATATTCTAGAATATTGTACATGACTGTACTTAGATTTTTATTCGCACATTTTGTTAAGTGTGCGAATCGCATACTACTAATTCTTGAAGGGGTCGATTCGCACGCAATTTAAATACTTCCGTGCGAATCGCCTACTAAAAAAATATTTTTATTGAAAGGGGACGATTCGCACGATCATGCGAATAATTTTCGTGCGAATCGACTACTAACCCCTATTTTATGCCCATGCAGGTGAAAGGTGCTTTACCGCGCGGTTTCACCCGCGTTGATGCTTTTAAATGGGAACCTCGTATTAAAATAGCTATCTAAAAATCCAAACTAACTTTTTATAATTTTAGTATTGACGGAACATTGTTACTCTTCTGTGATGGTGAACACTTTTGGATCCTCCTTGTGATGTCATAGCCATATTTTTTAAAGACACAATTCAAATGTTTTAATTCATATTCTTATGATGCGTCTATTTCTTTTTTTACCACCAGTACAGGACATGGCAACTCTGACAAATCCTTTAAAGTAAAAGGATTAGGTAGAAGATAACCAACATTAATTTAATTACTGATTAATAATATAAACAGTGACAAAAGCCATATTCCTAGTAGCTGCATCCACGGTGGACTAGACAAATATAAAAAAGTAAATTGAATTGATTTAGATGATTCAGTCTCTAAAGCTAACCCACAACAACAAAGACAAACTTAAGACAGTTACTCCTAAATTAATAAAGCTTAGTCGTAAATGATTCAACTAACCAAAGATATATATGGTAACTATAGTGGTTAGAAGGGGGATATGATGGAGCTGTAACTGATTATAAATGGCCTTTAAATTGTCTGTCAACGACTCGAATATAAGAGGGAATGTTTACGAATGCCTGATCACAATTTGACAGATTAAAAACATAAGTGTCGTTTCGTTTGCGGCTTAGAACATTTTCGTGAGTTTTATTTAACACAGGATCGATTTTATGACAAGTGAGATAATTCATTAGAGGTAATATCATAATTTTTTTACTTATTATTCTTTGGGGCAACTCAAGTAATATAAATAGGGCATTTATCGCACAAAAAAAGTGTATCCGTGCCATTGCTGGGATACCACCATGGGAATCCTGTAAGCCATTATTCAGAGAATACAAGATTTTACCTTTGCCCTGTATGTACATTTTAGAATGTGCTAAATTTGTCAAAGAACATAAATAATTGTTCTCAAAAGCTAATGAGACATTTCCAAGGAGTACCAAGAATCGTAATAGAATAGTTTTGCCGAAAATTCCAAAGACAACATTATATTATAAAAGTAGCTTTGTTAGCCGTGGACGTGTATTTAATGCTCTACCTAGCGATATTAAGGACCTACCCTACCAGAAATTTGTCAAGACCTTGAAAGCCTGGTTGGGGGAAAGAAATTTTTATTCATTAAATTAATTCATAAATAATAAATTAAAATGAATTAATTGTATTAAAAACATAATTTAATATTTGCATGTCACTTCTATGACTAAGTGTTAAGGATCTATGCATTTAATTAAGACCGAATTGTACCAACACTTAATGTAAATAAATATATTCATTCATTCATTCATTCAAAATATATTCATTATGAAATCGAACGAAAATCTTTCCTTACAATTTCTTCCCATGGGTGTAAGAGGCGACTGAGGGACCTACAGCTGGTGGATGAGCAGCATGATCTATCAGCTCAAGGTTAGTTACCATCTTACTGCGACCACCAATCTCTCTGCTAAGCAGGTGATTAGGGCAATATTCTTCAATGATCCTGACTTGCCAAGGTCATTGTGTGTCATGTTCAATTGTGAACCTAAACAGATTGTTGAAGAAAACATAAGTTGTATGGAATTGTATTGAAAGAAAGTAGGATTTGTGCCTTTACTTGTTTTATGGTTTGTTCCACAACTACCTTTGTTTTGGAAATGACAAATTCACGGATACAATGCTATGTGCAATGTGTAATGCCCGTTCCTTGATTAAATTAAAAAAAAATAATCGGGACCAACGGCTTAACGTGCTTACCGAGGCAGAGTAGTCCCTCCACCATCCAGACCCGGAAAGAAATCATAGAATTTACACAAAGATTTTCTGTCCGGTATGGGGATCGAACCCACAAACTCCGAGAATTAAAGCGGGCCAAATACCGCTACGCTACGGAGGTTGACTGAGACTCTATAATCTATACTATCTATACTTACTAATATTATAAAGCTGCAGAGTTTGTTTGTTTGTTTGTTTGTTTGTTTGAACGCGCTAATCTCAGGGACTACTGGTCCGATTTAAAAAATTCTTTCGGTGTTGGATAGTCCATTTATCGAGGAAGGTTATAGGCTATATTTTATTTTCAAAAAAGTTGGGGATCCGTAAGAAAATTGCGTTTTTGTAACCCAAGGTGTAAAAGCGAAACCTATTTATGCGTGCGCTGCAAAAACTATTGACAATAGAACAAAATGATGTACTACGGGTTTGTAGGTCTTATTAAGATCTACAAAAAAGTCTGCGAGAGCATATATCTAACTATCATAGTTTAGTCACAATAACCGCTTTTATGTTCATAAAAAAATATTAAATCGTCTGAAGAAAGAAACTACGTTAAATGTATATCGTTATATTAATCCTTATCCAAATTAAGCATAATGTTATTAAGGGTATTTATGTAGAAGTAAAATACTTTTTGTTTTATTCCAATCGGACATTTCGTTGAGAAATTATCACGAGTATAAAAACGCAAGGAATTGGTACCTAATAAAGAGTTATTTGCCGTAATAGATAAAGCTGAAGAGTTTGTTTGCTTGAACGCGCTAATCTCAGCAACTACTGGTCCGATTTGAAAAATTCTTTTAATGTTAGATAGCCCATTTGTCGAGGCTATATTTTATTATAAAGTTTTTATGGGAACGGGAGTTACGCGGGTGAAACCGCGCGCGGAAAGCTAGTCAACCAATAATAGCTCCAAGATTCTTTTACACCCATTTGATTAGTTTAATGGTCTTTCAAATCTGTGCTTTATAAATCAATGTAATGATTAATGGACTAAGCTATTCATAGTACCGACACTTTAGTGGCAACAAACTTGGCGCCAGAAAATTGGTAGCTTCAATAAACGGTCTCTTCAAACTTTATGTAGATGTATTAAGGTTTAATTTTGTATGACAAATTGTTTAGTGGTCGCTTTAACAATTGACCAACCAAGTTATGGTGTAGTTAGAAATAATCTTAATGTATTGGGAATAAAGTTGTTTTTTGTATGTTTTTGTGCTTTAAGCTGGTATTGGGTTAATTGCATTTGTAATAATGACTTGGTTGTTATGCTTGTGCATTGTACTGTAAAGCTCCAGTTGCCATAGCAACCGATCCTTTTAATTTTTTATTTAAGTTGCCTTTCGAGACATTTGACTTCATACATATTTTCAGTCGTTTCTTAATTTATTTCTAACTACTAAACTTGTTTAATTATTATTGTGAATATGTAAGTGAATATAATTAGCTTATTTAGGTTTATTATTTTACGACTTTCCACATATTACTTACCCAGAAATTGTTATTAATGACTAGGTATAAGTATGTATGTAATTATTTTAGATTCATTAGAATATTGGTAGGTATATCATTATTTATAATTCGCACATTGCATATCCGCGTAGGTAGGTGGAGGAGACCGTAGGTACTGCGCCTTAGGAAAACGCGGTGAAGGGGGGCCGGGGAAAGAAGAGTAAGTGAGCTTTAGCGGCGGACTGTAGTAGTTACTTTTACTTCCCCCGTCTCGCCGCGCACACTCCTAAGGCGAGATAAAACGTTTTATGCCAAATGAGTAGAAGAGTTTACTTTCATCACTTGATTTTCACAATATTTCTTTTAATCGAATACATTAATTTACAGCTATATCTGTACTTATATTATAGGAGGAAATATTTGTATTTTTGCAAGTAAATTTGTAACGGATAAACTCAAAAACTACGGGAAGTATTGCGATAATTCTTTCACAATTCGAATACTACATTATCCCTGAATATCATGGACTATTAATATGCAGTTCCAACAAGAACGGTAGCTAAGTCGATGAAACTGCGCGGGAAGCTATCCTACTAATATTATAAACGCGAAAGTTTGTAAGTATGGATGGATGGATGTTTGTTACTCTTTCACGCCAAAACTACTGAACGGAATTAGCTGAAATTTACCGGGATAGGTTATACGGGATAGGTTATACGCTGGATTAACATATAGGCTACAAAACATCACGCTCCGACCCACTGGAGCAGAGTGACGCGGGTAAAACCGCGGGGCGCAACTAGTATTCTATAAATAAGTCGTTAGACTCCTAACTTAGTTCTAACTTAAACTTAACACAAGTAGTTACGAGCACATGCTATGCTAACTGAATTCAAAAATAAACCGAACGATAGCACCGATAGCAGTAGCTAAGGTTATTGGCACATCCTACACTGAAAGCTAAGCTATAAATATTAGCTAAAAGTAGAAAATTGACAAATATTCTGCAGTCTAGTGATATAAGCTTTGTAGGAATTGAAGGTAGCTGTATTTTGACGCCTGTCATAAAGGAAGCATATATATATATTTTAGGTACATTTATCTGCTTGATATAATATCATTTATCAAATTCGTTTATCAGACAATTGTATGTATGAAGGGTTTACGTGTGCTTTGTATCGAGCAAGGCTATGTTTAGACAGTTGTTATGTCTGCTGACTGCTTAGACAGTTCGACAGTTGCACTAAGCTCCCCTTATAGTGTTAAAACTTATAATTTAGATATCATCTCGCCAGCGACAGCCCAGACCCAAATTCCAAGGACCATAGGAAGCGTCCTCTTGCATATGTTACTTAGTTGTACTTTATAAACCATTTAATAAGGCACCTAATCATCTTTCTGTTCGATATACCTACTTAGTATCTACCACATCTCCCTTATTATCTTATGTCTTATTATTTTTGTACCACAAAACAAAAATAATAAGACATCTATTCAGCTGTGGATGTAGAAAGGACACAAGAACAATAATCTGTCTGCTAATAATCGCACCGCTTATCTTCCTATGGTAAAGCAACATAACATAAATAAGAATAACCTACCTTTACCGTACAATAACCGCTACAAAATAAACACGTTATTTTTAGCTTCAAAACTGTAACAAGTAATAAACGTAGCAACGGCCAATTTATTAGGTAATAAATCAGTTTGTTAAATTTCATTTGGTAGTTTCGGTATTAAAGGGGAATGGCCAGGTATAAATTGGTTACGTTAACGACGTGTGTACCTGAATGAGGTATTTTATAGTCATACTAGATGCGCCCCGCGGTTTTACCCGCGTCACTCTGCTCCAGTGGGTCGGAGTGTAATTTTTAGTAGCCTACATGGTAATTGAGCTCATTAACTATCCCCGTGCAAAGTTTCAGCCGAATCCATTCAGTAGTTTGTGCGTGAAAGAGTAACAACCATCCATCCATCCATACTTACAAACTTTCGCGTTTATAATATTAGTAGGAATAGGATAACAAATTCCTATGTGATCGTCTGTATTCGGAATACCTGACGATACGCCTTTTTGGAAAAACCTTTTAATAGCAGTGTGGCAGGCTTGAGTCTATTGCCGTGAATCTGGATCATTATATAAATCATCTATTTCTGCACGAAATATACTTACCAGAGACCAAATTTTAATGAATATACAACACTCATACTAAACGTCCACTAAATGTCCATTGAAGTTGAGACCTGCCCACGCGCATCTCTTCATCTTAATTATGGCCGCCCACCGAATACTTTGTATGAACTGACATTAACATTTTAACTGTGCATGTTTTAGTGGCACTATTACTATGATGCATGTACTTTTATTAATATCACAGTCAAAGTAGCTAAACAAGCATAGATCCACCAGTGTAGATTTATATTATACTAGCTTTCCAAGTTACTCCTGTTCCCGTAGGAAGTTTAAAATTAAATATACCCTTTATCCTTTTTCGATAAATGGGCTATCTAACAAAAAAATAACTTTTCAAATCGGTCTAGGAGTTACTGAGATTAGCGCGTTCAAACAAAGAAAGAAACTCTTCTGAGCGTTGTTTCACTTGCGTAACTACTGTTCCCGTGGGATCTTCATAATTTATTACAACATAAAGCCTTCCTCGCTAAATCGGCTATTTAACACTGGAAGATTTTTTTAAGTCGGCCCAGTTGTTCCTGAGATTTGCGAGTTCAAACAAACAAACTCTGTAGCTTTATAATATTAGTATAGATTGGTACAGACTAGCATCCCAAGTAACTCCTGTTCCCGTAAGAGCTTCATAATGAAATATACCATTTAGCCTTTTTCGATAAATGGACTATCTTACACTAAAATATTTTTTCAAATCGGACTAGGAGTTCCTGGGATTAGCGCTTATAATCAAACAAGGTGAATCTTCAGCTTATTTACCTAGCGGAACTCCTGTAGCTCGTAACTTCATAATTTATTATAACAAAGCACTTCTCGCTAAATGGGCTATTTATCGCTGAAAAATTGTTTTAAATCGGACCTGTAGTTTCTGAGATTAGCGCTTTCAAGCAAACAAACAAACTCTTCAGCTTTATATGATACAAGTCGTTCCTGAGATTAGCGCGTTCAAGTAAACAAACAAACCAACAATCTCTTCAGCTTTATATATTAATACAGATTATAGATATATATTATTTTGTTTAATTACTTATAAAATGGTGATATACACTTAAGTGTTATAATGCTATGTAATCCTGTAATATACCTGTTTATGTACCCCAATGAAATGTATGTTTGACGTTATCTGTTTATCAACAATAAATATTAATAAATTATTAGCTGTCACGCAGTCGAAGGAAATAAAAAGAAATTGCCCAGACGCTGCATTGTACACACGAATTATTTAAGTAGAGATAGAATGACATAATTTGCCATTCTTATACATATATGTTATTGTATTATATATGTATATTGTACCTACCTAGGTAACGAGATACCTACTAAGGTAACGTAAACCAAAATATGGGTACGACACACCTATCCATCCATCCATCCTTTCGAGAAAGACCCATAATCCTAAATTAAAAATATCATACCAAAGCAACAGTCATTACATAGTGTTATTCAACTTACAAATTATGCATTCCACTATCCTCAAATCTCAACTAAACACAGGTTTGATAGCAATCGTGACTCATAGATAGAATATTATACAATTTTCCAATTAGCCATTTGAAAACGAAAGCTTCGCTCCAAGGTATAACGTGGGCAGTACAATTTACTTAGCGCTGTCCTTTCACTTGATATGTTGATGACGTGAGAAAACCTCGTTGAAAATGCATGAAGACCCACCCTCGTGTCCGGAGTAACTGGTTCTTTTGACGTGGTAAAAAAGGTTAAGTCATCTGACTAGGTGTTGACTAGGAAGCCGTTCTTGGTAGTAACCAAAGCCAAATTAAGCAGGGCGAATTCAGCTTTTGGGCTCGAGTTGAGTTGCCAACCGTCCTGTTGTTTGGGCGTCTTGGGTTTTTAAAGCGTCATTTATTTTAAAATTCCAATATTATTGTTACCAATATTATAATTACTGGTCTTCAATTTAAGTAAATTAAATTCCAGTAGTCGAAATATTAATTAAAATATCATGGTTTTTCCAACTTCAAGAAGCTTTTTTGAAATTGTGGTTGGCTATCCAAGTCTAGGGGGTCTTTTGGTTTTGTTCTAGTACAGAACTATAGGTTTTAGTGGGAGGACAACATGGTATTTTCGGCCCCGAATAAGGGTAATACAGAGATCTTACAAGCAAATTCCGAATAATTATTATGCAGTTTGTATATAGCAATAGTACATACCAGATGAAAGTCCCAGTAAGAGATTACGACTACTTACTATGCAGTATGTATATGGCAATAGTAAGTACTGGATCAGAATGCCCGAGGGGGGAGTTGATAAGATGCACTTCGAGTTAGATTGCTGTTGTACCACTCATTGAAAATTAAATATCAGGGAACGGCCAGCAGTATTTACCTAATTATTATTGAACATAGTAATGCGCCTACCTGTCTGTCAAGCGTGGTGATATTGGCAGTACAGCCTTTAGCAGACGCCTTAGTCACATGGTACTAAACCTTATGCCCGGAGAAGTAGCAAACGCCTCGTGGATAAATAAGATTGTCCGTCTGGAAAAAAAGTCATGGGCCTACCTGTTAAGCCTGGTGACAATGGCTTTACAGCCTTCAGGAGATGCCTATCTCCAGCCGTGGTCAATTAAAGTGCCGAATCCATAATTTTGATTATCCAGGCCGGTCCGAAGACAAGAGACATCTATCATTATACATTGCAGACACCTTCTTACAATATAATAGAAATACAATTAACGTAGTCGTCAATAACATAAAATGTAATTAAAACACAATTTGTCTGGAGGTATTATTTTTTAATGACTGCATTTGGCGTCGCGCTGTCGTGAACAGTGTAATATTGAAAGTAAAGTGTCGCGATTTTGAGAATTTTGGAGGAGCTCCAGTTCCCGTGGCAACTTCTACATTAAATATAGTCTTTGTTACTTTTAGATAAGGTAGCTTTTAAGTGGTGAAAGAATTTTTGAAATCGGTTCTGGAGCTTATTCAATGCAAACAAACAATCAAATGTTTTATCTTTATAATATTAGTATAATCTATTGCTCAGACCTACAAAATGACAAATTGGGATGGTAATGCATTGATGTGATATAAAGAAATAACTGGGTCAAAAACTGGGGCTGGCAAGAATACCAGCGCTGCGCAATGATCTTTTAGATTTTTGTTGTAGCTTAATGCTGCAGCCAATTCCCATTTATGGTACACTAGCTTCCCGCGCGCGGTTACACCCGCGTAACTCCCGTTCCCGTGGGAAATTCATAATAAAATATAGCCTATGTTCTTTCTCAGGCTCTAGACTATATCTGTACCAAATTTCATTTCAATCGCTTCAGTAGTTAAGGCGTGATTGCGTAACAGACAGACAGATAGACAGACAGACAGAGTTACTTTCACATTTATAATATTAGTCAGGATTAGTAAGGATTAGTAAGGATATACCTACTGTAATAGTAATAATAATCAGTTATTAATATATAAAGTTATAAGTAAATAAATGTATTTTCTTTCTTTCTTTCTAAATTGATACATTAGTAAATCTGTAGAGCAACGGTTGGTGGTGTTGCTACACAGAAAATGAAGATCTTCTTTGCCGGGCGAGGTGGTATGCCCAGCGGCCAACGGTCGATTGTTGATTTTAAGAACTTGTATATGTTCTAATTGGCTTGAAAACTTGTATTGCGCGATACAGGTTAGTTGGCATGCTAGATGCTAGATGGCGCTGCTCGTCGTGTTGTAATTTTTGTGCTACTGTAGATGTCGCTATAAATCTTTACGTGGTTTTTTTAGATTTTTTACCAAATTGTAATTTAACCCGTCGATCTGTCTATAAGAATGACTTACAAACATACAATTTTTTACATTTATTATATTGGCTGAATACTTTATAACCATAGTGATAGTATCTCTGTTTAATATTCATTTCGGTTTATACAATAGTCCTAAAATAAAGCAAGGGTCAAGAACTGTAAATGTTTTATTAGTGGAGTGTCATTAAATGCCATAAACTGACTATAGAATAGAATAGAATACTCTTTACTGTACACATATAAGTAAACAGGACAAAGAAAATATAATAGACGCAGTACAATGGGCGGTCTTATCGCACAAAGCAATTTCTTCCAGACAACCTTTGGATGGATAATTGAATTATCCAGACAACATTTGGATGGATACTATGCACATTTTTTTCAAGACAGCTTCCACATTTTGGGAATTAATCCCAGTGTCGCGGGGTACTTTAAAAACAAGAAAGGATTTTCCAAAATTAACCCTCTATGACGTATTGAGAATCACAAATCTATACGAACTTTGTAATGGACAAGAATCACTTTAGATATGTATAAAGAAATATTATATAATGGTAGGCAAAGGTCATTAACATCCGAATCGTTATGATAAGTGTTCATAAATATACATAAAATGCATAAGTTCAAACTCCGAATGACCGATATAAATAACTAGCTTCCAGCGCTCCCGTTCCCGTAGGAACATCATAAATAAATAGCCCATGTTACTCAGGGAGAATGTAGCATTCTAATGGTGAAAAAAATATCGAAATCCGTCCAGTAATTGTTGAGTTTATTCATAACAAACTTACAAAAATACAAATCTTTCCTATTTATAATATTAGTATAGATCATTAGTTAGAGCCCAAAATAATACGGTATTAAAAATAGCATCAAGTTTTATCCAATAATTCCTTAGATTAACTCAACAACACGGATGAATAGATATGCCATGCATGATACATGATAAATGAAACGACGTACCACCATCAATTACTTTATGGTATCCCATCTTAGTGAATATAACTAATTTTCTAGTAGAAGTATTTTGTAATTAACGTTAAAGTTATCTAATATTATGCCTAGTTAGTCTGTGGAAATGATTGATGAAAAAAATGCACTTGCTTCTTTTTAAAAGAACACGTTTTAATTTAAATGGAACACGTCAGGTTTCACGCTGTGTCAGTCACGAATATTTTTTTTTTGTTTTTCTTTTTTACAATCAATAGATTATAGAGGAACACGATAATAATTTGATTTGATAGAAAAACTTGGCACAGTTATAATATTAAAACTTTTTTTTTGCTGTCAAATTTTTTTTTTTTCGGACCGACATCCATTTTCTCAGCCACGAGGCTTTTGCTACTACACCGGGCATAAAAGTGAGCTCCAGCCTTATTAATTGGGTCGATGGTGAGGGGATTGAGGAATTATGACTTTTTTATTATTTATTGAATGAAAAACTTATAATTTTAAACAATATTTGGTAGCAATAGTTTAGAGACAGTAAACCAATTACAAGTCTTCACTTCTATACATATAATACAAGTATATAACCAAAATGTAGGTATGCTTGTTTTATCCATACTTAGTGACACAATGCATTGTTTAAATATTCATTAACAGCCCGTCAACGTCCACTGCTGGATGGGCCTCCTCTTAACAGACCTTGGCAAGCCAGGATCCTAGAGGGATATTGCCATAATCACCACGCTTGGCAAACGGATTGGTGATCGCAGTAAGATGTAAACCTTGAGCTAATAGATGCTGCCATAATCCATCAGCCATATGTCCCTTAGTCGCCTTTTACAACACCCATGGGAGAACATGGGGTGGTCTATTCTAAGCCGAAAACCACACGGCGGAGAAGAGAGAAGAGAGTAGTTTTGAAGAGAGTAGTTTTTTAAATATTAAAAATAATTATAGGATAGATGTCTGAATAAATACTAGTAAAACAGATATCTCGCTTGATTTACTTAATCCGTTGCGATTCTTACTTGCACCAGAAAACTGTTCTACCTGCCATTAGATTAAGAAAGATATACATTAATGGGAGGATTAAACGCAAGATGGGTTTAAATGTGCACATGTATAAGAAGAATTTACTGTTATGTGTATTTGTACACAGATAGTAGTAAACTCTGCACCCATAAATAATTACTGTCTGTCATAGTGACAAAAACATAATTATTTATTTACATTATTTGATACTAACAGTGTAAACCTAAGGCCGCGTCCTGGACGCCAGCGGGCGGAGCGGGCGGCGCGGGCGACGGCACGCGCGTCTTTATCAAAGTTCATAGATTTGTGTGAAGCTGTTCTCGACGACAGCGGTGCGGGCGGCAGGTTTTCCTTAGGCACCGCCCGCTCCGCCCGCTGGCGTCCAGGATGCGGCCTGAGAGATAGGTTGTTGACTGTACTTATTTATTTTAGAGAAGTATGATAGAAAAATACATGTTGCACCGACTCTAAATTGGGATAAGGGCAGGAGAATGATGAGCACCTATTTATTACCTTGTCCTTAGGTATAAATGTAATTACCACTTAACGATACTTGCGCATTAATTTCAATTAATACATAGTCTTATCATTACGCACATGTTAGTAGAGTGCAGTCAAACATGTTAAGTAGCTACTTGATAGATAATGATGTTCAAGTAAATAGTTTTGTATTAACGCTTTTAATGTATTTGAGTTCTGACGCAGGTAAATTGGTAAAAATACCGGCCAAGTGCGAGTCTGGCACGTGCACGAAAGGTTCCGTACCGTTTTTAGGTGACTACCTGTTGCCGTTATTGATATCGAGCAAAAAGGGCAAACGTAACAAGTTTGTTGTATGGGAGGCCACCTTATTTTTTTTTTCTTTATTTTTAGTACCTATATTTTGTTAAAGCGGCAACAGACATACATCTTTTGTGAATTTTCAACTGCCTAGCTATTGCGGTTCTTGAGATGCAGCCTGACAAGTGCTAGTAATAGGGTCCCGTTTTTTTTACGGAACCCTAAAAACGTAACGATATTACTATTATAAAAAATTAAAAATGTCTTCATTACTGAAGGGTTATTTTTAATATCAGGGTTGGTGCCATAGTAAAAGTTGTTTGTTATCATGAGCACAATCATGTGTTTAGGTGTCGGTCACTAATTACCAGTCACCCTATATATTTAAAACAAACATACTAAAATACAAACTTTTCCTTATTTATAATATTAGTATAGATAGGATAGGTATATAAATATAAATAGTTTGTAATTTTTGTAATGTCATATCTATTATATATTTTTATTACACTTACTATACTTAATGCACTAGTTTTAAATGTGATTGCAAATATAAAACCTAACAGAGTTGCATCCAAAATTGTGTTGCTTCTAAAATGCATACAAGTGCTGTTGTTATGTAATTATAACTTTATAAACTATATAAACAAACTGAATCTTTTTAAACATTTGTTCTTTAAATACACACTTTAAACACAAACACTTGAACCTCTCTTTCAACAAAAGTAAATAAACATTTCGGTTAACAAGTGGCCCGAATTGTCTTCAAGCTTGTCTAGTCCGATTGATATTTCATTTAAATTTAAATGATTGTTTATATTATTTCGTTTCAATTGTTTCATGTTAAAGTTAATAGTTATTATTTATTTAACATAAAGTTTTTACAACAGAGACAATATGTACAAAGGGGAGCTCAATTAAATATTGAATTTACTTCCACTAAACCTTTGTGAAAGATGCATTTGATTAAAAGTGCATAGCATTGGTAAATAAATACCAATAAACATACATACATGTACAATTACATGCTAATATTTAAACCTAGTACTACATACTTCATATACTAAGTTATATGTCCAAATTTTTTAATAATATATTTACTGGGTCAGAAAATACTGGCTTTATGGACGGATGGTCTGGTAAAGGCGCGGGATCACGGTGGATGCCGGCTGCGTCCAACCTTAATAACTGGATATCTATAAGTGAGATGATGATGATGATGATTTCCTTGTGCGTGTTACGTGATACTGCGGTCACCAACCCACCTGCAAAATAAGAAAGAAAGAAAATTCATTTATTTGCGACCCTTATTAAAGATTGATACAAAAATAATTGATATTGATGGCTTCTACAACGATTATATAATGCACCTTAAATGGGCGCTGGATTCAGCATAAAGCTACATCAATAACTGCGTGGTTACTATGGCAAAAACCCTCCCTCGTGAGGTGACCCATGCTCAGTCATAACTTTTTTTTTTATATCTACAGGGTGAAATTTTAATCACCAGCCAAATTTTGATATGTTAATCTTTAGTAAAAATCATTGAATACGTGTTTTTTCATTTAGTATCACTCAATACAAAAATATTGAGAAATCACGTCACAAAGGCCCGCGAAGGGGTGCGCGTGGCCGACTAGATCATAGGTAGTGCCGCTCAGGGGTAGTGGGGGCGGGGGTAACGACGTGCGCTCTCATTGATGTTCGCGCGGCACGTAGTATTATTAACATTTTACTTGGTGACCACGCAGAGCGGATAATTCCTTCGAGTAAATTATAAATTATGAAAATTTTAGGTATCGTTTTTTTTTCAAAATTGGTGTTAGTGAATGATACCTAATGCCTAGAAAAAATTTGGCTGGTGACTAACATTTCACCCTGTATACATATAAAACTGAGGATTATTTCAAAATTTATTTATTTTGTTATTTTTGTCAACAGGTAAGTACCAAGTGATTGTGGATGAGCTGCCATTCGCCTACTCGTGAGTAAAGAGTGCACTTCCGTCACCACAGGTTTTCATAGTGTGAGTTTTCTCACATAAGTCGCCTAGCATGGATTATGCAACCACGAAAGTGTTCTTTAAGTTTACCTGGGATCTTCATTTAGTGTTTAATACCTGTTCAGCATCAGACCATACTGATTAGTCTAGTAGTAGTTGTTAGATTCCCAGCATTGATAAGAAATTATGGGAACCACAGATAGTTTTTCTGAGTCAGGGTGTTCTCTGTCCTTCCGATGGCCTCGTACACCCGAAGTCCAAGAGGCCCGCAAATTGTATAGTAGAGGGACAGTTGCACCAAACTCCATTAAAAAATCTAAAAGTTATAATCCCGAGGATTAAGTGTCTCAAAGGGCGCCCACTTCCGCAGGTTGCTTAGTTTGTATTTTTTAAACCATTTAGTAAGGCTGGAGCTCTGCTCACCTTTTTGCCCGGTGAAGTAGAAAAAGCATCGTAGGAATCGTAGCTATACATGTCCGAGCGAAAAAAGGTCATTGTGTTTGTAAAGTCCCCAAAACAAAGGGATTTATTTCCCTAAAAAGAAAAAGGATGTTTTCCATATTAAGGCTTTGAAATTGTCTTTCAATAATTACCCGTGTTATCCCAATTCCCGTAGGAAACTGTTTCTTAAACGTTGCTTTCTAATGTGAAAGATATTTAAAAAATAGCTCGTGTTGAGTTTATTCGTTGTAATAAATAATAACACAAACATTTTCCATTGTTACATGTATGAGTAATAGATTAATATAGATAACAACAAGTGGGTGGAAAACCCTTTCATATTTCATGACAAATCTAGAAAATTCCTGCTCGATAACTGATAAATAAAGGTCAAATAGGTATTTAGTACATAGAAAAATGGGTAGTAGGTAAATTCATTTATTCATAAAAGTAATTAAACACTAACTTCCCGTTAAATTCATGATTAAATAACGACGCTACTAATGATGAAAGAATTACCGAAAACCGTCCAGTACTTTTTGAGTTTATTGGTAGCAAACAAAAAAAAATCTTACCTCTTATACCTACGCAAATTAATAATAAGTAGTGTAGAGGAACGGTTGTTGGTGTTCCTCCACATAAAATGAAGATCTTCTTTGCCGTCCGAGGTGGTGTGCCCGGCCGACGGCCAATTACTGATATTCAGAACTTGTATATTATGTTCGAATTGGCTTGCGAACTTGTATTGCGCGATACAGGTTAGTTGTGATTTCAGGTGCTAGATGGCGCTGCTTGTCTTCTTGTGGTTTGTCCGGCTACTGTAGATGTCGCTACAGTAGTATTATAAAACTGAAGAGTTTGCTTGCTGGAACCCGAAAAAAAAGGTCAATGTTAGATAGCGCATTTACTGAGGTATGCTATATAGGCTACATAGGATCACGCTAAGACCAATTCCAGGCGGCAGAAGAAACAGGCACAACCTAGAAATATGTATAAAATTGTAATATGTTAGTGTTTAATATCATCACTTAGTGGCTTTAAAGTTTTGTAATAGAAAATTTTGTCGTTGTAGTATCTCGCAAATTTTAATTATGGCTCTCTTAACTGGACGTAAAATATTATACTATGAATCTGTCCCTTTGTCGGCACCACGTACCACTATCAGGAAAACTTAATTAATAACCAAATAACTATTTAATTAACACAGCTATCAACAGCTAGTGAAACGTTTAGATCTTAATGTTCTTCTATCTGTCGGCATCGTAAAAACTCGCTTAACCTCAATGCGATGCACGCTAAAACAATACACATTCAAAACAAGTGTATAGCTATAACTTATCAGTGTAATTACAAAATATTGTTATGTTACTGTTCTTGTTTTTTTAAAACAGTAAACTAATAATTATGTCTAATTACAACAACTGTTTGTTCTTTATCAATAAGTTGTTTGAAATGAATGAATGTCAATGGTACGATTTTGAATTTTATTATACATTCTAAAACCTCAATTTGACATAATGGTACTGCGAATTCTTGTCATTTTATTCTATTGTATGTTTTCTTCCTCAATATTTATTATTTATTAGTTCTACCTTCACATGGGCATGCAAATCGTATAATAAGTTACTTAAAAAAGACGATGATAAACAATTTCAAATAACAGTTAAAATTTTATAATTAATAATGAACAAAAAAAAATATGATAAGCAGGTAATTATGATTATGATAATAGCTAATTATCGTCATTATGATGTCTTGTTTAATAAAGTAGTCTTGTTTTGCGGATATGTCGTTAGCGGTAAGGTCTTCCAAACGCCTCTGCTCATAGTGATCCACTCTCTTTTGCACGGTAGAACGCCATTCCGGCCGCTTTCGCGCAAGCTCCTACACATATACTTACAACTCGGCTCATCAACTCCATTGCGCTCCGTGTAACCGAGTCTTCAAGTTTGGTTTTGCGAGCCATATAAGAGCTTTCCACAACCTGGACAAGAACAATTGACGGAGTCGCCGTCGCCGAACACGGCGCAGAGGACTATATATATACTAGCTGACCCGGCAGACTTCGTACTGCCTCAATCGATACATACCCTACACTACCCCTACCCTACACTACCCCCACCCTACACTACCCCTACGCTACACTACCCCTACCCTACACTACCCCTACCCTACACTACCCCTACCCTACACTACCCCTACCCTACACTACCCCTACCCTACACTACCCCTACCCTACACTACCCCTATCCTACACTACCCCTACCCTACACTACCCCTACCCTACACTACCCCTACCCTACACTACCCCTACCCTACACTACCCCTACCCTACACTACCCCTACCCTACACTACCCCTACCCTACCTCTACCCTACCCCTACCCTACACCTACCTCTAATCTACCCCTAACTTTGTCTGAAAAATAAAAATTTAGGGGTGGACTACCCCTAACATTTAGGGGGATGAAAAATAGATGTTGGCCGATTCTCATAGATACCGGATAAGCACAAAAAATTTCATCAAAATCGGTTAAGCCGTTTCGGAGGAGTATGGCAACGAAAACTGTGACACGAGAATTTTATATATTAGAAGATAATAAAGTAGTAAATCAATATTGGTGGACAGTTTTTGAGATTTTATACAAGCACTAACAAAGAATTACTTGTTGACTGAAGAAGCTTGTACATCGTGATTTTTTATTCGTTTTCCATTCATTTTTGGTAGGACCACTGATCTATGTATGTACTTTTACATAGCATTAGAATTATCTGGAGCGCGTGTTTGTACAACCTAGACCTTTCTTTTATTGCATGGCTGATTTTGCATGTGCATTGACGGTGTATAACAGATTAGTTTTTTAAATTGTCCGATTCCGCATGTTTCTATTGACAATTTTTTTTTTTGGGACTAATCCTTCCCACTCTCCCGCCACTGTAACTCCTGTAAGCCAAGATCAACAGCGGCCCACACGAAAGAGGCTCTAAGTGTTAGGCTTAGGCTTGTCCCGGGACACCTAAATATCTTGGATCCCGCATCGAATTTAATCAGAAAGTTTATAGCAGGAGTTGGAAAGTAAAATTCCACTTCCCTCCAGCGCAATCGGGAGACATAAATGAACGAATGAGATATTTAACCTCAGGAATAGACACTTACAATTGGATAAGCCAATTGCAAAGGACCAAGGACAAAGTGTATTTTTTTTTTAAATTAAAAGGTCCTATTTTTATGTGAGCTGTTATGTTTGAGTCCAGTAGTAAGTATGACAGAACCGTTTAAACGCACGGAAGTTTCTCCTAGTTGCCACAAGATCAGCATAATAAACCACACCTGATGCAGATTCTAAGTTGTCTAACATAGTATTGCGTTCGCCTTGCCAGAGATCACATTCCCACAGAATATGATGAGCAGACTGTTCATATGTACAGTCTGAGGTTGACACTTATACAAATTAGCCTGTAAACTGTACAAAAGCTACAAAATCGGATAGCGGAATTACTCGACTATTCAAAATAAACTATCAACATTTCCCATAAAATTGATCGTATAACGGTACGGTGATTGGTACTAAGTATATGATTGTCAAAACATTAACATATACATAAACCTACATGATTGTCTAAACATAAACAAACGATCAACTACAAATACATCACGTATCTATAACCAATTAAATTCAGCCACAAATTTAACAACCGCCCTGAATTCAATGTACTACAACACTTTTACGTACACTTTATATTCCGAACAATCCATCGGTACCCATTACCATGCTATGAACGAAGTAATTGCTTAAAAATCGCCTAATAAACTATGCTCCGGTACCTACTAAATCGATCGATTTGTATGTGTGAGATCGACAGATAATTTTGAGTGGCTTTGAACTCTTTGCCAGTTGGGGGCGCCTGTTGTAACTTATGTGGTGTAAAACAGACATAGGCAACGCCAAAGAATGTCATCATTGCTTTCGTCATTTATAGTTGGTCGTATCCATCACTCCAGGCCCTTACTTTACATAGAACCTTTTCCAGTGTTATTGTAGACCT
The DNA here is from genome assembly GCA_947037095.2 of Nycteola revayana. Lineage (NCBI taxonomy): Eukaryota > Metazoa > Arthropoda > Insecta > Lepidoptera > Nolidae > Nycteola > Nycteola revayana. The sequence continues at coordinate 16,283,056 of OX344857.2, read as the reverse complement.
TTCTGCATTCTTAGACAGGTTGGGTTTCACTCGTTCAATCCATAACGATAATCAAGCGTGGTGCCTTTGGCAACACCTTCAAAGGAGGCCCACGTTTAGAAGTTAACCTTATACGGGCTAATAATGATGACGATGTTGATGCTAAAGGATTTTGAGCAACTTGACTATCCAAATCTTGCAGTGCTAAGTTGGCCACCAACCACCACTGTCTTAGTGAAAACATAGCCTTTATCGATCTAAAAATCATCATCAGCCCGTATATCGTAAACTGCTGAACATGGGACCTTCTCCAGAAGCAGGATTTTTGCGGAGTCGCCACGCTTGGCATGCGTCTAAAAATAGTACTTTACAATCTTCATTGTACATTTCTAATTGTAGAACTGATGCGTCTAAACCATGCAGTCTTATAATAGCTTTGTAAGTGTCAGGAAATGCCAAATTAGCATTAATTGCTGGTTATGGGCGCCATGAGGAGTTATCTTGGGCAGCTGTTACTGGTTCAAGGTCAATGATTAATTAATAAAACTTATCTGGCTGGGCTTTATTTTATGTAATACAAAAAGATACATTTCTTTAAAAAAATATGACGAGAGTTAATGAATAACTAAACAAGTTGTACAAAGTGTTATTGAAAGATATATTTCGTTACACTTTCTTAATAAATAAATAAATATGTATGTTTATAATAAATGAAATACATATTTTTTCTACATTTAGGAACTAGACTGTCAGAATTTTGATGGGTTATGCCGGCTACCACTTGCCCGTCAAAATTAGATTACGAATGTTGAAGTAACAGATGCTTGATTTTTTTTTAAATCTTTCTTTACCATGTTTAAGAATTAAATAAAAAATATGATCTCTCTTTCTAATCTGGAATCATGATTTGATTTAAGACTCTACAAAGGTACCATGAAAAGCGCACCAACAAAATAGAAATCATTTAATTATGTCATTGTTCTAGAAAACAAAACACTTAGAGAGTCGCCGAAGATTTCAAACCCTACAATTTTTTTTGCCACAAACAAGAACTGAATAAGGGACATAATTTATCGCTCCACCCAACAAATTAACATGCAGCTGTTAGATTCGAGGATATTGATAGTCGGCTTGACAACTGATAGGATCTAGACGGTTATACTCATTACGGAACCCCCTCGGGGGCCGCCATTAAAATTAGCAAGTGACGTAATTTCCTGTGTGCAACCTGGCACACAATGCACTATCCGTTGGGACATTATTTAATAACAAAATGGATAATTTGCAATATTGTATGATTGTTCAGGTAACGGACAAAGCTTGCGTATGAGGGTATTATTTTGAAACAAATGGCTATTCAAAAATATGTATCCTGGCTTTTAAAATGCAGTGACTAACTGTTTGCCACAAGTCCTTACTACCTAAGAAAGTCATACTGATATATAGGGTTATTTGTATAACACCAACAACCTCTTAAGAGGTTTTTGATTGAACTCATCATTATAATCAACTTTTACTATGGGAGTAAACCTGAAATCACGAAAAAAATCAGCTGTTCCTTGCATTTTGACGAGTTAAACGAACATAAATGTAGGAAACAGCAGAACTTTTCGCGATTTCAGTTTTTAAGAAACGCTTCCGTCTTCTATTAAGTAAACGAGTGTTATAAGTTTTAACATGCTTTCCGAGATAGTGGGTAGTTCCTCAACAAACCAGACCCGTAAAGAAATTACACATTTACACAAAGATTTCATATCAGGTATCAAACGCTACTAAAAGCACCCCGATACTAAAAGCAATACTTATACCATTATACGACGAAGTTTGTAATACATATAATAAAATTTGGCAAAAGGACACTAAGTATTCTCGGAACACATCATCACTTTTGTCTCATCAATATCAGCCGTCCTTACAATACGCTTAACAATACACAACAAGAAACACAACTACCTCATTTAAATAATCTATGATGATACCAATACAGTCAACTATCGTATCCCTAACAAAGCCACGACTAGTATTACCATACTTAATTCAATTATAGGACACGGAAACCCTACTTGTCCTAGCTTAACAAACTGCTTAGCGATAACCTGAAGGGATTTAGTTACGCTGCACTCATTTCACTAAGTTTTATGTAGGTCGCAATGGCGAGAAACGTATAGAATTGTCATAAAAGCATTGAAGGCACATTAATTTGTGAGATAAATGGTTTGGTAACACATCGGTTGGTTCTGATATCAATTTACAATATAAATGGTATCCGCTTAAGAGTTCATCTGTAGCAATTGTTTTAAGGTATTTGTTTGGGATAAGTAAACGCGTTTTTGTGGGATAATCAAGAAGTTTGTTGTATATTTCTGCATTTACTTTTAAGTAGAAATTTAGGAATAAATGAACATAAGTTTTCGTGTATTTATTCAAAATAATATTTGTGTTGGTTTGAACGCTTCTTAGTTGACTGCTTTCTGTTTGGAAAAATCTTGAAAAAAATGGATTTTAATGAATTACAAGTACTCTCGCATTTCAAGTCCTTATTGACGGCGACTGTAGCTTGTTTTGGTAGTTTAATGCATTTTGTTGGTTTAGTTGTAAACAGTATGGTTATCACATCCTTATCACATCGGACATTAAAGATAATAAAAAGATTAAATTAATTATACTTTTAATTAAAAATGTGTGCCAATAAACTTATAAAAAAGATCTAACTGTAATCATTTGTAATTTATGAAAGCTCATCAAACAAACCGCTCTCTGCAATACTGTGGCAACATAATGTCCAATATAACAACTGTAATACCAGTCATTAGGGTGCATCAAAGTGTTTGCTATCAAGCACATAAATAACATAGGTTAAAGGTGACTCGGTACAGACCTGATTCATTCCGGAGTTTAAATATAATGTATAATACCTACGGATTACACGTTTGATTGATGTTTTGATTTCGAGAAAGTCCTTGTTTTCATCATCATCAGCTAGTATACTGCTAAACTTTCACTGTTAAATATGGGGCTCCCTCAAAGGGGGATTTCTTTTAGTAACCAAGTTTGTCAGGCGGGTTGATGACCATTAATGCATTATGAGATAATACGATAAGATTGACATGACCCAGAAATAAATCTTTTCTCCAGAAAATTTTTCCTTACTGGAGCAGTCGGCTACTTATTTAGCTAGTACACAGAGGTTGGTGCATGAATTAGGATATAAATACCTGTACTTTGCAAAACACATGCGGATAGGCACATCAAGTAGGTTTATTCAAACCGTTGCAAATAAATAAAATTTAAAGGATTGTCCATTTAGATATAGCTTGGTTGGTGTTGCTTTGGCCATAATCTCAAAAATCCTAGGTAAAATTATTATTGAAACCACTTTGTTTAGCTGAATGTTCTTTGCTTTAACCATCTTTACCTTCTAATTGATATTAGTTAATGCCTCTGGGTTTCATAAAACCTAATGGGATGCACAGAGAAAATGAAAGTGTTTTGTAATAGCTTTAAAGACATTTGGCTCATTACTCATAGTTAGTATGCAGGCGTATTAGCATAAAATTAACATAATATTATGTGATGGTGTAGGATCCCGTAAACGATCATATAATTATTACGCAAAGATCTTTATCCTTCGATCCTTAGGATCTCTGTTCGCCACATTCAATTTGAGTTTCGAATGAAATTTCGCGAAAAAATTGGTAAATGCCATCGTGTTTTATTAAAAATTAATAGATAAATCTCATTGTTTCTGTCCTTCCATTGGTGTTTGATTTCGTACTTAATATTCAGAGAACCAGGACCAATGAAGAAGTCCTTGTCAAAATAGACTTGAATATAATATTAGATATTTCCAGTGCCATTATGCCATCTATTCGGAAATAACTACGTTATGCTAGGTCGTTTTACTTTGCGAACGGACATTGTGTTGTTAGCAAATGGCTTTTGCTCCTTTACCATGTAAAAGTTTAAAAAGTACAAACTAAGCACCCTTTGACCCTTATAGGGCCTGGACCTTGGCTCAGGTAGATTCGCTGTCGCTAAATTTTAGGGGCTTTTTTTACAACTATTTCCCTACTTCAGTTTGCGGTAGCCAAAATAGTAATAGCTATCAAAACTTCTGATTTTCAGACATACCTTTTCAAAATAATCATAAAAAACCTCTAAATGTTTTTACTAAAAATATCAATATTAACTTTATTATCACTAACGATGGCCATAAAATTTAATAATCATATAAGTTTACTATCTCCTTATAGATATAATAAATGCGCCAACAACATGTATAAATAGTAAAATACTAAGGAAGTTATTGCTTTGAAGCTAGTACACAGGTGTTGTGAACCAAGTATTTATAATATCTTAAGCTGATATCAAAGTACTGCCGTATGCTGCTGCAAGTATCTATTTAGCATTTTTATAGACTACAATAAAGTCATAAAGAGAGTTTATATAATTTGAATTAAATATTTATCAAGATAGTTTACTTTAGCTAGCAAGCTAAATTCACTAAGGTACACACCTTTTGTGCCCATATGACCCCTTTTCCGTTTAATAACGTTTAACTGTCTATTTTCTTTTAAATAGCACTATATTAAGGATTTATATCAATCCAAGAAACCTCCTGCATCCTAGATATCATCATAATTTTCTCTCGCTTTCGTAGTTGTATCTACATTATGTACATGTTATTCTAGAATACTTTACAACACAGATAAACTCTACTGTACCGTTATCAATCGTAAAATATAGTACGACATGTGCACCCGCCATTCTAATGTCAATCGTTCAATATTCTATTACAATTGCTAACCGAGAATGTCAGCACAGTTGCCGTTTAATAAATAATGTGCATATCACTCTGCGCTAGACGCCAGACTAGGATTTGAAAGTTTGGTCTTAGCATAAGAATAAACAGTGTTTTCCTTATCGTCTTTTACCATGCACATTAACTCAAAGCTTAAAGTTGTGCGTATAAATTTCCCTAAAAATGTTTAGAGTCATCACCTTGCACCACCGATCACCCAAAATCGAGGAGGTGCAAGATCCAAATGACCTTCTGCAACAGATTATCAAGTGTGTAGTGTTTAATCAATTTAATAAAGTGGGAGCCCTACTCCCCTTTTTGCTCGATGAAGTAGCAAAAGCCTTAAGGCCAACTATACAGGTCTTATTTGTAGGAAATATATTGTTCTTGTAAACTCACATAATGGCACAGTACAATACGCGTTGTATTTCTAGAATTACGCAGATACCCTTTCCTGTACCGTTATCTATCGTAAATTATAGTGCCACACGTGCACCCGCCATTCAAACGTCAATCGTTCAGCATTCTATTACTATAGCTAACCTAGAATCTTAGCGCAGTGCAGTGAGCACTGACCATTAAATAATAATGTACAGTAGAAAATAAGACGATAAATCTGGCTTGGAAAATTTAACAACTTTGAAGATGTATTAACTTTTTCGACGCCTTGCCGTAACAGCATCTTCATACCCTTAACGCAATCGCAATCCCGTAAATCGTTTTTTTTTTTTTTTTTTTAATATTTGAAAAAATTCTTGATTGCTATAAGACAATAATTAAGGATTCAGTTTGAGCTGTATCAATCAAACACTTTAAATCAAATATACAATATGTTTATTGTGTTTTACTGACTGTCGAGTACAGCCGACATTAATAATAATAATAGTTAAAAGACCAAAGAGCCGTTGTGCAAATACAAGGGATTCGGGTGGAGGAGTTACTTTTTCAATAAATGCACATACAATATTAGAGACTAAAAGACTTTTAAATAAACAATAATTTAGGCGGAATAACCACTGCAAACAACTCCTCGACCACGCATCAAGATAAGAAACTGATTTTCGCTACAACAAGATCAATAAAAATAAAGCTATAATTATTTAAACACACAGATTAAATTACCTTACCAGTTCTTAGAGGACAAATCTCATGACAGGTTAACTTGAAACACTTACAGTTCAGAATGACTGTCTGTTAAGTAGCGTTCAACTTTCTCCATGTAACTGCTAGTTAATTCCACTATTGATGGACTGGTAGCCGTCATATCAGCAGTATGCTTAATGCTAACAGTACCTGAGGTGTTTTCAATCATTATAATAGGTGACGCGTCGTAAAACATGGATTACGGTCATGACGGACCGAGAGGGTCAAGATTTTCTATTAGTTTTACACGACTTTATTGTGTAAGGTTCAACTGAACGGTAAATTTTTTGTGTAGTCGTGGACAATATATGATAGTAGAGAAAGGTTAATGAACGTTTAATTGTTACATAAATTATAAGAAACAATTTGAAAAGAAAAACTACTTTTACTGTTACTAAGGTTTGCAATGATCTTTTGGTAGATAAGTCCCAGAAACCCGCAAACTGCAAAGTAGAGCTACAATAGCACAATTATACTTTCCTAAACATGTTATTTTTTTGCTGATATCCTCCTGCCAGCGCCCGCCCTGAGCCCTGAGGTGGAGGGGGGGGGAGGGTGTGTTGCGCAGGCTGCTGAGTTTGTTATTTTTAAACTATTTAATAAGGCTGGACCCCTTTCTTTTATGCTCGGTGAAGAAGCATAACCTCCTTATCATCTTTCCGCCCTGCTCCCATTATTAGGATTGATTACTGGGTCGGAGCAATAGGTCATCCTCTTCCATGTTTCCCTATGAAACGTCTCTATCATACTCAAACCTTTCTTACACACGTCATCTTTCACACACCATCTATCTTTTTTTTGGCCTTCGTCTTCAAACATATCCCTCCATCTTTCTATCCGGCATTCTTTTCGTCACATGCATGTCATCCTACGCAAGCATAACTTCCCTTAGCAAACTTCTCCTAGCGTTATCAGTTATTATGCTGTATTTTCAATATAATTTGCTACTAACGTCAACGCCTTCTTACTATCCTACCTTATTTACCAAGTCATATCTGGAACATTTTAATTTTACGATAATCCTACTCATATTCTAAGTATGAACCCGAAAGTTTGTAAGAAGATATGAAATTATGGATATGTTTGTTACTATTTAACGCAAAAACTATTGAACGGATTTAGTTGAAACTTTGCAAGCAGATAGGTAATAAACTGGATTAATATATAAGCTAAAAAAACGCTCCGACCCACTGAAGCAAAGAAACGCGGTTAAAACTGTGGGACGCAGCTAGTGTGTAAATGCTAGTAGAGTAATTGTATTGAACTTCTGTAACATTCCTATAAAACCTTTAATGCAGCGTAAAGCATGTTTATTGTGGAAAATGCTGTGCTTTCTCTTATATTGTTGTATTGTTGAAGAGAAAATGTTATAAATATATCGAAGTTTAGTGTTTACGGCTTCCGTCTATTTGTAAGCCACAAGAAACTTTTATTTACTGCAAAGCGTTATTTTTTATATGCATGTTAAATTAAGCTCCATAAATGTTAAAATGCCTACAAATAATCTAATTATAACAAATATTATTTTCTGTTATGTCCTACAATTAGCAGCACTCACAGGTTGCACTCGCTAGTTATAGTTACCTAAGTAGTTTAATTCATAGAATAAGAATTATAACCTATTAATTACAGTTTTTTTTCATTGTGATTTTGACAAGTACAAGTGTTTGTAAATACCTAAGTGTTAAATAAATTCATTATTTCATTAATATACTAACGTTCACAGCATTTTCTGTTCGTTGGTGAAATGGTCTTAAGACTTAAGTTATTTTTTTTTCGGACGGACATATTATTTATTTAGCCACGAGGCTTTTGCTACTTCACCGGACATAAGACTTTAGTTGCTAACTTTTCGTTTATACGTATTGTTTTAGATTATTTAATGTAATTAAACTTTTGATGTTCTATGTCAATACGATATCATTGGTTGCTTTCTTGTTAAAGTCCATATTATATAATATTTTTTAGGGTTACGTACACAAGGGGTAAAAACGAAATCCCATTACTAATAACCACAGATAATGTATAAGTATTTCTGTTGCCGCTATAACAACAAATTAATCAAGTATTTTGCTCGATATTAATAACGGCATTAGGTAGACGCTTGAAATATTCCCAGAATTTAATGTTAATTCAGTGTTTAATGTGAACCCTTTATCCACGTATCCGACTCGCTCTTGGCCAGTTTTTTATATTTAAACTAAAACCACCCATTGTGTCTGTTTTATTTTCTTTATTGTAGTTTTTCTTTGTCCTTATGTCATCATTCTCCTGCCCTTATCCCAATTTATTTGGGGTCGGCGCAACATGTCCTTTTCTTCCATACTCCTCTATCAGCCGCCATCTTGACGGTCACGCCCTTTCTAACCATATCATCGTTCACACAGTCCATTCATCATTTCTTTGTTCTTCCCCTACTCTGATATATCGACATTCATGCTCAAATCTTTCCTCATGTGTGTACTATAAAAAGTATTCTATTTCCCCCCTCGTCCTCCTGACCCTTAGTTTGTAAAGAAGCATCCGATGCCCACGTAGACCCGAAGTACGAGAGGCCCGCGAACTATAAGTAGAGCGACAGTTGCACAACACTCCCCTAAAATATTAAATGTCATAATCCCTCAATCTCATCGCTAGCGACCGGCATGAGCCGAGGTACAAAGCCGAGGTACAAGCCCCACAGGGGGCGCCCTCTAGCGCAAGTTGCTTAGTTTGTAGTTTTTAAACAATTTTTTAAGGCTGGAGCTTTGCTCGCCTTTTTGCCCGGTGAAGTAGCAAAAGCCTCGTGGTTACCTACGTATGTCAATCCGAAAAAAAAGTATTCTATTCTAGTCTAAACTAGCATTTCTTTTCAAAACTTCCAGATTATAGCTAACATCCCATCTTTTGCAAATATTCTATTAATTAAGTAGCTATTGCTGATTCCTTGTTTCATGTTTTAATTGGGATAGCATTCTGTTAAACCATTATTCTTTATTACACAAACACGACTGTTTTATTATCCTTACTAATATTATAAACGTGAAAGTAACTCTGTCTGTCTGTCTGTTACGCAATCACGCCTTAACTACTGAAGCGATTTAAAATAAAATTTGGTACAGATATAGTCTAGAGCCTGAGAAAGGACATAGGCTATATTTTATTATGAATTTCCCACGGGAACGGGAGTTACGCGGGTGTAACTGCGCGCGGGAAGCTATATAGTATGTAATAAATCTAAAGATGCTTATCTGAAGGCTAAACTATTAACACTATTCTAGCTAACAACTAACTGACCATGTCAATACATTAAAGAGTCTAACGATTTCTTAGCGCCTCCGGACATCCGGTTCATTTCCACTGGGTTTATGCAAAGGTGCTAGTCTCTTGCATACTACTTACATAGCTTTGAAATGTCAATCAAATGGATAATTATTCCCTCACTGAATAAATACAATATTGAAACGCGTTAAGCCGTTTGTCCTGATTGTTATAACATCATCTGTAACATGCGGCCGTAGACCAATGACTAGGGCGTCGGACTTGTGATCTTGAGGTCGCCGGTTCGAACCCCACCCATTGCACTAGCGACACGTGAACTCACTCGTAACACAAGCATTCTAGCTTAGCATGAGAGGTTAACAAAAATGCAAGTAATAAAAACAATGGAATACTGGGACAGCAGAGTTACCCTGTGTGTTACAACATTGAAATGCGGTCACCAATCAGTTTAACAAGCGTGATGACTATGACAAAACCTTTCCTCAGGGAGAGGCTCATGGTCAGCTGTGAACGTTATACGGGCTGATGATGACTAGCTTCCCGCTGTGTCACCCGCATTACTCCCGTTCCCGAAGGAAGTTTAATATATACCTACATATAATAGCTTGTAGCTGTCGTCGATAAATAGGCTATCCAACAGTGAAATATTTTATCAAATCGGACAATAGTTCTTCAGATTAGCGCGTTCAAGCAAACAAACAAAGTGTTCAGCTTTATATATTACTAGCGACCCGCCCCTGCTTCGCACGGGTGTAATGCTGATGTATTATACATATAAGCCTTCCTCTTCAATCACTCTATCTATTAAAAAAAACGCATCAAAATCCGTTGCGTAGTTTTTAAGATTTAAGCATAGGTACATAGGGATATAGGAACGGACAGAGAAAGCGACTTTGTTTTATACTATGTAGTGAAGTAAAGATGATTTTACATCGCTCTTTCACATCAATATGTATTTTTTTTATTAAGATCAATAGAATAAGACAACAAGAGACGTGTAATGTATTTAACATTACAGCTAACTACCGTTGTTGTGATGTACTGATCAATATAGAATGAAAACATAATCTCTTATTCATGTATTTTACAAATAACAAAACGGAAGAAGGAAGCTTTGATCTTTTTACAAAGAAAATATTGAATACCATAGCAATAAAAGACGAACATTCAGGCTTTCAGTCATTCATTCGTGCAATTGCAGTCATTCATTCATTCATTCGTGCAATTGCATTCATTCACAATGATGCAATCGATTTGATAGCTATCTTTTGAGTTGTGAGTAGGTAGGTAATCTGTGTAATTTCATTTGAGTAGAGGTTATAAACTCTTAACTGTTGCTTATAAACGCGTGCATTCATCCGGGTAGCTACAGTCCCGTAGAAACCTCATCACAACAGGAAATCTTTGTGTAAATACTAAGATTTATTTTCGGTTCTGGTTTATTGAGGGACTACCCTCCGTGCCTCGGAAAGCAGGTTAAGCCGTTGTTCCCGATTGTTATAACATCATCTGTAATAATTGTATATCAAGGACCGGGCAGCAGCTTTTCCTTGTGTGGTACAACATAATACTCCGGTCTCCAATCCGCCTGCCAAGCGTGGTGACTATGGCAAATAGGTACCCTCTCCCGGTAGGAGGCCCATGTTCAGTAGTGGACGTTAAACGGGCTGATGATGATGATGATTGAAGAGAAATACATAACCTGTAAAAAATCAACTATCAATCTATCATGATTAATGAGATACGGCTCTTACGACTCTTAAATAGTAATTGGGTCACGTTCTTACCCTTTACGTACGGACCCCTAAAAACCTCGATTGTATGGTAAAATTACAGTCGAATTGAAAAACACTTTTTTTTCAATACATTTGCTGGCTGGACTCCTTCTTTTTTCTTGTCATTCGTGATCCGCAGTTGCACTCAAATACTGGTATGTACATTCATTAAAATTCTGCGGTTCTCACAAAGGTGCTTCGTGTGGGCATCGAATCGAGAACACCAGGCCTCATTAACTATGTCAACTATTGAGCCATTAGTAACTACATTCAAAAGCTGTCTGCACTTAGTTATAATAAATCAAAATTACTATGAAACACGTACATTCCTTTACAGACAGACAGAAATAGCCTTCCCACACCTTTCGTTGATTTGCCACGATTTTGTATTAAGCTGACACCACATAGAGCGTGGGTGCCTGCTTCACGTCACCCACTAAGCTCGCCCCCCGTCACCCCTGCATGTGACACCCGCTCGAGGAAACCCGTGCGCTCAATGTAAGGTCAGCCTAAGTTTCGCGTAGGTCTGATCCTTGGCAAGGCGAAGAAATACTGTTAAGTAGGCCATAAGTACCATAAGTGCGACATCGCTAAACGCTAGACATTAACATAGGAATGTTGAACTATGTTAGGGCTGGCGCGCCGATATAAAATAAAAATGGCCGACGTAATATTTTTTACTAGCTTCGAATAGGATCTTCATAATTAAATGTAGCAGTCTTTCTCGATAAATGGGGTAAGTATCTTAAAACTTTTTCAAATGGGACTAGCAGTTCCTGAGATTAGGGCATTCATACTGACAAAACAAACTAACTCTACAATTTTATATATTAAGTATTGCTTACACTGAATTATATGCTTTTATCAAATTTTCAAACGGACGGGTGAAGTAGGTAGGTACATTGTTAGTATAATCCTACCATTTTAGCAGGTCTCACCTGTTAGTTACGTAGTTTAACTCATAAAATAAGAATAGTAACCTATATTTATACATATAATTATAATCTAAATTAAAGACAAATATCTAGTGTTAATTCCGCTAAAAAAAACAAAATGTGTCAAATGCTGGGATGCGTTTTGGCAGGTGGTACATTAAATGCATCCCAGCATTTTGACGCTTTTTTTTGTCATGGATTACCCCAAAGTAACGCCTGATTCCATTAAATATACCTATCATTTTATTTTTTTACATTGTGATTTCGACAAGTACAAGTGAAAGTAAATAGGTATCTAAGTGCAGCATAAATTCATTATTTCATTATTTAAACAGACCAATAACTAAGGACCAAGGATCGGTATAAGGTTTTTATTCATTTCTTATAAATGTAAGTGTTGTGCTTTAATATTGGAAACGTACAAGCACTAAATCCTTATGAATATTAAAGGGCAAGTTCTGCTATGTTTTAAATTAATATTTCAAGTTTGTATAAATTGACACCCCTAAACGTCGTACCAACATTGGAACCAATGTTCAAATGTAGCAAATACAGCAGGATTACCAATTTAAATATTTCCATATGAAAGTTTTAATTCTTAGAGCATTTAAATTGACTTTTAAATGAGAGTCGCATCTATGCATGCCCGTTACGTACTTAATATGTACTTAATTAATTGACTATGAAGCCAACATTTTTTACATCACCACACATAAAAGTGAGCTTCTATTACCTTTTGAACGCCAGAGCCTAAACGCATCGGCGTACCCCCCACGCCAAGCAACAAATTCAGCGCAAATACCTACAAAAAAAAATAGGGACAACCAATTAGTCATTTGCTCCCATATTTTTTTAATAAAATATTACTCGTTATGAACATTATTATTTTATTTTATTTGACTCTATTTCGTATCATACTATCATTGAACAGAAGTTACAAAAATCGAAACAACGTAAATAAGCAGACAATAAAACTACAAACAAGGAAGAAGACGAACACTTTTTTACGGATTTCGATAAGCAATTTTTGATGATTGTTTTTCTAGTGAAATGTAACTAATGGACATATCTTTATGGCATTTTACAATATATCATTAATTTAGTTTTGATTAATAGGAAAAACAATCTCGGAACACTTAATTAATATATTTATTTTGCACTTGAAAAATGTCGGCCGAGGCGTTCAAAAGGTTAAATGGTTTAAAGCCAATGCGACAGAATGCAACATATATTTTGCATGCATGCATAGTAAGCCCTCAGTAGCAAAAACATTTTTATCGAAATCTTAGTAAATCACATTATGAAATTACCTCTAGACCTAAGAACCATAAGGACTTATGTACTATTATTATACTTCAGAAGCATTTGGTCGTAAGTGCCAGTTTACAATAAGGCACATACGACGAATGTTCCTGACGTATAATGGCACATCCGACCTTATGCTTCTGAGCTCAGAACGATTCAACTGTTAACAAAACTTTTTTAAAGTGTCAAACGAGATTCCGAATTCAAAGTCAAAATCAATTGAAAATATAGCGTTGTTTTGAATTCACTGGAAGTTTTTATAGTGAGTACATGAATCTCTTTTTAAGCTTTCGCGATTTGTATACCTACATAATTATAGTAGACGTGGGTCTCAATCGCGGTACAATTTTAACGCAAATCACTACCTACGTTTCGACATGGTCGACATGAGTTACACCAGTCGTGGTCACGGATCGACTGATGAGTGTCAGCAACGGCGTTTTCGAACAGCGCGGGTTTCGGCAACTACCCCCACTTGGTCGTGATATTTTATTATTTTTGCAACCTACGATTAAAAAGGTTATGATTTTCCTTAAAATTACATAATTATTTGACAACGAAATGAAATTATTAGTTGTGTTAGTTGATTGTTGCTATGATTGACGTTTGAGAAACCGTTTGTTATCTTTCTTAATTATAATTTTAAATAACTATTAATACATGTATGTAAGCGAAAGTTTTCAAACATTAATATTGCATGAGGACGATAAAACGACTATATAATTATATTTAACTAACATAACACTAAAAATGGACTGGGGAAATTGAAGACAGTGTAATTATATCTAATTTTAGAATAGAATCTGCAACAATACTGCAGTAATCATGATTTTCATCTACGTACCTATTAACCTGCTTGGCTTAACACCAGCTAAAACCATTTAAAATAATAGCATTCCGTACTAAATACCTCAAACCATCTGCTAATTAATATTACTTACAACTGTTGGGCCAACCTTTGCTAAAACATTCGACCAAATATTAAACTATCCCTTATACAACACTAGCTGCGAATTAGGTCTGTTGGGCCAACCTTAAAGCGGCCGTAGCCCAATGGCTAGGGCGTCGGACTTGTGATCTTAAGGTCGCTGGTTCGAACCCCACCCATTGCACTACCGACGTGAACCTACTCGTAACACAAGCATTTTAGCTTAGCACGAGGGGTAAACAAGAGAACTAGTAGAATGCAAAATTTGTTAGTAATCTTTTTTTTTAAAAAAGAAAAGAAAAAAGAACCTTGTTTTTTTCACCAAGTTAAAAGGCGAGCAGAACTCCAGTAAGCCTGGTGCTCTGCTCGCCTTTTGACTTTGATAAATGGTTAAAAACTACAAACTAAGCAACCTGCGTAATGTTGGGCCCAACATTTGATAAAACATTGGGCTTACAACGTACTATTAATATGGAACAGGTGATTATACTTTGGCACGATATCGATAGCCATAAAACATTTGTTACAGTTGAGAAATTTGCCAATCCTTACTGAATTGTAATCGATGAATAAACGAATAAAATGTAACAAGGTATCTGTCTGTAGAACGTTAACATTGAATTTAGTCAGAATTTTAACATCCTGTTATACTAAACAATAGATTACCAACACTGAAATTAAGTTAACTTCTGTAAAAGCTCTTGTTGAATGACAAATACAGAGTATCACATTCAAATAGCATTATTAACTAATGTTGTGTTCCTGCGCGCGAGTTGCACAAACCCCCACTGTTTTTTTGTTTTTATTTTCCGGGAGGAAATGCATTTACGCATTCCCATCGCCGCTGCAGCGTATCCGCGCGCTGGCGGCGGGATATGTGGGACTCGCCCTCGACCACGAGGAGAGGACCCCACACCATTAAAACCCCGGACACTCCTACGATCCATCGTTGGCGGGGGCCGGGTACGCACGAAGCAATCCGGCCCGCACAATCCCCCCCTAAGAAACTAAAAGTCATAATAATCCCTTAATCCCCCCGCCATTAACCGCCTTACAAGTACCACTGTCACAGAGGGCGTAGGTTTCTTAGTATCTATTTTATAAATCATTTAATAAAGCTGGAGCTCTGTTCGACTTTATCACCGGTAAAGTAGCAAAATCCTCTGTTGTTATTTTCGGACAGACAGTTATGTAGTCAGCCACGAGGCTTTTGCTACTTCATCATCATCATCAGCCCGTTTAACGTCCACTGCTGAACATGGGCCTCCTCCCGAGGGAGGGTATTTGCCATAGTCACCATGCTTGGCAGGCGGATTGGTGATAGCAGAATTATTTTGTAACACGCAAGGAATCGCTGCTGCCCGTTTGATAATATTATAGTTGATGTTGTAACAATGGCTACGGTTCCAACGGCTTAACGTCCTTTCCGACGCACGGAGGGTCCCTTAACCAACCAGACCCGGTACTAAATCTTAAAATTTACACAAATATTTGCTTCCGGCGTCGAACCCACGAACTCCGAGATTTAAAGTAAGGCAATTACCGGGAGACAAGGGAACAGACACGGGAACTTCATCAGCATGCATAGTTATTTACACTTTAATTCATATTTACAATTAACAACTGAATTAAACTTACAATAAAACGCAAAATCATCTGTTAAAATTCCGGTGAAATAGCTATTATTTATGTACTTATGTATTTACGATTTCCTATTCATTTAGACAGACTTAAAGTTACTGATGCTTATCTGCGCCATGTTTCAACACGACTTTTATCCGGCATATTATGACATCTTCCTAGATATTTATTTAATAGAGTAATTATGTATTACTCATAAAATAATAATGAGTTTATACTAGAAAATAGTAAATAAAACTATATACCTTTCGCCACGTCTATATGAATTAATTTGTTAATGAGTGATCTCACAAACAAATGAACTGTTTTTTTTCGGACGGACACATGCTTTTATCCTCGAGTCTTTTGCTATTTCACCAGCTATCTAGGCAAGGGTCTTCAGCCTTATAAAATGGTATTAAAAATTACAAACTACTAAAAATAAAATTACAAGCAACCTGCGTGAGAGGGACTTCTCAGGGCGATCGCTGGGCGGTATTGAGGAATTATGAGTATCAACTTCTACGAGGGCATCGGAAGGTTCAACTTAACATATTTTTATACAGTTTTCGATAATAGATAGAGGGACTTATCAAGAGTTTCTCTTATAGAAGTTAAACTTCGAAGGATACATTAGTTAGCGAGTTGCTTTAGGACCCCACCAACAATCGAAGGACACGAACGCCCAATGTGCGGTCAGCCTATATAATGTGTAAGAATAAAGAAAGCCGCATTATATTTTAGCCTATATAATGTGTAAGAATAAAGAAAGCCGCATTATATTTTTGTTTGTGTTCAATAAAAATGACTACAGATACCAATTTAAAAACTATTACACATTTAAAATATACTTACTTTATATGAGGAAAATGAAATCTAGTCACGGGAAAAAGCTACATAAGGGGCAATCCATAAAGTACGTCACATGTATAGGGGGGGGAGGGGGTCGACGAAGTGTGACATGGTGTGACAAGGGATGGGGGGGGGTCTTAAGTTTTGTGACACCACATTTCAAATTTAATAAATTTAATCGCGATATTTGAAATATTAACTAAAACTAAAAAAAAATTGAAAAGTAGTGAAAATATTGAAGGTGAAATGGAATCTAAAATCAAAGAGCTGCAGATACATATGACGAAAAAAAAGCAACTGTATTGATTTTTTTTTTTCGAAATAAAACTAATTGTGAAACTGCTGTTTTAATTTAAAAATTTTAGATGTAAAATTGCAAATTTGTGACGTCACACTAGGGAGGAGGGGTCTCACAAATGTGACCACCTGTGACAAGGAGGGGGGGGGGGGTCTAAAAATCATGAAATACGTGTGACGTACTTTATGGATGGCCCCTAATATAAAGTAGAGCAAGTAATGTGCTATAATAAATAGCTAGTTGCGGCGGGATGGCGAAACTATTGCGCTGACAATTGATCTATAAAGTTTATGCAAATTCCCCATTGCGCAGCAGGTGTAGTACACCTTATTAGTTGCAATACTATTACGTATATATTTTATGTATATCTTAATAGAAATCGTGCATAACTTTATTTTATGGCGATTGTAGGTATGTTCTAGAAAAGTACTAAATCATTTAATAAAGTAGGTAATTAATTTATAAATATTATTAATTTTATTATTACTGATTTTTGCCACTACTTATTAACATTCAGTTGCGAGTCCCAGGAAGTGTGTTCCGCTCTACCCCTTATAGTCATTGTTTTAAAATCTACTAGCTCCCCGCGCGGTTTCACCCACCTTGCACCCATTCCCGTGAGAATTTCATAATTAAATATAGCCTATGTCATCCAAAAATAGTGTAGCTTCGGGTGAAAGGTTTTTTCCAAATCGGTCAAATAGTTTCGGAGCCTATTTAATACAAACAAACAAAAAATGAGTTCTATCAAAAAAGCAAAATAAATAAATACCTCATTTTAACTCCATTTTCGCTACGCTTTTATAACAGTCATAATTTTATTTATTAATATCGATAAATTAAAAATAAACTCATTAATGTTCAGAATATAATTAATATCCATACAAAAGATCAATTGATAAATCTTTCAACCAAAATTACGCCTCATAAAATAATTACAACTCTATTTCAAATAAAAAAGATATAAAAAAAACAGTTACAATAGCTTTATTATTCATCTAACAGTCATAATTAAGGATCGCATGCGCAGCTCTAAGTCAACGACAGTTTGACAGGTTGTCCAAATACGGCCAAGACAGCGACTGTCAACCACTCCCGTCTCTAGGGCTGTCAAACTAAGAATTATGCCCCAGAGTGTGTTCCACTGACAAGATAGATGACGTGAAATAAAAATAATTTTACGCTTTATGGACTTTCGGTGTTGATGACAGAAAAAAAAATAGAAATTAATTGTTTGTGGTGGTTATTTTTGGTATGTTAACTGTGTGTAGTATTTTTAAATTTATTTTCTCTCGTCTTAGTATTTTGTCTGTTTTGTTTTAATATAAGCTAGGTAGTTATCATTTTTCTTTAGAGAATAATATAAATTAACAATGTAAAATGTAACTGTACTATGTGTATAACTGTAAATGTAACCAAAAGTGACTTTGTCAGACTTTGGAGATATTTGTCGAAGTAATGCGGATCATTACCGATAGATGGCACTTATGTCCCCCTTATAGACGTGTTACAAAGAGATGAATAAATTTTGATCCGTAGCCTAATTGGTTAAGACATTAGGGGTCTACCTAAGATGCAGGTTCGAATTCTGCCGGTGGTCGAATTTTATTAATCTCTATTTTGAAATATAGCATAAGGTAAACTTTTCCATACAGTTTACTTAAGTATCTAGTTTTTGAGGCTAATCGTATTACTATGTCTTTAATAAGAAAGTCTTCGCTCAGCGTTATATTTTAAATAGGTATGTCAATAATACAATAATAATAACATAGGAAATGCGTTACAATAAACCTACAGTAATAAAGATATTTTTATCAAATTCATAGTCATATCGTTATGTGGTTATCCTTTAGGTCAGGGGTCTTCTAACTTTGAAGCCTTAGTGCCTTAATGCTTTTTTCAGAATGTTCTAAGGGCCAAATCAGCTTAATTTTTTCTGCCATTAGCTTACTCGTATTTCTAGACTAGTCGCTAAGTGCGCGATCGAGTAATAATTATTTTGTGTTTTCTTCTTAACTTAACAATAGAACATTGGCAGTCGCAGACTTGATTGAGACACCGTTGAGTGGGCCGTAATTTGGAGACCCCTGCTCTAGCTCATAAAGAAAATGGTTTTATTTATAAATATGGTCGTATTATTCAAATGAAAAATATCTAAACTGCAATAACTAATTATATAAATATAACACCTGCAATTTTAATGACTACATAAAACAATTAGTAATAGAAAATACCTCTTTGCCATGCCAACATGGGCAATAAATGTTATGTACTTACTTCTACTTCATAAAATTCATTAGCACAAAATCATAAACTCCAACAGACATTTATTTGATGGCGTAATTAACCTACCGCAATGAAAGTATTAGCTAATATGTCATGTTATTTTCTCATAAATAACGTAACTAGCGACCCGCCCCTGCTTCGTACGGGTAATAAACCATAACTTACTCAAGAAATTATAAATTATATACCTTTGCCGAGTGGTTTCCGGCTTAGAATAGACCACCCCATGTCCTCCCATGGGTGTCGTAAAAGGCGACTAAGGGACATATGGCTGATGGATGGGCAGCAGCATATAGGTTTTACATCTTACTGCGATCATCAATCCGTCTGCCAAGCGTGGTGATTATGGCAATATCCCTCAACGATCTTGGCTTGCCAAGGTCTGTTAAGAGGAGTCCCATGTTTAGCAGTGGACGTAAACGGGCTGATGATGATGATACCTTAAACTTTCACGTTCAGTAGTTTTTGGGCTTATCACGAACAAATACACAAACGCGAGCATATAGGTCTTTTTTTATAATATGTAGTGATAATTTGATGTTATTTCAATTTATAGTAGACTCGGGTCTCAGCCGGGGTACAATTTTAAGGCATATCATTACCTTTTTTTTAATCTAATTGTTCGACATTGGTTGCTCTAGTCGTGGTCACGGATAGACTGATGAGTGTCAGTAAAACTGTACTATAAATTAAAACAAGATCGAATTATAGCTACATATAAATTTATTAAATACGTGTACAAATCGCGAAAGTTTAAAATCGATGTTTTACAAGAAATTCCAATAACTAGTATATTAATTAGCTTTCTCTTCTGCATATTGCATAAAAAAATTGGGATTGGCTTAGAGATTGGCATTTTAAATATTTACACAGACAAAGAAAAACAATTCACTTAGCATGTGAATATTAAATCATGTTCTTAAAACTGGATTAAGGATCGGACATACAGGCGAGTAGGAGCCTTACACGCCTCTATGCCCTATTTTGATAGGGCTTCGCCATTATACCCGGTGAAGTAGCATAAACTCCTTTTCGTTCTTATTGTCATGTTTGTTGTTTTTGTAACATAGCCATTTGATTTAATAAAATAATTATATAGTAATTCAATCAAACCATCATCATCAAAAGCCTCGAGACTTCTTGAGGAGTGACTAGGTACAATTTCCTTTAAAAAACAGATAGTAGGTACCTACTAGCTTCGACACTTTTTCTATTTTTCTTTGGTTGTAACGCATGTTAGACAGCCCTATTGCTAGGCCCATAAGTGCCAGCGAATCGCAAATTGTTGAGCGCACCTGTCTATTTGCTATTCTGCATGACTTCATACTATGAGTATAGAATAATATATTTTTAATAGATAATGACTATTAAAACAATAGATAGTCTTTTGCCTACTTATTTATTTATAACTGGCTGATTCTTGATTGTCTGCATTTTCAAATTCCATACATTTATAGGTTATGCTTCTGACCTGAATAAGGCTAGAGCTCTGCTCGCCATTATACACGTTGAAGTAGCAAAAACCACTTTAAAAAAAACTTTTCTATTGTGGGATGTAGCATGGTATTTAATAGCACTATGTTTATATGAGTTTGTTTTGTGACCAGCAATAATTCATGACTGTGTATGCGCAGGTTTGTGACTACAATTTAACGGTCACCATAATTACCGAGCCACTCGTTACTTTGATAACCGAAGTGTAATGTTCTAATTACTATTAGATAATAACTAACGACTACAGGTGGCCGTTGTACCAATCAGATCACTAACCTATAAAGATAATGATAATGATTTATATAGTTACACAGCCTTTTTTTGTTTCCAATACGTCGGCGCAAAGACGGCTGCGCCGGCGCACAGACGGGTATTTGGCCCTAAAAGTTGGCCAAAATCGTTTTTTTTTATATTAGTTCTACTCTCTCTAAGCCATTGTTTCCAAAAACAAGAATAACCGCTCCAAACAATAGCAAAAAATACAAAGCGCTAACGCCTGTCAGCACGCCGTGGGCTCAGTCGGAAGTTACCGTTCGCCAAAAGTGTTCGTGTGATTGTTCGATGCGCTCAGATTTCGTTATTTTCAAATATTTGCCATCTTGTAACTAAACGATTTTATGTTGGTTTTGACTATGGATTGTGCTCAACCAGGTATGTATTTAATTTTTCACTTACTTTTAACAACTAATCTCTTGTCTTTTTTAATTTATATGCTTGAGAGTAAGCACCGAGAAACGTCTATAAAAAAACAAATTTTGAAAGATCAAAAGGAGTTTTATTATATTTCTCATCATTTCTAAGCCAAAATTGTAATGGTTTGTTATAGAGTACACCTTATAGAATGTAATTAAGCACAAAACAGCCACCCCAAAGCACCCCTCTATTTTTGGTGAATTTTTTCCTTAAGCACATACGATACTCAATAAATGAAGTTTTACTTATATTTCGTGTATTTTTGTTATAGGCTCTTCTAAACTGAGAGTTATGACTCGAAATGACTTGTTTGATATGATGGAACGCTCAAATACCTCAACTTTTAATGAATAGTTGCAATTTATGGAACGACAACTGCTCAGTCAATATGCAGAAAATGACCAAAATATTGCTGATGTAAAGCAAAAACTGTCGGTTATCAGACATCAATTTAAACAAAAATGGTCAGCTGCTCGCAACACAAAGGCCAGATTCCTAGAAAACAAACGTGGCTTAAGCTAAACGTGGAGGTTTTTGCAAGATATTGCCAAGAAACGGCAAAGTTATATGTTTCTTTATACAACTTTTACCCAATGTCTCCGACATTACACAAAGTATTGCGTCATGGGGCTGAAGTGGTAAGGGAAGCAATTCTTCCTATTGGACAACTGTCCGAAGAAGCGGCAGAAGCCCGCAACAAACATATTAGAATGTTCCGACTCAACTACCCAAGAAAATTTTCCCGGGTAGCCTGCAACGCAGATGTTTTTAACAGGCTCCTCTTAACCTCTGACCCTGTCCTAACGGGCATGAGGAAGAGGAAGAATAAAAAAAATCTTCCACTTTCAGCTGATATACTTAATTTGTTACTAGAAAGTAATATTTTTAATGTAAGTTTTGAAGATGACGACGAAAATGACGAATAAATGCTTGTATATATTACGTTTGCCTTTTTTTTTACCTTTTCCAAGCTAAAACTGAAATAAAACATTGTTTGGCAATCATTATGCTTACCAAATATTTTTGGCCAACTTTTAGTACCAAATACCCGTCTGTGCGGCGCCACACCCTGAGTGCCAGGTCAAAATACAGCGAATCTATCTACAACGTTTATGCAACCGAAAACCGAAAGATTGAATCTCTTGTTTTAAAGAAAAATCAACCAATGAATGCCCTTCCTCGCCCTCCCGACCTTTAGTTTGCTAAGAACTTTCCGATGCCCTCGTAGGGCAAATCCAAACTCCGTATTATCCAAACTGTAAAGTAGAGGGACAGATGCACAAAACTCTCCTAAAAAAAACAAAAAACCATAATCCCTCAATCTCATCGCCAGCGACCGCCCTGAGCCTACATAAACAAATAATATTAGTGCGTAATGGCAAAATGTGACTATTGCTACCACCCGAGGTAGGGCTCTCGGGAGGTAGCTCCCATGTTCAACAGTTATACGGGCTGATGATGATAATGATGATCCATCAAAAAACCTTAGGCAGGGTGTTCTTTGGTCATATTATGAATAGGCCATGAATTCGTTTACACATTTACCGTAGGACGAACATAAATGATGACCACATAGAGCGGCTAACTCAAACAAAACTAAATAACTAGGTAATTGGAAGATACATTTTATACAGAGGGCCTAGTGAAGAAGAGACTTCTTAAATATTTATGACAATCGGCACTAACGGCTTAACATGCTTTCCGAGGCACGGAGGGTTGTCGCTCAACCAACCAGACATGGAATGAAATCTTAGAATCTACACATAAATTTCCTGCCCGGCGTGGGGATCGAACCCACGACCTCCGAGATTTAAAGCGACCGTTACGCTACGGAGGTTGTTATAAACTTAAAAACAATAAATATATTAATTACCTATGAAGTTCTTACGGGGACCGGCTACGCGAGAAGTTAGTGAAGCACGCTTCGTCCGAAAGGAATGTAAGTCGTCTACAACTACCCAATTATGTTAATTTAATTATCTTTAATTAAAACACTTGTGGTTATTCGTAACACGCACTTTGAGTGAGTCATTAATAATGTTTAATATCCTATCATTTAAGGAATAAGTTGTGTTAGAACGGTAACTAATTAACAGTATATGGTGTGAAATTATTTACAACTGTTCCTCGTTGAATTTAAAGTAAGGCTATAGGTTTCAAACTGTATTGATGTGAGGAACAAAGGAGTGTTTGCAACTTTAGGATAAGTGCTATTCTCCAAAAGTGATGGATCAATACTCGCATAGATTTTTAATTCGCGAAGCCTATTTAAGGATGGACGGTACTATATCGTTTTAACAAAGCGTTAGTCCAATTTAGTTCCTGGTGTCAGTAGGATTAGTTGAGTTTATAACCTCATAAAAATTAAGCATCGAAATTTATTTTAAATGTAATATTAAAAAAAAATTAGCTGAGTTTTTAAGTTGATGCGGATATATATTTTTAAAGGTATTGTAACTATTTTTTTTATCAATGATTCTATTCTATTTCCAATGAGTTGCACATTTAGTCAAGATTTACATTAAATAATATGCCATATTAAATAATGCGTTTTTACATAATTGATCTATGATATATCGTTTAAACTTGTTTGAATAATGATCTCTTACATTATTAAGAAGTTTGTTGTAGAAGCGTATTCATTGCCCCATAAAAGAATTGTTAATTTTGTGCAGACGTGTAGCATGTAACACGCATGCTACACGCATGTAAGACGAGATTATGCTTACTTCTAGTATTAACTTTATGCGTGTCGTTTTTTTTCTTAAAACTATCAATCTTGTTATGAACATATAAAAGTTTGATGCGACTGTAAGAACTGTCTCTTTGAATTTCTCTCGTAGGGAAATTCGCGGACCAAGTCTATGGACCTTACAGTTCGTTTCTGTTCTGTTCTACAAAAATGGTGTCAATGTCCGCACGGTTTCCCCAGAGAAAGATCGCATAAGACAGAAAGGATAGATGAGCAAAGGGGATACCTCTGAGTTTCCGCCAGTTCTTCTCAGAGTTGCCTCGTCCAAAACTGGTGGTAGAAAAAAATGGGACGCATCATAAGAACATGATTTCAAATATTTTAAATGTTTATATGAATAAAGAATATTTTGTTGATGATTTTGAATTTTTCTTTTTTGTAAAATACATTGCTCAATCTATTTTCATTTTAAACAACAACTTTGTATGAAAATCTAAATGATTATGAAACAAAATGTAATACAGAATGCAAATAATGTATATTTTAATACGTAGCTGTTAACTTTAACTGGCCGTTAAACTGTGATTTTAAACTAGGTTTACGAGAACCGTGTTAAATCGATTCAGTTCTAGTGCAACCTGCTAACATCCATTACATAGTTATTTTGTTAGATGGTTGCTGATTGCAAACCATTTGAAATGTAACCAATGTAATGTGTATGTATAAAAATATGTTCATTTTAACTTATATATAAAGCCGTTTCGCCGATTATTTTTTTGACGGCATAATTACTTAACCCCTTTACTTCTTCCCTGGGCATAAAGACGAGAAGAGCTCCAGCCTAGATATGGTTTAAACCCTACAAACTAAGCAACCTGCGCAAGAGGGGCCTGAGAGACTGGACCTCGGGTCAGGGCGGTAGCTGACGGGGAGATTGAGGAATAATGGCTTTAAGTTGTTTTTTTTTGGAGTTCTGTGAAACTGTCGCTCTACTTTACAGTTTGCGGGCCTCTCGGACTTCGGGTCTACGAGGGCATCGGGAGCATAAAGCCGAGATATGTAATTATGAAGTTCCCACGGTAATTGGGGTTACGCGGGTAAAACCCCGCCTATAGTTTCAATATCATGGTATCGTTTTACCGTTTTTAAAGCGTTTTTCTGTTTTTTCGGACAGACATACGTAGCTTACCACGAGGCTTTTGTTACTTTACTGAGCGCAAGAGGAATAAGTTTATAAGATGCCATAAAAATCCCTCAATTCTAGAACTTTAATAGGAAGAATGTGCTAGGCGTGACAACAAAATGTGTATGTTCTTAGAATACTTTTCATGAACGATTTTATGATGATCTGTGATTAGTTGTTACTACCTAAACTAAGATTCTTAACTGATACATTGATGTGAAAGACTTTCTAGACTTATTTATAGACTATTTAGTATAGATATTATTAAGTTTTAGATTTATTCTGTTCCAATACCGAAAGTAATACAATTGGTATTAGTTCGAATTCAAACTAATACTCCTGGCATTAGTTTTTTGTATCAGTTCGGAATAAATCAAGCTATAGATTTGTGTGCTAACCTTTGTGTATTTTTTCAGAGAGTATCGGAGCAGCAAGCTCCTGCTGAGGAGATGCAGGCACGGCACAGCCTCTGGTGGCACCTTCTCATTGATCTGCCAATACTCTTGCTAGGTAAGTCTTTAGTTAAATTTTGTGATTACATCTGCATGTTCTCTAGGAGATATGACCTACAACGTACACATTAGTTTCTTATAATAACGTTTTTCTTTAAAATTTTATACGAATGGATGAATGAATATTTTATTTAATCGTAAAGGAATAAAGAGCGCCACTGTATGTATGAACCTTCATCTTTCCTTAATGTAAGCTTGGGCGGAGGCCCATAATCTTGCCAACGTACGTTAAGAGGAGTCTTAACGTACGTTGGCAAGATTATGGCAATAACCCTCAAAGACTAAGGGTCTTCGAGGGTTATTGCTATAATTACCACGCTTGGAAGGCATTATTGAAATTTATCACAAATCTCACTCTGAATATGGTAAGGTAAGCAAGGTAAGTAAGGTAAGCTCGCCATTGTACATCATGTTTAATTGTTGATCTTTCATAACTTGTTTTCATGTGTACAATAAAGTATAAATAAAATAAAATAAATACCTACAAGTAGGTTTACCATCCGTCCGGGTTTCCCCGGATTTGTCCTAGTTAAGCGGGCGCCCGGGGAGCGTCCGAGCAGGACTTCTTTTGTAGTACCGGGTTTAAAAAATTCAAGTCTCGGGCCGCCCGCGACTGACGCACAGTGCCTGCACTGTTTTTATAAAATCCTGATGATATGTCCGGGTTTGGGTTCTAGAATTCGGGGCTTTCACGAGTCTTGTCAGGGTGGGCAATGGCATGGCCTAGAGATGGCAACCCTACCTACAAGGGGCATGGGCAAACCCCCTACTATTGTAGGGGGTAGAGCGCTCGATGTTTGTTTTTTTATTGATTTTCTCCTGTAAAAATGATCAAAAGTTGCTATAAAATATAATTCACCTACCTACTTGTAATGCTTCGATTTTGATTATATACAGGGTTGATACGACAGAGGGGCATTAAATTACGCTACGTTTACTATACGTGTTTTTTATTAATCCGATACGGTATAAAAATAAAAAGCAACCAAATTGAGATTTTTTTTCTTTCAAACAAAATAAATAGCTTACAAATCAGAGTAAAACGTAACCACCCTTTGTAAATAAATTTCACTGACCTAGCAAAGCGGCAACGTCGCGCGCGCGCCGGTGCGGGATGTTTTGCAATTATTTGCGTCAGAGCGGCAACAACGCATCGTAAGGAAAGATAAATCGTGTTCAAACGGCGCAAAAACTTAAAAAATCATTTGCGACTAAACTACTGCTCCTATTTAATTGATTTTTGGTACAGAGCTTGGAAATGGTACCTAGTATTGGCAGTTTAAAGGAAAGCCCCTCTGTCGTATCAACCCTGTATAATGGACAGATTTAAAAAAATCATAGTGTTATCATAAACTTAATCAATTTATATAACGTCGATATTCTGGTAACGTTGTTATAAATATCCTACCTACTATAAATACCTGCTCTTAATGTGCTAAGCCACATGTAGCTAATCCATGTCCGTCTCGATTTACATAAAATTTTGCGTTTACCTGTGAAGTACAGATATGTAAATAAATTACCAAGTTATATCCTTCGGCTTGATTTCCTGTTTACGTCTGTTACTGAACGTGTATCTTACAATTCATTTCTACTTGGGATTAGCAGGCGAGAAGTGTAACTAGCATCGAATTAGAGTAATTGCTTAGGAATCAGGAATACATTTGTGGTATGAAGCAGGAATAAATAAGCTTAACGGATGAGTCATTTGATTTTTATTATTTGATGATACAGTATCCTTTAAAGTTGATGCGTAATTCTTTTTCTTTTTTAAAAAGATTACTAGTAGAATTTTTGCATAGGTACTACTAGTATTCTTGTTAACCCCTCGTGCTAAGCTAAAATGCTTGTGTTGCGAGAGGGTTCACTTCGGTAGTGTCAGCTTATTTATTAGCAGCGTCGTAAACCCGAAATCCGAGAGGCCCGGCAATAACATAGAGCGACAGTTCACAAAACTCCCCTAAACTACGAAAAATTCATAATAGGTATATTCCTCAATTCTTCCGTCAGCGAGCGCCCTGAGCCGAGGTCCAAGTTCCACGGGAGGCGCCATTTTGCGCAGGTTGCATAGTTTATAGTTTATTAAACATTACATCACCCACCCATTACACTACTAACCCGCTCGTAACACAAGCATTTTAACTTCGCATGAGGACTTAACAAGAATACTAGTAGTTTGCAAAAACTCAGCTAGTAATCTCTAATCAAAAAAAATGTCTATGAAATATACTTTCTGTCCTTATCATTACACCATCAATTTACCTTCAAAACCGCAAAGTCATTTCTTCGCCCACACTCTCAGCTTTCCACCCATTCGGTTTACTATCAATTGATAAAGCCTAGTACTCACGAGCTAACGGGTCACTACTGTGAGAATCGATGTTTTTGTTTGTCTGTCCGGGTGTAAACGCGAGAATTGTGCGTAATTACAGATTGATATGACACTTAGACATTTTTCTAGTAATGGCGCCTGTAGCAAAAACGATTAATATTATGTTGTATTTGATTGGTAGTACTACAATAAGACAACCTCCGTAGCGTAGCGGTATTTGGCTCGCTTAAAGTCTCGGAGTTCAATTCGGGGTTCGATCCCCACACCGGACAAGAAATCTTTGTGTAAATTCTAAGATTTCTTTCCGGGTCTCGTTGGTTGAGGGACTACCCTCCCTCCCTCGGAAAGCACGTTAAACCGTTGGTCCCGATTATTATAACATCATCTATAACAATCGTATACCAGGGAACGGGTAGCAGCGTTTCCCTGTGTATTACAACATAATACTGCGGTCACCAATCCGCCTGCCAAGCGTGGTGACTATGGCAAAAACCCTTCCTCGGGTGGAGGCACATGTATAATAGTGAACGTTATACGGGCTGATGATGATGATGATGATGATGATGATTGGTAGTAACGGTAACTATTATATTTAAGGACTAACTTCCCACGCGTGGATTCAACCGCGTAACTCCTGTTTCCGTAGGAACTTCATCATTAAGTATTAGCCTATAGATGTTACTCCTGAATAACGTAGTTTTCTGTTGTTCAAGATTTTTTTCAAATAGCATCAGTAGTTTAACAGATTAGCCCGTTTAACCAAACAAACTTTACAGTGTTTTAAATATTAGTATAGATAGGGATTGGAATAAAATAGTCAAAGGTCTTAAAAATTTAAAATATAAATCATCATCATCATTATCATCATCAACAGCCCGTTTACGTCCACTGCTGAACATGGGCCTCCTCTTAACAGACCTTGGCAAGACAGGATCGTTGAGGGATATTGCCATAATCACCACGCCCGGCAGACGGATTGGTGATCGCAGTAAGATGTAAACCTTGAGCTAATAGATGCTGCTACCCATCCATCAGCCATATGTCCCTTAGTCGCCTTTTACGACACCCATGGGAGGACATGCGGTGGTCTATTCTAAGCCGGAAACCACACGGCAAATCAAAATTAAAAAATCGTCATCTCATTATTGCTCTGTTCTTATACTACTAAATATATTCTAAAAATAACTAAAATAAGCAAATTTAAACTATAGCTAAAGCGACTTGGCCACGCTTCTCCTTCTCGGCGTTGAATGGCAGTGCTTATATACTGTGCAAAGTAAATAACGGCATTCATAAAACGTGTTGCATCTTTGTTTATTTGAAACTTTATTATATTATGGCATCGATCCCCTTTTTATTATAAACAATAAAACGTGACAACATAACCTCAATTCTTAACTAAATAAGCACTATGTATAATGTCATTTTAACACGTATGTGCGTCATCGATCAAATTTCAAGTAAAGCCGTGTGTTTTATAAACATATCTGAGAAGGAGAACATTACTTTGTTAAGGTGTATACACATTTTATACAAGCTGCCTTATTTGCCTGCAGAGAAATAAAAATATTAGAATATTAAGTTCAAAAATAAATAGTTATGTACTTAACTGTTGTTGTTATATAAAAAGTAAAAAACGAAAACATAAGCAGAGACTATATAAAATAAGTTATTAATAATAAGTTATTTATACTGGATGAAGTTCATTAAAAAATTGCCAAAATATCAGCAGAGAGAAGTGCTGACATTATCGATATTTTTAATGACAATATGACAATACATGAATGGGTGTAGGTACACACTAAACATGTTTCATATTTTTACCGACATGACTGGTGAAAGAGCGACAGCATAACATCCAATCAAACACGACAAGGTCCTGTCGACTTACGGCTGGTATTAAAAAAAAAACATAAATAAATTTTGAACGAAAGAAAGAAAATGTTCTAGTTATACAATATTTTACCCAGCCCTAGAAGTCCTAAATTCAAGACCACTCCAACGTGAAACGCTAGATAGGGTTGAATGAATTTCCGATAGAGAAAAGGCAAGTCGCTTATACTGTACCATCCGATGCCCTCGTAGAGCCAAAGTCCGAGAGGCCCGCGAACTGTAAAGTAAAGCGACAGTTGCACAAAACTCCCCTAAAATACTAAACGTCATCCCTCAATCTCATCGCCAGCGACCGCCCTGAGCCGAGGTCCAAGCCCCACAGGGGGCGCCCTCTTGCGCAGGTTGCTTAGTTTGTAGTTTTTAAACCATTTATTGAGGTTGGAGCTTTGCTCGCCTTTATGCCCGGTGAAGTATCAAAAGCCTCGTGGCTAACTACGTATGTCAAACCGAAAAAAAAAAATTGCTTACCCTGTAGTGTAGTCGTACCCTAATGCTTATGTCTCTATAATAGGTACCTATTGTTTCAATTTCATGAGAATGCATTCTTTGGTGTCTGTAGCGTAGGAGTAATAGGAGACCTTTGTTTTTTTAACAAGCTCGGAGAATGTAAACATCGAGAAATAATAACCGCATGATCTAATTAATGTGTTTTATCACACTAGCTTCCTGCGCGCGGTTTCTCCCACGTAACTCCCGTTCCCGTGGGAACTTCAGAATTAAATATAGCCTATGTAATCTGGGAATAGAGTTGCTTTGCAACGGTAAAATAATTTTTCAAATCGGTCCAGTAGTTTCGGAGAAACAAACAAACTA
This sequence comes from Nycteola revayana, assembly GCA_947037095.2. Lineage (NCBI taxonomy): Eukaryota > Metazoa > Arthropoda > Insecta > Lepidoptera > Nolidae > Nycteola > Nycteola revayana. The sequence goes on along the minus strand of OX344857.2, from coordinate 16,252,261 downwards.
TCAAATCTTTCCGCTTTATAATATTAGTATAGATGTCAATTCTAAGATTTCTTCCCGGGTCTGGTTGGTAGAAGGACTACCCTCCTTGCCTCCGAAAGCACGTTAAGCCGTAGGTCCCGATTGTTATAACATTATCTATAATAATCGTTTATTAAGGAACGGGCAGCAGCGTTTCCTTGTGTGGTACAACATAATACTGCGGATTCCAACCCGCCTTTGGTGACTATGGTACATACCCTCCCTCGGGAGGAGGCCCATGTTCAGCGGTGGACTTTATTCGGGATGATGATGATATCACATGAATAGGGAATAGAAAATTACTATTCTTTGTTCATGTCTATGTTATGCAAGATAAACCTGCTGACTGACCTTGTCATAAAAATAAATTTAAAATATAAAGTAAATTCAAATAAACAAATAAAAATGTTTTTATAGTAAACTGTATATAAATGCGTGCTTTGTTCTAGTTTGAAGGCTGTGAAAGGACTAAGGATAAACCATAGATTCGACTTGGCTTTGATCCAGGTCCTTATCCTCACAGAATGATTTACATGGACTAGCTAAAACAAGTACTTACTTAACTGAATGTAAAACTATTATATTATAATATGTTACATCAAAACATTATGATTTCTTTATCATACTCCGCGGGTAACTTTAAATTACAACTGCGACAAATTCAGATGATATCTCTCTACAAATATGGCTGCCGTCATTATAAAATATGTTGCGAAATGATACAAAATTTTTGACAGATAGGCCTTTTCCTGAAATTTTGAAAAAAGAATGTAGTTGTGCACTTTTTCATAGTGATGGCAAACATAATTATATCGGAGAGTTGACATCCGGATTTGTCCCAGTTAAATTGAGACCGTGGAGTGCCTATCTGGGCAAGGTAGAATCATGAAGGCATATTAAGGAATCTAATTGAGTTTGTTAATACAAGACACTCAGTCATCGTCATCATCAGCCCGTATAACGTCCACTACTGGACATGGGCCTCCACCCGAGGGAGGGTATTTGCCATAGTCACCACGCCATAAACTTTCAATAAAATTTACTTAAACCATTTAAAAATTATATTCAATCGTTTGATAGTAACACTAGATGCGACCCGTGTTAGTCAGATGCGACTCTGCTCGAGTGGGTCGGAGCGTGATATTTTGTAGCCTATACGTTAATCCAGCTTATAAACTATCCGCGTGTAAACTTTCAGCCAAATCCATTCGGAAGTTTTTGCGTAAAGGGTAACAAACATACATACATCCACACATACAAACTTTGGCATTTATAATAGGTATTAGTAGGGTTCTCATGTGGTAAGAAAAATCATTTAAATTTACAATCGAAATTTCTGTTCAAATAAATTCATACTCGATGTTCAGTTTATACGTTTCTAGTCATTTACAATTGTTTATTACTATTTTACTAGTAATCTATCCCTTAAATTAGTGCCTACTATATTCGTTACTACTATCTGGGTGGTCATGCGATACCTGACACTGTTGACACAGCGCTGACATCGCCTTGACACCTCACGACACTCGCCCACGAACTAATACTTTTTTTTTCGATGAACTTGTAAACAAACCTCACTTCGGTGGTAAGGTTTATTTTATAAGGTTTATAGTAAGATCGTTTATGTTTTCTAAATAGATAAGTATTGTGTTTCATTACCGCAAAGGTAACTTTGTTGACAACCTCCGTAGCGTAGCGGTAGTAGGCTCGCTTTAATTCTCGGAGGTCGTGGGTTCGATCCCCACGCCGGACAGGAAATCTTTTTGTAAATTCAAAAAAAAAATTCCGGGTCTGGTTGGTTGAGGGACTTCCCTCCGTGCCTCGGAAAGCACGTTAAGCCGTTGGTCCCGATTGTTATAACATCATCTAAAATAATTGTATATCAAGGAACGGGCAGCAGCGTTTCCTTGTGTGGAACAACATAATACCGCGGTCACCAATCCGCCTGCCAAGCGTGGTAACTATGGCAAATACCCTCCCCGGGAGGAGGCCCATGTTCAGTAGTGGACGTTATACGGGCTGATGATGCACTTTGTAGGCCATTAAGATATGGTTACGTTTTTTTGTTCGTTTATTGTTGAACTGTTGAGGTTAAAGAGTAGCAGAGTTTTTGCAAACTCTTTGTATTCTTGTTAATGTTAATCGCTCGCGCTAACCTTAAATGGTTGTGTTACGAGTGGGTTCACGTCGCGTCGGTAGTTAGTAATGGGTAGGGATCGAACCGGCGACCACATGATCGCAAGTCCAACGCCCTAGCTTGTTTTATTTATTGTTCTATGATTATATTTTAATACTTTTAACATAATCTAACATAAAAGAATCTAATTATCATGGTCATGCACAGGTATGGTCTAAATTGATTTATCTCAATTTTGAAAAAAATGTATTTAGTTAGCTTCAAAATTGTAGGCCTGACATTCACAACTTACTTACTTTATCAGCTCGTTTACGTCCACCGCTGAACATGGGCCTGGGTCTTTAACAGACCTTGATAAGCCAGGGTCGTTGAGGGACATTGCCGTATTCACCACGCTTGGTAGGCGAATTGGTGATTGCAGTAAGATGGTAGTACGGTTGAGTTGATAGATGCTGCTGCCCATCCATCAGGTGTACCAATTCTCCGTACCACGTCTCTTTAAGGCTAAAGTGAACAGACACTTTCTAGGCAAGCGTGTATCATCTTAGGCCTTATCTTCGCCTTCCATCAAGCGAGATTATGGTCATACGCAAGCATATAATGAATAAAAAAAAGTAAAAAAAAAAAATATTTTGTATTTTTGTATCTTTGTATTTCTTTTTTTAATTTTTTTAAAAAGATTACTATCAGTTTTTTGCGCTCTACTAGTAATCTTGTTAACCCCTCATGCTAAGCTAAAATGCTTGTGTTACGAGTTGGTTCACGTCGGTAGTGCAATGGGTGGAGTGCGAACCGGCGATCTCAAGATCACAAGTCCGACGCCCTAGCCATTGAGCTACGGCCGCTTAATAGGAAGTGGTTATGGTCTATTCTAAGCCAAAGACCTCACAAAAACACGTTTTTTTATAATATTCAACGGAAATAATAACCTCCTTTTTCAAAACAAAACCAAGACAATTCAAAATACTTGTTATAACTACGGATGTCGTACATAAGTGTGAGAGCTATTGTTTATGTACGTATGTAGTTCAATTTATAGAAATTTATTGAATTTTATAGAGGATCAATAAATCTCAACAAAGCAAGTGAATGTGGCCTAAGGCCGCTGGCACGAACTGAGCGGCAATAAAGCGGGCGCGGGTATTGCACGCAGCTCGTTGAGTTTATGACCGCTGCGTAATAGATGCTGTCTGATAAGGCCATTAGATCTTATCGCCAGAGCAAGATAAAACTACTTGATACTAACAAAAAATGATTTCTCTTCAATATAGATACCAAAAGAGGAAATCCTGCTGTCTAGCTTAGACAGCTGAGCTTTCCCAATCATACCCAACTTTAAGTAGAAAGAGTATAGTACTTACTTGCGTATCTTACATACATTTATTACGATACTAGATACAGTTCGCGACTTTATTCGACTGATTTTAAAAGCTATCTAACAGTAAAAGTCCCTTCAGAATTTTTATTGAGGCTGGAGCTCTGCTCGCTTTATGTCGGGTGAAGTAGCAATAGACGAAATCCTTTTTTTTGTTCTCCGCGGGGAAATGCATTTACGCATTCCCACCGCCGCCGCTGCAGCGTATCCGCGCGCTGGCGGCAGGATATTATGTGGGACTCGCCCTCTCCATAGCGGTGGTATGCTAACTCAAAGTCCTGGCTAACTAAATAAGGTCCTTTCAAAAAAAAAACCTTCTGAATCGGTTTTATCATTTTGGAGACTAAGCAGATACACAGACACACTTTAAAACATTTTTGGTTCGATATTACGAAAGTATAATCAACAAAACAAATATAACTATATCGTTCGTATTTTTAATTTTTTTTTCAAATACCTTTTTGTATATTTTATTCAAAAATTTGAGATTGTTTTTTTTATTTATCTTCTTTGTATATTGTGTTTTTCTGACTGTACCGAGTACAGTCAAGAGCAACAGGCGGTAAGTTAAAATGTCAAGTAATAAAACACATCAAGGATAGAGATAACAATCCCCGTATTGTACATATAAATCCTCCGATTGTTTGTTTGTGATAAGCGTTGAATAACCTCCAAATGCTATAATTTATTATACTTCTACTTTTTTTACAGTTTGAAATATTTGAACGGTACCCCTTGTTGTAAATAAAACCATTCATTAGGTTAAAGCCCTGCACACCTTTTTGTCGTAAAAATCAAAACGTCGGTGAAAATGTAATACCGCGTAAGTGACTAATAATGTTGAAAATCAAATGTACAAAATTGATGTATTGCCATTTAAAACATAATAACGAACATATTTCTTGATAGATGAAATTACACCTCATTAGCAACTGTCACTTATTATGCGGTATTGGATTATCACCGACGAAAGCTTTCAGGTGCATCCAAAAACCATTGGCCACGCCTGATAGACAACTTTAAAAATATATATATATTCTCTTTATAATATTATTTCCACTCACCACCACTATAACTATGTTATTTTTTTGTGAAAATTTATATCGTAATTACAAATTAGTTACTAAGAAGACTTAAGTTATGGAAAGATCAGATGCAGCACATCATAGAACGCGATAATAGAACAACAGTTTCTAATAACATCAAATTTATTTAAAAAAGGATTCCTCTGAGTTTCTTGCCAGTTCTTCTCAGAGTTTCCACGTCCAGAACTGGTGGTAGTAAAAGAAAGGGAGGCATCATAAGAACATGATTTAAAATATTTTTAATGTGTCTATATGAATAAAGAATTTGCGATAAATTATTATTCATGACCCCAAAATACGAATTTATTTCTAGTTTCCGGTTTCAGAGACAGAGTGATTGCAATTTTTCCATTAACATAATTAACGAATTAAAAAAGGTCTCCGTTTAATTAACAATATATAAACAAACGCTTAATAACTTCTTAAATACATCTAGTAATTAGAAACAACCGGTATCTGTTCAAGATATTTACTAAATACCTTTAAAAGCTACTAACTACTAATTAACAGAATCTGATTAACCTCCTAACAAACAAAGCATTTTAATAAATAATTCATAGAAATTCTGATATACCGGTGTCCTAATAAGTAAATTTAATTCTGAGTAAATTAGGACAAGGAGTACAGCTTCCGTCCTTTTAGAGATTCTAGAATAATTAATTAAGTTTTGTTTACCTAATTTTGTTCAACTATTTGGAAGGCTGTTTTATATTTAATGGAATAATATTTACCTAACTATATTTAATTAAGATAAAATTTGTAAAGTCAGTAGTCACTACTCGTAGTCATATCTTATTTATATTATGTATGTACCAGAAGAAAAAACTCTGTATTTCTATCAATATTACCATTTTATTAATGACTATATCTGAGTACGCCTGACTGCTCCTCTTAAATTCAATGTTATAATTGATCGATAAATTTCCAAGTCAGACGTTACTTGACAATTAACAACATAAAAGAAGGAAAATATTATTAAATGCTTACAATATTTGTAATGATTTTATTAAGAATACTTACAAAAAAAAACCCCTTTATGAGTCCCTTTATTGAGTGATCATTTTTCAAAAAATAGCAATTGCAAAGCCTATTTAGCGTTACAGCTAATAATTATATTTCTGTCTAAAATTATATCACGTATCATCTAACTTTTATTCTGATAGTGGGGATCTTATAATATTTTGTATGTTAGGTATTAACAAATTTAGGCCTGATTTACTAGGATTAAAAACTCAAGCTTCATATACGGATACTAATATAAAAAAAATATTAGAGGTAGATTGTAATATTTTTTGTACAAAAATACAATATTATTACCTGCACACAAAAAAATCATATTACTATTGACTCAATATAAATCGTTTACCCTTTTGGGTCACAAGGACTTTTTTAAAGCCGTTTATTAGCTCCAAACATTTTTTGTACACATTCAAAAAATAATATTCTTTCAAAAGCAATTGAAAAAATACATACGTGTCACTTTTTTAAAAACATAAGCGGCAGGATACGAATGTACTGATACGTAAAAAACACTTTATATTGTCCTTCTTTTTTCTGACGCACTCGGGTAAACGAGTTTTTTTCTGAGTGTAGGTGTATACCAGATATATTACTATTTGTATCGACCATCACTTTATTTACCGCTAAAATGTGGGTGGAAATGAAAGCACTAAACCATTTATCGCAACGCTATACCCAAAAGTAAGATATGGAAGATAAAAACCAAAGATAAACGTCACTGAAGACATTTGAATTTTATCCATTTTATTTGGATTTTTATTAACAAACCAGAGCGACAGTTCTATGACTTTTTATTGGTAATGTAGAGAATTTATACGATTTAAAATGGACTAATAAAAAAGGCGATTGGGGCTAGTATTGGGTTACCACTAAAATATGTAAGACTATTGAATAATCATTAAATGTTTTTAAATTTCAATCGTCGTAAATTTTGTTTAGCTATAAAACTTGATTCATTAGAAAAACGTGGGTATATTAGCAGCTTTTTTAAATCACTAGTTGTGTCAATGTCCATACTCCTCATATTTACATTGTTTTGATTTAAAAAGCTAACTCAATATTTTTTAATTCCTTAGAAATGACCTCGTGTATTTCACTAGCCGCTCTAACCCTGACGCCGGCGCTGAGGTCTAAACACAAAATTAAAAAATAATATTATTTGGCTTCGCTGCTTTCTTTTTTTAATTTATCAATTGTGCTCTACATTTAAATGTAACGTAAATATCTTCATCATATCGTGTTTCCACATAACACTACAAAAAATATATGACCAAAGATGTCGACCGTCGATAAACCTATCAAAACACTTGTGTCAATCACTGTACACTTGCCCATTCAATGTCCATTCAACCGTATACAATGTTATCCAATTTAACTTTGATTTTTTTTTACTTAAACTTGAACTTCACAATGTTGTTGTACTTGTTAAGTAAGTGTTAAGTAACTTTGGTTTCGTGAGAAAAAAATCAATCTGTGTCTACTGAGCAGTGATGAGAGATGTAGTAGCTTCTTAACGGGATCTGACAGTATTTTGTGACGGAATAGACAGATAATTATCACAAAGTCATATGAAGTAAAATCAACTTGTACATTCATGAACTGCTTAGTTAACTTACATGTTTCTTATCGTTTGTATCATTTGTTTACCACATTTTTTTGTTTATTGTTTCGTATTTAATCTTTGTTTTAAAAACAATATCTCAATTATTATTTTTTTCTTTCAAGTTTACTAGCAGATTTTTTGCTCACAACTAGAATTCTGGTTAACCCCTCGTGCTAAGGTAAATTCCTTGTGTTACGAGGTTTCACGACGGTAGTGCAATGGTGGGGATCGAACCGGGCATTGGGCTACGACCGCTTCAATTGTTTAAGTTAATAATAAAGTTATTCTTTAACCGTAACCGTATCAAAACGTGTTTCTTTCGGAACTCCTTAGTTTGAACTCCAACGGAATAAAATAAATCGTTGAAAATTAATATATTTTTCCGTGACTGCTTATTTGAGGGACTACCCTTCGTACATCAGAATGCAAGTAAATCTCTATAGTCCCGATTGTCATAACATCGTCTATGACAATCGCATACTAGGCAATGGGAGTAGTGTTTATCATGTGTGTACATATTTAATCATGATATTGTGGTCACCAACCAGCCTTCGGATAGTAGTAACTGTCCCCTGTGCCCATGTTCAGCAGTAGACCTTATACGGGCTGATGATGATGATGACATGATCGATGATGATGGTGGCCGATCATCATCATAGATGTCATCATTAGGTAGTATAAGTTACCTAAAACCCATCCCATATTATGCGTGTACGCATGCCGACGACGAAGATGGGATTAGCGGGTGATGAGGTCGGGAGATCTGCGCTCACATTGTTCTCATGCTCCATAAACATACACGCCCAATGTGTGGTCAGCCTAAGCTTAACAATATTACTTGTTTCTATTAAGCGGCGTAACTAAACACCGTACAAGGTTCAAGGCTAAAAGCCATTGACTCTGTGGCGGCCTTGTTGCATACTTTGAGATGCGCTCGTTGTTTCGTTACGTAACTTAACGAGGAATTTGTTATTAATAGCTTGGTAGCTAACTGTAGTAATTACCTTGTGTCTTAAGTTTTAATATTACGTATATAGTTAGTGGGTATTGGTAGTAAATATAGTTAGAATAGACCACCCCATGTCCTCCCATGGGTGTCGTAAAAGGCGACTAAGGGACATATGGCTGATGGATGGGCAGCAGCATCTATTAGCTCAAGGTTTACATCTTACTGCGATCACCATCACTTACATACGTCTGCCAAGCGTGGTGATTATGGCAATATCCCTCTACGCTCCTGGCTTGCCAAGGTCCGTTAAGAGGAGGCTCATGTTCAGCAGTGGACGTCAACGGGCTGTTGATGATGATGATGATAGTTATTTATTTAAATCTCTGGTACAGAAGGTACATGCTATGTTGTATAAGGACAATCACACTAATTGTCAATTATCAACAATTTTCACAATAATTCACAATTTTCTCTCTAATTACATTATAGATGCGAAAGTTACTCTGACTGTGTGTCTGACTGTTAGTTACTAAACCATCAAGTTAAACAAACCGAACCGATTTTAATGCAATTCGGTACAGAGACAGAATAAACCTTCGGAAAGGGCAATATCACTACATTTACGATACTATACCTAGTTCGCTCACTATATACTACTACTATAGTTTCTTGCCTCCTCCTGCCTCTGGTACACCAACAATGGCGTAGCTTATTTGAAGACTTATTACTATGATATGATCCCATGATTACTATGTTGCTATATCTTCAATATGACGCCTCAGGTTCATAATACACTGTACAAATTGTACATAGAAAATGAAGCTGGGTTTCTTAAACTGTGAACCATATAAACTTAATAGAACGCTTGCACGGTAAATAATTATGACAAGCTTATAATCTAAAAATATTAATTTAATAAAAAAAAATGTATATAATTTGTGCTAGTGATCGAAATCGAAGTAGCATCATCCGCCACCATCATCGCTGTACTCACACACAAGTAAACGCTGCTGCTCGTTCCCTGGTATACTTTCCCATATACCTACCAGGTATATTACCGGTAATGTACAATCAGGATTAACGGATTAACGATTATCCAGAAAAATATCTTTACACAAATATTTTTAAACGGCATGGGAATCGAACCCTCCAAGACTTAAAGCGAGACATATTTCGTACGCAACGGAATACGTTACGGAGTTTTCCGCGATACAGTTATTTATTACACTAATGCTGGAAATGTCTTAAAAGATTGAATTTTTCACTTGTTGATGCCGAGAAAAACTTTAAGAAACCTTTTTGCTAAAGGATTACAAAACGCAGTGTAGCAACAGCGATAAGTTGAGTCTATACATTAACTTCACAATTTCACCTTTTGCCTCAGGGGACGTCTGATCGTGGTTGATAACTGCCACTTTGATCGAATATTGTGAAATACTATTACAACGTAAATAGTTTCAATATTAAACTTTATATAGAAATAACTGATGCACAATATCTTATTCAAGAAAAATCAGAACAAAAACAAACCGTGGACTCAGTTTTAGAATTGGTAAAAAATGGACGCAAATTTGACAACGCAGTTATTTAATTTGTATGAAATGAGCTGTTGACTTTTAAAATTACAAAATCTTATTAGGCATTGTTGTGAACTGATTAGAGAAATACTTTTACCATTTTTAGACTTGATCATTCTGAAAATCAGACCAATTTAAAATGTTTAACTTACCATCAGATATAGTAACATATAACAGAAAAAAATTGAAAATGATCACCAAAATTAAACCCGCATTTTAATGTAAAATTGTAACCAAAGTTTTAACATTTCGCTATCGTATTTAAGCAAAATGACTCCAAATAAATCATTGCTAACCCAAAAGTAGTAAATGATCACCAAAAGAAGTAAATGATCACCAAAAGTAGTAAATGATCACCAAAAGTACCTAAATGTTTTACTAATTTACTATTCGGTTCTGGCACTCGCCGGCCGCTGCCGCGGCACCGCTCGCTTCGCTCGCTCGGCTCATGCGTTGTATGGCCGCAGCTCTAACCTAACCTAACCGATTGTCATTTTTCATTGATTTTATTAAGCTAGAAATAGCGCAATAATTTGCTCGCTAAGATTTGGTGATCATTAACTACATTTGGTGTTCGAATACAATTTGAAGTGCAGTCGTGAGTAAAATAGCTAGTACTATTATAATTTTAGACTTTATCTTTCTGGTGTCAAGTATATATTTTTGGTGGTCATTATATTTTATCCCATTTAAAATAAGTCCTTTTGCAAATTTTCGAAATTGCGCTTTAGTTCTTCCAAAAGAATCCCTTCAGAGACATTTGAATCGAATGAATTTAATTATCTCTATCAAAGATTATCAAATCTGGACGTCTTCCAAACGGAGTATCGTATGCCAGTGAACCGTGCAATGACATGACATAGTTATAACTTCTGAACGAACAAAAAGACATGAAGCCACGTTGACAGTTCGTGATCACGACCTCACGATGTTCAAATGCTTGTACAAGAGGTTTTTATTACATCGCTGACTTGCATTTTGTAATATGAATTGACAGGAATATCGAACCTCGTGAAACAGCGGCGGTTCGAATAAGAGTCCTCTCATTCGTACTACCATACCACATCGCAGCGACAAAATGGATAATGTAGTTACAAGCGAATAGTGTCATCGGCAATGTGTAGAATAATTATGTAAATTTTACTATACAGTTTCAGTGCAAAATAGTCACTGGCTTACGTGCTGCGGTCGTGGTACGTGTAGATCAACCCTAAACCAATCTTTAAAAGGTTTAAATGATTAAAAATTATAGCCAAAAAAAAACAGCGCAAATGCAGGTCTCAAGCATTTGGAAAGTGCGTGAGTTATCTTTAAAAAAAAAACAAATATTTCTTAAACAAAAATCCCGAATATAACTTTTGGTTTGACCTCTTCACACGTTCTTTCTTACCGGTGGTGATCCAATATTACTTGTAATAACTGCAAATTCTTGTGGATAACTTTCAGTTTCAGTCACAAAATAAACTTTTGCTTGTAATACTCCTCGAAACGTAAGTGCAAACCCACACATTGCAATATCACAGGCTTATTTCGTCAGCTACGTGGGCTTCTGCGTAACCCACATCCAATCCAGAATAGGGTGGCATGCGCGTTAATGTTTACGACAAACACACAGGAGTTTTACAGCCGTTGCGAAAGGCCAGCTTTTGTGCACCTTACCTAATCTTGGGAGTACAACTAGTTCCGTATGGAAAATTCGAATGATAATGGCGTTTGGCGTATGTTCCGAGGTTGGAAAACAGGTTAATACTCATTCTTGCAGGTTTATAGGATAGTTTAGATACAGCAGACATCCCTTTATTATATTACCATCGGGGCTTTATATAGCTTTTCAGCATTTCAATTTGCATCTCGAGGTTAATCGCTCGAACTTGTTGGATTGGAATGTGATAAAAAGGTTCCTTTCGTGTTATCTTTCGTTGGATGCAATAGGTCAAACCAAAGTCAATATATCTTTTTTTACATACATTTAAAAATGGTTTTTAAATAATGTTCTTATGTGTCCTCTTTTTTTGCCTACCGCAGTTCTAGACGTAGCAACTCTAAGTAGAACGGGTAAGAAACTTAGAGGAATGCTTTTCTTTTAATATTTTGGATATTACAATAAGTTTTGCAGTATTTCAAGAAAAGCAACACTCCTGTCGTGGTGTCGTTTGATTCGTATAATTAGTTTTTTTACACAGTTTAATTTTGAAATAGGCTTTTAATTTATATCTTTCTTACTTTGCGCAAAAATGCTTGTCTCATTGGAGTTTAAATTACCTATTTTTGCTCCAAGCAATTAAGTGAAATCAATAATGTTAAGAGGCACTTTTAAGCGATACACTGTATATAATCTTATATATATCTTTACACATAAAACTCTCAATAGTCCACAAAGGGTCATATAACAGTATTTCATTCATTCTTCGACCGCGATATGGCCATTTAACTTAGCAAATGGATATATTAACGTTACAATCAAGTTATTTGCAGAATTGTTCGCGCTTTTAGCTTGTTTGCAGTTTTTTCATACAAGTGACATCCGCTTGTTATCAAAACATTCGCACAATGGATATTGTTACAATGAATACAGGGAAATGGGTTTGCATGCTAAATGTGACGTAGTGCATAATATTACCAAGTAATTAGTACATTGTTTTATTCTAGTATACCTATATTTTTAAGTGGGTGTTATGCTGCTGTTTCGAATTGGCCATTTTAGTTGCAGTGCGAAAAATGGCTCGACCGCTAGGACTTCGCTAGTCGAGGCATTTTTCAAACTTGAACCCCTTTTTGAGAAACTTGTTTTTCTGGGCATAGCTTCTCATTAGTAGCCTTTAAACAAAGTGTAGTATAATTCTCTTATAATTTTCATTTGTTAAAAAACTTAAAGTTCCAGCTATGAATAAAAAAATTAATAGCTGAAATTACAACTGGTATGGTTGACTGTTTTTGAATAGACCGGAGCGTCGCGACGCAACAAAGAATCAGATTCCTAAGGGCGGCACAATTAAAAATAAGTTTGTGAAGCCCTGTATGAAGAACCTGAATAATGAATATGTTCTAGAAATATCGGTCTACATATGTAGTAAAACTATTCATGGAAATTACCAAGCCAATTACCTGCTTCGAATTGGCCATTGTGGTTAATTCCCCTAAGACCATTCCCGTGTAAAATTATCTAAACATATTTCTTAGTCTCCAGGAATTTAAAATATATTGTGGGTCCGAGCCCATTCGTCCCCTAAGATTCGCACCCTGTGCCCACTCGTCCCCTGGAACTTTTGAGGGGCCCGTTCGTCCCCTGAATAATATTTATTTTTATTCATTCTTCTAATATAAGTACATGTATATGTGTATACTGCAGCTTGGTAGTCCGGGTACAGTCGCGCAGAAAAGGCTAAAATAAAAAATATAGTAATTCGGTAGATATCATGTTTATTTCAAATAAGATTAACACATAAAAATCACAATGTCCTAGAAACTAACGAAATACAACTCTTTTATAAAAATCAGCCTTGATTGACCATCATATAAATCAACATTAAATATAAAATTTGCAAAAAAAAATTGAACACATATCAACAGTAAATAATCACTTCTTATTTTTTTGTTTTTTTACCAACTACATACATGCAAAAAAAATACTAAAATCACAGTAATTATTGAAGACTAGATAAATCAACATATTTTTTTTTGTATATTAACCAACTACATGCAAAATCGTAATAACTTAAATCTAATAATTTGTAACTAGAAGTACCTACATAAAAATTGGCTAAAATCACCGTATTTTTCACTGAAAAAGTAGAAAAAGTAATATTTTATCATACAAAATAGAAAATTATGTGAGTGCATACACAGTAGCATACTAAAAATCTATGTTTTACCTTAAAATAAAATCAAGTATTAAATAGTAACTATTAAAAAGTAGCAGCAGTTGAATTTTTTTTTCTGTGTCGTCGTTCCAATTATATACATGTAAGTCTTTTGAAATAGGGATGTATAGGTAAATAGTAGAACTTACGTATTTTTCCTTCACGTACATGCACTGATCACTTCACTCACTAATTAAATTTTATAAGTAATCCTACAGGATACGCGAAAATCAGTACGCTTGGATTTGCAACTATAAGTAAACTAAATGTAGTAACACATTCCTGGAATAAATACGCCGAAGTTGTCTAGTACTGGTGTTAGCCAATCAGGTGCAAGTCCTTTCATCGTGTGTCTATTGTTTTGGGCTACGCCTTTGTTATTTGCTCGCGCGCAGATACTCTGGCTAAGATTACCCCTCCCGCTTCGGCATTCCACACCCCGCGCACATCTGGAGAGTACTTACCAATTTTAAACACCTTATCTATTATTTGTAACCCGTTTTTTTAACAAGCCATTCGTAGTGAGACAATTTTACATCGTAAGCCTATCGACAGGTTATATTATTATCATGACGGATCTCTTTTTTCAATTATCTGTTATGATTTATTCAATTAATTGTTCACAAGTGTACTATGTTAACCGTTTCTTATGTAAAATATAGCTAATTTTATCTCAGGGGACCAATAGGCACCTGAATAGGTGCCGAATCTTTAACTTATATTGTATATACAGGGTGTCCGGTAATTAATGGATAACCTTAAAATGGGTAATGGTAAAACTAATGACCATTCAGAAAAAAAATACAAATAAAAAAAAATACAGTTGGTACCAAAGATATGATTTTTTTAATAATAATCGGTGTTTTTTGTTACCTTATTTCACATTTTTATACACCACGGCCACAAATTAAGGAATTCTATCGGTTTTTTTTTGTTATAGTAATTCACGTTAACTGAGCTGATAGATAGGTAATAAATAGTATGACTACTATTACACGGTTTTTTTTTTAAACAACTTGAATGTTTGTTCTGGGGAAAATTTGTGAAAAATATTCAATTTGACAAAGTTTGAGCAACCGTAACTTAAAAAAAAAGTATCCAGACACAAGTGACCAATTATTTTAAAATATTATGTGCTTCAAGCCAATTTCAAAATGGTATCATTCATTATTGTATCTAATGTAAATTCTGAATTATGGCTATTTGTGTAGAAAAGGTGTGAATTTTGGATAAACATCAAAATTTGCAATATTGGAATATTTATTTACATTGAATGTACCTGACCATTGGAGTTTAATAAAAAACAACATTTGACATTAGTAAAACTGTATTCGTTATTAATTACAATAAATGTTCAAATTGTCTGCCACCCACTCTGATACAGAATACTACGAATGAATGCTCTCCTGAGCAGTCGCGTATAGCGTCGATCGCTTATTTTCGATACGGCTGCCCGGACACGGCTACGTAAATCTTCCAAGGAACGGATCGGCTTTGCGTAAACTTCTTCCTTAAGACAGCCCCAGTAAAAAAAATCAAGTGGATTTAGATCTGGTGAACGTGGGGGCCACAAAATTGGCCCCAGGCGGCCAATCCATCTGTTTGGGTATGTTCTATTTAAGTATGCACGAACAGATACAGCATAATGCGCAGGACAGCCGTCATTTTGCAACCAATATGATTCTCTCTCCACCTCGGGCACCTCTTGCAATAAGTTTGGAAGATCATTTTCAAGGAATTCTAAATAACTTTGGCCAGTTAGGTTCCCCGGTAATTCAAATGGGCCTATTATTTTTCCGTTTAATATTCCAGTCCAATAATTTATTTTAAATTGGTACTGTGACCTGTCTTCACGCATAGCACGAGGGTTAGTTAGTTGCCAGCTATGGAGATTGTGTAAATTCATGTAGCCATCTCTTTTCAATGTTGATTCATCACTCCATAGAATTTTATTAAAAAACTGCGGGTCTGCTTCCATCTTCCCCAGCATTATAATCTCTTGGTTGAAGGGTCTGCACGCGCGTAACGTGGAACGGGTGAAATTTGTTCTTTTTTAAGATATCATGCACAGTTGATTTCCCTATACCCGTGCGTCGAGCTATTGATCGCGTAGAAATTGAAGGATCTTGCGCAATTTCCTCAAGTACCACGTCTTCTACATCAGCACGAGCGGTTCTTCCACCACGAGTACCACCAACACCAGTACCAGGGATTCTTCCTTCTGAGTAACAACCGTGGACTCTTATAAATACGCGGTAATCTGGATGACGCGCATTAGGGTATCTTTCCCTATAAAGAGCTGCGGCTGCGTTTCCATTGCCTCTGCATTCCCCATAAATAAAATGCATGTTTGCATATTCTTGTGGCGTATACTCAACACGTGGCATGTTGATTCACAAAATAAACAATCCAGTTACAAGCCAAGTCGTCGCAAATATCACCACACAAAACAAGTCCAAATCGGTAAACAAAACGAATAGTCCAGTAAAATAGCCAGGTCGTCGTTTTAACACTGATTCACAGTAACTAGCAACAATTGCAACCGGAAACGAAATAAACACATGCGAAGTCGAGCAAGTCGAATGACGCACTAAGTCTAAGTCCCTGTTCCTGTAAGTTCTGTTAGTCCCCTACCGGTTTTTTTGCATTTACTATCTCGCTCGCACTCATCCAACTCATATCCTCTTTGTCTAACATGAACAAAAGACGGGTGGTGCAGGGTGCGCGCAGGTAGCTAGTATGGCGGTCACACGACTTACACACACGACATTTATTGCAAAACCAATTTGTATTTGTTAAAATATTTCTGGTTTTAAAGAGACTTTATTTAATTATTACTATTCATTACTTACGTCTATTAATGTTTTTATTAACCCCGAATGGTCAGGTACATTCAATGTAAATAAATATTCCAATATTGCAAATTTTGTTGTTTATCCAAAATTCACACATTTTCTACACTAATAGCAATAATTCAGAATTTACATTAGATACAATAATGAATGATACCATTTTGAAATTGGCTTGAAGCACATAATATTTTAAAATAATTGGTCACTTGTGTCTGGATACTTTTTTTTAAAGTTACGGTTGCTCAAACTTTGTCAAATTGAATATTTTTCACAAATTTTCCCCAGAACAAACATTCAAATTGTTTAAAAAAAAAACCGTGTAATAATAGTCATACTATTTATTGCCTATCTATCAGCTTAGTTAACGTAAATTACTATAACAAAAAAAAACCGATAGAATTCCTTAATTTGTGGCCGTGGTGTATAAAAATGTGAAATATGGTAACAAAAAACACCGATTATTATTAAAAAAATAATATCTTTGGTACCAACTGTATTTTTTTTTTATTTGTATTTTTTTTCTGAATGGCCATTAGTTTTACCATGACCCATTTTAAGGTTATCCATTAATTACCGGACACCCTGTATATTAGAGGAGACGAATGGGTACCTTAAAAATAATATTTTTTATTCAAATATTAATTGGTCCCCTACCTGGAGACCAATGGGCACCTATATAGGGGCCGAATCTACAACTTTTATGCTGGGTGACGAATTTTAGGGGACGAATGGGCTCTGACCCTATATTGTTTCTTTGCTACATTGCAATAAAATCTGTTGACGATTCAAACAAAAGGGACATTTTCTTAACAACATAAATAATAACAGTAAATAAACGATGCTACATATCTCCAGAATAACCGGAAAAGTCATCAAAATGAACTATTATTATCTTTCGGACATTTCTGTTCTCTTTGTGCACTGTCCTCTATAATTTACGATAATACTAATGTCATTTGCATATAATATTCATCACAGCTTGTCGTGAAACCCACAGGTTGAGGGAAAGTGGTGTTGGAAACCTTTGCGTAGGTTTGAGACCTTTAACTAGATTATGTGCCAGATTAGCACGTTCATGTTGACAGAATGTAGCGGATAAAGATTGCGACGTACATATCAGCAAATTATACAAAATGTAAATTAAATAAAATATAAATCTATACTAATACTAGCTGACCCGGCAAACGTTGTTTTGCCATATAAATAATTTATCACTAAGGGGTATGAAAAATAGATGTTGGCCGATTCTCAGACCTACTCAATATGCTCACAAAATTTCATGAGAATCGGTCAAGCCGTTTCGGAGGAGTACGGGAACGAAAACTGTGACACGAGAATTTTATATATAAGATTATAAAGAGGAAAGATTTGATTGTTTGTTTGTATTGAAAAGGCTCCAAAACTACTGGGCCGTTTTGAAAAAATATTTTACCGTTGGAAAGCTACACTATCCCCGGATTATTTAATTATGAAGTTCCCACGGGAACGGGAGTTATGCGGGAGAAGCCGCGGCCGGGATCTAGTAGTTAATAAACCGAATAGTGGTGATCTATAGGTACTTCGTTTGTCGAGTTCGCTCCCGTCCCCGTGGGAACATTATAATCAAATAAAAGTTATAGGCTTCCTCGGTAAATGAGCTATCTAACACTGAAAAATTTTTTCCAATAAGACTAGCAGTTTCAGAGATTAGCGCGTTCAAGCAAACAAACTCTTCTTTTTTTCACCACAAGCCACATTAGCCACTAGGCTTTTGCTACTTTACTGGGCATAACACATTTTTCAGCTTTATATATTAGTTTATTAAATGCAGCACTGTAATTAGTGAATTGAACTGTTATAAAAAATGAATTCAATCAAGCACACGTCTGAAATCATTTAAATTTCGAATATTACGTACAACGGGATGTTCAAATTTGTACATATTACCTAACATTTTGTTAACACTGTGCATAATATCCATGCTGCATTCATTCGGCCATATCCGGCTATTTTAATCACATCCTCTTTGGGAGCTAATCATTATTTTTCGGTCTTCCTCTATTCTTGTGGCCTGATTAACGCTTGATTAAGAGTATCGATATTTTTGGTATCACGTTAACTCTTCCTTCACAATGTTGTCTGCATATCCAGGAAACATGGCGGATGTTGTAAACTATTATAAAATGAATTACGGAAGTCGAATCAAATTTATTGAACGACATGACAGTTATTATTAGTGATTCTAAACCATAGTGGTTACGGCAGTGGCTTTTGTGTCCACCAAGTTCTGGGTTCAATTCCTGCCCGGCACAATTATTTGTGTGAACCACGGATAGTGCACTGACAGACTGATTATGTTTTGTGTTCGTGGTTGGTATCACACCCTGAACAGTATTAGCAACGAATGAAAAAACACCGTGAATATCGTAAATAAATAAATAAAAAATATAAATAGCCTTTAATTACACTGACCATAAAATTTACAGTCTAAGTAGGTACTACTTAATTGACTAAAACTACTATTTTGTGTTTTTTAACTATCTATTTATGTATTTTTTAACTAGCTATGAGGCTGCTCCTTTTACTCCAATGCCCTCGTAGACCCGAAGTCCGAGAGGCCCTCGAACTGTAAAGTAGAGACAGTTGCACAAAAACACCCCTAAAAAAATCTAAAAGTCATAATCCTTCAATCTCATCGCCAGCGACCGCCCTGAGCCCGGTTCCAAGCCCCGAAGGAGACGCCCTCTTGCGCAAGTTGCTTTATTTATTAAGGCTGGAGCTCTGCTCGCTTTTATGCCCGAATAAATATAATATTTTTATGAAGTAGCAAAAGCCTCGTGGCTAACTCTGTATGTCCGCCTGAAATAAAAGAAAAAAACCCTCTAATTTCCGTCAGAAAAAAAAACCCGTCATTCCATTTATTGCGATCCAGTGCGACTGTGTTATATCATACTAACTTTATTTTTCATCAATGGGTAGTTTGAACAACATTGCACGGTAATTAAACATATAGGCACCATCAGAACATTCTAGGCCGCTATGGTCTATAAAACTAGTAATAACATTGCTCTAGAATCTTCCTTACAGGTCACTAAATCCAATTTGAACCACTAAACCTACGGTGTATATGTGCAATGACCCCAACAGTACTAATTACTTGCATAACACGTGTTAACAAAACCTATTCAACACAAAATCATTTTAAACCTTATGTACCAGTAATAAAGTTCAAATTTTAAAAATAAAACATCTTTGTTTATACATATTTTTTTGGGCAGAGTAGATAATTATATTGAACTTTATGTCTTTGTGATAGGGTTTATATTTAATTGCATTTATCGTTGGTACACTAATTTGTATGGCAGAATAGGGTCAGTGGATGCAGTAGGTATGCTAATTTAATAAAAACTCGCCGTTTTATAGATTGTATAATTTGTATGTATGGGTGTTTGTGTGTATGGGTGTATGTGTGTTTGGGTGTTTGTGTATGGGTTTTGTGTATTCACCTTTCATTAAGCGGCTTTAATTATTTAAGTGTTATGGTGTAATGTTTACTTTGGATCGTTTTGTAATGTAACGGTTTTAATTTCATTATCATTTAGATATGGATATTACTTCAGAAAGTGGAAATGTAGGTAATAGAAAAATATAGAATATATAAGTATGCTAATAATTCGCAGGAGGTTTTGACAGAAACGTAATGTCATTCTACTCTGTAATTTTAATGCATTGAAAATATTTATACCATTATATATGTTATGTTGCTGCAAAAGTTCGAAATACGGTAAATCCTAAGATTTATGAGGAAGTTCCAACTCATATCATTAGTTGGTAAAGTAAGGATTAATGAAAATGGAAGGATCGCGATACTCTCGGGCTTTTACCATTAGTATTGAGTACATCCTAGGTAAGTTGGTGGTCGCTTGGTAAATCTTAACATAACCTGACCTAGGTTAAGTTAAGCTTTAACAAGTGAATGGTGGTAAAAGTTCGAATCACAAATCTGTTCAGACTTTTATCATTAATAGTTGGTAAATCTTAAGTTTTACTGGAAAATCTTAGGATTTACCGTAGTTCGAGCTTTTACAGTACCATATATGGTAATATAGATAGATTGTAAGTACTTCCGAAAATCACTTGAATAATAAAAAATATATACCTCAAAGAAATAGATAAATAGTAATGACATCCTGAGCGTTCTTAATATGTTAATAAATTATGCTGTAATTCACTAAAAAATAAGCTAGGTATGTTAATTTTTTCAGTTCAAACCTATTTTATTTATAGCAAGTATAAGTACAATTTTTTATTGCAACCTTCCGTGTGAGGTTTGAATGCAAATTACATTAAAACTACACGCGATATTCCCATTATATACCTTATGCTATACATATATAAGTAATACTAGCATCCCGCGCGCGGTTTCACCCGCGTAACTCCCGTTCCCGTGGGAACTTTCTCTTTCACTCGTTTTGCTTTTATATGCACCTACCAAAATATCTCTGCATCACCCAAAGGTACACTGGTAGTTAATGCTCCTGGCATTAAGTCCGCCAATGTACATGTACTGGTACTGTGCATGAAGTTTAATAAATAAAATAAAAAAAAAGAAAACTTCATAATTAAATATAGCCTATGTCACTCAGGGTGAATGTAGCTGGTAAAATATTTTTTTTTACGTTACGTTGAGCGACAGTTGCACAAAAATCCCACAAAAAAAAAGATTACTCAATTCTCTTGCGACCATCCTGAGTATTGTTGCCAGGTCCGAATTGTTATAAATCGGTACATCAGGTAAAAAAAATCGGGATTTAGGGTTGCAGATCGGGACAGTAAACAAATATAAGGGGTTTTTTTATGTATGGGTGGTAATTAATTGCGTTTTAAACTACTAGTGCAAGTATAGTATTATATTAATAACCTTAATTAAATATGTATTTAATCTTTTTTCATTTTCAGACTTTTAGCGTCTCGATCAGGTACAAATCGGGACGCGTTCCCAGACCCCTAAAAATCGGGACGTCCCTCGCGAATCGGGACACCTGGCAACACTAATCCTGAGCCGATATCCATGTCCGACAGAGGCCGCCCTCTTGCGCAGCTTTCTTAATTTGTAGTTTCTAAAACATCAATATCTATATTATTCAGAAAGGCTTTAGCTGTATAATCATCACGCTTTATCTAGTTCCCTTAGGAGTGGATCATCATCAGCGTACAACGTCCACTGCTGAACATGGGCCTCCTCCCGAGGGAGGGATTTTGCCATAATCACCACGCTTGGCAGGCGGATTGGTGACCGCAGTATTATGTTGTAATACACAGGGAAACGCTGCTGCCCGTTCCCAACTACACGCTTGTTATAGATGATGTAATAACAATCGGGACTAACGGCTTAACGTGCTTTCGGAGTCACGGAGGGTAGTCCCTCAACCAACCAGACCCGGAAAGAAATCTTATAATTTACACAAAGATTTCTTGTCCTGCGTGGGGATCGAACCCACGACCTCCAAAACTTAAAGCGAGCCTAATACCGCTACTCTACGGAGGTTGTCTCACGAGTGTCCCGAGTATCCTAATTTACATTAAATTAGTATAAAACTACGAGAAACAGCTACTTTAAAACTAAACAATAATAATGAAGATACATCTACTGCAATTTCTATTCAGCAAGTGTATTCTTAACCTCCATTCTGTTATTGGTATCGTATTCTAAGTGCCCTAGCGGCTAAACTGGCCCAGAGGTCAGGTTATCTAGTGTAGATAACCATCAATTTCCTAATAACGGAACATACGGAGAGATAAAACGACCGGCGCCCGCGCAGCTACGTTTGTTTCGCTGCGATTGAAATGCATAAGTATTGTAAAGTTATGGTAATAGATAAGTAAATAGAAGTTTAAGTTATTTGAATATTAATGGAATTTTTAAATTTTTTTTAACAAATAATCTTATCGATGTACTAAGGTATATAATAACGAAGATTAGCAACCCGCCCCGAGCCTTGTGTGCTCCATACACTGTAGCTATTATTTACTTGTTTATTTTTACTGCACCGGTGGCTCAATAGTTAACAGTGGCTTCTACAGGCTGAGACTTGGGTGTTCTCGGTTCGATTTCTACCCGCGACAATTATTTGTGTCAATCACGAAAGTTATTCTGAATCTGGATGTATTTTGTGTCTCTAAAGGGCCTCGCGACTCAGGGATCTGTTTATCCAGTACGGGAGTTGCATTTAAAAAAGTGTATGAATACTTTCTAATATAGGTATGTTTAATTACATAGTTAATGACCGATATGGCAATTAACCTGATTGTACAGCATAAGCTTATGTTATCAACAGCAGGTGGTCATATTTTCCATAAATATACCATAATCACTCGATCTATAAATATACGATCTCGTTCTTCCGGTGATTAATTTAATTATATATATATACTTCCCAAAGTGATTTACTAGAACGAAACAAATATACCTACGAGCTAGTAGAAAATATTTCACCTCATTTCACAGTCAGTTAATTTGGTGATTTTGTTAACATTATATACCTACTTACTAGCTGCGCCCCGCGGTTTTACCCGCGTTACTGTGCTCCAGTGGGTCGAAGCGTGATGTTTTGTAGCCTATATGTTAATCCAGCGTATAACCTATCCCGGTGCAAAATTTCAGCCAATTCCGTTCAGTAGTTTTGGCGTGAAAAAGTAACAAACATTCATCCATCCATCCATACTTAGAAACTTTCGCGTTTATAATATCAGCAGGATTTAAACTAGTTGCCGCGCGCAGTTTTACGCGGGTTACTTCCGTTCTCGCAGTACCTACCTTCAAAATTAAATATAGATCTAGCTTTACAGGAAAACGGTTACTCGGAGGGTTCAGTATAGCTCTCCAGCTATTTTGTCAGTATGAAAGCCGGTAAATATTTATGGGCTCCAGTGGGTCGGAGCGCGATGTTTTGTAGCCATCACGCTCCGACCCACTAGAGCAGAGTAACGCGGGTAAAACCCAGGAGCGCGGCTAGTATGTATATATATTTTTTATTCTGTTTATGAGCACCATTATACTGTATGCCATTACCACCGAGAAAACTGCATGTTAACGGCACTCATAAATTTATGATATCCACACATTTATTATGTGGAATAATTCATTTACATTTTTGGTGTGCACGTAATGGTAAATTTAAACAAATGTACCACTTAACCGGTTTTACAATGTTAGTGATTTGGAATAATATCATTAATAATGCGGGCAACATTGTAAAAACATACCACCCACTGTAAGGGACCACATACACGATCCGATTGGTCGATTAGGACCGATCGTAAATATAAATCGACCATAAATAAATAATAGATATATGTATATGTTCTGTATTTTATATATTACTTTTGCAAAGTTCAAACAAGTAAAATGGATATTTTATGTTGTTTATATGTTAATATTGTTGGCAGTATAAGTACAAAAACCATATAAATATAATATTGCAAAGAAAAATACAATATATTTATTTAAATTGGACTATTTGTTTAAAGGTTGCACAAAGTCTTTCTTTTAAAAGTAGTATATTACTTTGGTAAGTACCTTATGCATGCAATTGACTTAACAATAAAATAATAATGTGTGCAACATCGTAATAAAAATACCACCCACTGTTAAGGACCACATACACAATACGACTGGTCCAATGCGAATGATCGTAACTTTATATCATCACTAAATAAATTTGATATTTTTATATTGCAAAGTTCAAACGAGTAAAATGTATACTATATTACTATCTATTTGATAATGTTTGAATCGTTACCGGAGATCTCAAACAAAAGCACGTTTTATTGAAATTATAACTTATATATACATTTGTAATAGGTATTTATTTTGAAATT
This sequence comes from Nycteola revayana, assembly GCA_947037095.2. Lineage (NCBI taxonomy): Eukaryota > Metazoa > Arthropoda > Insecta > Lepidoptera > Nolidae > Nycteola > Nycteola revayana. The sequence continues at coordinate 16,227,925 of OX344857.2, read as the reverse complement.
TAACTTTAACATTTAATTAAAAAAACAAACAAACTTTCAAAATATGATTGACAATATAACTGTGTACTAGTTAAAATAAAACGATTGATAATCGCATTTATACCATCTTTTGAGAATTAAATCAACACAAACAGATAATAAAGGCTAATTTGTAACTATTGTATTTTATTAAAGGGTACTTCATAGTCATTTCATTTTAAAACAGTCATAAATATGGGTTATCGCAACGATCGATTGTTACGACCAATAGTCTCGTGTATAAGAGGCATTACAACAGCACGAGTTCTGTATTAACTGCGATAAACCCAGTCTAAACCCAGATTTTTTTTTCATACTTTAAATACAATATGTTTTATGAGTTTGGCCCAGTCATTGCCTTTCGTGAAGTTTTATTACTGAATTGAATGTGTAAAAAATAACCTAAATTAGTTAAATTTATTATTAAAGTATGGGGAGTATGTAAATATGGGTAAATTATAATACAACCTTCTTGGCGTAGCGGTATTCGATTTGACTAAATTTGTTTCCTAGTCTGGTTGGTTGAGGGACAACCCTTCGTGCCTTGAAAAGTACGTTAAGCCGTTGGTCCCGATTGTTCTAACATCATCTACAAAAATAATTTACTAGGGAACGGGCAGCAGCATTTCCCTGTGTGTTACAACATAATACTGCAGATACCAACTCGCTTACCGAGCGTGGTGACTATCGTAAAAACACGACGTCGTGAGTAGGCTCATGTTTAGCAGGCTGATGATGACGATAATATTAATATTGTTTGATATTTCTATATATTATATAGTTATATAGACTAGTTTCTTCTCGCAGTTTCACGCACGTAGCTCCCAACTCCGTAAAAACTTAATAATTAAATTTAACCGATGTAACTCCTGGATAACGTAGCATTTTAATGATAAAATCATTTTTGAAATCGGTCCAGTTGTTTCTGAGCCTTTTTAAACAAACAATAAAATCTATCCTCTTTATAATACTATTGATAAAGATATACTTAGATAATATCTTGCATAAATATCCACTTATCATTATCTCTTTAACAACAGCATTAAGACATCAACATTTAAATTGAGCAGTCATCACAATAATTGGTAGAAGTTATTTGGGCTAACGAATTGGACGTATTATAAAACGGCATAATTAAAATTGTAGTCTAGCGTGCTAAATTAAGTGTTTATAAACTGGAGCAATTAGGCATTACATGTAGTTTTTTTAATTCGTACAAGTTTGTTGGCATTAACAGTTTTAAACTGTGTTAATACTCTTTACTTTTTTTTTCGGACGGACATACGTAGTAAGCCTTTTGCTACTTCACCGGGCATAAAAGCGAGCGGCTTGCTTGGAAACTATAAACTAAGCATGCTGCGCAAGAGGGCGCCACTGTGGGATTTGGAGCTCGAATCAGGGCGGTCACTGGCGCATGGCTGGGGGAATGAGTACTGATGACTAGATCGATGATAGATTTTTAAGGGAATTTCGTTCAACTGTCGCATCTATACTTTACAGTTCGCGGGCTTCGGAAATCTCTTCTTCGGAATCCGGGTCTAGGAGGGCATCGAAAAGTAATTTCACTTAGAGTCGGGAGGGGAATTAAATAGTAGCACGTAGGTTTATTTAATGCAAATCCCTTTACTAGTCAGCCTATGTGTATGAGATTACTGCTGCATTAGCATGAATAATGTGGTCGTCAGTGTCTCTAACACTGGCTGGGTTATGGAAGAGCATCCAAACCTTAACGGGTTTTAGTGGGTAAATGCTTCTAGTTCTATCATGTCATGAAACATTTTCAGCTTTTGTTTCCCATTCATATAAATTCAAGGCCATATACAACCATACCAATATACTTAACACAATGTCTATAAACAACTTTATTATCTGCTACCGCTACTGGCTCTCTACAAATATCCTCCCGTGTGTTTCTGAGCGCCGACGTCAATTGGCGCAGTCGAATGCAATTGCAATTGTGGTGCCCTAGTTCACATTTGCACTCGCGGGAAAATGTAAGTGGGTAAATATTTAGCGACATTTTCATTTATAAAAAAAACCGGCCAAGTGCGAGTTGGACTCGCGCACGATAGGTTCCGTACCATATTCAAATGCCTACCTAATGCCGTGATATCAAGCAAAAAAAGCAAAAAAAAAATGTTTGTTGTAGCGGCAATAGAAATACATAATCTGTGTGCGGCCTTAGCCCAATGGTTAGGGCGTCGGACTTGTGATCTTGAGGTCGCCGGTTCGAACGCATTCATTGCACTACCGACGTGAACCCACTCGTATCACAAGCATTTTAGCTTAGCACCTAACAAAAATACTAGTAGACTGCAAAACTCTGCTAGAAATCTTTAAAAAAAAGCTTCATAATGAAATATAGCCTAGCCTTCCTTGACATGAAACATGTTCAAATTGGACCAGCAGTTCCTGAGATTATGATGATTATTATTATTATCAGCTTTATATATTCGTATATAGAGTATAGATGTTAAAACAAGCGGCATCAACGGTGCCGCGGTGTGCATTCCGAGGCACGGAGTGTATTTTCTAGACCCACGAGACCTGGAAAAAAATCTTTGACTAGACGAGTATGCAACCAAGCCACGGAGTTCGTTATATTTTCTTAGTGTTATAATACTTATAAGCAATATTTTAAAAGCTCATTCCATTACACACACACCAAAAGTAGGCTATTTCTTACTACCACTAATTTATAGAAGATCATCTCTGGATTTATAAACATTGGAATGTATTTATGAAGTCGTGCATATTAATCTTAATTTAATCAAATGAAGATCTTGTTATTAGTTGTTCGATAGAACAGCTTAACGAAAACTTATAGGTAGATAATGATTATTACTTTCTATTATGTATCAATCAACATCACAATCAATATCTGTGAACATACACTTTCTAGGCAAGCGTGTATCATTTTAGGCCTTATCTTCGCCTTCCATCAAGCGAGATTATAGACAAACGTAAGCCTATATTTAATAAAAAAAATATTACTGTCGTTCCATTGGTGTTCCATTTTCAAAAATTGTTACACTATGGTTTACAAACGGCCTGTAACGGTAAGTGGCCAGTAACATTCACAACACTTTCTGAATTATCTACTAAAGAGTTTGTTTGCTTGAACGCGCTAATCTCAGGAACTGCTGGCCCGAGGACGTTTACGATGTTGAAACCGGGCGAGGAAGCTTTTTGCACAAGCGCCCGCCATCACCCGAGCCCGTAGAAACTTCATAAATAATTATATCCTTTAGCCTTCCTTGATTAATGGGCTATTTAACACTAAAATATTTTTTTTCTAATCGGACCAGTAGTTTCTGAGATTAGCGCCTTCAAGCTTACAAACCATAGGTATATCGTAGTTATAGTATATCGCTATGCTGTCCCTGCCACCCGGTGCAACACAAATAGGGCTTTCTCCACATTCCCTTGACCACAAACTTCATTAAAATTCTTATCTAAACATTATCACCATATGCAAATTAGTATTGAGTTCCATTTAAATTTATATTCCGATGCAATCAATTCACAATAAAATTTAACGACAGTTAAATTAACATATTATCAAATTAAGCGTAAGCTTTGTTAAGTTTAGAAAGAGATAGTGCTATAGAAATATGATCCCTTCCTTTTTTAATTTCACTTTCATGACCTTTTAACTTTAGGCTTATATTTTTATTCGATTCTAAGTGCGAGACGCACTCGCGCGCATAGGTTCCGTACCGTTGACTAGGTAAACAACATTACACTATATTATAACCCTTTTTTGTATGGGAGCCCCCCTTAAATATATATTTTTTTGATTTTAGTATTTGTTGTTATAGCCGCGACAGAAATACATCATTTGTGAAAATTTCAACTGTCTAGCTATCGCGGTTTTTGAGATACAGCCTGGCGACAGACAGATAGTGAAGTCTTAGTAATAGGATCCCGTTTTTATCCTTCGGGTACCGAACCCTAAAAATTATGACAAAATATTTGGTGTCAATAATAATTCAAAAATTCTTTCTATTGTGTCAAACTGTTTATATAATTGCTGTAATTTTCATGGTTATTAGAAAGTACCATTAAATTAATTTAGTGATGAAGTAACACTTTTTTTAAGTAAAGGAACTATTTTGTTTCACACTGAGTTTCTTATAACGATATACACAGCAGTCGACGCATTCCTTAAGAAATAATTTATGATTAATTTTAATGAATGTTATGAAATTACATACATTTATCGATATAAATGAATATTGGATATGGTTAATTCATTTTTTTACTTCAATGGGCGATAATACTTCAATGTTTGTCCACTTGAGGTGCCCCGCCACACTAATGTATATGTTCGAACGAACTGGCAAGCGTAGCGTAGGACGACCGCCTGCACGATGGACCGACGACCTCATAAAGGTCGCGGGGAGTCGGTGAATGCAGGCCGCTAGCGATCGTTCCCGCTGGAAATAGATGGGGAAGGCCTATTTTTAGTAGTGGACTACAACAGGCCGATGATGAAGATGATGATGTAGATAAAACAGCAGGTCTTATTTGACGTGGGCCGGATTGCTTCGTGCGTACCCGGCCCCCTCCAACGATGGATCTAAGGAGTGTCCGGGGGGTTTAAGTGGTGTAGGGTCCTCTCTTTGTGGTATGAGTAAGCATACCACCGCTATGAAGAGGGCGAGTCCCACAAATCCCGCCGCCAGCGCGCGGATAGGATGCAGCGGCGGTGGGAATGATTAAAAGAAATTCCCTCCCGACAAAAAAAACGGTCTTATTTGACGTATTAGTAGGTGTCATTTTGTAGCTGAAATTCAAAAAAGTGATACATGTCTACCAACCCATTTGGAAGCAAGACATGTCATTTAGGTATTTAAATTTGTACAAACGAGTAAAACCTTAGGTATTAACATATGTAAAGTTATAAATAATTGCCTAGAGAGTTATATGAAAATATTTATCGCTACGTAAATCATTTGCTTAGTGAACTTAGAAATACATAATTATTAACTTAACTTAAGCTTAGTCCAAGGTAGTAACGTGGTTTTCAATTGACCTGGTGTCTAACCACATAGGAAAATAAATTTACAACCTTAGGTTTACCTATTATATCGAAATCGTGATGGAGTTTGATAAATTGTTATTTGTTTCATACATGTGTTTAAATATTCGTTGGATTTCCAATGTTTAAGCTAAATTAGAGAGAAAATTATGATATTCTAAGTCACAGAAAATTATAACCAATTGGACATCGTATGTCCAATTGGTTATAATTTTCTCGGAAATCCAACGAATATTTAAACATATGCGTGAAACTAATAACATTTACCATCTTTACCATAATTCATCATCATCTTTACCAACTTTACCATCCGATGCCCACGTAAACCCGAAGTCCGAGAGGTCCGCGAACTGTAAAGTAGAGCGACAGTTGCACAAAACTCCCCGAAAATAGGAAAAGTCGTCATCCCTCAATCTTGTCGCCAGCGACCGCCCTCTTGCGCAGGTTGCTTAGTTTGTAGTTTTTAAACCATTTATTAAGGCTGGAGCTCTGCTCGCCTTTATGCCCGGTGAAGTAGCAAAAGACTCGTGGCTACATACGTAAGTCGATCAAAAAAAAAAAACAAAGTAAAAAAAGGAAATAGAATTCAAAGTAGAATAGAATACTCTTTATAGTACACGCATGACAAAGAAAGAAGAAGCAAACAGGACTAATAAAACATAAGGGGGGGGGGGGGGGGCGTGTTTAGCTGTGGGCTGATGATGATGATTCATAAATTTCATATTGTGCATTGTAATGTTCGTTGAAAAAAAATCGTTTTTATTTGCCAAATTTTCTATATTATAGCTTATGTCTGTAGTGTGCTCAACCCTTAAGACCTCATTGTAGACAATACATTGTGAGACATTATTACACCATTAACATTTTTAGATTAAAATGTCGTGTAGGAGTAAGTAATCAATAAATATAATTTTCGACTATTTTATCTAATTACCGTTACATACCTATAGTTTTCAGGCCAACAGATTAAAGATAGAATTTTGTATATATCCACATGTCTATGTATCATATAAAATCTTCATCAGCCCGAATGACGTCCACTGCTGAACATGGGCCTGAGTGTTTTTAGACTATGCTAGTAGCATAGTCCGTTAAAAAAAGCAAAACAAATCGTCATTTTAACATGTTTTTTTTTCATAAATTGGGTTCATTTGCCAAAGCAAATATTTTGCCAAAAATGTGAAAATATCATGTCATTATATTATAATAGTCATTATATCGCAGGCCTAAAACAATTATTATTGAAATCAAAACACTTCAGTAGGTAAAAAATATGTCAGGAGTAGGTATTTATATAAGTTGCAGTCAAAACTCTTAACCAGTCAAAAGTACTTTTAACTAGCAAAATCAGACAAAATTAGTCTTATGTTAGGTTAGTTTTGACTAATTTTGCTAGTTAAAAGTACTTTTGACTGGTTAAGAGTTTTGACTGCAACTTATATAAATACCTACTCCTGACATATTTTTTACCTACTGAAGTGTTTTGATTTCAATAATAATTGTTTTAGGCCTGCGATATAATGACTATTATAATATAATGACATGATATTTTCACATTTTTGGCAAAATATTTGCTTTGGCAAATGAACCCAATTTATGAAAAAAAAACATGTTAAAATGACGATTTGTTTTGCTTTTTTTAACGGACTATGCTACTAGCATAGTCTAAAAACACTCAGGCCCATGTTCAGCAGTGGACGTCATTCGGGCTGATGAAGATTTTATATGATACATAGACATGTGGATATATACAAAATTCTATCTTTAATCTGTTGGCCTGAAAACTATAGGTATGTAACGGTAATTAGATAAAATAGTCGAAAATTATATTTATTGATTACTTACTCCTACACGACATTTTAATCTAAAAATGTTAATGGTGTAATAATGTCTCACAATGTATTGTCTACAATGAGGTCTTAAGGGTTGAGCACACTACAGACATAAGCTATAATATAGAAAATTTGGCAAATAAAAACGATTTTTTTTCAACGAACATTACAATGCACAATATGAAATTTATGAATCATCATCATCAGCCCACAGCTAAACACGCCCCCCCCCCCCCCCCCCTTATGTTTTATTAGTCCTGTTTGCTTCTTCTTTCTTTGTCATGCGTGTACTATAAAGAGTATTCTATTCTACTTTGAATTCTATTTCCTTTTTTTACTTTGTTTTTTTTTTTTGATCGACTTACGTATGTAGCCACGAGTCTTTTGCTACTTCACCGGGCATAAAGGCGAGCAGAGCTCCAGCCTTAATAAATGGTTTAAAAACTACAAACTAAGCAACCTGCGCAAGAGGGCGGTCGCTGGCGACAAGATTGAGGGATGACGACTTTTCCTATTTTCGGGGAGTTTTGTGCAACTGTCGCTCTACTTTACAGTTCGCGGACCTCTCGGACTTCGGGTTTACGTGGGCATCGGATGGTAAAGTTGGTAAAGATGATGATGAATTATGGTAAAGATGGTAAATGTTATTAGTTTCACGCATATGTTTAAATATTCGTTGGATTTCCGAGAAAATTATAACCAATTGGACATACGATGTCCAATTGGTTATAATTTTCTGTGACTTAGAATATCATAATTTTCTCTCTAATTTAGCTTAAACATTGGAAATCCAACGAATATTTAAACACATGTATGAAACAAATAACAATTTATCAAACTCCATCACGATTTCGATATAATAGGTAAACCTAAGGTTGTAAATTTATTTTCCTATGTGGTTAGACACCAGGTCAATTGAAAACCACGTTACTACCTTGGACTAAGCTTAAGTTAAGTTAATAATTATGTATTTCTAAGTTCACTAAGCAAATGATTTACGTAGCGATAAATATTTTCATATAACTCTCTAGGCAATTATTTATAACTTTACATATGTTAATACCTAAGGTTTTACTCGTTTGTACAAATTTAAATACCTAAATGACATGTCTTGCTTCCAAATGGGTTGGTAGACATGTATCACTTTTTTGAATTTCAGCTACAAAATGACACCTACTAATACGTCAAATAAGACCGTTTTTTTTGTCGGGAGGGAATTTCTTTTAATCATTCCCACCGCCGCTGCATCCTATCCGCGCGCTGGCGGCGGGATTTGTGGGACTCGCCCTCTTCATAGCGGTGGTATGCTTACTCATACCACAAAGAGAGGACCCTACACCACTTAAACCCCCCGGACACTCCTTAGATCCATCGTTGGAGGGGGCCGGGTACGCACGAAGCAATCCGGCCCACGTCAAATAAGACCTGCTGTTTTATCTACATCATCATCTTCATCATCGGCCTGTTGTAGTCCACTACTAAAAATAGGCCTTCCCCATCTATTTCCAGCGGGAACGATCGCTAGCGGCCTGCATTCACCGACTCCCCGCGACCTTTATGAGGTCGTCGGTCCATCGTGCAGGCGGTCGTCCTACGCTACGCTTGCCAGTTCGTGGTCTCCACTCGAGAACCTTTTTGCTCCATCGGCCGTCAGTTCTTCGAGCTATGTGTCCTGCCCATTGCCATTTGAGCTGGCTAATCCGTTGAGCTATGTCAGTGACCTTCGTTCTCCTGCGGATCTCTTCATTTCTGATTCAATCACGCGATTCGATTTTCATTTATCTACATAATATAACTTAATTTTAATTCTTCAACTTGATTTAAAGTTCTAACTTTTACGTAATATAACTTGATTCTATTGCTATATATCAGCCGGGCAAAAATCTGCTTCCACTAGTCGCTCCTCAATGCAATACGACTAATTTGACACACACTTTAGAAATAAGTGTATGCTCACATTAACACAGTAAAATATTTTTAATGAGTGACAAGGGTCTTAGCACTGTTACCTCTGAACCTGTTAAGCACTGCACTGATTTTCAGTTGGACTCTATTTGCAACTTTGTCCGATTCATTATCATTACCAGCCTGTATACGTTCCACTATAAGATCCACCCTAAACCGACCTGCTTGTATGAAGAATGTTATGAGAGTGAATGAAGCGAAAGATGTGTGTAGGGATCATAGCAAGTGGAGGTCCATCGTCTCTGCCTACCCCGCTGGGAAACAGGCGTGAGCTTGTGTATGTATGTATGTATACGTTCCACTTCTGGACGTGGGCTTTCTTCCGAAGTAGTTTTATGCCATAGTTACCACGCTAGGAAGGCGGGTTTCTGACCGCAGCATTATATCGTAACACATGGAAATGCTGCTGCCCGTACTTCCTCAACCAAAGAAACGAATGAAATTAAAGAAATATTAGATTTCACACTAAGCGATTGTGGTATAAAGTTATAAAATGTACCTATTGAATAACTAATAACTAGGTAGTTATACTTATAACATACGTAATATTGTACTAAAATGTATTAATCAATAAAAGCATTACATCATTGTCATAAGCCCATTCTGTAACAGCTTATGATATAAACTGTCATTTGCCAATCTTAGTTTATCTTAAGCTTATCTTTAGGCTCAGTCAGCTACTCGACTGGGAAAGTTCCTCCACCTTACAGAATACCACAGCCAAAAAAACTTTGTTGATTGATGTCGTGTAAGTTCACGATGGGAAACGGGAAAGGGCAGGCAAGATGAGGGCGGCTAGTGTTGTAGTTACATCGACTGTACTGGCATTAGCTGCTGTGCCGCGAATAGGGCGGTGCAACCGGTGCTCAGGTACAGGGCGTAGACTATATAGGGCGCAAGAGTGGCCAGACCACGACTTGTTTTTCGGTTTGCTCCGGATAAGTTCCCGCTGCGCTCCAAGTGCTCGATTCCACCACATTCATTATATGTGTTGGAATCGATGACTACTGAATGAAATAAAGTAGGCATTTGGCCGGTAAGCTTATGCGTGCCCGGCCCCCGCCAACAGCGGATCGAAGGAGTGTCCGGGGGGTTTTAGTGGTGTAGGGTCCTCTCCTCGTGGTATCAGTTTAGCATACCACGCTATGGAGAGGGCGAGTCCCACAAATCCCACCGCCAGCGCGCGAATACGCTGCACCAGCTGTGGGAATGCGTAAATGCATTTCCCCCCTGACAAAAAAAAGGGCTTATACATTGTTCTAGCTAGGGTACCTATAATATATCTTAAAAACAAGGGCGCAGTTATAAAAGCCAGCTATAAATCAAAAGGTTATTTACGGCGCTGATTAGCTGTCGTTGTATTTGGACTCCTATACCACATAACATAACATCAGGTGGAGAGGATTTTTACCGATTTTTTTTTTATTCATGCACCTGACCAAACTCATTAATTAAATTGGTAACATAGTTTGCTGAGCTGAGTTTGTTTTGCCCGTTCCTTGACATACCATTATTATAGATGTTGTTATAACAATCGGGACCAACGACTTAACGTGCTTTCCGTGGCACGGAGGGTAGTCCCTCAACCAACCAGACCCGGAAAGAAATCTCAGAATTTACACAAAGATTTCTGTGCGGTGTGGGGATCGAACCCACGACCTCCGAGATTCAAGGCGAGCCAAATACCGCTACACTACGGAGGTTGTCAATGATAAATATAAATATATGTAAATGTTACGTTATTTTGTAATTTATCTCCCGTTCTAAATCCTCTACTTAAACATAAAATAAAATAAAAATATCTTCCGACAATCCAAGTACCAATATAACACCTACTTCATACAAGACTCATGCTATACAACGCTATAAATCTCTCCCACTGCACCACTAACCGCCTCTGTGCCCACATGCTACATGCTTTCTCTTCCAAATTAGTGGGTGACCATTCACGAACAACTCCAGTTGTTCGACTAATTAATTGTATTGTTTACATGTTAATGATTATAAATTGTTTACATATGTATAAACATGTTGTGAATTACTAGCTAGTGTTGATATGAGTGTGAGAGTGGACCACCTACCTTAAGATAAAGGTTGACTGTTTATTGGTATACAGGGTGTTACATTAAAATCTTGACTAGACTTGCCCATACTGAGGGGTAAGTCTGTAATTATAAGACATATTAAGGCTTCGCCATTAGAACGCGTACTCGCCGCGTTGAAGCGTCAGTAGTGACGCGTTTTAACGTTGCCCTCTTTTGTTTTTTGGCTGACTAGCGCAGTAAAATAAAACGCCTGGCCTCAATGCGTCCTAACGCCGCGACAGAGCGTGGCCTACTGTTAGCGCCGGTGCTCTGTTTGACTTAATACCGTCATAGTACTACAGAATTCGGCGCTATAGCGCGGCGTCAGGTTAGCGCTCTGACGCGCGCTAGGTACGCCTAGGTACGCTTAGGAACCATGTCATTAATTTAAGTTTTAAGAAAAATTGCTTACAAAGATCATAAGAAATCTTGTACCTTCTCAGTTCTGAATGGAATCCGATCGTTTTGAAAAATAAAACTTGTTGGTCATAAGCAGTAAATGTTACTATGATCTGTAGCACCCTGTAGGTAGGTAATGTCCAACGGCCTTTAAAGAATTTATGACATTGTATTTTCTATATCACGGAAATTATATAAACAGTTTTGACATTTTGATCATATTCATAATAATTTAACTTTATAAGGGCCGCCATAAGCCGTTTCAGGTACCTACTATAAAATCACAAATGTGTTTTCGCGTCTGTTCGCGAAGCCAAACCTACCTATCATTTCACAACGTTGATTGTCATAATATTATTTATGACATGATACTATAATATTTAACATTAGCTGCGTCCCGCGGTATATCCGCGTTGCTCTGCTCCAGTGGGTCGGAGCATGATGTTTTGTAGCCTATATGTTAATCCAGCTATAAACCATACCCGTGCAAACTTTCAGTCAAATTCGTTCAGCGGTTTTTGCATTAAAGATAAAAAACAACACAAAAAACATCCATCCGTACTCACAATCTTTAGCTTTTAAAATATTAGTAAGGATTTGTACGTATAATAATTCTTATATACAACGTAGGTAGTAATAAGGTAGAAGTACCATATTACGTAAGTGTACGAAATTCCGTAAGTTTTCGGTTTAGGCCTAAAAATAAGAAAACTTCTAATTGTATCAAAAAGTTCTAAAATTATCTATTAAGTATGTACAATAGAGCGTCAATTACACACGTTAAAAAGAACTGTAACCATCGTCGGCTCAGTTGTCACGTCTCCCTCGGTCAGTCTGAGCCAAACCGCCATAAAGGTAGTGTGTATGTTGCGTACGCGTAAGCTACCGCGCGGATTTTCATAAGGATATTGCGAGTGATATGTAAGTATTTTCATAACTAAGTAATGTAATTATTTTTAAGGGTTTTAAAACAAACTGATTGATTACCGTTTCAAGTTACTTCATTTAGTTTTTAGCGATTTAATTGAAATTTTCTGATTGCCGGAATTACCTACACCAAAAACCAACCGTGTCCATTATTACGTAACAATTACGGAATAGAGGAAAGGAAGGTGATTTTGTTTTTTGTAATTTGTCAGGAACGAGATGAGATAAGTAAACAAAAAAAGCTGTTACAGGTCTAATATATAACATAGTTTCTTGGAATCAAATTACGTATTACGATTTTATTTCTCTATGTTATGAAATACGTGTGTAAAGAGAAAACATTTTTTTACTTTAAACAGATTCGTCACAAATAACATCGGTACAAAATCATTAATTTGTTTAATTTAATTGTATCTTCCAGTATATTTTTTGGTACCTATTACTAGTATGATTGCATTCCTATACAATTCAAGTCATTTTATGTTGTTAAGAAGAGTTACTCGTTAGAAATTTATGTTAATCTGACTACCGCAATTACCTTCACTGTTTTTGGCTGTGTCTCTCATTACGGTAGATATAGAAGTACCTGAGTGAGCTACTGCATTTTAATTTTTTTACAGGTCGAAATGTCAAACAAAAAGTACTCCAACGAGGACCTCGCCAAAGCTTTAGAGGATATAAAAAATGGATCCATGACCATATATCGTGCATCTAAGGTATATAACATACCCAACCAGACCTTGCATGACAAAATTAATAAAAAATACAAAAAAACAAGAATCAGCAGGAGCTCCAACAGTCCTGTCATGGACAGAAGAAGGTTTGTTGGTAAAATGGGTACTGCATACGGCCGAAATTGGATTTCCAGTTACGAAAGATCAACTGCTACACTCGGTAGCTAAATTACTGATAGGATTGAAGTGACAAAATCCATTCAAGGACGGAGTCCCTGGCAGACATTGGTACGAGGCCTTTCTGAAAAGAAACCCAATGATAAGAAAGAGAGTATGTCAAGCATTGACTACTGCCCGTGTAAACGCTACTGAAGAAAAAATAATTTAAATATACTGTTTTATAAAGTTACTATAAGTAATAAAGTTACTATAAGTATCTAAAAATTTAAATAAACTGTTTTCCTACACTTATAAAATAAATTTATGTTTCATATTTCATGAAATCCTGCAGAAAAACGGCATTTTTCTGCATGCCGGAATTACCAGCACCCATTTACGGAATTACCTGGAGAGTCAAATTTTATACCGTAATAACGGACATTTACTAGGTCCAGAAAAATTACGATTACTTTTATAAAATAGCTTAAATATAGTAGTGTTACATAACAATCTCTTCTCTGAAAATTTCTTTTTACGACTAAACTAACTTCAATTCGCTGATTTTTCCTGCTTTACTGGAAATTGCTAGGAAAGACAAGAATGCCTTAGTACTCCGGAATTACGTACATTTACCTTATATAGTCGTTGCTAATAAATTAATAAGCGCTAATATGATTTATTTTTGGTAGTAGAATCGATTTATTATATACTTTTTCAATTGCTTGAGCTTATTTTGTTGCCAAGTATCTACGTACATTTATCATTGCCGATATATACTGGGTGACTTATTTACCGTCTTGAAAACAAACTTATACGAGTATAAGTGTGTATAATTCACTTATACTCGTATAAGGTTATGTACATTATGTCTGTCTGTCATTAGATATAAAATGCTATAGTATTCGTTATTATACCATGACAGCCTAATTCACACGGCGGCAATCGAAAGTACGACAATTTTGTTGATTTTGTTACATCACGTGATTACGTTTACGTCCAATTCAAACCATAATTATGTGAGATGACGTAAAGTATGGTTCCAATTCCAATCATTTAAAATTACGTAGAATTAATGTTATAACAACACACCACTACGATTCTTTTCAAGCCTTTTTAAACTAGCAGAATCGGGACAGAGGAAGTGTGTAGGCGATAGTTTTCTTCTATAGATATTTTAGTTAATAAAAATCTTCCTAAAGCTTCAAACAATCAAGCCATTATTTGTAGTATAAATTACTGACAAATTTATAATAATTAATAATAACATTAATGTTTGTGTACATTTATAGTAGGTATAACTAAAAGATAACAGTGGTTAACGCAATAAAAAATTGATGACAAAGAATTAAAAACACAGTAAAATATTCAAACAGTCGTCAATTAACTACTTAAAATGGTTACTCTTGTTTTTAGTCTCCAACTTTCTTAATAACGGGTACAGGTAGTCAGTTGACCTTACACCTTTGACCTTGGTAGTAAAAGCCTTTTCTTCAATAACCCTGACAATTCAAGGCTTTACAAATACATGCTTGGCAAGTCAAGGACCTAAGCAGTTGGAAGGCGGAATAATTAAGTAAACAATTTATTTTTAAAACTTGATAATAGTTTATTCCGAGCAAATCATAATGTAGGTAGGTACTCTAAGTAATAATTATGGAAACTAAAACTTTAAGTTAGTTTCTGAAAACTTCAAAGCTATTGGCCTAGATTATAGTCATTGAATTAATTAACTTGACAAAGAAAACATGTTTAAAATTATTTACCTTAGGCACCTACTACTCGTAACTTAATTTTATAGATACTGGATACGACCACACTACTATAAGTATAATAAAGAAAGAAAGATGATAAAAACAAATGTTCTAAGATCATCTTCATCATTAGCCCGTATAACGTCCGTTGGTGAACATGTGATTTCCTTAACGGGAGTCGTCAATAGCCACCACAATTGACAGGTCAGTTGCCAAATGTTGCTTTATTTAAATTACTTAAAGTAGATTGACAGTTGTACTAAGCTCCCCTAAAAATCTATCAATTGATATTTGACATCTTTGTACCTGTATTTGTTTTGAATAAATAGATTGATTTGAATCAATTTGCCCCGCCAACAACCGCCCTGAGCCGAGGTCCAAGTCAACAGACAACGCCATCTCGCGCAGGTTGCTTAGTGTGTAGTTTTCAAACCATTTATGAAGGCTGAAGCTCGCTTTTATTCCCAGTGGAGTAGCTTAAGCCTTATGGCTAACTACATATGCGTACAAAATATAATTATTGCAATGAAACATAATACAGGAAGCAGGAATAGGCAGTAAAACCAATTTGCCAAGCAATACGGTAGCCGGTAGATTAGCAATTACATATGACTTTAACTGGAGTACTAAATCAGTGTCTAGATTACTTAAGATTATTAGCAATGTGGTCACAACAGGCGAAGCTATGTACCTATTATTTAAAGCAATTTTGTACTTAATTGGCATTTGAGTAAGTCGCAAAGATTAAGATTTAATAGCTAATAAATGAGAACATTTGAGATGTGTATCATTCGAGAACGGACTAATTTAATAGGGTACCAACTACCAATTAAGTCTTTTTAAGCTATCCATAGAATAGAAGAAGTATTTTGACGCCACACTTCCCTTAAAAGCGGAGGGAATATGTAATGCACCTCGAAAAAAAATATTGATCATTACTCCCGATTCCATAGAAAACAAGAAGTCCGAAAGCAACAGTTGGACAAAACTGCCCTAAGAGGCGCACAGGCTGCTTAGTTATTGGTATTTAAACCTATATAATATCACTACACGCTATATACTATCTGCTGTAAAAAGAATAAAAAGAAAGAAGATACATTTAATTCAGCACAACACAAAAGATATTACACAGTAGTCTTGTGTAGTTCGTGAACGATGAACGAATAGGAGCCGTATCTTCGTACTGTACTAGAAGAAACGTTTCCGAACGCTGATTTGTAATCGGTCTAATAGGTCAAATAGCTCTTTTCGTACTTCGTACATTGTAAACCGCGAGATCGTATAAGTGCGAGCGAGAACGAGACTGATTGTTTTTGACAAGTACGTCATACGAATTCATTTATAATAATGTAGGCGGTTGATCAGAATGACAGTCCTTGAGTCCTAAGCCTGTTCAAGTATGAAGGAAAATCAAATATGTTAAATTATTACAATAGTAACCATAATTTGGTCACCGTGGTGATTTGGTGGCTGCTCTGTGGTCCGCAAATACGCTCTAAGTACTTAACAATGTTCCTAGAGAACGCATTTACCCTGTGGTCCGCGCTGTCCTATATGGAAATGCTGACCGAGCGCAAAGACCGAATAGAGCTGTTAGAGCTTATAGAACGAACTAGTTCACTGTCCGAAATGAACTAGTACGGAGCGATCTTGAAAATGACCGAGCAGGCACAAGACTATTACACAGCAAACATTAAATTAAATGTTTAAAACAATAAGACGCATGCATGTTCTGCAGAAAAAGTCGGCACCTCAGCATAGGCTAGGTGACCTAGCGCTGGTTTTCAGTTGGCAACTCGAGTAATGACCCACAGACGAGGGATGCTACACCCAAACAGTATAGGTACCATCTATGCCTTTGTGTAGGGTCAAAAAAAAAACAAAATAAATAAAAGGATGGTGTATATTTTGGAAGCACCATAAAAGAAACTACTATAATTAAAATAAAATAATTAAAATAAATAGAATAAAAGAAAATACTACATTCACGCGCGCAATATCATCCGCGTACTGACCGTTCCCGTACTTCTCGAACTTCATAATTAAATATAGTTTCAATACATGGCCTATCTAAACACTGAAATATTTTTTCTACTTGGTCTCTTTATCTTTATAAATTTGTTATAGATTTTTATTGACAGTGAAAATAAGTAAGTACATAGATAACATTCTTTATATAATATTAACTATCATCGGATATGTCCGACTAGTTTCGTTAGTTGCCCGGCGCCGCGCTGTCGTCGAGTCGACTACTCCTTGAGAATGGACCTCGTGATGGTCTCGAAACTAGTCGGACATATCCGATGATGACAAATCGTGTGTACAACCGAATAGTTAATATAAATATGTGTACCACTCACGACAGTTTTAATTCTAAAGATAACATTCTTGTTGCAGATGTAAAACTAAAAAAATAATCATTTGTACTTAACTGTGTATATAAAAACGGTAATTTTATCATAAAACTAATAGCTTATACCCACATGCGCTATAAATGTAAATGATTGCCCAATCAAGATTTAATAACGCCGAGCTACTGTGTCGTCAAATAAATTAACTAATAGAGGCGCCATAACACTTTCGTTATCAGTGTCACTTTCAGTATGACTGCTATGTGAAACTGGCTTTAGCGATGGGAAAATTACGTTGAGTAGGTGGATCACACGTAATTAACCTACAAAGAGGTAGAACATAGCGATAGTACGATTGATGGGCTGCTCTACTGGGTAATCGAACCTTCATCATCATCAGCCCGTATAACGTCCACTGAATTTGGCCTTTCTTTCGAGGGTTTCGCCATAGTCAACACGCTTGGTGACCGCATTGTTATACCGTAACACACAGATAAACTAATAAAACAATAAAGTATTTCTGTGAAAGTTGACTCTTAACTGTTTTATTATAATAAACATAGATACAGAATATCCAGAGACAAAAAAAGTATAGACTACACAGACAACAACTGGCGCCAGATTGTTTAGTTGATTTTACAATTTGTCTATGAATAAAATACATGAATTATTAAACATATTTAAACTTAACTTAAAATTAGGTAGGAAGGAACCATACAATGTTACCATTGTAAATAATATATTTCTAACAGCAATGCTATTCTTTTTATGGTATATCGAACTCATAGAATACAACAGTATGAAGATCTACCTAATAATTTTCTACTCACATTACATAAGTCATGATGATTACCATCAGTCCTTTTAGCAATAATTATGTATGCAAATTGCATGAAATTAATCTTAATCAAAATTTGATTGCGGTCTTAAATCACCAACATTACATTACCTATGCCACTTGCATAAAGTTCGAAACATATTTATTACAAGTTAAATGTATTGTAATCATTTAACAGATTGCAACAAACTTGGTATCGTGCCAGGTTCTGCTAATATATTTATTTATTTCTAATACAAACTATTTCACTTACGATTTATGGATGCGGTTACCATTATGTAAAGACTACCTACTTGGGTATGCATTTTTACGGTTACGATTTTCACTCCATGCCAGTAAAAAAATATTTAAATAACTATGCCTTAGACATCTATTTCATATGTACATAATATCACGCCCTATTATTTTCAAGCCTGTAAAAAATATCATTCAGTATATAGATTTTACTAACACGAATAAATCGTCCTGCCAATAATAATTAACAACGATACAAATCACAGTATATATCTATTGATCCATTAAATATTGGCGCATACACAATCGAGTTAGCAGATAAACAAATTGGTCCATCAATATTAGAGATCGAGAACCGGTCAAATGTGAGTGCACTAGATTAGAATGGTCAGTCCGAAGATAAGAAGCCAAGAATAGTACAAAGTAGAATTGAGTGCTAGAATGAGTCTATTCATTTTGTTCCACTTGGGTGGTCCAAAGGGTAACGGGAATCCAGGTAGATTTTAGAACCTCCTCGAAAATTATTTTCAAGGCCTGGAGGATAAAGGTGCAAGTTGGAAGCGGGCGACGTGAGGCAGCTGCAGACGACGTGTCGCAGTGTCACTACTGGTTTCTATGTATTTCGTCGTCACGACGACACGTCGTCTGCTGCTGCCTCATGTATTTCTATGAAATTCCCTTCGTAGTTAGCGACATGAAGCTAGCGACGCCACGAAGGGAATTTCATAGAAATACATAGAAACCAGTAGTGTCGCTGTGACACGTCGTTTGCTGCAGCTTCATGTCGTCTTTCTTTAAATAAGAATGTGTCTAATCTAAACTTTTGCAAATAAGGATAAGGGGCCTAGAGTACCTACTAAAATACAGGCTTAGGCTTAGTTTAGACTCCAGTTCTCCCACAAATTACATTTGACTGTGAAACAGATGAAATAAATTATTATTGTTATTTGCACATCACGATTTGAAAGGCACATAAAACAGGTAAACTACACTTCTTGTGTTCAAATGTTGGAAAATCAAATCAATGCATTTCCGTTAGCCGCTGATTTACTGGCTATTATTTGGATGTATTCCGTTAAAGGTATGTTTGTTGCCTACTTACTTACGTATACTTAATATAAAATAGAGAGGAACGATTTGATGGTCGTTTGTTTGCATTAAATAGACTTTGGGACTACTAGGCCGATTTCAGAGATCCTTTCACCATAAGAAAGCTCCGTCATCAAAAATAGTTTACTACTTATATACTATGTCAACACAGTAACTTATCGCCAATCAAGTAAGAATATTAGATATAGTAGAAGAAATTCTCGTAATGTACGACACATTTGTTGAGGATCGGTTGGTGGTGTTCCTCCACAGAAAATGAAGATCTTCTTTGCCGGGCGAGGTGGTGTGCTCGGCGGCCAACGCCCATTTGTTACTGTTCGGAACTTGTATCTGTTCGAATTGGCTTGCGAACTTGTATTGCGCGATACAGGTTAGTTAGGACGCTAGGTGTTAGATGGCGCTGCTCGTACACTAGTAGTTTGTGTGCGGCTACTGTAGATGTCGCTACACATTAAAATGAATTGTGGATTAATTGTAATGCGCTTTTGTTTATGTTCAATTGTACATACACATATCTACACTTACATATATTTCATTGATCTAATTGTGGTATTACAATTACCAATGCAGGTGTGAAACTGCGTGAAATACAATATTACAATTATTGGATTTGATTACTGTTTAATTAGGTCGATTTACAAATCTGATCAGTGGTTAAGGTCTTAAAATAACTATAAGAAATAGAATAGCAGGAGTACAATATGTATTATCAGAAACGTTTACTATGAGTGAAAAGCGCGTTAGCAGGGCAACGTAGCCCGGTTTCACTCGGGTAACTCCCGTTTTCATAGGAACTTCATAATTAAATACTTATAGCCTACCTATAGCCAGCGTCGTAGCGTAGCGGTAAATGGCTCGCTTTAAATCGTTGAGGTCGTGGGTTCGATCCCCACACCGCACAAGAAATCTTTGTGTAAATTCTAAGATTTTCTTTCCAGGTCTGGTTGGTTGAGGGACTACCCTCCGTGCCTCGAAAGCACGTTAAGCCGTTGTTCCCGATTGTTATAACATCATCTATAATAATCGTATATCAAGGAACGGGCAGCAGCGTTTCCTTATGTGTTACAACATAATACTGCGGTCACCTACCCGCCTGCCATGCGTGGGTAGGTACTATGGCAAATACCCTCCCTCGGGTGGAGGCCCATGTTCAGCAGTGGACATTATACGGGCTTATGATGATGATGATGATGATACCTACTTATATCTTTTTTCGATAAATGCACTATCTGACACTGAAAAATATTTCAAATTGGACCAGTAGATCATGAGATTAGCAAAGCAATGAAACAATCTCTTCAGCTTTATAATTAGTATAGATATATTTTAAGGATAAAACCAGGTATAATTACTTCACGGTATAATAACATTAATTAATAATATGCAATACAGCATAACGCGAATCGAAAGTATGATTAATTCTAACATAGTTAATCTTAGTACTGTACACCATAAATTGGAAATTTCCCTATCAAAAACTAGTTTTAGTACTTCAAGTAAATTTACCATACATGAACATCATTAATATGTTTATAACAACAGTTAATTGCCACTTTCTCGCCCGTTATATGCTAGTCCGATATTTGCAATTACGATTATTATTGAGACATTATTTTAACGCTGTCACTGCGCAGGTGTTGTTGCAATTAACGCAGATTTGAATTAAACTACGATAAATAAAGCTACGAGTTTCTTAGCTTTCTGTTCACATACGTAAATGAAATAATATATGCTATTTAAAATGTTTGTGCCTAATTTCGGAACTAATCAATTTACTATGGGGACTATTGATGGTGTAACACCTAGGGGCGAAATATGGGAGAAGTAATTTATTGCGGAATAGTGAAAATACCGGGATAGAACTGAAAATATTCGGCAAGTACCGTACCTACTTCAACTTCAACAGCCCGTTTAAGTCCACTGCTAGACATAGGTCTCCTCTTTCAAACGTTGGCTAGGCAGGGTCTTTGAAAGATGCCGTGTGGTTTCCGTTCGGTTTCGACTTAGAAGAGACTACCCCATTTCTTTCTATGGATGTCATAATAGGCGGCTAAGAAAGTTACAGCTGATGGTTGAGCAGCAGCATCTATGATCGCAAGGTTACTTACCATCTCACTACGTTTACTAGCCTGTCTGCCAAGCATGGTGATTATGGCAATATCCTTGAACGTACTTACCGACGTGCATGAAACACCAAGCTCCTCGCACTGCACAGTTCTTTGTTCAACAAGTACATGTTTTAAATTTTTTGAATACATTACCGCTCATTTTTCCGCTTAATTTCAAAATTGAGATTAATTAATTTTGACGTCTTGCCGGTGGTCAAAATTTAGATATTAAGCTCAATTTTGAAAAAAAAAAGTTTTACTAATTTGAGGCCCTGAAAGTACACAGTTATTCAAAAGACTCATATGTGTCAAAACTATAAAGCAGTTAACAGTAACTGCAACATTAAAGGAACATAACTCACGGCGCCGTTACTGCATTAAATATTTATCAATCCTGGCGGCAAATATTATTTAAATAAGCCGTATAACCATTTAGATATAAAACCATTACTTACTGCGTTTATGTTAAATATTTTATAGAATATAAATTGCCACCGTCATATTTCCAGTTAAACCTTAAAGTTTACAAGTTTGATAAAGATCATAGCTACCTACTGCCTGCCAAAACGTGATGTTGAAATTAAACTTAATAGACGTTTACAATTCAGGTATAATTTAGATCATGAATAGTGCACCGTTAAATATTTTACATTTAGGGGTATTTCTATGTGCACCACTCTTAGGCAAGGATGTCAGTGCAAATTCTTGCTCCTACACAACATAACTTTAAATAACGTGTTATTATTATACGAACCTGCCCATGAACCTTTCAATAATTTTAAAATATGGAGAGCAATAATCAAAAATACTTAACTTTGGTATTAATTTTGGACATTTTATGTATAACTAGATTCTCGCGCGCGGTTTCACCGTCGTTCCCGTAGGAACTTCATAGTTAAATATATACTATGTTACTCAGGGATAGTGTATAATTCTAATCTTGAAATAATCATAGAAATCCGTCTAGTAGTTTTTTTTAGTTTATTCATTACAAACATACATACAAAAATACAAATCTTTCCTATTTATTTTATTAGTCACTATAAAGAAAATCTTACGAAACGTCTACAAAAAAAAGTAATTTAACAATAAGTTTGAATATTTTATTTTCATGCGTTTATATGCAATATTGACTTATGGAAAAATCTGCTCTATACAAAAAAATATGCTTTTTTGAAAGTCCCTTAACGTTTATTCTAGATCCCAAATCGCTTTTTACCTTTACATTTTACTATAACTTTTTTATTTGTAATCTATTCTCGTACTATTCTACTCTTTATACACCGCCCCATAAGGACCAGGAGCTCATTAATCATAACACCCGCTGTCAAATTAGTGATTCGTATCGGTCCTATTTAATAGACGGCCACCTGGCCTCACTTCAACGATCACTCAAAATAGTTGACTTTAATGTCTATTTCTTTGGCAAATTGTGCTAAATTGCTGCAGTGGCGGCGTGATTAAATGCTGTTCCTTTTTTTTTGTACTTTAATCTGATTTGATGTATTTCTTCAACTTCACAGCTAGTTTACGACCAACACAGTTCTTCTATTTAAAGACATTGGGTAGCCATTGAGGGATATTGTCATAATCAATAAGGTATATACTATTTATTTGGTTATCAAAATTAGAATGGAATATTGAATCAATAATAATAATAATTAGGCAATGTTGATTTTTGCATGCACTATTGCCAATTTTTTATCTATCTATATATTTTTATTTGACGTTTGGAATGCGTGGCGTCAAAACTGGGGCTAGCTAGAATACCAGCGCTGCGCAATGATCTTTTGGATTTTTGTTGCAGCTTAATGCTGAAGCCAGTTCCCATTTATGGTGCATATAACTGTAATAGTGTTAATCAATTTTTATGTTTTATTTCCTTGTATGTGCCGTAAATAAAATTATTTTATTTCTTTCTTAGCAGGGGTATTGGTGAACGCAGTAAAATGTTAACTTGAGCTGATAGTTTTTTTTTCTGATTGACATACCTAGGTAGCCACGAGGCTTTTGCTACTTCACCGGGCATAAAGGCGAGCAGAGCTCCAGCCTTAATAAATGGTTTAAAAACTACAAACTAAGCAACCTGCGAAAGAGGGCGCCCCCTGTGGGGCTTGGACCTCGGCTCAGGGCAGTCGCTGGCGATGAGATTGAATGACTTTTAGTATTTTAGGGGAGTTTTGTGCAACTGTCGCTCCACTTTACAGTTCGCGCCGTTCGGGCCTTTCGGACTTCGGGTCTACTTGGGTATCGGGTGGTTCTTTGCAAAGTAAGGGTCAGGAGGACGAGGAGGAGCTGATAGATGCTGCTTCCCACCCATCAGGAGTAATAGATTTTTTTTACATTTATATGTCTATACTGTAATGGTAAAATACAGACATCCTATAGTTGTAGATAGAATATTTGTATTTATAACACGTAAGTTTACTTCCTTTCCTAATCTAAATAAACGGAAGGATGGTGACGCATTCACTTAGACAGACAGACGGATGGACATATCAGTCAGTTTATTATTTGTCTACGGAGCCCTAAATATGCTTTACGATAACGATTAACCTTTGCAGAATATTGAATTATTTACACCTAAACATTAATATTCGCAAGTACCTATCGTAAAGGTCGTTAGAGGAATGTTTTATACGGTTGGATCTTATACTATCTAGTCGAATAGAAAATATAACTCAAAAGCAGCTTACTTGTGTAATCAAATACAATGTGGCGGAGCGGTATAAGTCCTGCTTTAAGTCTTGGGGGTCGTAGGGTCGATCCCCACGCCCGGACCAATAAATCGTTTTATAAATTCTAAGATTTCTTTTCGGGTCTGGTTAGTGAAGGGGCTATGCTCCGTGCCTCGGAAAGCACGATTAGCCATTACTCCAGATAATGGGAAGTAACGACTACCTTTGTATATGCTGTATATAGTACTCCCGTCACCAACTCGCCTGTCAAACATGGTGACTATAGCAAAAACCCTCCCTGGGTAGGAGGCGCACATTCAGCAGTAGACGTTATATTGTCTGATGATGCTGATGTATAAATTAAAGTAACAGATGATCATATCAAAATTGGTGTTTTAAATATAGATATCCGATCGAAGCCATTTTACTGTACTACAATAGCACAAATGATTTTGCAAATTTACAGTATATAGATTCCTGCGCGCGGTTTCGCCCGCGTAACTCCCGTTCCCTCGGGAACTTCAACATTAAATGTAGCTTATGTAACTCCTTGACTACTAACTGATTTTTTTATTTTTTTGTTGTCCGGGGGGACATGCATTTACGCATTCCCACCGCCGCTGCAGTGTATTCGCGCGCTGGCGGTGGAATTTGTGGGACTCGCCATCTCCATAGCGTGGTATGCTAACTCATACCACGAGGAGAGGACCCTACACCACTAAAAACCCCCGGACACTCCTTCAATCCGCCATTGGCGGGGACCGGGCACGCATAAGCAATCCGGCCCACTACTACTAACTCCTAGATTTCTAATACTGAAAGTATTTTTTAAATCGATCCAGTAATTCTGGAGCCTGTGCAATGCAAACAAACAATCAAAATCTTTCCTCTTTATAATATTAGTATATATTGTACGAATGAGTCATAAAGTCATAACGTTGTGCTTGTCGATTTCCAGATCACCCACCCAATTGTCGGGACTGGTAATAAATCGATATCACCTAGGTATAAGATTTATTGTAACGGTTTATTATATGACTTATTTATAACGTGTAACACAGATAATATGTTACCCTTGAATGTCTACATATTCTCAATGAAAATGGAAATGAAAACGTTTATTGATAATGTAGACGAATGGATCGTTCTTATTCTAAGTATAAGTCAAATCTACGAGTCTTTCTCTATCTACCTAAGTTGTCAAATTGAATTTTAACGTCACTTAAGTAATTTATATGTTAGTTATGACGTTGTGATGCTATTAGCTAGGGCATCGGAAGACTAATATGACCATACCAAGGCATGAATAATAAAAAAATATATTTAGTCCGTCAGTTAGATTAACAAAATTTATGCGACGTATTTCTTTTTTCGTTCCTCAAACAAAAAATGACGAATGATACAGCGCGTTGAAATTTCGTGTGACGTCACTTTAAGGCACAATTTTACCTAGTAATGACGTCACCAGCCCCCTCTCCTGAACTTTATAGTTTGTTGTTGTTCTATATCTTTGTCAATTTTTATTGATTTGATACATTAAAAAAATACGTGTCCAATATTTTTTAGTAATCTAACTGACGGACTAATTATATTTTTTTCAGTCTTCATACCTATTGTTACAGTCAATTAGAAAAGCTTATAGGGCGTCCGATTTGCGATCATATCATCGCCGATTCGATCCCCACCCATTGCACTACCGATGTGAACCTACTCGTAACACAAGCATAATTAACATAGCACGAGGAGTTAACGAGAATACTAGTATACTGCAAAACTCTGCGAGTAAACCTAAAAAAAAATGTGTCTTTCATTGTCATAGGGAATTATCTCCTTATCACCTTGTTATTAAGTTAAGGGTTGAAAAATTAAGGGTTTTGTTAATTAACGTACCTATAGAATTTTTTTTAAATTGTAATGACAAATAAAATATTATATTATTACATAGTACAATAGAGACAACATAATTTTATTTAAAGAAATGTGTATTTTTGAATTATGGAGTTATACCACCTTTATAATGACCGGCACAAATGTAAAAAGTGTTCTAGTATTGTTTGATTTCAGTGCGGGTCGCGCCGCACTTCGCTCATCGCTGACTTATAGACCTACCTACTTAATTTAAATCAATGCCTAATTTATTTTTATTTATTTTCGGTCCAATTGTTTTAAAGGAATTTAAATTTTAATAAGTTCAAGTTAAAGAATGAAATATTGGAACATCGCGGTATAAAGACACGCTGTCTTTTCCCATCAACAATAGAATTCTTAAGTATCCGATCGATAGACTGCAACTGCTTAGGTAATAGCCTCACAGTCATTAGGTTCTAGCAATTGAGGACTCATACAAAGTAAAAAATTACCGCATTTACCGCAGTCGTTAAACATTTTTGATTGATGTTATGTTGCGCTCTATTAAGGTGCAAGTTGGAAGCGGACGACGACGTGTCGCGGCGACATTACTGGTTTGTATGTATTTTTATGAAATTCCCTTCGCAGTTAGCGACATGAAGCTAGCGACGCGTTTCATAGAAATACATACAAACCAGTAGTGTCGCCGCGACACGTCGTCTGCCGCCGCCTCACGTCGCCCGCTTCCAACTTGCACCTTTTTTTTGGAAAAAAAACAAAGCAAACTTAGACTTAATACATCTATTTGTCTATCTTAGTCTCAGAAGTAATTATGCACACAACTAAGCTACTAGTACCACAGTAAAATTAGGCACCATATTTGTTATTAACTTTCTATCACATAATATTCATATTTCGTTAATGTAAAATAATGATTTATGAAAACTAATTAACATTTATCTTCCCACCTCAGATACCTGGAATAATAAATTCATACGCAACGTTTACGATGACCAAAATCGCATTAAGTTATTTCTTAAAACTCTTCAATATTTAGGTGTCATTTATAATGACAAGTTTATATTTTAGTCATAAACTTTTAATCGTGTGAAAACTTTTACGACTTCGAAATTAAAATAACAGATCTTTTATTGTTTTGAAAGAAAAAATATTTAGTAAGGTCCAGGTGGAAAGAAATAGTGGACTGTATAAATATAAAATAGGTTTAATGTCGGTAGTAAGTAATTATCTTATTAATTAAAATGTACATAAAGTGTTGCACGCGGTCGAGACGGATGATGCTCTCCTTTTATTCTTCTTTTTTAATTCACTTGTTTCGCGCGCTTCATGATTTGCTCTATGGTCAGTATTTGGTTTTTTTATATGAACATAATTATATCTTAAGCAATCGAGGAATAGATAGCGGGACGCCTTGGATGGCTTCTTTAGAAATGGAGAAGGCAAAAATCGAGAAAAGTAGAAAGAATGGTGGGAAGCCTTTGCCTAGGAGTGGGACAGTGATGTCTACTAATTAAAAAAATCTTATACAATTGTTACATTTATAGTGAGTTTTAATGAGTGCGGCTCCAAGCTTATTCAAATGGATTTTGAAACTACAAACTAAGCCCCTACGTAAGAGCCCCTTATCAGGTGTAGTCCTTGGATTAGGACTAACTGTTGTGGGTCATAATGGATTTTTTAGGGTAATTTAATGTAACATACGTAGGTATAATATACAAGACACTATCTACTATATAAAGCATGGCATTGGAAACAACTATACTTTCTAACACCTCCTATAAATTTATTAGATGAAATTCGACGCGGGATCTCAAATTTATACCAGCCTAAGCCTAACAGCGAGTTACAGTGACAGGAGTGTGGTGGCGATTACCCACGAACTGTAAAGCAGAGCGACAGTTGCACAAAACTCCCCTAATAAAACTAAAAGCCATAATCCCTCAATCTCCCCGTCGCGTCAGCGAGCTCTGGGCCCTGAGTTTTCTATCGTAATGGCGAGTCCAATCTCCCTAACCATCTCCCCTGCTACTTCTGTTGACGGCCTTTTTCTGCGGTAGCAACACCGACTGCCATTCCAGCGCCGACACCATAGTGAGATTAGTAGATTACCGCTTTTGGCATAATTATATCATGATAGCACTAAGATGGCACAATACTTAAAAAAATAGCAGACTTGGCCCCCAGAGCGGAAGTCCAAGTCCCACAATGGACGCCCTCTTGCTGAGGTTGCTTAGTTTGTAGTTTTTAGACCATTTATCTAGGCTGGAGCTCTATTCACCTTTATGCCTAGTGAAGTAGCAGAAGGCTTTTTATGTGTTTTTTTTTGTCCGGGGGGAAATGCATTTACCCATTCCCACCGCCGCTGCAGCGTATTCGCGCGCTGGCGGTGGGATATGTGGGACTCGCCCTCTCCATAGCGTGGTATGCTAAACTCATACCACGAGAAGAGGATCATACACCACTAAAACCCCCCGGACACTCCTTCGATCCGCCGTTGGCGGGGGCCGGGTACGCATGAGCGGAAGTAGCAGAAGCCTCGGGGTTAACAACATAATGTCCGTCCGAAATAAAAAATGTAGGGGCCATTCGTTCCAAAAGAAAACGACTCTTATATTTCCCATGTTTAGGTACCATCATTTATCGATTAGAATTTTCTTGCAATTTCATGGCTGACCGATTGATTGTATATAAGTAAGTATACTAGTTAAGTGACGTTGGGTAAAAGTGCAGATGTTATAAGAATCGAAGTTGACTTGCTAGCATTATTATAATTATATTGTACTAGGTTTCTGCAGGCGGTTTCATCCGTTCTCGTAAAAACTTCATGATTAAATATAAGCCTTTGTCACTCCTGGATACCGAAGCTTTCGAAATGGTGAAAGAGTTTTTTTTTCTGAAAGAACTACAGGTCTGATTTGAAAAATCATTCTTGTATTAGAAAGCCCATTTATCGGGGAATGCTATCCTTACTAATATCATAAACGCGAAAGTTTTTAAGTATGGATGGATGGATTGATGTTAGTTACTCTTTCACGCCAAAACTACTTAACGGAAATGGCTGGAATTTTTCACCTGGATAGGTTATACGCTGGATTAATATATAGGCTACAAAACATTACGCTCCGACCCACTGGAGCAGAGTAACGCGGGTAAAAGCGCGGGGCACAAATAGCAGCGGAGCATTAATGAACAATGTTTCAAAATCGGCGTTAGCCAAATGTAACTATACCACGAGGACGAAGTCGCGGACACAATCTAGTCAATAATATATAAAAGGAAATCTTACCGTGATTTTAAAATCTGCTTAAGACCATTGCGTAGATATATTTACCTTTTGATGTGTAAAGATTACTACTATGAATTATACCACTATGTATTACGAGGATTGCCTTACGATTTGAGTATTATGATACTCATAAAATTGCCAGTCTATCCTGTTTTATACAGGGTACCTGGTAACTAGAAGCTGAGATACGTGATTTGAGCACTTACACACATTATTCCTAACAACTGTATATTATAACTATTTAATTGGTTAATCATAATAAATTCAGATATATTATTTCCTACAGTGAGTTAAGAGATTATATAATCAGCTCCCGCTATAATATCATCTTCTTGGACATTAACATTTATTAAAGATATTACATGTTGGCAATTTAATAATGCTAGATATAGTAACACTAATACTACAGCCTCCGTAGCGTAGCGGTATTTGGCGTGGGTTCGATCCCCACGCCGGACAGAAAATCTTTGTGTAAATTCTAAGATTTCTTTCCGGGTCTGGTTAGTTGACGGACTATCCTTCGTGCCTCGGTAAGCACGTTAAGCCGTTGGTCCCGATTGTTATAACATCATCTATAATAATCGTATATCAAGGAACGGGCAGCAGCGTTTCTTTGTGTGGTACAACATATTACTGCGGTCACCAACCCGC
The DNA here is from genome assembly GCA_947037095.2 of Nycteola revayana. Taxonomy (NCBI): domain Eukaryota; kingdom Metazoa; phylum Arthropoda; class Insecta; order Lepidoptera; family Nolidae; genus Nycteola; species Nycteola revayana. The sequence goes on along the minus strand of OX344857.2, from coordinate 16,197,947 downwards.
CTGCCAAGCATGGTGAGTATGGCAAATACCCTCCATTGGGAGAGGCCCATGTTTATGTTTATGTTATATTTTTCATGTTATACGGGCTGATGATGATGATAAAGAAAATTATTAGATATGGTAGCTTAAGGTATTTAAGTGAAAAGTTTTTAATTAACTTGAATATAGTAATAGCTTTTGTCTTTTAATTTTTATTTTTTGTTTTTTTTTGTTTTGCCACATGATAATTATGGACCTACCTTTTTTTAACATACCAGTCATCCTGTATACCGTACCAGTTAATCCTTGAACTTGTATTGCAATGACTTAGGATTTATTCTGAAAATAGAATATTTATTTTCAATACCTGATAGTTCAACTTTAATTCTATTCATAGAATAAATTCTATAAATTAACAACTCTTATTGCGAATACCTTACATTACTTTTTTTACATTATCAATATAAAATGAAAATACGAAAAAAAATATTTTTCTTATCTATAACAATTTGTTAACAATAGGCATGATTCTTCATCAAAAAAATCTATTCAGTCCGTCAGTTAAATTACCAAAAAATATTGGACACGTATTTTTTTCGTTCCTCAAACAAAAGATGACGACGATTCAGCGTGTTGAAATATCGTGTGACGTCACTTCTAGATACAATTTCACGTAGTAGTGACGTCACAAGCCTGTCTCCTGAACTTTAACTTCATAGTTTGTTGTTGCTCTGTATACTTTATTATTATTGATTTGATAAAGTTTTTGTAATCTAACTGACGGACTTAATATATTTTTTTAGTATTCATGCCTATTACTTCAATAGTCTTTTTTCCTACGTTATGCTTTAATGTTGAGCCATAAAAAAATCCACATAAAGTAATATAATTATGAGACATAAGAATAATTTACTGTTACAACATTTTTATGGTAGTCTGAGTTGAAATTACATAAATCACTACATATAGTATTAAACAAAGTCCTTTGCCGCTGTCAGTCCGTCCCTATGTATGCTTAGATCTTTAAAACTACGAGGCAAATTTTGATGCGGTTTTTTAATACATAGCGTGATTTAAGAGGAAGGTTTATATGTATGATACATGAGCATTGCATTCGTGCGAAGCCGAGGCGGGTCGTTAGTAAGTAGATAATTCAATGACTCAATTCATATGGGTATTTTTATTGTTCACAGTTGCAGCAGTATGTATCCTCCTTGAAGTGGGGGCGCTGCCGTCGCGGCAGTCAGGCTTCACCTGCAACGACCCGGCGCTCAGCTACCCTCACACTGGAGACACCTTCTCCATATCCGTGGTAGCTGCCCTCACTATTATAGTGCCCTATTTAATTGTGAGTATAATTATTTATTTACATTTCATTAGTGAACAACTACAACGTGTATTAAGCTTCAGGAGGGGGAGGGGGGGGGGGATTAAGCTTAATAAAAGTTAACTTTACTTCATATTCGTTGTTAGCCACGAGGCTTTTGCTACTTCACCGGGCATAAAGGCGAGCAGATCTCCAGCCTTAATAAATGGTTTAACAACTACAAACTAAGTAACCTGCGCAAGAGGGCGCTCCCTGTGGGGAGTCAGGTAACAGCGTTTATGTGAATATATGCTAGAACGCGCTAATCTCACAAATTACTGAACTGTTTTAAAACATTCTTTCAGTGTCCACCTTACACCTTTTATCGAGGAAGGCTATCATTTTATAATAAAGTTCCTACGGGTACAGGAATTAATTAAAAATTAAAAGTTGAATCCGCGCGCTTAAGTTGATTACTATACCTATATAATGCGGTCACCAACGATTTATGTTGAAATTCGTTATTCAGCTGAGATAAAACTTTTGTCAAGCGTTTTTCACATTTTCGTTCAGATTTGAATGAAGGAAATCTCATCATCATCGATACTTAAATTAACTTATCATGCTTTTGGAAATTCTTGAAACTCATTTGAATAAATTTACCTATTTTACAAGCTTTTTGTTTTTAATTAAATGATCACTAGGTAAGTTAATCCCTACATCGCGAGGGCCTTTACAAACATTCTATTCACGGACACAAAGTACACCCAAGTATTTGTTATCATCATCATCAGCCCGTCTACGTCCACTACTGAACATGGGCCTCCTCTTAATAGACCTTGGCATGCCAGGATCGTAGAGGGATATTGCCATAATCACCACGCTTGGCAGACGGATTGGTGATCGCAGTAAGATGTAAATCTTGAGCTAATAGATGCAACTGCCCATCCATCAGCCGTATGTCCCTTAGTCGCATTTTACGACACCCATGGGAGGACATGAGGTGGTCTATTCTAAGCCGGAAACCATACGGCACGCATAGTATTTGTACCTACTAGAAGATTATTTTTATATTTCAGAAACTGATTTGATTGGACAGCGAAGTAAAATTTACACCTTTGTTACTTGAGTTGCTTTGATTTAGAAATGATTGAGTTTTTAATAGTCGTTTTTTTTATCAACTATTGCTTTGGTTCATGTTTAAGAACTTTAATAATTCTAGTATTTTATATAAACACTAGCTTCAACGCTTGGTTTCACCAGCCTATGCCTTCCTCGTTAAATGGGCTATCTGACACTAAAAGATTTTACAAATCGGGGCAGTAGTTCCTCATATTAGCTCGTTCACGCAAACAAACAAACTCTTCAGGTCTATATTAGTATAGATTTTTATGTTAATTGGAAGAAATAGTTTATTATATATCAGTATAGAATTTGTATGTCAACTTGAAGAAAGAGTTTAATAGCGTTCTATCCAGTGTTCTACAACTGAGATTTAGAAAACCGGATAAACTCAAATAGTTAAAACGTGGTTTTATGACGGGATTAGGTTTAAACTCCTGCGAAATCAAGATTGTGAACAAGTTTCACTTAATTACAAGGTGAGCTATTAACATACTTGTGGCTAATTAACTTATGCATTACCGTAGACGTTTCTTCAGCAGATCACGTTACCGAATGAGTTTTATATAGCCGTTGCTTTTAAAATATAGCTCTATTAGGAGGTTTAAAGATTGTCAGATCAGAGAAATTCTTAATTGTCAAGTTTTCATTTCATATCTAGTCCATACCAATGTTACCGATAGTAACTTTCTGTTATAATTGAATTAATGGATTTTCGAAATTTCAATCTTGACATGTACTAGGTAAATATTTCGACAACCTCCGTAGCGTAGCGGTATTTGGCTCGCTTTAAATCTTGGAGGTCGTGGGTTCGATCCCCACGCCGGACATGAAATCTTTGTGTAATTTCTAAGATTTCTTTCCGGGTCTGGTTGGTTGAGGGACTACCCTCCGTGCCTCGGAAAGCACGTTAAGCCGTTGGTCCCGATTGTTATAACATCATCTATAACAATCGTATATCAAGGAACGGGCAGCAGCGTTTCCTTGTTTGGTACAACATAATACTGCGGTCACCAACCCGCCTGCCAAGCGTGGTGACTATGGCAAATACTCTCCCTCGGGAGGAGGCCCTTGTTCAGCAGTGGACGTTATACGGACTGATGATGATGATGTACTAGGTAAATATTATGTAAAAGTGGTTTTACTTAATTAATGCAATAAGAAAAGAAGCGCACTCCGTTTTATTATAATCATCATCATTATCGGCCCGCATAACGTCCACTGCAGAACATGGGCCCCACGGCTGAACGTGCTTTGCGAGACACGTAGGGTAGTCCCTCAACCAACCAGAACCGAAAAGCATTTTTATAATGTAGACATAGATATCTTGTCTCGGTTTTGGATCCTCCCGTCCCTTAGTTAGAAAAGAACCATCCGATGCCCTCGTAGAACAGAAGTCCGAGAGGCCCGCGAACTGTAAAGTAGAGCGACAGTTGCACAAAACCCCCTAAAACACTAAAAGTCATAATCCCTTAATCTCATCGCCAGCGACCGCCCTGAGCCGAGGTCCAAGCCCCATAGGGAGCGCCCTGTTGCGCAGTTTGCTTAGGTTGTAGTTTTTAAACCATTTATTAAGGCTGGACCTCGGCTCGCCTTTATGCCCGTTGCAATAGCAAAAGCCTCGTGGCTAACAAGGTAAGGCCACTGAAAAAAAAGGCTTTAGGTTCGAACCTCCGAGGCTTACAGCGAGATATATACCGCTACGCTACGGAGATTGTCTTTTTCTTATAAAGGGTAGGTATCACATTAGTGGTCCACATTATCCCAGCTATCATATTAAGATTGAGCTTATAACGTGTAGGATATACATCCAGACATCTAAAACTTAAGTGGTATTTATGCTCTTTTCAATGAAGTTCAATCAAATTTTCAACTAGGTAGTTAATCTTAATGGAATGGCAGGTTAGCTAGGGTAGGATTCTCGCCGGCGAGGACCGCGTTGCACCTCTACCCCTGCCCTGTGATCCAGCGCTTTTATGTTCATAAATCTGACTTTTATATCAGTGGTACCACTTGGTCGTGGTCCTAACCCCTTAAGGGTGCCCCCAGGTGTGTGCCACTTAATTGTATGTTTTTTTTTCCAATTTTTTTCTATATTGATCCATTAAAGTCTAAAATAATTAATATGAACTTAAACTTATTATGAGTAGAGAAATTAATGACCAGCTGACGGACGGACTACTTTGTCTGTAATATCCTACAATTTGCTACCGGTTAATTAAGTATCTAGTTTAATTAATATAATAAGAATAACTGTGTAAAATTGTGATTCTGACAAGTACAAGTGTATGTAAATACCTAAGTGCTGAATAAATTCATTATTTCGAATTAGGAGCTCGTTTCTAGACAAAATATTACTCAACACGGCTATCCTAACTTTAAACAACTGATTCAATTGTACTACCGCTCTGCCATCAAAGTCTTCAACTTTACACATACAGATAATACATAAACAAAATACTAATTAGAATAACAAAAATATGCACAATAACAGTAGGAAGCTAACTGTTGCCGTTGACATTGTTGTCGAATGATGATCTCAAGACAAACATACGGGTTGTCTTATATTAGACAAGTGGTTGACAATATTACTTAGCAATTAGCATTATAATCTGTTGTCGGTTAAAGTGATTGAAACTACACAGAGAACTGTGAAGACAGAGGCATTTTAGCAGTAAGAAAATATTCCATAATAATGCATACGGAACAAAAGAGCCACAAATTGCAAAGAAGTGAAATGCAAAAATTGAACCCAATGCTGGCAAAATTAGTACTATTTTTGCATTTCATTTGTTTTTGATTTGTGGCTCTTTTGTTTTTAAGCGGCGAATGTGAATTCTGTGATGGTTTTTGTTAAAATATAGATTTGTATGTATTATTTATTTAATCATAATTATGTATTTTTAATCGTATTGTGATTTTAATATGATATAATACAATCGCTGTAACTCACTATTATGTAAATGGTGACATTGACTTTTTTTCATGTAAAAATGGCGGTAGGTAGTCTTATTTAAACAATAAATTTAAGGGTAAAGCCAATCAAATATCGTGTCAGTGAATAGCGGTTGCGATTCACTGACACAATACACTTGATTAAATCATCATCATAATCATCATTTCAGCCGTAGGATAGGGTCCACTGCTGGACATAGGCCTCCCTCATAGATCTCCAGTTGTTGCGGTTAGAAGCGGCCTGTATCCACCGTGATCCCGCGGCCTTAACCATCAGATCATCCGTCCATTTAGAAGGTGGACGTCCTACGCTACGCTTGCCAATCCGCTTGATTTAATAAAATAAAATAATAAAATATAAAATCAATCACATTCTTTTATATACTTAATCCATACCATCAGGTAATCTCTTACTATGTAGCACTTTTGCTTGTGATTATTTTATTATTAATGAGGGTTACATTTGCTTTATTATTGCTACTTCTGTCATGCTGCCTCTAGAATTTCATGCTCTGTGATATAACTCAAAACGACATCAACGCATAAGCTGGTAATTTTCGCGTCTTTACATTTACTTTACATTTGTGAAGTATTTGTAAGCAAATCTTATAAGGAAACAACATTTGTGTCTGTCCATCTGACGTATTTCCTAACTTACTTGCGCATTTACCTACTTCATGACTGATGTCGAAAACTTAAGTGACTTATATAAGAACTGGATACATTTAAGCTAGTTTTTTTGTTTCTACTTGATTATACTTTTATGTTTCGTCGAAGATGGCGGGACAAGCTTGACTCCTACCGTAGGGACTGGCCGGCACTCGCAAAACACAGAGTTGTGTGGAAAAGGGAGAGGGAGTGCTTTGCCCTGCAGTGGGACAACACAGGCTAGTTAGATTAGATTAGATACTTATATTATTATGTCAACTTATCAATCAATCAGTCTATCTCACTCCACGACTGTTCATAGGCCTCCCTTGATTTGCGTCATAACATTCGGTCATCAGTCGATCTTGCCGGGAAGCTTCCTATTTTTTTTATAAAATTTCAACTTAAGAGTTAATCTTTCAGTCCGCAGATAAAAGTATAAAAAAGAAGAAATACATTTAAATTCAACAGTTTCTTTTTTTAAATATTTTTTATCTTAAATCATAATTTTATGATGAACCAACTAGGGCTAGCAAGTTATACTAAACTTATAAGATAACTAATAAAATCTGCAAAGATCAAATAATGTATACATTATTTTTTGTTTCTTAAGTGACAATTTTGTGAGAATAAGTCCTACACATTGATTCTCACTGAATTCTATATCTATACTAATAATAGATATATAAAGCTAAAGAGTTTGTTTGTTTACTTGAAATTAGCGCGTTCAAGTAAATAATCAAACTCTCTCAGGAACTACTAGACCGATTTGAAAAAATCTATCAGTGTTAGATAGCCTATTTATCGAGGAAGGCTATAGGCTATATTTAATTATGAAGTTCCCACGGGAACGGGAGCAACGCGGCTAAAACTGTCTGAGGAGAGCTAGTAAATGCAGTTATTATTTAGATATTTATTGTAAACTAGCGACCCGCCCCGGCTTTGCACGGGTGCAATGCTGATGTATCATACATATAAACCTTCCTCTAGAATCACTCTATCTCTTGTTGCGTAGTTTTAAAGATCTAATCATACATAGGGACGGACAGACAGCGGCAAGCGACTTTGTTTTATACTATGTAGTGATACTTACCTAATGATTGCAACACATACCTACTTAAAATTCAGTTAATAGATTCCCACCAATATTTAATGAGTTTACAATAATATCACATGTGGCGATCTAAATAATAGGGGCTACATAAATTCAGGACAGGAGTGTTTAGATTACAGACGAGAACAACTTAATTGTATCGCAACATTATGTTGAAATTGCATTCACATTGTGGCAATATTATCTGGGTGGGAATGGATTAGTTGTGTGTAAGCCGTGTGGTTTCCGGCTTATAGTATACCAACCTGTGTATTCCCATGGGTGTCTTAAGAGGCGACTAATTGACACCCGTTGGATGGGCAGCATTTATCACTTTAAAAATTGTTATCACCTTACTAAGTTCACCAATCCGCCTAACGTCGTGATTATGGTAAAATCCCTCACGATCCTGGCATGCCAAGGTGTGTAGATAAGAGTCCTATGTTCAACAGTGGACGTTAATAGGTTAATGAGGCAATGAGCTGCTCGAACAGAGTAGTACCTGCATCATCTAGAATACTACAGCCAAATAACATAATTGACTAGCTCACCTGGCAGACATTGTCCTGTCTTAACTTGAAACTCTAATATTAGACGTGGTAGCTCTGAACTAACCGTGATGTGCAAGAAGAGCGGCACGTATTTTGTCAATGTTATCTCAAACGCCATTTGATTGCATTAAAAAACTTTTTATTGTCAAAAGCGCTAAGGTTATATATAAAAAAAAAAATATTGTAGTTAAATATTCTTAAATTTTCTATTTTTCCGCGCAATTTTCTTTCATAAGAACATTTCCCTGACAATAACAAACACAACAAAAAAGATTTAGTAAAATCAGTCAAACTGTTCATCGCTGATGCCGTGACGAAGGGAAATAGGGATTCATTTTTATATACATGTAAAGATTAATGTTGTATTCCCGCGTTAGTAAGGTTAGCAGAACACACGGAAACGCTGTACATATGGCATTAGCTGCCCTTATATTTGGTCTTAGTAGAGGTGATGGATTTTAGATTTCTATGATTCTAAAGTACGATTCGAGCCGTTCAGGGATCATATCGGCCTAGGCTGATGTTATAATAGGTCTTTACCTATGAAATTGCCGTTTTGTATGAAAAAATTTAAACGATTTTTTTTCATGTATTTTTTATTTGTATTAATCGAAGTAATCACCCATGCAATCAATGCATCTTTGCCAACGCAGTGGCAGTTTATTGATGCCCTTCTTAAAGAAATCAGCTGGACGGGAGGCAACAAATTCTTCAAAGGCATTTTGTACTGCCTCTCGGGTATTGAATTTTTTTCCCTATGTTATATAGAGGTAATATAATTTATATTTCTGTTTCGTGTCTCGTCGAGTGCCGTTCTAAGCTACTCGGAGTCGTAGAGCCGATCAAGATCAGGCTCGAGGAGCATCCCGAGACACGGAGGAAAGTTCCTCAACCAAACAGACCCGTAAATAAATCTTAGATCTCACACAAGACGATAAAGCCAGACGTATAGCGCCACGGAGGTTTTAACGGAATAATTTCTGATACATTTACCATATTTAATTAAACGCGATTTAACATACTCTGTGTTTTTGTTAGCCTGTGTTATTTTCTATCTAACACATCCTGTCTCAGAAGCATCTTTTAGTATAACAAAGTAATTATCCCAAGCAATTTCCTTTGAAGTCAGTGGTTATGATAACGGGGCACTGTTAACAGTTTGTGTTATGAAGGCGTCGGTGTGCGCAAATAACGGGTAATTACTAGTGTTTAGTTGAAACTAGAATACTCTGAAGTCGTGAGCATCTAAGGCTGACCACACATTAGGCGTTCGCGATTTTCGAGTAGTAAGTACTTTGTTAGTGTGAACGATATGAACAGCGCGAGCGCCATGTCCCCGTCACCCGCTACCCCCGCCGCGCCGTTGACCACATGTGACACACAGGAGCGCTCTCGCGCAATGTAGGGTTAGCCTAATCTATACTAATATAATAAAGAGTAAGATATGATTGTTTGTTTGTATTGAATAGAATCCGAAACTAATTGACCGATTTGAAAAATTATTTTACCGTTGGGAAGCTACACTATCCCCGGATGACACATCCCACGGGAACAGTTGAGTATAAATTTATGTAAAACCAGATTCCCGCGCGCGATTTTACGCATGTACCTTCCGTTCCCATAAGACTTCATAAATCATTATAGCCTTTGTTACTCCTAGGTAATGTAGCTTTCTAATGAATGCGTATTCAATCAATATAACAAGAATACAAGCTACTAGTGTGCAAAAAACTCTGCTAGTAACCGTTAAAAAAAAACCGGCCAAGTGCGAGTCGGACTCGCGCACGAAGGGTTCCGTTTCAGTTACAAGTGCGTACCTATTTTTGATATCAAGAATAAATAAATGCCATCAAAAACATACTTGTAAAAAAACCCAAGTCTCGTAACGCAGTTCTTTTACCGTAAAACGTTGTGAGATCTATGTAATACCAAGTCGGTTAATTTATTCAGTCCCTACTTAAGGGACCTTCTATCTTAAGCTATTACGTAATTATCTCACCTTACAGAATCTTATTTTGACCTTATCAAAATTCGAAACTTTAAAGTTTTAAATAATAGATTAACTTGGCCATCGGATATAATTAGAATGTATCTCACAAGTGTTTATTGCGATGGCCAAGTCAATCTAATATTCATAACATAAAAGTTTTGAACTTTGATAAGGTCAAAATAAGATTCTGTAAGGTGAGATAATTACGTAATAGCTTAAGATAGAAGGTCCCTTAAGTAGGGACTGAATAAATTAACCGACTTGGTATTACATAGATCTCACAACGTTTTACGGTAAAAGAACTGCGTTACGAGACTTGGGTTTTTTTACAAGTATGTTTTTGATGGCATCTCATTTCTTTTTGTAGATAGTTGTACTTTTTTCCTTTGCTTTACAATTTACATTATTTTTAAAAATACCAACAATGGATTTTACCACTCTGTCACTTGATGATGAGCTTTCCAATTTTTGTAGGTTGTGTTCCTCTTTTTCTTTACCGGTACTACTTCTTGAACTTCAGCTACAGGTTTTCTCAAAGCCCACTCCATTTCTCTATGGGTTTTTCTCGATATCTTTGATGCAACAATATTAAGCATGTCTAGACATTAAATGCTTGGGTTCCGTACCCAAAGGGTAAAAACGGGACCCTATTACTAAGACTTAGCTGTCTGTCTGTCTATCACCAGGCTCTATCTCAAGAACCGCGATACCTAAACAGTTGAAAAATTCACAAATTATGTATTTCTGTTGCTATAATAACAAACTAAACATAAAATAAGTATTAAGGGGGGGCTCCCATCCAACAACTATTTTTTGGCCTTTTTTGCTCGATATCTATAACGGCAACAGGTAGGCATTTGAAAATGGTACGGAACCCTTAGTACGCGAGTCTGACTCGCACTTGGCCGGTTTTAGTCTATTGTATTCACAAATGGATTATTCCTGCGCTTTAATAGTTCCAAAGTAGACTTAAATTTGATGTTAACCATCCAGACTAGTAACTCTGTGCCCTTATTTACAAAATAACTTAACTTACGCACATATGAATATCCACGTACCTAGCTGGCATGGCAACACTCACCATATGAAACAAGAACAGATGCGTCGTATACTTTTTTTATGCTTTATTGTAATTCGTCGCACTCGTCAAACGTCATTTAATGTAAAATTGTTATCTCTCATTGGTTATAAATATTGTCAATGTACCTAATCGAAAACTACAACATCAAGCTTAACAGAGGATTAACATGAACTTATGTATGGCACTCACGGCCTTCTGGCTTCCGGGATGTCAAAGGTTTATAAAATTACGAAATTGATGAACTGTTTTTGATGGAATTTTGGTACAACTACATAATACATGTCCGATTATGGCCTTTTTTTAAGACAGCTCCCGCACTAGGGAACAAGCTAATATGTACATAAGTAAATTTAAAGCTACCTAGTTAACATCAAACTGTGTATAAAAATATTTGATAAAATGATTATATAAATATAGTTTGTGTCAGATTAATAAAACGTGGTTTGTGTGTATACCTTTGATATCACAGTAAGATTTGTTAGTTGCTTGGAAGAAAGTGACCGTCTTTCTGTGTTTCGAACGGGAAGCGTGAAAGCCCTGTTGTAAGTTTGTCCAGGGGAATGCAAGAATGTTACGCATCTCCTCCGCCACTGCGGTGTTCCGGCACGGGCAGTGGGGTATGTGGGACTCGCCCTCTTCATAGCAGTGGAATGCTTATCATAACATGAGAGTAAAACCCCTGGTTACTCCTCCGACCACAATTGGTGAGGGGCCCAGGTACTGTTGCCTATCTGGGATACCCTCTGGCAGCGTCCGCGACTCAATTGGTGTTGCGGGCTCTCCTGCGCCCAAATAACCAGTTTCAGGGACGCCCAGATTACACGGGGTCCCTACTTCTCAAGGGACCGCAGCCTCCTGTTGAGACATGGCTCAAGCGGGCAAGCCACCTCCATCAGACGCTGTTATGATTGTTAGTATCCTATCGTTCATAGCACAACTTATGTACTATCTTACTTTTACAATCCATTGTTTTTTTTTTTTTTCCTACGACTTTTTTTTTTTTTTTTATTACTTGTTAAATTAATCCCTGTGTCGCGAAGGTCTCACCGCTCAATAGATTCACGAAAACAAAGCACCCCCTGACTCAGTACAACTGTTTGAATTTCAGACGAATAATTGTCCCGGGTGGGAATCGAACGCAGAAAACCAGGTCTCTGAAACAACTAACCTAACCACTTAGATACCACCTTTCAACATAATTCTATCTAGGTCCCTATCTACACCTATTCCTCCATTAAATCAAACATATTCATGTACACTGATTCACTGACTGCAAATGTAACTTTGTAATCCTATACATTTATAAGAAATAACAAAGTTATTAATGCAGTTGATGAAACTGAACAACTGGACCGAAATTGCAAAATGTTGGAATTTTCCCATGAGTTTTACACTAAACTCTCCTAATATTCAAAATTTGAAGCTTCTACGTCTGCTAGAAGTGCCTAAACATTTTGATGATCGGTCAGTCAGCAGTGAGCGAGTGACAAAATTACCGAAAATACCAAACTTTGACTAGGTATAATTCGTAAAGTACTGGTTCAAATTGAATGAAATTTGAAATATACTGTAGTTTTACAAAGTTTGTTTAGTTACTGAAAATTCAGGCTCCTATCTTTATCCACAACGAAGTTATAGGGGGTCGAAAATCGGCTGAGTTGCTTCGAGAAAAGATAGGTACGGCCGTGCAACTTTTTTTTTTTTTTTTTTTTTTTTCTTACTCGACTTGGGGGGGCACTTCCGTGCCCCCAGAAAAGCGTATGTTTATGAAATGAAATGTTATTTTATATTTTTATACTTGAGTTGATTGAATGAAAGCTAAATTGCGGTTTACGATTTTTGACGTATTAAAAAAAAACTACTTACAAGATCTCGTTCAAACCAATTTTCGGTGGAAGTTTACATGATAATGTACATCATATATTTTTTTTAGATTTATCATTCTCTTATTTTAGAAGTTACAGGGGGGTGGACACACATTTTACCACTTTGGAAGGTCTCTCGCGCAAACTATTCAGTTTAGAAAAAAATGACATTAGAAACCTCAACATCAACTCAACTCAACATCAACACGTATGGGTTCGATGAAAAAAATTTTTTTGAGTTTCAGTTCTATGTATGGGGAACCCCAAAATTTATTGTTTTTTTCTATTTTTGTGTGAAAATCTTAATGCGGTTCACAACATACATCTACTTGCCAAGTTTCAACATTATAGTTCTTATAGTTTCGGAAAAAAGTGGCTGTGACATACGGACGGACAGACAGACAGACAGACAGACATGACGAATCTATAAGGGTTCCGTTTTTTGCCGTTTGGCTACGGAACCCTAAAAATGATCTGATAACTTAACTAAATACATTACCAAAAAAATTTAACAATTCTCTTTTTTCCAGTTATGGGGTGTTGAAACGACTCTCCATCGAGAAGACGAATATAACCTCAAAAAGAGCAAGTTTGTGGAGAGCGCGAAGACTGCTGCCTTCCTCTACAGAGACTATATCTACGGCGCGATCGTCAACTTCACTGTGTTGGAGGTTGTCAAGTGTGTGGTGGGGTCTCCGAGACCCACCTTCTTTGATTTGTGCCAGCCGGATAAAGCCAAGACTTGTAATGGGTTAGTACTAATTGTTTTTAGAATCTACCTTTATACACCATGATATTTTTGTTCATTGCTAATACTCAGCAAAGTGATGATGACTGATGATTTTTGGTAGTAAAATCAATATATGTATATGTCGCAGCCATCTATTTGGATCGGCCATTCAGTGGGACGGCTAGCCCGTAATTGGACGCTGACATTTAATGAAATGGCTAGAGGACTACTAGCCAAAACGTTGATATTATTGATAAAAAAACCTAAACTAAATTTAAATCACATGCCTGATTTTACGATAGCCAAACTCAAAGGGCTAGCTTATTATAAGTTAAAACATAACTAATTAAACGTTACGTGATGTTAGTTCAATCCACGATTGGCCTAGGCATTCAATTAAATATCGGCGTTTAATTGGCGGGCTAGCCGTCCCGTTGAATGGCTGATTTGACCAGATGCCTGTGATATATATACTTTTCCAATAGCATACAAAAATACTGATTTAGGACTTACTTGCATAGTCATCCATAATTAAATATTTTTATATGTTATGATAGTTACCGATACTATGTATTTATTTATTACATTTTTATTGTATTTGTAATTGAAACCACATCTTATTTGTAAACAAAACATATTAAATTGCCATTCCACCTGGCATTGTTGTGGTCTGCGGTCGCCATGATACCTGGATAATATAAAGTAACACTTTGTTATCATACTAGTATCTATCTACCTTATTTAAAGAATAGATTCCTAGTAGTCCCCGTAGGATCTTCACCATTTAGAGGAGCTAGATCTATTCCCCAAACTCGGTAGTTCCGCGTAGCAAAATTTCCAGTCGCATTTTCCGCACTCGCTTTTTTTTCTGTTCGCGTATTTCCTCAATCGTTCACAGACGTTTATTTCTCTAAACGATTGTATTTCCAGTCGTGTTTTTTCTAGAGCAGTTATTATTGTTTGCATAATAGTGCCGTGTGGTTCCTGGCTAAGAGTTTCGTAAGAGGCGACTAAGGGCTGGGGACGACTTTGGGGAATAGATCTAGCGACTCATCATTTAGTATAATGTTACTTCTAAATAACGCAAACTTCTTGCAATGCAAGATTTTTTTTTAATCGGTCTGTTAACTTCATCACAATCGCAACACAATCAAATCTTTTCTTTTTTAATATTAGTATACATGTTATAATATTTTACCCGCTGCTGTGTTGTGAATGTTCCACTGAATTGAATGGAGACGAGGATAAATTTAAAATTAACTTTCCTTTTCACTATTCACCTCTTAATAGCTTTTTACCACATTAATAACATTAATGTACCTATAATAGTAGAGGAATACATAAATTTACATACTTGCAATATACATTATGATGAAATGCATTCGGTTATTAAAAGAGTGATGAAAGAAAGTTGATAAAAAATAGCCATTAACACTTTTTATTGGGCAAGTTATCATAGACTTTTTTTTACAAATTTGAGATTCATAAATTTAAACTACCGGCAGGATTCGAACCTGCATCTTAGGTGCCTAATGCCTTAACCATTCGGCCACGGTGAAACCCAACCGGTCGTCGAAATTGTCAATCTCTTTATTACACGTCTCTAAGGGGCACGAAGACGTCTCTAAGATGCAGGTTCGAATCCTGTCGGTGTTCTAAATTTATTAATCTCAATTTTGAAATTTAGTAATGAGTCAACTTCTCCGTAAAGTATTCACAAAATATTAATATATCATACATAGGCATGTTTCTTAATTAATAATATTTAACAAAAAATATGTCTCATCTGGTAATTTGATGGGTGAAAGTCGATCTTCCACGGCTCTTAGACTAAAGGTGAATAAAGTTGTATATATTTTTAGCAATGTTATCTAATTATTAATTTTAGTGTTTATTTGGTGAACAGGTCTGAGTACGTGAGCAGCTACACTTGTACTTCAACGAGATTCAGCCGGTACTTACAGATCGACTCTAGTCGCAGCTTCCCTTCTGCGCACGCGTCGCTCTCTGTGTACTGCGGCTTATTTTTAGCGGTAAGATTTTTTTTTGTTGTTGTTGCGTTACTGGCTGTACCTACTAAATGATCCATGGACCTGACGAGACCATATTTTTAAATTATTCCAAAATATCGTTAAAAATCAATGTTTAGTTTATATTTATGATATCAATAATAGGATCATGGACCTCTGGGAACGAGCCGTATTATTTATAACTAGCTTCCCACCCACGGTTTAACCCACATAGCTCCCGTTCCCGTCGGAACTTGATAAAATATAGCCTTCCTCGGTGGTGTATCTAACACTTAAATAAGTTTTCAAACCGGCCCAGTAGTAACTGAGTTTAGAGCGTTTAAGTTTTCCGCGTAGCTCCCGTTACTATTAATAAGAAACTTCATCTTGAATCCCTCTATCTGTTAAAAAACCACATAAAAATCCGTTGCGTAGTTTCAAAGATTTACGCATACATACACAGGGACAGACAGACAGCGGAAAAAGAATTTGTTTTATACTTAGTAGTGAAGTATAAGTACCTATAGATTATCCTAAAAAGTCAAAAAGGTAGTTGCTTACCTAATTATTGTTTCGTACATAATCATCCTCCATGGAATGCAAAAAAAATAATGATTTGATCCTGTGATTAAAACTTCAATCCCTGCATGGCGCCTGTAACACTAGTGGACTAACACATATTCATCAATATTCTGATTGTAATTTGATACAGCCACGCATTTCAATCATCAATCAAACACAATATTCATACAGCGTCCACCGTTCTATATCTTCATTTCATTCATTCATACTCTTTCACAATTCATTCATTCAAGCTTAATTTCTTTGCGTTAAGAGGTCAGTGACTTCTAATTTAAGAAAACTAGGAGGATTAAAATGCAATTAAATTAATTCCGTGTTATGTTTAGAAGTTTTGTAAACTGCTAATCCAAGTGTGGCTTTTGGAGAATGCTAGCAATGGGAG
Source organism: Nycteola revayana (assembly GCA_947037095.2). Classification (NCBI taxonomy): domain Eukaryota; kingdom Metazoa; phylum Arthropoda; class Insecta; order Lepidoptera; family Nolidae; genus Nycteola; species Nycteola revayana. Next base: position 16,181,654 of record OX344857.2, on the reverse strand, counting down.
TACAAACATATTATTTCTATCTTTCGTTTTTTAAATAACAACTTCCGCACTGTATAGCCTGCACCGGTGGCTCAGTGGTTACGGTAGTTGCTTTTGAGACCTGGTGTTCTGGATTCCATTCCCACTCGGGACAATTGTAATTGGAGTAGGTAAATAGTTTTTTTTTTCTTTCTTTTTTTTAAAGAATACTAGCAGAGTTTTTAAGTCTACTAGTATTCTTGATAACTCCTCGTGCCAAGCTAAAATGCTTATGTTACGAGTGGGTTCACGTTGGTAGTGCAATAGGTGGGGTTCGAACGTTCGACGCCCTATAGCCATTGGGCTACAGCCGCTTGAGTAGTTTTTCTGAGTGTGGATGTGCTTGGTGTTCGTGAGATGCATGTTTGAAAAGTCCCCAGCGACACAGACATCAATTTCCCTAATGCGTGAGTTGTCTTAAATAAAACTAAGGAAATAAATCCCAGTGTCAGGGAACTTAACAAAAGCACACGAAGATTCGCAACCACTATCCGTGATTCACACAAATAACTGTCCCGGGTAGGAATTAAAAACAAAACCCTAGGTCCCAGAAGGCAGGTCCCTTCACAATCGACGGACGAAAGAGCACCCGAGGGTCTTAGTGGGTAACAAGATGCCCTGCCACGTTCAGAGCCAGGAGCAGATGAAGGAGTCCCACACGTACCCAACTCCTCTTAGAAATGATTTTTTTTTTTTAAATATAGACCTTTTTGTTTGACTGTCGTAACCAATCAGTGCAGTAATTTTTTTATGTTACGAAGGATGTACTCTCCAATAAATCTGCACAATTGACTAAACAAAGCTGTATGTATTAATGTATTTCAAAATTCTCTTGTCATCGGACTCTTAACATGGTGACATAAGTTGATGGACTTGGCTTATCAAGCCTAAGTCTTTATACGAATATCTCATAAATATTAAACAGGTGACGCAGTGTCATATTAGTTGATACCTTTTAACAGTTTTGCATACGAAACGATTAAATTCTGTCCTCCTTTTTAATCGTGTCGCTAATTATAGTCTGGCAAATTCGTACGTGACACTCCCATGGTCCGCGGAGGGGCGGGGGAAGGGGACCGCTACACCCGTAACTTAATACGTAACGGATATATCTGCAGATATCTCCATAGATAAATTCGCGTACCATAATTTGATGTAGGTACATATATAATGTGAATTATTTACTAACTAAAATTAGAATATTTATTTATAAATATGTTTAGACAGATTTTTAGTGTTTAAGAATTATTATTCTATTTTAAAATGTTATTATTTTACTAGTATTCAGCAATGAATAAAGTAAAATATATATTATAAATATTTAATACGTGTATAAATAATATAGCAAATTATATAGATCACCCGCGTAACTCCCGTTCCCATGGGAACTTCATAAAGTAGCCTATATTCTTTCTCAGACTCTAGAGTATATCTGTACCAAAATTCATTTAAATCGGTTCAATAGTTTAGGCGTGATTGCGTAACAGACAGACAGACAGAGTTACTTTCGCATTTATAATATTAGTAAGGAAAGGATGACATACATAAATAAATATTTGAACATTAGCATATGTACCTATTGGGATTGTTACCTGAAACCTTTGAGTCGGTAGTCAGAATATCTTACCAAAGCACCACTCATTTCGTCACCATATGTAATAATGCAAAATAAAACATTTTTATATAAGTATTTTATTTATTTGCATAATATTAAACTTATTCGCTATCGTCACATTCCATTTCTGAACTATCCTCACTGTCATAATCGGAACTATCAGAATCATCATTTAGAGATATTACAAACTTATCAAACTCTTCATCATATATCATATCCTCTTCGTAGTACTTATCTTCATTTTTTATTATGTGATCATCACATTTTTCCCATTTTTCAGCATTGTAATTAGCAAACAAGTTTACAAGGGCGTCTTTTTTCTGATCTAATGTTGAATTGACGTAATTTCGTGCTAAATCTCCTTTAACATCACCCCATACCATCTCGATTGGATTGAGGTCGGGATGATACGGGGGTAAACGAAGTACTGTGTGTCCCTCTTGATTTATTATTTCATCAATTGTATATTGTTTTGCTTGCATTTGGCTATTAATTATTAGCATTAAATCACATTTTCGCAAGGTTTCTTCAAATGGAACATTACGCTTCGTTAGCCACTCTTGCATCGTCTTCTTTGTAGAACTCATGGTTGGTTTTTTTTCAATTTGTTTGCAGTGATAAGCTGCATTATCCATGACTATCACGGAATTGTTTGGAATATTTGGAAGAAGTTGCTCTTTAATCCATTTTTCAAAATTTGCTGAATTCATGTCTCCATGATAGTCACTGGTTTTGGAATGTGATTTAAATATCAATAAACCATTATTGACAAAACCGGTGCGACCACCAGCATGCACAATAATTAATCTAAGACCTTTGCCAATATTTGTCATGACTCCATGTTCAGTGTTGGATTGCCAGCAGTTTGATACAGTATGTGATTGATTAACATAAGTCTCGTCCAGAAAAAATGTTGGTCTACCTTCATTTCGATATTTTTTTATAGCTTGAAGGTAGTGCCACCTAAGAGAAGTAATATCTGCGCGCTCTATGAGTAATTTCCGTTTGGATTGACATTTTTTATACTTAAAACCCAACCTATGTAACGTACTCCGTAAATACTCACGGGAACAATCTAATATTTCATCGTGCTTCAATTCGGCATTAAGTTTTCTTAAGGTAGGCACTTCTTTCTTAACGGTATAATATTGTGTTACCTTTCGACGAATAACACCTTCCGTAAAATTATCAATTTCAATTCGCTTTTTTGCCATTTTTGATTTTCTTGGGGATTTGAACTTAATCGTGCCTTCATTATCACATAGTGATTTTCCTTGGCGAATAACATTTCGGACTGCAGTATTCGACAAACCACTAATGTCAGCTACTAAATTTGCCAAGTTAACATCATTTTGGTGTTCAATCGAAGCTGGGTCTTCCTTACGAGTTTTAAAATATTGGTAAATATTATAAATAATGTGTTTAGCCTGACGTCCAATAACTTTACCTATCGGCGGACTCATCTTTGGGTATAATACCGTGTGCGTTTTGTGATGTGAATAATGACCTGTGTACACAAGCGGCCGCCACGATAGCCGCCACGCGACTGACGTTCCTGCTACGCGGTCCCGCCGCCCGCGCTCTTCTTTCATGCCCCCGCAACCTTTCGTCCCCCGTCGCCCGCAGACCATGGGAGTGTCACGTACGAATTTGCCAGACTATAGTACGTTCTCAGATTGAATACAATAGAAAACGTTCTTGTATTAACTACTTACTCCAATCTACCTGATATGCAAAACATTACAGTCGTTGACTATGTATGATGCGTGTGTAAGTAAAGTTCTGAATGTGGATTTTATTGGTTCTATAAATTGAATTTGCATGGACTCAACCGTAAAGTGGAGAGTTTTCTTAAAAATATAGCTTTTGTAAGGTATATTTTTATTGGTGAAAGAATTTTTGAAATCGGTTTTCCGGAGTTTATTCAATGCAAACAAACAAAGAATCAAATCTTTTGTCTTTAATTTTTTTTTATAGTATTAGATAATTATCATAACATCACAGTATCCTCCTACTTATCGATTAGGCCTTGCAGTTGTTTTATTTTGACAACCGTGTAAGACTCCGATTAATACTCCACATTTATTTTAAGTTTAAACGTATGCACTAATTAGGTCTTTCTTTCCAGTGGTACCTCCAGAGGCGAGCTTTCAGCTGGCACAATCGTTCAGTACTGCTTGTGCCTTTGTTGCAAATGCTGTGTATAGTGTACGCAGCGGTGTGCGCACTCAGCAGGATAACTGACCACCGACATCACTGGTGGGACGTTCTTGTCGGCGGAGCCATGGGAGTGCTCACCATGCTTTATACGGTAAGATTGCCCGATTCTGTATTATAACAATTCGACTCCTTCGACTTAAGACTCCAACATCGCTAATCACAATAACGCATTATCAATAATCTCACTTTCTTCTACAGGTTCTAGTTCTCTGCAAGAACTTCTCCCAGCCCGCTGTGGTGAGTACGAGCGACATCTCCAGCAGTGACGGAAATAACCATCAGTCAGTCCGACGGTTGCTGTCTTCAGAACCACACGTGGTCGTCCCCTAGCCACAAGCTGTGTAAGCGTAAAGCTTACTGGGATACGAACATTACAAACTGTAAAGTGAGTGATCATCCAATTCTGGAACCTTCTGGCAGATAGTGAGAGTAATGCAAGAAATAATAGCGCAATAAGTTATGTTAGTAATGACTCAATGGGCTTTAACAGAGCTTATATTTGTCTAGGTTTAAATATTGATGCAACAGTTGTTAAGATAGAACTGTTAGTTACAATTGAACATAATATGGAATTGTCAAATATTTTTAATTAGTAAATGTTAGAAAATGAGCCTTGGTATAAATATGATACATTAAATGCGATGGATGTTAATATTGCAACTGAAACTTTTAGACAGATAACAGAAGTTATAAATTCGAAAGGTCGTGACCAGAAATTAGTTTGCTTACGATGAAATATGAAATATGTTTGATCAGAAATGAGACTATCTAAGAATGATAGTAATGTTTTGAGACCCGAAGTATCTTAACCAGAAGTTGAACTGAATAGACGTGATGTAAACCTCTTAGCAGTAGTACGTAGAGTAAGAATTGGTCTTCATTGGCGTACAGATGATATATGTCACCAAGTTAAAACCGGTGCAAGAAGTGACAATGGTAGTATAGTTAAGGCAGTTTTTATATTAGTTGATGTTAGTAAGTTGGACAATAACGTAATAAGATAAAATGTTAAGAACCTGACAGTCCAGAAATAGGTAGTTGCTTATAACAAAGATCTTACTATAATCGTAGTAAAGGGAAGGTCTATAAACACACGAGAAAAATGTTTAAAACTCGTGTCTGAGGAGAAAGACTTGTGATTTTTTTATTGATTCAAACTATAGTGAAATATTGAGAAATTCACATTATGAGTTTTTGCTATATATTCAAAATAACTTTCATATTACATATCGCCTCTTTGCTTCAATAATGTGATATCTTGAAACGTGGACTTAAAAAACTTATCACGTTATTGAAGCAAAGAGGCGATATATGAAATCCTCATTTTGGACAACAATGTCACATAATAGATTTTAAATTTGCAACGACGATGTAAAACGAAAGAAATACCAAGTATTTTGTTAAAATGTAGGTTGGTAGTACCTTTTCCAAACTGTAGAACATAATGCAGCCACTAAAAAAATGCATATTCTATACATATTATCAGAATATTTCAAAGTACAAGTAGGCATTGTGGGAAAACCTTTCTGAAGTCAATTAGAAGCAATGTTCATAAATTTAATTCTACAATCATTACCCTTTCCTTTAATAATGTCTATTGTTCAAAGGTAATTGTTTAAGTGTAATTCAATATATCGGTAAAAATAATACTGGCAGACTACAAATTGTAGCATTTCTTTTCACATTGTTTGTATTGAAACAAAATCTCTTAGAACATTTTAGCAGCTTAGCAATGTTTTAAACTACATCTAATAAGAGTCTAATTTAATCAATCTGATATGAGAAAACGAAAAAACGTAGGTTAAGGTGAACTGTTCGCACTTTATTAATTTACCGGAAAATTAAAAGGCATTTTTGTTTGTCGAATGCTAAATTCAATAACATGTCTATTACTAAAAGCTCATTGCAGTAGCAGACCAAGGAATTTAGATACAATGCTAACAGCATACAATTTAAACGGGATATATTACAAAACTTTTCCATTTTTTTACTTAATAATGACTTAGTACTATTACTGTTATTGCATTTTTAATTCACAAAATAAATAATGTATTAATTAAAGTGATGTATGGTACGAACGTTTAACCTTAAGGGACAATTTTAATGGTAGGTATTAACGAAAGAGGACAGTGAACTCATAAACTACGCAATCTTTACCTATGGGTATTAAATAAAAGATATTGAAGGCTGTAATAGCAGTTTTATGGGAAAAAGTACTAAAGCAGCAATACGATACCACTCACGTGAAATCAATAAAATTGTATGATTTCATAATAATTTTATATGAATGTATGGAATTTCTGCGTTTTTGTAACTTTAAATAGTTATGATAGATAAGTAAGTAATGTTTTTTTTTAAACTAAATCCATACTTTCAAATGTTTGTATACAAATAAACCGAAATTGATCCCTCACGTTGTTGAGACGTGAAATAAGGACAGACAAACACTTTCACAATTTAACCGTTTATGTATCATTTCTAATATTTATTATTGTTATTTATTATTTGGTAAGTAAATTATGATCAATCATTTAGAGTACCGTACAAACGAACATTTATGGTAGGTATTTTATTCAATATAACGAAATTCCGGTTCGAAAGACCATTATATTTTTTTTTTATTTCAGTCGAAAATTATTTAAAAAAAATTATGAAAAAAAAGGATAGCATATTATTACATTTCAAAAGCATCTTATACATTGAATTTGTTATATTAATATGTAGATGGTTCATGCTTCTTTAGGTATCTATAGATCATTTTTATGTAGGTATGTGCTTAAATGGAGAATTGATTCGCCGAAAACTATATTATTATTGCAAATGTTACGATTCTATTTATTTCTTGTAAATTATTATAATAATGTATTTTTATTATAATATTGTAATTTAAAGAAAAATCGATATGGCAGCTTAAGAAACATACAGATAATTTGTATCATACTTTGTAAAATCACATTTGCGTCTTTCGAAAACTCATATTACATTTTTACATAATAAAACAGTAGGTATATACAAATCATTTTATAAGTAAATGATATAGGTTAGAAGTAGTTAGAACTGTAATAATGTGGAGGCACACAGTCATGTTGGCTTTGATCATCAGCTATATTACTAAGATATTTCAATTATGTAGATCTTCTATCCGAAAGATTCCTTAACTAATATGCTCCATTTATGATACACATTATTGTAAAACTGAATATTTATGTATCTGTCTATAAATAACTACCAGATTTAAATTCTATCACTTTCCCGATCTTCACGGAACGCACCAAACCGTCTAGTATGTTTTTCTTTTTTAAAACATTGTTTACTTTTGTAAACATTATTCTATAAAGTTAATGCTTTTAGCTTCCCCTCTTTTAAAATGGGGTGTTGAGAAACATTTTGTTGTTTCTTTGATGCACCATTCTTTTAGGGGGATTGATTTTTTTGTTTAGATTGACAAATGGGATCAGTCAATCAAATTGTACATTACGCTCCCTATTGTAAAAAAAATCTTGATTAAAGTACGGAACAGTGTTAGAAATCCAAGGTTCAATAACTTTAACTACTAATACCCATTTTTTTATATGTTTTGAACACTTTATGAAAAAGTTTACGTTATACAAAATTGAGATTAATAAACCGTAGCCTAATTGGTTAAGGCATTAGGGGCTTTACCTAAGATGCAGGTTCGAATCCTGCCGGTGGTCGAATGTTAATAATCTCAATGTTGAAATATACTAATACCCAGTTTCTAAAACGATGATCATCATTGTTGGAATTAAGTGTAAAATGGGTTTCTAAAATTAAATTAAGTAACAACCTTGATTTGATTTCTCTTCGTATCTAAAATTGATTTAGGTATTAAAATCGAAATCATTATAATAAAGCTGAAGCCGCACTGATATGCAGTATTATGCAATAACAAACTTGGGGAAAATCTGGTGTCCGTTCCACTCACTATTAGTATTATTAATATTTTTATTATCTGACAAGAAAGACCTTACATTGCATTTAAGATGTGTTTCTGACACCAGTCATTAAAAAATCAATTTACGTAACATCCAAAAAGTCTGACATTAATTACACTAATATGACAGGTGTCAAAAACTCGTGCTTTTGGCGGGCTATGTACTGCACTAATCTAAATTAAAAAAACAACTAAATATCTAATGTCTATTGCGCTTAATTATTGAGGTGCCTATATGTTAATGCGATGCGATAAATTTTGAGCGGAATTGACAATAGATAACTGTTTTTAACTTAGATTTGTATAGATTAAAGCCTGATTGGACGATTCTATAAGTTTTATGTATTGCAGTTTTACCTTGCCTAATTTTGTATGAATGTTTATGTTTATGAACTAAGTATATTATGAATTATGTAAACCCGGAAATCTTATACTAAAGGTTTATAGTTGTTTTTGATGTCTTCTTTGACTTTTATTCTCATTTTTTCTACAATTGACACAAGGCGAAAGTCAAAGTACTTACAGATTTGAGTCCCTTAGGTATAGAGCAGTTTAAAATAAAGGGAGGACATTTTAGTTAAAAATCAATAATATAATCAAAGCTACTGCTTTTTAATCGTTTAAATGATTTTTAGTAATGTTGTCATTACGTTCTTGTTTCAAAAAAACAATTTTCGAAAATAGCAATACTTAGATATTTCTACGTGTTATTGTAACTGTAATATAGTTCTTTATAATTAATTATAAGTTAATTATAAACGAGACCAGTGATATGAAGCCGTTTCATAAGATTGTAGCGCTTTTTTCTATTAATTTGAAATGAATGTCTGACGTTTCGAATGTAATGTCACATTGACAGATGTCACGTTGACATTTTGATTTTTTAAATGCAATAGTCATAGAAACACGGCATTATTCTACTTACTTATTAATTTATTTAATAGTAGTTTAAACTGATAATATAAAGATATTGACTTTTGAAATAGATACCGTAACATTTTGACAGTATTCACTGCATAGTACCTGTCTAGTCGTAAGTTTATTAAAAAAATATATTTATATTTATTTCCCTAATGAAACAGTGTTTATAACACCCACCTTTATTAAATTATTTATTAATAATAATATTTTAAACAGTTTTTGACAATCAACAATGGAATTACGTAAAAAAGCAACAGCAATTGCAAAACAGATGAATCGCAATCGCGAAAACGTGTCGCGTTGCCGTAGAATTATTGTTGTTGACATTTCTGTAAGTAGGTGACACATTTACGTTAAACGATCGCTTTGCTCCGAAGTTGCTTGTATCGTATTTTTTACATAATTCCACTGTTGAAATACTTATTCGCTCCACATATTAAAAAAAAACGATTGTTTTTAAGAATATGACATTCCTGTGCATTTAGTTTACAAATAGTGTAAGTTTTTTATTTGAATTTTGTAAATATTTGATTTAAGGCGTAGATGAGTGACTGGTGTCAATTGTGTCTGTATGTTTGTAACATGTATAATAAAGAAATGAAATAATTTTGTGTCTCATTTTATTAAATTTTTAATATTTTCAGAATGTGTCATAGATTTAGGTCGTCCTCCCGGTGCCCAGAACATTGATGTGGCTCTGAGTTGTTGAAAGCTAAAGCTAGGCCTGTGGGTCCTAAATTTCTTGGAGCTTTGGTTCTTGTACAGCTTTGGTACCCACTGGCTTAGCTACCGAAGGGCTGGGCGCGGCAATGCCCCGGGGCCCCCAAGCCTGGGAGGGCCCCAAAACCTGGGAGATACCAGATTAGCAATCCTCTAATTATCCTCGTCGTCCTCCTTTATGGAGCGAGGTTATTGATGAGTCTCTAAGTTGCTCACCTCAAGTTAGGCCATTTCTTGAAGATTTGGTATTACTCACTCGCATAGCTGCCGAAGGGCAGTACCCCGGGGCCCTCAAGCCTGAGAAAGCCCCAAAACCTTATTAGCCATCCTCTAATAACGTACTTAAAATAAATGTAATACATGTCACATCAATATATAGTAAACATATAGTAGGTACATATTTAAAGATGAGCAGATTAGGGGCAACAGTTTTTTTGCCACAAAGTCCTTGATCACCTAGGTAGGTGGCGTACCTAGTGATGATAGTACCAGAACTATCATCAGTCGGGGCAACATTATCATAATCATAATGAGCCCGTATCTAGTCCACCGCTGAACATGTCCACATATGCAGAAACGACAATAAAAATCATACAAAAATACAATCACCAGCCAAAGACCCGGCACGTGTTTCGCTCCTATACGGAGCATCATCAGAGTGATGTTGACATGTCGAACGCTAGTAGGTGGCGAATTTTAAGCTACAATTGAGACACGGAACATTATTTTACATACACCTACTGCCTCAACGTCTAAGCGGTCTGTACAGGGCCTAAGTACTATTGGGAAGTAGGGAGGTTATAATCTTTTTTATTTCCTTTTTTTTTGTCCGGGGTAATAGCATTTACGCATTGCCACCGCCGCTGCACCGCCCCCTCCATAGCGGTGGTATGCTTACTCATACCACGAGAAGAGGACCCTTCACCACTATAACCTCCCGGACACTCCTTCGATCCGTCGTTGACGTTCATCGTTGGCGGGGGCCGGGTACGCACGAGATACACCTACTGAGTACTTAATAAAAGTTCAGGTAGGATGTAATTAAGTTCTAATTAACCGTGAGTGGTTAACTCTTAAGATCACACGAAATAGTCTCGCGTAAATATACTGGCGGACAATCTCTATAGCGACTTATAACTAATGTAGAACAACGCCATCTATTGACACCGATACGAACTAAAGTCACTACCAATGTACGTTGTACACGGTCATTGGTTAAAGCCATAAAAAAGCAAATCTTAAATGCAGTCATGTGATTTCATATGGAATTTAATTTCAATTCGAAGTCACGTGAACATATTTTATGATTCAACTATAAATCAAATTTATATTCACATACCTATTTCAATGTTTACATTATTGACCCGGAAGTGAATATTTTTATATAGCTACATTATTAAACATGAATATTTAAGGTGCTGTCAAAATATACGCCATCCCTGTAACAGGACATTGTGTCACATAAATACATTATTGGTAGTGAGGAAATTTCTGTGAAATAATATTTTTAATATTTTATTTTACTACAAACAAATCTATATAACTAAAAATGAATCGCCAAAATTGTATGCCATCAAAAACATACTTGTAAAAAAACCCAAGTCTCGTAACGCAGTTCTTTTACCGTAAAACGTTGTGAGATCTATGTAATACCAAGTCGGTTAATTTATTCAGTCCCTACTTAAGGGACCTTCTATCTTAAGCTATTACGTAATTATCTCACCTTACAGAATCTTATTTTGACCTTATCAGAATTCGAAACTTTAAAGTTTTAAATAATAGATTAACTTGGCCATCGGATATAATTAGAATGTATCTCATAAGTGTTTATTGCGATGGCCAAGTCAATCTAATATTCATAACATAAAAGAATTACATAGATCTCACAACGTTTTACGGTAAAAGAACTGCGTTACGAGACTTGGGTTTTTTTACAAGTATGTTTTTGATGGCATCTCATTTCTTTTTGTAGATAGTTGTACTTTTTTCCTTTGCTTTACAATTTACATTATTTTGTAAAATACCAACAATGGATTTTACCACTCTGTCACTTGATGATGAGCTTTCCAATTTTTGTAGGTTGTGTTCCTCTTTTTCTTTACCGGTACTACTTCTTGAACTTCAGCTACAGTTTTTCTCAAAGCCCACTCCATTTCTCTATGGGTTTTTCTCGATATCTTTGATGCAACAATATTAAGCATGTCTAGACATTAAATGCTTGGGTTCCGTACCCAAAGGGGAAAAACGGGACCCTATTACTAAGACTTAGCTGTCTGTCTGTCTATCACCAGGCTCTATCTCAAGAACCGCGATACCTAAACAGTTGAAAAATTCACAAATTATGTATTTCTGTTGCTATAATAACAAAACATAAAATAAGTATTAAGGGGGGGCTCCCATACAACAACTATTTTTTGGCCTTTTTTGCTCGATATCTATAACGGCAACAGGTAGGCACTTGAAAATGGTACGGAACCCTTAGTACGCGAGTCCGACTCGCACTTGGCCGGTTTTAGTCTATTGTATTCACAAATGGATTATTCCTGCGCTTTAATAGTTCCAAAGTAGACTTAAATTTGATGTAAACCATCCAGACTAGTAACTCTGTGCCCTTATTTACAAAATAACTTAACTTACGCACATATGAATATCCACGTACCTAGCTGGCATGGCAACACTCACCATATGAAACAAGAACAGATGCGTCGTATACTTTTTTATGCTTTATTGATATTCGTCGCACTCGTCAAACGTCATTTAAAATTAATCCGTATGTAAAATTGTTATCTCTCATTGGTTATAAATATTGTCAATGAACCTAATCGAAAACTACAACATCAAGCTTAACAGAGGATTAACATGAACTTATGTATGGCACTCACGGCCTTCTGGCTTCCGGCCTGTCAAAGGTTTTTAAAATTACGAAATTGATGAACTGTTTTTGATGGAATTTTGGTACAACTACATAATACATGTCCGATTATGGCCTTTTTTTAAGACAGCCCCCGCACTAGGGAACAAGCTAATATGTACATAAGTAAATTTAAAGCTACCTAGTTAACATCAAACTGTGTATAAAAATATTTGATAAAATGATTATATAAATATAGTTTGTGTCAGATTAATAAAACGTGGTTTGTGTTATACCTTCGATATCACAGTAAGATTTGTTAGTTGCTTGGAAGAAAGTGACCGTCTTTCTGTGTTTCGAACGGGAAGCGTGAAAGCCGTGGTGTAAGTTTGTCCAGAGGAATGCAAGAATGTTACGCATCTCCTCCGCCACTGCGGTGTTCCGGCACGGGCAGTGGGGTATGTGGGACTCGCCCTCTTCATAGCAGTGGAATGCTAATCATAACATGAGAGTAAAACCCCTGGTTACTCCTCCGACCACAATTGGTGAGGGGCCCAGGTACTGTTGCCTATCTGGGATACCCTCTGGCAGCGTCCGCGACTCAATCGGTGTTGCGGGCTCTCCTGCGCCCAAATAACCAGTTTCAGGGACGCCCAGATTACACGGGGTCCCTACTTCTCAAGGGACCGCAGCCTCCTGCTGAGACATGGCTCAAGCGGGCAAGCCACCTCCATCAGACGCTGTTATGATTGTTAGTATCCTATCGTTCATAGCACAACTTATGTACTATCTTACTTTTACAATCCATTGTTTTTTTTTTTTCCTACGACTTTTTTTTTTTTTTTTCATTACTTTTTAAATTAATCCCTATGTCGCGAAGGTCTCACCGCTCAATAGATTCACGAAAACAAAGCACCCCCTGACTCAGTACAACTGTTTGAATTTCAGACGAATAATTGTCCCGGGTGGGAATCGAACGCAGAAAACCAGGTCTCTGAAACAACTAACCTAACCACTTAGACACCACCTTTCAACATAATTCCATCTAGGTCCCTATCTACACCTATTCCTCCATTAAATCATACATATTCATGTACACTGATTCACTGACTGCAAATGTAACTTTGTAATCCTATACATTTATAAGAAATAACAAAGTTATTAATGCAGTTGATGAAACTGAACAACTGGACCGAAATTGCAAAATGTTGGAATTTTCCCATGAGTTTTACACTAAACTCTCCTAATACTCAAAATTTGAAGCTTCTACGTCTGCTAGAAGTGCCTAAACATTTTGATGATCGGTCAGTCAGCAGTGAGCGAGTGACAAAATTACCGAAAATACCAAACTTTGACTAGTTATAATTCGTAAAGTACTAGTTCAAATTGAATGAAATTTGAAATATACTGTAGTTTTACAAAGCTTGTTTAGTTACTGAAAATTCAGGCTCCTATCTTTATCCACAACGAAGTTATAGGGGTCGAAAATCGGCTGAGTTGCTTCGAGAAAAGATAGGTACGGCCGTGCAACTTTTTTTTTTTTTTTTTTTTTCTTACTCGACTTGGGGGGTCACTGCCGTGCCCCCAGATCTACGCGCATAACTTGAGAACGACTTTACCAATTTGGTCAGCTATTTTTATCTAACCATATTTTGAACCCGGTACTTCGCTAGTTACGGTCGAAGTTATAACCGCTAGACTAACGAGGCAAGATGATAAATATCTATAATAATAAAACGCTTTGTGCTGAATGACAAACCGACAAATCAACACACAACCTAAACCGCTGATCGTAGTGACGTGAAACTGTATATCTATGTATACTAATATTATAAAGAGAAAAGATTTGATTGTTTGTTTGAATTGAATAGGCTCCGAAACTACGTAACGGATTTGAAAAAATCTTTCACCGTTGGGAAGTTGCACTATCCTCGGTGAACATAGGCTATATTTTATTATGAAGTTCCCACGGGAAAGGAAGCTACGCGGGTGAAACCTCGTGCAGGAAGCTAGTATTTTTATAAGTTTGTTTCGACATCCTCCGTAGCGTGGCGGTATTTGGCTCGCGTTAAATCTCGGAGGTCGTGGGTTCGATCCCCACGCCGGGCAAGAAATCTTTGTGTTAACTCTAAGATTTCTTACCGGGTCTGGTTGGTTGAGGGCCTACCCTCCGTGCCTCGGAAAGCACGCTAAGCCGTTGGTCCCGATTGTTATAACATCATCTATAATAATCGTATATCAAGGAACAGGCAGCAGCGTTTCCTTGTGTGGTACAACATTATACTGCGGTCACCAATCCGCCAGCCAAGCGTGATGACTATGGCAAAAACCCTCCCCGGCGAGGAGGCCCATGTTCAGCAGTGGACCTTATACGGGCTGATGATGATGGTGATGATGATTTTTGTTTCGAATAAACACAAAAACTACTGAACGGATTTCGATAATTCTTTCACCATTAGAATTCTTCATTGTTCCTGAGTAACTAGGCTTTAAAAGTTCACCCGCGCGAAGCTAGGGTGGGTCACTAGTTATCTATATAACGAAGGCATTCGATAGGAAAGGTATTATTAAAAATACCCCTGAAAAAGAATAAAAAGGGGTGTGAAAGTTTATAGTCCATTGAAATATAACATGAGCTTTACATTTTTTAGAGGACGCAATTTTAATTTTTGACATATGTGGTCAATAGTAGCTTAACTCAAAGTTTGTGGGGCTGCCACCCTTGTCCCCCGGCCGCCATCTTGGAAAATAGGGTGCAAACACCTTTTTCGCGATATATCGGAAACTATGCGTCCTACTAAAAATTCGTAAAGACATAATTTGTAGCAAATTACTTTGCCTACAAATATGTTCGTTTAACTATTGCCCTAAATTTAACATTAAAGAAGTTATAAGCAAAAAAATGAGAAAATATTTATATAATCAATTTTATTTTTGGGACATGTTTAGATGGAACTCTACACATGTCCCAAAAATAAAATTGCGTCATCTAAAAAATGCGATATTAGGTCCTTAAATTGTAACATTGCAATGGACTATAATATATAGAGTAGGTAATCGAAAGCTATGCGGAAGCAGCGCGAGTATTGCTGCGTGCAACAGATACGTAATAAACAAACTTATTTATTTGTAAATTGAGCTCCAAATATTTCAGCAGTAAAGTTGATGATTTATTATGTTTATTAAAGTGAAACAAAAACTTGTGCGACGGATTCCGACGTTCTAAAAATATAATATTAATATAAGGAACAAATTCAACTTATGTCCATTAACATTATTTTCTTTCTATGGAATATGTGTGAGCTATCCCGTAATCAATATAATTATGTTTTAATTAATGTTACATATTATGGTAAAACTGACGATTTATGTATCTCTATTAAAAACTGTACTATTATAATAACTAAACTAAATTGTAATTAATTTATCATAATCTATTAATAAGCTAGAAAGAAAAAGGAGTTAGTGATAGTGTAACGTGTTGCGCTGACCCTAAGTAATTTGGGATAAGGGCAGGAAGAAGAAGAAGAAGATTATATTAATAAGCTAAAATACGTTTAGATTATTATATTTAATATAAAGTTCCCACGGGAACGGGAGATACGCGGGTGGAACCGCTCGCGGGAAGCGAGTCTTGTATAAACAAACATGATGCCATAAAATTTCGTCTCATAATTATGAAACTAAAGTTCATAACAATCGTATATTTCGTGTAAGAAATGTGAAAACATTTGTCTCAGATAACATTTGGTGATTAATAAATGACATACGGATATATCTTCAGTTAAAAATAAAGCTCAAATCAATGTCGATAGACTATATTTTAAATACCTAATGTATTTTAAATAGTAAGAATCAATCTACAACATTTTTTTTTCGGAAGTTTCGCTACAACATCACGACGCATAAAGGCAAGCAGAGCTCCAGCCTTAATAAATGGTTTAAAAACTACAAACTAAGCAACCTGCGCAAGAGTGCGCCGCCTGTGGGGCTTGGACCTCGACTCAGGGCGGTCGCTGGCGATGAGATTGCAATCTACAACAGCCTACGTTACGCAAGGCTAGTTGAAGAATATTGCCATAATCACCGCGCTTGGTAGGTGGATTGATGATCACCATACCATACATAAATTACGTCACATGTTAAGGTCGACACAGAGGGTCGACGAAGTGTGACACTGTGTGACAAAGAGGTGGGAGGGGTCCTAAATTTCTTAACGTCACATTTCAAAATCTTCGTGTTACAACGTAAAACATGAACTTTGCACTATTATCGAAAAATCTAAAAACATTTGCAACTCTATCAATTACCGAATTTAAATTGTTTTGTCGGTCACTCGTTCTTCTAGTGTTACGCGGCACGTGCCGATGAATTTTTATTCAACAATTTGTAGGTGTGTAAATTGCTAAATATGTGACGTCACAGCCGTCACACTAGGAAGAGGGAAGTCTCACAAATGTGACCAGCTGTGACAAGGACGGGGGAGGGGTCAAAAAATCATGACGTGACATTTGTGTGACGTCATTTATGGATGGCTCCTAAGATGGTAAGTAACTTTGATGCTGCTGCCCATCCTTTTATTTTCGGGTGGACTTACGTAGGTAGCCACGAGGCTTCTGCTACTTCACCGGGCATCTGCCCATCCATTATGTTTATGTCGCTTGATTGCCTCTTGCCACCCCCATAGGAAAACATGGGGTATAACACCCACAAACCAAACTATTAAACAATACAAAATTATTTTTAATTATTTGGGGAAACTATGTAATAAATTGCAATTGTCCACGCATTCACCGCACCTAGAAAGAAAGAAAGAAAGAAAGAAAAATATTTATTCATAATGCACAGTTTTCCAAAAAAATACAATATCAAATTTAAAAGAATAGACACGATTCCATGTGCACCATAAATAGGCACCAACATCAGCTTTATGCTACATCCACACATTTGTGTATGAATGCAGCGCTGGTATTCTAGTTGGCCCCATTGATGACGCCACGTTTATAAACAAACAAAAATAAATAAATTAATTAATTATGGACATTCAAAAATTCATATTATAATTTTTACTTAAAAATTAGAATAATAATAAAAAATAAATTTATTACTAAAAGTACAATTTTAAAAATATAAAACAAATAATTAAATAATTAAGATTTTAATTTTGATACTTATTCAATAAAATAATAATATTAGAATCCTTTTTATATGTATACATGACAATTACACAATTTTAGCAATTTCATTACTAATTATTCCCTCTAACTAATATAAATAAAACAACCTAGACCACGAAGGTTGTCAATTACCCTAAATCCCCTCATATTAAGTAGGGAGTTCATATTAGAAGACAGTTACTTCGCAGAAGACGTAAAGCGCCTCACCTGCCCTTAATGGCATCACTTCCCACCTCTCTACAAGTAATTTCCATAAATAGCCACTTTACTCATGCACATGGGTACGATATTAAACAATTATGTTACTTACCGCCGTTTTATTAAGAGTCAATTTAGAAGCGTCAACAGCCCAATGCCAATGGCTAGGGGCGTCGGACCTGTGATCTTGTGGTCGCCGGTTCGATCCGACTCGTAACACAAGCAGTTTAGTTGAGCACGAGGGGTTAACAAAAATACCAGTAGGCTGCAGAATTTAAGTGTATATATATATTTTATCATAAAAATAATTGAGAAATATATGTAATACCTATTTCTTAATTACAGGAAGGCATTTAAGTAAATCATCTTCATCATCATTAGCCCGTATGACGTCCACTGCTGAACATGGGCCTTCTCCTGGGGGAGGGTATTTGCCATAGTCACCACGCTTGGCAGGCGGATTGGTGACCGCAGTAATATGTTGTACCACACTAGGAAACGCTGCTGCCCGTTCTATACTAATATAATAGTACTATATAATAATCGTATATATATTATAATATACGATTGTTATAGATGATGTTATAACAATCGAGACCAACGGCTTAACGTGCTTTCCGAGGCTCGGAGGCTTGTTCCTCAATCAACCAGACCCGGTAAGAAATCTTTAATCTTTTTTTAATTTACACAATGATTTCCTGTTCGGTATGTGGATCGAACCCACCACCTCCGAGATTTAAAACGAGCGAAATACCGCGGCGCAACGGAGATTGTCCGTAACCGCAGTAAGATGTTAAACCCTCGAGCTAAGAGACACTTTTTGAATACTTTAAGGCAAAGTTTACCGATAACAAATTTCAAAATTGAGATAAATAATAAATACGGGCGGTGTCATCCTTAAATATTTAATTCTAAGTGCAACTTAGGAGATATTTGTCGAAGTCATGTTTATTATTACCAATAGATGGCATCGACGTCCCCATTAGAGACGTATTTTAAAGAGATTAGTTTGGACGATCGATTGGGTTACTCCGTGGCCGAAGGGTTAAGGGGTGCGCCAAAGTTCACCTAAAATTTCAACTCCGATAATTGGAAATCCGAAAATGTTCTTCCTAAAATTTTTCATCCTAACAATCGCAATTCCTAACTTCTCTGTCTCTAATGTTCATAATTCCGTAGCATTCAACTTCATAATGTCAGTAGCAATAAACATCTATTATACCTACTTTTATTTGTTTTCCTACATTTTCTCAACATAACCATCTTTTACACTATTATTCAAAGTCATATCTTTTTTGTTTACATTTCTTTTTATTCATAATAATCAGTATTATAATATACATTAATTTTGCGTTACTTTTACAATTTTAGTTATTAAGTTATTTTCACAGAGGTATATATACCACGGTACTATTTATTTATAGTGATTGGTTTAAGTTAAGTTAGAACAGCGACCTTATAGCACGAGCCGAGCGAGCGTAGCCAGAGTCCCGCTCCAGTCATTTAGTCAAATACCAGAAACGAATCGGTCCTATTCATAATTATTGGTTTAGGTTACGTTAGAACTGTGACCACAACGCCAGAACCGAATCAGTCTTATAGCTAGCAGTATAATGTATAAACTCCCAGGCCATAAACATAACCGTATATGAGTCGTGTTTTATGAATTTCATTCATTTAAGACAAAAAACTGTGAAACGAACTTTAATCATTCTAAACATATATTTTTTATTACACTTGGTAAATGTTTCTTTCTGAGTATGAGTGAAAATATTATGGTAATTATGTTTAGGGATAAAAGCGTTATGATAAAAAACAGTAGGAGTTTAAATATATTTACAATAATGATATTATTAATTACAATTTTCGGAAACATAATTGTTATGAACATAGCCGGTAGCACTACAAATAGTATGAATGAAAACTTTAGGATGAAATTTTTTAGGAAGAGTGATCATTCGGATTACAAATCGTTAGGAAGAACAATTTCGGGTAAAGAACTTTAGGTGAGCCAATATGGACCCATGGTTAAGACATATGGGGCTACCCAAGATGCAGGTTCGAATTCTGCTGTTGGTCTAAATTTATTTATCTCAAATTTTTAAATGTGATGATATATTTTAGATACACGACAAGAGATTGTATCCAGGTGTAACTACATATTATCAATATTTCACTTGTAATTACGACACACAGATATTAAGATCTCAATTACCAATAAAGTTACAATCCACCCGCATCTCTTGTGTTCATTCAAACATTTTAAATGATATCCACAAGGGGTCTTTCAAATTTTCTGTCGAAATATGATAGAATTTTAATGAGTATCCATGTTAATCGTTCGATTATGGAGAATATAAGGTGCTTTGATAATATATGCCGTGCCTTTAACAGTAGGTAGAAAACAAAAAAAAACTTTAAAAATGGCGTGATATTATAAAAGACTAGTTGCGCCCCGCGGTTTCACCCGCGTCACTCTGTTCCAGTGAGTCGGAGCGTGATATTTTGTAGTCTATATGTTAATCCAGCTTATAAACTATCCGTGTGCAAACTTTCAGCCAAATCCATTCAGTAGTCTTTGCGCGAATGAGTAACATGAGTAACAAATAAGAGTGACGCAGGTAAACCGCGGGGCGCAGGCGTCTTCACTACATAGTATAAAACAAAGTCGCTTCCCTCTGTCGGTCCCTATGTATGCTTAGATCTTTAAAACTACGCAACGGATTTTGAAGTTGGTTTTTTTAAATAGATACAGTGATTTACAAGGAAGGTTTAATACAATTTCACCCGTGCGAATCCGGAGCGGGTCGCTAGTATCATATACATTTACATTCAAATACATGATACAAGCGTAATGTTAGACCTAAACCTAGTATTAGGAGAGGACTTTATTCAATAGATACATTTTTTTTTTATTGTTGTAAGACATTTCTTAACTAATCCACAGTTGGGGAGATGGCGTTTATTTTGGTAGCACCTTATATTATTTCTCCTCCAAACTATTGAGTAATAATTAGGAGAAAGTTTCGAGGATTTACTTTTTAATTAAGTAGGTACTAGGGTGCCCTGCGGCTTCTCCTACTTGTTGTTTTACAATAAATAAATAATATAGGTACTCAACAGCGTAAGTGTATAGATATATTTTTTTGAACGGACGTAAGAAGTACAATAGTTTTTTTACTTTACCGGGGTAAAGGCGAATATATCTTTTATTTTTATAGATTACCAGCAGAATTTTGCAGTCTACTAGTATTCTTGTTAACCCCTCGTGCTAAGCTAAAATGCTTGTGTTACGTCGGTAGTGCAATGAGTGGGGTTCGAACCGGGGACCTCAAGATCACAAGTCCGATGCCTTAGCCATTGGGCTACGGCCGCTTCAAATTTTATTGCCTTATATATTAGACATTTGATTCGAAAAAAAATATATTCTGTGCTGTGTGGTGTCCGGCTTGGTAACCACACCATGTCTTACCATGTAAAAGTCGTATGAGGCCTCTAAGGGTCATACAACTGATGGATGAGCAGCTTCATCTATCATCTCAAGTATACTCACCATCTTACTTCGATCACCAATCCCCCTGCCAAGCGTGATGATTATTGCAATTTCCCTCAAAGATCCCCATGGTCTGTTAAAAGCGGAAATCCATGTTCAGCAGTGGACATAAGGCCTGGTGAATTGGAACCTATAGGCTTCCATTAAAGGAGGTGGGCCATTAAACTAAAAAGTAGTGACATTCAATTTGCTAGAACTACGTTTCTTGTATTGCATGAACACTGCACCGCAGACCCTATAAATTCACTATCATTTAAATTTGCTTAACGTTAGGGCTGCACCGAGAAAGTTTAAAATAAATCCTAAGTCAATAATTTCTTTATTTATATAGAAACAATTCAAAAAAACAATTAAATCGTGCGTCCATTTTTTTTCCTACTAGCAGTTCAAGACGTGGCAACTCTGAGAAGACCTGGCAAATCTCAGAATTTACTCTAATATAAGATATATTAGAGTAAAGAGTCCTGCGTGGGAATCGTCTTAAAGCAAGACTTTTACCTCTAAGCCACGGAGTTTGTCGCAAAAAGTATTTAGTGACATTAAATTTGTTAGGATTAGGTACGTTTCGCGTTGCATGGACACCGCACCGCGGAGCCAATAAATTAACTAACATTTAAATTTGCTAAGCGTTAGGGCTGCGCAGAGAAAGTCAATTTATTAAGCAGTTATCTTCACCAACAATCTTAGTTCCTAGTCCGTAGCGGGAGAAAATCTTATAATAGTTATTCAACATATCTCACCGGGATATCTTGATTAAGTTAGCCATATAAAACAGGAGATTAGATAGATAGGTACGTTATATTAAATTGTATGTGCATTGAAATATTTTTTAATTAAAGGACATTATGGTCGTACCCTTAATTAACTACTTTTTAGGGTTTCGTACCCGAAAGGTAAAAACGGGACCCTATTACTAAGACTTCGCTGTCTGACCAGGCTGTATCTCAAGAACCGCGATAGCTAGACAGTTAAATTTTTACAGATGATGTATTTCTATTGCCGCTATAACAAAAAATACTAAAAATAAATATTTAAGGGGTATACTTTTTTTTTGCCCCTTTTTCCTCGTTGTCAGTAACGGCAACAGGTAGACGCTTGAAAATGGTACGGAACCCTTCGTGCGAGAGTCCGACTCGCACTTGACCAGTTTTTTATTATATTTATTGATATGAAGGCCATAGGAAGGTAAGTGCCATCTTTATGACAGACGTAATATAAAATACTATGTGAGTAGAGTATACATATGTTACGGCTAATAGCCGAAGTGCGGCTACACCTAGGTTTAGCCGGCTACATGCGGTTAAACTTAGATCAACCTCAATAAGTCCCTGTTCAACTCCATTGGTTTAGGTTTAGGTAAATTTTTTTTTTAACCACCCCAACATCTTTTTGTGTCGTGCATAGGTATTGTTTATTTAATTAAAACCTAGTTCTAACCGAAGATAAGTAGGATAGGTACATCTAAGTTTAACCGCATGTGGTCGGCTGCACCTAGTTGTAGCCGGCTTAACCTAGGTGTAGCCGCACTTCGGCTATTAGCCGTAACACATATAATAAAACTGTAGATGTTGAATGTTAGAAGTAAAATAAGTAGCACTCTCAACTCATGCTGATTTATTATTTATTTTTTGTTCCTCTGTCTGTTTGTACATAAATTCAAAATCTGTGTTTTTTTTTTTTTTTTTTTAAAGACAACTCCCGCACTAGGGAAATAAATCCCTGTGTCGCGGGGGACTTTACAAACATACATTTCACGGACACAAAGTACACCCAGACTCAGAACAATTATTTGTGGTTCACACAAATAATTGTCCCGGGTGGGAATCGAACCCAGATCACCAGGTCCCAGAAGCAACTACCGTAACCACTGAGCCACCGGTGCAGATTATAAGTATTTAGAATGTTGACCGGAGAAGTATGGTACCACCATGCAAAATCTTTAATTTAAATCGAGAAGAGAATCGAGAGATTGGCCCCTCAGTAACTGTTGCACCGATTCAACGATTTTTTCATATCGGTCCAACAGTTCCTAAGATATATAAAGAAAAAGTATAAAAAGGCATTACCTGGACGGCATTTTTTTGACACGTTTACAAGTATGTCCTTGGGCTACATAATATCGATCACCATAAACAATCAAATGAATTAACTATAATAATGTTCTCGTGTACCATCCCTAGCCATATATAGGTAACATCTCTACTAAAATAATAGTAAAAAAGTAGGAGTATGCTCACGAACGGAGCGTACAGGACATAAATTCAGTCGTGACTGTACACGCCCACGGGTGGACGTGTTGTTGGACTTTTTAAGTTGGACCAATTAAGTAAAAATATATTTGTAGATGCAACTTGTTTGTAATAAAATTACTACTGACATTTTTTTTGAGTCAGTAGACTTGTTTTTATTACGAAATATTACACGGTTTTACCCACGTAAAGGGTTTTTATTATTTTGTATAATAATATGTCCGATCTCACTCCATAGCCCACTATTCCAGTACATTTAACATCCCATCCGTATAACCCAAACCAAGTTTCTTCCTTTCCGGCAATAGTTCCGTATCTGTGGACTGTCCATTGGTATATCAGTGGATAGACCTTCATAGATGCAGCCATCTCACGTTGATATTAAAAGGTACCAAAGGCCTCTTCAATGTTGGCTTCGGCCCCATGAATGCCTTTCAAATGTCCGGGTCCCGTGGCAGTTAAATGTACCAACATAATAATAATAATAATCTTTATTCATACTAAAATTTGTACATTAGGTACATGTTTACATTTTTGTCAGTCATAATAGATTCTACGTAATAAATATATTATCATACACAATCAGACAATCAGACACAAGTTATCGTAGTGTCAGATTCAGTGGGGGACAGAGTCCCCACACTAGGATACCATGTGTCGTGGGGTCCAGTTCCTTCCGAACGCTAGTAGAGTTGAAGTTTTTCTAAACTAATATTATAAAGAGGAAAGATTTAATTGTTTGTTTGTATTGAATAGGCTCCGAAACTACTGGTCTTATTTGAAAAATTATTTCACTATTGGAAATCTTGGAGTTACGCGGATGTAACCGCGCGCGGGAAGCTTGTATATATAGTAAAAGTAGCCGCATCAGTCACCTCATCAGCTATCTTTCTTTAAACTTGGTACAGCCGGTGATGTTCCTCAGATATTGAAGATCTTGCTGCTTGTTTGTCTTCACACGAGATAGATCTTCCTGGTGGAGTTTGGCGTACAAATTACGATTGCGCGATGTAGACGCGTTCCATGATTGTTGTATTTGTGATGCTGAGTAATTTATGTAGATGGCGCTAAATCTATTTCTAGTACTTTGTCGTGGTTCTGGAATAGAATAAATAAATAAAAACAATTATAATTAATCTTAAGACTTATAAGACGCATTAAGAATAATATGTCTACCTAGAAATTGCATTTCCTAACGATTCAAAACAATTATTACAACCATTTATAATTTACGAACACTTGTGCAGTCGATAAATAAAATGAATGCGGTTAATTTGTTTCCTGTGCGCTAGAAGTTGGTTTAAACTTGTTTAATATGTTTAGAAATGTTTAAAGAGGACGCCACTAATCAAGTTAGTTATAAGGCTTAAATAAAGTGTCTGTAGTCCTGACAAAAGCGACTTTCTTTTCTTTGTTATTTCATAATCATCATCATTATCAGGCCGTACAAAGTCCACTGCTGAACATGGGCCTCCTCCCGTGGGAGGGTTTTTGCCATAGTCACCACGCTTGGCAATTGGGTTGGTGACCGCAGTATTATGTTGTAACACACAAGGAAACGCTACTGCCCGTTTCCTGGTAAGTATACGATTGTTAAAGATGATGTTATAATAATCGGGACCAACGGCCTAACGTGCTTTCCGAGGCACAGAGGGTAGTCCCACAACCATCCAGACCCGGAAAGAAATCCTAGAATTTACACAAAGATTTCTTGTCCGGTGTGGGGATCTAACCGACGACCTCCGAGATTTAAAGCGAGTCAAATACTGCTACGCTACGGAGGTTATCGTTCTTATTTCATAAGAATTCCTGGATTTCTCCAATTGGTTGTCGCGATTTCTCCCTTATGAGTCAATCCAGATTAAGAATGTCAGCCAAAGCAGTTCAGTAACTTTTGCCCAAAAGAAAAACTAACTTCCATACATACCTACATGCATCCCATCCATCTATACATACTTTCGCTATTATCATCATCATCATCATCATCATCAGCCCGTAGGTATAACGTCCACTGCTGAACATGGGCCTCCTCCCGAGGGAGGGTATATTCGCTATTATAATAATTATTAATATTTAGGATTTTATATTACTTACGATACTATTTTAGGGCTTACACCGACTTGTCATATTGACACCAATTGCTAAGATCTGAATTGCCGTAATAAACCTACTTTGATTTTATATTTTGCTATGACATTAATTGTTAAAAACAAAGGTGGTGAAAAAATTGGAGTTTGGTATAGTTGGTGTTATTTATCATCGTGTGGGTAAATTCAAATCGCTATAATCTGTGCTATAATTATAGACCACTCTTTTTAGTCAAATAAAGTGAGGATCTCGGAATTCGACATACCCAGCTATAAACTCCCAATAAACTTCTATTATTACATCCCAAACCATGTCTCAAAATTGACACAAGATGAGATGGCCGCACCTTAAAAAATCATAGGTCTCAAATATCCATGGTTTGCACAGTTTTTGCAAATATCTCGTTTCCTTTGAGTTTTACGCACTTTGTATTCATAACAATATTAAGTATAAACAAATATTACCTACCTCCATGTTTTGACATTCGGCATTCGGTACCGTAGTTGACGTAAAGAAAGGTAGTTGACAAACTATTCCATTGAGTTGCGAAGTAACTACAAACTAATATTTAGTCTTTCTTGTTACGTTTTAAAAACATGACGTTTAAGGTTATTATTTTATTTAGAGGCAAAGTTTTGTTTTACAAAGGAGAAACATAAATACAGTCATAATTAATTGAAATTTGTTAAGAGGTGAAAGTTACTGATAGTCATTACTATGTATTTTATTATACTTACGAATATTCTTTTAAAAAGTTTTAACCACATTGCCAATTACCAATAGCCTCGTGGCTAACTACACATGTCTACAAATAAAACGTTACGAATGGTGTGAGTGCGTTTTTGTATTATCGTATAATTAATTAAATAATCACGTGTTTCGTTCGATTAATTGAACTATAATAATTGAAGATACTTCTGTGTGAGATTCGGGACGTTCTTAAGTGTGGATCAACGGACGACTTGTGATCAAAATCAAATGGTAAGTTATCTATAATAATATTATAAAGATCAAATATTTGATTGTTTGTTTGCATTGAATAGGCTCCAGAACTACAGGACCGATTTCAAAAATTCTTTCACTATTAGAAAACTACTTTATCCAGGAGTAACATAGGCTTTATTTGATAATGAAGTAGATGGCACTAACGTCCCCCTTAGAGACGTGTTATAAAGGGATTGATAAATTTCGACGACCGGTGTGGTTCCACCGTAGCCTAATTGGTTAAGGCGTTGGGGGCTTTACTTTAGATGCATGTTTGAATCCTGCCGGTGCGGTGGTTGAATTTTATTAATCTCAATTTTGAAACAAATTATGAAATTACCACGGGAACGGGAGCTATGCGGATAAAATCACACGCGGAAACTATAGACAATGATTATAATATACTTAATGTATTGTTTAATAGACTCATTGCAGTCATCCGACCAGAGTTGCCAGACGTCCCGATAAAAAAAAACATAGATATTTAAGCCCTTTATTTGTTATTCCAATCGTGTATATGTTACAGTCAAAACTTATAATCGGTCAAAACTACTTTTGAATGCAAAAATCTTTGGATCTGGCACCTTGCCGGCCGCTGCAGCGGCACGCTCGCTACGCTTGCTCGGCTCGGGCGTTGTGGTCACAGTTCTAACCTAACCTACAGAAGTTGAAATCCTGGTGTTTTTTTTAACCTTCGACCAAAAATAAGAGCATCTCGTTTCTGAAATTTTATGTGAGCCAATATGGACCCGTCAATACTACTTTTGCCTGATTTTTGCAGTTAAAAGTACTTTCGACTGGTTAAGAGTTTTGATTGCAAAATGTATAACATTATTCATTTTAAAAAAAAGTTAGTTTTTCTTTTTTTCATGACAACGACAGAATTATATTGACCATTATTTAATTGAAGCTACACAATCATGTTAATTATCTCACTCAGAAAATAGACCAAGAATGTACCCACACATACTGCACAAGAGAACCCGTGAAGCGAAGGCACCGTTACACTGTTAGGGTCTTTAATTGACCTCATAACTTGCATTTGATAATTAACTGCATTCTACAAAACTAATTACGAAAGAACCTGTAATCACGATGTTATTAGAACCAATTAATAAGCGTAGGGTATCTAATGTGCAAATACTGGCCCTTTGCTTTCTAGGTTGGTGGTAGGCAGGTGGTATTTTTGGATGGGCATATTTAGGTAGGCACGAGGCATTTGCTACTTCACCGGGCATAAAGGCGAGCTGAGCTCCAGGCTAGATAAATGGTTTAAACGCTATAAACTAAGCAACCTGCGCAAGGGGGCGTCCCCTGTGGGAATTGGACCTCGGCTCAGGTCGTTCGCTGGCGATGAGATTGAGGGATTTTGACTTTTGTATTTTACGGAAGATTTATGCAACTGTCGCTCTACTTTACAGTTCGCGGGCCTCTCGGACTTCGGGTCTACGAAGACATCGGAAGGTTCTTTCAAATTAAGGGTCAGGGGGGCGAGGAGGACGCGTCGCGTTCGCGGGCGCACTCTTCTCCGACGGATCTTCTCTGTGTAGTAAAGTGGTCGGGGCTCAAGCTTCTTTAATTGGTTAAAAACTACAGAATACATAAGCAACCTGAGTAATAGGGCGTTCTTGTGGGACTTGCTTATAGCCTTCCTCGATAAATGGGCTATCTAACACTGAAAGAAAGTCTAACACTGAAGAAAAGATAGAACAAACCAACTTTTCAGCTAGGTATATGTAAAGATAGTTCTTATTTGCTACCCTTCTTTTATTCTACTTTCATTCAACCAATAACCCTGATCACATCATGTCAGGTCCTTAAACGATGCCAATAAAATAGAGTCACTATCGACTTCTACATCTCGATTACATTGACCGATTGATATCAATTAACGACGCGTTGCCATGACAACAATGTTTACTGACAAAATAACAACAACTCTTCGGAATAACGCTGTACAATTTTGAACTTTAACATGAAGGTATAGGGCTGATTTTTGTGAGCGCAATATTCCGCATTACCAAGCAAATCATTTACTTAATATTTAAATGTAACTGACACTTACTGCTTACATCTGAAAGTTTAAAATCGTCTGCACGATTAAGTTAATTAAAGGTATGCGTGTTTTGTTCCTATAAGAATTATGTAATTTTATTAGATGTTGCACTTTTATAGCTCAAAAACAAAGGACGACCCTTCAATACTGTTCACCCTCTTATCTTTAGTGGGGCTGTAGAAATGTCTACTTATGAAGATAAAAATAAAATAGCTTTGTTTGGGGTCGTTACTTTATAGCCCTTTGAACAATGGAGCCTAAATACACTCTTATTGAATTTATACTGCATTAGCATTTGCCCGTTATTTTGTTTGTCCGTAGGTTTCTTACATTGACCCCCGTTTCTCCCCCCTAACCCTCCCTACCCTGACCTCGAACCTCGAACCTTTCGACGCCCTCGTAGACCCGAAGTCCGAGAGGCTTGCGAACTGTTAAATAGAAGTGGCAGTTTCACAAAACTCCCCTAAAAAAGTAAAAGTCATAATAGTAAGTAAATACCTCATTGGCTTCGCCAACGACCGCCCTGAGCCGAGGTCCAAGCCCTACAGGGGGCGCTCTCTTGCGCAGGTTACTTATTTAGTAGTTATTTAGCCATTTATTAAGGCTGGAGCTCTGCTCGCCTTTATGTCCGGGGAATTAGCAAAATCATCGTGGCTAACGACGTATGTCCGTTCGAAAAAAAACCCGTTTCATTCCTTTAGGGGTGAATTTCGGTTAATCCTTTCCAAGCGGATGCCTACCTTGTAATTACCTACTATCTGCGTGCTTATATTAATGAACTTAGTCTCTAAATATCATAATATATACCTACTGTTTTAACATGGCACATATTTTAGAAGCACGGTTTGTATTATAATAGATTTTTCATAGATTCTATTACATAACTTTTTAGCTCGTTCATCAGCATCAAAGATATTTTATTTCGCAACTGCATATCTGTTTCGCTAATATAAAAGCGAGTTCGTGTCAGTATGATATGATAATAATTCGTAACTGATTGGATATCTAGTTATCTATACTAATGTAATACAGTGTAAAAGTATGTTTGTTTAAACGCTAAACTAACAGTCTTGCCCCGTTTCTAGGGGCAAGTGTGTCTTAGCTTTTCAATTTCTTGTAAAATATCGCAAAAATATTAATATTTATGATTGAATCGTCGTTTTTTTGCTGTTGCCAACTCAAACATTGTCAATCTAATAAATGAACTCTCCATAAGTGAGAAAAAAACAAAAACATATGGCGATTTTGCCCCGTTTGACTTTATTATCGTTTTGAGCACGCGAACTACACCGCAAGACAATCATAGTACAATATATAGTCATACAATGTATACTCAATAAATGGTACATCATAGTTATAAATGTGGGTCGATCGAGTGGTATTACTGTGATTTTCTTTTGATGTTTCATTGTACTTAGTGGGCCGTTCGTGTCCAGCCGATGAATTATTACAATAGTTACCAATAAACATTTATTTATATCAGAATGAGGAACTGTCATTGCACAATTTGTGGTTACGAAGAAATGCAAGACTATGACGTTTTTGTTTTCTTAAACAAAAACATTTCCTGCACAAGGGATTCAAATGCCAGTGCATAAAATGCTAGTGCAGGAAATGTTTTTGCCATGGGGGATTTTTACACACATAATTCACGGATACTGAACCCGAACCTGAACCCAGACTGAGAACGACTATTTGTCTTTCAAATAGTTGTACAGTAGTTACTTTTAAGACCCTTTTTTTTTGTTGTCCGGGGGGAAATGCATTTTCGCATTCCCACCACCGCTGCAGACTATTCGCGCGTTGACGGTGGGATATGTGGGACTCGCCCTCTCCATAATGTCGTATGCTAACTCATACCACGAGAAGAGGATCCTACACCACTAAAACCCCCCGGACACTCCTTCGATCCGCCGTTGGCGGGGGCCGGGCACGCATAAGCAATACGGCCCCAGTTACTGGTATTAACTAACTAAGAACTGGTATTCTGGGTTCGATTCCCACCCGGGATAATTATTTGAGTGAACCACGGCTACTTGTTCTGAGTCTAGGTGTGCTTTGAATTTGTAATTCCTTCGACAGTGATTTATTTCCTTAGTGCGAAAGATTTCTTCCAAAAAATCTTATTTAAAGAAATTTTGCTAATCGGACATGACATTTTGCTAACGAATTTGGGGAATAGATCTAGCTACTCGTTTTAGAGTAGCTAGATTAATTCCCCAATCTCGTTAGTTAATATCATCGCATACATTTTGCTCATTTTGCTCTGCATCAACAGTACCTACTTAGCTAACTTTCATGTCTCGGGCATTAAGTCCGTCCTTGTACAGTTTTTTTTTTGTTACTGAAGGTAATAAATGGGCTAAAGCAGTCTACCGTGGGATTGCTAAACGCCTGGTCAATGCTAGCCGTGACGGAAGGGCTGGCCTGTACCTGGGCCAGCGGATAAGCCTGGCAATCCAACGGGGAAACGCGGCCAGCCTTCTGGGAACGCTGCCTTATGATGTCGGTGAGGAGGAATACTTTGACGCCCAAAGCATATAATATAGACCAAATTTTTCATGTACATATTGTAAATAGCCTTATTATTATTATTTATTTTTTGTATCATTTAACTTAAGTTCTTCCTTTGTAAAATTTATAAGTTAGTTAAATATACTTTATGGCATGAGTTAATAAATTAAATAAATAAATTTACAAATTTAATTATATTTCCGTAACCGTATCTACCTCTTCTTTAATTCAACTACTTTCTACATCATTGGTAAAATGCAAATATAGCCAACCACATTGCTACATCCATCCAACTATTTACTTCTTGACAATCATACGCTTGCACAATATTAATATCGTACAATATATCACAATAAATGTACATATATCCCAGCTTTAGCAATAGAATCTTCGTTTCTTTAACTGTTGAGCATTAAGTTACCTAACGGATAATCTTTTGTGCTCTACCCACAGATAACGGGGCACCGTGTTTAATCTCATGGTGTATTTTAGACTGTCTGATTAATAAATTACTTTATGTTAAGAAATAGCGATGGTTTGTGTCTATTTGTTAGGTTGCTAGTTTACCGGTGTTGTTGGCACTTAGAAGTGAAATTTGAAGTTAGATTTGAATATGTTTTATTTATTAGACAGCCTCCGTGTGTAGCGGTACCTATTAGTTTCTCTTTAAGTCTTGGAGGTCGTGGGTTCGATCCCTCCGCCGAACAATAAATCTTTGTGTTAATAAGTCTATGATTTATTTCCGGGTCTGGTTGGTTGAGGGACTACCCTGCGTTCCTCGGAAAGCACGGTAAACCGTTGGTCCCGATTGTTATAACATTATCTATAACAAGCGTATACCAGGAAACGGGCAGCAGCGTTTCCCTGTGTATTACAACTAGGGCATGCAAAAACCGGGTTGTTTAAAAAAACCGTTTTTTTCGGAGTTTTTGTTTACAAAACCGGTGAAACCGGTTAAATCGGTTTTTTCGGGTTTGTTTTTAAATTTTTATTAAATAAAAATGGAAATACTGAAGTCTAATCAAAATATGTATTTTTTGCGGATTGAAATAAGCTACAGCCTACTAGTACTAACAAACAATACAAAAAGTTTCTTTTCTTTATACATAAAATAGAATAATAATCATAAAGCTTTAGCATTAGGAAAATAACATAGTCTTTAAAACTTGAGGTACCTAACATACAAAATTAGGAACATTTGGTAGACCAGGTATACAAAAGTCTAAAATCACAGAATATTTAATAATAATTAACTGTCATAAAATATACGAACAGGCAAAATCTACAGCACGTAAAATGAGATCAAAATAATGTTTAAATATCGCATAAAATAGATGTCTTATTCCTAATAAACCTAAACAAAATAAATCAGTCATTCTTACAGGTAGTCAATTAAATTAAAAAAACAATAAAAATTAAATAATAATTAAATTCAAAATTAAAATTACAAAGCTAAATCGAATTCCTATTTTTTACATTGATAAAATGATCGTAAGGATACAACAAGTGCATCAAGAGAGTCATCATTTAGAGTACTACGGATTTTACTCACTCACTCGCTTGCTCAGAATAAGTATCTAAAAACACACAGACTAAAAAAGCAGACTAAAAACGCACAGACTAAAAACACACAGATTAAAAATGACGGCAGCGTGGCATAGTAGTGTGACAAGGAGCTAAATTAATGTTGCCGAAATAGGAACTAACGCCGTCTCAACGTCCTGTACACGTTTGGCAGTGATAAATTTAATATTTTGTTTGGGAAAATCAAAGTTTTATTAAATCAGACATAGGAGAAACGTAACCGAAAAAACCGAAAAATCCGGTTTTGTTATCCTAAAAAGCCCGGGTTTAAAATCAGTCGGTTATCCGGTTTTTACGGTTATCCGGGTATCCGGTTTGCATGCCCTAATTACAACATAATACTGCGGTCACCAATCCGCCTGCCATGCGTGGTGACTATGGCAAAACCCTCTCTCGGGAGGAGGCCCTTGTTCAGCAGTGGACGTTGTACGGGCTGATGATAATGATGATGTTTTATTTATTAGACAGCCTTCGTGGTGTAGCGGTATTAGTTTATCTTTAAGTCTTGGAGTTCGTGGGTTCGATCCCTACGCCGAACAATAAATCTTTGTGTTAAGAAGTCTATGATTTATTTCCGGGTCTGGTTGGGTTAGGGACTAACCTGCGTTCCTCGGAAAGCACGTTAACCCATTGGTCCCGATTGCTATAACATCGTATAACAGGCAACGGAAAACAGTGTTTTTCTGTTACAACATAATACTGCGGTCACCAACCACCTGCCGGCCAAGCGTGGAGACTATGGCAATACACTTCCTCGGGAGGAGGCCCATGTTGAGCTGTGGAGTGTGGACGTTATACGGGCTGATGAAGATGCTTTATTTAACAGAATGAATAAATTACAGATAAACAACTAAAAACTTATATAAATAGAGATACTTTTGCCATTATACTGAGCATAAAGGCGAGAAATGCTGCAAAAAATGGTTTTTAAACTATTAGCAACCTACGCAAGAAGGTGATCCCTGTGGAACTTGTACCACAGCTCGAGACACGATCGCTAGCTATTGAAGAATTATGACCTTAAAATTTTTAGAGGTGTTGTGTTCAACTGTCGCTCTACGGCCTCCCATACTTACTATGGGGCATCAGTAGATATATTTTTTTTAATTGCTGATCCCCATCTTGAGCAACAAACATTATAGGGCCTCGACTCTGCTAATTTAAAAACGCTTAAAAGGAATCGCAATGCAGTGTCGAATCGGTTTTTGGGCATTCGGTATCCTGGTAAGCAACCATTCAGCTCTCATAATACTATTGGTATTTGGTATTGTATTACTTCTAACTATATCTGGGTTGACAACCTCCGTAGCGTAGCGGTATTTAGCTCGCTTTCAATCTCGGAGGTCGTAGGTTCGATACAACATAATACTGCGTAAATTAACCCGCCTTCCAAGAGTTGTGACGATGGCAAAAGTAAACGTCCATTAAAGAAAAATTGTAACCTCCATAGCATGGCCTCCTCTTTTACAGACCTTGGCAAGCCAGAGTCATTGAGGGATATTGCCATAATCACCACGCTTGGCAGTCGGTTTGGTGATCGCAGCAAGATGGGAGCATTTTTGAGTTGATAGATGCTGCTTCCCATCCATCAGATGTATATTCATAGTCGCATTTTATAGTAGGAGACCTGGTATACATTTTTGGGTAGGTATTTGAGGCAAGCTGAAAACTTGTCACATACCTTTCCTGTTATACCCCAACACGGAACTGCAGACCTGGCAGGTGAATAGCAGGGCTAAGACCCTTAATTGTTTTGAACCACCCCGAAACTTGGTGCCAGCTACTAACTGTACCCTTAGGAAGATATGGGGTGGTCTATGCTGGAATCCACAAAGCAAATTTATTTAATTTCGCAGAATTGAGCCCCAGGTCACAACACTACGACCTGCCACACTTATCATTCACCCACAACATAATTACAACGGCACGACCCGATTGTTACACCACAAAGCGAGTGTAATGAGTTTAGAATGATCTTACGAAAGGTATGGGAATATCAGATGGTGAACATTAGACAAATAAATCACTATAGCATAGAAAGAAAAAGCTAAGGGAAACTGAGGAGAAAACTCTAGGTTAAGATGATTGATTGAAACGATGGATTCTCCGTGGGGAGGAACACAGTATTCCTATTGACCACACCAGTGTAACTATTGGTGTAGCCACGAGGAATGCCTAAAATTCGATATTCCTGGGGGTTACAGTGACCACCTGGTGTGACCAATGGTTTGGCCACGGGGAATACATCTTTGAAACTAAATCTATATTCTAATATAATAAAACTTAAACGTTTGTTTGAAAGTAATATTCTCAGGAAATAATGGTCCGCTTTAAAAAAAATATAGATAATATAAGAAGCCTATAATATAGCCTATCGGCTATATTCAATTATGAACTTTCTAAGGAAACGAGGGTTATGCGGAGAAGCAAGTCGAAAAATAAACGACGTGACATAACAAAATTGTGGAATGAACTCTTTTAATATCACAAGCATACGCTTATTTACAGGTACATTGGGTACCTAACTAATAGGTTTTTCTTCAACTCGCATTTCTGTAAAATTCGCTCTTAACTATTTAGATAAAGATTCCCACGTTATTAAGAGAAAAGTTAGTATCCTTATTACAGGAGAATTGCAAGAATTGCACTTTTTTACCGTCTCTGCGACAGCGACATACCTCTCATGATGAGGTCTATGACATTCCAGTTGATTTTTTCTTGGTAGGAGCAAGTGTATAACTCTAATATAAGGTGAACTAAATCCTTATGTAATAGAAATAAAGTCCAAAATACATGTTTCCCGGAAACTAAATCTATACCTTCTAATATCATAAATCTTATAAATCTAAATAGTTTGTTTGCTTGAACGCGCAAATCTCAGGGCCGATTTGAAATAAATGTTCAGTGTTACATAGCCCAGTTATCGAGGAAGGCAATATTTAATTTTGAAGTTCATACGGGAGCAAGAGTTTCGATGGAGAAACCGCGCGCGGGCAGCAATGTACTGTGTGTGTAGTGAGAAAAATATAGGTACAATTAGTAATACATGCAGTTTTAGTAAGACTTTTTTTATGTGTGTACGTAGATAGCTATATAACAAGCTTTATCTCCATCAACCTACATACTTGGTTACGATTGTTCTGCCTTTTTCCATTGCTATGGGGAGAGGTGTCCGACATACCCAACTGCCACAATGGCAGGGCATATATAAGCTCTCTTCATAGCGCTGATTTACTAATGGTACATACCACGACATGAGATTCCACCCCCATTTTTCGGGACCAACTTTTAAGCCACGAGGCTTTTAATACTTACCGGGATTTTTTTTACTGACTGTCTATGTGTCTGTTTGTTACGGTTAATCTTATTAACGGCTAGACCATTTTTATATATATAATTTATCAATACATTTATACAAAGAAATAGCATGCTTAGTATGGCGAGCTTAATTGAATTATGAATTTTATTAATTATATATATTATTACAAAGAAACAGCACTTACAAAGACAACCCTAATTAAATTATGATTTATTTTCTCGCAAACCTATATCGGACCCTAAAAGAGGTGAAGCTAGTTTACAACAAACTACAGATCTGGTAAACATCTATAAGCTAATGATGATGATCTATCTCTCTATCTGTCCTCCCTCTTCGCCTTCCGACCCTTTATTTGCAAAGAACCTCCCGTCGCCCTCGTAGTCCCGAAGTCCGAGAGGCCCGCGAATTGTAAAGTAGATCGACAGTTGCAAAAGACTGCCCTAAATAACAAAAAGCCATAATCCTTCGATACCAGCGACCGCCCCGAGCCGAGATCCAAGTCCCACAGGCGACGCCCTCTGGCGCAGGTTGCCTAGTTTGTAGTTTTTAAACCGTTTATCTAGGCTGGACGCCTGCTCACCTTTATGATGTAGCAAATGCATAATGGCTAAATATGAACGTCTAAGTTTCAGTTCGCGGGCCTCTCGGACTCTGGGCTCTACGAGGGCATCGGAAAAGTACAGTCTGTTACAAAACTGTTGTAGGTAATAAAAATATTTACCATCAAAAATTTCCGAGTGTCGCAACTCATGTCAAATACTTTTCATATTTAACACGCTTGCAGCAACAGTGCTGCATACCGCCTATTATCACAGCTGGTGTTACCAATGCTCACGTAGATATGTATAAATAATATTTTTCTATGGTCGGTTTGTGTGACCGTAACGTTTTTCTTGTAGGTAAGAGATCATTGATCTTTCTTGTCATGTGAAAAGTGTTCTTGTAGCTATAGTATCGCGGGGTAAAACCATGCAAGTGGTAAAACCGTTTAATTAAAATGATTAACTAACCTTAACTTTTGCGTGTTAAAAAGAGAATGAGTGGCATAAGACTGTACCTAAAATGCAGGTAAATTAGTGCAGTATGCATGTATTAATCAGAATTTTTGAAACTTTCTTTTTTATTACATCTCAATATTTAATTGAAATCGTGTAAATAGTACATAGGTATTTTACAAATCGACAAATTTTCAGAAACATGTTGTGTGCTTTTAAGAAAAACTTGCAACAAACGGGATGACCTACACCTATCACGGATTTACTCCGTGACACATTTTCTTCCAGTACTTTCACAAAGTACATAATTGATTGTGATGCAAACAAGAAGTTGTCCAGAGTGGGAATCATACCCACGAGACCAGTGTAGTGTGATAATGAATCAGCATTTTGTTAAAATAAAGACAACTAGAAAGATGTCAAGATAGATTGCGTTGGTGGTAGGAATTATTTACTTACATTTGCCGTACACACATTGTATGTCCTATCAGCGTCCTATGCGTTCACTTTAATAACTTAGTAACTTTAACACCCCATTCAAGTCCACTGCTGAACATGGGCATTTTTTTTGTTGTCCGGGGGGAAATGCATTCATGCATTCCCACCGCCGTTGCAGTGTACTCGCGCGCTGGTGGTGGGACTCACCTACTCCATAGCGTGGTATGCTAAACTCATACCACGAGGAAAAGACCGTACATTACTAAAACCCCTCGGACACTCCTTTGATCCGCCGTGTTGGCGGGGGCCGGGTACGCATAAGCAATCCGGCCCCTCGACGGCACCCGCAGCCAGTATGGAACTGTGGGATCTCCTGGGTGCTGAACATGGGCCTCCTCTTAACAGGCCTTAACAAACCAGGGTCGTTGACGGATATGGTTATCATCCTCCTGGCATGCGAATTGGTGATCGCAGTAAGATGGTGATTATCCTTGAGCTGATAGATACTGCTGCCCATCAATTAAGCATTAAGCAAAGCTGTATATCTTTTAGTCAAAATATCTAATCTATACTATTTATTAATCAGGTAACAACTAAATTTACTAAGTGCAAACGTCTTATAACATACACTACTGATAACACTTTTAAATAACCAATCAGTAAATTATACGTGCTTATCAAAGTACGCATAAACATAACTTTTTGTAGTCTCTGCCAAACAAATAATGTAGATATGTATGTATGTGTGTTTGTAACTACTTACCTACGTGTTTTGTTGGTTGTGCAATGCTGAAAGTCAGCGTTTCCCAAATGGTAGGTTGCGCCCCGGTACAGTAAACGACAAAAGTCAAAATCGGGCATTCCATTCGTAATGATCATTCATAAATTGCTGCAAAATTATGTGGCGGTGAAGTGTTTCTACAGTAAGTAACAAAGTTTTAAATAAAAGTGGCCTTGCGATCATGTGGTCGCCGGTTCAATCCCAACCTATTGCACTACTGACGTGAGCCCACTCGTAACACAAGCATTTTAGCTTTGCGAAAGTGGCTTATTTATTTAAGGCTAACCAAATAAAATATATACTTGTCATTCGTTTTAACATTAAATACCAAAGTTAACGCTTACTTCAAAATTATAGTTAACAAGAATACAATTGGCTCGAACGTTTGTAAAAGGCTGCAAATACAAGGGGGCGAGCAGACAATAAGCGTTATTTGGATACAAAAAAAAACATTAACAAGAATACTAGTAGTGTGCAAAAAGTCTGCTAGTAGGTATTCTTTGAAAAAATGAGAA
Organism: Nycteola revayana; assembly: GCA_947037095.2. Lineage (NCBI taxonomy): Eukaryota > Metazoa > Arthropoda > Insecta > Lepidoptera > Nolidae > Nycteola > Nycteola revayana. The sequence goes on along the minus strand of OX344857.2, from coordinate 16,142,903 downwards.
AAAATATATAAAAAAAACACTTATATTGTACTAGTCTAAAATACCTAATTCAATAGCAGCGATTGAACATTTTCTTTTTATATTTATTCCAGTTGGATCATGAATTAGCATACCACGCTATGGAGAGGGCGAGTCCCACATATCCAACTGCCAGTGCGCCGGACCACAAAAAAAAAAGAAAAAAGTAAGGTGGATCATGAAAGAGTATAAAATTAACGGGACCAGAGTCGACGATCTTTGGGAAACACTGCTGTATGTTAATAAGTTGTAGTGCATTGGGAAATTGTATCGGCGGCATCAAAAGTGTTAAGTACTAACTTCAAGTTTACTTCGATTTGCCTTTTTAGATCTTTGTATATAATTTGATTGACTAACGTGACATTTTATGGTAAAACAAACAGTTTTGAAATAAAATGGATACCCATTATTTTTAAACCATATTGTTTTTCATTATAATATGTGGCAGATAATTAACAAACTAAAGTAATTATCTTTAAAATGTTATTGCAACATTTAACAGAAGATAATAAACCGACTCATTTTTTTACTTTTGCGTTATGTCAATAACGCAACAATATTAAGCAACCATACTCAGCAATATCCAAAATTTCTTACTGTTATTAGTAGTTAGATTAAACGCTTTTTATAATGGTCAAATTAGTAAAATAACGAACAATTGTAAAGTTAAAAAGAAACGTTGACAACTTTACTAAATAATAATCAAGTAACGTGTTCAATTCAAAATATTTTATACGCCAAAAAATTATGTCAAAGTGAAATAAATTAATAACGCTTTTCTCCCCGACTCTACGTAAACTCATTTATATCGCATCCGTAAATGGAGAGAAGATATTTCAATAAAGTAAGTAATAGAATGTTTGAGGCACAGATATTGATATAACACTTGTAAAGATAACATGTTTGTATTTGTTGTGGTGATAGGGTTGCTTTTCTAATACAGTTTTAGAGATATGATTTTGAACAGAGAAACACGTCCTTTCTTTGAGAGGTTTATTGACAACTAACTTAAAAACATTTGATACATGCGTTTATAATATTATAGATTCAACATAAGCCGCCCACCAAAGGACTACTAAAGTCCTTTCAAAGTGGAGAACAAAATACAATACTTTAACAAACTAATATATTTAAGGTACATTATATAATCAACGATCAAAACATACTACAATGTAACTTACTGAAATAACTAATTAATCAGCTGTTTCTATCGGTAAAGGACATAATTTTGTGACACATCGTTTAGTTACATTATCACCGCTCTTCACGCTATAAACTCTGGTGAAACCGTCGTGGCCAGGGTGTTTTTCAGTAATGCGTCCCATGGACCACTTGCCGGGTGGCAGATTGTCTTGTTTTATTAGCACTATATCTCCCACGTTAAATTCCTTTTCGCGGCTTAACCATTTTGGTCTCTGTTGGAGTCGTGTTAAGTACTCACTCTGCCATCTCACCCAGAAATCATGCAACAATTTTTGCGTATATTGCCATCGACTCAAATTGCTCATCTTAGCTTCTTTCAGGTTCACATTAGGGATGGTCACTGGTGCTTCGGTTATCAAAAAATGACCTGGTGTCAATGCTTGCATAGTATCGTCGTCCATTGGGCACAGCGGTCGAGAGTTCAGACAAGCCTCAATTTCACAAAGAACTGTGGTCATTTCTTCGAATGTCAAGTTAGTTTTAAGGATTCTCTTCAAATGATACTTGATGGATTTCACACCAGCTTCCCATAATCCTCCAAAATTTGGTGTGTAAGCTGGTATGAAGTGCCATTGGGTACCATCTTCAGCAAGAACTTCAGCAATTTCACCATCGAACTGGAGGCGAGCTTCTTTCCAGGCTTCGGACAACTCCTTATTGGCACCGACAAAATTACGGCCTTGGTCGCTCCATAAATTTGTGCATCTTCCTCTGCGTGCACAAAACCTTCGGAAAGCACCGATGAATGATGCTGAACTTAGGTCACTGACCAATTCCAAATGGATTGCTTTAGTAGCCATGCAAATGAAAATGGCTATGTACCCCTTGCTCGTTTTCGCTCCTCTGCCTTTATTCAACAGAATTTGAAAGGGTCCCGCAAAGTCAACACCTGAGTTCAAGAAAGCACGTGCCGGCTTCACACGTACACTTGGTAAGTCTCCCATTATTTGTATCCTAGCTTTCGCGTTAAGTTTGGCACAGATAAGACAGCGATGTACATACTGTTTTACCATCGATTTTGCTTTCAATATCCAATACTTGGATTTGAGGTAAGTTAGCATTAATTGAATGCCTCCATGCAACGTCTTTGTGTGAGCTTCTGCGATTATGAGGATGGTAAGTTTATTTTTTGCTCCTAGAATAATTGGATGCTTAGAATCATCACTTAATTCGGCGTGCCTTAGTCGGCCGCCCACCCTGAGGACTCCGTTTTCATCTAGGTATGGATTTAAAGATTTAATTTTGCTTGAATTTTTTACTCTTTGCTTTCTTTTAATTGATTCTATGTCTGTAATGAACTCATCTTCTTGTGCTAGTTTTATACACACATGTAAAGATTGTTGTATTTCTTCAGTTGTAATTACTTTATTTATGTTTTCTTTTAATATATTTTGTTTCAGGAATCTCCTGCAATGCGTTATTGTTCTCAGTAGTTCTATCAGTGTATCAAAGTTATCAAATTGTGTAAATAGTTTCTTTCCTTCTTCGTTTTCATCAATTTCTAGTTTCAGAGTCTGCACAATGCACTTTTTACTCTCTACATCTGTTTTTAAAATGTCGGGTTTAGTGAACTGTATCTTTGGTTCTAGTAGCCATGGTGGTCCATTCCACCATAGGTCGCATCTTTTCAGGTTGTATACTAACATGCCCCTTGATGCTATGTCAGCTGGGTTATCATGAGATTGGACGTGGTGCCATTGGCTATAATTTACATTGCTTGTAATCTCGACAACTCTGTTAGCTACAAATGGCTTCCATTTACTCGGGTCTCCACACAACCACGAAATGACTATAGTAGAATCAGTCCAAGCATAGATTTGTGAGGCAGGTATTCTCAAAGCTTGCCCTATTTGTTTCAGCATTCTTGATAGAATCAAAGCTCCGCAGAGTTCCAATCTTGGCAAGGATATTGTCTTTAAGGGAGCCACTCTGGTTTTAGCAGCAATAATAGATGTTTTAATAGTGCCATCTGATCTTATGACACGACAGAACGCAACAGCACTATACGCTTTTACTGATGCGTCACTAAAACCGTGTATTTCTATTGAATCTTTTCTGGAACTGTAAGTTTCCATCCATCTGTTTACTCGGAGTTCACTCACGTTTTCTATGTCAGCTCGTATAGTCATCCATTCTGCAGTCAGTTTTGTATTCAACGGTTCGTCCCAGTCTACCTTCTCCAACCAGAGTTGTTGAATTAATATCTTAGCTAATACAATACAGGGTGCAATCCATCCTAATGGGTCGTACAGCTTTTGTATGTCAGAAAGAATGGTTCGCTTCGTGACCAGGTTACTGATGACTGGTAAGTTCAAACTATATTCAAACTGATCAGTTCCTAGATTCCACTGTAGTCCTAAAGCCTTAATAGTACCATCAATCTTTAGTTTCAGGTTTGCATGACTTGATCTCTCACTTGGTTCAATTGTTTCCATGAATTCACGGCTGTTTGAAGACCATTTCTTTAATTCGAAGCCACCTTGATGAAGTAACGCCTTAAGATCTTGACTAATTTTAATGGCTTGGTCTAAATTGTCATGTCCAGACATGACATCATCGACGTAAAAATCTTCGCGTAATATTCTAGCTGCTTCTGGGTACATGTCACCATCATCATCAGCCAATTGCATGAGTGTCTTTACCGCGAGATAGGGTGCAGATGCTGTTCCGAACGTAACAGTCAAGAGGCGATAGTCTTGGATGTCTTCGGATGGATCATATCTCCATAGAATTCTTTGACAATCTACATCCTTCTTGTCTACCCAGATCATCCTATACATTTTCTGTATGTCTGACACGAAACAGATAGCGTGACTTCTCCATCTCATAATAATGCTTCGCAAGTCTTCCTGTAACACTGGACCCAGCAAGAGTTCGTCGTTTAGAGAGATACCATTAGAACCTTTACAGGACGCGTCAAATACGACACGTGTCTTCGTGGTATCTTTGTCATTCCGGATCACTGCGTGATGGGGTAAGTACACTGAATTATTATTTATTTCTTCTTTAGGTATTTGTTCTATATGGTTTAGTTCTTTATATTCATTTATAACCTTTGTATATTCTTGTTTTAGTTCTAAGTTTTGTTCAAATCTTCTTTCTAATTGCATCATTCTTCTTTTTGCTATATCTCTTGTGTTTGTAAGTACTGATTGTGGTTGATCTGTGTTGAACGGTAGTGTAACTATGTATTTTCCATCTTTATCTCGCTTGTGTGTCTTTTCGTATATTTGTTCACATAGTTGTTCCTTTTGAGTATGTTTCCTCTTTGTTTCCGTATCAACCTCCCATATTGTTTTTAGCAAATCGTCTATATTCACTTCCTGCTTCATGGCCGTCAAGGATTGCTTTCTTTCGTTAAGTTTCATTGTCATTTCACCCATTACGATCCATCCCAGATAGGTGTTCTGTGCGCATGGTGTACCTGGTGGACCTTTTATTAATCCTTGCTTCAAAATTGCTGCATATTCGTTTACACCCAGTAACAGATCGATGTTTCCTGCTTCATAGTAATTTCTATCTGCTAATTGGATGCCTGCTAGATGTGGCCAGTTATTCTCTTTCATGGTGCTTGATGGTATGTTGGAAGTCAATTGTTTGGACATCACGTAAGCTTTGATAGGTAATTTAAAATTGATATCCCACTGGGATAATACTTGAGCTTCGACCTCGTGTTTAACTCTTACTTTGATTGATTCCATTCCAGAGACGATGAGATTTGCTGGTGACTTGCTTAGATTCAGAATCTGAGTTGCCTTCTCGCTAATAAAACATGCTTGAGATCCTGAATCGATTAGCGCTTTTACATAAGTAGTGTGCCCATACTTGCTCTTAAGGATCACTACTGCAGTCGCTAATAATGGTATCTTCTGCTCTGCGTTATAGTATGACGCAACTATCGTATTAACTTGCTTTTCTTCTACATTTGCTTGGTTTGATGATGTCGATTGTTGAGGTACTTGGCTGGTCGACACATCCATCTTCTTGGGTTGATGTAGAAGCGTATGATGGCGTCTTTTACAAATGCGGCAAGATATTGGCATTCGGCATTTGAATACTGAATGTCCCGCTCCGAGACAGTTGAAACAAAGCTTATTTATTTTGACGTGTTCTCCTCTCTCATTGATTGACATTTTATTAAATATATTGCAGTGATACAGTGTATGCGCATCCTTACACAAAGCACAAGATTTTTGTCTATCATTCTCAGTCGTAGTAACATGAAGAACACGTTCTTTGGCAGATCTGGTACTTGTAGTGGGGGTAACCAGCTCGAGCATTCGGAATTTGGCTTCTAAAAACTCGCAAAGTCCCTTCCACGTTGGTAACTCTTCACATTTAACTGAGTAGGCAGCATGTTCCCATTCCTTGTGCGTCTCCGGGTCCAACTTCTGCACGACCAGAAATATAATTATAGGATCCCAGGAGTCTGTAGGAATCATCATATTTTTCAGACTGTTTATGATCTCATTGGTAGTGTCCAGTAGGCATTTAATCTGTGCAGCCGATTCACTACACTTTTTTTGTGCAAATAATCGTTTAAGTAATGCGTTCACTATGAGGCGCGTATTATTGTATCTATTATTCAACGTTTCCCATGCCTGAGAGTAATTTGCGTTTGTTACTTGAATATGCTTTAATAAAGATGCCGCTTCCCCTGTGACGCTGTTCTTCAAATAATGTAATTTTTCAACATCGCTCAATGTAGTGCTTTCATGTATCAATGACACATACATATCTTTAAATGTAGGCCACTCTTCGTAATTACCCGAGAATGACGGAATGGTGATTCTAGGTAATTTCACTTTTGACTGTAAGTGTACTTCATTTGACGTATTACACAAAGATTGTTCCGGCGTCTTTCTATTACATGAAGCCAACATGTCTTTTAAATCTCCGATTATACATAAATATAAATCTTCATGAAGCATGTACTCGTCATTTACAAAGTATGGTAGTAATCCGCGTTGTTCCCGATTAGTACATTTTAACAGGTCTTGGTGTGCCTTTTTGAAAGCGTTCCAGTAATCTTCGATTGTCTGAATACGTGATTGTAGGTATCCCAACTTAGATAAACGCTCTTGAGAACATTTTTTCAGATTAATTTGAGTCTTTTTGAGTAATGAGGCGATATCTTCAAGTACACTCATCGCTTGATCCACTGGTGACGTCATATTTCACTTAATTTCAATTGCAAAAGTCAAAATCTTCTAAATATAGTTCCGAAGTATGATGTTATAACGTTATTTATTACTTTAATTCACTAATTGAATAGACACCTGCATAAATCGGCTTGCTTATCGCTTTGGAATGTGTAGTCTTTTGTTCTTGCGGCCGAGGGTCCGAGTTGTTTACTTCAATCGTAGGTAACGTTCTATGCGGCTCGAAGTCGACCATATGTTGTGGTGATAGGGTTGCTTTTCTAATACAGTTTTAGAGATATGATTTTGAACAGAGAAACACGTCCTTTCTTTGAGAGGTTTATTGACAACTAACTTAAAAACATTTGATACATGCGTTTATAATATTATAGATTCAACAGTATTTATTATAGACACTTGCGTTACTGACTTTTTGGACACACATAATATAATTATGTAGATAACCCTGAGACGTTTGCTACTTCGCAGGTATAAAGGCGAGCATTAGCCTTGTTAACTACAAACTAAGCAACCTGCTAAAGATCTGAAAAAAGAGGTTTACATAGGTACCTAGTTTTAAAATCTAACTAGAAACCTCAGGCACAATAGATCGATAGTCGTACATCAATCATTTAAATCACGTTCATGTCGTAGGAACGGATGCTCTTAGCACAGGTACGAAGTCATTTTAATCCGTATTTTTTATGTTATTGGAAACATAAAGTTATGTTGCAGTCAAGTCTCCGGTCAAAAGTACCATTGACTAGCAAAATCAGTCAAAAGTAGTTTTAGGTTAGGTTAGGATGGTTTTGACTGATTTTGCTAGATAAAAGTACTTTAGACTGGTTAAGAGTTTTGACTGCAACATATACATAGATCGATTGTTCTACGAAAATAAATCAATTCGCCAACTATTGGTAACGACAAAAAAATCAAAGTGCATAGTCTTAAGTGAGTGTAGAATCCACGGCTAGTACAGCCATATTAAACATGTAATAGAAGAATGAAGTGTTGACAGTCGACGGCGGCGCTACCATCAAACACAAACAAACACAGTGTAAAACAAACAGTCTAACTACAATTTACCGCTAATCTAACTTTGCTGGTTTTGTATTTTTAATGCACCGTGTGCGATGTTGCAGAGAATATGGATGATTTGGTAGATTTAAAAGTTTTCTAAGGGTCGAATTTTCAATGCTCAGATAAAAATCTCGATTGAATTTATTCAATGAATAGCGTAATGCTGATATTTTTAATAAGTAGACAGATAATAACTGTAGCATAAGAGTATTGTGGATAATTTAAAACGCAAGGAATTAAACTAAGTAATAACCTTTTCAATTGAACTTCAATTTGAAAGGTAACAGCATTACTTACTTTAAGTTTATGGTGTAAGTTTTATATAAACAAGTCGCCTTGGTGGCATTTATTCCCTTCTTACAATTTGTAGCTCAATTAAAACAATGATTATAATTAGAGGGGTGTGTGGCCAAAAATATTATACCGACTCCAATGGTCACCATGAAGTTACTTTCAAATCACATATAAATAATTTCATTTACAACGTGTTAATTAAATAACGCTAAACCTCTTGGGTGGTGATTGTGCTCATATGAACAACTTTTTCTAAGAGGCCAACATTGTATCTCGAAGTAAAAAATCAGCTGTTCCATACAAATTGTCAATAGGTACCTACTCGACCAAAATGTATGAAAAAGTTTTTTTTCTTCGAGTTACCAAGTGGGTCCTATATTAAAAGTTGTTCATATTCATGAGCACAATCACCACCTAAGAGGTTTTGCGTTATTTAATTAACAAGTTGTATAACTTTACATGACATAGTTGTCAGTCGATCCAGACTTTTATTTGAAAAACCGAACACCCCTTTCACACTGCAACAAAATTACGCGATATAATTAGACGTGCAAACAAAACGTGCGGAAGTTCAAGCTGCTATGTTTGAAGTACAAATTGCACTTAAAGTACATACTGGTACATACTAATCTTTGTGAAACAACAATAAACCGGAATAACTTTCGTTTCTCTAATAAAATTTCGTGATTAGCGGTCAATTTGAGCGGGGAGTTGATTGGTGTTTGTCAATAATGAAATTCTTGTGAAATAGGGTTGTCGATAATTAACTTAGTGAGTAGGTATATTTTAAGGGGGCTCGAAGGAGTGTCCGGGGTGTTTTAGTGGTGTAGGGTCCTCTCCTCGTGGTATGAGTTTAGCATACCACGCTATGGAGAGGGTGAGTCGCGATACGCTGCAGCGGCGGTGGGAATGCGTAAATGCAATTCCCCCCGGACAACAAAAAAAGGTATATTTTAAGGGATATATTATACGGTGTGATGATGAATATAAAAAATATTTGTCATATGGATACTCTGGATTTTCAATATTTATGACACTGTTTGTTAAAATGACGCAATCATTACAGACAAGTTGTTGTCAATATCTACTTATTCATTACCATATTATTATGAAGAATATTGGAACGACTACGGTCAGTATAAGCCAACTTGTATAGGTGCTGTCCGTAGTAAGTACAAAGCTTTCCATGTGGACAAGCCTGGGCATACCCAGTTCTATATACCTCGTGCGGCGCCCTTAGGCTGACCCCACACTGTGCGTGCGCGTTCCTCGAGCGTGTGTCACATGAGGACGACGACGGTTTGGGTAGCGGGTGACAGAGTCGGGAGCTCAGGTCATTCACACGCTTGCCCAAAGTGGGGTAAGCCTAATAGTTGCAGCTTGCAAGAACTTCATGATACCGCAAATATACTGCAGTGGTCAGGGCCGTCTTTCACCTATTAGAGGCCCTGGGCACATTAGGATAATGGGACCCCTATGACTATAGTAAATTAGAATATTTTTTTTACAAAGAACGCAGATATGAAAAGTTTTGACTTTATTTTTACTTCTTTACGGTGATATTAGATATGATTAGTAGATAACATAACGTAATCCACACTAAGCATCTACGATTATTCCTTAGAGTGGCTGTTGGTTATCGTTTGGAGTAGGGACTAGGGGGCCCTAAACCATCGCGGGGCCCTGGGCACGTGCCCAGTGTGCCCAGTGGGGAAGAGGGGCCTAGCAGTGGAGAGCGTGGTCAGCTAATAGGTAAAAGATTTAAGTAGGTACTATATAGATTTAACTAATTGTTGACAGCCCTATAATTTCTTATTTAGTGAGGTAGCTGATGGTCTGTTAAGTAAATACCAATTTATTATTGTAAATAATGATGTTGTGTAATAAATTATGTAAACACGTGCTTCCTAGGAATTAGCTGTTTATAGTGTAAGCAATATATTAATAGTAGGACAAACTACTTGGCCTAGCGGTTAAGTCTCCCTTTAAAAATCGGAGGAAACTTTTTTTTTTTTTATATACCTATAGGCTTACATTTGACCATAATCTCGCTTGATGGAAGGCGAAGATAAGGCCTAAGATGATACACGCGTGCCTAGAAAGTGTCTGTAGGTTCACTTACGATAGGTTTGATTCCGGCGCCGGCAAGAAATCGTTGTGTAAAATCAAATAGATTCCCGCGCGCAGTTTCCCGTTCCCGTGGGAACTTCATAATAAAATAAAGCCTTCCTCGAAAAATGGATAGTCTAACACTGAAATTAAATTCAAATTGATTTAGTACTTCCTGAGATTAGCGCGTTCAAGTCAACAAACAAAATCTTTAGCTTTATATATTATTGTAGAAGTAAGTATAGATTAATAGTTAAAATACTCACATAATACAAAGGAAATACCTGGTCCTTGGTATACAATTGTTAAAGATGATATTATAACAATCGGGACCAGCGGCTTAACGTGCTTTCCGAGGCACGGAGGGTAGTCCCTCAACTAACCAGACCCGTAAAGGAATCTTAGATATTACACAAAGATTTCTTTTCCGGCGTGAGGATCGAACCGACGACCTACGCTACGACGCGGCTATCATTTATGTCAAATGTTGTATATTAATTACATAACAGTGTAATCTAACAGTTAAGCCTCACTTCAAAGGCGTCGATAAGCCGGAAACTGCAAGTATCATAGACAACAATTTCTCCGCCATCTTGCTCTCCCACGCCATATCAATAAGTTATATTATCAACTTGTATTTTGTACGTGATATGTGATAACTAGAAACATATAAGTAGATAGTATAGCGATTTTAATGGTAAAGTTTATTAAAATATAGTTTCATGATCATCATCATTTCAGCCGTAGGACGTCCACTGCTGGACATAGGCCTCCCTCATAGATCTCCAGTTGTTGCGGTTAGAAGCGACGAACGGTGGATGCACACCGTGATCCTGCGGCCTCAACCAGATCATCCGTCCATCTAGGTCAGTGGTTCCCAACCTTTAAGCACTCAAAGACCATTTTACAAAATGTTTATGTCGTTACGGACCACCTGTTTTGCGTAATCACCCTAAAATGAACACTATTACAATAACTTCTGGGTGTTAGAAAATCTTATGTTCAGTGAATAGATATTTTGCTGCGTCGCAATATTTTTTGGGCAGCTTCAGGTCCATTTCTAGTGCTTCCAAGGACCACCAGTGGTCCGCGGACCACCGGTTGGGAACCACTGATCTAGGTGGACGTCCTACGCTACGCTTGCCGATCTGCGGTCTCCATTCGAGAACTTTTCGGCCCCAACGGCCATCTGTTCTCCGTGCTATATGGCCTGCCCATTGCCACTTCAACGAACTAATCCTTTGGGCTAAGTCGATAACCCGCGTTCTTCTTCGTATCTCTTCATTTTGATTCGATCTCGTAGAGAAAAAATATAGTTTACCATAATTGAAATGGTAAAGGACATTGAACCAATTCGTATGCAAGTTATAACAGGAATTATAAAGTAACTTGCATACGAATCAGTTCATAGTCCAATAATGTATAGAAGCGGACCATTGTCGTTTGTCTTAAAATAAAGTTTTTCGCCTGTTTAACTGTCACGGTATTTGTCATAAAATGGGTATCCTGCCTTTTCGCCGAAAACTGTTTGGCAGATTTTATTTACCAACTAACGTTTCAAGGTTTATGATTCCTAAATCCGTACGAATGAATCAAAGAATCTCTGGTTTCAAAGAAGAATCACCCAATGAATGCCCGTAATTTCCCATTCATTTGCGTTAGCAATATTATGGTAGCGATCGCTAAGCTGCAGTGGCATTTTGTCTAGGCTCTCTGAGCAGTCGTCTGCTTAACTCGCTACCGTCCGCATGTGACGCACGCCCAAAGAACGCGCACACCAATGTGGGAGTAGCCCTTTAAACATCTCAATTTATACAACCAAAAGCATTGGTGTATTACTAATTGTTACACATTACATAACTTAGCTGTTGCGAAAAAGGTTATAAAAAAGCCCTTATCACTAAAACTCTCAGTAAACTCGCCTTCATTAATATAATCCGAAGTGGTCTGTATTATCAGTTGGAGTCATAAATAGTAAGTGAGTACTTACGGTTAGCCAACATCCCGACTTTAAAATTGAAAAAGTTAACGGCCACACACGGTGTTATAGCAACTAGTAAGTGATAAAGTAGTAAAGAGCATGTTGAATCAGAAAGTATTTATGGTTCCGTATAGACATAGCGTTTTTACCCTCTTTGCTGTAAAAAAACGGTCGTTTTACAAAGTCTTATAGACTTATAAGTTAGTATTCACTTTTTTTCGGACAAACATATGTTTAGCGACGTGTCTTTTGCTACTTCACCGGGCCAAAAATCGACCAGAGCTCCAGCTTTATTAAATGGACTATGGATGGATTGGTTGACAGACGATCGGCTAAAAAGGAGATGACTTGTGAGAAAGTAAGCCGTTATTTATTGATGCTCTCATTCAAAACTTTTCTCTAACATAAAGAAAAAATCCTATAATATTAGTTAGTACATAAGATTACTTAAAGAGAACAGTTATTTTATATTTAAACATACCTAAGTATGATGTCTCGGGGTAACTCCGAAAAATTGGTAATTCCGTTTATTTTTTCTAATTACTTTTAAAATATATTCAACATGCTCCTGAAACTTTATCGATTTTCGAATATGTACCTACTTTGAAAAGTAGGTAGTACATATTCGCAAATCGATAAGGTTTAGAAGATCTAAATTGAAATGAAAAACAATAAAAACAGTAATCACGGTTAATTTCTTAATAATTACAACTGAACGGTTTTACCCCTGGCACGGATTTACCCCGATATAGGTACTATAGAACAGTGTTTTTATATTTACTTTACCTTTATGTTTACTTACTTAACCTGTGTGTTGTTTCTGAATTTCAATAAGGAACCCCAAACAGTTTAATGCCGCATCGTGTGTAGTCCGTGACACCGATCCGACCGATCTCCTTTGTCCTGGAGATAAAAAACTTAATGTATTCATTACAAACACGTTCAAAGGATTCATGTTGTGATAACATTCATATACTCCATGTTTATCATTAAGATAAACATAAAGACAAATTGGTTTGTCGTGTTATAGATTTTTTTTACGGCTTATTCCACTTTTCCCCGTTGGATGATCCCCATTGATGGGGATTAGTGAACTTTTTGTTCACTATTCCCCGTTGACCCAAAATTTTTATTTAATGGGGATAAGTGAACTAAAAAGTTCAATAATCCCCATTAGGTAGGTACGTTAAAAAAATAAAATATATGAATCATGTTACATTTATTAATTAAAAATATAACTTTCTTATACCTAATAAAATCACAGATTGTACAATTATTAATTTAAAATAAAAAATATAACTTTCTTATACCTAGTAAAATCACAGATTGTACAATTATTAATTTAAAATAAAAAATATAACTTTCTTATACCTAGTAAAATCACAGATTGTACAATTATTAATTTAAAATAAAAAATATAACTTTCTTATACTTACCTAATAAAGTCACAGATTGTACAATTATTAATTTAAAATAAAAAATATAACTTTCTTATACCTAGTAAAATCACAGATTGTACAATTATTAATTTAAAATAAAAAATATAACTTTCTTATACCTAATAAAGTCACAGATTGTTACAATCATTAATTTAAAATTGTAGCATGAAAATATTTCTTTCTTATACCTTGTAAAATCCACGATTACACTCACTTAAGTTTTTCTAAACAGTGCCCAATCGTAATTTCATTATTAATGAGTTCCATTTGGACCTCCTGTATATAATTATCGCGATTGATGCTTTTTTTTGTTTTTTCCGCTATACCTTTATTTTCAGAAACCCCCAATGCAAGAACTTCGTAATACGATGCATCTTCAGCCAACGCTGTGAGGAGCTTCATAATGTTGGGTTTCTTTATTTTCACACGCTTTTTTATTTTATTATTCCATGCTTCGACTAAATTCGTAGTGCGATGAGTCTGTCCAAATACACACCACGTTTTAATAAATCTTATTAGATAGATAGATATAAGGTCTTATTCCCAAACATCGTTAGAACAATTTCGTTGGGGCAACAATCTGTTTTTCGTTCTAATAAAATCGTAAAGTAGGTATGTAGGTAATTTAAAATTTTGTTCTTACCTTATAAAAATAAAAGTACATGACTCATATATTTTATTTTTATATTGTTTTTATTTAACGTACCTAATTAGAAAAACTTAAGTGATTGTAATCTTTGATTTTACAAGGTATAAGAAAGAAATATTTTCATGCTACAATTTTAAATTAATGATTGTAACAATCTGTGACTTTATTAGGTATAAGAAAGTTATATTTTTAATTAATAAATGTAACATGATTCATATATTTTATTTTTTTAACGTACCTACCTAATGGGGATTATTGAACTTTTTAGTTCACTTATCCCCATTAAATAAAAATTTTGGGTCAACGGGGAATAGTGAACAAAAAGTTCACTAATCCCCATCAATGGGGATCATCCAACGGGGAAAAGTGGAATAAGCCTTTTTTACTTACTGAATATATTTTAAAAGGCTTAATCTTCTTGATTCTTTTTTGTTATTGGGTACATATTTGTTAGACAATATTTATAAGTAATATGAGTATGGATCAAAAGAGTGACTTAAATATTTTCGTCGTAATATAATGTTGGGACTGATAAAATATTAAGTTACTCAATTCGCATGTATTATGAAATGTATAAGCAATAAAATAATACCTGTTACAAGAATTTAATAGCATTTTCATGTAGTTATGTTCTGTATTGTTCAGAAACAATTGACATTGTTACTGAACACCTTATGCGTTCAATTATATAAGTTTCCCGTAATTACAAACAACTTATATAACTTACCTTAGTAAGTAATCTGAGTTTATTCTTGAATAACCAGACCTTAATCTAAGTACCTAAATGTAAATTAAGGTTGACTTCCGTGAGTCCGACCATATGTAGACTCAAGGCTGTAGAGAAATCCCGGTCCCGGGGTTCTTAAAATTATGAAAATTATTCGGAATCCCTTAGCAACCATTACATTTTAAAGTTTAAAACTAAATAATTCTTAACATTCCTAATACCTGGGGTTAAATCTCCTACAATCTTAAACTAAAACGTAAGGTACCTATGTGTCCCCTGGTTGGGCATGGTAAGCCACTTTAGAATCATTTATTTTTTCTTAATATTCCTAAACATAACAATTAATAATTTTGAAAGCTTTTCAGTCATGAATATTGACTAGGTAGGTATTTGACAGTAATTTCATTCATGAATTTTTAATCATTTGAGTTCAAACTTTTTTTTTATAGGTACCTAAATTTATTTGCAGACGTCGTTCGTGATAACAATTAGTTCTGCTCTTACGTTCGTGAATTCGTGGCTCTTAGTTCGGGATAAAGATTACTATAGGGATTATAATTTATTGATAAAAAAAACAATAATTTGACGGCACTCAGTAAGGACTACAAAAGGGTAAATAAAAAAAACCGGCCAAGTGCGAGTCGAACTCGCGCACGCAAGGTTACATATCATTTTCAAATGCCTACCTGTAAAAAAAGAAAAAATGTTTGTTGTATGCGAGTATTTGTTAATTGTTTAAAGGGGCAACAGAAATACATACTTTTTGAAAATTTCACCTGTCTAGCTATCGCGGTTCTTGAGACACAGCCCGGTATCAGACAGACAGTCAGTCTGACAGCAAAGTCTTAACTGTAATAAATTGGGTCCCGTTTTTACCCTTCGGGTACGTTATAAATATACAGAAAAATAACTAAAACTAACTAATAAATTATAAACAAAACAGTGCAGACGTACATACCTACGCGTATTTACCTTAAACATTAACAATAATAATTATATGCCATCTATTATTATGATTTCTACATCTTATTACGGACAGGAGGTTAATCACGTTACGATATGAATATGACTTCGATAAAAATGTCTTAATTAACTGTAAAGTTATTGTAATACATTTCCTATGTTAGTTAGTTACTGTAGGTAAGTACTATTGAAGCTAGGTTAAAATATTTAAAAATATTTTTGCATGCATAAACACTGAGTAGCGAAGACAGTTTTTTTCTGATCTAAGTCGTGACTCAAGTGTGTGCCGTGATCTAAGTCGTGAATAGTGATAACGTGATTAGACTCCTAGATATACCCGGCGAAGAAGCTAAAGCCTCGTGGCTAATTATATAAATCTCCGTCCGAAAAAAACAGCCTCCAGGTCTTCTAGATCCTTGGTTGTTAAACTGCAGCCGTGCGTAGAATTGTCAGGCGTCCAGGTAAAGGCGGACATAGCAAAGCTTTAGATTACGTGTTACGTAAGTACGATAACGTTTCCAGCTATTGTAAGACGTTTTACATTAATTTAGCAAACGCAAGTAACGTAAGTTTTTTCCCGGAACTTAGTGAGCCCCACGGCTCATTACCAGTTCCAGTGTGTGCCACTGTTGATCCTATCTTACAGGAGTTACTGTTGTAGTCCTGGGTTTGTAGGTGGGACTCAGTGTTACCAGACGAGGAAACAAATATTACAGTGTTTCGTGCTCAAATTTACAGTGTTTGTGACAAAATTACAGCAAAAGTTAAAAAAAAATACAGCAATTTTTACAGTAGATCTCAATTTTTTTTTCACAACTTTCACAGAACTACTTAACAAGCCGATTAAATTCGTAATGCATCGCAAAACAACCAATTTACAATTATACTAATTTAAGTTGGTCCCAATAGGCTTGAAAACATACCTAACTCATGGTTGACAAAATGTAGGCGGTTAATACTATAAAGTGGTTCTTAGCCTATGACGGGAAATTCCTGCATAGTATACACCACGTACACACACACACCTTCATTATACAAGTAACGGCGCCGCTATTCATGCCCGTTAAAATAAGACATTTTCGTTCTGACAAAAGCAAAGACATGGCGCGGGCTCTAGTAGCCGGTTGCGTTCATAATTATTTTTTCTTTTCACAAAGGCTGCGTTCAGTTTACATTGATTTTTGCTTGTAGAAAAATTACAGTGTTCTCCATACACTGTAATTTTACCATTACAGTGTACAGTAGATCGTGTAAAAATACAGTAAATCTGCTGTAATTACAGTGTGTCTGGCAACGCTGGTGGGACTAGTCCAATAAAAATAAGAAATATAACAAAATTAAAATTGACTTCGAAAAAAAAACAAGAAATGACGTCGACCCTATGTTAGGGGGCTTGTTTTTGTGCCTTGCAATACATTATCTTGTATTGCAAGGCACAAAAACTCATTTTGCCATGAAGGTTTTAGTAGATACCTACCTACCTAACATGCCCAATCTACGTGCTTTAATTCTTCTTTTATAATTAGTACGACGATTATCCATGTCCACGGAGCAGACAAGTAAAAACAAAGTATTATGATTTGATTTGGTTTAATGAATTTCGTTACAACAAAATAGTTTTAAGAAAAAATAATAAGGCGATGCGCGTGCGTCGTTCTTGAGTATTGTGAGCGAGTGTCCCGCGGCCGGCCCGCGCCGCACCTCTCGTCCGGTTCGCGTGACGTCATCGGCCAGGACTCGTAGACGGCGCGAACATCCTGCCCCTCCTTGAAAGGAGCAATCACTTTCAAGACTCTATTCAGCCTCCTCCTCCTCTTCATGGTTTGTTAGGAGCGGACATACTTTGTTGACGGCGCGCCGCTCCGTTCCCCGATATGTGTTGAAGTCGGCGACGCGGACTACTCCGTCAGCGCCTGGGTATACTTTTTGTACTCGGCCCATCTTCCACTTGAGAGGTGGAAGGCCCTCTTCTTTGAAAACTACCAGGTCACCAATTTGTAAGTTTCGCTGCTGTAGGCGATATTTTGTACGCTGTTGCAACTCTGATAAATATTCTTGCGTCCACCGTGCCCAAAACTGTTGTCTTAAGTTTTCAATTAAGATGTATCGGTTCTTGGGGTTCTTGTTCTCGCCTGGAGGTGCTGGCAGTGACGTCAGTGGCCGCCCGATCAGGAAGTGCCCTGGGGTCAAAGGAGAGAGATCGTTGGGGTCAGGTGATAAAGGAGTAAGAGGTCGGGAGTTGAGGATCGCCTCTATTTGTGTAAAAAGCGTACTCAACTCCTCAAAAGTAAGACTGGCATTTCCTACAATACGCTTAAGGTGATGCTTAGCACTCTTTACGCCAGCTTCCCATAGCCCACCGAAAGTAGGAGAATATGGTGGATTAAACACAAATTTAATGCCTTCATTGCTAGAAAAATCATGAACAGAACGTAGACTGGATCGCAACATCCTACCCAATTCGTTTTTCGCCCCCACAAAATTCTTTGCATTATCGCAATGAATACTATAAGGTTTCCCTCTTCTGGAAATGAATCGTTTAAGGCAAGCAATGAAAGCTGCGGTACTGAGATCGCTGACTGTCTCGAGATGTACTGCTTTTGAAGCGAAACAAATAAATATGCATAAATAACTTTTAGACACTCGATTGCCGCGACCCTTCTTACTTGATATCATGAAGGGGCCAGCGAAATCAGTTCCGCAGGTCTGAAATGGATAAAATTCAGTAACTCTGCTAGAGGGCAGATCACCAAAATACGGATTTATAGTTTTAGCCTTAAATCTTTTACATATTATGCATTTACGAACTATACTTCTGGCTAAATTTCTGCCTCCTATAGGCCAGAACTGTTCTCTGAATGAACATAGGAGAAGTTGAGGACCGGCGTGACCGAGACGCAGGTGATCGGCTGTCATTAAGAGATTTGTGAAATGATGTTTGGAATCTAGCAAAGCTGGATGTTTTTTCTCATATTTAATAGCAGCATTTTTGAGTCGACCGCCTACTCTCAACACACCGCTGTTATCAATGAATGGAGATAAACTTAAAATATGTGATTTAGGCTTAAGACACTTACCGTTAGATAAGGTTTCGATTTCATTTAAGAAAGATTCTCGCTGAGCCATTTTTATAAGAAAATCAAGAGAATGTTGAAGTTCAACGTCGTTCAACGGCGACTTGTTTTTAGTTAAAGTTTTACAATTACTAATGAATCGAAATACATAAGCATAGACTCTTTTAAGCCTTGTAGCACTAGAGTAATTTTCAAAATTAATGAATTTATGAATTTCTTGAGTAATATTAACCTTAATTTCTGGTAAATCTAGTTTTATGTTTGGGTGAGTAGGCCATTCCGATACCGAGTTTAAGAGGAAGGGTGGGCCTTCCCACCATAAACAAGAGTTAACTAAAATACTCGGTGCTACCCCCCTTGAAGCCATATCCGCAGGATTAAGATCGGTTGGTACGTATCTCCAAGAGTTTCGTTCGGTAAGCTCATGTATTTCATTAACGCGGTTGCATACAAATGCTTTCAATAATTTAGGCTGAGTTCTAATCCAACCTAACGTGATGGTTGAATCAGACCAAAAGTATTTACTGTCTATTCCACAACGCAGTGCGTTACTGACTTTATGCATGAGGCGAGCACCCAGCAATGCCGCGCACAATTCAAGTCGCGGAATTGTCACAGGCTTTAAAGGCGCTACACGAGTTTTAGAACACAAAAGTTTTATAGTTACGACGTTATCAGCATCAAGTGAACGTAAGTACACACACGCTGCGTAGGCGTCTTGGGAGGCATCCACGAAGCAGTGTAGTTCCGTTTTAACGGGTGGGGAACCCATCGCGTACCTCGGAACAGATACTGTAAGAAAAAGGTTAAGATTGCTAATTACTTTTTCCCATGACTTTTTAATATCCTGTGGGACGGGATCATCCCATTCTAATTTTAGTTTCCACAACTTTTGCAACAATACTTTTAAAGTAATTGTGCAAGCGCTCAGAAGGCCAAGAGGATCAAATATTCTGCATGTATTGGATAGAATGTTTCTTTTTGTGAGTGTTTGTGTGTCTGTATTTATATTAATAGAAAATTTAAGTAAATCAGTGTTTGGAGCCCACAGGACTCCTAAAACATTAGAATCCTTATCTAGATCAAGAGATTTAGTCTCCATTGGGGATGTGAATATCTGGGAACAATTTGTACGGAATTTATGAATGGGAAAACAAGCTGACGCTAGTGTCTCTGTCACACCTTTATGAATGTGTAATAAGTCATTTTGATTGGATGAGCCAGTAAGTAGGTCATCGACGTAAAAGTCATGTTTTATGACCTCTGATATTATAGGATCTGTACAATTATCTGCTAGTTGCTTAAGGCATCTTGTACTTAAAAACGGTGCAGCAGCGGTACCGTATGTGACAGTGTTAAGCTGTAAAATGTTAATGGGCCCTGAATCATCATCGCGCCATAGGATAAGCTGTAAATTTCTTTGAGACTCGTCAATTTTTATTTGTCTAAAAAACTTCGTGATGTCGCCTGCCAGAACGTATTTGTGCTGGCGAAACCGAATTAGAATGTCAAACAATTCATCTTGAATGGTCGGACCTATGGCTTGAATGTCATTTAACGATTTTTTTGAAGTAGTCTTAGCTGACGCATCAAAGACGACCCGGAGTTTTGTTGTCTCGCTTGTCTCCCGTATCACCGCATGGTGAGGTATAAAGTAACCGAAGGATATTGTCCACGGAGCAGACAAGTAAAAACAAAGTATTATGATTTGATTTGGTTTAATGAATTTCGTTACAACAAAATAGTTTTAAGAAAAAATAATAAGGCGATGCGCGTGCGTCGTTCTTGAGTATTGTGAGCGAGTGTCCCCCGGCCGGCCCGCGCCGCACCTCTCGTCCGGTTCGCGTGACGTCATCGGCCAGGACTCGTAGACGGCGCGAACATCCTGCCCCTCCTTGAAAGGAGCAATCACTTTCAAGACTCTATTCAGCCTCCTCCTCCTCTTCATGGTTTGTTAGGAGCGGACATACTTTGTTGACGGCGCGCCGCTCCGTTCCCCGATATGTGTTGAAGTCGGCGACGCGGACTACTCCGTCAGCGCCTGGGTATACTTTTTGTACTCGGCCCATCTTCCACTTGAGAGGTGGAAGGCCCTCTTCTTTGAAAACTACCAGGTCACCAATTTGTAAGTTTCGCTGTCTCCCGTATCACCGCATGGTGAGGTATAAAGTAACCGAAGGATGGTCTATCTATTTTAGTAAGGTGACCAAGCTCCTCGTATTCTTTGATGAAATTACGATATTGTTCTCTTAGGCTTGAATTTTTCAGTAATTTCCTTTCAATGTTTAAGAATCGCTTTTCAGCCATGTAATAGGATTCGCCAAGCGCTGTTTCAGGATTCTCAATAAATGGCATTTTAACTGAAAATCCACCATCTTCCAAACGGGTAGTATTTTCAACAAAATGTTGTTCGCAGAACTCATCATGTGGTGATAAAGGTAGCTTTGAAGTAGAAACCTCCTCGATATTCCAAAATTTTGTTAAGTTATTATTAATTTCTTTAGTAAAATTACAAACTGTATTTTTAATCCCTGATTTATTAAGTGAACCTGTTGTTATATTAAGAGGTCCCGCTACAATCCATCCGAATTGAGAATCTTGGAGGATGGGCATCCCCGGCCCCATATTATGTTTGTTAGGAGAAATAGCTTCGAAAAATATCTCTGCACCTAAAAGCAGATCGACTTCTGATGGCTGACTAAAATTAGGATCAGCTAACTTTATGTTCGCGGGTAGATTAAGACGCGAAACATCCACAGGAATGTTAGGTAAGTGACCAGTTATTTTAGGCATCACTAAACACTTAAGATGAGTGATAAAAGGACTGTTTAGTGACTGAATAATCACCTCACAGCTGTCCGACAAATTAATCGTATTATTGCTAATGCCGGTAACGCAAAAACTAGTGTTTTGAGTTTTTAACTTCATTGTATTTTTTAAGTTTGTTGTTATGAATGATGATTGACTGCCTGCATCAAGCAACGCGCGAGCAGTATAAATATTTTTTGTTTTAGGATCCATGACTTGCACTACAGCAGTACCTAAAAGTACCTGACCTTGTGACTGTGCTGACAGCGAAACTGATAATGAATTTGAGCCTGTTTGATTATTATCATTGTTTTGATTTACGTGTAACAAAGAATTATGTCTTTGTCGGCAAACTCGACAACTGCCATCCAAGCGACAGTCTTTTACGGCATGGCCTCTCCTCAAGCAGTTCAAGCAAAGATTAAGTTTTATGGCCTCACTTGATCGTGCTTGCGGTGTCAAGTCTTTAAATGTGCTACATTCCACAATCCTATGCTTTTGATTGCAGAATGGGCATGTATGATTGTCAGTGTTATTATGCTTTGACTTGCTATTATTATCAGAAGCGACAAAACTTTTCGAACTCTTTTGTTGAAACGAATTTTTATGATTATTATCACTATCAGATCTTTTTATATCTTTTTGTGAAGAAAAAACATTTTGTTTCGGTTTGTCGCTTTTACTAACGCACATAGTCTCAAGAATGTCTGCCCGATTACGTATAAATTTAATAAAATCATTTAAGGTAGGGTAGTCTGTAAAATTGTTTTTATGTTCTTCCCATTTTGATAAAGTAACCGGGTCCAATTTCGTAGTCATAACGTAAATAATAAGAACGTCCCACTTATCAGTGGGTAGACCTAAGGTCTCAAGTGATCTTAAGTTTTTTAATATGTGATCAATCAGAAATTGTATAGCCTTGTGCGACTCACGGGTCATGGGCTCTAAAGCAAACAAGGCTTTTAAATGATTGTTTATCAAAATTTTCTTGTTATCGTAACGAGCACATAACAGCTCCCATGCTATTATATAATTTTGAGCCGTAAATTCAATGGACTTAATGACTACAGTCGCGCTGCCTACCAAAGACGATCTCAAATAATGAAATTTGTTTATATTGGACATTGACTCGTTTGAATTTATTAACGCATCGAAGGTGTCCCTAAACTCGAGCCATTTAAGATAATTCCCGTCGAAGGTAGGTAAATTAATAGTTGGAAGCTTAATATTATTCATGTGATTGCAACCCGTGTTCGCAGATTTATAAGAAGGTTGACTATTTACGTCGTTGTTATTATCAGGATTAGCTTTCGAGTACGACTCAATGACTTCCTGAGCAAACGCTACGCTAGAATAATAAAGGTCCTCGAATAAATCTCGCTCGAGACGTTGTTTAGGTTCCTCGGTCATCACTTCGATTTTGTTTTGAATTTCATCGAATTCATGAATAATATTTTCTATTTTACTCAACCGAACAATTAATTCCTTATTTTGTTTATTTGTAATAGATTGAACAGGAATTTCAGATAAAGTGCTTACGAAATTATTAAACTTAGTTAATTGACCTTTTTTAGTGCCTCTTAAACTTATTAATTCCTTTAAGCCTGCATTCACCGACGCGACTTCTTGAATTTCATCATTTCCAGAAGTCATTATTAATAAATACAATTATTGTTAAGGGCAAATAAACAAATTAGATAAGATAATAAATGTGCATCAAACCACAATGTTGATTATGCGGCGATCCAATCTTCGTAGCTGTTACTGCACGGTGTCACAGACGGCCGAGCGGCGGACGCTTCGGTGTAACCGCTTGGACCCTTGCACCTGCGCGCTAGCGCAGCCGGCCGGTCGGTCTAATGTAGGTCACGCGCACAACGCGCGATCCGCTGATATCCTGGAATGTTCGGCCAAACTGCGGTGACTGCCTTTGTTTATGATATTGAATTAATCTGAATAAGTTTGGGCATGAGAAGTGGCTTGTGAAAAGATTAATCACACAAAGAAATCCGATTATTAATTAAGAATGTGGGTAAAATAAAAATTTATTAATTTGCTATTTTTAAGCATAAGACTGAGCTAATTATGTGAAAGAATATCACGCTTGCGACAGTTAAAATGAATGCTTAGCTGTAATTATGTAAGTAATTATGTATTTAAGAAATAGCACGCACAAAATATGATTATGTACTTATTCTGCACATTAGCAATTAAGACGGTGATTATAATTATGGAACCACTCGTTGCGATGTGCACTTTGGAAGCATAAAGAATAGCTAAGCACCAAGATTAAGCGTAAAATGCACTCACTGCACCGGCTAAGCGCGCAAGCAGATAACGGAACTCGCGTGAAACAATTCCCTATTTTTATAGATTTAATGTTAAATACACTTTTACACAAATAGAAAGGAATAGTATGGATCAAAGGAATAAAGGAAAGAGCACTCCCCTGGTTCAGTAATGCAGCCGAAGCACACCCGGCAGCCACCTCCTTGATCTCGATTCCTTTGTTTCGTCACCGATGTTCCGTTACTTTTCAAACTTTTTGAGATTTTGCAAATTCTTTGCCTTAACGGTCGCCAATATTGTCCACGGAGCAGACAAGTAAAAACAAAGTATTATGATTTGATTTGGTTTAATGAATTTCGTTACAACAAAATAGTTTTAAGAAAAAATAATAAGGCGATGCGCGTGCGTCGTTCTTGAGTATTGTGAGCGAGTGTCCCGCGGCCGGCCCGCGCCGCACCTCTCGTCCGGTTCGCGTGACGTCATCGGCCAGGACTCGTAGACGGCGCGAACAATCCATCAGTATTACCTTCTATCGAAAATAACATTAAAATATATTAATTAATGTACCTATAATTAATAACCTACGGTTATTGTTACGTATTTCCCGTGTTGTTGTTAGGTACCTGTGTAATTGCACCTGCCTACATTAACTGAACAAATTGACTTATTTAAAATATTTTTGCGTGCATAGTCAACGCTGAGTTACGAAAGCATCTGGATGAAAATCAGATCAGATCAGCCTCCTGAAATTGAGGGTCCGCGTTCTTATAAATACTTGATACCTTTTTAACAAGATAAGTAGGTTGGGCCTACATAAATAAAACTGAAATGTAGGTACCTATATCTGTCCTACTGCATAAGGATCTATAGGTACTAGTTTTACATTGGGGAAACCTTTTAACAGACCTTGGCAAGCCATGGTCGTTGAAGGATATTGCTATAGTGACCACGCTTGCAGGTGAATTGGTGATCGTAGTAATATGGTAAATAACCTTGACCTAATAGTTTCTGCTGCCCATTTATTAAATGATCAAGCAAATATCTTTAGAGACAGGCCAAACTGAAAACATGATAGGTACTCTAACGAAGAATCATTACCTAATACGTCTGAAAACACAAAAGATGCAAGGCCAGGAAACGGTTAAAAGTAAAAAAAAACATTGCAAGGTAATGACATTTATTAAATAGGAACATTTTTCAAACTTTTGAATCCTGGTAGGTAGTAGTATCATTCTGTCAAAGATGGTTTATTTTAACGAAGTGCGTTACTATTGAATTATAATTTCATCTATTGGTGAATACTGTAGTGACATCTACAGTAGCCGCACATAAATACTAATAGACGAGTAGCGCCATCTACCAGCTAGCATCTCACCTAACCTGTATCGCACCATAAAAGTTCGCAAGCTAATTCAAACATATACCAGTTCCGAACAGTAACAAATGGCCGTCGGCCGCCGGGCGTATGTACCACCTCGCTCGGCAAAGAAGATCTTCATTTTCTGTGGAGGAACACCACCAACCGTGCCTCAACACTTGGTAACCCCGAAAAAAAAAACACGCAACCGGCTACTCTAGCAAGATACTCCTCCTTCAACTCCACGAACAACACCAACAAGCTACCTCAACACATGGGACAGGGCAGGACATGGATCACACCACCTTGCCCGGCAAAGAAGATCTTTATTTTCTGTGGAGGAACACCACCAACCGTTCCTCTATAACTGTATGTGAATAAACTATTCGGTACATTTTATTTTAATGGACTAAGACGGATGCGGCTGGCCGGGTTTTGGTAAAATTTACCTACTATTTCGATTTTTTTTAATCCAACATTCTGGAAACAAATTTTCCGTTATACAACATGTTAATGTTGATTTAACAACTCAAGTTAGTAGGTACTGACTCACCTAACTTTGAATGCAAAGTCATGCAAAACACCTACAGTGTCGAATTGTAAATATAAACTATCAACGCACTTTTCATTAATTGCCTTAAACTAATAAAATGTTAGTAACCGTTTTAATTCGTTTCTGAACTGGCAAGAACGTTGGCAGCACTGATTGTTAATGTCTAAGATGTATCATTTCATTTTGTTTCTGATCTGACAATCACTTGTCACCGGGTTTCGTTCGGAACACTGTAGTGGCTTTAACAATATTTACAATTATTAGCAATTATTTATACAATTGCATTAATATCTAAAGTATATCAACGTATTTTATGTCTGTTATCATCGCATGGGCTTTGTGAAATAAGTTTATTATATCTAATTACTCTTTATTGCACGGTCGTATACATAACGGTGTACTAACATAATTACTTCCATTAATTGCGCGAAAAATACAACAATATGAAGTGAGAGTGAATCACTATAGGAGATTGTGACTAATTAGAATTAATTAGAACGTGTTCAGCTAGTTCAAAATGAGTGTAAATGTGATGGAAAGAGCGAATTATCTTTGGTCTAAAACGAACCGGTGGCATAGAGGTATGATGGGTTTTTGTTTTTAATTATTATATTGGGAATTTATTGTAAAAAAAAAAGTTATGTTCATGAAAGAGGTTGAATTGTTCGAAATACAATCAAGTTGTTTTGCACACAATAGGTAAATGATATATACTAAGCATAATTTCGATAGCGTAGCTCCAATTACCAAAGGCATTTCATTAAAAAAAAATTGCTTATAGCCTTCCTCAATAAATGGGGTATCTAACACTAAAATAGTTTTGCAAATTGGACCAGTCATTCCTGATAAATGACATAAAGCTGAAGAGTTTGTTAGCATAAAACAAACTCTTCAGCTTTATGTTTAAGCATAGATTTAAAATGTGATGCCACAAAACATAGGACAACTCCCACCCCTTGTCACATCATAATATAACACTGTTGTGGTGAGTTTTATGAATCAGAGAGTGTTTTTTTTTTCTCTTTTTGAAATATTACGAGCAGAATTTTGCAGTCTACTAGTAATATTGTTAAACCCTCGTGCTAAACTAAAATGCTTGTGTTATGAGTGGGTTCACGTCGGTAGTGCAATGGGTGGGGTGCGAACCGGCGACCTCAATATCACAAGTCCGACGCCCTAGCCATTGGGCTACGGCCCCTTCCTTGTGGCATACTTCCATTATTGCCCATTATTCTCAATTCAAGTTATGTCTGTCATCATTAACATCCAGCCTTAATTTCCAGGTCTCTTCATTTTCTTGTTGGTGGAGCTGAGAATAGTGCCTGGTGGTCAGCTGGGCTTCACCTGCAATGATCCAGCATTATCACATCCATTCACCGGAGACACTATCAGCTGGAAACTGTTGCTAGCCACTACTGTATTCCTACCATTTGCTGCTGTAAGTAATAATAAGAACACTAATTATTTATATTTAGTAACTGGTTTCCATAATTAATAACTAGTGACCAACATGCACTGGTTCATATGTTAATAATTAATAACTAGCAACCAGTCCAGGCTTCGCATGGGTGCTATGGTTTACTAAAAGTACATGTTTAGAACTAAATTGGTCCAAAAATTACTACCAAATTTAGCAAATAACCAACATTGCTCTAACCTACGTACTTACCTACATTTTCTTCGATTTCATATGTAATCATATTGCAATATCTTTAAATTATTATAATATGCAAGTCATCATTATTCTAACGACTTACTCAACTTCAAGAAATATATGAAACATAAATTACGTAGTCATTGTTATAATGGTTATTATAAAAAAGTGGCCATGAATTATTATTTATTAAAAATAATAATTCATGGCCAAAATTTATTATAAAATAATATAAATTACCTGTTTACGGTTTTATACCCAAAGGGTAAAAATGGGACCCTATTACTAAGACTTCTCTGTATGTCACCAGGCTGTATCTCAAGAACCGCAATAGCTAGTCAGTTGAAATTTTCACAAATTATGTATTTATGTGTGTTACATTTATCAACGCCACGGCTCGCGTTTCGCGAGCCGATTTCCCTTGCCCGAAGGTGAATGTGCATATATCTGAATGAAACCAATTCAGACCAGCTTGGCTTACTTCAAGGCGATTGACCCCATCCACTATATTCTAACAATAGTAAGGAACCATTGGTGCGGGAGTCCGACTCGCACTTGGCCGGCTTTCGCTTTTACACCGGGCATAAAGGCGAGTAGAGCTCCAACCTTATTGAATGGTTTATAAGTACAAACTAATGATGATGTGGCAATACCTACTTAATAAATAAATAAATAAACTAACCAAGTGGCGTCCAGCATCTGCGCTGGCGTCGCTTCAAAACCGCTAGTGTAGGTGGTTAATTGTAAAAAAGCCAAGTCTCGCAATTCAGTCAACATTTTTTGACGGTTAAAGAACTGAGTTGCGATACTTGCTTTTTTACAAGTTATGTTTTTGATGATATTTTAAATATACAAGAAGCTGTTTGTCGGGACATTTTGTATTTTGTCGGGAGTCTGAACATCATATGAAATGTTGGGACAAAACAGACGAATCCCGGCAATCCTAAAGGGAACGCCATTGCGATTGTTTTAAATCGTTTTTAAATTAGCTGAATAGAGAGCCTAGTAAAAACAGGGAGTTCCAAAGCTTTTAGTCGCACATCGCTTGTCAAGCGTCGTGACTACCGCCTTCGAGGGTAGCCCATGAATAAAATTAAATGTTTACTTTCCAGATGTTAATAGTGGAGAAGATTTACCACAATCACAAGACAAGCTCGCCGAAACAGCAAGCGGTGTGCTGGTACAAGGAGTACTTGTTCGGCTTGCTGATAAACCTGATCATCATTCAGAGCTTGAAGCTGTTCGTAGGGTCTCCTAGACCGCACTTCTTTGATACTTGCAGTCCTAAGGAAGCAGCCACTTGTGAGGGGTAAGGCCAGTTTTATTAAATATTGTTTATTTAATGTTTCAAAGACAACCTGAGTCTAGGAGGTCGTGGGTTCAATCCCCACACCGCACACAAGAAATCTTTGTGTAAATCCTAAGATTTATTTCCGGGTCTGGTTGGATGAGGGACTGAGGGACAGGAACTGACACCCTCCGTGCCTGGGAACAGGCAGCATCGTTTCCTTGTGTGTTACAACATAATACTGCGGTCACCAATCCGCCTGCCAGGCGTGGTGGCTATGGCAAAAACCCTCATTCAGGACGGAGCCCTTTTTCAGCAGTGGACGTTATACGGCCTGATGATGATGATGATGATGTATAATGAATAGTAAAAGTCAAATAGGCGAATGTAATAGCATTATAACGTCATGGCACGTCAACAATGACGTAGTACGATATAAATAGTTCAAGGCTTCTGAACTCTCAGTAGTATAGGTTACTTATTATTCAATCAGTTATATATAATGTTTATATCAATATGTCACTGCAAAATAATAAGAACCGTAAGTAATTCACCTTCCTAGTTAGTTGATAATCTAACGAGGTTTCGGGTGGTTAAAAAAAATAACCTAAATAATGGAGTTCAACAGGACTTATTGAAATTGAAGTTTTTTGTTTTGTTACAACTGTAGCATAATCACAGATTAATAACTAATAGTCTCGTTTGGTTAGGTTAGGTTAAGTGTCATAATAATTAAATAAATAATATAATTAATAAATAATAAAAATAATTCATTAAAACTGGCAACTAAAGTCTAGCCGATATCATGGTTACTACAATGTCATTCAGTGCAGGCCCAACGCCATGCGCGTCCTGTCTATAATAATGAGACCTTAAGCGTGAATTATACCGGCACGACGTAAGGCGAAGACGTGCAACAGACGCAGCGAAGATGTGATAGGATAAGGCACGGACGCCGCTTGTTCACAACACCTCGCCTACGTACATTTAGTATGAAAACATTTGGAAGGGACATCATGTCTTCGATACGTCTTTGCCTTACGTCGTTTCTGTATAAATCACGCCTACAACGCCTCCTATCAAATTATAGTTAAATGGTGAGTATATAATCAAATGTCTTATTTGTAGATCGGAGTTTGTATCAAGCTATACGTGCACAAAGGCTCATTGGCTCAGTCAATCCAACAAAAGCTTCCCTTCAGGACATACGTCACTTGCAGTTCATGCCGGAGTCTTTTTAGCCGTAAGTATTTCATTTTATACTCAAATATTATAATTTACTTACTTATGAATATATCATCAGGAGTAGCCGTAAAAAGACTCGCTTTAAATCGTGGGTGGGTACATTTACGTGGCAAAATGAGCTTTGTTGCAAGGCACTAGAGCTCATTTTGAAGATTCATCTATCAATAAAATATTATCTAGGTTGTACGATCAGACGCCCCTAACACAGGTTCAAAGTTATTTAAATCTTTAATTTTTTATGAAATTGAAAAAGTTAAGGATTCAGGGTGTATACTAATATTATAAAGATTTTGATTGTTTATTTGTTTACATTGAATAGGATCCGAAATTTCTGGTCCAATTTCAAACAATCTTTCACCATTAGAAAGCTTCATTATCCAGGAGTAATATACAGGGTGTCCCAAAAGGTTAAGTAGCTGGGAAAGGGGGTGACAGGGGTGGACACAATGGTCACTAGAAAAATAAAAAATAAATCCGCTCTGGGTATTTAAAAAAAAAATGGCATTTTTTTAAAAACTTAAAATTTTACACCTTGTTATTTTTGATGTTGATGTTGATGACCTTGTTGTTATTGAAGATTACATAACAGCATTTTTTTTAAATACAGCCATATTTGTAGGTACAGTTAGCACAAGGTGTAAAATTTTTAGTCTTTTAAAAAATGCCATTTATTTTTTTAAACACCCAGAGAGAATTTTTTATATTTTTCTGGTGACCCTTGTGACCATCCCTATCACCCCCCTTCCCAGCTACGTAATCTTTTGGGACACCTGTATAATATAAACAATGATGAAATTCCCATGGGAACCGGAATTACATGGGTGAAACCGCGCGCGGGAAGCTAGTATACTAATATACTTTAGATCAAAATCAATCTCTTTCTGCAGTACTACCTCCACAAACGCACCAGTTTCCCGTGCACCAACAGAGTGCGGATCGTGCAGCTGACATGCCTGATGACCGCCATCGTGTGCGGCATATCTCGCATGATAGACCACAGGCACCACTGGTGGGACGTGTTAGCGGGGGCGGTGCTAGCTGCTCCCGTCTTGTATTTTACTGTAAGTATGTATGATAACCGCCATCGTGTGCGGCATATCTCGCATGATAGACCACAGGCACCACTGGTGGGACGTGTTAGCGGGGGCGGTGCTAGCTGCTCCCGTCTTGTATTTTACTGTAAGTATGTATGATAACCGCCATCGTGTGCGGCATATCTCGCATGATAGACCACAGGCACCACTGGTGGGACGTGTTAGCGGGGGCGGTGCTAGCTGCTCCCGTCTTGTATTTTACTGTAAGTATGTATGATAACCGCCATCGTGTGCGGCATATCTCGCATGATAGACCACAGGCACCACTGGTGGGACGTGTTAGCGGGGGCGGTGCTAGCTGCTCCCGTCTTGTATTTTACTGTAAGTATGTATGATAACCGCCATCGTGTGCGGCATATCTCGCATGATAGACCACAGGCACCACTGGTGGGACGTGTTAGCGGGGGTGGTGCTAGCTGCTCCCGTCTTGTATTTTACTGTAAGTATGTATGATAACCGCCATCGTGTGCGGCATATCTCGCATGATAGACCACAGGCACCACTGGTGGGACGTGTTAGCGGGGGCGGTGCTAGCTGCTCCCGTCTTGTATTTTACTGTAAGTATGTATGATTACTTTCCTCTTGTTTCATCATCAGCACATTTATCGTTCACTGCTAATTATGGGCTTCCCTTCGGCGATCGTTTTGCCATAGACACCACCCTAAGAAAGCCGATTGGGAACCATCTTGTACTTATGTCCACTAATTAATTTCATTCCGGGTCTGGTTGGTAGAGGGAGAACCTTCCGTGCCTCGAAAAGCACGATAAGCCATTAGTTCAGATTATTATAACATCATCAATATCAATCCTACACCTGGGAACGGACAGCAGTTTTCTCTGTGAGTTACGACATAATACTGCTGCCACCAACCCGCTTGCCAAGCTTGGTGCCTATGGCAAAACCCTCCCTCAAGTGGAGGCCCATGTTCAGCAGTGGATGTTTTACGGGCTGTTGATGATGATGGTGATTAAAAAAGTGATAATAGACGCATATATTTTGTCCACAGATATATTCACTGTGCAACAACTTTAACTGTCCTACAGCCTCAGTGGAAGACCCGGCGGAACATAACGACACCAAAGAACCATTAATTAATGTTAAGGAAACAACAAAATCATTAATTGATGATAAGCTAACATAACCAAAATACCTGTATTTGTTTAAAATAATGTATTTAAAAAAATATCAATGCCAATGTATCGGTATCTTCATATATTTGAAGCGGCCGTAGCCCAATGGCTAGGGCGTCGGACTTGTGATCTTGTGGTCGCCGATTTGATCCCTATCCATTACACTTCCGACGTGAACCCACTCGTAACACAAGCATTTTAGCTTAGCACGAGGGGTTAACAAGAATACTAGTTGACTGCAAAACTTTGCTAGTAATCTTATAAAAAAATAATATTTATATAATATATATATATACATATTATTTATTACTATTGTGTAATATATACTAGGAATAAGATTGATATTATTATAAATAGCAAAGACTAGGAGTATTTATTTTATTTATTTAACATCAGTATATTCTAGTTGTACATACTACATAAGATGGCTTAATGTTCTAGGCATTATCTACTAGTTGACCTTTGGAGGGGTAAGGGTGCACCCTCCCCTTCCCTACCCCCTTTATAGTAAAAATGCCATCACATACCCTGATGTCTTAATACTCAAGTAAATAGCATTCCATGGTGTTTTTAGTTGGTATATTACAATTGTATGTGTAGCTCTGTCGGGCAGCTAAGTCAAAGTAGGAGATAATAGATTTTCAATGCAACATACATTACCATTAAATTTATATGGCAATAAACATGTTTACTAGATTATTTTTTATACATACTATTATTATATTTTATTGTTACGTGATAACTGATTGTAATAATTATTATGAAAAATTAAAAACTTGTTTATTAGCAACATTAAGTAAAACATACAGAAGTTTGAATAGCTACACTTTTAGGTTTACTGGTAACTCCACAGTTTACAAGTTATATTTGTAGGTAAATTTAATAACTAACAAATAGGCCAATTAAAGAATACACAAATAAACAGGCCAAGAAGTCTTGTAATACAAGACTGACCAAGAAGTCATGTAATACAAGATATACCAAGAAGTCATGTAATACAAGATATACCAAGAAGTCATGTAATACAAGACAGACCAACAAGTCATGTAATACAACACAGACCAACAAGTCATGTAATACAAGACAGACCAAGTAGTCATGTAATACAAGATATACCAAGAAGTCATGTAATACAAGATATACCAAGAAGTCATGTAATACAAGACAGACCAACAAGTCATGTAATACAACACAGACCAACAAGTCATGTAATACAAGACAGACCCAGAAGTCATTTATTAAAAAACAGACCAAGAAGTCATGTAATACAGGTAAATTTACAGTATCATAGTTTAAATTTCGTCTCTGTAAAAGTCTAAGGTTGACTGATAGAATATGTTTTAAGCATTAAGTCTGTCTGTACATAAGTTTGAATGTACTGAAATTAAATAAATAAATAATTTAAAAAATATGTTAGTTTAAAGAGTATAACAATCGAACATCACAAGGTTTTTTGGAATAATTAGGTAAATGAGCCTATGCAGGGGTTCCCGAGGGAATATGATTTACGCTAGTGAAGCCGCATAGGAAGTTAGTGAACTCATAAATATATGCTATAAATAAGTACTTTGATAATATATTTATCGCTGTAACACTAAATAGTAACAGGTGTTGTGATAACGTTAGTAAAAATATAACAACTTTTTTTTTTTTTTAATTCATTTTTATTTTGGATAAAGTGATGTCCATCATACTAAGTGTGCTGACCAAGGCCGAGGGACTTAGGCTGCCTGTCCACCGGAGCGGAGCGGAGAAGCGGATGAATGTTAACCAATAGAATTGCAGGAGCGGAGATGAGCGGAGATTTTGAGAAATCCTATTGGTTAATATTTCTCCGTTTCTCCGCTCCATTGCCTCGCTCCGCTCCGGTGGACAGGCAGCCTTAACGTCGGCGCTTGTATTATGTCAAAAAAATATTTTACTTTGTGTAAAAAAAAATGTAAAATAAAATTTGTTACTACAAATATTTCACTAACGTTATCACTACACACGACACTATCTACTGTGTATTGTTTATTTTATAAATAAGTTCCCCAGGCAACATAAGCCAGGCGAGTGAAACCGCTATAAAAGTTATATGTATAATAGTTTTTTATAGAATATTCTACATTAAATCGATACATTTTAAATTTCGGCACCTATTAAAATACTAAATCATCATCGTAGATCATAGCATATATTTATATTTAAAGAGATTTCCACGGGTACTGGAATTATTAGTTTATGCTTTATTATAACCATCATCACCAGAAACAGCTAGTTAATTAAACGTAAGTCGTGATATTAATGTAAATAGACATGATATAAGCATACACACACATTCCTAAAAACATTTCGTTTATTTATTGTCTTTTTTCCATTAGATGTTAATATAGTAGTATTATTTATTTTATTTTATTTATTGTGGCTTGACCTTTAAAAAAAACCATGAAAAAGAACTATAGACACAGTTCTAACATTTTATTTTGCGTGATTCACGCAAAGTTGGCAACCAGTGTTGGTAAAATACATCTTTATTTTCTTTGGTGCAGTGCTACTATTGCCTGCTACGATTAAGTCCTAAATAAAAAAAAAGGATAAAATAGTTTTAGTAATAAAACTCTTGAAGTTGTGTTTACAAAACTCCAGGAATATAACATATTCTTAATATCATTGAGGTTTCATTTATTTTCAACTAGGTTACATGAAAAAAAAATACTGACAATGAAAACTATAGTATTATTATTAAAGTTAATAACTTATTTTAATGTGAATTATAAAATCATATATTTATCTAGTAATTCATCAGCCTATTACAGCCTGTAACGAATCATGTTTCCTCAAGTTGCCACCGACTATACAAGAAATGTTATGTATAACTATAAGAATTTATTTACATGGGACCTGCGAACTACCTCGACAACGGCTGACCCCACACATGAAGACCCGAAGGGGGTAGCGGGTAGGGTTGCCACCTTCTTTTTGTTTTATATAGTACTTTTTACAAAAAGTTGCTAAATATATAAACTTTTTGGAAAATTCAGGAAAAAAAATAGTACTCATTTATTTTTAATCATTTTTCCATGTGTATTTGTTATTACTCTTTGCTTCCGCCAACAAGGTTGAAAACCTTTAAAATAATTATAAGAGTCTGAGCATGTTAAATCCATATTAAAATAAATCACCAATTCATTGTTTTCATATGCTGCGCTGAGGGTGCGGCCTAAATTTTTTAATGGGGTGTATTTTGGTTTATTGAAAATAGATAGTACTTTTTGTACTATATTATTTTTATATAATATATAGTACATTTGACTGAAATATAGTAGGATACTATGTAATATAGTACGGGTGGCAACCCTAATAGCGGGTGAGGTGATCGGGAGTTTTTTACATTTTCTACGATGCGCACGCGCAATGTGGATTCACCCTATGTCTCATAAACTATGATCGTATTTATACTAGTCTATACACTCAGTGATAATAATATTTTTGTATACAATACAATGACACTGAGTTACAGTGTGTAATCAAGACCAAAGAATGTATGACAGTCGAAACTATGTTTTTTTTAAAGAGAGATAAAATCTAATAATAAAGTATTGTACCCGTAATGACTTAGTCCTTGACAATACTCAGCGAATTCATTTATTTTTGGTTGTTCAATCGAACTGTGTACGATTAAATAATCACTGTATATGTAAAAGCTCGAACTACGGCAAATCCTAAGTTTTACCAGTAAAACTTAAGATTTACCAACTATTCATTATAAAAGTCCGAAAAGATTAGCGATTCGAACTTTACCATAATTAATTTGGAAAATCTTAACATAACCTAACCTAGGATGTACTAAATTCTAATGGTAAAAACCCGAGAACGTCATTCCATTTTCATTTATTCTTACTTTCACCAATTCATGTCGGTAAATCTTCAGACTTACTCATAAATCTTAGGATTTACCGTAGTTCGAACTTTTACAGTAGGTAACATATACAGGGTTATTTGTAAAACACCGGTAACCTCTCAGGACTACGTTACTAACATCATAATCAATAACTTTTGTTCTATGACTTTTAAAAATTCATCATATTTTAATTTATCAGATTAACACACAAAAATAAAAATATTTAAATTTAACGCTCTAAATGTTGCGAAGTCTATGCGAAGCAAAAGAAAGTATATATAGTAATAGTACCGACCGACAATAGCGAGGGAAGCGGGGAATACAGAGTTGAAATGTGTTAGATAGGACAACGAAATTTTGGTAAATGTATTGTTTTGTTAAAAATCGTAGAACAAAAGTTGTTGTTTATGATGTTAGTCATCTAGTCCTGAGAGAGGTTACCGGTGTTTTACAAATAACCCTGTATATGTATAATATATATTTATACTGTAACTGCTCCTGGAAGAAAATCCTTTATACTGTGTCTCTTACACTTTGTTTTAATCATAGTGCTATTGCGTAAAAAATACGACAGCAATTACGGTGCAACTAAAAAGCGATGAATCTCTAACCGTAAAAAAATTATAACATTAAAATCGCGTTTCTAATCGCAGTCGTCTTCAATCGCACTGTCTCGTTTGTGTCCGACTTAAAGACGATTCCTGGTCAGGTAAAAATATTGACTATTGTTTAGGTATTTTCCAAATACCTATAGATTAGTGATGATTGATTAGCTTAATTTAATTTATTTTATAAGATATGAAGAGTACAGGGAATGATCTAATGAATAGATTTTGTGAGAACGCAATTGAAATCAACTTCTTCCTAAGGTTCTTTTCATTTCAGCCATTACAAAAACTTCATCGTGGCGCCATCTGTTTACTTTTAAAAAGCTTGTCATGTTATACTTTCATAGATTAAGATTTGCTTGCATTTTTTTTTCGGACAAACATTTATTATGTTGGCTTTTGCTACTTCACCGGGGGAAAAAAAATGCTTGCAATAGAATGACATTCCTTGTTCTTTGTCTGTACCCGTCATATAATAATGTATAGTCAAGTATGTAAAGAGTAAATTATATTTATTATTTTGTGGAAAATAAAAGTATTTTTAAAATTTTACTGTGATGCGTATGATTTTGTTAACATGTTTCCTAACATACTTTAACTTCAACAGTCCGTTTATGTTCACCGCTGAACATGGGCCTTCTCTTGACATAATAGTCGCAGTTTTTAAAAACAAGACTGTTTTAAAAGCACCCATATCGTTCCTACGATATAAAAGAGCTTTTATCAAAAAGAAATAAGTTAATACTTTGGTCCAAAAAATATTGTTGTGATTTCTGATATTTATTGTTTTATTAAATCTCTTTTCATGTGTTCCAAATAGGTAATTTTATCCAATATCATATTTATCGGGTAACATACTTTTGATTATAATAATAATAGTATTATTACCTGAATCAGCACGGTAGCAATACCACCAAGTTAGGTACTGTATATGTTACAGTCAAAACTTATAATCGGTCAAAACCACTTTTGATTGCAAAAATCAGGCAAAAGTAGTTTTGACGGGTCCATATTGCCTCACATAAAATTCCAGAAACGAGATGCTATTCATTTTGGTCGAATGTCAAAAAAAATACCAGGATTCCAACTTCTGTAGGTCAGGTTAGGTTAGAACTGTGACCACAACCAGATCCAAATTTCATACAAATTATTAATTAAAACAGTCAAAAGCGGTTTTGATCGATAATAAGTTTTGACTGTGACATATACACCTAACAATGCACAAATAGCTAATTATACGTTCGTAAACAGTCTGACTAAATTTCTATCATCATGTCATTACAAATGCAACCACAAGAGCTTAATTGTTATAAAATTATAGAGTAGAAATGGTTCAGTGAGCTTTAACGGATCTGTAATTAATTGTATTTGAAACTAGCAATTATTAAAAGATTTATTGAACATAAACGGGCTTACGATGGTAGTCATATCAAATATTCAGAACGGTATTAAGAAACAGATTTGCAGTAAGCCTTTGACAATGTGGACCTAGGCCCATACTAGTGAGTTTAATTGAATATAATGTTAATAATTTTATCAAATGAAAGTATTTTATAAATTAAAAGTAATACCACTCTATAATGAATGTGAAAATATTGTTTTTCGGTTTATTTATGTTTGTGAATCAGGTGTGCACCAAGGACCAATTCTTGGTCCATTTTATTAAGCAATACATTGAGAATGAAGGAAAGCCGACGTTTTTGATAATCAGTCACCTTTGCTGGAATAAAAGTAAGTTGTTCGTTAGGTAGTCGCAGAATACTTCGTCAGTAAATCCTCTATATTAAAAATTCTCTATTTAGAAAAATTTTGGAGGTACCAGCCCGAAGTCATGATTGACGTGCCTCGGAGAGCACGCTAAATCTGTCGGTTCTTCTCGGTTTATCTCTCACCGGTTGTGTCGGTAGAACCGTCTCAGCAGATTTTGAGCGTAAAGGAATAGTGCACCTGTGTCTGCGCACACACTCATGCACTATAAAATATCCTGCGCAGATGCCAAATCCCCTTGGAAATTAACCGTTGCAACCGAAAATCTATTGGACGTATATATATTTAGGTACCTAGAAGTTTAATGTAGTACTATTTACTTCACTTATTACAGTGGTTTATATTTTTTCAGATGCAATTGTTAGTTTAGGAAAAGAAA
This sequence comes from Nycteola revayana, assembly GCA_947037095.2. Lineage (NCBI taxonomy): Eukaryota > Metazoa > Arthropoda > Insecta > Lepidoptera > Nolidae > Nycteola > Nycteola revayana. The sequence goes on along the minus strand of OX344857.2, from coordinate 16,104,168 downwards.
TATCGAATATTGGTGGAAGAACATCTACATCGTTTCAGACATATTCTAAATACTTTTATCATAATTTGCTATTTGTAATTGATCTCGAATGTCTACCATCCTATGAAATTCTCGAATGGGTAAATTTGTTTTTGTTATTTGCGTGTTACTAACATTTTATATTATATCTGATTGTATAGAATTGCTACATACTACTATAACTTAGCAATTTTTAAATTCAAGGCATCCACGAACAATTTATTTCGTTCACCATATCGATGGCTAGTTTTGAACAATGGAACTGATCAATCAAACCCTATCTTATGGAACTGCCCCATGTTGCCTGATAGTGACGTAGTATTGGCTACGAGATTAGAAAACATGATTCATTTAGTTGAAGGTAAGGAGATTTCTGAACTGTTTATTATTATGTACATTTAATTATCGACGCTGATGAAAGTATAGATTCTAGACTTGGACATTTCATTGACTAAATTTACTTTAAACTAGCAATAAGTTACGAGCTAGTACTAACTAGCTCCAGAAAACGAGAAAATACCAAAGGTTGAGACATTACTGTACTACTTTAGTAAGGTGACAGGGGCTTAGTGAGAGTTACTTTGACGTGAGAGTACAACATAGGATCTTCTATATTAATAAATTGCTTTGACATGACTGACTAACGGATTGCATCAGACAGTCAATAATCGTAGAGACTAAGAACTTCGGACGTGTGCTGTTGATCGTAGAAACCTGAAACTTGGATCGTGTATTATTTAATATGACTTTGGTTTACGATAAGATCTGATTTTAAAGAAGTTCATCCCTAAGAGGAAGAAACAAGGTGAAGTGGTTTGTAAGGAGAAATCGAAATCTAAGTGAATGAAGATAATTTAATAAAGCGGTAGATTATATAATTACCAGGAGCGTACCAAAATTTTAGATCCAGGATAGGGAAAAGAAGGGTCAGAGTGGTTCACAGTTCATAAGGAATCAGCTGCCCTTCTCTGCCCTTTGTCTAATCTATTCTTTCTTCGCTCCCAAGTTCACAAGCCATCACCCAAGTTAGGCATTATAACAACACCTCGAGGATACTACAATGGAATCCTGGTAGACGTCAGGATTCACCGACAGCTGTTCCGAAGACGACGCAACGTGATGGGACATATCCTGACGGTGTCTAATGTTATACAAGATAGTAATACAACGAGATATTACCTGCCAAGAGACGAATTGGGAAAGTGAGTAGATTTCATTTTTCAGTGGTACTAAGAGACAAGTATAGCCGTGGATTTATATGAACCATTTTCATTATATTTATCGACCGTATGGTTTTTCGTCTTTGAATAGACCACTCCATGTAGGTATTCCAAAGGGCGCAAGTGGCGACTAAGGGACATACAGCTAAAGCATGATCTATCAGCTCAAGGATACTCTCCATCTTACTGCGATCTACTCACAGGCGTGATAATGGCAATATTCCCCAACAACCTATTTTTTTTTTGTTATCCGGTGGGAACTGCATTTACGCATTCCCACCGCTCTGCTGCATCGTATTCGCACTATGGCGATGGGATATGTGGGACTCGCTTCCTCTCCATAGCGTGGTATGCTAAACTCATACCACGAGAGGACGCTACACCACTAAAACCCGCCGGTCACTCCTTCGATCCGCCGTTGGCGGGAGTCGGGTATGCATGAGCAATACCGGCCCCCCGACAGCATCCGCGGCCAATATGGTACCGCGGGATCTCCTGGGCCACACTCAAAGTGTCCCATTTGCAATTATAGAGACGCCCGGAGTGTAAGTAGAGGCGTATTCCCCAACAACCCTGGCTAGCCAAGATCTGTTAAGAGGAAGTCCATGTATAAACGGTAAACAAGCTAATAAAGTATCCGAATATTCCTCATTAATTTCTTATATTTCTGGCAAAGAATATATTTATGAATATCATTTATTAGAGTATGTAGGGTCACTATAACGTATTGAATCCCAAACCCTTTGTCTATAAACAATTCAAGGCTGTCACTGACTAATTAATATTTTCAGGGCGGCACATCTAGATACGATCCCTAAAATAACTTGGATGAATGTGAAAATAGCTTTGGAAATGTTAAATGCCACTCCAGCTTACATTTTCAGCTATCGCTGGGGTTACAAAGTGAATGGAAACTGGTCAGGCATGATCGATGATATACATTCAGGTCGTGCTGACATGGGTAAGCATTTGTAAAAGAATTTTAAACTCCATTACATGGTTCGGTTCTAGCAAAGACCGTTAACATTCAAATTAAATAATAAAACTGTTCAAGTGCGAGCTGGATTCGTGCAACGACGGATTGCGTACCATTATCTATAAAACATTAGTCACAACAAACAAATAGGCACGGGTGTTGTATGGGATTTATATAGGGTGACTGGTAATTAGTGACCGATACCTAAACACATGATTGTGCTCATGATAACAAACAACTTTTACTATGGCACCAAAGCTGAAATCAGCTGTTCCATACATTCATGTTCACATAACTCGTCAACATGGTAGGGAGCAGCTGATTTTTTTTCGCGATTTCAGCTTTGGTGCCATAGTAAAAGTTGTTTGTTATCATGAGCACAATCATGTGTTTAGGTATCGCTCACTAATTACCAGTCACCCTATATTTAAAGTGAATATATATACCTACATCTGAATATCCTTTGAATGTTTCAAGCGTCTATCTGTTGCCGTTATTAACATCGAGCAAAAATATCACGTTTGTTGTATGGGAGCACCACTTAAACATTTATTTATTGCTTGAATAGTTTTTGTATTTGGGTAACAGTATTACATCATCCGTGAAAAATTAAACTGTCTAGCTATCACGGTTCATTTTATGCCTACATTAAGGTGACATATAGTGAAACTTTAGTTCCACTATTTAGTTAAAATAGGATTCCGTTTTTATCCTTTGGATCGGAACCCTAAAAATCAAATGAATTATAGTCAATTATCGACTATCGGAAGAGTTAGTTTATCTTAATTTCTTTTTAATTCCAGGAACAAACTGCATGGTGGCCAACATACCACGTTTATCTGTGGTGACCTGGACGGATAATATTACTCCTTATACAGTTCGTTTTATATTCCGTCAGCCTCCTCTGTCATACTTGGCCAATATATTCTCTTTGCCGTTTTCTACTAGTGTGTGGCTCGCAATCACAGTGTGTTCTGTGATGAGTTCTATATGCTTGTACTTTGCCGCTAAGTGGGAAGCGGGGGAAGAAAAGGTTTGTACCTAACAACTAAGCTTTTGTATCATTTTTATTAGAAATGTTAAGTGGGGAAGTTGCTGTAAACACTTGTATCTACAGGGTTATTTGTAAAACACCGGCAACATCATAATCAATAACTTTTGTTCTATGACTTTTAAAAATTCAACATATTTTAATTCATCAGATTTACACACAAAAATAAAAATATTTAAATTCAACGCTCTAAATGTTACGAAGTCTATGCGAAGCGATAATACCGACAATAGCGAGGGGAGCGGGGAATACAGAGTTGAAATGTGTTAGATAGGACAACGAAATATTGAAGGTTTGTTTTTGGTAAATGTACTTATTATGTTTTGTAAAAAGTCGTAGAACAAAAGTTGTTGTTTATGATGTTAGTAATATAGTCCTGAGAGGTTACCGGTGTTTTACAAATAACCCTGTATATTAAGTTCAAGGCCGGATTTAAAGGTCTAGAGGCCTTTGGTCAACTTATTTTTCAAATACCAGTAATGATTTTTTTGTCAGCCTAGATATCCATTAAACAATATAGTATGAAAATAAATAGTGTTTAAATTTTCTTTTAAAATTGAACACCCATATAGGTCAACCTCCGTAGCGTAGCGGTATTTGGCTCGCTTTGAATCTCGGGGGTCGTGGGTTCGATCCCCACGCCGGGCAAAAAATCTTTGTGTAAATTCTTAGATTTATTTCCGGGTCTGGTTGGTTGAGGGACTACCCTCAACCAACTTTTGCCTCGGAAAGCACGTTAAGCCGTTGGTCCCGATTAATATTACATCATCTTTAATAATTGTACATCAAGGAACGGGCAGCAGAGTGTCCTTGTGTGGTACAACATAATTCTGCGGTCACCTACCCGCCTGCCAAGCGTGGTGACTATGGCAAATACCCCTCTCGGGAGGAGGCCCATGTTCAGCAGTGGCTGATGATGATAGGTACCTAGATATAACCGTAATCAAAAACATCAATCATGTTGCTACAAAGTACTGTAAGTAAGTAGTTAATTACTAATTATCAGGGTTTTCACATTCAGAGAAGCTCAAGGTGAATAGTCCGTGAAATCGAGGGTCCACCGTGAAATTCAAGGATTGATGATTTTTTATTGTTTCTTCCGAAATTTCCTATTCCAAATTTTCTGATTGTAATGATTATTCTCATTGAATTTCAGGCGTCGACTCAGCTAGATAACCTTAGCGACACAATGCTACTAACAGTAAGTGCTATTGGGCAGCAGGGGTGCGTAATGGAGCCTAAGAAGTTATCGGGAAGGATGATTGTCTTAGTTCTGTTTACGGGGCTGATGGCTCTTTACGCTGCATATTCAGCCAATATAGTGGTTCTACTTCAAGCGCCATCGCATTCTATTCGAACGCTGTCAAATTTAGCTAAAGCTAAGATTACGATAGCCGCCCTAGATGTGGATTATAACAAATTCGTATTTAAAGTAAGTGACGTAGCAGTTCTGCCCTGCTAATTGTACTTGCAGTAATCGTCATTTTTGGGATTTTCCTTTTTTTTTGCGAAAATTACATTTCAGGACCCTAATCTATACATATCAAAAGATTGTTTTTTTTCTTATTTTTCAAGTTCACTTTAAAAGTTATGTAATATAGAATTCTTGTTTATATAACAAAAAATGTGTTTAAGTACCGCGTTTATCTCGAAATCGCGATTTCGTAAGTACTGCGTTAGCATTAAGTAGGGCAGAGTAAGTAAGGTCAAGTCACACGTACCACATCACGGAGAAGAGTGCGTATACTTATTTTGTATAACTCTCTAAGGTCGAACGCACGACGGGTTTGACCTCCACGCTGAACAATAAGTCTTTGTGTAAATCTATGATTTCATTCCGGAATCTTTGAAAGACTACCATGTGTGCCTTGGGAACAACGGCTTATCGTGATTGGGTTCGTTAAGTCGTTGGACCCGATTGTTATTCATTAACATAAGATACATATACAGCTAAAAGTAGCTAATTTAAAATAAAACTAACTTATAAAATAGTACTAGGTATTCTAAATCTATTCTATTAACATAAGTAAGACGACGTTATACGGACTGATGATGACAATGAACCCCATGTGTGCTGAATGAAGGATTTAGGCATTTGCCGCCCTAGGCCTGCGCCTGTCTTTGATAGTAAATCCTTTTAATTTTGATAAACTTTTCAAAAACATATTATAGCAGGCACGAATTGAAAGGTAAATGAGATATTCATAAAAAAAACCATTCTAAAATTTTCGTGTTCCGAAAAATTAGCTGTCCGACAAAACTGAATTACTAACATTAGTTATAAGCAAGATTAATTCTTGTTACTAACAACCTTGCCTTGCCTATGGACTTTTATTTCTGAAATAAATTTTTTTTATTTTTTTTATTTTTATTAAAACTTGCCGCTCTAGCCCTCACGGGCCTAAGGATAAATCCACATTCAATCCACAAGGAATTTACATTGCGTTGCGATTATTACGTCACTGACGTTCTCTAGGACATATAATAAAACTGTTTTATTCTTTCAGATGCATGACCCCCGAGATCGTGTCCGTAGCACGATTTACAAAAGATTGGAGCCAAAGAAAGGATCCAAGCAATTCTATAGTCTCAATGAAGGAGTCGAAAGAATCAGACAGGTAAAAGCAACAGCAGACTGTAGAAGATAAACCGAGTTGGTCTAGTAAAGGCTGGAAATACAGCCTTTATTAAGCCCATTTTTTTATCCAATGGCGATGCTACGGGCCCCGCACACCAAGATATATGCGCAAACAAGAAATTGAATCCAATAGATAATCCTATGGATCCGAATCGTTTTGCTTCACAATAGGTGGGCTAATAGGCCAAAAAGAAGTCATAATTAATCTACAGTCCCCGCGCTGGCTTAATCTGGCAAAGGCCAGAACTATGCGACTTATTTCGATCTGCTTAAAAAGCTCGACTCAATGACTGAATGAATAGATTTGTAATGTGATTTTCGTGTAGCCTCAAACTCGTGAAGATTAGATCAGTAATTAAAAATAAGAACAAATGAATTAAGAAGGGAAAAAAATAAATATTGTTCAACTAACTGCGCCCTTCGGTTTTACTGCGCCACTCCGCTCCAGTGGGTCGAAACGTGATATTTTGTAGTCTATATGTTAATCCAGCATATAAACTATCCGCGTAGCATATCTATACACTTTCCATCGAATCCTTTTATCCACATTATCGCGCCCTATTTTTTTCAAGACGGTAAAAAAGTCATCTAGTATATAAAAAAAGAAATACATAATAGTTAAAATGGTTATCTTTCAGGGTCTGTTCGCATTTCACGCTATAACATTACCAGTGTATCGTCGCATCGAGGAAACATTCTTGGAAAGTGAGAAGTGTGACTTGGTAGAAGTGGACTATATGACGTCGCTCGCTCCACATATACCCGTGCGGAAGGACAGCCCCTATATTGAGCTATTGAGAGTTGCGTGAGTGTTATGTACCTTACCTTTCGAATCGGTTGAGCCCAATGGCTAGGATGTCATCCGATGCCCTCGTAGACCCGAAGTTCGAGAGGCCCGCGAACTGTAAAGTAGAGCGACAGTTGCACAAAACTCCCCTAAAATACTTAAAGTCATAATCCCTCAATCTCGTCGTCAGCGACCGCCCTGAACCGAGGTCAAGCCCCACAGGGGGTGCCCTCTTGCGCAGGTTGCTTAGTTTGTAGTTTTTAAACCATTTATTAAGGCTGGAGCTCTGCTCGCCTTTATGCCCGGTGAAGTAGCTAGGATGTCGTACTTGCGATCATGTGGTCAGCGGTGTTTTTTTTTTCATATAAACTCTGTTGGTATTTAGTCAAAATCCAAAACATCGAAGCATGATTTTTCTCAGATATTCAGATTATGGTACGGATTTATAGAAGTATAAAATACTTTGAAAAAAAATGAAAACAGATTTTGCCTCGCCCCGAGGCCTCCAGACCCCTAAATCCGGCCCTGTTCAGAGTGTATGTTCCTATGTTTCAAAATTGAGATTAATAAAATTCGACCACCGGCGGGACCCGAACCCGCATCTTAGGTTAAACCCCTATTGCCTTAACTAATTAGGCTACGGTGTTTGAAACATAGTATAATATGGTAAACTTATACTGTAGGTAGTGTTTCAAAATATTTAAAAAATGTATGTTTCTATCCAAATTTACGAAAAAAAAAACTTGCGCGACATCCTGAAAATCTGATTTAAATATCATCTCTCCTACCAGTTTCAAACAACTGCACGAGTCGGGAATCCAATCGGCAATAACAAAGCGGCTAATGGTGCCCAAACCGCGCTGTTCAGTCTCTACGTCATCGTTCAGTAGCGTCGGTCTGCAGGAGATGAAGCCAGTTCTTATACTGATGCTGTACGGGATCACGGGGTCTATAGCTATATTGGCAGTTGAAATGTTGGTATTTAGATTGTGAGTATATTTTTGTAACAGCACAATACACAAGATATTACACAGCAGACATATATTTAATTTACAAAACAATAAGACGCCTTGCATGTTCTGCCGAAAAAGTCGCCACCTCAGCATAGGTTAGGCGATACCTAGCACTGGTTTTCAGTTGAAAACTCGAGTGACTCACGGACGAGGGACTCTAACAGGGCACCCTAACAGTAAAGTAATAACATAAATGTAATATTGTTATGCTGAACATAGGCCTGTTGAGGAGTCACGAGGAAGGGAATTTACTATAGCGACCACGCTTGGCAAGTGGGTTGGTGACCGCAGTATTATGTAACAACACACACAAGGAGACGCTGCTGCCTGTTCCCTGGTATATATAGATGGCTAGCTGCGCCCCGCGGTTTTACCCGCGTTACTCTGCTCCAGTGGGTCGGAGCGTGATTTTTTGTAGCCTATATGTTAATCGATCTTATAAACAATCCCCGTGCAAAGTTTCAGCCAAAACCATCCATCCATCCATACTCACATACTTTCGCGTTTATAATATTAGTATGATGTTATAACAAATGGGACCAACGGCGGCTTAAAGTGCTTTCCGAGGCGTATAGGGTAGGCTTTAAACTTACCAGATCCAGAAGGAAATCTTAAAATTTTACACAAAGTTTTTATGTCGGAGTGAGGATCGAACACACAGACAGACAAAAAAACATTGAATATAATGTTTTTTTAATAGAAATTTCATAAATATTCATATAATTTGTTCAATTTTACAGTTTTTCTATACCTATACATATATTTATTTTATTTCAGGAACAAGAGAAAGAACAGAATCAAAACTATTAATCAAAACCAATTGGAGGACACCAATGAAATTGATACGAGACGAACATCTGCTAATTATGATTCGCAATTATAATTTCGAATGTAATTTTCATCATGTAATACTCTTGCACATATGAATGGCGTTAGCGGCAACAGCCAGGCCGATTATTGAGAGTTAAAGGCTTACAGTTATCTCGCGAAAATTAATTGGTGAATGATCAGGACACTCGAATCACTGTAGCAATTTGATTAGGTATCCATTAATAGCAACTTGATGGAATATTAGAAACTTGACAATGATGGTTCACATGTAGAAAATATTGAAACTAAATATTTTATATTGTTTTATTAGTTATTTAGACGAATTCACAGCAGTGTTTTAACATGTTATTTTCACTCAAAAAAGATAATTGGTAATTTTAAATTATGTTACTACAATACCTTCGCTTCAGCTGTATGTACAGCTGAAGCGAAGCAGAAGTGAAGTGAAAACATTTTTCTTTTTGCTTTATATTAATATGCATTAAAGATAAAGTTAATGTAAAGATGCACGAAAGCACTTATTCCCACAGCAGTGTTTCATTTTCCGGGTTAAGGTTCCGTACCCGAAGGGTAAAAACGGGACCCTATTACTAAGACTTCGCTGTCTGTCTGTCACCACGCCGTATCTCATGAACCGCGATAGCTAGACAATTAAAATTTTCATTCTAAAAATAGAATAAAATAAGTATTTAAGGGAGGCTCCTATATAACAAACTGAACGGAACCCTTCGTGCGCGAGTCCCACTTGCACTTGAACAGTTTTTTTTTATAAATAGGTAAGGTAGGTTTATAAGTAAAAAATAAACTCATATTGAAAAGTTTATTTAATAAATCGGATAGTAAGGTTATTATTAGAGTAGTACAATACATTTTAAATGCTCACTTGTAAACTATACTGTTCTTAAAGAAACTAATAATCACAACACCTAGAATAAAATAAATTCATAAAATGATTCCATACAAGTTATAATGCTGACCGTCTCCTTCCCACAAATATAGCGAAGGAGGCGATGGCTCCTTATTAAAAAAGATACTTGTAATGGAATCTAAGATTGTTTACTTTAAAACAAATGCATTCTTCAGTTTTGTGATTACCTTCTGTAGTTATATAAAGAAAGATTATTCAAAGCTTTCAGCTTACTACTTAAATAAATTACTAGAAGTGGAAAATAAAGATGTTTTATTCCGACAACAAAAGATATACACAACTTGTACCAATTAGACTATATAATAATTTATTTCGAACATTTATTTCATATAATATTTTTGTATAAATATCATAAAACTAACGAAAAGTGGATCTCAATAGTCATTGGTGCACGAAGTCATTAATTACTGCAAACTGTGCTTAATTTCGAGACCGACCTAAATTACATTTATTTTTATTTTCTTACTTATACCAAGGCCTTAATTTTTGTCCTTCTAAATTAAATTCTTATTCAAACTTACATACCTATATTCCTCTCACCGCTAATAAATTATTTTTAAAATCAATCCTTAGCTCACTATAAAACCATAGCTAAAACAGTACAACAGAGTGTAATTCTATGCTATTTTTATAGAGTAAAAGTGGGATGCATACTAAAATACCCCTTCTTCTGGCGCAGTCGGGTAATAAATCGTGTCTTATCGTCGGAGATACTGCGATACCACGAAAGTGAGTTGCTAATAAAGTGTTATTTCATCTGACAAAAAATATTTTCGTTATATATGTTTTAATGGGCAAAAAATCAATTTGCTACATTTGATTTTCAACTTTATGTTACATACGCGATATTGCAGTATCACCAACTTTATCTTACTTAACGGCTGTTGTAAGTAACCCATCCTCAAAGATTCATAAAGAGAATCTAACTCACTAATTAATTTCTAATATTTGAGTAAGGTAGAAAGTTGTGACTCTTATTTCGTCCTAAAAGATAAGTAAGATAATAAAGAACAACTTTTAAGTACATCAATATATAAATCTATGATGGTCAGGTGAACGGTATTCGATTGATGATTTTACAATTTTTGATAGTTCTAAATGTTTTTTTTATCTGTAAGACATTGTGGCAGATAGTGCAACACCGTGTTAATGGCAATACCTTATAAGGTTGACGACCTCATGTAGCATTTGAAATTTCACCTACTACATTATAATTATTTTATTTATAAGCCCGATGTGTCCCACTGCAGGACAAAGGCCTTTCTTCCTTCTTTCTACTTTCTCTATCATAAACCTGGGAAAGAGTCCAGTTCGTCTCTTTCTGGGCCTACCGCGTCGCCGGTTCCTGCTGTAAGGAAGCCAATCTGTGTGAATTTCACTTCTAATACATAAATAAAGAAAATATTTCTTGACGGATGAAATAAAACCACTGTTAAATACGAGTTATTATTTATATCAAAATCTTAATTATTCCTGAAGATAAATAAAAATATAACGATACTGGGATCTGAATGCTTATGTCTTATAATCAGCCAAAAAAGTCACAACTTTCTATCCTACTCATACACGTATGCCGTACAATATCCATCTATTTAGGCAGATCGCTGTCTTCTGCCAGCGTCTTGTCCTTGACCATCGTGTTAAGGTGATCGATGAGCCCTTGTATCGACATCTCGCCGTGCACCTTGTTGTCTCTGGTACGCACGTTCACTGTGCCTGAAGTCTTTTCACGGTCGCCCACCACTGAAGAAATATATAGTACAGCTTTAATGTCTAATTCCTAAGTGGGGATATGTCTGGTTTTTTTTTTGGGAACACAAACTAATACACATTCAAATTACAGTTAAATACAACAACAAGAAATATAATAATATAAATGTGTAGCTCACAACCTTATCCACATGTTAGGTATTATAATGTGAAACTGCTAAATAAATCTCGAATGAATCTTACAACCAGAAAGATAAAGTAAAAAAGTTCAGTTAAAATACTGTAACATACAATAACGCAAAAATCTATTTTGTGATGAGACAGATTTTTTTTGCCGAATCCATTTTTAGGAGCAGACAATGCAAATAAATCTAAGTCTGTGAAGCGGCATTGTAATTTTTAGTCTGAATGTAAAGGCATCGTTAGTGGGAGATGTACCTCTACAGACTGCACACTGCGGATTTGTACGAATCTTGCGCCTTACAACACAATAAATATGAAAGATAATTAATTGGTCATATTTTAATGAAACAGTGGAATTTGAAAATTATAGTTATATAGGTACCATTTAAGTTACATAACATAGTTTATTTTTCTGAAATCCTTCTATGTAGCAATACTAAATTTTAATATTACCTAGAATATAGTTGAACTGCGCCAACTGCGCGTTCCTGACTTTCTTGTTGAGCGTGTCCCCGGCGTCCGTGTCCACCTCCGACATGAACCCAGCGGCGAACAGCTTGTCATTCACCTGTCGAACGTATCGACGTTGTAACCCTTGCATACAAGATAGAAAAAATGCAAAAGAAATGCATTTTTGTGTTCAAGGATTGAATATTTAATGACGTGCGTTTCGTAATGTCATGCATATCGTCGGTGATATTGCAATACGGCGTAAGTGACAATAGCTTATAAGGTTGAAATCAAATATAGCAAATTATATTTTTTGCCCTAAAAGATAAAGAAAAAACATATTTCTTGACATATGAAATCACACCTTAGTAGCAACTGTCACATACGCGGTATTGCAATATCACCGACGATATCAGAGATTAAAGTTTTTTATGTATGTGCAAACTGATCTCGTAAAATAGTAATAATATTTTAGCCAAGAGGCTAATTTCGACCTTGGCTCGGCTTCGACCCCGGCTCGGCTCCTGAGTAATTATAACTTAGTTTGTAAAGCGCATTTTTTTCCGGCGGGTCGGATAGTGTATGTATTTATCGTCGTTTAAGTTCTATCACCACGTAAGTAATTTTTGGTGGTTTTGACATTTTTATGCGGTAAATGTATGTTTGACATATTTACGTGTCATATATATGAAAATATTCCCTTCAATCAAGTGGTGTACCTGTTTAGCGTAGTCATCGAAGGCTGGTCCGACGGGCACGACACACACTTGTCTGGGACTGAGCCAGAAGGGCCACTTGCCCGCGTACGACTCGCTCAGGATCGCGATCATTCGCTCCACGGACCCGAGGATGGCGCGGTGAATGATTACTGGACGCTTCTTTTCGCCGCTCTCACTAGAAAATGTATAATCAATTTAATATGAGAATATAATTATATACATTTTAGAATTAAAACTTTCGTGAGCGGTACACATATTTATATTATTCAACCGGTTGTACTCACGGTTTTTAATCACCTCCGTTAGTCGCCCGGCGCCGCGCCGTCGAGTCGATTACTCGGACCTCGGGATGCTTCGATCAATAATTCGGGATGGTCTCGAAACTAGTCGGACATATCCGATGATTAAAAACCGTGAGTACAACCGGTTGAATAATATAAATATAGTTATATACATGTTTAAAAATATGCATGAGAGGACCGGTTGGTGGTGTTCCTCTACAGAAACTGAAGATCTTCTAGCCTGGCGAGGCTAGAAGATCTTCAGTTTCTTCCTGGCGAGGTTGTTCTTGTACGTTCTAGATGGCGCTGCTAGTCTGCTAGTAGTTTGTGCGGCTACTGTAGGTGTCGCAACTATGGGCCGGGTTGCTAATGCGTATCCGGCCCCCACCAACGGCAGATCAAAGGTGTCCGGGGGGTTTTTAGTGGTGTAGGGTCCTCTCCTCGTGGTATCAGTTTAGCATACCACGCTATGGAGAGGGCTAGCCCCGCATATCCCACCGCCAGCGCGCGAATACGCTGCAGCGGCGGTGGAAATGCGTAACTGGATTTTACCCAGGACAAAAAAAAAGGTGTCGCTATGTTACCAACGTTTTGCAACCAAGTTGTAACTATTAGGCAGCTGGAAGTCCAGTTTTATGTAGCGGGATCTTGAACGTCTTGCATATGAGATTGATCTTAAGTGCACGTACCTAACGTAAGTCAAGTTGAATCTCTCAGGCAGCTGGAAGTCCAGCTGTATGGTGGCGCACTGGTGCGAGCGCTTGAGAGCGTCTTGGATCGTGATATCGATCTTGGGACCGTAGAAGGCACCGTCTCCTGGGTTCAACTGCCATGGACGACCGAATTTGTTGAGGGAATCTTCTAACGCCTGTAATAAAACGAATAACAAGCGTGACTTTGATATTAGAAATTCTCAGAACTAAAATTCACATGTCTGTTAAAGATTGAAGAAACTTCAAAAACAAAAGAAAATGGCTTTTAAGCCCTTAATTAAAGTACTCTATCGCTAAATTCACTGCTATATCAACTCATGTTTACTTTGACATGATTCGATTAACGCTCTGCAGGTTGTTCGTCTAGTCACTTCTCTTAAAGTCACAACTTTAATAGGCCACATTTGATACATCATCAAAATTCAACAACGTAACCTTGTAACGACGAAAAATAAAATATTCATCATCATCATTTTAGCCGTAGGACGTCCACTGCTGGACATAGGTCTCCCTCATAGATTTTCAGTTGTTGCGGTTAGAAGCGGCCTGTATCCACCGTGATCCTGCGGTTTTAACCAGATCATCCGTCCATCTAGTTGGTGGACGTCGTACGCTACGCTTGCCGATCCGCGGTCTTCATTCGAGAACTTTTCGGTCCCAACGGCCATTTGTTCCCCGTGCTATATGGCCTGCCCATTGCCGCTTCAACGAACTAATCCGTTGGGCTATGTCAGTAACCCGCGTTCTTCTACGTATCTTCTCATTTCTGATTCGATCTCGTAGAGACACCCCGAGAATAGCCCTCTCAATAGCTGGTTGAGCGACTCTGGGTCTGTTCATAAGGCCTTTAGTGAATGACCACGTTTCGGATCCATAGGTCATCACTGGCAACACACAATGGTAAGAGTTTCGTCCCAAAACATCCCTCAACGACCCTGGCTTGCCAAAATTTGTAATGAGACCCGTGTTCAGCAGTGGACGTGGATGGACGATGAGAACTTGCAACTGAAAAATTGCTTAACTTTTCTAAAAACAAACTCTTATACATTTTACTGAAGAAGTTGGGATCTTCTTATGTACCTTAACTTGCTGATAAAATTTATTGCGGGCTCCAGGATATTTATGTGTACTAGAACCAGCCTAAATCTGATAGCTTAGAGCCTCATTCTTTGGAAATAGGCTTACGGGAGTTAAAGTGGCGAGTGTATGGGAGGAATTAGAAAATAGTACCTTTTCGGCCGCTTCCCAAGTGGCGAGGTCGCCGAGGTATTTCTCCGGGCGAGTGGACAGCTTCAGCTGGAAGGTGAACCCGAATGTGGTGTATACGCAGTCCAGGAACTCTAAACAACCAATCTGCGGGAGAAAACATAGAATAAAATATACTACTGAAAACAAGCTTCATTGGCGACACTAAGCCAATGGACGGAGAGCTGACAACCGTAACGGCAAGGTAATTTGATCATTCATAAAAAATGATTTATCAGCTTACCTGGAGCATTCTAAGCATAAAGACGTCGACCTGGCAGGATTCGCGTGGTGGATGTGGGAGTTATGGAGTGGGAAAAAAATAAAAAAAAAGGTAATGTGATCAGGATTACTTTTTATGCCAAATGGTTTGCCTACCTCCCCAAAGCACACAAAAAAAATCTGGCGTCATTTGGTTGGTGGAAAGGTATCGCCAGGCTTAATTTAAGTGAGGAAAAAAAAATATTTTTAGGTAATAAGAACAAGGCTGGCTTTTTTTGTGAAAATTTATATTTTAAATTGTATTTTGCTCGAGAAAGAGCTAAGGGGCATGAAAAGAGCGCGTGGAGGGGATACACGTGACGACGGCGTCCGTGCTCCTTGCCTTTTCGGCTGTCAGCTCTTAGTCCACAAGCAATGTCATCCAAAATAAATGTGTGTGCAAACTTTGAGCTCATTCGTTTGTAGATATATTTTAGTAGCAAGATTTAGATCAAGCTAACACTGAAAAATAAATTTAAATGTTTGCTTGGTCCAAAATTTTACTATTTGTTTTTTTTTTTTAATTATTATGGCTTGTAAAATATAGTATTATATTCGTATTACGAGAAATCTAGAAAACGTGATTTTGTCGTAGTCAGTCAGCATAAGGTTTTTAAGTGGGTTCATCGATTTTGGTATGCAGCTGATCTGTAAGGAGGTAAGGAGATCTTTGCGGAGGACATATCATAGTGCAGTAAAAAAAAGTGACGCATTATAAAAACATTATTTGAAACATTTTAAATGTGTCTATGTAAACAGAATATTTTAATTTTGACATCGAAACAAATTATTAAAGAATACAATATATATGTCTCACCATCTCCTTCTCGATGTGTAGTGGCGTACAGAAGATGTGCGCGTCGTCCTGCTGGAAGCGCCGCACGCGCGTGAGGCCGGTGAGCGCGCCGCTCAGCTCGTTGCGGTGCAGCACGCCGAAGTCCGCCATGCGCAGCGGCAGCTCGCGCCACGAACGGTTGCGGTTGTCGAACATTAGGCTGGGGACCACGACAAAATAATAAGTCCAGTTTCATGTCCACGTGGTCAAAGGGACAGTTAGGGTTGCCAACTTTTGATGGCGGCGGCGGGTGCTCTTGGCCGGCTTTTGCCAAATCTCGGCAGACCCGGGAGCACCTGCCGCAAGCTGTACGCCGGAGTAATCCGCTCCATCGCGATCTACGACGCCCTGAAGAGGCGAAACATGGCCCTACTGAGACGTCCGCAGCGGGTCATGGCCATCAGGGCGTCCTGCTCCTACCGCACGGTCGCGTTTGACGCGGCCTGCCTCCTTGCCTCCTTTGGGGACCTGGAGGCGGAGGTTTTGGCCGCCGCGAACCGGCGGAGGTGTGAGGGGGCGCGTTCTGGCCGCGACCTCTTCCCGGTAGGTGTTCCGGCGGCGGCGTCACGGCGACGTCACGTACCACGTTGCACAGGTGGTAACAGGCCATGACTGCTTCGGCCACTACCTGTGCAACGTGGCGCAGAGAGAGCCGGACACTCGCTGTCACCACTGTGACTGTGCCGACGATACGGCGCAGCACACGGTGGTGGAGTGTCCGGCGTGGAACGAGCGGGAGGAGCTCGTTGGAGCAGAGAGAGCCGGACACTCGCTGTCACCACTGTGACTGTGCCGACGATACGGCGCAGCACACGGTGGTGGAGTGTCCGGCGTGGAACGAGCGGGAGGAGCTCGTTGGAGCAGAGAGAGCCGGACACTCGCTGTCACCACTGTGACTGTGCCGACGATACGGCGCAGCACACGGTGGTGGAGTGTCCGGCGTGGAACGAGCGGGAGGAGCTCGTTGGAGCAGAGAGAGCCGGACACTCGCTGTCACCACTGTGACTGTGCCGACGATACGGCGCAGCACACGGTGGTGGAGTGTCCGGCGTGGAACGAGCGGGAGGAGCTCGTTGGAGCAGAGAGAGCCGGACACTCGCTGTCACCACTGTGACTGTGCCGACGATACGGCGCAGCACACGGTGGTGGAGTGTCCGGCGTGGAACGAGCGGGAGGAGCTCGTTGGAGCAGAGAGAGCCGGACACTCGCTGTCACCACTGTGACTGTGCCGACGATACGGCGCAGCACACGGTGGTGGAGTGTCCGGCGTGGGCCAACGAGCGGGAGGAGCTCGTTGACGTGGTGGGAGACGACCTCTCGCTGCCGACCATTATTTCGAAGATGGTTCAAAGCGAGATGTCGTGGGAGGCGGTTGCCTCTACACTCCAGGCGTCCCTATAATTGGGCAAATGGGCCACTGTAAATGTGGCCCAGGAGATCCCGCGATACCATATTAGCCGCGGGTGCCGCCGGGGGTCGATTGCTCGTGCGTAATCGGCCCCCGCCAACGGCGGATCGAAGGAACATCCGTGGGGTTTTAGTAGTGTAGGGTTCTTTCCTCGTTCCTCCCACGCTATGGAGAGGGCGAGTCCCACATATCTCACCGCCAGCGCGCGAATACGCTGCAGTGGCGATGGGAATGCATAAATGCATTTCCCCCCGGACAGCAAAAAAAAAGGGTTGCCAACTTTTTTTTACAAGAAAAAAGTATGGTCTGAGAAGAATATTGAACAGTATTCAAAAAAATGAAGAGTATGTACATGTCACACTTGATGTCTTCAATATTTGACTTAAAACATTAAAAATTGGGTCAGTATCTCAGTCCAATACTTATAGTGTTAAAACGTATGACGCTCAAAACAGTATTCTGTATACTTTATTTTTGTTCAACAGTAAAAAGTATCATGTAGTGAAAAACAGTATAATACTGTTTTTAACAGTATATTTGTCAACCCTAGGGGCACTACCTAACATGTATTAAACCTTTAACGGGCAGACGGAATATAGAACCCATCATATTTTGAACTCTGTTGGATTGTAATAAAGTCCAAAACCAAGGATTTCGAAACATACCTACTGACCGTTAAGTGGTTAACAAGTAGACTACAACAGGGGTCTAAGGGCCTCAAAGTTTCGAGACTGAGGGTTTTGTCATAGTATCATATAGTAACGCCTAGTAAGTAAGGAAACACTGCTGCCCATTCCTGGTAAACGATCGTTATAGATTATGTTATAATTAACGTGTTTTCTGAGGCAGAACCAGACCCAGAAATAAATAAAGGCGTTGGGATTGAACCATGAACTCCGAGACATATCTGCCCTAATAATGCCTTGCAAAATCGCGATTTCGAGATAAACGCGGTAAACACATTTTTTGATATCTAAACAAGAAGTCTATATTACATGACTTTAAAAGTGAACCTAAAAATGAGAAAAAATCAATCTTTATGTATAGATCAGGGTCCTGAAATGTCATTTTCGCAAAAAAGGGAAAATCCCAAAAATGTCGATTACTGCAAGTACAATTAACAGGCCAGATATATGGCCTACTCTTAGCAGACAACAAAAAAGAAAAGAAAAAATATGGCCATATATCCAGTATGTTCCAAGGTGGACAACCTCCGTAGCGTAGCAGTATTTGGCTCGCTTTAAATCTCGGAGATCATGGGTCCGACCTCCACGCCGGATGAGGAAATCTTTGTGTAAATTCTAAGATTTCTTTCCGGGTTTGTTTGGTTGAGGGACTACCCTTCGTGCCTCGGAAATCACGTTAAGCCGTTGGTCCCGATTGTTATAACATCATCTATAATAATCGTATATCAAGGAACGGGCATCAGCGTTTTCTTGTGTGATGCAACATAATACTGCGGTCACCAATCCGCCTACCAAGCGTGGTGACTATGGCAAATACCCTCCCCCGGGGGGAGGCCCATGTTCAGCAGTGGAAGTCATA
Source organism: Nycteola revayana (assembly GCA_947037095.2). Classification (NCBI taxonomy): domain Eukaryota; kingdom Metazoa; phylum Arthropoda; class Insecta; order Lepidoptera; family Nolidae; genus Nycteola; species Nycteola revayana. The sequence goes on along the minus strand of OX344857.2, from coordinate 16,085,356 downwards.
CGGGCTGATGATGATGATGATGTTCCAAGGGCTAAAACAGTTTTAATTTTTCTGCCATTAACTATACTCATCTAAACAAATTTAAAAATAAGTTGTTTAAATTATTATTAGATAAAATGTATTATTCAATAAGAGATTTTCTGACTGATATAACATTAAAAGTATTCGAAAATAATGTGTTATGTGTAACGCATAAATAAACTTAAAATAATGACGATATTTCTAAGAAGATATGTACCTAATATTTGTACACCGATAAACTCGGTAGAATATGAATGATACCTAATAAAATGTTAACATCTGACCTATGTAACCATATTCTGACAAATAAAGATTTCTATTCTATTCTATTCATATTTATAGACTAGTCGCCAAGTAAACGACCTAAGCAAACACACGCTTTTTTTTGTACAATGTATGCACTAAACTTACCAATGTCCAGGACAGTTCATGGGCTTCAACGCGAAGGTTTCCTTCTCGACGTCGAAGGAGAACATGTTGTCTGCGTAATGTGCCCAGTGGCCTGACGTCTGCCACAACTTAGAGTTGTACATGTTAGGGGTTACCACTTCTTGGAATCCTCGGATCCTGGGAAGAAATGATATTATCATAATCTTGTATTTTAAAAGCATTTAAGTAGGACAGAATATAAACTTTTAGTTGTGGTGGTCAATATTATTTTGTAGACCGGGAGATAGTGACACAAAATATTGGGTCATTTGTGCCAGTAAAGCGGTTCTTTAGGGGTCTTATTACGTAATGACAAAAAGAAAAATGATGGTCACAGCGCTGGTACCGGCAGCCCAATCGCGTGGGCGTTAGTCGAACTTGTCGGATAAATTAGGAGTGTCAAAAGATATGTTCCACAAAATTTTTAGTATTTTCCGATAGTCTGGGTACTGGTACTGGGTCACTTTTTTTATCGTCTTGAAAATAATAGGGCGTGATATGTGTATGAAATAGATGTCTAAGGCAAAGTTATTTTATTTTTTTAAATGAAAAATAGTGAAAATCGTAACGGTTAAAATAAGTACCTAAGTAGCTAGTTCGTTCGCTACACTTTTTTATTAATGTGTGATTGCGGCCTAGGTATTATAGGCCCCTATTTTATTAATATGCACGCACTATGTAGTGGGAATTTCTTATAAGTAATTTATGTGATTTTCGAAGTTGTAATTACCGAAATACTAGTAAGTACAAATATACTGTGGTCTATAGATTCTATTCCAAGTACACAAAATACCATATTATTATCAAAACGGTAAAAAAGTCACCCAGTAGATATAAACCGCATCAAAATCCGTTACCTAGTTTTAAAGATCTAAGCGTACATAGGGAAAGACAGACAGCGGGAAACGACTTTGTTTTATTCTATGTAGTTTTGTAAATAGAGTTTAATTCACATTACCTGTATTGATCTCTGATGAAGTTGACAAGCGTATTGTAAATGTGAGCACCGCGGGGCTGGAAGAAGCACGAGCCGGGAGACAACTCGTGGAAGAAGAATAGCTCTTGTTCCTAGTAAAATAGAGTTCAAATTAGTTTGCTACTTACAAGCAATTAAAAAGAAATTAATAAAATTACAAGCGAATTTAATAACGTCTAAGTTTTCCTTTTTCGGATGGGCATTTACGTAATTAGCCACGAGGCTTTTGCTACTTCACCGGGCCTCATTTTTGGTAATTGATGTAACTTTATTATGAAGCCAGGGCCCATTTTTTATGAGTCGTAATTAAATTAATTTTCTTTTTTTCCTTTTTTTTATTTAAGATTACTACTTGATATTCTCCATACTGGTATTCTTTTAAACCCCTCGTGCTAAGTCAAAATGCTTGTGTTACGAGTGGGTTCACATCGGTAGTGCAATGGGTGGGGATCGATCCGGCGACCACATGATCAAAAATCCGACAGTCTAGCCATTGGGCTACGGCCGCTTCAAATATAAACAGTAAGAGCGGTTTCGCACTATGTCCTATCCGAATCCGATTCGAACCCGTAAAAATATTGGTCTAGAAACTTGGAAAGAAATCAGATGACGGAGATCGGATCTAATGCGTAAATTACCATAGAAATAGTTCTACGGGTCCAGATCGGATTCGGATCGGACGTAGTGCGAAACCGCTGTAAGTCTACAAACCTTGCCAATCTTCCTGTGGTCCCTCTTAGCTGCCTCCTCTTGTATGACCTCCCACTCTTTCAGTTGTTTGGGCTCGGGGAACGATACTCCGTACACGCGCTGCAAGCTCTCAGCTTCCGCTTTCCCTTCCCAGTACGTAGCAGAGTTCTGATAAATAAATATGGTTTGTTAACTGAGAACGGTATAGGTGCTTGTGAAAGATGATGTTATAACAATCAACCAACGGATTAACATGCTTTCTGAGGCACGGAGGGTAGTCTACCAACTAGACCCGTAAAAAATGTTAGAATTTACACAAAGATTTATTTTCCAACATGGGGATCGAACCCACGACCTCAGTCTTAAAGCAAGACTGACACCACAACGTTTAGATATCAAAGGTTGTTGCAGTTAGATATTAACGTTACATATCTATACTAATATATAAAGCTGAAGAGTTTGTTTGTTTGCTTGAACGCACAAATCTCAGAAACTACTGGTCCGATTTGAAAAATTATTTCAGTTTTGAAAAGCCCAAAGGCTATAAGGTAGGCTATATTTAATTATGAATTTCCTACGGGAGTTACGCAGGTGAAACCGCACGCGGGAAGCTAGTAACTTATAATAAAATAAAAAACTTAAAATAAGCTTACCTTAGTAACTTTCAGTGCCTTAACCTTCCCCGTATGTCTGACATGAGGACCTCTGCACAAATCGATGAGCGGTCCACATCTATACACCGTGGTGGTTGGAGTATTAACCTTTTCATTGAGGATCCTCACTTTGAACGGGTTGTAATCAAACATTTCTAGAAGCTGTTCCTTGGTCAGCTCAAGACGCTCAAACGGTTGCTTTTCTTTAGCTATCTTCTTCACTAGTCCTTCTAATACGTGGAAATCGGTTGATGAGATCTGCAAAAAGGAACAAGTAAGTAGATTGATGAACAGTTAGTAAATATCATCAACAGTCCATCAATGGTATACTGTGTAAATTTTTTACCGTCTTGATAATAATATGGTGTGTTGAGTGGAATAGAATCAATAGACCTCAGTATATTTGTACTAGTATTTCGGTAATTAGAGTATCGAAAATCTCATAAATTACTTAAAAGAAATAAAACCTACATAGCGCGTACATATTAAGGCGCTGTACTTAGTCAAAATAGGCTTCAAAACAGTTTTTAGCCAAATGTTTACATTTTAGAGCAGCTAAAAAAATATAATAATATGTTAATCTTGATCATATTTATGTTCCTAGGTATATATGACCATTGTGTTCAAAACACGTTTCGGTAAATTTTCTTGATAAAAAAACCAGAAAATAACCATTTAAATTGAAATTGTAGCAATTGAAACTGTATTATTTATAAGCAAATCTTGATAATATTAATAACAGTGATGTAATATATAGTAATAAAGGGAACTGTTGTTTTTATTTATCGATTGGAATAAGATATTTGCAAGGATTAATGTATTTAATAACTCGAACGAGTCGAACGAAACGTTGCGCCATCGCGGCGTCTCTTCGCTTCTCTTTCATTTCTACGCGGAGCAACAGTGACAAAACTAATACGTAAAAGTCGTCTATTCACCGCGCCTTAATAAAAAAGTTGCCTATAATACCTATGCCGCAATCACACATCAATGAAAAGAGTGAGCGAAATAGCGTAACTACCCACTTTTTACCGTACGCACCTACTTTTTACCGGTACCCATTTAACAAGAATAAAATGATAAAATAACTATGCTTTAGACATCTATTTCATATACATATCACACCCTATTATTTTCAAGATGATAAAAAAGTCACCCAGTTTTAGTCAACAGGTTGCCTGTCCCCATACATGAAAACTGTTACGTTTTGACGTGTTACAATGAGGTGCACAAATAGTTTATCAATAAATAATCCTTCTCTCATTTTTATTTTGCTAAATAAACTATTTAAATCATCCTTTTGTTTTACTTGAATATCTATTTTAGTAATAAATTTTGACAAAGGAAAACATATACTTATGACAAATAATCACTAAAGTTCAAAAATCTTCAAAAATTGCGTTACGTAATACTTGAACGCTCCCAAAGTTGGTACAAAAACTGTACCGATGTATCATATCTGATACATTGGACAGGGAACGTGTTAAGCAACATCGTCTTACCCCTTTGTCAGGATAGTACATATCATAGTAGAACCCTTCTTCAATGGGCGGACCGTAGCAGAGACAACCGCCATACACCTGAAACAGATACAATGTAAGTGTTATTTAAATAACTTTACTTGAATCAATTTTATTGCACTGTTTTTAGGGTTCCGTATCCGAAGGGTAAAAACGGAACCCTATTTCTAAGACTTCGCTGTCTGTCTGTCTGTCACCAGGCTGTATCTCAAGAACCGCGATAGCTAGACAGTTGAAATTTTTACAGATGATGTATTTCTATTGCTGCTATAACAGCAAATACTAAAAATAAAATAAATATTAGCAGGCGGGTTGGTGACCGCAGTATTATGTTGTACCACACAAGGAAACGCGGCTGCCCGTTCCTTTCTATACGATTATACACCGTGAAATTTTAATGGTTGTTTTCCCGAAGCAGAACAACTTGCCGTCGGTAGTACTATCGAAACATTTTTTTTTTTGTCCGGTTTTGGATTTAAAATTATTAAAAAAATATATTAGACAACTCGAAAGCGTGATAAACAGTAGTAACACTAGACGGAGTGAAAGGACCTTGTAGGTACTACTCGAATCGCACGCGCTGCTGACAAAGTAACGAACGATCCATAAACTTTCAAAGCAAAATAAGAGCTCAATGGTTATACGGCATAAAATAGCCTGCACGCAAGAATCACAAACGAGCCGGCTTCTTTTGTAATTCGCCGCGCGGCGCCGACGCCGGAACGCCCCGCGTTCTCCTTCGACTCCCTCCTTCCTTAGTTGTCCCGTGAACGTCGGAAGCGTAGCACGCGTTATCTTATTACTTTATTAGTATTATGGATCGACATTACAAAATGAAATGAAAAGTTTATTTGCTAAGATTGTAGGTACAATACATTTAGATCTTACATTGTGATGTTAGTAGACCATGTACAATCTACCTTATATTAGGCATGCAAAAGTTTACATTAGGTGTCATGAGTTACACAAACATATGGAAATTTATAAATTAATTGTAACAATCATATTAAAAAGGTAACACTAATATTATTCCAATTGTATTAGATTAAAAATATTGATATAAACGCCAAATAAACATTAATTATATCATATAATAACAGAAATTAAGAATTGAAGTGCGGAATATACAATGTCAGATACTTAATACTAAAATTGTCAAAAGCAATGTGTAGATTTAGAGTTTAATTATTAAAATTGTCAATATATTTGAACTAGAGCCGCAGAATTAAATAAATTATTATAAATTTTATTACAGATCAGGGTCATTTAAGAAATCCGAAATAGAGTAATAGCAGTTATTTACCAGTAGAGCTGATAATTGTGCTTTAAATTTATTAATGGGTAGGATTTTAATGCTGTTAGGTATTTTGTTAAACACAACTGGACCCATACATATAACACTCTTTTTTAATAATGCTGTTTTGTAGCCCCCTGTTTTTAGCTGTAGCTGATATTGAGGTCTCATTGCTACGGCTCGCTTTCTGCTTTCATTCAGAGTAGGAAACAAGTACATATTTGTTTTTACAAAAATTGCTAATTCTAAAATATAGAGGCATGGAAATGTAAGCAACCTTTTGGATTTAAAAATTGGTACACAGCTATCAGTGACTTTCATATTGAACATCGCTCTCAGGCACCGTTTTTGTGCTTTGAATATGGTTTCCCTTTCAGAACAGTTGCCCCAAAATATAACACCAAATCTTAGCACTGATACCACTAAACCATGGTAGGCAACTAAGATCGTGGAATTGTTGACTTTCCTTGAGAGATTATAGAGAGCGTACAGTTTTAGTAATTTAGAGTACGTCGCTATGGTGCAACTGTACGCTAGGGCTAATTATAATTCCCATACTGCCTGGCGTCTTTACGCCGAGCTGCAACACTTGGCGTCACTCCGTCTTCGCGGAGTTCTGAACCCTCAAGTCATACAGGACCGGACGATCGTAGCGGCGACGGCTACTCGATCATGGGCAGTTCCAAGTGCCAGCACATGCACAGGGCAGAGGTCGATCGGCCGTTCTTTCGCCAGAGCTCGACGAGGAGATCATCGAGTACTTCGAACGCGATCCTCGCCGAAGTACGCGAATGGCAGCAGCTAAGTTTGGCGTAAGCCAATACTACGTCTGGAAACTACTCAACTCAGAAGGACTGCATCCATATCATTTCCGCGGAGTTCATTTAATTTTTCATTTTTGTTACATACGCCTTAAATACTTTATAAGGTATCTAATTCAGAAAATTATTGTTCTTAGATAATAAACTTGTTTTAAGTTACGTTTTCTGTAAGTTATAGCTAAAAAGGTATTGGATAAAGCTTATTATTATGATTGGGTACTGTGTTACATTACCTAAGGTGTAGGTATCAGCTGATTGACTAACACCCGGGTCAACGAACGCGCGACCGATCGACGTGAGCGCTAGGTATCGCGAGGTATTACTATCGGTTCGATGTCACTTTCGAGTTCGGTTTTTCACGATTGTTAATCGGCCATTTTTGGTTTATAATATTTAGTTTTTGTATAAATTGAATGTTTAACTAAGACCAAACCTTTTCGCTGCGGGAAAACAACCATTTAAATTTCAGCGTGTAGATGATATTATAACAATCGAGACTAACGGCTTAACGTGCTTTCCGAGGCACGGAGGGTAGTCCCTCAACCACCCTGACCCGGAGAAAAATCTTAGAATTTACACAAAGATTTTCTATCAGGCGTGGGGATCTAACCCACGACTTCCGAGATATAAAGCGAGCCAAATACCGCTACACTACGGAGGTTGTTATAAATATGTTGATACTTGAAGAAATTATTTGCATTTATTTTGTGTATTTTATTTGAACAGATGTTAAATTTTATGAATATTCTGACTGTAGTAAAGTAAAGAACCATCTCATAATTTCAAAACATGGCAATATTAAACTATAAAAACCAATAGCTTACCCTTTCCATAGCCTCTCCCAGCATATGCGCAGAAGAATGCCAGAACACCGCCTGGGCATCCGTATTGTCCCACCTCAGGAGTTCAAGCTTGCAGTCACCTTCCAGCGGGCGGTCCAGGTCCCACAGCTCGTTGTTCACACGCGCTATGATAGTGGAGTCGGCCAGACCCTGGCTGGAGGACATTCATCATCAGGGATAGGATGAGAAGCCGGGTGGAACTGGTTAGAGTGGCTTACTACAGCTGCTGTTTAAGCTGATAGACTTGATGGTACAGATTTTAACATAAATATATGTTTAGTCATTTTAGGTATGGCATACTATTTTATATGGTAATAGTAACAGTAGACAACTCAAAAATCATTCAATTTTAAAACACCATAACATAAGTGCAAAATGTAATTGTAATTTTATTAACAAGTAGGTAAGTAAATATTTGTAATACTACAACAAAACAAAATTTACATGAAATTATCCTATCAAACATACAATTTGTCATACAACATATCATATCATAGATACTAATATCATCATAGATATAAAATCAATGTTGCAGCCGCCTCGGGGCTGTAACTACAGTGAAACCTGTTTAATTGGGATCTCAAGGTACCAGGGATTTTTAACCATTTAAATAGGTTTTCATTTATCTAGTTTTCCAATTAGACAGGTTTAAAATTTAGTTATCTCATTTACAGAGTTCAAAATTTGAGAAAGTACTGACAAACAAATCATGTGCGAAATAAATTCAAATATTTGTAAACAATCATGTCTAAACATGTCCCAAACTGATAAATTGTCTCACTTAAAAAGGGAATTGAGCTCCAGAGTCCCAATTATAGAGGTAAACATCGAAAAAACCCTAGAAATCTAATCTCATTTAACCAGGTTGGAAAAGTCCCATTAACAGAGGTAATTCGCTGAAAAAGTGCCAGGACCTCATTTCAGTTCTCAATAATAGAGGTTTCTTACTTATCCAGGTTTCACTGTATACGCTGAGCTGCTAGCAATTTGAACACACAACATGTTTTGTACCATTAACTGTAAATGCTTGCATTCATTTTTATTATGTACATTCTTATTTGATAATTTTTGTGTTTCTTATGTGTTCAATAAACGTTTTTTCTTTCTTTCTTAATATAAAAACAGCACAAAACTCCCCTTAAAAAACGATATAATTAAGAAACAGGTCCTCAATCCTCTCACCAGCGACCACACAGAGCCAGAATCTATGTCACAATATAAGACACTCTCAGTTTTTAGTTCTTAAACAATTTAATAAAGCTAGACTCCTGCTCTCTTATATGATGAAGTTGGAAAATATTCTTATCTTACTACAAATATCTGTCCAAAAATAAAATACCAATACATATAACTTAATGAAAATGTCCTTTTATTATTACAGAGGTTTTTAACTGAATCAGCCATAGACAAACAAAAACAATCAGTTAACATCAACATCAACAGCATTGCAAATTGCAATTAAATTAATTGTTACATGAAGATTTTTTAGTGTTGAATACATCCAAACATTGAAGCACATTAAATAATGTCAGCCAGTTTCACAACATTTGTAAGCCTGCCAAGTCACTCCAATCAGTCCACCCTACAATACTTACTATTGTGTCCACCACTCGCTTGGGTGCAGTAAATTATAATTAGTTATATTACTAACAGAGGAAATAACCAGAAAATTTAAACAGTCACATTTCAATTGTTTATTATTTATAATTATGAAAATGATAACAGTTACACAAGATCCCTAATAATCCCTACTTAATATTATAAATGTGAATGTAAGTTTGTTTGTTATGCTTTTACATGAAAACTACTTAACCAATTACCATGAAACTTGGTATACATATTCTTGGAGGTATTAAGGCGGAAACATATTGTTAAAACGCGACGCCACCATACGCGACGCGACGCGTGTTGAGTCGAAACAAATGTATTGTTTTCTATAGACTAGAATCACACTATGAACCACCCGACGCGACTTCACGTCGGGTGTTCATAGTGTGATACTGGTAATACATGGTCAATACATTTGATTCGACTCAACACGCGTCGCGTTTCGTCAGGTGGCCTCGCGTTTTAACAATATGTTTCCGCTTTTAGAAGTAACATAGGCAATATTAAATTATTAATTTCCCACTAGATTAGGAGCTACTGTGGGTGACACCGAGTGGTACAGCTAGTAATTTATAAACAAACAATAAATTTATGTTTTTTTTTTCATGTTTAACCCTAACCTTTTTTCTCAAGACTGTCTATTTTCCCTGCATATTACAACATACTGCAGTCGTGCTGACAATGGAAAAAATCCCTTTCGGGACAGGCCTATGTTCCGACTGATCATAATGATTAAATAATTCATACAACAATCATACCATTTCAGAATTATCTTTATTATTTTTAAAGCTTTATCAAAAATACTCAAGAGTTAGTTTTTGTCCTACATATTGGTATATAACTATTTTTATTTATTAAAAGATTAATGCAGAGTTTTTGCATACTACTAGTAATCTTGTTAAACCTGTTAGTTAGGCAAAAGGATTTCTGCACTTAGCCTCCTGAGTGGGCCTTTGTACATGTTAAACCTGTGTGCTAATTTAAAATAAAAGCTAGTGCAAAGCCCCACCTGGGTTTGAACCGGTGACCACTTTAATTGCAAGTGATAGGAGAAGAAGCGATGAAGTGGCCATAGGCCAATGGCTTTGGCCCCTTCATAGCTTCGCATATAAACTGCTATTATTGACTTACCTGATTCCTTTAGCAACATCGTAAGGGGTAGACTTCCAAGCTTTGGCTTCCACCGTCTTCCCATCAGGTAAGGTCACCACAATACTAATATCCGGTTTATTCGCCAACTCTTCGGCATACTGTATCTTGTATTTATCCCATAAATCAATGCGTTTCTGGATGTATTCCGGCCATGGTTTCAGTTCAGCAACACCTCCTGACTCTGCTTCAGGCTTTTTCTTCTTTTCTTTCATAGCTTTGGTTTTTGACTGTAAATAAAAAAAATTATGAAGAGTTAGGGATGTTATTAGTGATTATGTAAATAAAACTGGTGAGGGTTGAAGGTTCAATTTGCCCTCTGGACAAAAAATCTTTGTGAAAAACCAAAGATTTCTATGCAGGTCTGGTTGGTAAAGGCACAACCCTCCATGCATGGCATGCGTCTGTTGTTCCCGATTGTTATAACATCAGCTATGACAATCATATACCAGGTAGCAGGCAGCAGTGTGTACATGAGTATGTACTGCACATAATACTGTGGTCACCAACCCGCCTACTAAGATTAGTGACTACGGCAACACCTTCTTCAACAAAGACTTATGTTCAGCAGTGTATGGGCTGATGATGATGATATTCTTTTATAAGATAAATTCTGTATTATATTAAGTAGAATAATCGATAACATTATAGTTTAATGGGAGTATTAGGTACTTCTTTGCAATTGTGAATGACTTCATATTGATTAATTATTAGTATTTCTAATCATGAGTAGCTAATAAAATTACAAGTGAAATAATTTTAAAGTTACTTCCGTAGATCATAGGTATTATACCTATGATCTACGGAAGTAACTTTAAAATTATTTTTTTAATAGAAGCTACTATATATTTCTGAGTGTAGTACCCTATATTTTAAGACAAGGTTCCATGGTTATGTGGAACTGTTATGGGTGGTAGGTGAAACTGCATAAGACATAATAAATACAAAATATTATCTAGTCAAGGTTCATCATCTATTTGTATTGTTAACTTAATTTTTTACCAAAGGGGAAGCACCTATTTGTTTTATTCAATGTAATTATATATTTTGTATTACATTTTATATTGGAACTAATGAAACAATAAGTTAGTCTATGTTCCAGCGGTAATAATTTAGTAAAAAAGAGAAATATCTCTATTAAATGACAGTAATTAGTTTACTCCGGCAAATTCTTTCACAAAACAACTAACAAATATTTTACTTTCATTTCTTTTCACCGACTTCCTTAAGCAATTTGAATAGGAAGATAAATCACTCATAATCAAGTTATGACTAAACTTAAGCTACATTTCAGAGTTATGTGACCACTATTAGGAAGGGAGCAGGTATGAGGACACAGTAAGAGCAACTTATCGGCATGATATCACTCCAGCTAAAAATGCTGACGAAATTCCTACAAACCCATGTGGCATACGCGTAGTCCTTGCAGCGGACCACACAGCCCCCACGGATCCCAATGAACTTTAACATGACTTACATAACGTACTTAAATACTTTCACAAACTAAATATAATATTTAAAACCCTGCCTTTGCGTCAATGTTTAGTTTTTGGATATCTTCAGCGGCGATGTCACCCATTGCGGAACGTGTCGGTGCGGATTTGACAGATGACTGAAGAGTGACATTTGGTTTGACAGTTAATAGTATGTATTGCCAGGATGTGGTTAGGAGTCCACCTATATAAAATGTTTGTAGCTTTCTGTGCTATGCCCGGTGAAATAGCAAAAGCCTCTTGGCTACCTACGTAAGTCCATCCGAAAAATTGCTTTCTGTGAACAAACGTTTTAAAAATGTTTTTTTTTTCTATTGCGATTAGTCCACTTTTAAACATTGCATTGGTTCAAATAAAATCAAAATTTTTATTTGCACCAATGTTTATTCCAAAACAACTATTTAGCCTGAATGCTGTAACCGTGCAGGTTTCAGTAAATTTGCGACACAGTAGGTTTGCAATTTTATTACAACACCAATGATTATCTCTAGATATAAGAAGTTATTTTTTTAACTGCATAGGTAGGTACTTGCTTCTTAAACATTAAATTGGATCACTTTAATGAATTGTTGGTAAGGGGTGCCGGATTAATACTTTTTGATGCCATAAACAATATATGCCTACGAGCTCTTCGCTATCCTGTTAGCATGAACTTACATTTCCAAATAGCTATAGGTATGTTTCATGCAGGTTAGTCCACATAACATGATGCCCTAATTAATCGATTTATTTGCTGAATGGCTACATCGGCATTGACTGAAAGATTTCATTGGAAACGTTTTGTCTATACGGTTTTGTTTGTCTATGTACTTTCTTCAAGACAGTATCACCACCATAGCCTCCGCAAATATAACTGACATCGATTGTCAAACCCGTTACCTACGAATGACAAATACCGGGAAAGTTTATAAAATTAAAAAGTGTATTCTTAAATATCTACATAAATCAGTAACCAATTGACTACCAATGCCTACAATAAAAACAAATCCAATAGATATGCAAAATCTCCTGACAACTTTCCAACATTTTGATAGAAAGCTAGACAAATTGCAAGATGATGTGAACTGCCACGGACAAACATTACACGACCTCCGGAAAATAGTTACCAACATATCCGGGGGAATAATTATAAATCCTGTGGGAAGGAACACTCATCCCGCAAAAAAGCCTTCAGATATGCCACGCGTGAATCGTATCAAAAACAAAAAATCCTCTGAACCAGCTTTGAAAAGAACTGCACAATCTCAACTATCTAAGTTAAAAACGGAAAGTTTAGAAAGAGGTAATGATTCGAGATTGTTTCACCACAATATGAGGAGTCAGGATACAGTAGAACCTGAAGTTGTTAAAAATGATACTACGCCTCAAAATATAGCCCCAAGGCGTTATCAACGGCCGAAGAAATCAGATGCCGTAAAGAAAAGGAACGTAACAAAACCTAAAAAAAATATGGAAAGAAGACAGGGTGAACAACTATCTCCCTAAATAACTAAATAGGATAAGTGCTTTAAGTGGTTCAATATAAAAATTACGCAAAATGTTTGGGGATCGAATGGTCGGTTTGTTGATAAATAAAAATGCAAAAAACAATAATTTTATTTATTTTATACTCGCATTATAAGTATTTTATTGGACTACCTAGTTCATAACTGTTTATGGCTACCCACATGCTCCTAAACTATATTTATTAATTCTATAAAATTACTATTCTATTGTACCTACGCGCTACGTAGGTAAAATTTAAAACTTCTTAATCATTTCTACGTTCGACAACGATGGACACTGAAACAATAAAGAAACACATTGCTACACCATTAATTGCAAATAACTAAGTAACATTCAATTAGGTAATTGGTTTATAAACTGACTTTCTCAGCTTCCTGTAAGATATTTCCTATGTTAAGTCTCGAAGTTCGTGGGTTTGATCCCTACACCGGGTAAGAGACCGGGAGAATCTCTGTGTAAAATTTTATTTTATTTTGTTTCCGGGTCTGATTATTTGAGGGACAAGCCTACGGAGGCTTGTCCGTCCGGAAGGCACGGGCCTTGGAAAGCATATTTACCCGTTGGTCCCGATTGTTTTGACACCACCCTTAGGAACCTTAACCAGGAAATTAAAGTTAAATCGTATGCCAGGAATCGAGCCGCATTGTATGTTAAGTACAACATAATACTGTGGTTCTGAGTGGTGACTATGGCTAAACCCTCCCTCAGGTGGAGGCCATATTCAGCAGTGACTGTCGACATTATACCTACGGGCTGCTGATGATGTTGCTTAGAAACTACTAATTTTAAATTTTAAATTTTCTATAAGTCGTTATTTATTATGTAATTTAGAGGTCCTAATTGATTGTATCCTGCACTACGTTATACAGTCATTAAAATTATATAACTCACAATTTGAACACAACGATCTCTCCCAAAGCAATTATTACAGACACAGCAACACCATAGAGCATTAATATTATCACGGGTCTCATATCCAACAGCCCCACGCTACTGAAGGACGGCATTTTGGTGGTGCAGTGCGGAATTGGCACTAGGTAACGTCGACGGATGGCAGACTGCAGTCCTGCCTCACGGATTTGTTTGTAGCTGAAATGCACCAAGACATGTTAATAGACATTGCCAACTTGTGGCTACACGCGACCTGGAATCGTTACGATCGATCGATCGAACTGTAGTAGTTTTCCACGTCCCATTTCGGCCCTCGTTACAAGAAGACTGTATCTACATCCAGACACCAGTCGCCAGACGCCATCGACTCTGCGGCACAGTTTCTTAAAACTCCAATTTATCTTTTATCTAGATGTATATGCATATAGATAAAAGATGACAAGACCTACTGTAGTAAGTTGGTTAAACATTATTCCTGGATCTTTTACTTGGCATTCGTGACAGAAAATCTATCATTACTTTCAATCGGAAACCGGAATCGACCGGTTCATACCTTAAGGATAGTCGTATTAAAAGGTGCAGACTAAGCAGTTAGGGCAGTTCCTTATTAACAGTCCCCTTATGAAGCAATCAAATTTATTTAGCAGTAGTTAGTATCTGAGTACCATGATAATAATATGTCACCCTATATTATGTACTGGTACTGGTCATACAGCGATTGTTCTTTTTAACATTATGAACTATAAACTAACACCACTCTAATGAGTTCCAAATACGGTGACCCTTTCCTGACCGGAGTGAAGGAGTCGAAGGTGACGAGATAGTCCACTTGGGCTATGTCACATTTTTCACTCTCATGAAAAGTGGCTTCGATCTGCCGGTAAACCGGCTCGGCTACTGAATGGAAGGCAAATAGACCCTGCAAAACAGTAACTTTTATTAGTTGGTAATTAGTTTATTTTACTTATTTAAAATGTACCGTAAAACCGTACAGCTTTGCCCAGATTTCTTGCGATTTTTTATTCCACCTTAAATATTTTTTTCAATAATATTTCTATAAATTTATGATTGTGCTACATCATTGATAAATGTAGTGTTCTTTGCATAGAATATATGATAACATCAGCACAATAAATGTTTATGTGATGAAAACCTCAATTTGGAGAACGGGCCAAATATATAGAACTTTTTCCAATTTTGCCCATTTTGCAAAAACCTCCGTAACTACAGTATTTTCTACTTTAAGAACATAATCTTTAAGGGTCATTTTAGAAAAATAGTCATTCTATCATCGGACCTTAACTGCAAACGTTTAAGCGTTGCTATTACCTGTCAAATTTGAGTGGGCAAAGTTGCAACAATTTTTTTGTAATTTTTCATTCAAATAAAACGATGAACTAGGGTTGTCACTTTTTAATTGTTAGTCAGTACGGTGTACGCAGTTACGTTAGGATCACGTAGCTCGCTTTTAAACATTAATATAAAAATATTTCAACAATTATAAAATTTACAATATTTAAGCAAATGCTTACTAGCTTTAAAACAAACAATATAAAAAAGATTAATATCAAATCTTAATAAACGTAATAGGAACATTGACTTTATAGACTGCCGGACTTGCAAGGGGCTGCCGTAATCTGCTGAAGCTAACAACACGTTTACCAGTTTTTCTTCTTCTTCGTCAGTGAATTTCTTTTGTCCTTCAGCCGGTTTCATGTGTTTTTTTTTTAACTTTGTTTAATATCGTCCGTCGAGGGATCCCGAACCTCTTTTCTGCTTCTCGACGTGACATCTTGTTATTTTCCACCATGTCAATCGCTAACTCTAACATTTCCTTAGAATAATTTCGGTATGCTCTCGATCCTAAAATTCTGCTGTTTTTTCTTGTGTGTTTAATATTATTCATCCTGAAATAAATGACAAAAAATGACTTTAATTGAATGAAAATAAGGTTATTGAACTGCTAAGAAACCACTACAAAAAACGTTTTTTTCTCACACGTAACTTACGTGTACCTACGTATACTAAGTCCTAAAAAAACAATTTTTAGGACTTAGTATACTACTCACTACTTTTAAAAGTTCACGATAAGCGAACTATCTTATTTTGTAACAAAATTTTATTTTATACCACATGTATACTCTCATTCTATCAGCATTACTAACATAGTTCCGAAATTAATGTCAAACAAAGTACCTACTTATCTCAGATCATTTTTAATATTAAAGTGACAACCCTAACGATAAAAGATTGGTGGGCAAAGTCGTAACAACTGGTTTAGAAAAACTAATTTGACATTGCCCACCGTCATATTTTCGAATTTAAGCGAGATTTCTCGTTAGATATTCGATGATTTATCTGTATATTTTACAATGTTACAGTGGTTAAAAACTTACTTACCTGCTGTTATTACAAATAGAGTTTCCGAAAAAGTTTTTTACACGAATTTTGGCCCGCAAAATACACCACCAACTTCAACACAGTTTAACAGCCGACTGAAGTGGCGTAAGGAAAAATCTGTTACGTAGTGTTGCCAGAAATATATTCAAATTTCTTCCATCGATTAAGTATTAAACGTAACTAAACAATGTTGACGGTTTTTTAAATATTTGTGAAAAGTACCATGCTGGGCAAAGTCAGATTAGTTGGGCAATCTTGTAAGGTTTTACGGTATTTTACTATTAGTGATCCA
Source organism: Nycteola revayana (assembly GCA_947037095.2). Taxonomy (NCBI): domain Eukaryota; kingdom Metazoa; phylum Arthropoda; class Insecta; order Lepidoptera; family Nolidae; genus Nycteola; species Nycteola revayana. The sequence continues at coordinate 16,068,771 of OX344857.2, read as the reverse complement.
AGTTCTTGTGTACCTTTCTGATTCTTTCGACACCATCTGCAAGATTGTAAAGTTGCGGTTTACCGTTTTCAGGAAATATCCTGTCTCGAATAGAAGCGTGCATTGGTCCTTTTGCATTTTGTTTCTGAAAAATAAATTATGTAGATGCGTCATGATTTTTTAGAAAAGGAATTTAATTTCGGCTTGTCTGCTATTTAATCGGTACACCTAAAATGAATATCCATGCAAAAACAGGTAGGTACTGCTTGCGTTGAATGTCTCTGCTATGCAATCCAAGTACAAACCCATTCTCAATTGACCCCACCGTATTTCCCCAAGACAGTGAGAAACCCATGCCTTTTACTAAAGCCTTTCGCTGGAATATGACTTAGTTACCAATACAAAATGGTTGTAATCCACATCGTTGGCAGCGAGTGTAATTTTAGCAGCAGCGAGTTGTGGCAGCGATCGGATTGAATCTGATGGAGCTTGTAACAGTACCACGATGTTCGCGGAGTAGGCCGCGTAGAGAGCCATCAGCGCGGTGAACAGCACGAACACCATTATGCGTCCTACAAAAAAATATATCTGTTTTTATTAAAATGTGTCATAGTTACTATGTTTATTATCTGCAATAAATATTTGGTAATTGTGATGACTATATGAAAATTCCTCTCGGAAAAGTCTTACGATCAGTAGCTATGGTCTTACCAGGTGCTCTCCTTGGTTCTAAGTGGCAACCTTGTTGCGTGAGAGCACTCATACTCAACAGCAAAGTGTCCAAGATACCATCCAGCTGTTGCTGTGTTCTTTTCTGAAAATAGTTTAAACGTTAAATGCCTAAATGAAATTAATCCAGTCTCGCGGCTTTCCAAGGTTTAATTATACTTTTATTTGCGTGTACTTTATAGAATAATTACAAAATTAAATGAAAAGGGCTTTTTATTAGCCGCAATACTGCTCAAATAGTAGGTACCTAAACAATATGCTATTTAAACGGACACATCATAATAAAGAAGAAAGAAAATAAATATAAATAAATCGTTGAATTAGGACTTTCAAATAGTGTTTTTGTTTTGAACTACCTACCTGTACACCTCAAGCCTATTAAGGAGAGTTTACCTTGGTTAGAACAACTTCCCACTTCGTAGCAAAGAGTAAAGTGACCGTCGCTATAGCAGTACACACTGCTATCGTCAACCAGACCTTCGTGGTGAACGGCAGATAGAACACGTTGGCGACATACGGTAAAGGAGGCTGCCGGTAGATAAACAGCATCCGCATGGACGCCACCAAGTCGGTGTAAGTGACTACGTCGAATCGATCCCGGAATATTATACAGTTTGTCCCTGGAAAATTAAACGGCGCTAATAAAACTAATAGCAGTTTTAGGCTAATTTATTTTGGAATTTATTCTCATCATAACCAACTTTCTTGAAAAATTCTAGCAGTCATTAGCCGTTTCACTATACCGGGAAGATGAGGGTTTCGGATGCTCATTATGACCCCCAAAACCATTCTTGTCTAATAAAAGAACTAGTGGCTGCGGCTGTCCTTGCGTCTGCGATCTCATTTTAGATCTATCAATGATTTGGTGTCGTTATTATCAAAGTAGTCTAACCATCTCGACAGGTAACAGATGAAACAACTGTTTTCAAAAGCAAGAAGGCAGTCCCCTAATATTAGTTATATATTTTTTTTGGCATAGGAAGCAAATCAGTGACCTACTAGTTCGTTGGTTTTAAATCTTAAGTATTTATTTCTTGAAAAGCCCGTTTACGTCCACTGCTAAATATGGTCCAGAGCCAGGGTCTATGAGGGATATTGCCGTAATCAGCATGCTTGGCAGGCGGATTTGTGATCGCAGTAAGATGGTAAGTACCCTCGAGCTGATAGATGCTGCTGCCGATCCATCAGCTGTATGTCCCTTAGACGACACCTATGGGAAAATCAACACGATAGGTAGAGTATTTATCCATCCACCGTCAAATATTCTCTATTCCGGTCACGTTCATTCTAGTGTCTCAGTTCCACTTACCCAGGTCCGCCTTATTCTCGTACAAGTCAGCTATCATCCCCGACCAGTTGCCGTTGATTTTATATCCGTATCGGTAGCTGAACACGTATCGAGGCGTGGCATTCATCATCTCAAAGGCGATGACGGCGGCTGACCAGCAGGCTTTGGTTATCGCGTCGTATTGGAGTTCTCTGGAGGAAAGCGACATTTTAGCATTTAAAATATAAATTTAACATTTATTATTTATATTACAATGCAACTTTTAAATTACCTTGATTTACTCTGACAAGACTTTTACCAATAACGGTTGGGTTTGTGGCTCATAAATGTTATATTAGATGAACAGATTTCAAAACGGTTTTCTTGTAGTGGTTAATAAAACTTGGTTCAACGGTGCGGTACCATGATTGACCGTAACTAGCTAAAATTGTGTTACTAGAAATTTTCAATTTAGAAAAATCCAAGTTGGTACCAGCCCGAAGTCTGAATGTTGATGGGGTTTCACCCACATTTCACCCGTATCTCGGAGGGTAAATTTATGTTATTCTGCCGGCCCATAGGATTTTAAAAGTAAAGAAATGGAGCGCAGAACATACTATCTGCATCTGTCTGCATCTGTTTTTCTGTACAAGTATGTGCAAAAAAACAGATGCACTCTGCAAATAATATTTTCTGCGCAGATGGCTAATCAACATCAATCTAGAGGCCTATATTATGTTTAACATTGATGTGATGTCTTTTAGTCACAGTCACGGAAGGGAGAGCAGCAGATATAATCTCCCCGAGTCCTAAATAATTTCAGACCCCAAAAAATATACAATTGAACGAGATACTTACAGCCGGTCATTTCTCGGTAGATGCAATCTAGTAGTATTGCTGTCTTGTATCACGTTGGACATGGCTATGGGGTGGCCCAGCAGGTTGCGGCGTCTCTTGTACAGTTCTCGGTAAGGTCTCACGTCGATCAAAGATCCGTTGTACAAACCACGGGGAGAAAACACCATAGGGCCGTTGACTCCCGTACGGTGCACTTGTAAAATTTCATGATTTTTTATTGTATTTTTTTAATGTTTGTTGGCTGCGTAATAATGCTATCATCATCATCATCAGCCCGTATAACGTCCACTAATGAACAAGGGCCTACTACCGGGGGAGGGTATTTGCCATAGTCACCATGCTTGACAGGCGGATTGGCGACCGCAGTGATATGTTGTACCACACAAGGAAACGCTGCTGCCCGTTCCTTGATATACGATTATTATGAATGATGTTACAATCGGGACCAACGGCTTAACGTGCTTTTCGAGGCATGCAGGGTAGTCCCTCAACCCACCAGACCCGAAAAGAAATCTTAGTATTTACACAAAGATTTATTTTCTTGTCCAGCGTGGGAATCCGAGATTTAAAGCGAGCCAAATACCACTAGGTACGCTACGGAGGTTGTCGCTACATATGCTATAAACGTAAGTATATAATATAGTTTCCCGTCTGCGGTTTCACCCGCGTAGCTTAAGTTCCCGTGGGAACTTCATAATTATAATGTATATGTTACTCAGGTATAATGGATTTCGATAACTCTTTAACCATTAGAATGCTACACATTCTAAAGAATAAAGAATAATTATCGAAATCCATCTAGTAATTTTTGAGTTCATTCGTAACAAACATGCATAAAAAAATCTTTCCTCTTTATGATATTAGTATTCGTGTTTCGTGAATACGAAAAACTGAGTTCGAATGGCGTTTGTAATTACAGTGCAAAAATGTTTTGAATTTTATCTACGTTCGCAATTTTTACATAATTTTTTGTTTGCGTCAGGAATAATATAGGTCATTAAAGCCTTTAAGTATCGTAAAAGTTTTAAGTGCTAAAACTTAACAAAAATCCGATAACAGTATCAATTAACAGCTAACCAATTGCTTCGAATAGCATGCATATCATGTTAACGCTACTACAGGACAAGAACGGTTGCGGGTTATGGGAGGAGGGAATTTTTAGAGGCAGATGTCATCGCACGAGTTATGTCATAGCATGACATATTTTGTAGGTACTTTAACTAACATTCCCTTTTCTCTGTTATATTTGAGTAGCTGGGTGCCCTTATGAGCCTGTTCATTCTCTGGCTAGATTTATTCTGGATATAGTATTTTTTTTTATTCTTTTGAAATATTTCGAGCTAATCAATTAAAAACGCAGACAAATGTTTATTTTTTATAATATTAAATATACTTAATTCGGGAGTCATATACTTACTTTCAGACATTTGATATACATCGCCGAGCCTCTGCGCAAAGACTACATCACTATCAGCGAGTACCGGACCCTGGTGAAGATCTGCTAACCTCGGTTGTTGCTGGTGGCTTAAGGAGCTGAGAAGCAACCAACGGTATGTAAACTGGAACAGCTCGTTGGATAAAGCCTGGATGAAAAATTAAAACATTCTGTAGTCAATTATGTACTTTTAAGATATTAAATGTCGAGACGCCTCCCGATTCCTCAACTTGCCAGGAACCTTCCGAAACTATCATTAACCTAAAAAGTCCCACGAACGTAAATTACAACGACAGTAACACAAACCCCAATAAAAATATCAATAGTCATAATTCTGCGCTTGTGAGGCTTGTCTTTCGAGGAAATTTGTGTTTGATGGACCTCTGGCGCTGGTTAATAAATGAATAAATAGGAAAAGCCCCATAGTAAAAAAAAACGAAGTTTAGGGTCAGTCATTGCAAAATGAAGTGAAGCGGCCGAAGCATTTCAGCACAAGAGTTAACCACTCTACAATAAAACTACCAGTGTAGTTAATCGTTAAAAAAAAAGTAGCAGAATTTTTTAACATAAGTTTCCCTTCCACATCCTATACGCGCTTGCCAGTTTCCTGATGCATTCAAAAGAACAACAAAGGACTATTTTTTGTCACAGTAATTTATTATGTAATTTGGACATATAAGATAAGTAGTAGTTTATTATATTTAGCAGGCATATTATTAGTATGTACTTGTATATGTAACTATTAGTGTGTATGTTTAGATATGTATTTACCAATTTGGTAAAAAATTGTGAAATTAAATCTGTTGTACACTTGCTATGCACTAATTATTATGTATCTCTTTCCTAAAGGTTTGCTGGAAGAGAATTCATAATTGAATTAAGCTCGCCTTTGTACTTGTTGTTTCCAATTAATACAATTTATGTCTTGTAACTTTCTGTGTGCAATAAAGTAGATATAAATATAAATAAATAGTCCTTGTCCTATAAATAATTTGTAAGTTAATGATAAACTTACATAATCTAAAATAGCTTTTGATTGCTCGCAATCCAAGTCGGTAAGATACAAAATAGCATGATCTTGATATTTTATCCTTGGTTCAAGAGAAGATGATGTACGGATTCCAATGTTCGACATTTCCACTACAAAATTGTTTATGACATCTGCAAGTTGGCAAAGAAACATTGGTAAGGATAAGAGGCATGTGATAGGACGCGTTGATTATTTCGCCTCCAACAATTCTGTATTTTTTCCATAGTATAATCAGATGTTTGCAAAATAGCCATTTATTTTCAAATGTGAAATTAAGTTACAGTTACAAACTTACTCTTTTTCCAACAAAGTCCTCCATAAACGACATGCGTCGGTTTCTGTTCGTTCACAACGAATAACTTAATAAAATTTATAGTCGTAACATCTTTAGTTTCCACTAAACTTAGAATCAGAAGTTTTGCTATCAAACTTAGCAAAATCATGATGATAACTTAGAGATTTTTCGTATAAATAACGTTTAAGTTGTATTGGTTACAGTTTAATTACTACGATGTTGTTAACTCAATTATTGATGGTAATTAATCCCTTAGCTTTTTTCCAATATCTCAGTTAAAAAAAAGCTTGTTTACTCTGAACTGTCTGTGGAAAGGTTTGGGACAGTTAAAATAATACATCCTTAGTCCAAAGAAAGTTGTCATGAATTTCATATGAACAAATCAGAAGTAATGTAGACATAGCAATTATGAGTGACAGCTCTTTAAATATGTGGACAGGTAATTTGTATTAGGTATTTACATTCGTATCTAGTCAGTTTTGTTATGTTAGTAGGTCCGTGTTAAATTTCTATTTTTGTGCTATATCAGTCCACGGCTGAACATGGTCCACCTCTAAAAAAACCATGGGAAACCAAGGTGGTTGACGGATATTGCCATAATCACCAGGCTTGGCAGGCGGATCTTATAATTCATTAAATTTATATTACGAATTATGGATGTTAGTTTCCTGGTTCTTTCCTGACTTCGCTGGCTAGGACATGTGGAGAGGATGGGAGAGGATCGAGCAGCAAAGAAAGCTTATCTCGGTCAACCTTCCGGGCGTCGCCCGGTGGGGCGTCCGAGATATCGCTGGAAGGATGAAGTCGCCAAAGACCTGAAAGAGCTGGAAGTGCCGGACTGGTCAGATTTGGCACAAAATAGAGAAGAATGGCGCACTTTAATGTCGGAGGCCAAGATCCACTTCGGGTCGCTGAGCCAGCGAAGTAAGTAAGTAAGTTTCCTGGTTCTACTACAAACGCCAGTTTTGGAGACAGTGGGAATACCATCAGTATGACATCCAAACCAAAAAAATGTAGGTACTTCAGTTTAAAATATCAGCCATGTAGACAACTACATGTTTCCTACTAGTCGTTAACTAAATAGCTCTTTTACCAGCATAATTGTGTTTGATTATTTTTTCTTTTGAATATTTAATAGAAGACATGCTGACATCAAAGCATGTCATATTAAGAGTTAGCGACAACTGTGCGTTAAGGAAACTTTTGGTCTTGAATAAAACAAGGTTTTGTGTTTTGTGTGACATTTATTGAAGTGCAATGTCTTTCTTAAGGTAAGACACACATTTACTGTGTATACCAGTGCCGGCGTTAGAGGGACTGACACTCCGGGCAAGAATATTATGGCACCCACTTTAGGAAATTCGCGTATTCATTCTTATAAAAAAAAAATGCAGAAGTGTGTTTGAATACAGAAAAATGGGAATAAAAGATTTGGGATTCTTGAAGAGCGATATTGGAAAGCCAATAAACACAAAGAATTCTGCACTTTGTAGCAGTTAAAACATTGTTAACGGTCGTAGACGCGGGTAGACGGGTTTCTCGATGCTTGATCGAGAGAGGCTCGAGACGATAGAACAAGTACACAAATCGGCGAACTCGCACCACGCTCGAAGGTTTATTTATCCCTACCATCCGACACGCGTTCTAGTTTGGCGCTGGAAGCATCCCACGCCCACCAATCGCCCCTCGAATTTGGCGCCCTGGGCCGTCGCCCCATCGCGCTCCCCCTTGATGCCGGCACTGGTGGATACAACATACTTGTAAAACTAAACTACTTAATCAACATTATCATCAGCCTGTATAACATCAATTCCCTCAAAGTGGGTTTATGATGTTTAGTAGGTGTATAATTGTCACATACATAGATCAGATCAACGCCTTAGCGTGCTATCCAGGGCACGGAGGGTAATCCAGCAACCAAATGGAGCTGGAAAATATTCGGCGCCACGAAAGACATTGAGGTTCAGATGACTCTACTGTTAATTATAAACATTTTATTTTGTTAAGTGTAAATTAATCACCCGTGCAAAATTTATTATCAGCACAAAATTAAATTTCATCCGGCGTGCGTGTCTCGATCAAGACGCTCGAAGTCTTGATCGCCGAGCTCTCTCCCCACTACGTCGTCCGCATGTGACACACGCTCCAGGATTACTTATATCCAATGTAGGGTCATCCTTATTCTACATAGTGCTTAAAAAATACAACGTAGGCAATTCTATAATTGAGTTAGCTGTCCTATCTTAGACCATCTCTTTTCAATGTCGGAATGGAATTTCATTAAACTGTTCTTCTGTTGCTGAATAACTTTTCCGTGCTCTCCGTTTCCTTGTTTTCATCCTGTAACGATAAAATAAAGTATTGTTTTATTTGATTTTTAAAAGCAAGTCGTAATACATTAACATAATATATTTATTATTATTAACAAAGTAAAGATTGCGTGGGGTTCTCCCCACACAATCTTTCCGCGGGCTCCATCAGGCGGCACCAAGCATGCTTCTGTAGTTCCCTATGCCAACATAACGGGTGATCGGAGTATCAGGTTTCAGTGGGTAAACCTCCTACACTTGCTATGGAGAGCGGAGTCCCTTTATGGTTACTTCGCCCCTGCAGTCGGTGGTGATCTCTGCACCAACACAGCGCCAGTGACGCCCACCCTGTTGAACATGGACACGACATCCGAGTGCTACAGTTGTCACCGGCAGTATATGTTACTCTGCACATTTTGTTTCACGGATCCTCTCAAAATTATAGACGATTTCATACTCACAGTCTAAAATACATGATCTCCATCACCAACACAGCAGGAGCCAGCAACATGCCATATATGGTCATCAACATGGCAGGCAGCATGTCAGTGACACCAACGCTACTGAACGTGGACACGACGCCAGAGCACCGCGGCCGGCCCACGGTGAGGCGTTGGTGGATGTTGGCCTGGACACCTGACTCACGGATCTTCATGAAGCTGAGAGTGTAAATATACTTATAAGTAAATATTACCTCCTACAACAACAACATCCGTAGCGGTATTTGGCTCATTTTAAATCTCGAAGGTCATGGGTTCGATCCCAATGCCGGACAAGAAATCTTTGAGAAGATTTCTTTCCGGGTCTGGTTTAACTGACAGACTACCCTATGTGCCTCGGAAAGCACGTAAAGCCGTTGGTCCCGATTGTTATAACATCATCTATAACCAATCGTATACCAGGGAACGGTTCTATCCGAGGTTTTCGTTTGTAGGTATTTCATTTTTAATAGATGCTGAAATGCCCAGGTTTGCTGAAATACTAGTAAAATTTATTAATACTAGTTTTATTATTAAAGAAATAATAAAATTTCATTTGTGAATACTGTATAGAATGTAAACTATCTAATGAAGATTATTTTATTCTTTTTTGACTTTGACATTATAAATTATGTGTAGGTACAAATATATCGCGAAAGTATAAAAACATATTTTATTCTAGTTTTGATAGACCTTCGTCACTTGAAAAGAAACTCTTTTAGTTCCCAGTACATCTGGGAAGTTTTACTGAATTGATCCTATTCACATGTAATTATTGGCATTATAATCATTATGAAAATGCTATAGTTAATAATAGTAACCTAGGGTTGCCATCCCCGAAATCCCCGGATTCTAGAGCCCAAGCCCCGGATATTCCATCAGGTTATTTTAAAACGCGGCGACCCAACACTTTAAATTTTTAAACCCGGACTTCAAATAAAGTCCGGCCGGACGCTCCCCGGATTCTCTCTGAACTAGGACAAATCCATTACTGTAGTCGCGGTAGTGCCTAATGCAATTCCATTCCGAAAAAAAACAAAAGCTAAGTAGGTAGGTATTTTAAATTCTTTTGTCTTTTCATCTAAAACTAACTTAATTTTGAAGAGATCCTTGAAGGGCGATCTCTTCTGCCCCGGTACCCATGGATCAATCTCATTGATGTAGTCGATCTCCACTAGATCGCACTTCTCATCCTCTTGGTACGTCTCCTGGATTAGCCGGTAACCTGGGTTCAGCTCCATGTGGAATGCGAACAGACCCTGAAACAACCGACAATATAAAACAACCTGTAGGTTAAAAGGTAAATGGCACATGAGCCCCGCTCCCTTCAAAGCCAACCCATGAGTAGGGACGCCTCTACACTCCGGGCGTCCCTATAATTGGGCAAATGGGCCACTGTAAGTGTGATCTCGCGGTGCCATATTGGCTTCGGGTGCCGTCGGGGGGCCGCATAGCTTATGAGTACCCGGCTCCCGTCAACGGCGCATCGAAAGAGTGTCCGGGGGGTTTTAGTGGTGTAGGTCCTCTCTTCGTGGTATGAGTTTAACATACCACGCTATGGAGAGGGCGAGTCCCACGTATCCCACCGCCAGCGCGCGAATACGCTGCAGCGGCGCGCGGCGGTGGAAAAGAAAAAGTTTAAAAGGTAAATGTGAAGTAATTATTATCAACTACCATACCAATTCCCGTGGAAAAATATATAGCCTTCCTCGATTAATGGCCTATCCAACACTACAAGAAGTTTTTACATCGGTCCAGTAGTTCCTGAGATTAGTGCGTTCAAGCAAACAAACTTTTCATCTTTATATAATACTGGCTCCCCGCGCGCGGTTATACCCGCGTAGCTCTCGTTCCTGTAGGAGCTTAATAATTAAATATACCTAACCTATTTAAATTCTGGCGGACGAACCTACCTAGCTTTCTAATAATGCGAGATTTTTTGAAATCGGTCTATCAGTTTCCGAACCTATATCTATTGAATAGGCAGGTAACCAACCTTTTCTCTTTAATTAATAAGTTATGTAGGTATCTAAAAAAATACTGTTCACTTATTATTTGAACAGATAAATATAAATAATTCTTACGTAAATTCACATAACTTTTCTTAAAAATTTAATATAGTAATAGGTGTTGAAGTAAATATTAATAATAATCACAATTTATAACGACTAACCACAATATTTTACAAAAAAAAAGTTGCTATAAAAATATTTTCCGATTAAAATAAAATTTTCTTCATATTTTCAAATATAAATTAATACCACAAACATTTTATAAAAAAATAATACTTAACCGACGAGGATGGGATTCGAACCCACGCGTGCAGAGCACATTGGATTAGCAGTCCAACGCCTTAACCTCTCGGCCACCTCGTCTTGTGTTGTCGGTGCCAAATTAGCGGCCCAGTTAATTAAGTACATACTTACTACAAGATAAAAGGTACTTACTTACTAGTAGGTACTTAAAAGTAGGTATTACTTTTAAGTAGTCATAAAAAAGTGATTCGTCATGATTTATAATGTGTGTGGTCTAATAAAATTAACACCAAACAGTATATTTAATCTTTGACGTAGGTATTAAAGAACATAAAAACTTTTAAAAACAATGTTTATTGGCGAAGCGACCATTTTAAACCATAATGACTAATGATGATTTAGTTGAATTGTATAGGTGTCCATTAATCCATACAAAACACAGTAATCTGATTTTTTTGTTGTGAAATAACGACTACATATTTATCCTAATTAAATAATAACATCGGAAATTGATAGTTTCTGACCTTCAAAAAATTAATATTTTTACAAATTAGTGTGCATCGGGTAATGGCGGACGAATCGAGTGGGGCAATCTCGGATGTCCGTTACATAATACAATTTTTAAAACCTTAATACTTTTTAAAAATATCAATAAAAGAGAGAAAGATGTAAATAATTAAAACTCAAAAGAAATCAAAATCCAAAAAAAGCTTCGAAATACGAAGAAGAATACTATTGTTTAATTTGTAATGAAAAATATGAAACTCTAATGTTCGAATACTGAATAATTTGCTATAAACGATTGGCCCACGAAATTTTACCAATGGTGGAAGTAGGTACGTTAAGAGTCTGTGATTTTTGTACGAATTATGCTATGTGGGTGCGGGTAAACCCGGACACCAAGGGTACCTATTGTTTTTTTCTTGAAATTTTGATTTTATAGTAAATGTTTATCGAAGTTAAATATGAGAGTTAAATAATTATTAGTTTAAGTTAAAATTTATGAATAAAATTGTTTTGTAACGTTATTCAGTTTTCCCTTAGGTGTTCGCAGTTCCCTCTTTCCCTTACCTACTAAAAACCACTTTTACTATTAAATTATATCATTTATTCAGGAGAAACACCGTAGTTTATTGTAAACAAGCTGTGCTGCTACTCTGCTTGAGTGGTCAATAGAGTGATGTATTGTAGCCTCTAAGTTCATCCAGTTTAAAAACTATCCGCGTGCAAATTTTTGAGCGAAATCCGTTCAGTAGTTTTTGCTTGAATGAGTAACAAACATTCATCCATCCACAAAAGTATAGCTACTTACAAACTTTCACGTTTATAATATTAGTAAGGATTTTAACATAATGTAATTCTGTAAATGTATTACATTCACAAAGATTCCATAAATTGTAATGTAAGTAAATACATATGTAAATTTATTTTTTAACAGCTGAGACCTTACTTATCGCATATTGATATCGTTAGTTTAAACATAAAATTAATACATAGGTATGTGATTTTTATTTGCATAGTTGGTGTAGTTAACAATTTGTTATACGTTGATACCTACTTGTGTATGGTACTTGGGCCGGCTTGCAAAGCGTACCCGGCCCTCACCAACGGTGGATGGAGGAGTGGCCGGGGGTTTAATAGTGGTGTAGGGTCCTCTCCTAGTGGTATGATTAGCATACAACGCTATGAAGATGGCGAGTCCCACATATTCCACCGCAAGCGCGGAAACGCCACAGTAGCGGTGGGGATGCATAAGTGCAATTCTCCCGGGAAAACAAAAAAAACCGGCCAAGTGTTAGACGGATTGGTTCACGAAGGGTTTCCGTACCATTTTCAAGTGCCTGCCTATGCCATTTTTGATATCAAGAAAAAAAGACGGCAAAAAAATAGGTTTGTCGTATAGAAGCCCTCCTTAGAAATACATCATCTGTAAAATTTCACGTGTCTAGCTATCGCTGTTCTTGAGATACAGCCTGGTAACAGACAGACAGACAGCGAAGTCTAATACCCCGTGTTTTTAGGGTTCCGTAGCCAAATGGCAAAAAACGGAACCCTTATAGATTCGTCATGTCTGTCTGTCTGTCTGTCCGTCCGTATGTCACAGCCACTTTTTTCCGAAACTATAAGAACTATAATGTTGAAACTTGGCAAGTAGATGTATGTTGTGAACCGCATTAAGATTTAAACACAAAAATAGAAAAAAAACAATAAATTTTGGGGTTCCCCATACATAGAACTGAAACTCAAAAAAATGTTTTTCATCGAACACATACGTGTGGGGTATCTATGAATAGGTCTTCAAAAATGATGTTGAGGTTTCTAATGTACAAAGTGGTAAAATGTGTGTCCCCCCCCCCCTGTATCTTCTAAAATAAGAGAATGATAAATCTAAAAAAAATATATGATGTACATTACCATGTAAAATTCCACCGAAAATTGGTTTGAACGAGATCTTGTAAGTATTTTTTTTAATACGTCAAAAATCGTAAACCGCAATTTAGCTTTCATTCAATCAACTCGAATATAAAAATATAAAATAACATTTCATTTCATAAACATACGCTTTTTTATTTATTCTTGATATCAAAAATAGGTACGCACTTGTAACTGAAACGGAACCCTTCGTGCGCGAGTCCGACTCGCACTTGGCCGGTTTTTTTTTGTTGATGCAATCAATTTATGTTTATACTTTTTCAATACTTTTAAAAATTACAGATTATAAAGTCTTCGGATAATTAAGGCGCCCGTTGGAACAACCGTTAGATTATCTTGTATTGCAAGGCATTAGAGCTCATTTTGGTGTGTGGTGTCCGGCTTAGAATATACCTCCCCATGTCTTCCCAAGGGTGTCATAAGAAACGACTAAGGTACTTACCGCTGATGAATGGGCAGCAGTATCTATCAGCTCAAGGCTATTTAACATATTACTGGGATCACCAATCCGCCTGCCAAGCGTGGTGATTATGGCAATCCCAGCAACGACTCTGGCTATTCAAGGTTTGTTAAGAGTCCCATATAACATATGTTCAGCAGTGGGCGTTAACGGGCTGTTAATAATGAAGGTCCTACGGGAACGGGAGTTACACGGGTGAAACCGCGTATTGGGAGCTAGTATATATCTAATAAATAATTTGTTAGAACTGTGTAGGTATATTATGTATAGTCTTATATACAAAATAAAGATATAACTACATATAATTAGTTTCCTGAATCACAGTTATATTATTTAAAATACACTTTCGTGCTTACCTTTCTAATCTTATCAACGCCATCTTTCATAGAATAATAGTTGGGCTTCTTTCCTTTAGGAGCGATCTTTTTCTCGTAGATTGATTTACGTATGGGGTCATTGAGTTTCTGTAATACAATAACGCTTACAAAACATTTATGTAGATGATTAATATATCTACTTATAAGTATGTCATGAAAGTAGATTTGATCATATTTTTGATGTACGCGAAATGGGGTGATCTTTTAATATCTACCTATATAAAATATAAAGAATTGGCAAGGAGATGCTCCCAGAGGGCTGGTATATACTTACAGCAGCATAGGAAAAAAGCATTACCATTCAGGGTGGCAATAGCGCCAGCATTCCGGGAACGCTGCCCAGTGGCGCCATTTTGGAATAATTTACATTTTTATTAGTTTTATTTCTTAACTACTTATATTTATAGGCTATTTTTATTACTTTTGTGCTACGTTTAGATATAAGAATTATTTATTCTGTAATTCCATTCTTTAATTTAATAAGTTTTACCTGGATATGGTAAAACAATAAAAAAATCTTATATCGTTAAATAATAAATATACCTACCTACCTAAGTAATACCTTTCTTCTTCCTTATTAGGTTGGTTAGGCCAACGAAATACCGAAGAAGAAAGAAAATACATTTAGGCACTTATGGATAAAAACAACTTTCACGTTAACTTTATGTTTAGATTCTGCAAAACAATGGTAAAGATTTAAAGACATTTAAAATTTTGGGTGAATTTTGCGACTTAGCCCATTTTGCTCTCACCTTAAAGAAATACCTATTATACTCGAAGTCACTGGCTCCCAACTTGAGAGGCGAGTTGAGCAGATCAGGTAGACTCCTGACGGAAGAGCTCGGAGCTCGCAGCAACACTACGATGTTAGCTGAATACGCCGCGTACAGGATAGTTAAAGCTATGAAGAGGATTAGAGTAACGCATCGACCTGGGAAAATATTAAACACTTGTTTATAGCTTTATTCCAAGAGATGATTATTCCTCTACTTTAATGGGTTGTATATTATACGACACCGCTACGAGCGACCGGGTCCGGCCGCGTCATAGTAACACGCGGCCAAACCCGGCCGCGCGTAGCGGTGTCGTATTTGGATAATTAGCCACTGCTACGGTTGCTCGTTGATTACGGCAGTGGCCTCTGAAACCTGGTGTTCTGGGTTCGTATCCCACCTGGGACTATTATTTGTGTGAACAACTATTTAGTTATAACAAAGGTTTTGTCTGAAGTCATAATAATTATTAAGGTATGTATATGGTGTGTCCGCTCTCAACTTGAGAACGTCGTGACTAATTTGCGAGATGTATTATTATCATCGTATTTAAGAGGCCTAGGTTTGTGTAATGGAAAAAAAAGCTTCAGGAAAAAGCCATGGGAAATGATTTCATTTTAACGGGCGGCCACAGACAGCTATTATATTGTAAATCATACCTGCTGCATATCGAGGCTCCAAGGTGCAACCCTGTTGTAAGACGGCTCCAATAATCAGAATCAAAACATCTGCCCAGGATCCATCCAGTTGGAGCGGTAGCTGGAATTTAATAGGTAATAATTTGTTAAGGTTTATGATTTATTATTTTATAGAATCATATCTAAACCTAAATACACACACCACTGTCTAAAACAGCTTAGCAGCAATTGTATTTTCTGTGTTTTGGATCCGAGACATATGACATATGTGTAAGCCATGAGTCTTTTACTACTTCACCGGGCATAAAGGAGAGCAGAGCTTCAACCCAACAACGCCTGCGCAGGTGCGCAAGAGTGCTTCCCCTGTCCTTGGACCTCAGTTCAGCTTTTAGCATTATGACTTTTAGATTTTTGAGGAGTTTTGTGCAACTTTTTCTGGCGAGGGCATTGAGGGATTTTTAGTTTTTGGGGGAGTTTTGTGCCGAGGAGAACACAGAGTTATGTGCCGACACATGTGGCAGTCTGAGTTCTTATTGGTATATAAGTAAACGCTATTCGTTTCGTGTTAGGTCTATGATTATATAAAACCTATTACAAAAAGTTTAATAAAATTCAACCCGAAAAATAAATCATTTCAATCCTTCATTTCGGAGGTTTAAGGGATGGCGTATATTTTGGAAACACTTTATTATTGAGTAATTAAAATCTCACCATCCCCATCGAAGCCTCCCATTTAGTAGCAAAGTACAAGAACACAGAGCAGCCAATCACACAGATGAATATCGCCAACCAGACTGATCCAGAAAAGGGCAGAGTGAATATATTCGAGACGTAAGAGAGGGGGGGCTCCCGGAATACGAAGCGAACAGCCGTGGACCCCACCATGGCTATGTAGTCTACCACTTGCATGCGTTCTTGTGTAAATATGGTAAGGGTACCTGAAAAATGTTTAGGTTATTTGATGTCCTAGAGCTAACTAACACTGAAAGATTTTTTCAAATCGGACCAGTAAGTAGATCCAGAGTTCCGCGTTGGACTATTTTTATTTGTCGTTCAAAATCTTTGTAATCTGAATATTTCAGAGTTTAATACATTAAAAACAAACATGCTATCATACTGAACTGAGGCCTTTTTTTCAATTATTATTTGCATACGTAGTGGCAAACTTCGAATTAAACAAGTTTCCATAAACCAGATTTGCTGGAATTACCGTTATTTATTGGCGTTAATCAACTATATAATAAAAGTCATTAAAAAAACCAGTTCATTGATTTAGAAATAGCATGGAATCGAAACCGTCACCTCCAAAACATAAGACGAGACTTAGGTATATTTTTTATAAGTTACTTATTTCCAAGATACAAAATTATTATTTGGCTGTGGTATTTTACAAAGTACAAGGCTCAGTTGAGCTTAATCATACTACATACATAATAACATATAATCTTACCTAGATCTCCTTCTTTCTTCATCAAATGATCGACTATTCCCTGCCACTTCCCATTCTTGTCTCTGTACCCCCAGGTGTGGGTGAATATCAACTTCTCTGTAGCGTTTAGCATCTGGAAGCAAATCTTCACCACGGCATACGACATCTTTGTTATGCAGTCGTGGTGGAGGTTCCTGGGGAAATTAGAAATAACTTTAAAAAAAGTGGAAAATAATTAATAGTAGCATCTGGTGCTGACGAGTCAAAACTCCTATTGCATATTGAGTATAGCATATTATGTATTGCACATTGTGTATTGTATAAAACATATTGTGTAGGTACTGCATATTATGCTTATTTGTTAGCAGCGGGAGATCAGTTTAGAGTGCATCCCAGTTTTTTGTTTTAAATATCCTTGGCTCTTATTATTTATTTAATACTAGCGGCCCGCCCCGGCTTCGCACGGGTGGACTTTTATAACCTACCCCTGCCCTACCCTACCCCTACCCCTACCCTAACCCTACCCTACTCCTACCCTACCCTACCCCTACCCCTACCCCTACCCTACACCTACCCCTACCCTACCCCTACCCTACACCTACCCTACCCTACCCCTACCATACCCCTACCCTACCCCTACCCTACCCTACCCTACCCTACCCTACCCCTACCCAAAAGTATCCTATGTCCTTCTCCCAGTTCTTAGCTACCTCCCTACCAATTTTCAGCCAAATCGGTTCAGCCGTTCTTGAGTTATAAATAGTGTAACTAACACGACTTTCTTTTGTTTTTAAAATGTATTCTGCTATTCGGGACGGAAACAAATCCAACAAATCAAAAACCATGGCAATCGGTCCAGCCGTTCTCGAGTTATAAGTGTTGTAACAAACACGACTTTCTTTTATATATATAGATATCAGATAAAGATAGATAATTGACTGATGTATTTACATTAAATAACATAAGCACGTACACGTAAGTTATAATAAAAATACCAATAAATGTATCGAAACAGAGAGAGAAATACCTTAATAATTAGGTACACCATTCACGGATGCAAAGCATACCCACCCAGAGCCTGGCTAAGAATTCGGGAATTCGTATGTTCGTGTTATATTAATAACCCACATAACGAGGCCTCAGAAACAATTATCGTATTTTTGTATTGTGCGAAATCAGTCTACCATATTGCTATTAGGTACAAATAAAACGTAATTATTGCAACTATTACTGCGAAAGAGTAGGTAGTCCTTCGCTGTCAATACAATGTTATAAAGCCAATATGTTATATGATAAATACTGCATATAAATTTGCAATTATCTTAAATATTGTGTTTAATAATTTTTAGCTATATATAAAAAGCCTTAACCTGCTTCACATACAAGTAGGGTTACCATATCTCAGGATTTGTCCTGAAATTTCAGGATTTTTAGACTCTTCTCAGGAATGCGGACGGATTTTACAAATCTTATGGAATCTCAGGATTTTTTGAATTTTCAATAAAATATAGACATTTTAAAGATCTCTTTAATAAAAAGTTAAACAAACTAAAAATAATTTTCTTTTGGTAATAATTGCACGCGTGAGCGAGATCCGCAGTGTATAAAACGATAATATCACGTATTACTTTTTCAAATGGCTAAGTACGTTTGAGATAAAATTTTCAAGCTGTAAAGAATCTCAGGATTTTTCAATGGAAATTAGGCCTTATTTTCCGGACTTTTGATTTTTTCATCTGGTAACCCTACATACAAGTTGTATTTCTAGTTTCCCAAGATCGAGAATCGTTATATTTAATTATATTTATCACGAATGGAAATCATTTTGTTTAACTGTTATGATTTTGTTGTTTCTATAATGAAGAGTAAAAAATTTAAAACGCCGGAGATTAGTTACTACACGTGAATTTAATTTGCGATATTATATAATGTGTACATATTATCAATGTGTTATTTATACTAAAATATAGAGCTGAAGAGTGTGTTTGTTTGCTGTAACGTGCTTTTCTCAGAAACTACTGTTCCGATTTGAAATCAGTTAGTGTTAGATACCCTATTTATCAACTAGATAAGGATAATTAATTATAAAATGTCCACCCACGGGACTGTTCCCAGTTACGCGGGTGAAACCGCGCGCGGGCAGCTAGTATAAAATATTAAGATTATATATGAGCATCAGCCCATATTATGGCCACTGGTGAACATAGCCTAGCCGTCACAAACCCATCAGCCAATCATAGTGACTATGGCAAAAATCCTCCTCAAAGGAGGTCCGTGTTCAATAGTGGCCGTTATACGGGCTGATGACGATGATGATGATGCGTAGTTAAGCTTTTGCTACTTCATCGGGTATAAAGACTTGCTGACGAGGGGGAATGATGACTTTTAAGATATTAGAACTGTTGTTGTATTAACTTTGTTTGGTTCTGTTGATCTACAGTTTGCAGATCTCTCAGATATGGTAAAAAGAATGATCTCGGAGGTTCTTATAGTCTTTCTTATCCGGATGTCACAACGTAGGTAGATAGAGAAAAACTCGTAGGAAGCTCGGATAGGGTCCGGTCGTCGTTGCAAGGCGAGACTCTCCATGCGTTCTTTGCTTCTGACCTAATCCCAGCCCGCGCTGGTTGATTCTAATTATATTGTATGTCACATTGGTAACTCTAAATACTATTTAATACATTACTATTGAAATGAAAACTAGTTAATTAGTCAAGATATTTTTTTATTGTATTTGATTCATACCTAATATGTTATCAATAAACGTTTTAATTTAATATAATGGTCACTGAATGGGTCTCCCAAAGCCTCGAACTGAATGCTGAAACTAGAGACAAAGATACGTACCTACATCAAAATAACTGCACTGCTAGGTCAGTGGTTGCAATAGGTAGTTGCTTCTGAGACCAGGTGTTGTGGGTACGATTCCCACCCGAGACAACTACTTGTGTCAACTACAGATATTTCTGAGTATTTGTATTATGTATTTGTATTTATTAAAAACTCAATACACTTACAATCTATCATCCAAATGCTTCCTCGTCTCGTTGCTGTCTGTAATAACATTGACCATGGTCAATGGACGTCGTCTCAAGTTATTTCTTCTAGAAGAAAGCACCTTGGACGCTCTATAATCTTCTAGTATTCCATATTCATTGGCAATAAATATGGTATTCATGGTCGCTTGGTGAGCCGCGCTGAACCGATCCATTTTATGCTGATTTTGTGGATTCTGAATTAAAGAAGTTGGGGAAGGAAGCGTGGTGGTATTGTATTTGGTATCATTGGTACTTTCCTCGATTATTTCTAGACTGGTATCGTTGGAGTTACTATACGCAGTTTTTGGTCTCCAAACAGCGCGTTGAGACAACATTACATCAGAATTTTCAGATGTTTTGTAAGCTGTAATAGAATAGAATCGTGTAAGAGCAATTAACAAAATGATAATTTTTACATCAATAAATTGTTTTGATAGTAATTGTTCTTACAAACTTTATTTTTATTCTGTCTTAATTGGTGAATTATAGGTACCTATCTAGCTTTTTCATAGTGAAACATTACGGACAATACACCGTCCAACATAAATATAACAATATAATATGAATTTACTAATCAAAGTAGGTAGGGCAACATTTAAATGATAATATTAACGAAGACATAATTTAATAGTTAATAGGTACCTAAATGCTATTAGCATTTACTCAATTAGTCGTATTCATAAAGTTAATTAATATTCGATGGGGACCTTTTAACAATAATGCGAGCAAACAAACAACAAATACTACATGTCTTTTCAGTATTCTAAAGAAGTCGCGCTCTCATAGATTACCAGTGACATAATGGCTTAAATGCTACGTGAATAAGATTATCCGATAGCATATGTCACATTATAAGGAGAATCATTGTAATGATTAGGTATACTGACTTTAACTGCATTGCATGTATCCTTCTTAAGTAGGTACCTACATATCTAATTTATACAACGTGAACGGGGTGAATATAATCTGTTTCTGTTTTTAATTAAAAAGTTAAACTATATTTTAAAATACACCAATTTTGAGGAACATATTGTGTTTAGTTAGGAAAAACTTTTAATAAACCTGACGTCCTGATAAGAGTTGATGATGATGAGAAATGGGCAAGAGGGCCATAAAAAAATAGACAAGAAATGAATAACATTACCTTCAATAAACATGTACTCATGGACACCACTCTTCAGAACCAGCACAACATCGCTATCAACCAATATGTCAATACGGTCCAAGATCTCGAGTTTATCATCAGCTTCTAAAAGCAACCAGCGGTATGGAGCTTTGAAGTAACCCTCTTGACTGGCCTGGATAAAGTAAGTCAATCATTAAGAGATAGAATACAGGCGACACAGATATCCCTAGAGGCAGATGTGTAGTATGTGCCCAAACCCCTCCGTATAATTTTAGTATGTTGTGCCATGTAGGTTATAAGGTGTTAGTTAATAGGTACAAGTATAACAGGGAGGTAACATATTTTATTTACTACATCAGCATCCAACATCACAGATGGCCTACGCATTGGTCTGACCAAGTAACAGAGAAGCTAAAGTCATCAACGATAGAATAAGCTTGTTGATGCCATAATAACGAGCTGCAATCCTCAGCAGTGTGTTAATCATTCGGAAGAGATAAAAATCGATGACCATAATATGGTGGTTAGGTTAGTATAGCCGCAAATTTGTAGAGGACAAGAAATCTTGTTGAACATAATAGAAATATACAACAAAAAGTTTCTTATTTAAATTACCTTATTAAAATACTAACTCTTCTAAATCTAGATGCTAATGTACTTGGCAACGTTCTCAGAATGCTGACAACATTGCCCTGTTGAATGGCAATCTTACCTGCAGTGTAAAGTAAATACCAGCACCAGCACTAGGGAAACGTGGTATGATAAGAGCAACGTCCACTGCTGAACACGGGATTCCTTTTAACAGCTTCTTTAATGCAATCACAGCAGCACGCGGTAAACAATTTTGCCAGCCTGGTTATCCACTACACTATATGTGGCCTTTGAGCAGAAAATATTGACGAACACTGGTATAGATTATCAAACATAAAAAGCAGATTAAAGATATGAAATCTAACCTTAATGAGAAACCTGTCAGTGTCTGGACAAGAGAGGTCGGCTATAACAACGACGTACTGAAGATAGTACTCTGTTCGGTTGTACTGTAGAGAAGAAGCAGTAGCAATACCTGTGTTACTCATCTTCTTTGTCAGCGAGGTTAATGCACCTGAAATAAAAAGTAATGTGTGAATTATATTTACTTACTTACTATACTAAGTAATTGTATTATAATAAAGACGTTGAAAATAATAACAAATTAACTAAAATAAATTAAAATTAACTTAATAAATACTAACTACTATAAATCTATACTACTTGCCAAGGTACTCAGAATGCTGGCAGCATGCTCTGATGAATGGCAATGCTTATTATACCCAGGACATACCTTTAAATTGCAAGCAGGGCAGTTCAATATAACCATTCACTACAATCAGCAGTTATTTTACTATGTCAAGATTTTAACCACGCTCGCAGTTTGCTAGAGATATATAAAACTGAGTATTCTGGGTATCAAACTTGCAGACCAAGTTAGAAATAGTACTTGATACATCATAAAATACTGCATGTCTGTTGCAAAGTGGCCACGCAAAAATGGTATTGGGCTGGGCGTATCTACCGCATGTCAAAAGACCATTGGGCTTAACGCACGACTCTGTGGGCGACAAATCCAGACGGAGATGGCGAGATGAACTTGAATCCTTCGATAGGGACTGGTTCCGGGTGGCTTTATGCTAACATTTAATAGAGGAGAGTAGGGAGGCTTTAGGCTAATGATGATGATGATGAAGAGTGTTAAGGCGCTCTTAAAAAAAACTACTAACTTTGGCTCCAACACAGACTAGGCAAGAGCAGAGATGTTGGCCTATTATCCAGATTCAGAAAAGACGTGACAATTTGAACTGAGCTACAATCAAAACATTGTATCTTGAACATGAACAAATATATTGAAAATATAAATTTTGTCTTCATCTTGTATGCTTATCACGGAACTAAAAATGTGAATAAGTTGTATACAAATATTAGTTGTAAGAAATGTATTATAAGATTTTTGTACTACAAGTACCAGTAGGTATGGTCATGGTACAGTCAGGACGAAATGCGTTTGCTTATAACATAAAATAAAAATACGTTCTTCTATACTAATATTATAAACAGGAAAAGTTTGTATTTTTGTATGTTTCTTTCGAATAAACTCAAAAACTACTGAACGGATTTTGATAATTATTTCACTAACATTGGCTATAAAAGTACACCCGTGCGAAGCCGGGGCGGGCCGCTAGTTATTAAGAATAAAGACGCAGTGATGTTGCGCATCTTAGTTTTATATTATTGTAATGGCTCAGTTTTTTTGTAAATAGGTACACGTAGATATTCAGTAGTCACAAAATGTGAAACAGAATACAGACCGCTAATAAAAGGAAATGCAATTGCGATTGTAAGTATTCGTTTCTTTTATTTGTATATACCTTTTATGTAAGGTTTTATTTCATTAATATATCTACGTATCTGTACAACTATTTATGTCATTGAAGATCCTGAAAGTTGTTTTTTTAAAGAATGGATAAATAAATAAAAGTTAATTTCAATTTTTATTTATTATCCATTCTTTACTTGATTATGTTATTGAAAAAAAATTATATGTTTATTATTTAATGTTGCGTGTTAAAAAACATATTCCTACTTAATAAATTTGTTTATTCCAAACATGTGCTTTTCTATTCGAATGTACACTTGAAGCTCAAGCATATTAAATGACATCGTTCCTTAATGATACGTTTACAGTTCTCGATTACCATAATATTATGTTGTTCCAATTATATGAAGCTTACCCAATGTTAATGTGCGGTTTGCCTGATTCTCTTGTAATACTGCTTATTTATTTATTAAGTAGCTGCTGAGTTACTAATAGCTTAGCGCTTGGCGATAGATGGCAGTTCGATTCTCATTATCAAAGGTGTGTAGGCAATTATATTATTATGATCAGATGAGATTTATATCTATATTTTTTTTAATTTAAGTGCTATTATTTAAATATCTCTGCTAACTTTGCAATACCCCGATTGCATAGGTAGCAGGGATATTTTAATTTTTTTCTAACACAACAATAGTAGATTGTTTATCTAGGGAGCAAACAACTATTTTAAAGGCGAGAGTGTTTTTTTTAATCCAGAACGGAGCGAAGGATTCTAGAGTAGAATCCCGAGCGGAGCGAGGGATTCTTAACTAGAATCCTGAGCGCAGCGAGGGATTAAAAGTATGTCACTCGAGCTTAAAATAGTGTTGCTCCCGAGGTGGACACTCTACTTTTTATCACCCTCTATGAGAAAATAAGTAAGTGCAACTTATGCACAAGAATTTATTTACGTACAATGAAGAACCATAAGACATAAAATATATTTTTTATCAACTTTTTTTAAATTTGGCGCGCTCGCAGTTTTTCAGCCAGTCTCATATTCAATACATTGTTACCTCTTTGCTGATTGAAAAATTATTAACAATAAATATCCACATTCCAAATTCAAATCAATTTTGGTCCCTGTTTACGAGGAATAAACTAGCTCTTTTTGAATAGATGTGATAAAAAATATATTTTGTTATCACATAATCTCATAAAAAAACATTTCATCCGAGTCGTCAGATAACGACTATGTTTTTTAACAATAATATCCTAAGTTGTATTTTATATTGCTAATTATAATCCATATTAAATAGACTTGTTTGTAGACACAATAAAAAATAATATAAATTATGAATAAGATTATAAGTTTTTAAACGGGTTTAACCTCTTAAACATAAACCATTTTCATAAATTAAATTGCTGATTATGTGGTCCTTATATAACAATTTTATAGAAATATTTGAATGGAGAGAAATAGAGCTTTAGTAATATTACCTACCAAAGAGAAATAATAACTATTATTAATGTTGTATTTCTGTGTTTAAAGTCACTAAACCTCAATTGAGATTTAGAATTAGGTATATATCGGAAACTAGTATCTTTGTAATGAAAACTTTCTTAGGCTACGGTAAATAGTTGGGAGGGCCAGAGTGTTAATTGTCCCGAATAGGAATCGAACTCAGAACACCAGATGCCAGAAGCAACTACCGTTGCAGGTACCACTGAACCGGTGCAGTCAATTTTAAAGACAATGTAGTCGACTGAGCTCAAGCGAATCTCGTACACGAACGGTAACCACATGCGCTCTATAATTTTTCTTTCGGTCAAGGATTATGCCTAAGTACAAGGCTTACCGTTACCTAGGAATATTGGTTCCCCGAACATCTTGACCGACGGACTATTGAATCTCGAGAAGAATACCGCGGCACTCTTTGTCGGATTTATTTCGATTCTCCACTTTATGATCCATTTACCTAAGGCATTTGATGCGGATTGTAGAGCGTCGCAAATGACATGATAAAATGAGTAATTGGTGATCTTTGGCACCAAGAGGATGATGTATAAATATAGCAAAACATCCTACGTAATTACAACTAAAGTGATAAATTTTAATAAATCACCAGTTACTAATAGTCGTACAAATAAAATGATTTACCTGCCAACAGGAAAACTTATTCAAGACGCCAATTAAATAAATTTTAACAATTAGGTATAATGTTTCCTGTTTTGTTTTAACGTTTTTGATATCAGAAGGAAATTGTAAGCCATTGTTAACTAAGTTTAAAAAAAAAATTGTGTTTTCAAAGTACCATTACTGTAGTAATAAACTAATTGGTACAGTAACCCTACCCAATTTCAAAACAGGCTGTTTAAACACATACAATCATAAGGAACCTCCTTGAACGTATTTTCACCGCACGATCATCAGCACGTCTATGGTATTCTATGTTCTTTGCTGGTTTTGGCGGGAAATACTGCTACTTATGTTTTTTTCTAACGATTAGCTGATTGCAATAAACAACTTAATAACAATCGTCGTAAGGTTTATTGAAAAAATCATCTAATAATTCCCAACACAGGCAGTAAGTAGGTACGTATGTATGTATAGAATTCAATGGTTTTGAACTTTGATTAGTGTTGCCTATCGATAGTCGACTATCGATAGACTATCGATAGTCTATCGATAGTTGACGTCATATCAATAGTATCGATAGTCTATCGATATTAGTGATAGTATCGATACTATCGAGAACCAATATGTGTTTAGGAGCAATAGTATCGATAGTATCGATAGTATTGCTCCTAAAAATGGGTTGGTCTTCGATAGTATCGATAGTATCGATAGCTTTACAAACTATCGATAGTATTGATAGTTTTGATCATTTAATGCAACGATACTATCGATACTATCGATAGTATCGATAGTATTACTTTAAAAATATTGATACTATCGATACTATCGATAGTATTATAATGTAATAGTATCGATACTATCGATACTATTGCTTCCAATCAATAGTATTAGTTAATTTGTGATATCGATAGTATCGATAGTATCGATACTATCGATACTATCGATAGCACTATCGATATTGTTACTATTTTTCGAGGTCACCTATCGATAGCGAAACTATCGATAGTTGGGCAACTCTAACTTTGATACAAGCTCTTCAGATAAATAATTGGTCTCGCGGGCTTGACTAGACATCGCGCTAGCTTAAAACCATATCTCCGTAAATGCCTCAACTCAATATTGTAGTGTGTTCAAGACACTGTACCGATGGTATGTAATCCAGATTTTTATCTTATTTCTTATAAAGTTTTTTACACAGTCGATTATAACGAAAATCTTATAAAACTGGCACGGGTACGCCGGTTTCGGCGTAGTCTTTTTGCCTCATTTGTCTAGTACGACGGCGGAATCTAGTCGAGCGCGCGAGACCAATCATTTACCTAAGACCAGCCTATTACGTTAAAAATATGTCAGTCGTCACTAGATGGCTACAGATTAAAAAAATCATACTTAAGCTTTTGTACCATGTGTAGAAAAGCTTAATTAACTGCTGTGTTTAACTGTTGGATGTCCATAATTTCGCAATAACAAAGTAACTTTCCTTTTCGTTGATCAGAATTCTTCGTAAACCCGACTGAGTCTTACACATGGTGTCCATGGCCTACTGACAGTTAAGGATAAACCAAAACTGGAGTCGTTAGTGATTCAGCGGTAACTACTCTTTCTCAGAAATTAATCAGAAACAATTTCTTGTTGAACAGTCGTTTAAAGGAAAATTTACTTTATATCGTGACAATTAAGATAAGAATTCACTTCTTTTACTTATCTCAACGCAAATCTATATTATAGTTGTTATCTACTAAAACCGACATAACACGGATTTTTAAATAAGAAAATAAGAAGACTAAATGTTGAACCAGCTCTCAACAATAAGACGGTACGGTAGCAAAGTGCATTCATGAATGTATAGAGGAAATGTTTTCTTGAAAGAAATCCTTGAATAGGCGAAGTTTTGTCTAGGGAAATCTTAATAAATTTAAAGTTTTCTTACAAGTAATTGAATACTTATATGCTGTGATTTTTCACGTTTGCTTGTTTTTAATGAATTGTTAAAATTCTTTATGTAATTCCTAAATTGATTTCGAACCTGTGTTAAGGGCGCCCGTTTGAACAAACTAGATAATTTTGTATTTCAAGGCTGATTATATTATATGACAACCTCCGTAGCGCAACGGTATTTGGCTCGCTTTAAATCTCGGAGGTCGTGGGTTCGATACCCACGCCGGACAGGAAATCTTTGTGTAAATTCTAAGATTTATTTCCGGGTCTATAACATCATCTATAATAATCGTAGGTATATCAAGGAACGGGCAGCAGCGTTTCCCTGTGTGGTACAACATTATACTGTGGTCACCAACCCGCCTGCCAAGCGTGGTGACTATGGCAAATACCCTCCCGCCGGAGAAGCATGTTCAGCAGTGAACGTTATACGGGCTGATGATGATGATGAGAGCTTATTTTCCAATGTACCTACCATAGCCGTCTGTTCGAGGATAAAAATGTAAAAACATATGTTCATTTTAAATATTTCATCGTCGAATCCGACTCGGCTAGGCAGCGTTTGGGAACCTTCGGGAGATCTTCTCGTCCAAAATACCTCAGTGCCTGAAGACCAAAGTCTTCAATCAATGTGTGTTACCAGTGATGACATATGGATCTGAGACGTGGTCTCTTACTATGTGCCTCATAAGAAAGCTCAAAGTCGCTCAGCGAGCTATGGAAAGAGCTATGCTCGGCGTTTCCTTGAGTGATCGAATCAGAAATGAAGAGATCCGCAGGAGAACGAAGGTCACTGACATAGCTCAACGGATTAGCAAGCTGAAGTGGCAATGGGCAGGACACATAGCTCGAAGAACTGACGGCCGATGGAGCAAAAAGGTTCTCGAGTGGAGGCCACGAACTGGCAAGCGCAGCGTCGGACGACCGCCTGCACAATGGACCGACGACCACATAAAGGTCGCGGGGAGTCGGTGGATGCAGGCCGCCAGCGATCGTTCCCGCTGGAAATCGATGGGGGAGGCCTATGTTCAGCACTGCATGGACTACAACAGGCTGATGTTGATGATGATGATGATGAAATATTTTATGTTATGTTTCAAAAGTTATACTGATGGCAGCGTCCTCACAATCTTTTAGCAGCGTTTACAGGTACCTATTTGAACTTTATTATAAAAGTAAAATTTTTCTCTATGTAAATACTTTTCGTTGCATATAAGTACTTCTTTCTACATCATGGTCACCTAAAAGCTACTTAATACATACACATACATATATCATATATTCCTCGAATCCTCCACAACTCGGCCAAGATCATTCCTGCTATAACTCATGTTAGCGCCAGCATGAATGCAATTATTCAATGCTGGCCGTTCGTGGTACTGTAATTTGAACTGACAGACATATTGTTCTTAATCGCAAACTATTCTTTATAATGTGGTAAACGATTGAATATAGGTCTTGGTCATTTGTTAAGGATTTCATTAATCTACACACACATATGAAAAGCTGTGGTGGGCAAAGACGTAGGTATAGTATACTTACTAGCTGCCTCGCGTGGCTTTTCCTGCGTAAGATAAGATAGATAGTTACTCTTTATTGCACACCAACATAACAACACAAATAAAAATAGTAAAAAGTAATAGTTAGAAATGTACAATCGGCGGTCTTATCGCAGACAGCGATCTCTTTCAGGCAACCTTTGGATGGAATGGAGATGAATAAGAAGTAGCATAAAGGGTAGTAGTAGAAAGCTAATTCTTTTTCTATAGGTAGGTATCGTATTTTGTCGTAGATAGGTATATATTGAAATTCCCGTCAATAATGGTTACTAGTCTGCTAGAAGCGTTTTGTATTTTTCTGGCTGCTAATCACATTACGATATGACTCCGACTTTGATAAAAAACGTCTTCATTACTGTAGGGTTACTGTAACGCATTGTTACAGTGTTTCCGATGCCCTCGTAGACGCGAAGTCCGAGAGGCTCGCGTACTGTAAAGTATAGCGACAGTTGCACATAACTCCCCTAAAATACTTAAAGTCATAATCCCTCAATCTCATCGCCAGCGACCGCCCTGAGCCGAGGTCCAAGCCCCACAGGGGGAGCCCTCTTGCGCAGGTTGCTTAGTTTGTAGTTTTTAAACCATTTATTAAGGCTGGAGCTCTGCTCGCCTTTATGCCCGGTGAAGTAGCAAAAGCCTCGTGGCTACATACGTAAGCCAATCAGAAAAAAAAAATGTTACAGTGTTATTAAAGCTACATTAACCTAATAAATGGATATATTTAAATATTTTCAGCATGCATAGTAGACATTTATAAAAGTCATAGAGATATCACAATATGATTACCTTCCTGATCTCTCTTGACTGCACCGGTGGCTCAGTGGTTGCGGTAGTTGCCTCTGAGACCTGGTGTTCTGGGTTCGATTCCCACCCGGGAAAATTATTTGTGTGAACCACAAATAGTTGTTCTGAGTCTGGGTGTTCTGTGTGTCCGTGAAATGTATGTTTGTAAAGTCCCCCGCGACACAGGGATTTATTTCCCTAGTGCGGGAGTTGTGATTTAATAAAAAAAAAAAAAAAAAAAAAAAAAAAACAGTGCCGGCTTTTCTCTTCCAGATGCCTTAAGCAATACACTCCTTGAGATCCTAGATTATCAAACAGCCTTGCTGCATTTTTGGTGCTAGGAAATTTTATTCTAGTTCTGTTTCTTGTGCCTCCGAAGACATGATGCCCTACAATGTTGAGTTGTCATTGAAGACCAAAAAGCATTGCTAATAATTTGATTATATTGAACACAACTATGAAATATTTTCCCTATTTTTGACGTTCTATCATAAAATTTTGGCAATGGAAAATTTTGCGGTATGCGGTAGATTTTCCATTAAGGCTTGATAAACTAAACTGACTTGAGGATTCGACGATGATCGTTAATTGCTTAATTTAATTGTAATATTTTAGTCTACAGCGACACAGGGATTTGTTTCCCTAATGCGGGAGTTGTCTTTAGAATATATCTTTAACAAGCTTCCCGCGCGCGGTTTTACCCACGTAACTCATGTTCCCGTGGGAACTTCATAATTAAATATAACCTTTGTCGCTCAGGGTGAATGTAGCTTTCTAATGGTGACAGAATTTTGGAAATCGGGACTGTAGATTTTGAGTTTATTCATTACAAACATACACACACACACAAAAATACAAATCTTTACTCTTTATAATATTATTAGTACAGACTACTTTCATAAATAAGATGATACCAAACTATTACACACATTTATTGCATTTATTTGTTCTTTGTAATTTATAAACAGGTGCTGTGTATTTAACAGCCGTAACCGATTAAATAATTATATGTTGGTAATAAAACAAATGATTATCTTTGCATGTGCAGGCTAGTAATTGTTATTATTATATGTGTCATTACGATTTATTTCTACCATGGCGATCAACCATTATGACACAAATTAATCTAATTTAAAGATCTTCCAGTAAAACCTAAGATTTTAAGTCCGACAGTTGCGATTCGTACTTTTGCCATCATCTTGGTAAATCTTAGGATAATCTAACTACCCACTAAACCACCACGGTAGCCTGCCGTTACGTTAAATGACGATGGCCCTGGTCACTCGAATAGATCGACATGCAGGACAACCGCCGTGCGTCTGTGTCTCGTGGAAAACTCTTCCCGGTATGGGCAATGATAGGCCCCTCCCTAGGATAATCTAGCCTAACTTGACTTAGAATGTTCTCAATTCTAATAGTAAAGCTCCCTTTTTGTTTTTTATAACTCCTCACACTTATCGGTAAATCCTAAATTTTACTCTTAAATCTTAGGATTTAGTTACCGTAGTTCGAGCTTTTACATATATACATCGTGATCTTTCAATCGTTGCATAAAACTCAAGCAAATTATTTATGTTTGGTAGTACAATTGATATATGTAATAGTATTAAACTCAATGATTTAAATGACTTTGAAACTGTGTTAAGTGCGCTCGTTTGTACAACCTAGCTAATCTTTTATTGCAAGGTACTAGAGTTCATTTTTGCCATATACATTTATCATTGTTTGTTGCCCTCAGGAGACGTCCTTGAAGACAACGCAACATTTTCGTTGATGGTAGATAGTAATATACTGATTGCAAATCCTCCTGTCAATTTAGCAACGACTTAAATATGTTATTTAATCCTCATATACCGTGGACTGCTAGGGTTTTCCCAATTCCCCCCTCGTCCTCCTGACCCTTAGTTTGCAAAGAACCGTCCGATGATGGGTGTAGACCCAAAGTCCTCTCGGACTTTGGGTCTACACCCAAAGTCCGAGAGGCACGCGAACTGTAAAGTAGAGCGACAGTTGCACAAAACTCCCCTAAAATACTAAAAGTCATAATCCCTCAATCTTATCGACATCGACCGCCCTGAGCCGAGGTCCAAGCCCCACAGGGGACGCCTGTAGTTTTTAAACCATTTATTAAGGCTGGAGCTCTGCTCGCCTTTATTCCTGGTGAAGTAGCAAAAGCCTCGTGGCTACCTACGTATGTCCATCCGAAAATAAAAGGTTTTCCCAAGCACGTAAACATAGATAGGTGCCTTTCCCTATTTGGTTCGTATATCGAAGATCCGCGGTCCCCATTGATGACCTATGCGGATCTCATATTCATGACTAACAACGAATAACATAATAACAAAGAAATTGTTGATTAAGATTTATAAATATTTCATACATAACACAATTTATGAGTCATTGCATTCAAACACGCGCAGTAGATGCGTGCTATAATAAATTTAAATTCTGTTTTGGTAATGTAAAGTTAGTTAATTGTGGTTGTAATAGATCTATGACTAACTGCTCCAGAGGTACAAAGTTCCTCACCAATGGCGGACGGAAAGGGCGGAAATAGGGTTGTCACCTCTTTTTGATGATAAAATACCTAGTATTTTTTCAAAACATTAGAAAAAATATAGTACTATTGGGAAATTCAAGATAAAAATAGAACACATTTACTTTTTGTAGTATGGTTAACAAAGTCTTAATTAATATTTGAAGGCGAGTCAACGACGCCTCTACATATTTACGCTTTTTATATCCTGCGAGCTGGGCCGTCCGCGCCGTCGGGCCCCGGGGGATCTCCCAAGCTCGCATCCCGTGAGTCCGTTCCCTGATATCCCATCAGATCCCCCACCCCAAGACCTTCCACGACGCAATATTGCTAAGTGGGGGGAGAAAGTGTTGGGTTCTTCTCCCCTCGTTTAATCCATGATGATTATGTTTGTAGTCACTAATGGACGAAGGCATATGATCGGCAAAAACAATAGCTAAAGGAGACTAAGCTCAATACTATAAAGAAGTTGACGCTTACTTGTCGTCGCGCGAAAACTTAATTACCGATGAAAATATAGTATTATTCGTACTATATTATTTTTCTATAATATATAGTACAATGGACTGAAAAAAATAGTACGATACTATATAATATAGTACGGGTGGCAACCCTAGGCGGAAAGGACGAGTCCTACATACCCGGCGTTAGTCCCATATTTTTTCGGCGTAAATTTCAATCCCTAAGGGGTTGAAAAAGGGGGCATTGAATAATAGCTCATATGGCAACGGGAGATACACGGGTGAAACCGCGCGCGGAAAGCTAGTATCTATTAGTATAAATTATAAATTAACGGCCGTAGCCCAATGGCTAGGGCGTCGGACTTGGGATCTTGAGGTCGCCGGTTCGAACCCCACCCATTGCACTACGGACGTGAACCCACTCGTAACACAAGCGTTATAGCTTAGCAGGAGGGGTTAACAAAAATACTAGTAGAATGCAAAAATCTGCTAGTAACTAATCTTATAATAAAAGAAAAAAAAATCAAGTCTTGTTACACCTACGTTAATCCCACATATTACATAACACCATAATACGTATGTATTCGCCAAATACCTATTTTGTCAACACGAAGAACGATATGATGATATGATGAACATCTCAAAAACCGGTATAAGTAAGTATTTTTGGTATAAATTAATATAACCGGTCTATCACCGCTACATTGATTTTGATCTTATATACTGTATTTACTTACTTTGCCTTTGTCAGCAATTCTTTTGTAACTTTATTTTCTTAGCCATGAGGCTTTTGCCACTTCACCGGGCATTAAAGCGAGCAGGGCTCCAGCCAGCAGATAATATAATCGATTGGGAGGCCGAGGGCGCATTCTTCTTCGGCTGATCGGATAGAGCAGCCTCTGTATAGTAGTGTTAGGTTCGTACAATCTCTAATGAAATAATGATAATGAATTTATTCAGCACTTAGGTATTTACATACACTTGTACTTGTCAAAATCACAATGAAAAAGAACTGTAATTAATAGGTTATTATTCTTATTCTATAAATAAAACTACTTAGGTAACTATAACTAGCAAATGCAACCTGTGAGTGCTGCTAATTGTAGGACATTACAGACAAATTTACTCCGTCTGTCCGTGTGTCATTAATTCCTCTACTAATATAATAAGTTCAAATTTACATGAATTATTATAGGTATAAATTGAAAATTTATAAGAGCATACAATTAAGTGACACTCACCTGGGGGCACCCTTATGGGGTTAGGACCACAGCCCAGAGGTGCCACTGATATATAAGTCAGATTTATGGATATAAGAGGAAGTGATCGCTGGCACGGCCTACAGGCGCTGGATCACAGGGCAGGGGTAGGGGCACAACGCGGTCCTCGCCGGCGAGAATGCTAGCTATCCTGCAACCTTTCACTAGCTACCTACCTACCTACCTAGGTGGACGACCTGGAGAAGAAAGGGAGAAAGAAACTCCAGGCTTCTTTTTTTTCGTCATCTTTTGTATCACATTTTATTACAATTTTTTATTTAAAGTATATTGTGAAATAACAGCATGTGTGTTAATGCACGCTCTAGACGTTTCCATAAATATAACTAAATACTAATAAAAATCCTCAAGCAGAAAGATAAACCTCTTGCACTTGAAAACGGAGGGAGCATCCACACACATTACCAAAGAGCAAGCTATGTGAGAGAATTATCGTCTTAAGGGGTCACACACTAATGTTTTAACAACTACCTCAAACACAACCATCAGAAAGCCAACCAGCCACCGCAAGCAGCACCCGTTCACGAGTATGACGTGTGAGCACACAGCCATCGCCTCCCTCGCCATATTAGAGGGAAGGAGGCGACCCGACCCTCATCGCCACCGCAAGCAATGACAACAATGGGAGCATGATGAGCACACCGATAGCAATATTTGAGGAATCACATTAAAAAGTAGAGGCAAAAAGTTATACTCAGCATAGCATGCTCCGAAGTACATCAGGGTATACAATAATAAAGTAATAAAAAAAAAATACAAAACATCAAATATTCTAAGTTTGCCCGTGTTACACCGCTCTAGCACCATGCAGTTTTATCATTAATATATTCATTTATTGTGTAATAGCCTTTTTTCATTAACTTAGTTTTTACATGAGTTTTAAATTTATTTGTGTGGTAACTCTTGCACACATTCCGGTAGTTTGTTATACATACGCACACTAAGCCCTACAAACGAAGAATGGACTCTCTGCAGACGGTGGTAACCGGCACACAATTTGTGTTTATTGTGTGCATGTCGCTTCTATTTTGATATTGGTTTAAATTTTGTCTAATATGAATTAAATTTTCATAAATGTATTGAGAAGCAACCGTTAGTATATTAATATTTTTAAACAAATCTCTGTACTGTTAATCGGTAAGTTATGATGTATGATCGTGTAGAACGCCTCGAGGATGACGGTGCTTATAAAGCTTTGTGGGCAAAGGCGGATGCCGCAACAACCAAAGGGTTTGGGGGTTGAGCCGTGAATACGAACTTCATTCATGGAAGATTTCCCCTCTTTACTTTAATAGCCCGTTAGCGTCCACTGTACATAAGTGAACATAAGTCTCTTATAACAGAACTTGGCATTCCAAGGTCATTGAAGATATTGCCATAATCTCCAAACTTGGCAGGCGGAATGGTGATCGCAGTAAGAATATGAATAACCTTGAGATGATAGATACTGCCGCCCATTAGGTTAAGATTGGCATACGTCCTGGTACGCCGGGAAACGTCCCGGTTTCGAGCGTCATGACCCGGTATCCTGGCCAGCAACGCAATGGTCCCCGTGGGCGCGCTAACCAAAGAGAATATCCCGGTTAGCGCCGAAAGATTTATGGCAACCCTACCTTAGGTGTATAGGGAATACATGAGGTAGTCGATTCTAAACTGAAAACCAAACGGCACCTTACCTTTAAAATTTTTAATCATCCCGCAAGCATTTATTCGTTGCATTTCTTTATCATAAAATATATTGTTTTAGACTCAGTACTTTTATAAACAGAACACACCTCCAATGAATTACATATTCCAATCGGCACTCGATGGCAATGGACGAAATTATGCAACATGTTAACCATCTTCTTCGTGCAAAACCAGTTTTAACGCAAAGAATATGTTTATCCTCAAAATAACTAGGTATGGTGTAAGCTTCTTACAATAAGCTCTTACTTACTGTATCCTTGCTGAACATTACATCATTAGTTGTATAACGTCCACTGCTGAACATGGGCCACCTTGCTAAAGGAGAGTTGTTTTCCATAGACTTAAAGCCTAAGGCATTCTCTCCCAGTCAATCATTGGGTGGTGCAGCATGAAAGTGGTAGACCGTGTGCGCAGAAAAAGAAATAATGTGTTGTAACACACAAGGAAACGCTGCTGTCCGTTCCATGGTGTATGCTTGATATAGATGATGATGTTATAACAATCGAGACGCATAATGTGAACGAATTTGTTTTTTTTTTTAAACAGATTGGATCTAAATAGGTGATATGAAAAATAACTTGCGTTATTTTATCAATTGAGTTTTATAGGCAGCGGAACCAAAAATAATAGAACACACATCTCTGCTATCATGCAGATGCATGCATTCTATTTTTAAATGATTACGACTCTGGCGAATCGTGCGCACGTTAAAAAAACTTTATTGCAGTTATTTATGCTAAACTCAATGTTAATAGATTCAATGTGGCTAGCTGCTAAAATAACATTTAAATGGCTAAATAAAATCTTTTGCAGTTCCAAAAAAATTCTTATCTTTACCTACTTAGAGCTTATTTACATATACTCGAAGGTACATTTTAAAACAGCAGATCCCGTGGTGCCCCATTTGCCGCGGGTGCCGTCGGGGGGTCGGATCGCTTATGCGTACCCGGCCCCCGCCAACGGCGGATCGAAGGAGTGTCCGGGGGGTTTAAGTGGTGTAGGGTCCTCTCCTCTTGGTATGAGTTTAGCATACCACGCTATGGAGAGGGCAAGTCCCACATATCCCACCGCCAGCGTGCGAATATGCTGCAGCGGCGGTGGTAATGCGTAAATGAATTTCCCCCTGGACAAAAAAATCTTTTTAAAAGGACAACTTCGATCTTCATTAGATATTGTAAAAAGTTAGTGCGCACGACGACGCATGCTCGCACTTTGATATTGAAAATATCACCAATAAAAAAATATGGTATGTTAAAAGACTCGCTGAGAGTCTCGGAGGCTGTGGGTCCGATCCCCTCCCCCCTCGTTCTCCTGACCCTTAGTTTGCAAAGAACCATCCGATGCCCTCGTAGACCCGAAGTCCAAGAGGCCCGCGAACTGTAAATTAGAGCGACAGTTGCACAACACTCCCCTAAAATACTAAAAGCTCATAACCCCTAAATCTCATCGCCAGCGACCGCCCTGAGCCGAGGTCCAAGCCCCAAAGGGGGCGCCCTCTTGCGCAGGTTGCTTAATTTGTAGTTTTTAAACCATTTATTAAGGCTGGAGCTCTGCTCGCCTTTATGCCCGGTGAAGTAGCAAAAGCCTCATGGCTATCTACGTAAGTGAAACCGAAAAAAAAAATGGTTCGCTCCCCACGTCGGACTAGACATCTTTGAGTAAAATCTTAGATTTCTTTCTGGGTCTCGTACAGCACGTTAAGGCGTTAGTCCCGATTGTTATAACACTACGAATTATAATATCATCCATAACAATCGTATGTTGATGAATTTTGAATTCTGAATTATGATGTAAGACACAGGTTCCTTAACACTGCTGCCCGTTTCCTGGTATACTATTTCTACAGAATATGATGTTATAATAATGGCATAACATGCGTTCTGAGACATGGAGGGTAGTCACCTAATTAGCCAGACCTTGAAAGAAATTTTAGATTTTACACAAAGTTTTTACGGCTTGTCCGGCTACGCCTCGGAGAATCTAGCATAAGTAAACCTTAATATAATTGTAAAATCCTTTACAAAAGCACGGAGAACAGATGGCCGTTGAGACAGAAAAGTTCTCGAAAGGAGACCGCGGATCGGCAAGCGTAGCGTAGGACTTCCACCTACTGGATGGACGGATGATCTGGTTAAGGCCGCGGGATCACGGTGGATGTAGGCCGCTTCTAACCGCAACAATTGGAAATCTATGAGGAAGGCCTATGTCCAGTAGTGGACGTCCTACGGCTGAAATGATGAACATCCTTTAAAATATATACAAAGAAATAAACAAACTACTTTTCTATTTTTAGATCATGCTTTAAGAAACGTTAATAGATTGATTAGATACAGTTTATAAAAATACACAAACAAAATCATATTTGAACTCATGCCAAAACCTAGTCATACATTCCATTAGGCATTCTAGAGTGAATCTGAAAGCTTTGATGTCACACACATAAATAATAATTAAGTATGGTAAAAAAACGTACATGGTCTACAAAATATAGCAGAACTAATTAGAAAATTATGTTTAGGTATTGTGTTAG
The DNA here is from genome assembly GCA_947037095.2 of Nycteola revayana. NCBI lineage: Eukaryota > Metazoa > Arthropoda > Insecta > Lepidoptera > Nolidae > Nycteola > Nycteola revayana. The sequence continues at coordinate 16,030,616 of OX344857.2, read as the reverse complement.
TATTGAGTTCAGTGAACTCGATAGGATTTATTTTGTATTTTACTAGGTAGGTACCTATACTAAAATGATAACGAGAAAAGATTTAATAGTTCGTTTGCATTGAATAGGCTGCGGAACTGTTGGATTGATTTCAATTTTTTTTTACTATCAGAAAGATGCGGTATTCAGGAGTAACAAAGGTTATATTAAACGATGAAGTTCCCACGTGAGCAGGAGCTACGCGGATAAAACCGCGCGTGGGAAGCTTGTCTATACGAATATTATAAAGAGAAAAGATTTGTATGTAAGTATGTTTTTTACAGGACCGATTTTAAAAATTCTTTCACCATTCGAATGCTACATTATCACTGATTAATGTAGGCTATATTTAATTATGAAGTTCCCACGGGAACGGGAGTTACGCGGATAAAACCGCGTGTGGGAAGCTTGTATAAAATAAAATATAAAGAGCGTTTATGTAGTTTATTTTTGTTATCACACGAACTTACACTCGATAATTGTTTGAAAAGAAAATCTTAAGAACAAATACAAATAATTTTCTAAAAACCTGAATGATTTCCCATTTCCACCTATCTAACTAAGGACTGTTTTTTTTTTACTTTTTGAAAATATTACTAGCTCTTTTATGCACACAACTTGTAGTCTTGTTAACCCCTCGTGCTAAGCTCAAAATGCTCGTAACCTGCTTAACGAGTGTGTTCACGTCGGTAGTGCAATGGGTGGGGATCGAACCTGCGACCACATGATCGCAAGTCCGACGCCCTAGCCATTGGGCTACGGCCGCTTAACAAACGATTAATTACTGAGTTTATAAAAACTAGAACATGAACTGAACTGTTTGAAACATTCATTACAACTACATAATTACATCAGTAACAATTATTACTGATTTTAGGCGATTTTTATTTCAATACAGTTTTGTGCTTACAGTTGGTGATCCTCTTGGACTTTAGGTGTATAAGGGGATCATATAAAAGAGATATTGAATAGCTATAAAAAATTGAGTGATTTGGTTGCTATTCGTTAGATCGTTGCCTATTATTTTAATAAGCATAATAATTAGTAAGCATAGTAAAGTATTATTATTGCTTACTAATAAAAGAACAGCTATTTATCCTCATCCGCGCGACCAAAATGTAGATAATGAGTCATTGAACTCGGTTACTGTTAGTATCTCTACTAATAATATAAAAAAGATTAATAAAGATTTGATTGTTTGTTTGCATTGAAAAGGCTCCGGAACTACGAAACTGATTTCAAAACTTATTTCACCATTACAAAGTTACGTCATCCAGGACCAACATAAACTATATTTAATTCGAATTGACGTGTCTACGGGAACGGGAGTTACGCGGCTGAAACCACGTGGAATTTATACTGACATATAAATAACAATTAAATATAAATACCAATTTATAAAGTCACGCAACAATATCAAGCACAGAGGAAAATAATCTTGCAAATATTTTATAATTGCGTCATGACTTATTACGTTAAAGTCAAATTCAAAAAAATACAAGGGATGTTTCCCTCCACTTTTAGATTTTGTTTTAATTTTCAAATTTGTCCACAAAGCTTATCCAAAAGCCTAAGGATCTCAGTAGGTATTTATTTATCTCTAAGCAGTTTTGTATTTGATAAGGGTTAAAGAGATAGTTTATAGGTTTCATCTTACAAAGATGAAACCTATAAATAAGCTGAAGACTTTGTTTGTTTTTTTGAACACGCTAATCTCAGAAACTTCTGCTCCGATTTGAAAAACATCGAGGAAGACGCAGAATTACGCAGCTGAGAGGAGAATTACGCAAAGTCCGACAGGAGGTGCTATCTAGCACAGGAGGCTTATTATGTCATTTTTCAAAATATTTAATAAGGCTGGAATACTGCTCGCCTTTATACCCGGTGAAAAAAGCAAAACAGCAAAAGCTTCTTGGCTAACTACGTATGTTCGTCCGAAAAAAAAGTTTCATAAACAATCATGAATTTATAGAAAAGACTGACTTACATACTCAAACTCAAACTCAAATATTGTATTGCATTCCATGTGTAGGTATTACATAAGGTGTTACTGATAATATCAATTATTTAGATCTAACACGGACCCTGTCGGGCACAGCAAAAATGGAAGAGAGGAAGTAGGACCAGCTATTGTTATCATTAAAAAATTTAAATACTATTTTATTTATCTTTATTGACATTAACTTAGAAACAAATTTTGTTAAATATATTTAGTAGGTATATTATATTTATAGATATTTTCTATATATATATTTAGTTATGCTCTAAGTTTATTATGTTTTAGACCATTACTTAAAAGCAATGATTATACATGTCATTATTAAACATAATCAGATGTAGGTAGCTTAATCTAATGATAACTTCTACTTCTCATCTACACGCGATTTATGATTCACATTTCATTGATCTTTATATGGATTTTCCCCACGCATTGACTGCGGAGTCACGTAGAACTAATTCTTTCTAATCTGTGGCATACAGTTTGGCATTGAATGTATTCTATAAACATTTCGTAGTAAATTACAGAATAAGTTACGTTTGGTGACGCATTTCTTTATGAGGTTTATTCAGGAAATGTTTATTAATGTAATGTTACTGAATAATTGTATTGTTGGTATGTAAACTATTATTGTACCCAGGGCCGTCTTTCACCTATAAGAGGCCCTGGGCACATTAGGATAATGGGGGATAATATCACTATAGTAAATAAGATTTTTTTTGCAAAGAACGCAGTTATGAAATGTTATTGTTACCTTTTTTATTAGATATGACGAGCAACCCGCATTTACGATTATTATAGTGGCTATCGGTTATCGTTTAGAGTAGGGACTAGGGGGCCCTAAGCCACCGTGGGGCCCTGGGCACGTGCCCAGTGTGCCTAGTGGCGAAGAGGGGCCTGATTGTACCTAAATGTGAAAGGTGTGTGACATCAAATAACGCAGCAATAAAGGAAATAATCTTGCAAATCCTACTAATATTATAAACGCGAAAGTTTGTAAGTATGGATGAATGTATGTATGTTTCTTACTCTTTCACTTAAAAACTACAAAACGGAATTGGCTGAAATTTTGCACCGGGATAGGTTATACACTGGATTAACATATAGGCTACAAAACATCACGCTCCGACCCACTAGAGCAGAGTAACGCGGGTAAAACCGCGGGGCGCAGCTAGAATTTCATAATTGCGTCATAAGTATTACTTCAACGACAAATTCAAATATTGTTGATTTCCCTCCGCAAAATACAAGGGATGTTTTCCCTCCACTTTTTGTTTTTGTTTTAATTTTCAAATGTATCCACAAAGCTTATTAGAGCAGAGCATAGTGGCGCATTCGTTTGCAAAATCGTTTTACTACGTTTTTTTTTTTAAATGTCCGGGAGGTTCTCCTGATTCTAAAAGTGTAAGTGGACACTTGGTATCTGGTGCAGTTATTGTTTAAACAACGAAAAATTAAAAATGCTGCAAAACAAGGTATTTGCAATATTTTTTTTTTATATATATTTTTTAGACTATTTTGAATCAAAAAAGTCCTTACACTTTTTACCGTATCTCCAACCCATGAATTTTTATTAATTTTTAAAAATTAAAACTCGTCGAAAATCGTGATTTTCTTGAATTAAATAATGCACCTGAAAAAAAGATATATCGCGATTTATATTTTTTTATCAAATATTTAAACTATAATAAACAATATGGCGTGACCAGATATCGAATATTTTATTAATTATTATGTTTTTTATCCTTAACAACAATATGCTCTTTACGCGCATGCACTTTAAGGAGAGTAGTGTTGCCATCTCACTCCCAGTCGTATTTATGACATTAGTAAGAGAGAGGCAGAGGGTACGCTTCGACAAATTTTTGCTGCTTTTTAGCAAAAAATCGATTAAATTTTTTTTTCACAATTTATTATTAAAATCTCATAAATTTTTTTCGTAGTACTTTTGCAATTTATGATTTTTAGATACTTATAATAACTTTTTCATTTATTGGACTCGCCACGATCGAATGCGCCACTATGCCCTGCACTATATCCAAAAAACAATCTCAGCTTTTATTTATCTCTTAAAAATGTTTCCATTTGATTTATGGTTAAAGAGATATAAATATATGTAGGTATTGAAGAAGAAGGGGTGAAGTAAAATAAAGCACAGTGTTTCGAACGATCACAATTATAGAAGTAGAGCTTTCATTATTAATACTCTTAAGTAATTTTTATTTTAACGTTCCTTGTGTTAACGACGCTAACCATGCGAGCGCCAAGCTCCCAACCCCGTCACCTGCTACCTCCGCCGTCGATATGACTCACGCTCGAGGATCGCACACGGCCAATATGGAGTCAACCTTCCTCAAAACTGTTGTAAAAAACGTTACGCAAGTTCATTGATTGATGCGTTTCTGCGGTGATGAGTGGTTAGCACTCATCACGTTTGCATCGTGCCCTTTGTACCTGACGTCATAGATTTGTCATAGCCTTTGAATGGCATGGATTCTCGCTTTAAATACAGTGGTATGACATAATACTTTGAGGCAGCGGCAAAGTGCTTAACCGAAGGAGCCCGTCCACTGGAGCGGTAAACGAGGTAAAAATCTACCAAAATAAAGACAGAATCTCGGCGCCAGGCAGATAGTGTTATAATCAGGGATCGGATATTATGGGGATAGGGTTGGAAATCCTATTTTAAAGTACATATTATCGTTATTGGGTTTGTATGCATTTTGAACCAGATAGAAACTTAAAATACATATAAAATATGTGTATTCAGTTGACACGATGAAAATATTTTTTCAGGCAACATCGAAAATGCGTTTGCGCGATATTTTTAATTTGAATTACTAAGATATTTTTCCGTATCGTGGACGTATACGTCTTCTTATCCATGCTAAGATTTTGACCTGCCCCCAAAATATCCGATCACTGCTCTGTTTAAAGGTCTCAAGTCAGTTGAGTCCTCGAGACAGGCAAATATAGCGTTACCTACCTAACTTGTAGAATTACCTATATTTTTAAGTTAAATATAAGCATTAGGAAAGCTTGTTTCGCTCTCGGTCCTGTTCTTGATATCTCACCATTTGTTTCAGTACGTGACCGAGAGTAAAATAACTAGACAGTGTATCTATGATTGCAAAAATAATAGGTAGATAGTTGAGACTAGTTAGATAGTTAAGGAATATTGCCATAAATCCATTATATCTTCGCTTGGCAGGCGAACCATCCGATGCCCTCGTAGACCCGAAGTCCGAAAGGTCCACGAACTGTAAAGTAGAGCGACAGTTGCACAAAACTCCCCTAAAATATTAAAATTCATAAGCCTCATCGCCACCCTGAGCCGAGCCGTGGTCCAAGTCCCACAGGGGACGCCCTCTTGCGCAGGTTGCTTAGTTTGTAGTTTTTAGACTATTTATTAAGGCTGGAATTCTGCTCGCCTTTATGCTCGGTGAGCTAGCAAAATCCTCGTGGCTAACGACGTATGTCCATCGGAAATAATAAAAAATAAAAGCTTGGCAGGCGGATTAGTGATCCCAGTAAGATGGTAAGAATCCCTGTGCTTAAAGATGCTGCTGCCCATCCGTTATCTGGATGTCCCTTAGTCGCCTATATCTAATACACCCATGGGAAAACATGTTTATTCTAAGCCAGAAACTACACGGTTTAGTTTTAAGTGTTGTATAAATGCACGTGGTACCATACGATTAATTATTAAAGAAGACACATTTTAATAAAGTATTTTACTTATTATCATCATCTTATACATATTAAATGGATCTAATGACGAGGTATGACATGTGTAGCCGTGACTGTGGCCTTAGGGAAACACTCGAAGCAGACGTAGTATTGTTAGTCAGTATTTATAGCGCTAGTGCGAATTCGGCAATCAATAATACGTCATTGTAGGGTGACCATGTTTCGAAGTTTTGATGAGACAGTCCCGGTTCTGTAAGTACCGATAAAACAATTCTGGAAGAATAATTATAAATATTATGTTTCTGGCTTAGAAATGTTATACTGTTTTTACCAACAACAATAGCATATTCTAGATTGACAAAATTAACAATTTGTTTGTGACATCAAATTATTATTAGTTATCATAAACATAATTGATTTGCATTCATTAAAAAATAAATATGTTTCATTATTATGATATGTACAAATTTCTAACAAATGACATATTTATACAAAACAGATAATTGAATTTTATCATTATAAAATTCAAAATACTTTTTTACAAACCCTCGATTCACTGACACAACTACGGCAGGAAGCTTAATATGTAGGTATGATATTTTAAAGTTTTATAGACTAATTATTTTCACCCATTCATCAGAAAGTTCAAATGGTATTATTTACCATTATATGTATACAACTACTTATCTCGCTTTTAAAAAAGAATGAAGTTCCAATAGATCCTAAAACCATGGTCACCGTGTCACGATCAATGCTCGCTCACATATATGCGGTGCGCAGGAGTCGACTGTCAGTCGATGAGCGAACGTTGTAGTCTATATTTGTACCATTACGAGATTTCGTAGTTCAGTGAGTTTATGCGTGAGTGTATCGTGAAGTGGGATTTTGAATAGAAAACATATTTGTTTCTTGATCGTGTTGAAAGGTGATTTATATATTATACGTATTTTTATATAATTATTTTTTTAAATTTTATATAGGTACATATGATTAAAAATATTTTGCATGCGTAGGTAAACAATATCAGTAAAACACTTATAACGTTTTTATACACCATAAAAAAGTGTACTACTGATATTGATTGTATAATTAAAAAAAAAAAAAAACTTATAATTTATGTGTATTACAATACTGAGGTTTCATTAATTAACATTAAAAATTCAAGACCATAGGCCTAATTTTAAAATAAATATCAATAGGTACCTATAACAAGGAAGCACTTACTTTAAACCAAATTACCTACGAAACGTAAATCACTACTATACCTACCTACATTGATTTAAGATAAAATTTACATTAGGTTTTTTTATAGAAAATTAAATAATAGAGTATAACTAGAAACGCTTGTTTACAAAATAAATTGGACTTCGATAAACATGCTTCAATAATACAGTAGCAATGATTTAAAGCGGCCGTAGCCCAATGGTTAAGGCGTCAAACTTGTGATCTTGAGGTCGCCGGTTCGAACCCCACCCATTGCACTACCGATGTGAACCCACTCGTAACACAAGCATTTTTAGCTTAGCACGAGGGGTTAACAAGAATACTAGTAGACTGCAAAATCTCCGCTAGTATTCTTTTAACAAAAGGAAAAAATAAATTGCGCTACTAATCTACAGTAATGAAGTCATTATTATCGAAGTCATAGTCATAATTATTGTTATTTGATTAGCCTCCTTATCCGACATTTAATTTCGTAATATTTAATTAAATCTCGAAGCACATTCACGTATAATACGTATATAAAATTTAATGTAAAACTATAAACTAAATATTTCACATTATTTTGAAATTATTAACTAACTAAATATAACTAAAGACATTTTAAACTAGAGTAAACAGTTAAATTATTGGCTTACAAATCACTTTTTAAGACATACGACAAACGTCAAATTTATGGTTGTGTGACATTAATAGCATTCCATAAATAATGAATTACTTTGTAGTCACAATAATAATAATAATAAGAGCTTCCCGCGCGAAGCCCCCGTGGGAACTTCGTAATTAAATATAGTCAATTTTTTTTTTCCGGCTGCACCGCCGCTGCAGCGTTTTTGCGCGCTGGCGGTGGGATATGTGGGATTCGCCCTCTTCATAGCGTGGTATGCTAAACTCATACCACGAGGAGAGGACCCTACACCACTAAAAACCCCGGACACTCCTTCGATCCGCCGCATTTTCCGCTTAATAATATTAGTATATAGGTATAGATAAGCTCTCTACAAGCTAAATAACGTGCAATAAGGTTACACGATAACATGATTAAAAATAAACACACGACAACCTCTGTAGCGTAGCGGTATTTGGCACGCTTTAAATCTCGGAGGTCGTGGGTAAAGTGTTTAAAACATTTAATAAATCATGTTGAAATAAATGTACAAACTTAATGAAATCTATCAAACTTACCGATATAGTAGGTACCTAAAATGGACTTGACAGTCGGTTGTGTTTCATCCTAGAATCTCTCTTAGCTTATTACAATAACTAGCTTCCCGCGCACGGTTTCACCCGCGTAACTCCCGTTCCCGTGGGAACTTCATAATTAAATATAGCCTATGTCATCCGGGGATAGTGTAGCTATCCAACGGTGAAAGAATTTTTAAAATCGGTCCAGTAGTTTCGGAGCCTATTCAATACAAACAATCAAATCTTTCATCATTATAATATTAGTATAGAAAACAACGAATTTAAATATTGTTGCAATAGTATATTTTGTAAATCTAACATCAATATTAATCCTACTACCTACTATCTTTATATATGTTACGGCTAATAGCCAAAGTGCGGCTACACCTAGTTTTAGCCGGCTACAACTAGGTGCAGCTGACCACATGCGGTTAAACTTAGATCAACTAGGTTAGAACTACGTTTTAATTAAATCAACAATACCTAGGCACCTATGGCAAAAAAAGATGTTGGGGTGGTTAAAAAAAAAACCTAAACCTAAACCAATGGAGTTGAACAGGGAATTATTGATCTAAGTTTAACCGCATGTGGTCGGCTGCACCTAGTTGTAGCCGGCTAAATAAAACTAGGTGTAGCCGCACTTCGGCTATTAGCCGTAACATATACATAAAAAGAATTGAGTAACAAGTATACCTACCAAACATATATATACCTATAAGGTATTTATACTGATTTGTCCAATACAAATACCTACAAGATATTTGCTTGTTTCAAACAGCGAGCTAAAAGATCACATGAAGGTGTAACCATGCAATCCGGTTCAATAATAGAATATGAACAAATCTCTGCATCATCATGATAAATAATTGATTAAATTGGACGATGCGTTTGTCCCACATACCTTCATAGAGTAGGTGCTAACTACGAATATATCAACATAATATTAGATATTAGCTTTGACATCACTAGATTTTGTGGAGTCTGAACCTTTCTATCACTCGGATAGCTAATAAGCTATTGGTTCCGATTGTTATATCTTCCTTTTTTTTCGATGGGCATATATAGTTAGCCGCTAGGCTTTTGCTACTTCACCGGGCATAAAGATGAGCAATGCTTCGGCCTTATTAAATGGTTTGAAGACTACAACCTAAGCAACTTGCGCAAGAGTGGGACTTGGTAGTCCTTAGGCCGTTTGCTGGCGTCGGTGGATTGAACATATTACCTACTTTTAGTTTCAGCAAAGTTTTGTGCAACTCAAAAACTGCCTTACCGTTTTTATATTAAACTAATACAAACAATATGTAACGGAATTTACTACACGTATTAAAATATGTATAAAACTTTAATTATTCATATTGACACTTGCCTGCAAAGACTGATATATAATATAATAGTAAAAATCTTACAACTACTTCTCTAATACCCGCGCAAAGTCGGGTGAATTTTCAGTAAAATGACATTATCACCATCATCATCATCATCAGCCCGTAAAACGTTCACCTGCTGAAAATAGGCCTCCTTCCAAGGGAGGGTATTTGCCATAGTCACCACGCTTGGCAGGCGGGTTGGTGACCGCAGTAATATGTTGTACCACACAAGGAAAAGTTGCTACCCATTCCATGGTATACGATTATTTTAGATGATATTATAACAATCGGGACCAACGGCTTAACGTGCTTTCCGAGGCACGGAGGGTAGTCCCTCAACCAACCAGACCCGGAAAGAAATCTTTGAATTTACACAAAGATTTCCTCTCCGGCGTGGGGATCGAACCCATGACCTCCGAGATTTAAAGCGAGCTACGCTACGGAGCTTGTCAGTAAAATGTACCTATTTAAAATGAAAAAACGCTGCTCTGCTACCCATTTCCTGCTAGACGATTGTCATAGACAATGTTATAACATTTGGGACCAACGTCTTAAGGTGCTTTCCACTAAGAGCAGTCCGAACTGACTGACCCCACTTATCAGAAAATAAGACTACTATATCTTTACACCTATTATACCTACTTTAAAACAAAACTTTGTTTATCGAAATAGCAGAAATACACCAGAAATCTCGCAAGAACATCATATTTATTTGTAGAATCGTTGCGGTTTATACCGCTGTTGGTTTATGGTTTACTACAAAGTAGGCTTGTAGCTGAGTGGTTTAGCTATTCTGGTGTGCCAGACATTGTTTACAACATTGTTTTATTCCAGTTTAAATATTATGTTAAATATTAAATTTCTGTTTATTTTACAACATTTCCTTACTGTGGACAAGGGCACAATTTCAGTTACGTAAGAGTAGGTATTATTTTAAGATTTTGTTGTCTTTCAAAATGGTTTTACTCTTGTATTAATATTGATCAATTACCTACCTTATATTTTCTATGAAATAACGTTCCTACCATTATTATTTTAGGCATGTTGTTAGGGACCATTTAAAACTTTAAGGTTTTTTAAATTACCTAATGTCTTTTTCAGCGAAGGGTGCAATTGTGCCCTTGTCTTACCGAATCTTTGATATTAAAAGTAACAAATTTCAAAACTGAAACAGTTAACTTTTGGAACGATATACCGGTATGTAATTAGCCGTGCTGCTTAATCATATAAACAACAATATTTATTAAATGGTTTAAAAACTACAAACTAAACAACCAGTGTAAGAGGATGTCACCTTTTGTGCAAGGCCGGATTTAAGGGAGGGCATCCAGGGCAACCGCCCCGGGGCCTCCACAATAGAGGGGCCGCCACAATAGAGATTTAAAATCTTTCAAATTCTGACGAGTAAACTCTACAACTTTTCTTTTATAATTTTGAGTACTTTGTAGAATCAAAATTACATTCAATCATTATCCATTAATGTAATAGTTTTTAAATATTGTAATATTTAAAAACTATTACATTAACGGTTGCTCATCTATACTTGTTCACTTAAATAAGACGGTCAGTAAAATATCAGAATACAAATCGTCCTGAAAAGTAGGCACATACTTCAAATTTTTTACACACTTAGAGGGAAACTAATTTGTAGCCACCGGACCTCTTCCTCTTTGTTACCCCTGGGCCTCCGGATTTCTGAATCCGGCCCTGCTTTTGGGGCTTAGAACTACCTACTTGACTCAGGGTGGTTGCGGACTGTTTGGTGAGTGATGACCTTTGAAGAAGTATAGGTACTTAAGTACCTACTATACCTTTAAATTAACATTTTTAGGGGAGTTTTGTGCAAATTGTATTTCCCCGTTGCAATTTGTTTAGAAATCGATATTGTAAAACATATTGCCAAACATTAATTGCAACACTGCGGAAACTAACGAGAAAACAATAACCATAAAATAAGTTATTTAGTATTGCGTTATACCTAAACAATGATTAATTCCTCTATTTATCTTTTGACAAGATCTCTTTCATTACTAAAGATGTTGTCAATATAACATCCTCTTTAGTTCAAATCAGAGTCACGATTTCATGCTTCTGCACATCTTAGATAAAATATTACGAGGTCTGTCTACTTAATTATGAGTAGATATACAATATTTATATAAAATAATATACATAATAATCATTAATTTCCTACATACAAATAGAAAAGTAACGTTATTAGACGGGTTGAGGACCAAAGTCGTACAAGTGACAAAATTAAATAAATAACAGGAATGTGATATAAGGAATGCAAAACACAGTCCTGTAGGTACGTTTGGTTTGCAAATTTTTTCCATTAATTTGTATTTTTAGCACCTTTGATTCGCACCCCATCATTTAATTATTAACATTCCTGAAGAAGAACTACATACTTACGTCGATTTTCTCTTATTAGTTACTAATAGTGCGGATAAAACGCGGAAGATAAACTGTGCATCCACAGTTTATACAATCTTACGTCAACACAAGAGTGTTATTTTTAATAAGATTTTCTGATAAATCTCATTAATTTATACATTAATAATAAAAGATCGATGACGATGACATTCGATCAATTATTAAATGATTGCATCAAAAATCAAAAGTATCATAATCATTTCGTTTACTCTTGAAATTTTAAAAGTATTGATGACTAACTGCGCCCCGCGGTTTTACCCGCGTCAATCTGCTCAAGTGCGTCGGAGCTTGATATTTTGGAGCATATATGTTCATGCAGTTTATAAACTATCCGCGTGCAAACTTTCAGCCAAATCCATTCAGTAGTTTTTGAGTGAAAGAGTAACAAACACACATACATACAAACTTTCGCCTTTAGTAGGAAGTGCTGATTAGTACCAGTATATTTAATTAGTATCCCCAGCAACAGGTATCATTCCTAATTTTTTTTTTTTTTTTAAATCAAATCTAATAATTTCCTGTACGATTTGCCATCGTATTACTTTGGAAAAGTAACATAAAAAAATTTGACTTTGGATCATTTCTTCAAGGAGATATACGTTGGCAAATATACATGGCAAATCTATCCGACCCGCCGGAAAAGAGTGCGCCCGCGAACGCGACGCTTCCCCCCTCGTCCTCCTGACCCTTAGTTTGCAAAGAACCATCGATGCCCTCGTAGACCCGACGTCCGAGAGGCCCGCGAACTGTAAAGTAGAGCGAAAGTTGCACAAAACTCCCCTAAAATACTAAAAGTCATAATCCCTCAATCTCATCGCCAGCGACCGTCCTGAGCCGAGGTCCAAGCTCCACAGGGGGCGCCCTCTTGCGCAATTTGCTTAGTTTGTAGTTTTTAAACCCTCTGGATGGAGCTCTGCTCGCCTTTATGCCCGGTGAAGTAGCAAAAGCCTCGAGGCCACCTATGTATGTCAATCCGAAAAAAAAACATGTCAAAATGAAGTCTATTTTATTGCAATATAAGTTAGTCTAGGATGTACGAACGGATATACCCTATACACCTGTAGAAAAATACACATATACCTACCAAATATTTTTGGACCTGCTATAAACATATGTATTGGGAAATCTACTGGCAAAATATTTAAATACATACAACTAAATGTATGCTTAGTCATTATTTGCAAAGCACTTTACAATTGCAACAATGCTGCCTACATAGTGATTTATGTTAAAGCTGTTCAGATGTTTATAGTTTCACGCCTCTTGGCTACAAAAGAATTGTTGTTAGGTTATTTATTCACATTTCCGTTTCTAAATGACGAAATTACTATATTTATTTATTATTAGAGTGCAAGAGTAACATAGACTAAAAGTACAGGACCGATTGCAAAAAATCATTCACCAATCAATTCTAATTAGCCCAATGGCTAGGACTTGTGATCTTCTGTTCGCCGGTTCGATCCCTACCTATTGCACTACCGATGTGAACCAACTTGTTACACAAGCATAATAGCTTATTACGAAGAATTAACTAAAATACAATAGACGGCAAAACTCTGCTACTTATCTTAAAAAAAAACTATTGGTTAATGAATTTGAACTAGGATTATGTTGTTTCAAAATTGAGATTAATTAAATTCGACCACCGACAGGACTCGAACCTGACGTGCAAATAAATAAATAAATCAATAGACGTGTTATAAAAGACATTGATAAATTTCGATGACCGGTAGGGTTCTACCGTTGCCTAATTGGTTAAGGTATTAAAGGCTTAACCTAAGATGCAGGTTTGAGTCCTGCTGGTGGTCTAGATTTTATTAATCTCAATTTTGAAACATAGTATATGGTAAACTTTTCCGTAAAGTATTCAAAAACATTTAAAAATAGGTTACAATAGCTATTTCACTGTAAAGTTCTAAGTTGAGTTCATTTCAAATTCCCGTGTCCGTAAATAACATTTTAAAAGTATTTTTAAGGTTAAGTCAATGTTTATAAACGTACCTAAACATGTTACTCCGGTTCCTACAAAGATTATTAACATAACTAAGTAATCATTATAATCCGCAGATGTCTGTGGTTTTTTGCGAATGGTAATTATTATCGTTATATTATAACACTTAAATGTCATAACGCACAGTGATAAGATGGGCACCGAATATTTTAAAATGTCGCATGTTAAAATATTCGATTTATTTATTAGGAATATTTTGGCACTCGCCTCATTCATATTTCCGCTGGACGAACGCACTTACCCAATGTTAGAGCCTTACATATGAGCTTTAATTATTGACTTTTTTTTGGTTACTGTAATCAATATATAATATAAAAAAAAATGTACAGCTCTTATACTCTTACACAGAAACAAAATCATTATGACATTGGGCAAATGAAAATGAAAACGTTTATTTCTAATGTACGTAGACAAATCGATCGTACTTATTATAAGTCATCATATAATGTTATTATCTAAATATAATTTACTAATGTTCTTATGCCATGTGATTACCAGCCATTAAAATCAACCAGCGCGGGCTGGGATCGGGTCTGAAGCATAGGACTCTATTTTTCGCTTCCTTACGAGTCTTTCTATATCTACCTATGGTGTGACACCCGGAGAAGAAAGACTATGAGAAACTCCGAGATCATTCTTTTTGACATCTTTTAACAAATTAGACTTCTTTGGTAATAATCTTTCTATGGGCTGATTACCCACCATGACCTTGACGAATATAAACAAATACGAGAATTTACCGTTTAATTTATTCATATTTTTGAATAAACAGGTAATCAGTTACCTTGGTACCTTTAGCAAATTGTTGTCGATCGAGTTTTTGCTATTTTTTGCTGCTTAAGATATGTAGGTCTCAAACCATATTGAGAAAATCATACTTACATAAAATCGAGGTGAAATATTTCAATGGTAGAATCATGATTTCCAAAACAAGCATCATTCCTTTAAATGATTGGTGAATGATTAAATTATCTATACTAATATAAGTATATAAAGCCTCTGATAAAGCTGAAGATTTTATTTTTTTAAACGCATTAATCTCTGGAACTACTGGTCCGATTTAAAAAAATCGTTCAGTCTTTGATCGAGCCTATTGATCGAGGAGCCTTCCTCCATGGCGATTTTGTTTTAATTATGACATTTCTACGGGAACTGTAGCTACGCGGGTGAAACCGCGCGTGGGAATAATAATATAAATCAGATAATTTAATAGATTCACAATTACTATAACTTTGTACCGATTATTATTATTTCTACTATTGGTAATACCCCTTCTATGGAGGACTATTCTATGTAATAATATATTTTAATCTTTGTTTCAGATTATAGTTTAAAATGGAGGCACTGACTGTCGATGTCATCCATTTTTACCCTAGAGAAAATGCCCAACCTCACAATACAGTCAAGTGAGTTTATTTTACACCTAAATCTTCTACTTCTTCAGCTTCAAGCGACTTCGGTAAACCATAGTCATTTGGGAATATTGCCATAATCACCATGCTTGCGGCGGATTGGTGGTAGCAGTAAGATGTTTAGTCATCATCATCATCAGCCCGTACAACGTCCACTGCTGAACATAGGCCTCCTCCAGAGGGAGGGTGTTTGCCATAGTCACCACGCTTGGCAGGCGGGTTGGTGACCGCAGTATAATGTTGTACCACACAAGGAATCGCTGCTGCCCGTTCCTTGATAAACGATTATTATAGATGATGTTATAACAATCGGGACCAACGGCTTAACGTGCGTTCTGAGGCACGGAGGTCCCTCAACCAACCAGACCCGGAAATAAATCTTAGATTTTGTGCGTGTGGATCGATCCCACGACCTCCGAGATTTAAAGCGAGCGAAATACCGCTATGCTACGGAGATTGTCCAAGATTCTAATATGTTTAATAACCTTGAGCTAATGGATGCTGTTGCCATCCATCAGGTTTATGACCCTTAGTCGCCTCTCACGACACCCATGGAAAGATATGTGGTGGTTTATTTTAAGTCAGAAACTACTCGGCACATTACCAGGGTACCACTATAACTATAAGACTACAAAATTGGAAGAAAATGTAGACATTTTGGAGGCTTCGTCGCACATCGGGACATTTTGAGAAAGGGACATTTTGCGACGAAGCCCATGGAGTTGCACCGACTTGTAGGTTAATAGATTAATCTGTGGTGAGAACCACTTGCCGTGTGGTTTTCGGCTTAGAATAAACCACCCCATATCCTCCCATGGGTGTCGTTAAAGGCGACTAAGGGATATATGGCTGATGGATGGGCAGCGGCATCTATTCGCTCAAGGTTTACATATTACTGCGATCACCAATCCGTCTGCCAAGCGTGGTGATTATGGCAATGTCCCTCTACGATCCTGGCTTTCCAAGGTCTGTTAAGAGGAGGCCCATGTTCAGCAGTGGACGTAAACGGGCTGTTGATGATGATGATGATGAGAAACATTTTCCTATTTCTTTTTTTATGACAACTGCCGCACTAAACAAATTATCCCTGTATCACGGGGACTTTACAAACACGAAATTCACAGAAAATTGATCTGATTTTGAGTGAGAACACAAAGCACATCCAGACTCACTCACTCACCAGACTATCTGTGGTTCATACAACTAATTGGAAATAGAACCAAGAACATCAGATCTCAGAATCAACAATTGTAACCACTGAGCTAACGGCTAGCAGTCATTTGCTATTTAAGTAAGAAACGACTACTATTTATTTTCTTCACAGATTTGAAGTATTAAACGATGAGAACCCTACATCCACCATAGTTAGGAGAGGACAGCCCCTCAACGGAGTTATCAGGTTCAACAGACCTTATGATGAGGAGAATGATGTTGTTCAACTTGTGTTCACCTTAGGTAAGTTATGATTGACAAAATTTTTGTCATTTATACCTAAATAAGTCAATGTCAATAAAAAACATTTTTTTGGTAAAACCTGACTGTTTGGACATGCGATGTATATGTTACGGCTAAAGGTAGGTAGGTGTGAACATAAACTTAAGATTAGCCGGCTAAACTTAGGTTTATCTTCGAGAAGCAGCTAAAGTTCGATAACATGTTAGTTTGCGTCGTGATATTCTAGGTTTTAATTAAATTAAACAATACCTATGCACGGCACAAAAAGCTGTTGGGGTGGTTAAAAAATAAATAAATAACCTAAACCTAAACCAATGGAGTTGAACAGGGACTTATAGAGGTTGATCTAAGTTTAACCGCACGTGGTCGGCTAGACCTAGGTTTAGCCGGCTAATCCTAAGTTTATGTTCACACCTACCTTTAGCCGTAACATATATATATTTGGAATTTAAGACCATTGTTGATTAAAGCCATAGCTATCCTATTTATCTACTAGCTGATGCCCGCAACTTCGTATGCGTATTATAAGGATTTCATCATCATCATCAGCAGCCCGTATAACGTCCACTGCTGAACATGGGCCTCCTCCCGAGGGAAGGTTTTGCCATAGACACGCTTGGCAGGCGGATTGGTCACCGCAGTATTATGTTGTTGCGCACAGGGAAACGCCGCTGCCCGTTCCCTGGTATACGCTTGTTACAGATGATGTTATAACAATCGGGACCAACGGCTTAACGTGCTTTCGAGGACCGGGGGGTAGTCCCTCAACCAACCAGTCCCGGAAAGAAATCTTAGAATTTACACAAATATTTCTTTTCCGGCGTGGGGATTGAACCCACGAGCTCCAAGACTTAAAGCGAGCCAAATACCGCTACGCTGCGGAGGTTTACACATTGTTTAAATTGAGTACCTAAGGATTTTATAATCTCCTTAAATAAAAATAAAATAAATTTTACATA
The DNA here is from genome assembly GCA_947037095.2 of Nycteola revayana. NCBI lineage: Eukaryota > Metazoa > Arthropoda > Insecta > Lepidoptera > Nolidae > Nycteola > Nycteola revayana. The sequence continues at coordinate 16,012,863 of OX344857.2, read as the reverse complement.
AACTTTGTTTTCTACCTCGAGTTAATGATTTTTGCCCTACGGCCCTTATAACCGTCGCCTGCGCAACACTTTAATTAAATGAATCATTGCTCAGATAAGTATTAAATTAAGACTCAGTAACGTATCATTTAATTTAATAATAAAATTGTAATTATACAGGAGTCGTCAACCATTACGAATTATTTGTAACGGTAGCTTATTATGTTAGTAGGACTAATGAATTGTAATTTCAAGAGATTTGTCATGATTGTCGTTTTATAAAAGTGACAACCGCCATTGCACAGCGGTATAAGTCTAGCCTTAAGTTTGGGAGGTTGTGGGTTCGATCCTCACGCCAGATAAGAAATATTTGTGAAAAATCAAGGATTCCTTACCATCATTTATAACCAGCGTAAGTATACCAGAGAACGGGCAGCAGCACTTCACTGTACAAGCAATATAAAACTTCGGTCACCAGAGCCGGATTTAGAAAGATTTTAGGTCCGGAGGCCCCGAGGCAACAAAGGAGAAGAGGCCCCCTGGCCACAAATTAGTTTTCCTCTATATGTGTAGAAAATTTGAAGTATGTACCTACTTTTCGGGATAATTTTTATTCTGATTGTTTGTATCAACCACTTAAAAACGCTCAAGATCATAAAAAGTCCCTTTCACCTGCAGGTGACAAGCCTAATTGGGACACGACAGGCAAGATGTTCCTGCGTCGTGAACCCCTCAACGACAAGTACGCGTGGCGCGCCGAGCTGACCGACGTGCAAGGAGACACCCTTATGTTTCAAGTAAGTGATGAGCTGGTAACTTTATTATTTCGGATGGACATTTATGAAGTCAGCCTTCTGCTACTACAACGGGCTTAAATGAGGTAGTGTAGCGGCGAAAAGAAAATAATAGCCGAAGACTACAAAACTTCTTAAAAATCCCGTCAAAGAGAGATACCTAATCCCAGTCGCAGAACTGCACTCTATTCTCTTTATTTAAAATGGTTTGGATCCCAGTTCTGGATATGACAGCAACTAGATAATAGACGGAACAGAAATATGTTTTGTCTGTGATCTGTATTTCTGATCACTAAAAATAGATAAAGCTGGGATAGGTCTAAGAGCTTCTGCTGTTACCATTGTGCTATCGATGATATCACGCTCATTCTCTACAAGACTCGATTAAATTCAAACAGAATACTAGCTGCGCCCCGCGGTATTACCCGCGTTACTCTGCTCTAGTGGGTTGGAGCGTAATGTTTTGTATAACCTATCCCGGTTCAACATTTCAGCCAATTCCGTTCAATAGTCTTTACGTGAAAGAGTAACAAACATCCATCCATCCATCCATACTTACAAACTTTCGCGTCTACATATCATATATATATATTTTTTATATTATAATTATAATTAATAGTAATATTAGTAGGATATCTAAAAGAAAGTATCTATAAAGTAAGGAGGTTTAGTTGTTAGCTAAAAAGTATTAAAAACAAATAGATAAAACGAGATGACTAGAGATGATACAATCAAAGGCATCGTTTAAAAAGTATAAAATAAGAAAAAAACGATCTACCATAAACTCCGTAATACTTTATTTTATGTTAGAATATAAAAATAAATATTTTTAAATTTATGATGCAATTTGTCTAGACAAGGCGATTACTAAAAATATTAAAGCTAGACATTGTGTATAAAAACAAGTTCTGCCAAATCGAAATGCTATAATATAATTAACATGTCGACTTGGTAGAACCTGTATGTATGTTTGTACGTTTATGTTACTGTGTTTGCAATAATTCCATATATTGCTACTTTGAGTATGTAAAACCCCGACTTGAACAAGTTGAAAGAAGGTTATTTTGAACATGAAGAGTACAGGCAAAGAACAGAGAATGTCCAAATAAATAGATTTCGAGAAAAACGCAATTACAAGTTAGGAAGTATGTCGATTTTTTTAAGATTAGGTATCGTTTCGCCTACTTATCTACCTAATAAAGATATGTATTTAATAAAAAAATATAAAAATTGTGACGCAATGTCACAATTTTTACATTTTTTCTGTTCTTTACTTGTCTTAATCTTGTAATGCCTTCACATGGATTGTAAGATTTAGGGACTAATTTTATTGTTAGGTATAATTGTATGTCTGTACGAAATCAAAAATAATTAATGACTATAGACTAATGAAATTCAGTATTGCCTTGTTTAATTTAAATCTCAACCTAAACAATTGTGAAGGTTACTGATAATTAGCCTTTTAAATTATGTTGAATAACGCCGTATTTTCAATTAGATTTATTTTATACTAAGTAGGTAATTGAAAGAAAGTAATAGACAATGTTTTGTTTTCTGCTGAATTGTTGAATATATTTTTTTAAACACTGGTTTGAGGCATAATAATGGCATGAAGCCTAAATTTGAAGTCGCCAAATATTTCAATTATATGGCTTCTTTGTGTGGCAAGCGGCGGCTTGACCGGCGGCCCTGCCCCCGGCACTGTGTGTAGGAGCCTTTACTGTATAGTACAGGCATTGAATACAAAAACAATTTAATTTAATGAGATATATTTTGGAAGAATTCAATAGTAGGAATACTAAACAATAGAATAAGCTAAGTAGATGCATAATTAGTTGTCAAGGTTAGCTTCCAATGATAAAATGTAAAAAAAACAAAAAGGATCCACCCAGAATTTTAACAGTATTTGATGTTATGTTAATTATACTTAGATACTGAAAGATATCTTAATCTTAAACAGGTACTCTAGAGTGGGTGAGTGTTGTTTTTCATGATCTCTATTTCTGTTTCACGCCCATTCTTTTACCAACCTGAATATAAGGATTATGGTCTACTAGCTTCCCGCGCGCGGTTTCACCCGCGTAACTCCCGTTCCCGTGGGAAATTCATAATAAAATATAGCCTATGTTCTTTCTCAGGCTCTAGACTATATCTGTACCAAATTTCATTTAAATCGCTTCAGTAGTTAAGGCGTGATTGCGTAACAGACAGACAGACAGAGTTACTTTCACATTTATAATATTAGTAAGTTTATAATATTAGTAAGGATATAGTATATTAAGTAAGGATGAACTTTCTTTTGGTTCAACCCCAGTCACAGAAAGTTCATTCAAATACAAAAATTTTCTCAATTTACTGTGACTAATGTTAAAATTATGCAAAAAAATCATAACCATTAAGTAAGGAAAATATTAATTTGGCTTAAATTATAAGTTATAACAAATGTCATTTCATAGTAGGTAGGTAACTACAACTTTTTCGCTCAATAATTCACAGTAAAAAAAGCTTTATTTATGGCTAATTACTTGCGCAAAATCATTAAAATTTAAATGCCAAAAAGAGATGGATACTGTATGAAAGATGGCGTGTGTAAGAAAAGTGTAGCCCACACCTTTCGGGATTGCTTATGCGTACCCGGCTCCCGCCAACGGCGGATCGAAGGAGTGTCCGGGGGGTTTTAGTGGAGTAGGGTCCTCTCCTCGTGGTATGAGTTTAGCATGCCACGCTATGGAGAGAGCGAGTTCCACATATCCCACCGCCAGCGCGCGAATACGCTGCAGCGGCGGTGGGAATACGTATAAATGCATTTCCCCCCGGACAAGAAAAAGAAAAAAAAGAAAGTCGTGAGTATGGAACAGACGTCTAATAGGGAATAATGGATGAGGATGACATATCGCGCCGACCCCAAATAATGGGAGCAGGGTAGCAAGATGATAATTTCTTGTTACGTGTGTAAACACGTTTTAGTAATAACATTGCCAATTCAAACAAAGCGACGTTAAAAAAATCTTACCGCAAGTCAAACTGTTATAAAGTACCTACGTTTAAACAAACACTTAAGATTATATGATTATATAAGCAATAATACTTAAGCAGCAATTTTATGAACATTACATTGACCATCAAAACCTGTTTGTTATTGTTTAGGTACAACCTACCTACATTATACCTACTGTTTACTAAACAAGACAAATACCGTACTTAAACAGCCCGTTTATGTCCACTGCTGAACATAGGCCTCTTCTTAACCTACCTTGGCCTTGGACGTTGAGGAATATTGCAATAATCACTACGCCAGTATTGGCTGGATCAGTGGCGGATTTACCAGCAGGCTAAGTAGGCTGGAGCCTAAGCGGCAACATTTATAAGGCGTCAAATTTGGCCAAAAATTAACGTCTAAAACGCTCAATAGTTAAATTTACAAATTCAATTTTTTTTTAACATAGTAATGGCGGAAATAATTTGGATAGCCTACTGGCGGCAAATGTGTAAGTCCGCCACTGGGCTGGATGCTGCTACACACCCATCAGGTGTATGTATCTTAGTCGCCTCTTTACACCCATGAGACATGAGACATCCATGGGAAGACATGGGGTGGTCTATTCTAAGCCGGAATGAATACAAATAACATAATTATCGACATCAAATCATATAAGCCAACTTAGTGACAATATATAAGTCATCATCATAATCAGCCCGTATAACGTCCACTGCTGAACATGGGCCTCTTCCCGAGGGAGGGTATTTGCCATAGTCACCACGCTTGGCAGGCGGGTTGGTGACCGCAGTATTGTGTTGTGACTCACAAGAAAACGCTGCTGCCCGTTCCCTGATTTACGATTATTATAGATGATGTTATAACAATCGGGACGAACGGCGTAACGAGTTTTCCGAGGCACGGAGTGTAGTCCCTCAACCAACCAGATCCGTAAAGAAATCTTAGAATTCACACAAATATTTCCTGTCCGACGTGGGGATCGAACCAACGGCCTCCAAGATTTAAAGCGAGCCAAATACCGCTAGTAGTAGTAATATTTGTCGATTAACTATTAATTTGCATAATATCATAAGTAGATATATTTATTGGTATTTTATTTATTAGAGTACCTAAACAAGTTTGATTCGCTACATTATTTAAAAGTAGAGGTTACTAAGGTGACCTCTCAAGTACCTACATACATTGGAATGAAGACTAAAAAAATATAATTACTTAGTCCGTCATTTGGATTGTTAATATTGGACACGTATTTTTTAATTTATTAAATCAATAAAAATTGACAAAGATACAGAGCAACAACAAACTATAAAGTTCAGGAGGGGGGCTTGTGACGTCACTACTAGGTAAAATTGTACCTAGAAGTGACGTCACACGAAATTTTAACGCGCTGTCTTTTCGTAACTTTTTGTTTGAGGAACGAAAACAAAAATACGTGTCTGAATATTTTTTGGTAATCTAACTGACGGACTAAATAGATTTTTTTTTATTCTTGATGCCTGCTATGCCCGCGATGCGTCCGAATGGAATTGTCATCATCATTATCAGCCTGTATAACGTCCACTGCAGAACATAGGCGTCCTCCCGAGGGAGGGCATTTGCCAAAGTCACCACGCTTGGCAGGCGGATTGGTGACCGCAGTATTATGTTGTACCACACAAGGAAACGCTGCTGCCCGTTGATATACGATTATTATAGTTGATGTTATAACAATCGGGACCAACGGCTTAACGTGCTTTCCGAGACACGGAGGGTAGTTCCTCTACCAACCAGACCCGGAAACAAATCTTAGAATTTACACAAAGATTTCTTGTCCGGCGTGGGGATCGAACCCACGACCTACTAGATTTAAAGCGATCCAAATACCGCTACGCTAGGAAGGCTCTCCGAGTGGAATAGTGACTTTAAAATAAGTTTCAATATTCTTCATTTACATTTCGTTATAAAAATATGATTTAGGTACTAAATTTTGATTACCATCATTTGTCACCAGATGTCAACACCTGTAACCACAGCTGTCGGTTGCTGGGCGCTACGAGTTGTGACATGGGTCAAGAACACGGATGCCAGGCTTATTTACGACTTCGATCAAGACTTCTATATTCTATTCAATCCATGGAACCCTGGTAAGTCTGAGTACATTTTTTGTTAGAATATGCTAAGGCCGGTGCCGCATTGCCGCCGACATAATGTTGATATGAGACTGTTTTCTCAAAATCACCGTTGCGTCACTGTTACCGTACGAATTCGATCACGACCTTAGGAATGAAATCTATCAATCTATACCTATATATTATTATTTTCTCAACTCTTAATAAGATTTAAGAAAGATTAAGTTTACCTAAAACGGCACCTATTCCTTCACTCACATTTTCATTATTTTCAAAATGTTCATATATACTATTATATCTAATTTAAAAAGACAAATTATCTAGTGTTAATTTCGCCAAAATGTGTCTATATGCTGTAATGATATTTATAAATGAGATTAACATGGATTTCCGCAAAGTAACGCCTGATTCTATTTTTTTTTTAATTATAATTCGCCGTGTGGTTTCCGGCTCATAATAGAACACTTTCTGTGCAAAATGCATTATCTCTCAAATCACATGCAAATATCCTGTTAAACATAGTTTGAACTGTTTCAGCTTATTGCTTTAGAGGGCCAAAATCATATATTATGTCTTATTGAAAAATATGTTTTGTTAAATAGGTAATGACTTTGATCCCAACTTTTTAAGATTTGACTCCCCACAAACCCGTTCGCTTTAACCGCATCTGCCATAATCAAACCTAACCTTTAACTCCGTATCCAGATGACCAAACCTACATGGAAGACACAGCTCTCCTGCAAGAGTATGTGCTGAACGATGTAGGCAAGGTATGGGTGGGACCCATCAAGACCACCCGGGGTAAACCCTGGTTTTACGGACAGTTCGACGCGGCCGTGCTGCCAGCCACTATGCTGATGCTGGATAGAGCTGAAATACCTTTTAGCCAGTGAGTAATAAAAAATAACAAATCTACAATATTAATTAGATTTTTTTAACTTGAAAGCTAATGAAAATATTAGTATTAATAAAGACGCTACCTTTTTTTTATTAGATATGCCATGTTGTATTCATCAGCTCAAAAAAAGAAAATTATGACAATTTGTCCTTCATAGGATTAATGGGGAGTTGACTGTTATTAATAGAATTGATTTGGAGTTGACTCATAACAAAGTATATTACAATTAAGTTTAGTTTTGAAAGAATTTGTCATACATAAGGAACCATAAAACTGGAAGATAGCTGTATAAATTTAACTTGTGTTTTTTAAACAATATCATTAATTGCCGAAACAGCTTTAAGCCATTTTGTGACGTCTAAGTCTGGTTTCAAAAACCTACCTTTGGTGTTTGCGGCTCTGGTTTCGAAAACCTTTTGCATCTGTCAATTCAGTCAATGCCTCGAAAATTAAAAAAAATGGTAATAATAACAGTATAAGAATACCAAATTTGCTGACATTATTTTAATCTCTATCTTTATAGAGATTAAAATAATGTTTGTCATGTCAGCATGTCAGCAAAGTTTGTCATGTTAATTTTTAAATATAAGTTTTAGGGCTTCCTACTAACTAACCTAACTGGGCTACTAAAACCATTCTTATCATTTTAAAAGTATGTAAATTCAATAAAAAGTATCATCAGCTAGTCTATGTGTAATGACCTGCAGGGTAATTTAGTAACTGACATAATAAACTCGTGTCGTATAATGGAAAAAAAAACTTTGTTTGTACTAGACTATGTTCTTAGAATACATGATCATTAGCGATGGAGAAATAAATTACTTTATTATGATAAAGTACTTTTAAAGTAGGTATGTACTGTACTACAGTCTTAATCTAGTAGGTAGTACAATTTATTGACTACTGCTTCAAGCGTGCGGTTTGTCCTGCTATCGTGGAAATTGGATTATTTAATTTAAAAAATCTATCGCTACCAGAAAGCTACGATATCCACAAGAATCACAGGCTATCTATACTAATATTATAAAGAGGAAAAATTTGATTGTTTGTTTGTACCTATCGAATAGACTCCGGAACTACTTGACCGATTAGAAAAATCTTTCACCGTTGGGAAGCTACCGTATCCCCAGATGACATAAGCTGTATTTCGTTAGTTCGTTAAGTTCTTACGGGAACTGGAGCTACGCGAGTGAAACCGCGTATGGGAAGTTAGTATTTCATAAAAAGGGTTCACATGAGAATATGATGCACGCTTGCTGATGGATGTGTTGGAGATAGTAGTCAAATATATTTTCTTTCTTTCTTCTTTCTTTCTTTCAATTATTTACTACCTATACGACGATAATTTTATTATGTAGTCCTTGAAAATATGCGTGGATGCATATTTTCAAGTTCCGTTTAAGTAAGTAGGTAGGTACATGAAGTTTATCGTTCATGATGTTCATGAGGTTATAACAGAAAAGCGATGAAAACGTTTAAAGTGTGCATTAGCGCGTATGCTGACACAATGTACTTTTAATAAAAAACTTACTGTAAAAAAAGTAGGTACCTAAAATTAAAAAAAGTGGCTGTGACATACGGACGGACAGACAGACAGACAGACAGACAGACAGACAGACATGACGAATCTATAAGGGTTCCGTTTTTTGCCATTTGGCTACGGAACCCTAAAAAAACATAAATTGAGACAAAAGAGATGATGATGATGAAAAAGAAAAAGTCCCCTTTACGTTAAAACACCATAAGTACATGTTTATGAAGTAAGACAAATACTTAGTTTTAACTTACAGGGGATTAACACTGAGATGAAGTACCAGGTATAATTGCGACGAAATTCACTTTTTCTACCTGATCGTCATCGCGGGCAGTTCCGTTTATAGGTATCTAATATGTCATCTTACTATACCTAACTATATGATACGGGATTGTCTAAAAGTCAGTATGAAGCTGTAGGGACATCTACTGTAGCCGCATAAAACCACAACATAACTACCAGCGCCATCTAGCACCTAGCATCCCAACTAACCTGTATCGCGCAATACAAATTCTCCAGCCAATTAGAAGATATACAAGTTCTAAATATCAAAAACAACTCGCTCGGCACCACCAATCGTTCCTCTTCAAAGCATTTGTTCGAGGCGTACCTAATAATAAAACACTGGTCGTGGTTAGCGGATAATCTACCATTTTGACTTGGAAAGTTATTGAAAATCTACTAATACTAATATTATAAAGCAGAAAAGTTTGTTTGTTTGCTTGAACGCGCTATTCCAGGGACAAAAGAGAAAGGAGGTTTTAGTTGAAAAAAATCTTTCAGTGTAAGATCGCTCATTTTTCGAGGAAGAATATAGACTATATACAAAGATACCATTAGGAACGAAACACCATTGAAGAATTTTTCGAAATCGGGCTTAGCCCAAAAAAAAGTTTAATACAAATTTAATGTTATTAAGAATCTACACCAAACATATTTTTCTTACTTCCAGCCGCGGCGACCCCGTGAAGATGGCACGCGTCATATCGAAGATCGTAAACTCCAATGATGATGACGGCGTACTCATCGGCAGATGGGACGGACAGTATGAGGACGGAACTGCACCTTCCGAGTGGACTGGCTCAGTGGACATCCTGGCTCAGTTCTGGGAGACACAAGAGTCAGTGCCGTACGGACAGTGCTGGGTGTTCGCTGGTGTTGTTACTACAGGTATGGTGAAGTCAAAGGTATGATGATACCTGACTAATTCCGAGCTCTCCATTTTTCATACTCTGTTTTTCTGATACATTTTAACGCCTTTACCACCGAACTGGTTTTTATGATATCTGGTAGGTGATATCGATTAGATTTTGGGAAAGTTTACAGGCTATATACCTTTTATCGCAAAAGCTCCTTAAAGTAGCTCCTTACGGTAGCTTATGTTCATTCCAATGGCGAAAATTGAGCCATTTACAAAATGAATGATTCTTTATTATCCCAGTAATATTTTATACCTATTAAACGTGAAGCAAAATCTTTGGATCCCAGGAACAGACTAGCAATCGAAGACAAAACTGTGTGTGAATCGCAGTTATTATTTAATTTTGTATTTAAACTCATTTCGGATATATGGTCTCTGATTTCGGATGTAAGTAGGTACCTAGGTACCTACAGTGATTATTCTGAGTTTGTAACGAAACTCTTAAAGTTCACCGGACGCAATTATGATAAAAGGTTATCGTTTCGCTATTTAGCTGTATGTTTTGTTAGTAGTTAATAAAATCAATTTGTTAAGCAATTGACACAAATAAAGACATTAAAATAAAAACCACCTGATTATTATAATTTTGGACGTTGAAATTTTGAAGAGTTGACTGTTTTTACATAATAGTAGGTCATCATCATCATCATCATCAGCCCGTATAACGTCCACTGCTGAACATGGGCCTCCTCCCGAGGGAGGGTTTTTGCCATAGTCACCACGCTTGGCAGACGGGTTGGTGACCGCAGTATTATGTTGTACCAAACAAGGAAACGCTGCTGCCCGTTCCTTGATATACGATTGTTATAGATGATGTTATAACAATCGGGACCAACGGCTTAACGTGCTTTCCGAGGCACGGAGGGTAGTCCCTCAACCAACCAGACCCGGAAAGAAATCTTAGAAATTACACAAAGATTTCATGTCCGGTGTGGGGATCGAACCCACGACCTCCGAGATTCAAGGCGAGCCAAATACCGCTACGCTACGGAGGTTGTCGTACCAGTAGGTACCAGGAATTAAAGATTATGAGGTCATGAAGTCACCATATTTCATAAATATGAGTAGTCAATTCGATTGGACTTATTGACTATGTACTAGTACTCAGTCTATTTTTAAATGCATATTATATGCTTAAATGCGTCTTCACAACTTTATACTCTCATAATTTGTCACTATTCTATATCTTCATAACAGTCTAACGGGATCAAAATGATGTAGAATCTGTAGATTATTATGCAGGTCCTCGTGCCCCATTCGCGTTCGGTTATTTCTATAACCCCTAGAAATATAATCTCTCATTGCAGTATGATAAGCATATCATCGATATGGAGAGAGGATTCGTAGGAAGCCTCCAATACCCCACCAGTACGGCAATGGGGAAGCGTGGTGTAATTCACGTCCCAAAAAAAGGATCTAGATTCTAATGCGAACATTGAAATGTCTTCATACTACATCAACGTTTCTCTCATTTCCAGTCTGCCGTGCCCTTGGTATCCCATCTCGTGTGGTTTCCAACTTAGTGTCGGCCCACGATGCAAACAGCACCTTAACCGTTGACAAGTACTACTCTGAGACGATGCAGGAACTGGGGTATGATCCCAACAACGCTGAACCGGAACACACTGACTCTATCTGGAACTACCATGTGTGGAACGATGTTTGGATGGCAAGACCTGATCTGCAAGCGGGTAAGATGAACCGACAAATATCTCCCAAATCACCTCTATCTGATGTGATGGTGCCAGACTAAGGGTGGGGCAAGTTATTTTGACTTTCCCTGCCCTTGGTCTGCCACAGACTGGATAGGACACTAAGCTAGGATAAATAGTGCTTGTACAGTAATAGGTACACACCTTCACCAGTCTGTCTTTCTGAGAAATAATTGCATATATTAGTCGCTGCTTTTATCCTTAACTTGATTATAACAGATTCTTACTATTGCTAATCATTTTATAATTATATTATTTATATTAATTGAACTCATCTTAAATAGAATAACACAGAAAGTTCTTTCTTTGTCCTAAAAAATTTAATGCGTTCAAACAGGTTTTGGTGGCTGGCAAGCCATTGACGCCACACCCCAAGAAACGTCAAAGGGAGTGTATCAGTGCGGTCCAGCACCTCTAGAAGCCATCAAGCAAGGAGTCATCGGGATGAACTATGACGTAGAGTTCATGCTAGCTTCAGTCAACGCTGATCTGATGAGATGGAGGATCGACCCTACTGCGGAGACTGGATTTGCTATGGTGGACAGCAATCAATATCAGTAAGTAACAAGAATTTACATTCACATGAATATTTTTTGCCTATGATAACGACTGACAGCCTCAGGGGAGAAGTAACTATAACAAGTAGAGAAGAAGTAATAGAAGAAGGAAGAAAAAGAAAACATGCAAAGAAATATGCATCAGTTCTTTTACTTCTTCCTACTCTTTGTCTCTTTGTATGCACGTCTTAAAGTTCGTTATGTACCTACATAACCTATCTATAGTAGTATATCATAACCTCTATGAACTTTACTATATGAGGACAAGTTTCTTTATAGAGTACGTAGTGTGTAAGAGCGGTTTCGCACTATGTCCGATCCGAATCCGATCCGAACCCGTGAAAATATTGGTCTAGAAATTTGGAAAGAAATCAGATGACGGAGATCGGATCTAGTGCGTAAATAACCATAGAAATAGTTCTACGGCTACCACGGACCATATTTTCACGGGTCCTGATCGGATTCGGATAGGACGTAGTGCGAAATCGCTGCTACAGTGTAGTCCAAGATTTTTAGATATTCGCTCTACATAAAATCCTTCTACGTGATTTTTCGATTGGATTATGTCGGAGGGTGCCCCCCAAGTATAAAACCGAGTTTCTGTCGCCCGAAACCGCGAGCGTTATCAGAAGGGGGCACCCTCTGACATAATCCAATCGAGAAATCACGTAGAAGGATTTTATGCAGAGCGGACCGATTTTTGGTACTAAAATTCCTGGACTATGTGAAAACACCAGAATATCAAAATCCAAAACAGAATTCTAGATAATATGACATTTCTTACTTGGCATTATTAATGTAAATATATATTTTTTCTTTCAGCATTGGTCGCATGATCCTTACAAAGAAGCCTTATGTGTTCGACCCCATCGGGGACGAAGACCGACAGGACATCACTGAGCAGTACAAATACAGAGAAGGATCAGCATCCGAAAGAATGGCCCTCATGAACGGCGTTAGGTTTTCTGAGCGAGCTAAAAGGTAATTAAACATCAGCATCACGATAGGTTAAGTTAAGAACTTTTGTAACTAACTGGCAGACAATATTCTATAGCTGTAGAGAAATCTACAATATAATAAAATGAATATTTTCATTATCACCAGATATTACCAAGTGGCCAGCAATTTGAACAACGATATGGAATTCACATTGCAAGATGTTGACTCAGTCCTCATTGGCCAAGACTTCAGAGTTTTAGTTGACATCAAGAATAATTCTGATCAGGTACTTTATTTTACACATCTTAATTTATTTTCGTTTGAATATATGTAGATGATACTGAACAATTTAATGTCATGGAACCGAAATGTTAAGAAAGCTGGCGCTCTCGCTGGGATATATCAACATTCGCGCTCTGCATCTTGGCGGCACGTCGATCGTTACCAGTAACTTTCAAATCACTAGTTCAATAATAGCTATCCCGCCCAAATACTTCCCAGACCTTATATTAAAATTTATTAACAGAGACAGATTGCATGTCTTCTTCAATAATGACACTTAGGTACTTTTTTTTTAAGAAATGCGGAATATTCAAATAAAGTCTACAAAAGTAGAATACTTTCATGAAATACTGCAATATGTAGACAAACAAATTAATCATATCTTATACTTATCCAGGTTCGTAACATCAAGGCATCCTTATCAACAACCAGTGTTTACTACAATGGGGTGAGGGCAGGCGTCATTAGGAAAGTGGAAGGAAAAATGACTGTTGGACCCAATAAATGTAAGTGGAATACTATTTGCTTATTCAATTTCTATTTTTGCCATGCAAAACGTAACGTCTATGGCCGATATTTGCATGCTAACGAATTTTGTAGCCAGCAGTGATTCCTCTAGATTCTAGATTCCTTTACTCATCATACGATGGTGGGTAAAAACTGCGTTCCATTTCTGTTATGCCACTATGATAGATCACAGATTATGTTATAACAATCGCGGTCAACGGTTTTCCGAGGTTATCTAGGCTGGAGGCCTGCTCGCCCTTATGCCCGGTAAAGTAGCAAAAGCCACGGGGCTACCTAAATTTTCCGTCCGAAAAAAAAAGGTTTTCAGAGGCATAATAAATTGTCCCTCAACCAAGTCTGACTCAAATATTTATTTTATTTTTCATAAATATATTTTTTTTTACGCCGAAAATGGACCTACTACTATTAAGTAATTAAATTATTTGAATTAATAGTATAGTGTAGTAATAGGTATGTCATTTATATTTACAGCGGACCAAATAAGTATCCTGGTGAAGTCAGATGACTACCTGCCGAAACTGGTGGAGTACGGCAACATGAAGATATCTGCGATGGCCATCGTCGATGAGACAAAGCAGTCCTGGGCTGATGACGACGACTTCCAGATCCTGAAGCCTAATATTGATATTAAGGTACCTAACAGCAAACTTTATGATTGCGTATTTGCATAATTTTCAAAACAATTTTAGTCTCCAAAGCTGAGTTTCTCGCATTAAACTTTCCGATTGTGTGCATGATGTGTTATGAACGTCCATTTCTACGCACTATAAGTTCTGCCCAATCTCATTATGAGTTTGGTCAGAAAGATATCATTATCCTGTACAGCAGTGATATTTTTATTCTTCTTCCAGATCAATGAGGAGTTGGTCCTCAACAAGCCATCAGTCCTCGTGCTGTCAGTCAACAACCCGCTGGAGCACACGCTGACGGGCTGCGAGTTTCGCCTGACGTCCTCCGGTATAACGGGCCGCACGCTCCGGGTGCCCGCGCCTGATTGCGAACCCAGGTCCCTGATCACTGTGGAGGTTCCTGTGCAGCCTAACGTGAGTATTGCAGATACTTCAAAATATATTCAATTTCAATGCTTTATTGCTTCTATGGTACATTAGGTTTTAATAGTTTAAATACATTAGGTTCCCATGGACCCTACTATACTTTAGAGATAGAGTAAACATCTGTTGCATATTATTTTGAAAACATTTTGGACATGCTGAGCAACTATTTGAACCTTTAGGAAAACCTCCGTAGCGTAGCGGTAACATAATGCCCGCCTTGGTTTTCTTTTCGTGTCTGGTTGGTTTAGGGACTAGGTACTTACCCTTCGTGCCTCGGAAAGCCATTGGTCCCGATTGTTATATTATTATCTATTTGCCTACCAGGGAACAGTTAGTAGCGTTTCCCTGTGTGTCGTTACGTAATACTGCGGTCACCCACCCACCTGCCATCTATCCTCGAGAGAAGCCTCTTGTTCAGCAGTGGACGTTATACAGGGTGATGATGATGATATTCCCTATAAAAATAAAATATATTTCAATTTACAGAAACTTGGCAAGATCAGCTTCGTAGCCACATTCAAGTCAGTACAACTCCAAGACATCAACGGAGCAGCTAGCGTTGAAGTGTACGAAGAATAAAAATACTTATGTCCATTGGAATAAGGTCGACTATTTATTGTAATCATCATTGTTATTTTATATTCTTTGGAAATTATGCTTGATCTCAATTCATGAGACATTTTTAATAATATAGTTAAGCAGAATTGAGATTATTGTTGCTATTCAGTGCAGCGTCGTAACCAGCACGTCTTATAAGATTCCTAATATCTCGTGTCAGTTTAAAATCATTCTAGGTTAGGTACACACCCATCGATGGCTTCAATCGATGCTGATCGATTATTCATATTGTTCGGCTTTTTTTGGGCCTATACAAAATAATAAAGGCTACTTGACATTTTCCACGTGATCAAGCGATTTTATTTAAACAATTATGAACTTACCAATGCATGCTTCGAAACAAGCGAATCGATCGTTTTGGTTTCATAAACCTTGTAGATAGCATGGCATAGCTCCAGTCCCCGCAAGATCTTCATAATTAAATATAGCCGATGTTAATAGGTACAATCAACAAAAGATATAGGTTTACACATCATCAGACGCATTTAAAATTTATAAATACACATTTATGAGAATAGTTCACTGTTATGACCATTTGTACTCGGCCACCAGCGAACTCTTCTCCCACGAAGAATTACCGACTGTCGTGCAGACAAATACGTATTAATTTATATTTATTGATACAGAAGGTGTAAACCTATCTGTTTTGGCGACTGTACATAGCTTACCAACGGAGATTTTTTTTTAAATCTTTCCTTTTTATAATATTAGTAGGTATAGTTATACATTATACGTAACGACATCAGCATTATAGTTTGTAATAATTTGCAGCTTTAGTCATACTTGTTATCAGGCAGCATAGTTAGATACGTTTTAAGATTTATTACCTACGATATTTTTATATTATGTATCTACTAGTAGAGACTATATACTACATTGGTAATGGGAATCTATCGGATGTTTAAACGCCGTACAAGATAAACATGTTTTAAGTATTCTATGTAGTTGTCTTAGAGTCGTATTTTGCATAAAATATAAGATTGTGATAACGGCGCCGGTACAATTGTTAAAAAAATGCATTTGACCAAAATTAAGTGTTTTCAAAATTACCAGCGACTGAGTTTAAAAGAAGTGCCATAATTAATAAATGGTCTCTAGCATTTTCATAAATTTAAGTAGATTTTTACCAATATTTTTTTTTATATAATATTTAGGATTTTTATTAATTAGGTGTAAGATTTTTATACTATTTAAGAGCATGCTTTTATTAATAAATGTTGTTTTAAATTAATGGAGCTGTTTACTTTATTACATTATATTCCTGAAAGGTAATCTGTAGGTACTGACAATATAAACATTTCGTAGATACATCAAGACCGCAAAATGATAAACGCGCATTACAATTGCACTATGAAAGCAACAGCAATTATGAAGAGCTGATTCTGGCTCAGAATAGACCACCCCTTTTCTTTCCGGGTGTCGTAAAGAAAAGGGGTGAAAGAAAAGGGGGCGGCTAGGGGACAGCTGATGGATGGGTAGCATCATCTATCTATCTATCAGTTCAAGGTACTCACCATCTTACTTTTTTTTTTTTGGACTGACATATTATTATATGTAGTTAGCCACGAGGCTTTTGCTACTTCACCGGGCATAAAAGCGAGCAGAGCTCCAGCCTAGATAAATGGTTTAAACACTGCAAACTAAGCAACCTGCGCAAGAGGGCGTCCCCTGTGGGACTTGGACCTCAACTCAGGGCGGTCGCTGACGGGGAGATTGAGGGATTATGGCTTTTAGTTTTTTTAGGGGAGTTTTGTGCAACTGTCGCTGTACTTAACAGTTCGCGGGCCTCTCGGACTTCGGGTCTACGAAGGCATCGGAAGGTTCTTAGCAAACTAAGGGTCGGGAGGGTCACCATCTTACTGCGATTACCATCATCACTGCTAATCGTGGTGATTATGACCCCTCACCCGATCCAAGCAGGAGTGCAACAAGGCTCAGTACTTTCGCCACTCCTGTTCACGCTTTACACAAGTGACATCCCGAAGCCCAAGAAAGCCCATCTGGCTCTATTCGCGGACGATACCGCTTTATACTACTAGGGCCGCAGTCCTGCCGCCATTCACGACGCTCTACAATCCGCATCAAATGCCTTAGGCAAATGGTTCAGAAAGTGGAGAATCTAAATAAATCCGACAAAGAGTGCCGCGGTACTCTTCTCGAGATAAAAAAAGGTGATTATGACAACGACGCCAACGAACCTGGCTTACCTGGCCTGTCAAGAGGTCACCCATGTTTAGCAAACTGCCGAGGCACGGTGGATAGTCCTTGCATCAACCGGTCCCGGAAATTTAACACAAGATTTAATTTCTTGTCCGGCGTTGGGATCGACCTCCGAGACTTGCTATTCTTTTATTAAATATAGCATCGATAAAGATAAATAAAACACATTAATTAAAACAAAAGTTTATTCAATTCCATGCAGCTCACCATTTTTACTTACAAACTGAAATCGACAATTTGTTCAGAATTCATTGATTCAAAAGCCATTGGCCAAATTTGATTACAAAATTTATTGAAAGGTTTGTAGTAAAATAAGAATACATTGCAATAAATGTTTATCTTACCTGTCAAAACACAAAGTTATTTTTTGTATTTGTATACAAATCTGTCCATGCTCATTCTTACAAAATCCTGCACCCAATACCATATCGTTTTGAAACTTATCCTAAGCTAAACTAAAGGAAATAACAGCGCCATACAAATAAAACGATATAATATATTATTTATTTATCACATCATATTCGGTATAGTTTGGTGACCGATTGCTACATTGCCGTTATATATAGACAGGACACACCGCTTGCGTAACGTAGACGTGCGCGTGCAGACGCAAGCGGTGTGTCCTGTCTCATACGGTTCCATACATTACAACTCAGTGGTACGTGCACGTCTACGCTTATGTCTACGCATACGCATCTGGTTTGCTAGAGCCTTAAAAATGCAACGACTCACATTTTTACGAAATTGCGTTATATCTGTGGCCGTGCAGCGTAGCATCTCGCTTAAAAGAAAAGTAGGTATCCTGAACTAGGATAACAAAATAAATAAATGTTGGAGAGTTAAGTTATTCGCCAATCGGTCACCAAGCTAATGAACAAAACTATTTGAATTCAAACACAAACTCTTAATATTCAAGGAACTTGCAGCTAGAAGGACGGCAAACTACTATTGTAGAAAAAAAAATTAAACATCAAAATTTTCCCCGTACTCTCAATATTTTGTGGAAAAACCAGGATAACTACAGTCAGACAAATTAAGATTTTTTCATGCTTAAAAAAAATACTTATTAACTTTGAGTTGTTATATTCATCTGAACTCAAATCGTGAAGTGAACATTCACACCATTTACTACTTTCCGGTTGGTACAAAATTAAATAAGACTAAAGCCCTGCTCACTTTTATGCCCGGTGAAGTAGCAAAGGCTTCGTGGCTGACTACATAAATGCCCGTCCAAAGAAAAAAACCAATATAATTCGACAGGTGACAGTTACGTTGTACAATGCGCCTTTCGTATGCTCCACACGTTATGTTGAGAATACAAAACACTCAATGTACAGTGTGTCAAATTGCGAGCGAGTTGCTGGTCGCTAAATACACAGATTTGCAGTTCTACATTTTATTTCTGACTTTCAATTAAAATGCAACATTAGACAAATAAATAGCATCGTATATAACGATAAATTTATACGATAAGAATAAGTAAACATACCAAGCATCGTATGCAAGCAAAACGCGTTTCCTTAGCCCAATTTCAATAATAATTAAATAATTTAAATAAATCGTTGTCTACTTGAATAAAATATACTAAATAAATGCTCGTAGCTATACGTAATTTGGGGGGCGACGAAATTTTCGACAATTCTTAAATTATATTGACATAATTTGTTAGTCGTATATTTTAAAGACTTGAATGCTGGAATCTACGGTCAGACTTGTTCCAGGAAATGTGAAAGAGAACTTCATTCGAAACATAAGGGCGATTAAAATTAAACAGCTATGCGTTCAGTCTATGGACATGACTTAATATATTAAATAAATGACATAATTTCTTAAAACCTACATTAGGTTTAAAATATTTTTACTTTGAATTAAAAAATAATAATAATTTAGCTATAATACTTCGAAAATGATAAAAATAAAACAAATTTTAATTAATTTTACGATATGATTTTCCAATAATACATTTATTTAACTTTTCATTGGTATGCTGCGAATTAAACAACTCATAGATTATATGGGAACGTAAAGAACTTAATGTTTTATCAATCAAAACTTAAAGATGATTTAGATAAGTTAAATATGTATATGTTATAATGATTTTGGCTATAAGCATAAAATATTTTATATTTTTAAATTATAGAAAACTACTTAGTGAGTTTCAAACTTTTCACATTCTTGCCCCCCTTAAATATAATTTATAGTTACGCCGTTGTTTTAATCATATAGAAACCTATAATTTATTGCTTTTGATTGACAACCATTCAAACCGTAGCTCTAACAAAATATAGTGTTTGTTATAAATAAATTACACAGAATTATATTATGTATTATAGTGATAAATTATTTTGTTAAACTTACCACTTATTTTATTGATCAACGCTTATGCTAAGAATGACTTTTAGACGAATATTACAAATATATTCTAGCAGTAACTATTTAACTTAAATGATTTTAAAGAAAGTGGCTTTAAATATTTAAAGCTTACAGCTACGTTTGTATAAGTTTATAAAAACGGATTATTAAACACATAATTACAGGGGGCCCCCGGTAATCAGGCCCCTGTAATCCGACATTTTTTTTTAATTATTTTTGATAATCTTCTCTAGTGTAAATAATACATGATTGAACAAGATACAACCAACTACTGTGCTTGACGCGTAGGTATTATTTTGATTCTGATTGCTTAGTTTGAATATGACTTCGTGTGATAGTGCTGCGGCCTAGCATGCGTTCATTGAAGTATGATTTTTACTTCAGAGTATGTATACCATATAGATTGTAATCATTGGATCTGTTAATTTGTCGGATTACAGGGTACTCTTTTGTAAAAAAAAAACCGAACGAGGGGTCTAAGGAAGTACTCTATAATCCGACAAATTCGTTAGTTCGACACTGCCCCGCAAAACGTTTGTCGGATTACTGTCGGTGGCCCACTATATAGGACGCAAAATGAGCTCTTGTGCCTTGCAATACAAGATAATCTAGGTTGTACGAACGGGCGCACGAAGCGATTTGCTTCTTCTTTCATAATGCGGACGGCTAAGGAGTGGAATTCTCTGCCAGGGTCAGTTTTTCCGGAACGCTATAATCTGGACATCTTTAAAACTAAAGTGAACAGACACTTTCTAGGCAAGCGTGTATCATCTTAGGCCTTATCTTCGCCTTCCATCAAGCGAGATTATGGTCAAACGTATGCCTATATTTAGAAAAAAAAAACCAACATAGGTCCAAAGCCATTTAAAACATCATTTTTTTATGTTATTGAAAAAGTATATGTATGTATACAATAAACATAGCTCGATTGTACTACCAAAAATAAATAATTTCGCTGAATATAAGCAATGACTTTTTTAAATGGATACAGATTATATTTGTAATATCCGTCTTAGAAAGTGAGACCATCGCGGTAACGGTAGAAGATAGTTAATTAAACCGTGATTAATATTTAAATAACACATCGTTTTACTAACGGATAATTATCTTTAATTATCTACTAAAGAATATCTTTTGAGTTTTCACTATCCGAAGATAAAACGATTCGTAATTTGAATATAGTATTATAGTATAAAATATTTTGTTCATAAATACACAAGTAACGTTTTAAAACAGTGATTCGCAGAGGGGTCTACGTAGACCCCCATGTGTCCACGGATCACTCGACGGGGGTCTACGTTGGCATTTAAAAAATCGATTACACAAGTAGTTTGTATGTAATATTATAGAAATTGAGTAGATTTGAAAGGGGTCTAAGAGAAAAACAGTTTGAGAATCTCTGTTCTATCTAAAATATCGGAATATTTTTGTACTTCCTTCCCAATTTGAAGTTAAATGGATAGGTATTATTGGCTTGTTTGGTATATACAATTATTACTTGTGTATTATTAATGTACCACTTGCTATATTAATAGTATAAACAATTTAACCATATAATATGTATGGGAAGAGTAAGCCACTAATATAATGCTATGAATTTTCTTATATGTTGCATTTAATAGTATTTTTCTCCAACAAAAACGACATTTTAGTGTATATTTTACTATTTAATAACAAACAAAGCAAATCAGCAGTACATGCAAAGGCACTTGAGGAATAAAGTATTCACTATACAGGGTTATTTGTAAAACACCGGTAACCTCTCAGGACTACGTTACTAACATCATAATCATCAACTTTTGTTCTATGACTTTTAAAAAATCACCATATTTTAATTCATCAGATTTACACACAAAAATAAAAATATTTAAATTCAACGCTCTAAATGTTACGAAGTCTATGCGAAGCAAAAGAAAGCGATAGTACCAACAATAGCGAGGGGAGCGGGAAATACAGAGTTGAAATGTGTTAGATAGGATAACGAAATATTGAAGGTTTGTTTTTGGTAAATGTAATATGTTTTGTAAAAAGTCGTAGAACAAAAGTTGTTGTTTATGATGTTAGTAATATAGTCCTGAGAGGTTACCGGTGTTTTACAAATAACCCTGTATAGATATACATATAAAGAGCATATTTATATGTAATTACTGTACAATTATTACTAAGATGAAGCGAAACACACTTATTGTTTTAAACTAAATTGGAGAAAAATACTAGAAACGCGTCAGCTGAAATGATGGACCATAATAACTGCTTAAAATCTTAAGGTTTTCATATTGATAAAATTGAATTGCCTTTATCAATCTTGCATAGTCGTAAAGGGTTTTTATATTATTTTTCTGATATATTTTATATGAAATTCAACAATATATTAATAATTTTCGGCGATAATTTTCATAATATCAACATTGTATTATAAAATAATACTATTACAACACCAATCAAAATATGCTATTGATATACGTTATTCAATTGGTGTGTTAGCTTTGATTGATCTATGGGTACCGGTCTAAAAAACATCGACTAACAATAGACGTATAGATCTATGTCGATATATTAACTATATCATCCGGCTATATTCCATCGTTATCGTTGTCCGTTCTAGCATTATCCGGTCGATGATCGATGTAGTAGAAAATATCGATCGACATCAATAAATCCATCCTAAAGGTTAATTTCCGTGCCGGCCGACAACTGCACGCGATTGATCGCATGCGACAGACTGATGCGGCTCATGCGATAATAGTTAGAAGCCGACGGTTATCGGTATCCCCGGTATTCATTGTACAGTTTTGTTGCAACAGACGCGTGCGTCAGTCGCAACTGAGTAATCACGAGCGGCTGCGCGGAAATGTACTTTAAGTTATTATGCATAGTTCATATAAAATTCATATTGATTATTATAATTAGCTTCTCTTACATATTATATGATCAACATAAATATAAAACATATATTATACTAATGAAATTATGTAGCATTAAATACAGGTAACACAGTGTAACTATGGAAAAATATATTATATTTTCTTTCATATAAAGCTTCATATATGTCATATAAACAAACAAGTTTTATTTCTAGCGATTTCGATACAAAAAGAAGTTAGTTATACATGTTTATGAATAAACTGTAGTAAAGAGCTGAAAAAATTGTTTTAATTTGATATTATTCGATTGACTATAAAAATACAGTAATACCCCGCTTTACGCGAAAGATGCGTTCCCGGGAAAACCGCGTAAAGCGAATTTCGCGTATATTGGGGTTTTGTAATAAAGTACCAAATTTAGAATCAAACCGCTTTTATTAGAAAATTGTTTACATTTAACACAAGAATGTGTCCAGCTATCTCGGTTCATGAGATACAACCTGGTAACATAGTGGAGTTATAGTAATACTGAACCCTATTATATTAATTTAGACTGGAACTCTGCTTGTTTTTACGCCCTACACTGCAAAACCCTCCTAGCTAACTAAATATTGTCGATCCGAAAAAAAATTGTTATCTTTAACAGCTCTTTCCTACAATTACTTCGTCTAAGTTCTAACTCCACGTAAGGAAGAGAATGGAAATACAAGTTATTTTGCTAATTAAGTAATAACTTTTTTTTCGGTATCTATGTCATCTGTTTAAGTTGTAAAAAGGCCCATGCTGATGATAATGTCAAATTCTATAATCATTCCACTGTCTTGAAAAGTCACTATTTCCTTCATGCCCGGTGTTACAACTAAAACGATTTAATTAATAGAATCAGGCGTTATTTTGCGGAAATCCATAGTAATCCAATTTAAAAAGACAAAATATCTCGTGTTAATTGGGCTAAAAATGTGTGTGATGCTATTTTTGCAGCGTAAAAATTATGCACCTGCAGGAAGAAAAAATAAATCGTGAAAAAATACAATCACCAGCCGAAGACCCGACACGTGTTTCGCTTCTCCACGGAGCATCATCAAGGTGATGTTGACTGCTCGAACGCTACTACGCATGCGCAGTAGCGTTCGAGTAATCACCATATTAGTTTTTGCGGTGCAAAAATAGCATTACAGCATAGATACATTGTTAGCGGAATTAATAATAGATATCTTGTCTTTTTAAATGAGACTAAAACAATTGTTTAACATACATACACATTTCATTAGTACAATATCAGCTATAACATACATAGTCTTAT
Organism: Nycteola revayana; assembly: GCA_947037095.2. NCBI lineage: Eukaryota > Metazoa > Arthropoda > Insecta > Lepidoptera > Nolidae > Nycteola > Nycteola revayana. Next base: position 15,988,900 of record OX344857.2, on the reverse strand, counting down.
ACTAATTTACTTTGGCTTTGCCCGTCACCAACTTGGCGTACTCCTCGTAGAACCTCGGGAACAGTTGTATCGCGAAGTACACGACCGACAGGTAGGCGACGATCGCGAGGGTAAGGATCAGGTCGAACACGGCCGGCTTCACACTGGAACAGAATTTTAATTTAGTACTAGCATATACCCACGTCTTCGGTCGCATTGAAGTCAACTTGTATTACTTCTTATACAACAACAAATTATAAGTTCAGGAGAGCGGCTTGTGACGTCACTACTAGGTAAAATTTTACAGAAATTTCAACGTGCTATGTATTCGTCATTTTTTGCTCGAGGAACGAAAAAAAAAATTGAAGCATATCCAATATATTCATAATCAATAATTTCCAAAATAATCACAAAGCTTGTAAAGTAAATAATAAATAAAATAAAAATCATGTTTACACGCTTTATTCAAATCAATAGTTTAGTATTAATTTATGTTAATGATTACATTTCACAAATTTACAAATTAAGCAGGTATTTGAGTAACTTTATTATTTAACTATATTGTGTCCAATAGCTTGTTCTGTCTATATTAGGTTTGAACAATTGTCATTATTTGGACGGAGCATAACGCAGTATATAACGACGGACGCGCTTTACCACCGGACTCAAACTGAGAAGATCCGGTGCAACAAACTCAGTGGATTATTCTACCGACAGTTTTAATACGACCCACATGAGATAGTCCGGCGAAACATAGTCAAATGAGCAGAACGTAGGTTTTGGTTCAGTTACATTACCCATAAAGTGAAATAATAAACCAATGATGTTTTATCAATAACAATTATTAATTTTAATTTTAAGTGCACTATGTATTATTGTCTATGGGTTGTAGGTACATATAGGTATACAGTGCAACCTTAATATAACATACCTCAATATAACGACTTCCTCGATTTACCAAATTCTTCGTAATCCCCTTGTATTGTCCATAAGAGTCAATATAAAATATACCTTTACATTGCGAACATTTTTGCGAACAACCTCTTTATAAGCTAGATCTAAACATTTCGAAATGTAACGTGTGCTCTTTTACTCGTAAACCTAAGCCAATTAAATTTAACTACAAGCTCGCGAATACTTCTTTAACCAGGGTCTCTGTGATGAGGGATTTAGGCGTCAATTTTGATTGCAAGCTTCTCTTTGATGCTCACATCGAGAACATAGTTAAAAGAGCCTCCAGATCATTAGGATTTGTTCTAAGATTAAGTGCAGAGTTCAAAGATATAAAAACGATTAAGATACTTTATTGTGCTTTTGTTCGTAGTCACCTAGAATATTGTTCACAGGTATGGAATCCAATATATAAGACCTATATTAACCGCATAGAAAGCATACAGAAAAAGTTTCTAAGATACATACAGTACCGTTCAAGGACCTATCTACCAGACTACTTATGTCGATGTAGGAAATTTCATATACTTCCCTTGCATGAGCGTAGAAGAATAACTGATGTGATTTTCTTGTTTAATATTGTTAACGGCAATATCAACAGTAGCGAGCTTATTGATAAGGTATACTTACGTGTACCTTCTGCTTTGTTACGTCATCATAATTTACTGCACGTACCTATGTTACACACTACCTATAGGCAAAACAGCTATATGATACGAGCTTGCAGAACTTTCAATGCGATAACTGAGGACCTTGATATTGATTTGTACCATTCATCAATTGGGGCGTTGAGAAGGTTGTTGACCGATAACTTCTTCAACGTAGAGCTTCGTTAGTGTTTCTGAAGCTATCACTAAATGTTTTGTTTGATTCTCCTTATCTATTTGCATCTGTATAACACCTTTCACTTATTTTTCTTTTAAACTGTCTTCCTTCTGCGTTTGTATGTATACACATATTCTAAAAGTGAAAACTTGTAATTGGCCTTATTTTATTGTTATTTGAACTATTTGTTAATTAGCTGTAAGTTTTCTAAAGAAATAAATAAATAAATAAATAAATAACGAATTTTCAACTATCAAGAAAAAGTATAAATACCTCTCATTAACGAGTTTTGTCAACCCAAAACCTTTATATAAAGTTCCCACCAAAGTATGACTCTTAATCACATAGTATGTGATTCATGTCGCGACATGTTTCGACACGCTTTTGTTCGTAAAACAATTATATACCTCTATCAACCTCTTTATAACGAATTTTAGACCAACCTAACCTCAACATAACAAACCTCAGTTCAACGAATTACTTGATATAACGAATATTTTCTTGTTCCCCTCCGATTTGTTATATCGAGGTTGCACTGTATTTAGTTTTAATTACTATTCTAGTTACCTGTAGACGTAGAGCGAGGCTCGTGTGGCTCCGTACAGCGTGTACTCGGGCTCCCGCTTGTCCAGCGCGTGCGTGCTCAGCGACACGTCCATGTAGCGGGACAGCGCACGCTCCAGGGCACCCGTCACTCCTAGTATACAAAATAAGCATGGTTCACACTTGTTTCAAATTGCTTTCATATCGTAAAGAATAGTTTTAATAGACCAGGAAAAGATATAGTATTGTTTGAGGACTAAAAAGCTCTAAAATAAGTATTAAAAATCACAAATGCACTTAAAATAGTAATTTCATCGTTAGAATGTACAGTAATGTATTAGGATCTTTTTTTTAATATGACAATTTGCCGAAATCTTCAGCAACTTCTGGCAGTGTCGTGTAATGACTACCCATGGTTAAACTACTCTGGTCCGTGACCACGACTGGTGTAACCCATTGAAATGTCGGAATTAAGGACTATAATAAAAAAGCTGTTGGTTTTCATGGAAAAAGAAGTGTAAGTGTGTCATCATCAGCCCGTATAACATCCACTGCTGAACATGGGCATCATCCCATGTGAGGGTATTTGCCATAGTAACTACTTGGCAGGCGGGTTGGTGACCGCAATATTATGTTGTACCACACATGGAAACGCTGCTGTCCGTTTCTTGATATACGATTATTAAAGATAATGTTATAACAATCGGGACCAACGCCCCTCAACCAACCAGACCCGGAGAGAAATCTTTAATTTAGGGATCGAACACACGACCTCCGAGATTTAAAGCGAGCCAAATACCGCTACGCTACGGAGGTTGTAATAACTACTCATGGGTACACAAGAGTATTAGTATTAGTAAAAGCACTTACCGCCAGTGGGCGCTGTGGTGGTGACAATCTGTGGCGCTCTGGGCTGTGACGATAAATATTTGTACCAGTGGCTTACTGCTGCTTCGTCTACGCTCTACAATGAATGAAAAACAATAATTCCGTTATTTAATACACACATAACTTCCTGTTAAAGGCTCGAGAACCGTATGAGACAGGACACACCGCTTGCGTTACGTAGACACTGTGTGTCCTGTCTCATACGGTTCCGAGCGTGGAACGGTTGACAGAAACACGCATGTACGATATGCAAACCAAGGTATCTGGCATCGGTGATTTCTATGAATAATGTTTACGACGAAGAGTGATAAATATGAACCAAGAATTCTGTCGACAGTGCTTTCGATGGATTGAGATATCTACGATCCGTATTTTCTACCAAAAGTGTTTTCGGCGAAACGTGATATCTGGGAATAGTGATTTCTATTAACTTTGATTATGTATATACTGATATCGTACAAGCGTGTTTCTGTCTACCGTTCCACGTTCTACATTACAACTCAGTGGTACGTGCACGTCTACGCTTACGTATCCGGTGTGCTCGAGCCTTTAATTTGATACTTTGCCGTCTGGATACCTGCTTCGAATAGACCACCCCATGTCTTGTCATGGGTGTCGAAAGAGACGATTAGGGAACATACATCTGATGGACGTGTAGCAGTACCTATCAGCTCACGGACTCACAATCTTACTGCGATCACTGCTGCCAAGCGTGGTGATTATGACAATAACCCTCAACGACCTCCGTTTGCCAAGATCTGTTAAGAGGGGGTCTCCTCTTATGTATAATGTTCAATAGTGGAGGTGGAGTGAAGTAGCAAAAGCATCAAAAATAACAACATATGTCCGTCCAAAAAAAAAAAAAGAAAAAAAATGGTGCAGGTGAATGGGCAGATAAAGGAAGTTAAAATAAATAAATAATAAGGGTGCTTTCAACATATATAGCATTGCTTTAACAGTGGCCAGGGATATGTTTTGTGGTTATATTAGTCAAGAAATTTCGGTGAAAAAATACATTAATTTTTAATGTATTTTTTCACCGAATAAGGAACCACTCCGGGCGTCCCTATAATTGGGCAAATGGGCCACTGTAAGTGTAGCCCCGGAGATCCCGCGGTACCATATTGGCCACGGGTGCCGTCGGGGGGCCGGATTGCTCATGCGTACCCGGCCCCCGCCAACGGCGGATCGAAGGAGTGTCCGGGGGGTTTTAGTGGAGTAGGGTCCTCTCCTCGTGGTATGAGTTTAGTATACCACGCTATGGAGAGGGCGAGTCCCACATATCCCACCGCCAGCGCGCGAATACGCTGCAGCGGCGGTGGGAAAGCGTAAATGCATTTCCACCCGAACAACAAAAACAAAAAGGGGGCACTTGACGAACTATGACTTTTAGTTTTTCTAGGGAGTTTTGTGCAACTCTCGCTCTACTTTACAGTTTGCAGGCCTCAGAGGATTTCAGGTCTACAGAGGCATCGGAAAATGCTTTGCAAAGTAAAGGTAAACATAAGATTTCCTTACTACACCTAATCTCTTGCTGATAAAATTCGTTCCACCCCAAAGCAGTTTAACTTATTTGCGAGACTTAGTGAGTCGCAGTGCTCCTTGCCATTTTCAGTTCCTGTTGATCCTGGCTTACAGGAGTTGCTGGAGTGGGAATGTGGGTAAGATTAGTCCCATAAAAAAACTGATTGTTGTGAGGCCGCAACTTTAGCTCAACAAATGAAGCTACTATACTCACAAGCTTAATAAGGTTGGAGCTTTGCCCTCCTTTTTGACCAGGTGAAGTAGCAAAAGCCTCGTGGCTAACGATATATTGTGAATACTCACAAGGGCCTCGTTATAGAGCGTGTGGTCCTCGTCGTTGAGCTCGTGTGTGAGGTTGTACACGTGCGAGGCGAGCGCGCGCGCCGCGTGTGCTATGTTCTGCACCAGGTGCTGTAGCGCTTGTTCCGAGGACACGTCCAGCACCGAGCTGCGGGACGGACTCTTGTGACTCTGTGGATACAACATACTGTCTATAATAATCTTAGATAAATGATTGGCACATTCGACTAGATACCGCCGTCGTACTTCAAAAATGCGGCAAAAAATAATACGCCGAAATCGGCGTACTATTTTTCCTACCGTACTCTATAAGAGGCATACGTGTTATTTGGCTATAATCCGAAATAATATGCCATTTTTACATGTTGTATGATCTCAATATACCTATGCGTATTGAAACGATGTAAAAATAAAGATATCATTTATCTATAACTATAATGCTGAAAACTTTAGTTTGTTTAGTTTAACGCGCTAATCTAAGGGTCTACTGGGGATCCCTTCTTTTCGCATAATGTTCTTTGTCCTATTATACTTCGGCATAACGATTTTGGCACAATTTGTTTTGGCATAATAATACTTCGGCATAATTTTTTTAGGCATACGTTTTATGTTGGCATAATCATCTTAAAGACTAATTTGTTTAGGCATAAATTTGATACGCATAACGTTAGTAGGCCTTCGGTTAGGTTAGGGTAGGCCTTCGGTTAGGTTAGGTTAGAACTGCGGCCATACAACGCACGAGCCGAGCGAGCGAAGCGAGCGGTGCCGCGGCAGCGGCCGGCGAGTGGGTTATTCTAAAGCATAATAAATTTATGCTTTAGAATATTATGCTTAATCAAATTATGTTTAAAAAAATTATGCGTAAGCTGTTATGCGTAATTATATTATGCGAAAATATAATTATGCCAAACAAAATTATGGTAAATTATATTAGGTCTTAAAATTTTATGCAAATGGATAGGGAACCAGTCTACTGGTCCGATTTGATAGCTACGTTATCTAAGAGTATCATAGTTATTTCCAACGGGAACGGGAGTTACACGTATGAAACCTTTACTTCAAAGAAATGCATACTAATCTAAACTAATATTATAAATTTGAAAGTTTGTATGTATGGATGTATGAATGTTTGTTACTCTTTCACGCAAAAACTACTGAATGGATTTGGCTGAAAGTTTTCACGCGGATAATTCATTAACATATAGGCTATAAAATATCACGCTTCGACCCACTGGAGCAAAGTGACGCGGGTAAAACCGCAGGGCGCATCTAGTCTAAATTAAACGCGAGTTGCGATAACGTATTTCACTGATAATAATGTTGTCCCACTGCAGGACAAAGACATCCCTATACACTTTTCCTTGTCTTTTGCAAGTGCCGGCCAGTCCCAACGGTAGGAGTCAAGCTCGTCCCGCCATCTTCGTCTCGGACTGCCGAAATGGCGTCGTGCGTTTATTGGAACCCAATCGGTGGTTCTTTTAGCCCAATTGTCATCTGACATGCGGCAGGCATGTCCAGCCCAGTCCCACTTAAGTTTAGCGACTTTCTGGGTAACGTCTGGCAGGCAGTCTAAAGGACCCACCGCCTGCCGCCCTAAGCTCGGCCTCGGGGAATGGGGCACATGGGCCCGGCTCCCTTCGAAGCCGACCCTTGAGGAGTAGGGACGCCTTCAAACTCCGAGCGTCCATATAACTGGGCAAATGGGCCACAGTCCGTGTGGCCCAGGAGATCCCGCGGAACCGTATTGGCCGCGGTGCCGTCGGGGTGCTGGATTGCTTCGTGCGTACCCGGCCCCCGCCAACGACGGATCAAAGGAGTATCCGGGGGGTTTTAGTGATGTAGGGTCCTCTCCTCGTGGTATGAGTTAGCATACCACGCTATGGAGAGAGCGAGTCCACATATCCCACCGCCAGCGCAAGGATACGCTGCAGCGGCGGTGGCAATGCGTTAATTAATTTCCCCCCGAAAAACAAAAAACAAAAAAGGCAGTCTAACGGAGAATGAAAAAAACTGTGACATTTGTACATACCTGTAAAGAGCTAAGAGTGAATGCAGTCATCCTTCTAATGCTAAACCTCTCGTGTTGCCAGGCCAGTAACTCATCAGCTAGGTTAATCTTCTTATGTGTGATGGGAACACCCAGTCTGGAGCGAAGGGAATTAGCAGCACCGCCGGGCTTGGGCGGCTTGGATACGTGCATTGTGAGGGACGGAGCGGAGGACAGCGAGTCGAGGCACATCACGAATGATACATCCTGGAAGAGAAAATGGTAATTAGTAAATAGGTTTTAACTTGTTGTAGTCTGACATTCAGGAATTAATTTCAGAGTTGTCTTAAGAATAAAAGGTTATTTTAAATATAACTACGAAATAATTTCCTAAATTGCGGCGGTTTTTTTTAAATAACTAAAAGTCTTATGTTTGACCATAATCGCTTGATGGAAGGCGAAGATAAGGCCTAAGATGATACACGCTTGCCTAGAAAGTGTCTGTTCACTTAGTTTTAAAGATGTCAAGATTAAATTAAAAACTAAAGCTAGAACACCAGGTTTGAAAGCAACTAACGTAACCAGTAAGTCACCAGTGCACTTTTTTTTAACAGGAAAATTGGCAAAAATGCTCTTTTATTTGTAAAGCAGAACTGAAAAATGATAAAAACTATTTCCAATTAGAATTGAATCCATTACCTCATCATCACTTGTTGACTCACCGCCAAGGCCGGATTTAGGGGGGGGCATCCAGGGCAACTGCCCCGGGGCCTCCACAATAGAGGGGCCCCCACAATAGAGATTTAAAATCTTTTAAATTCTGACCAGAAAACTCTACTACCTTTCTTTTATTTATTTTTTCGGTGTTCTACCTTTACATACAGTACTTCTTTGTAGAATCATGATGCATGTTCTTAAATATAGGAATAATGGTTTTAATTCGACAGTCAGAAATTCGAAAATATCAGAATTCAAATCTTGCTGAAACGTAGGTACCTACATACTTCAAATTTTTTACACATTAAGAGGGAAACTAATTTGTGCCAAGGGGGCTTCTTCTCCTTTGTTGCCCCGGGGCCTCCAGACTTCTAAATCGGCCCTGCTCACCGCGGTTGAGAAGAGCCAGAGTTACAGAGGAACAGTTATCTATGTAGTTAAAATACTACTGGCAGCTTATTTTATTGAAAAATAAATAAAACTACCAGTACATAACTATGTCTTACTTGTAGCAACGAAGAGTCAGCCGAATCAACTTGCTCCTCCAACCACTTCTTGGCGGAGAAGTAGTTGAGGGACTGTCCCACTGACGTGAGCGCGAACACTAGCGAGGGTCCGCCGCGGACACCCGCCGTGGAGTACAGCCGGGAGAAGATACGAGCCAGCTCGAGAAGGGCTACTGCGCCCGACGCGTTTGAGTCAGCACCTAGGGATAGTTCCTGAAAAACAATTATAATCATAAGTGTTTTTTCTGAAGATGGAATATAAGTGATCATAATGTCCAGGTGGCGTCTTTTTACCCATGTTACTTAGTTTGCAGTTTTTAAACCATTTAATACAGCCAGAGCACTGCTTGCCTTTATGGCCGGTGAAGAAGCAAAATCCTCGCGGCAAACTACATAAATCCGTTCGAAAAAAGAAAAGAAAAAAAGGGACTTTAAGTCACAAGCATAAGTTGTAATTCAAATAATTGTTTCAAAATAGTGATCAAATCTTAAGAATCGGTGTCAATTACTATGACCAGCCAAAAACATTTTTTAGCAGGCAGACTCAGGCAGTAGCTATGTTGGAATTAATTTCTTGTATTTCTAGTGGACATGTTGTATGCCGCGTGGTTTCCGGCTTAGAATAGACCACCCCATGTCCTCCCATAGGTGTCGTAAAAGGCGACTAAGGGACATATGGCTGATGGATGGGCAGCAGCATCTATTAGCTCAAGGTTTACATCTTACTGCGATCACCAATCCGTCTGCCAAGCGTGGTGATTATGGCAATATCCCTCTACGATCCTGGCTTGCCAAGGTCTGTTAAGAGGAGGCCCATGTTCAGTAGTGGACGTAAACGGGCTGTTGATGATGATTTTGTATTTGCTACAGCTTACGAGCCTTGCTTCTTCGACATCCGGCGCCCCTGTTGGTTTTGGACATCAGCTAGACCGGTCCTAATCACCGCCTTGAGGCGAGATCTTGAGGTTTTAAGAAATTTTGACTTTTTTTTTACTTATGATGGGCTAACTCTTGACCCCAATCGAGTCCGCGAGAGACGAGATGAGGCCAAAGATGGAGCGAGCTTGCCCAGAAGATGCCTGTTTACTCTGACTTTGAAGAGACCCGGATTATATGCACTCGGGAACATAGAAGCAGGCATAGAATTCCACTCACTGGCCGTCAGTGGCCGTGCGCATAATAAAAGATGATTTGAAGCGCTTCGTGCGGCAGAACGGAATGTCGACCAAGTAAGGGTGATAACCAGCCGTGCGTCTAGATTCTCGATAAAAGAAAGGAGCTGGCGGTATAAGCTTGTGTAGCTCCTGCGCACACTCCCCGAAGTACAACCTGTAAAACACCGATAGACTGGCAACGTTACGGCGATGAACTTTTATATTGTTATAGTGCAACTGTTGCTCTACTTTACAGTTCCCGGGCCTCTCGGACTTCAAGTATACGAGGGCATTGGAAGGGATACTAGGTTCAATATCCATATCCATATTCGCCTTCTTTTGATGATAGTGATGATGATGAACTTACCGGTACAACTGCAGAAGAGTCATAATGAGCAGCAATGACGATGGTCTGAGATGATCCGGACCGGCCCACCAGCTTGCCATGTAGGGTCACAGGCTTTGAGTCCAGTTTGGGAGGTGTGGATGCTGATACAACTGTAAAATAAAAGGAACATTTTAACTTTCGATAGCAAAGAAATTAAATGTTTTATTGACTAGGATGTAAAGTACACTATTATGTTATTTGAAGAAATAGGTTTTCAGAATGCTAAATTTAATATAATCCATATTGTAGGATTGGTCTGCGTTTCTTGCCAGTTCTTCTCAGAGTTGCCATGTCCAGAACTGGTGGTAGTAAAAAGGGGTGCATCATACATTATTTAAAACATTATACATGTGTCTATATGAATCCTACTAATATTATAAACGCGAAAGTTTGTAAGTATGGATGGATGTTTGTTACTCTTTCACGCAAAAACTACTGAACGGAATTGGCTGTAATTTTGCACCGGGATAGTTTATACGCTGGATTAACATATAGGTTACAGAACATCACGCTCCGACCCACTGGAGCAGAGTAACGCGGGTAAAACCGCCGAGCGCAGCTAGTAAAGAATATTTTGATTTGATTTAATTTGACTACTCTCTCTCTCTCTCTCTTTGTCTTTCTGCCTGTGTCTCATGTGGTAGTGGGGTCAGCTGTACTCCATAATAACTACATAAGAATTAATTCTAGACAGATAATGATAGTTTAATGCGTAGAATATAGCAGTGAGGCTTGGCTCTTAGTCTAAATTGTTATATATCTGATGAAAACAGTCAAAATTTGTCAAAATATAACTGGCACTACCTAATGCTCAACAAGGCCAAATACTTACCTACATTGATACTTCCAAAAATAATAGCAATACAAATAATTATTATGTTTTGGACTAAAAAGTGACTGTTTCATATATAAATACAAAGACTAGTGCAAAGCAAACATCAGTATATCTTATCATCTACAGTTTGACTAAGGATCTAGGCCATGCTTTACTTAGTAGTAACTATAACTTTGGTTTGATGTTGTTTTCCATCTCAAAATCAAATTCAATTAAAATCTTAAAGTACTAAGAGTGATAGACCAACAAATATCCATTAAACATAATGAAGTTATACTAAAAAGGAGGTAGATACGGCACCCGGGCTTGAAAATTGGCACCAGGAAACAATAGCTTAGTATAATGGCACACATATGGCTCGTTTTTGCACACGCTAATTTTCATGCTGTCCTGTTTACAGATGATAAGTCTTTTTTACTCCTCCTATTGTCTTTTTGATTAAATTCGTTGCGGGTCCCAAGGCAGTTTAACTTTTTCCCGGGACTTGGTGAGCCTCGGTGCTCATTGCCATTACCAGTGTGTGCCACTGTTGATCCTGGCTTGCAGGAGTTGCAGTGGTGGGAGTGTGGGTGGGATTAGTTGTCCTGTTTACTCTCTAAGGACTAATTTTGCCTTAACAATACACAAGCATTACATATAGACCTCTTTTATACAACATCATTGATTTAACAAGCATTTAAAATACCAAATAAGTATCAGTGAGATAAATAATAGTTTGATAGAAGTTGAATCTACTGCTAATGCAATTAATTCTATTACTACAATGCAAGGCGTCTCTATGACCCAGAAAAATATTGCAAAATTTTATATCAAAACAATTTGTTATGTGATTGTTATAACATCATCTATAACAATCGTAAACCAGGGATCGGGCTGCGGTCACCAATCCGCCTGCCAAGCGTGATGACTATGGCAAAAACCCTCTCTCAGGAGGAGGCACAAGGCATCTCTATGATCCAGAAAAAGCAAAATTTTTTATTCAAACAAACAGCAGTAAGTTAAAGTGTCCAGAACAAATGGGTATGAAACCCTAAAATATATTATGATATTTACACTAACACGGTAGGCCCAGATGGAGTTGCCGAGACAAACTGGACTCTTTCCTGAAAGATTGGTCCCAGGTGGCTTTTGATAGGGTGAATTGGAAGAAGAAGGAAGGGAGGCCTTTGTCCTGCAGGGGGACACAACGGGCTTATAATAATAATAAAAATAACTCACCTATCTGATATCCATTAGAAGACACACTATTCATCATGGCTTCTAACGCAGTTCCTGACTTATCATCAGTGATGAAGCTGTGTTGAAGGTCTTTCAATATATCCTCGAAGTCTGGAGACCACTGAGCAAAGTACACAGGAGCATTCACCTCTTGCTGGATCATGGCCATCTCTAGAAGTTGAATGTGCTGGAAATATGAGACTTGCGTTAAAACTATGATTATGAATTTATGTTCATTGAGGATCCACTTCCGATTTGAAAATGAAAGTAATGTCTTCATTAAGTAAGCAATGAAATTATTTTATAATAACCATAGTTTTGCATTGATTATCAAATCAGAACCAAAATGTACGTCAAAACATGCTTAACCAATAGGACCTATTTTGAACTTGAAAAAGTGGATACAATAGGCGAGCGTGTGGTACGTGCAAATGATGGTGATGGCGACGAGGGGTCAATGCTCGCGTTATTCCCGCCATTCCACACGCTCGATGAACACTCAAACCCAAGGACCAGCTTAAATCAAATAATCTAATTCTTATCAATGGTCTAATAACATTATTTTTCTGAGGATAATACTTAGTCATGTATGATATGTAGCCAAGTCTTGCTACTTCACCGGGCATACCTTTTAATAGAGAATCGAAAAAAGTTTTCACGTCTTAATTATCATACATATGGCAAACAGCCCAAATACTTAGACTGGTAAGTATATCAAAGAATTATTTAGGTCTATGAACCTATGAGCCTATGACAAAGATTTTTTAAATATATCATGATTTTTCATACAAACCTCTTTTTCTTCCAGTGTCAAAGCCGTATCATTCTTAGGTAGCACTAGTAACAGTGCACCGGCTTTGCTCCTAATCTCCATGAACTGGTCAATGCTGATATCTTGAGCTCTGGCAACAACACAGTGGCGGGAGGTACTCCAAGACGTGAGGGAGCGACCTTCTAGGTTGAAGTTGGCACTGCGACATCCTGTATTGATAGAAAAAAATGATTTTAAAAAAAGATTACCAGCAGTTTTGCAGTCTAGTAGTATTCTTGTTAGCCCCTCATGCTAAGCTAAAATGCTTGTTACGAGTGGGTGTACGTCGGTAGTAGGGATCGAAGCGGCAACTACAAGATCACAAGTCTGACACCCCTAGCTATTGGGCTATGGCCCCTTACATTGTTTGATTTGATATTGTTAAGAAAATGTAGTTAAGTTAAAAATACTTATATATACAGGGTGTCCCAAAAGATTACGTAGCTGGGAAGGGGGGTGATAGGGATGGTCACAAGGGTCACCAGAAAAATATAAAAAATTCCCTCTGGGTGTTAAAAAAAATAAATGGCATTTTTTAAAAGACTAAAAATTTTACACCTTGTGCTAACTGTACCTACAAATATGGCTGTATTTAAAAAAAATGCTGTTATGTAATCTTCAATAACAACAAGGTCATCAACATCAACATCAAAAATAACAAGGTGTAAAATTTTAAGTTTTTAAAAAAATGCCATTTTTTTTTTAAATACCCAGAGTGGATTTTTTTTTTATTTTTCTAGTGACCATTGTGTCCACCCCTGTCACCCCCTTTCCCAGCTACTTAACCTTTTGGGACACCCTGTATACTAATATATAAAGATGAAGAGTTTGTTTGCTTGAAAGCGCTAATCTCAGCAACTATTGTTTATAGCCCATTTATTAAGTAAGGCTACAGGGATATTTAATTATGATGTTCCTAAGGAAACGGAAGTTACCCGGGTGAAACTGTACATGGGAAGATAGTTGAAGCTCCTCAATACACAGCTAATGATAACATAAGGTAAACAACAGAAATAAATGTTATTTAATTAGAATGGTTTACAATATTACACCATGATTATAATAGATCAAATAGTTGCTAATACTTAGCCAAATAATTAATTGGTAAAAATTTACAGATTTTTAATATAATTAAAATTACAGATTAAAATAACTTTGAACTTGTTTTACATGTAGCCATTCTTAAAAAGTAGATTATCTTGCATTGTAGACATTAGTGCTAATATTGCCTTACAATATTTTTTTAATAGTCTCCTTAAGTGAGGCTGTTTGTGTAAAAAAGAACATATTGTTTCTTTGATGCAATAATGACACAAAATAAGGTTATGATTCAACACATATTGATCTGTAATATGACTAAAACCCATTATCGTAAAGTTAAGCATTTGGTTTTATGTCACTATCACATTAAAGCAGCGAATACATATGTTTAAATGTTGTATAAATATTTTCCAGTCGAGTATTACTTGCCATTATAAAGTCACAGTGTATGAATTTATAATACTCTTAACATAATTTTATAAAGTAGTTTGGAAATTAGCAGTAGCACAAATACAAAATAATGTTAAAGCAACTTTTACTTAGTTTTTGCCAAAACTTTTAAAATAATTACTCTAATGTAATGCTAGTCTACAGGAAGCTATGCCCAGAATGTTGACAGTATTGCCCAGTTGAATGGCAATGCTTATAGATTACCGACTTATTGGATTTAATTGATGTCATTAGTTGTTGTTGTTGCCTTACTAACACTGGGAAGTGAAAATAATGAAAAATTATGAGTGGCTATAATAGTTGCACCATTTCATTGAACTAAAGTAAAGCCTGGACTGGAGAACCGCTTTATCAAAAGCCGAATGTTTCACTTTCTTTAGATCACTCATATCTAAAATGACAACAGTCTTTCACATACAGCCAAAACGAATCCATCCAAAAATAACCTCAAAAAGGCCGTCGATCGATTTTCATTTCATGAATAATACTTAGTATAGTTATATTTACATACCATGGGGAACGGTGTGAAGATCATATTGTTGCATTCTGTACACGGAAAACTCATGCGAGGCAGCCACCGGGTTCACAGGAGACATAATGATAAATATAGGAAGAGCCACTAAAAGATAATAGGGCAAGTAACCCTTGAATATCTCGGCAAAGCCATCTGCTTCGTCAAGCCACATTTTGGCTACTAATTATATTTTTCAGTTAACAATATTAATAAGAAATACGATTGTTAACCATAATCCAATTAGAAACCCTACGTGTGATAAGTCGGTCAATGACATTCATTCGATTCGGCGATTTGCGTGACAGTAGAGATGCGACGAGTTTTAATATCGATTACATCAGTTATAGTCGAGTATAGTTGTACTAAGAGCCAACTTTTTTTTTCGTTGTCCGAAATAGCACTCTTGTATGCGATTATATAAAAATAAATATTTATTATGATATATTTTAATTTAAAAGTTAGTTTTTGTCATACATGTGACATATTTTATGAAAGGATAAAAATGGTTTAATTGATTGAAAAAAAATGCCAATATATATTACTTTGATCAAGAAATAACATAGTATACATATTTGCACTGTACAGCAATGCAAGAAAGTATAAATAAAGACTCAAGGCTAATAAATTTAAGGTTATAGGTATTTAGATATTTACGAGATCTACGACGATCATACATTTTGACGACGAGGTACTATTTACGACTACGACTATAGTTGTAATGTCGTAGTGTTTAAACAATCATAATAATATTATTAAGAAATATATTATACAGGGTTACTGGTAACTCGACGTATTCCTTGCAGGACGTCATAGTAGGGTTAAAATGCAACAAATTAAGCCACCAAATGTTCTACCGAAATTCAGTAGTTTTTGAATTAGTTAAGTTTTAGTTTTTTTATGAAAAATCCCAGATTAAATCATTTGAAACCAATTTAAAAATGATTTACGGCGCGACTGTACTGAAATTTAAGTTATTATCATAGTTGACGCCGTAGCAGACCTTTGTTAATAATTAAAAGTTCAATAATGCCTAAAACTTTGGCAAATATCACTAACCAAACATTTAATTTTTTGTAATTTTTGCTATTACTTCATAAAAAATTTAGTCTAGTGCAAAAAAAAAATGCTACACCTGGTTTACAAATTACTAAGAAAATATCCTTGTCTTATCAGCTATCCAAAAAGGTATGAAAGTTAATACAAAATCATGGACTACATTATGAAAATCGTTTTTGATTTAGTACAGGCGTGCGTTTCACAAAAAGGTGATTATTCGAAAAATCAAATATGTACAAAATCGTGAACATTATTATTCTTTTTAATCAATATTAAAAACTTTAATTACACACGTTTCACATGTCTTGTTCGATGTGCTGCCCTCGGTTTCGAATACATGTTCTTATTCGCTTCCTTACTTCGGTTTTTGTTATTCTTGATGTGATTGTTGCCCTCATCTGGTCCGCCGCATTTGTAATTCTCTCCCTTAGTTCTTCAATTGAATTTACTGGGGTCACATAAACTAGATCTTTCATATGACCCCAGACGTAAAAGTCTAGCGGCGTCAGATCAGGGCTTCGTGCAGGCCACGGAATCGGCCCACCGCGCCCTATCCATCGGTTTGGATAGTTTTCATCCAGCAATTGTCGAATTGTGATTCGGAAGTGGGCTGCACATCCGTCATGTTGGTAAATCATGTTTGCTCTTCTTTCTTCCGGTACATCCGTGAGCAGTGCTGATAAATGATTTCTGAGGAAATCTTCATAAAATTCCCCATTTAGTGTTCGGGGTAAAAAATGTGGGCCAATTAATTTGTCGTCAATAATACCCATCCAAACATTAAGCGAGAACCTTCGCTGGGATGCGGTTGGTTTCAGTTTTTTAGGGTTTGCTTCTGCTTTCGGTGCCCAGTAATGTAAGTTGTGATAATTTGTGATACCATCACGATCAAAACATGACTCATCGGTCCACAGAATGTTTTTTAAAAGTTTTCGCTGTCGGCGTCGGCACTTAGCATAAAACGACAAAATTCAAGCCGTCTCGGCGGATCTCCTTCTTCTAATGACTGGACTGGTTGGTAATGGTATGGATGTCTGCCTGACAAGTGAACTACAGACCAGACTTTCCACTGTGACATACCTAGCTCACGCGCTACGATGTTTGTCGATGTGTTAGGATCGTCAATAAAACGTTGAAGAATAAGCTCCTCGTCCTCAGCCGTGTATCTCCGGGAACGACCAGTGTCAACTTGCCTGCTTCTTTGGACGCAGATATTCGCCGATAAGTCGATCCGAAGACACTAACGTGGGGGAGTCGGCGGTTGGGAAAGCGAAGTTGATATTCTCGCCGCGCCTCAGCAGCGTTACCGTCACAAAGTCCGTAACAGTACATTATGTCAGCGTATTCAGGATTAGAATATGCAGCCATAGTCAGCGCTTATGAAGGCACAGCACAGCACAAGAGCAAGATACGCAGCAACAGTTAGGGTAATAGCCAGTAACAAAACACGAGCTTGCGCGACGTAGAGTTGAAACTAACTAACGCTGATGACCAAATTTTGCAAAATCGCACCCCCTGTCATGCCGAGAGAACAATAGCGACCAATCACAAAGCTCCCCGAGTGTTTGGAGTTCAAGCGCAGGTAAAAACTACGAATACGAAACAATAGTTTGACCGTCTCGCAATTTTAGCTGCCCCCCATACAACTCTTCTCTTCCCTGGCACACATGCAAAAGTATTGACAATCATACCTTTCTGAATAACTGATAAGACAAGGATATTTTCCTAGTAATTTGTACACCAGGTGTAGTATTTTTTTTTTGCACTAGACTACATCTTTTATGAAGTAATAGCAAAAATTACAAAAAATGTAATGTTTGGTTAGTGATATTTGCCAAAGTTTTAGGCATTATTGAACTTTTAATTATTAACAAAGGTCTGCTACGGCGCCAACTATGATAATAACTTAAATTTCAGTACAGTCGCACCGTAAATCATTTTTAAATTGGTTTCAAATGATTTAATCTGGGATTTTTCATAAAAAAACTAAAACTCTTAACTAATTCAAAAACTACTGAATTTCAGTAGAACATTTGGTGGCTTAATATGTTGCATTTTAACCCTACTATGACGTCCTGCAAGGAATACGTGGAGTTACCAGTAACCCTGTATAATATCAAATTCTATTCATATAGGTATGAATGTGCTATAATGCTGTGAGATTGAATCTGTATTATGTTTTAAAGAAGAAGGAAATGACCGTATTATAGAAATATATATGCACATGTCTAGTTTCATATATTTCTATGGTGCTAGGGCGTATTATATATCGGTAAACTTTATGACAGCAAACAAGCCGCTCATTATATGGATAAGTAATGTAATTAATACCTAATGTAGTCTCAGGAATAATCATTATTACCTAATTGAAGTAATAATTTCACATTGATTTCGAAATACTCGATTTACTACATACTATGTTCGTAATAGGAACATCACTACATTCTTCTGACAGCTTCTTCTTCATATTGATATCATTGTCTATGGATGAGTTTTCCGACTCATCCATAGATCCATAGACAATAGAAAGTCCCACAGTTACATTGTTTGAAGAATTCATAAAATATGTGTTATTATTATTACTAATTACTTACCTAGTTATTTACGCAATGTGATTTTTTTGTAGATATTGTTCTCATCCCATTTATTAATATAATAAGGACTTATAAAAGTAATACCTCAAATAAATTAAAAGTACCAAGAGCAAGTACCTACCTGGTATTCGAAAGAGTACATAATGTAGATATCTACAACGGTATTTACGGGAAATACAAACGAAACTTGTGGCTAACTTATACATTTTAATGTAGTTTTTGACAATCCAAAAAAATACCTAATGCATCTTCCCCCAGATACCGACAAATTTATTCGATATGCTAGTCTCCGGATTCAAAAAAGGAATCTTTCTGATAC
The DNA here is from genome assembly GCA_947037095.2 of Nycteola revayana. NCBI lineage: Eukaryota > Metazoa > Arthropoda > Insecta > Lepidoptera > Nolidae > Nycteola > Nycteola revayana. Next base: position 15,970,300 of record OX344857.2, on the reverse strand, counting down.
TAAGTAGGTAGCTGCTAAGTGCCAGGGGTTTTTCTTTCTTATACGTTCTCTTTATAATATCACTAGCAGCAGCTGTTTCGATTTATCCATATAAAATTTTCCGACACTACTAATTTTCGGAGGGGTGGAATTTAAAAAAATCCTTTCAGTGATGCGTACCAAACTTTTTTCCTCCAAATTTTAGGTTTATAAGATCCGGTTCAGGCTTTGCGTTGATCTGTCAGTCAGGACAAAGCGTTATATTAATATAGATAGATGTAAAAGCTATCGTGGAAAGGAAAATAATTGGGAGGACTAAGTTCAGCTGTGGACATATCAGCGGTAGTTTATAAGCTGGATTAACATATAGGCTACAAATTGTCACGCTCCGACACACTGGAGCAGCGCACTAGTGGTCGCACAGTTGCTTAAATTTGACCACAATTAAAAGAAAAATAAGCAATTCGCCCTCCTTCTCTACCTATATAAACTATATGTGGGCGAAATTTCATAATCTTCCGTCCGCGCAATTTTCGTAAATAGGGGTGCCTACATAAAAAGTCTTTGCTTCACGTATTAATAATTATTAATTGTTATAAAAAAAACAAATATCATTTATTTATGCTTTAACCCATATTAAGGTTTGATGTAGTTGAGAGTTTTTTTTTATAGTTAAAAAAACATAATTTATTTAAGCTATGACCCATATTAAGGTTTGGGTGTAGTTGAGACGAGTCTGCTCTGTTCTCTGCGAGAACGGTTTCACTCTTGTATGTTCCGTTCCCGTGGGACCGTCTTCATGAAATAGCTTTGGCCTATGTTACGCGCTGATAGTACAAGAGGCTAATCACGAAATGTAGACTATGTTTGCCTCAAATAAAATTAGAGCTTTTTAAGCGAAATGTCTATTGTATGTGCATTAGAATATATAATTAATTACCTGAAAACTTAACAAATTTATCTATGACATTATTAAAAAAAAATATATACCAGTTATTGTTAAATATATGTTATTACAATATGAGAGATTTCCTTGACGATAAGCTAGAAATGTTACAATAATAATAGACTATAACTTGACATTACACGTATTTGGACATTTATTTAATATAACACTGACACTTATTATTGACATTTATATTATTGGCATGTATCTCTTTCTTTAGTATTGACTTTGTATTTAAATTCTAAATGTATTTGCATGCCATATATGGCAGAATATGTGGAAATCATTATTATTGTTAAACCTTTTGTACTATATTCTGGCCAATAAATAATTTGATTTGATTTGATTTGAAATTATGTGACTGATTACTGTCGGGTTATTGTAATGCATTTACTATGTTATTGTTAATGTATAATTGAAGCTACATTAATTTAATAAATTGACATAGGTATTTAAACATTTTTTTGGCAGCATAGTAAACGCTGAGTAGCGAAAACATTTTTAATTATGTCATAGTGTATCGTTACGTGATTGGCCTCCACTTTTCTTTAAGGTGAAATGATTATTAAAATCAGTCCCGTAGTTTAAGAGTTTATAGCAAACGAATATTAAATAGAATATAATAATGTTAAAGTTAACGTGAAGTATTATGTCTCAATCCAAGACTGAACAAACGGCTCATTATGCTAATTGCAACGAAGCGTAGTCGAGTTTTACAATGAAATGCGCCATGTTTGAAAACTGAAACCAATTTTTTCGAGTGTGGAAATGAAATAGTTAGCTATATAAGGTATGTTATGTTGAATTCATAGTTTGGGTTCATTAATGAGTTTGGGTAAATTATAATAATATGTTAATTTAACCACCTTGCTTTTTTCAGAGGAGACGTGAAAGATCGACCTTCACCCATCTGATAACATGCCAATATATTTATTAGTGAATAATATTTGGCAAAAAGTACAAACTTTTTGTCGAATACTTTTTGTCACCCATTAACCAAATGATACAACTCATTTGGTTAATGGCTGAAGGTCGATCTTTCACGTCTCCTCTACCAAGACAGTAACCAGAAACCACACGAAACGATCTATGTTCTACAGCCAAATAGTTCTATTTTTAAATTACTTATTATATTTTTTTGTAAGTGGCCAGTTCCTGATTCATAAATAGAAGTCTAAGAACTCGGTCACTTTAAAAGTTGTTTTACTAGAAATTTTCTCTCAAGAAACCTGCCCCATTTGGCTTGACGACCAAGTAGGTGGTGTTTCATCTGTGCCTCGAAGAGCACGTTACACTATCTGTATTGTTGTAAAACTGCGATTCGCTTTTCCCTTAGCATATCAGTTATCATATAGGGACCACCATATTTTGAACTCTCTTGGCTTGTAATAAAGATCAAAACCATTATTTCTAAACCCACTTCTTGACTAAGAGATAATTAGTGTAATGAGTCGTTTGTTCGGTCTTAAATTGAGACGTGATATTTTTAGTTAGGTTTAATATTAAAAATAAAAACGATTTGTATGTTTATTCAACATGTTTATATCTCCGTAACGCAATGTCGTATTCATTCATTCTTATTTTTGTTGTAAAGCAAGAAATAAAAAAAATTGGTTAATCTTTAATTTTTACTAGGTGACTCGATATAACTTATAAAACCGGGTTGCACGGAAATAAATTAACAAAGAGTTCAAAGATTTATTTATTAGTTTACATAACATAAAATAATATTTATGTAATTTAAAGAAATTGTAACATAATTAAATGCAATGCATGTATATTGGAATCACCTTATAAAATAATTTGTATGCGGTATAGATTTTAGGTAACCTTATATACACGTAGTCACCAAACAAATAATACCAAGGCATTACTCACATACCGTAATAAATACCGCACTACACAACTGCTACGCCGCTACGACGGCTACGGTAGTTTATCGTAGCATCGTAGATTCGTAGCATTTAAAATTAAATCTACGTGCTACGTCCGTATTCTGATACTTTCGACTATGGTATAAACTAGCTTCCCCGCGTTGTTTCACTCTCTTTGATCCTTTTCTCGTGGTGGAATTGTCTTTGTTTGCCGTGGAGAACGTAGCACCTAATGGTAAAATAATTTTCAAAATCTATTCATTAAAAAATATATTCATCGAACATCTAAACTTTCAAATTTTACATCTAATTAATGTTCATCATCATCATCGGGGGCCTGGGTTTTGCCATAAGCACTTATTTTACACATAGACACGCTTGGCAGTCGAGAGAAACGCTGTTGCCCGTTCCCTGATATACAAGTGATAAATTATATTATTATAACAATCAGGATCAAAGGCTTTATACATTTCCGAGATACGGAGCGTAGTCTTTCAACCAACCAGACCCTGTAAAACATGTAAAATGTATACAAAAACTTCTAGTTCGGCGTGGGAATCGAGCCTACGACCTCTGAGATTTATACTACTACGCCAACTAACATTAGTATAGATTTATACTAAGTATAGCAACTGATTGGACAATCAGATTGTCTATCGATATCTCATATAAAGCTGAAGATTTTGTTCGTTTGTTCTCTTGAACGCGATAATCTCAGGAACTACTGGACCGACTTGAAAATGTATTTCAGTTTTAGATAGTCCATTTATCGGGGGAGGCTGTTACGGGGATGATGCAGGAAGCTAGTAATTTTATAGTGTGTGTAACCACCATGATTTGCGGGATGAATTTAGCTGAATACACACATGTAGAACGTAATCTGTTTAACAACTAGGGTTGTAACCCGTACTATATAATATAGTATCATACTATATTTCATTCAAAGGTACTAAATACTTGTTATAAAAAAAATAGCACAAAAAGTACTATATTTTTTCGCTAATCCAAATTTCACCCCTTTTTAATATTTTTATGGCAACCTCAGCGCGGTTTAATAACATGAAAAAAAAAATGTTGATTTATTTCAATATGGATCTAACATGCTCAGATTCTTATAATTTTTAGACGTTGATGGCCAAAGCAATGCAAGGTATCTAATAAAAAATAGATACTCATGTGAAAATAAATAATGATTTAAAATAAATTATAGGTACAATTTTTTTTGCAAAAGTCATATTTATATCGACTTATATTTTGCAATCTCCGTAGCGTAGCGGTAATTGGCTCGCTTTAAACCTCAGAGGTCGTGGGTTCGATTCCCACACCGGACAAGAAATCTTTGTGTAAATTCTAAGATTTCTTTCCGGGTCTGGTAGGTTGAGGGACTATATACCCTCCGTGCCTCGGAAAGCACGTGAAGCCGTTGGTCCCGATTGTTATAACATCATCTATAACAAACGAACCAGGGAACGGGCAGCAGCGTTTCCCCTGTGTATTACAACACAACACTGCGGTCACCAATCCGCCTGCCAAGCGTGGTGACTATGGCAAAGACCCTCCCTCGGGAGGAGGCCCATGTTCAGCAGTGGACGTTATACGGGCTGATGATGATGATGATATTTTGCAACATTTTGTGAAACGTACTATTTAAAACAAAATAAAGGTGGCAACCCTATTAACAACACAAAAGCATACACGTAAGAGCACAGAATAAACAATAATACAAGGTAGGGGTGCATCTGCAATCCAATATTCAAATCCCTCGGGGCGTTGAAAGTCTAGACATAATAAAATCATTGCCCGTTTGCTTTGACTAACTTCCTAATCGGCTGAATCGAGTCTCATCTAAAGCTACTAGGGTACTACACAACAAAGAACTGATTAATATGGCATTTGGCTTGTTTTATACTGGGTGACTTTTTTTTAATAGTGTTTATATAATAGAAGGCAAAGGCAATTTTTTTTCTCTTTTTTTTACTGACATAGGGTGAAAATCGTAACGGTAAAAATGTGTACCTAAGTAGGTAGTTACGCTATTTTGTCACTCTTTTTATTCATGTGTTATTGCGGCCTAGGTATTATAGGCACCTATTTTATTATTATGCACCCGCTATGTAAGGTGTATTTCTTTTAAGTAATTTATGAGATTTTCGAAACTCTTATTACCGAAATACTAGTACAAATATACTGTGGTCTATAGATTCTATTTGCCTTACACAACACACCATATTATTATTATTATCAAGACGGTAAAAAAGTCACCTAGTATAAAAAGATTGATAAGTATTACAATATATATACCTCCTATTATATAAAGTTAAAAAGTTTGTTTATTTGCTTTGACGCTTTTTTTTTCGGATGGTCATATGTAGTTAGCCCGAAGGCTTTTGCTACTTCACCGGGCATAAAGGCGAGCAGAGCTTCAGCCTAGATCAATGGTTTAAACACTACACACTAAGCAACCTGCGCAAGACAGCGTACCCTGGGACCTCGACTCAGGGCGGTCGCGGACGGGGAGATTGAGGGTTTATGGCTTTTAGTTTTTTTAGGGGAGTTTTGTGCAACTGTCGCTCTACTTTACAGTTCGCAGGCCTCTCGGACTTCGAGTCTACGATCGGAGGATGCTTGGACGCGACAATTTCAGGAACTACTGGTCTGATTTGAGAAATTCTTTCAGTGTTCTATAGCCCATTTATCGGCAAAGACTATAGGCTACATAATATAATAATGAAATTCCTACGGGTACAGGAGTTACACGGGTGAAACCGCGCACGGGAAGCTGGTTTCTTATAACAAAAAAACAATAGAGTGATGTTAGCATCAGCCCGTATAACGTCCACTGCTGAACGTGGGCCTCCTCCCGAGGGAGGGTATTTGCCATAGTCACCACGCTTGGCAGGCTGGTTGGTGACAGCAGTATTATATTGTACCACACATGGAAACGCTGCTGCCCGTTCCTTGATATACGATTATTATAGATGATGTTATAACAATCGGGACCAACGGCTTAACGTGCTTTCCGAGGCACGGAGAGCCCTCAACCAACCAGACCCGGAAAGAAATCTTAGGATTTATACAAAGATTTCCTGTCCAGCGTGGGGAGCTAAAATGCATGAAAAATGCTTGAAATATGCACGAAAATTGGCAGAATAATTATGCGAAATTAAATGATAAGTTAATTCAATTAATCAATTCAGTCCTTAATAAAAGAAGAACAGTTAGTTTTAATTTTATTTATTCAATATCAGCATTCAATTAGTAAATTATACTTGAATAGGCGACCATAGGGTGTCACTTCAGGTTACAGTTGATTACGTGACATAACTTTTTTTTTGTAAATGTAAGTATATCACAATTATTATTATTAATGTACATATTTATTTTGTGACTATAATTTGGTTTAATTCGCGATATTATCACTTATCGAATATCGGAACGCAGGACGACTGCACTGCACTGAAAAAAATATTGTAAATATACCGATAATATGCATTATAACTCGATATTAGGTAAAATATGCTAGTGCCGTTGAGAATGGCTTAAATATGCCAATGCATATAATCCAGTCCCTACTTATAACCCAAAAACTTCGGGACGCTAAAATTCAAGGTAAAATGTTGCACATAGGTAAAATGTAATCTGTATAAAAAAACACACACGACACGTAGGGGTGACTTAACAATCCAATATTCAAATCCCTCGGGGCGTTGAAAGTCTAGACATAAAAAAATACCTGCCAGTTTGTTTTGACTAACTTCCGAATCGGATAAATCGATATATACAGGGTTATTTGTAAAACACCGGTAACCTCTCAGGACTACGTTACTAACATCATAATCAACAACTTTTGTTCTATGACTTTTAAAATTTCATCATATTTTAATTCATCAGATTTACACACAAAAATAAAAATATTTAATTTCAACGCTCTAAATGTTACGAAGTCTATGCCAAGCAAAAGAAAGCAGACAGTGCGCGGCAATGTATGTAGGTACAGCAAAATACAGAGTTGAAATGTGTTAGATAGGACAACGAAATATTGAAGGTTTGTTTTTGGTAAATGTATTATGTTTTGTAAAAAGTCGTAGAACAAAAGTTGTTGTGTATGATGTGAGTAATATAGTCCTGAGAGGTTACCGGTGTTTTACAAATAACCCTGTATAGACAACTACACAAAAATTAATGGTTAAAATGACATTAGACACATCCACGTACAGATTGATATGATACATTAAAATATATAAGATATTACCTTTTACCCGCGGCTTTGCTCGCATTGAAGCCAATGTCCCTATGTTACTTCTAATACCTCTAAGAATATGTGTAAAAAGTTTTATGATGATCGGTTGAGTTTTCGCGTGAAAGCGTAACAAACAAACGGACATTCACATTTATAATATTAGTATGATTTTCTATAAACTTATGCCCGTGACTTTGTCCACGAGGAAAAGTAGCGTGATGATCATCAATGATCATCATCAGCCTGTATAACGTCCACTGCTGAACATGGGCCTCCTCCCGAGTGAGGGTATTTGCCATAGTAACCACGCTTGGCCGGCGGATTGGTGACCGCAGTATTATGTTGTAATACACAGTTAACGCTGTTGCCCGTTCCCTGGTATGCGCTTGTTATAGCTGATGATGTTACAACAATCGGAACCAACGGCTTAACGTGCTTTCCGAGGCACGGAGGGTACGTAGATACGTAGTCCCTCAACCACCCAGACCCGGAAAGAAATCTTAGAATTTACACAAAGATTTCTTGTCCGGCGTGGGAATCGAACCCACGACCTCCGAGACTTAAAACGAGCCAAATACCGCTACGCTACGGAGGTTGTCTACTACACATAACAGTATCATTTCATGGCGGATAAAACCGCGTGGCGGAGCTAATAAAAACAATAATATCATTAACTTGATACTCAGTATTTCGCAGATTACGAAAATACGCAGACAATCCATACAATTCCTTTATTTTTATATCTTGAAACATAAAACAAGGAACGCACGAAATGTAAATTAAGCCATTTATTTTCATTTTGTTTTCACGAAAATTCGTCTCGTTCATAGAATTTTATCTTAAGATTTCGATTTAGAAGGTTTTAGCTGTGTGGATTCCGGCTTAGAATAGACCACCCCGTGTCTACCCATGGGTGTCGTAAAAGGCGACTAAGGGACATATGGCTGATGGATGGGCAGCAGCATCTATTAGCCCGAGGTTAACATCTTACTGCGATCACCAATCCGTCTGCCAAGCGTGGTGATTATGGCAATATTACTCAACGGTCCTGGCTTGCCAAGGTCTGTTAAGAGGAGGCCCATGTTCAGCAGTGGACGTAAATGGGCTGTTGATGATGATGATGATGCAATCTATATTCTATACTAATATTATTAAGAAGAGAGATTTGTATTTTTGTGTGTGTGTATGTTTGTAATGAATAAACTTAAAAACTACTGCGCCGATTTCAAAAATTCTTTCACGGTTGGCAAGCTACATTCACCCTGAGCGCCATAGGCTATATTTAATTATGAAGTTCCTACGGGAACGGGAGTTACGCGGGTGAAACCGCAGTCCAATGTACGAGTAAGTTAGTTACGAACAAACCTACATACCATTTTATAGTCTTAGTTACATTACATTATAAATTTGTCAGTTTACTAATATTAATAATGAAAGAAACGAATGAAATTTTGTCATCATCATCATCATCATTAGCCCGTTAACGTCCACTTTTGAACGTGGGCCTGGTCCCGAAGGAGGGTTTTGCTATAGTCACCACGCTTGGCAGGCGAATTGGTGACCGCAGTGTTATGTTGTTATACACAGGGAAACGCTGCTGCCCGTTAACTGGTATACGTTTGTTTAGATGATGTCACAACAATCGGGACCAACGGCTTAACGTGCTTTCCGAGGCACGGAAGTTAGTCCCTCAACCAACCAGACCCGGAAAGAAATCTTAGAATTTACACTAAGATTTCTTGTGGAGATCGAACCCACGACCTCCAAGACTCAAATCGAGACGTAGGTATACCGCTACGCCACGGCGGATGTCTGTCTATATGGAAATGTTGTACCTATATGTCTACATAATTATGTTATAAATTATATTACGAAATTCTCTTGTAAATAATAATAATCTGTTTGTATGCTCACACTTATTACAGAACTGTCAGCTGTATTGTATGAGCTCGTGTAGTAATAATGTTTATTTACATGTCTGATTATGTTATGAAACTGTTAGCTGATATCTTCCGCTGTGTGACTCCGGCGGTCACACAGCGCGTACCTACTATCAAACGTCCATGTTTATCAATATAACGTTACAAGGAAACGCCACTTAATCGCGTGTCAACGTAACGAGGCTCGGGCACAAGGGTGAACAGATTAAATCTCACGTGTGTCTCATTACATAATTACTGTATTTACCGAATTAATTCGCGGCGGAGTGCGGCGAGATAATTCGGGGCGACGGGGCTCATCGAAAGCGTAGTAGGTAGTGGGCGGGGTGCGGCGGGGGCGCGGGCGCGGTGGAGGGGGTGGGGGGCGGCTGCGTCGGTGTGCGCAGTGCGGCGCTATCGAGCCGGCGGCGGCAGTCCGACTCGCGCCGGCCATGGGGGGCGCGCTGCTGCTGGCGCTGCTGGCGGCGGCGCGGGCCGAGCCCAACGCCACGCTCGGGCCCGAGCCGCCCGCCGACGACAAGACGCCGCTGTTCCCCACCGACCTGTTCACGGAGGAGCAGCGGCGCTCGGGCGCCGTGCTGCTGCACGTCGTGGGCATGGGCTACATGTTCGTGGCGCTGGCCATCGTGTGCGACGAGTTCTTCGTGCCGGCGCTGGACGTGATCATCGAGCGGCTCGCCATCCGCGACGACGTGGCGGGCGCCACGTTCATGGCGGCCGGCGGCTCGGCGCCCGAGCTGTTCACCTCGGTGATCGGCGTGTTCGTGTCGTTCGACGACGTGGGCATCGGGACGATCGTGGGCTCGGCCGTCTTCAACATCCTGTTTGTGATCGGTGCGTGCGCGCTGTTCTCGCGGACGATTCTCACGTTGACTTGGTGGCCGTTGTTCCGCGATTGCACCTTTTACTCGGTCAGTCTGTTGGTGTTGATATACTGTTTCCGGGACAACGAGATATACTGGCAGGAGGCGCTGGTGCTGTTCTCTATATACATCGCGTACGTGATGTTCATGCGCTGGAACCAGCCGGTGGAGCGCGCGCTCAAGAAGCTCATCTACAAGAACAAGGTGACGCGCGTGCGGAGCACCGACCAGCTGATGCCCACGGTGAGCTCGCCCGCACACTCACACACCCGCACGCCTGTCCGATACTATGTGCTACCCACACGTGCAGATTTGGAGGTCTAACGTAAGATGCTGCTATGTATTATTTGTACTCGCTGTATCTTGTTATTTTATTAATCTCTAATCAAATGATAACTAAACTTGATAATATTTTGCAATTTTCCACTAGTTAAGCTTGTCAGACGATCGCGTTGACGCCAAATCTGCACACAATGTTAGAGTGTCAACTTCCAATAGAGCCTGCGATGTGTTCAAACCTTCTAGGTAGCTCCCTGTCTAGTGCATCAGTATAGATATCCACTTACATTACTGTCAAATAGATGTGCCTTCATCATACCCTATCATTCTACCAATAGAAACTCCACAAAAAAAAAAAACTATTTATTTTTAACATGTGTAGAAGTAAATGTAAGTCGCATACATTATGCCTCGATTATGTTTATAACATAATTACCTATCAAGATCGTGTTTCTATATGAAATGCGTTGTAAAACTTTTTTATATCTTGTAATTCATCGTGTAAGTTAGCCGACCCGCCTTCGGCTTTTATATGCGTATTTCTTGAGTTCACAATGAAAATGGGTTTAAGAATGTAATTCTTCGGAGATACCTGTTATTTATTTGCGGTTTTTCGTAGGCCGTTCAGTTAGATAGCTAGTTTTATTGATTACTTACATGCATATGCTTGTAAAGAAAAGTATCGTCCAAGTAGGGAAGGTGTTCCCCAAAATACAGGTGAAGTAAAACAAACAGTAAAATACAGGTCATATCTTAGAAACCAGCATTGCAGCGTCAAAATTAAATTTAGGAAAAAGAACTAATTTCTGAAATAACCTATCAATTAATTATATGAACAAACATTCACGCCTCTTTCCCATAGGGATTAGGCAGAAACCATTTCCTTGCACTTGCTACGATCTTAACATGCCACTTTCGCCATACCATGTTACGACCAAAAAGAAAGGTATGGTTCGACCAAACATACCAATACTTTTTGTTTTCTATCATCTTGCATAATATAACTACGGTTGGTAGTTGCACCTATAAATGGAGCAACATAACGAAGAGTAAACCCATTAAAAAATGCACAAAAAAACAAAATGGTAGGTACTCCAGTATAATTACCTAAAGTAACTGAAAATTGGACTGTTACTAAATAACAAATTACATTAATGAATAAAATACATATATACAACTAAAATTAGGTGATTTAAAATAAAACAACTTATAAAATAGGTACTATATTCTAAATCTATACTGAAATTATGCTTTTTTGATAGGTACTATATGTTTCAAATAATTACCAAACCACATCAATAGCTTCCTTCTAAATCTAAAATACATATCGGTTGACAAAAATGCAACAGACATTAAAATGATTTGTCTTTCATCATCACCTCATAGGTACATCCCGGTGATGATGAAAGAAGAAACATTTTTTTAAGTATGTATTTTGCCTCAATTTTTTTCAACCAAGATTTAGCTCTATGGCTGTTCATATAATTCCGGAAGAAACGGGCAGATTTTCGAGTTTGGACGAAACCCAAACGTAAAATCGAATCCAAAATTGAGATTTATAAAATTCTACCACCGGCAGGATTCGAACCTGCAGTTTAGGTGTAGCCCCTAATGCATTAAGCAATTAGGCTACGGTGGAACCATAACCGGTCGTCAAAATTTAGGTATCAATCCCTTTATAACACGTCTCTAAGGGGGACGTTCAAAGATGCAGGTTCAAATCCTGGGTGTTCGAATTTTATTCATCTTAATTTTGAATCATAGTATATGGAAAACTTTTCCGTAAAGTATTGAAAAACATTTAAAAATGAAAAATCGAATATTTATTTCATGCTCTGGTTTGTTAAAGACTAATCTCCGTGCTTCATAAAGCATATTAGGCAATTTCTATCTACGGTATCTATACCAAAATTATTTATTTGAGACTGTTATAACGGTTAGCAATGTCTCAAGCGCAGTGATTGTACCAAAAACATCATTTTCTAAACCTTGACTGCCTTTTTCGCCTATCAGTAATAAGTATCTACGACCGTAACTAAATAGCATTGAGGTCCTGGGTTCGATCCCCGAGTCGGACAAAGATTTTTGTAAGTAAGAAAATCAAAGTGCTAGCCCTAGGTCTGAAAGATGGTGGTGTTCCGCCCGTGTCTTTAGGAAGCACGTTAAGCTATCGGCCCTCCACTTGATCGTTCACCGGCGTGTCCGTAGAACCGTTCCATCGAAATTTTATAACACGATTGATAGTTGCAAAGACTTGCGCATTACAATAATCAACAAAATCTTTCGTAAATAGTTCTATTAGTGTAAACGACAAAGCATGTAGACTCATTTATGTTTAAAATTAATGTATATTATCAGCAGATTTCGAACCTACAATCTCGCCTTAACCATTCAACCACGCTGAATCCTGATAAATGAAAAAAAATGTTCCTATTACACAAAAAGCTACAACATTTATTACAATGAATTGTTATTGAAAAGGTATACATTCCCAGAACGAATATAACACCTTTTGTTTTGCTTTACAACGGCAACACCCACAAAATAAGCAGGGAATAAATCTAAGGGTCGCGGGGGATTTTACAAAGACAGAAGGTCTACCTTGTGGTCTTTGAATTATGTATTTTTCCCAGACTCAAAGATACTATTTGCGATTTACAGAATTAGTTTTCCCGGGTAGGAACTGGACTCAGAACACCAGCTTTCAGATGTATTGTATCCACTGAACTCAGCACTGAAGCAGAGTCACAATTCCTAAAAGAGAACATTTCAATAGCTGTACAAAAGAAAAAACACAAACACAACGCCGAACGTGTCGCAAGTGTCGCCATTTTAATTTCGTTTGAGACTTTGATCGCATTCATAAGGGAGGAAATTCAATTTAGGAATCGAAGTGAACATTAATATCGAACATTCGGTTTTCTTGTGCTGTCAGGTTGAGGAATATGAAAAAAAAAAGAGAAAATATTAGCAGATATAATTAAGAGCTGTTGTTGCTTGGTAATGCTGTTTATATTTTATAGCTTACCGCTTGCGGTTTTACCCGAGTAGTTCCTGCTCCCGTGGTAACTTTATAATAAAATGTAGACTGTGTTACCCAGGAATAATGTAGAATTCTAAATACGAAAGAATTATCGAAATCCATCTAGCAGTTTTTGCGTTTATTCGTAACACACATACATTCAAAAATACATTTTTTTCCTCTTTTATAAAATTAGTAAAGATTCTATGCTCCTTCATGTTCTAAAGGTCGTGGTCGACAATTCTCTTTTAGAAAATTCGCCAATTAACCAATTAGTTTGTGGAACCCTACCGGTCATCCACCGTTGCCTAATTGGTTAAGGCATTAAGGGCTTAACCTAAGATGCCGGTTCGAGTCCTGCTGGTGGTCGAATTTTATTAATCTCAATTTGGAAACATAGTATATGGTAAACTTTTCCGTAAAATTCCGTATGGTATAAAGTACCTCCAGTAGTAGTTGCACAAAACCTCCTTTTGTTAGGACGGACATATTTAATTAGCCACTTGGTTTTTTGATACTTCCCCTGGCATACACAAACCCCCCCAAATAATATAAGTCCAATTCATCATTACGCAAACATCTCGTAGCTTACCCTGAACCGAGGTCCAAGCCCGACAAAGGACGGCCTCTTGCTCAGGTTTCTTAATTTTTAGGCCGTAAATCAGTTTATAGGGGCTGCAGCCCAGGACCTCACCTTAGTGGCCCGGTGAAGTAGCAAGTCGCTTGGCTACAAAAAAACAAATATTACACGATGCTGATGTTTTTTATTACGTGACAGTAATAAATACAATTTTATGCGGTACAATTTTACGATGGCAAAATGGAAAACTATTTTCATGCAAAAATATCGAATTTCTGAGTGATATCTGATATCGAGTTGGGGTTTAAAATAAACGATAGCAATAGCATTCTTTCTACCAATAACATTTCAAAAGTATTATCGGGACAGTTCACGATATTTTTATTTCGTTTAAAAAGAATTATTCTTGCAAAAGTATCAAACCAATCGGTACAAATAAAATAAAATGGGAAAAAGAGATGTTTGTTTTGTTGGGCCGATTTCTGGAATTATGAGTTTGATTTAAAAAAGTAAGTTATGGATTCAGTAGCTTAGTTCTTATGGTGTTCGATAAAACATACTTACTAGACATACTACAATCCACTTAAGCAATAAACATTTAGTAATGTTAAATGTATTCTCAAATGTATAAAAAAAGCGTCATAAGTAGAGATGGGCCGACTATAGTATTTGCCGACTAACCGACTAGCCGACTAATCGGTTTTCAAAATGCCGATTAGTCGGCCGACTAATCGGCAATGCCGATCATTCTAATACCTACGTATCGGAGGTGTTCGGGCTTTTTCGTCGTCACTCAGCTTAGTCATCGTGCGGCCGCTGAGCTTAATTGCTGACTGATAAATACGTTCCTATGTTGTTAAGACTGTAACCTTAGATAACTACTCTAATTAATGTTTAGAAATTATAAAACAAGTTGTAAACAGGGTTTGTGTGAGGAGATAAACTAAACCCACAATATAGGTAATAACAAATATTTATTTAAACTATCGCTAACTGAAGTACAATCACAGGACGAAAACGTGAAGGAATAAGTAATACAAACACTGAGATCGTTACGTTAATAAATTATAAGGTTAAGTTCTAACTAACAGAGCAGATTTAAAAGATGGTAAGCGAATCCCTACACGCGTTGTATATTATTCGAGTGGTGTGCGGTACCGCTAACGGCGTCAACACAAACAAACGAACAATACACGCCGCTAGTTCAAGTCCAGCAAGGGGCGAGGTAATCGTGACCGACCTAAGTCGATGCGGAGAGTACACTCGAAGCGTGCCGAACTCGAACTACCGCTAGCGGCTTCTGAGAGTGGCTTTATAGGAGGTCGCGGCCACGGCGGGGACGCGTAGTGCGGGGAGGAGGTGATGACTCGGTGAGCCGGTCGAGCTGCGCGCGAGTAGCGGTGACGCGTTGATGTGTTCGGCGCGTTACAGTCTCCCCCTCTGGTCCCGAAGTCGCCCCGGCGAGGAGACCAGTTGATGTTGCTGTGGCTGTCTGCTGCTTCCTTGGCCTACCGCGTCTGCGCAAAGGTCTTTCTGGGTTAGGTAAGCTTAAGGCTGAGCCTTGGTATGGGCTCAGCGCGGAGGAATGGTAAATACCCAGAGGGGTTTTCTGGTCCGCCGGGTGTGCCACTTCGTAAGAGCAGGGCCCGTGACGTCGCAGGACAATGTAGGGCCCGTCGCGACGTGGAGCCAGCTTAGCCGTGTGGTAGCGAGCTGCGTTGCTCAGGACATTGGTCGCGACCAGGACGAGGTCGCCGGGCTGGTAGGCGGGAGCAGGTCGTCGACGTTCATCCATCCACTTCTTTCTTGTTTCTTCTTTATTTTCTTGCACCTCTCTCGCTCTCTGCAATGTATCTGCTAATAGAATGAGTTTAGGGGTTATTTCGGGTATAAAATTTTCTGATAAGACTATCTGACGAAGATCGTGTTTAACATCATCGTAAGTCCTTAGTTCTCTGCCAAAAGAAAGGTATGCCGGTGTATGCCCTGTACTAAGGCAGTTTGATGTGTTCATGGCATATCTGATGCTCGGCAGCCTTTCTGCCCAAGTGCGGTGATCGCCTTCCACCAAAATTGCCAGTTGGGTCTTTAGGTCTCGGTTCTTTCTCTCGACTGGGTTTGCTTCTGGATGATAGACCGGGGTGAATGCATGTTGTATGTGTAGGCAGTAAGCAAGTTTTTGCATTACTGAACTAACAAATTGCGTTCCGTTGTCGCTTATCAGTCGTCGAGGGACTCCATAGCGCAAGAAGACTTCATTGAGTAATACGGTTGCGCAAGCCTCGGCGGTAGCTTGCTCTAAGGCAAATAGTTCAACCCATCGAGTAGCGACATCTTCGACGATAAATATCCAGGTTTTGTTATCTGAGGTCGGAGGTAGAGGTCCGAATAAGTCGAAAGATAATGTTTCCCATCTCTGATTTATTGCAGTAGTCTGTAGTAACCCTGCTGGTTTTAAGTTACTAGGTTTGTATCTTTGGCACTTAATACAGTCTTGGACGTAGTGTTCAATTTCCTTTCGCATTCCTTTCCAATAATATCTAGCGGCTATCCGGCGAAAAGTTTTGTCCGCACCATAATGGCCAGCGGTAGGATCATCATGATACTGCGAAAGTATGGTCGATCTTTCATGCTGAGGGATGACCAATTGAGCGCTATCATTGTCACTATCTTGTATATAGCGGTGTAGCAGTCCATTATTCATGATGTAACCTTTATTCGCCCAGTAAACAGCATCTTCATCTTGAACTGGTTTCTCCAGTGCATCAATGACTGCCTTCAAATATTTATCTTTCAGTTGTTCTTGTCGTATTTCAGCTGCAGAGCGGCGAGGCATGTCTATGGATACTATACATACTCCACAATTCTCTTGAAGTTCAGAGCATGAAGGTCTTGACAGATTATCAGCAATCACGTTAGTTTTACCTGGTATATATTCCATGGATAAATTATACGGTTGGAGTTGTAATGCCCATCTAGCAAGTCGCCCTGTGGGAGATTTAATAGACATCAGCCATTTTAGTGCTTGATGGTCAGTGGCAACTACTACCGAAGAGCCTTCTATGTAGCCTCTAAACTTTGATACAGCCCATATGACTGCCAATGCTTCCCGCTCTGTAGTGGAATAATTCCGTTCCGCCTTAGTCAACAACCGACTTGCATATTCCACAGGGTGCTCAGTTGTGCCCTCCCCCTGTACCAAAACAGCTCCAATGGCGTAGTCACTAGCGTCTGTTTTAATTATATATGGTTTACTCAAATCCGCTTGACATAGGATTGGTGCACTAGTTAAGCATCGTTTGAGCTCACTGAAAGCGTCTTTTTGACTAGTTCCCCACTCCCATGATGCGTTTTTTTTTGTCAATCGGGTAAGTGGTTGGGTTATCTTCGCAAAGTGCGGTACGAAACGACGATACCAGGAACAAGTCTGCAGGAAAGATTGTACTTGCCGAACATTCTGTGGTGCTGGCATATCAAGTATAGCTGATATTTTCGCAGGATCTGTGCACAGGCCTGTTTTGGTTATGATGTGTCCTAGGTAGGGAATCTGGTCTTGACAAAATCGACACTTTTGCCGGTTAATAACGACATTATTTTCTTGCAGAAGTTGAAAAAGTCTAACCAGGTCTTCCAGGTGCTGTTCAAATGATGGAGAGAGCAGGATCAAATCATCCAAATAAGCCAGTAACTTTACTCCATCTAGTTGCAGCCTTAATCTATCGATGAACCGCTGGAAAGTCGCTGGAGCGTTACGTAAACCAAACGGCATTCGCATAAATTGGTAAAGGCCGAACGGCGTGACGAAGGCAGTTTTTTCCTGATCTTCATTACGTACTTTAATTTGCCAGTACCCTGCTCTAAGGTCTAAAGATGACATGTAAGGTGTCGGTTTGGCTTCATGCAGTAAGTCATCTATCCTAGGTAAGGGATACGCATCAGCCACGGTTATACTATTTAGCTGACGGTAATCTATGCAGACCCTTATATCACCGTTCTTCTTGGGGACCATTACTACAGGTGCTGCCCACGGAGATTTCGATGGCGTGATAATACCTTCTTCTAGCATCTGATTAACCTCCTTACGCAGAATTTCTTTACGCTGAGGTGATAGTCGATATGGGGGCACAGCGATCGGTTTGTGGTTCCCAGTTTCTATACTATGCTCCACGAGGCTAGCTGGTTCTCCATTCCCAATAAAAACAGCAGAATGACGGTCCAGTACAGTATTCAGCTGGATACTCTCTTCAGTGGTTAAGGCGCCTGAATCAGATACTGCGACCATAGAAATATCGATATTAGGACCAAATAGCTGCTGGCTGTGTGGGGAGAGAGTTACTTCTGTACCATTAATAATTGATTGCGCATCCCGGAACAACGTCCCCACAAATCTCGGCGAGTAGCCAGATAGCTCGGGTTCTGGCCGCGAGGGCGATTGCGGCGGCGTATTGAACTCGATTAATGGAGGTGGTCCGTATGAATCTGCCATGTTACATTCCTCAGGAACATGTGAAGTTGGGGACGGTGTCATGGGCAACGGGCTAAGCATCGGTTCCAGAGACGTGATTTTGGCTAACCTGGAAATCACTGACTCGGTTTTCACGAGTTCCGTCTGCACCGTGGACACGGATGCATCAACTTCTTCTTCATTGTAAAGCTCGTACTTCTTGCCAGGCTCATCCAAGAAATGAAATAATAGCTGCGGTAGGTTGAGCACGATGCCTGCATCTTGGATGAAATCTACTCCTAGGAGCGTTCGGTTGTCGTGTGATTCAGGCAACACGATAAAATTTGTGGGGATCGTCCGACCACATAATGTGACTAACACTGCCGCTGTCTGGACAATTTGTCTCCGCCGTAAACCATCAGCAAGGGTAATCGTCGCATTTTCCGTTTTGAATTGGACTCCCTTTCGCTGTAGCATACCGTACAATGACGTAGATGCGACACTTAGCTTGGCCCCAGAATCGATATGAGCTTGTCCGCTGACCCCAGCGATGCCAATCTTGACGGTTGGTCTAAGACGTGCTGTAGATGCTACGGTGGAGTTGAGGGAATAAAACCCAACGTCCACAGCGCGAACATGGTTTCGGTTGCACTTTGGGCATTTGCTCCTGACTACGCCGGGCTCACCGCAACCGTAACAGGTGATTTTGTGACTAGGCTTTGGCGTGGATGCGGCTGTAATTCTCGCACCGTCTGTCGTTGTAGTCTTGCCTTTGTCAGCTTTCTTGCGACACTCCTGTTCGTTGTGGCCAAAAGCACGGCAAAAGGTACACCTGGGGCGTTTCCCTGATTGAGTGGCAAAGGTGTTGCTTGAGTTGGGTCCTGCTCGTGCAGCGACTGATTCTTCAATTTGACGTACCTTTGACAAGAACTCATCAAATGTCGCAACAGAATCTCTTGGGATTCTGTCCCTTATATTTATATGTAGGGAAGTATACAATAGGTCCAGGCCCTGCGATGGAGTAAGAGAAGGCTTGGGCAACTCCGCCATAAGAGCTCGCTTCTTGGCAACAAATAATTCCGTGCCTTCAGGACTCTGCTGCTTATCGCAAACGATTTCATCATATACCAGATAAGCTGGTCTCTTCGGTGCAAATGTCGTCCTTATCAAGGACACAGCTTCCTGCCAGTTCGTGATTGTATCTTTCACTCCTAGCCACCAGATGGATGCCTCGTCAACCAGTAGCAATGTGAGCCCCTCAATGGCGTTGTCATTGCTTATTGCCTCTATTTTCTTATACGTGCTGATAGTTGATAGGAATGCCTCAACCACGGCCGTATTTCGAGATCCGTTGAAGCGAGCAGTGCATGACGCAAAGCTACCAGATTTTTGTGGGACCTGATCATTCCGACTGGCCAGGACCCCTAACAGGTCACGGAACTGGTCGTCAGAGAAGCTGACGTTCGACATATTATTCCCTAAATTCCTACGGCTACGCCTGGGTAATATTTTATACAACTCAATGTTGTTGATTAATTAAAATTCTGCCTATCCTTTAAAGGGACCTAGCGTGAAGATAATAAAACAAAAGAATAGTGGCTATAAAATGCCGAAGTAAAGGAAAAAAAAAAAAAAAAAAAATACGAGGGTAGGTAGTTAAAACTAGTATTACTTAAATCAAAACAAAGGAAAGAAAACCTAAAAGTTACGTGGGTATCTAGTAATATAAAACTAAAGATAGCCCCACGTTGGGCGCCAGATGTAAACAGGGTTTGTGTGAGGAGATAAACTAAACCCACAATATAGGTAATAACAAATATTTATTTAAACTATCGCTAACTGAAGTACAATCACAGGACGAAAACGTGAAGGAATAAGTAATACAAACACTGAGATCGTTACGTTAATAAATTATAAGGTTAAGTTCTAACTAACAGAGCAGATTTAAAAGATGGTAAGCGAATCCCTACACGCGTTGTATATTATTCGAGTGGTGTGCGGTACCGCTAACGGCGTCAACACAAACAAACGAACAATACACGCCGCTAGTTCAAGTCCAGCAAGGGGCGAGGTAATCGTGACCGACCTAAGTCGATGCGGAGAGTACACTCGAAGCGTGCCGAACTCGAACTACCGCTAGCGGCTTCTGAGAGTGGCTTTATAGGAGGTCGCGGCCACGGCGGGGACGCGTAGTGCGGGGAGGAGGTGATGACTCGGTGAGCCGGTCGAGCTGCGCGCGAGTAGCGGTGACGCGTTGATGTGTTCGGCGCGTTACAAAGTACAAATTATTTCATTTGTTATGCGCCGATCATAATCGGCATATTTTGCCGAATAGTCGCCGACTACAAACGATGCCAAATAGTCGGCTTTCCCGACTAGTCGGCCCATCTCTAGTCATAAGCTTTAAATTTAATTTTAGCTCGTAAAATTACCCCGGACACTTATTATTTTTAACAAATTAATGAAGACAACATTAAAATACTGCAATATACTGCTTTAACAAAGATTTTATCAATTTACCATAATTATTGTTACAACGTATAATATTTGACAACAAAAGAATGGTTTAGTAATACGTTATTTGTCTGATTAAGTTTTATATAAACTAGCTGGAATACGACAATTTAGCAAAAAAAAAAACTTCATAAGACAAGAAAACAATAAATATTTGTCTTAAAAATACAAGAAAAAATGTTATTAAAAGTAGTTTAAGTTGCCCTTACTACTATGCCATTGAGTACTCGGCCCACTCCTGGGAATTTTCCCACCCCGTATGCACGGCATATACATTCATAATAAATATTCAATTTAAAATAATTCCTACGTCGTACAATAGTTGACGACAAAAGTATGATGTAAGTATATGTGTAACATACATTAATTAACTCTTCGTGCCGTAATTACGTCACCTGTTTCCTGCACAAGCATAAAATGGTTGGAATTGTGTTATTGAAGCAGTTATTACGTATTTAACATGTAACCAGGAATTATTACATTTATCACGAGGATAATGAAAATTACTATGTCTCTTACTACGTGGTCTCTTACTATGTGCCTCATAAGAAAGCTCAAAGTCGCTCAGCGAGCTATGGAAAGAGCTATGCTCTGCGTTTCCCTGCGTGATCGAATCAGAAATGAAGAGATCCGCTGGAGAACGAAGGTCACTGACATAGCTCAACGAATTAGCAAGCTGAAGTGGCAATGGGCAGGACACATAGCTCGAAGAACTGACGGCCGATGGAGCAAAAAGGTTCTCGAGTGGAGACCACGAACTGGCAAGCGCAGCGAAGGACGACCGCCTGCACGACGGACCGACGACCTCATAAAGGTCGCGGGGAGTCGGTGGATGCAGGCCGCTAGCGATCGTTCCCGCTGGAAATCGATGGGGGAAGCCTATGTTCAGCAGTGGACTACAACAGGCTGAATATGATGACTATGTCTAGCTTTTCCACGTCGTGTGATTACCAGCTTCGGATAGACCATGTCTATCCATGGGTGTCGTAAGAGGCAACTAAGGGATATACAACTGACCGATGGGCAGCAGCGTTTACCGCTCGGAGATACTCACCATTTTACAGCGATCACCATCCGCCTGCCAGGCGTGGCAATATCCCTAAACTGGCTTGCCAAGTTTTGTTAAGAGGAGGCCTATGTTCAGCAGTGGATGTAAAGGCATCTCATCAAAGGCAGCTCCTGATATATAAACCTAGGATTTTTTTTTTGTATTTTTGCTGGTTTTGACAAATTCAAATCTAGGTTTTACAAAAAACTTCAGACCTCTGCGATGTTTTTTCAGCGAGATATTGGCGAAAAACTAAATTTTTACCGTTTCGATGGCGCGGCCATGTGGTTTTAGTCTTACAGCTCCTGAAATATAAACCTAGGATTTTTTGTTGTATTTTTACTAGTTTTGACAAAATCAAATCTGTGTTTTACAAAAAACTTCAGACGTCTGCGATGCTTTTTCAGCGAGATATCGGCAATAACGTGTTTGTCACCGTTTCAATGGCGCGGCCATGAGGTTTTAGCCTTACAGCTCCTTAAATATAAACACAGGATTTTTTTCTATATTTTTACAATTTTTTTACAAATGCAATCTACTATTTCCCAAAATTTCAGGTCTCTGCGACGCTTAGTTTTAAAGAACTTCATGGCCGCGCGGTTCGCCGCGTTTCGATGGCGCGGCCACGTTCAAACCCTTATAACTTTTTAACCATTGCTTTGACAAATTTATGGTTTTTGGGAATCGATTTTTACATGTTTTTACAAAAACTTGAGATGGTTTTTATTAAAAAAAAACGCCATGGTCGCGCGGTCGAAACGGACGCATCTAATTGAACCAAGTAAATACATCTTTCCTATTTCCAATTGTCCAAAGTACCAAAGTCCAAAGCCACATTACTTACACACTGGAAATTTCCCACTGGGCGATGGGAAAGTATTAAAACATTGGTAAATTAAGCTTTTACACAATTCAATTAATGTTGCATATCGCACTTTAGTGAGCTGCCAATAAATTGTTCCGCAATTATTATATTAATGTATTCATAACAATTAAAACCGAGCGTTAAATCGGATTCCATTAATATCATAGTGAAAATATTTATTCGATGACCATGAAGTTCATATTAAGCGGAGTTTTGTATCGTCACAATCCGTTTTAAAATCAGATAATTGTGTTCAGTAGTTCAAGCTTTGTTTGTGTTAATATAATCATTTAGGTTATAATTAAAACTCAAGTTACGACCTTCTTTATTAAGTTATAGACTTCGATACAAAATTTTCATGAGAGAAAATTGTAAGTACCAACCTAAAGTTGTGTGCTCGGAGATCACTTTAGACTGTCGTTCCTCCGCCTGATACCTTAACGTTCGTGTCTGTAGAACCATCGGATTTTGAGAGTAAAATGTGCAACTGTGTTTGCGTATATACTTGTGCATAATAATATGTCCTGAGCAGATGGCTAATCTCTTGAAAAATATTTTACATAAAATGACTATAGTACTATTAGTCTCCATGTTATGGCGAGTTAATAATCGTAGCCTTATGTTGTAATACACGTTACTTTAATAAAGCAAGCATATTTTGTGAACCAAACAAACTCGACAAGTACTTAATTTACGCAGTTTTCACAGGACAGTAACCGGTTTTCATCATCATCATATCAGTCTGTTGTCGTACACTGCTGAACATAGGCCTCCTCCATTCGTTTCCAGCGGGAACGATAGCTAGCGACCTGCATCCACTGACTCCCTGCGACCTTGATAAGGTCGTCGGTCCATCGTGCACTCGGCCGTCCCACGCTGCGCTTGCCAGTTCGTGGTATCCACTCGAGAACCTTTCTGCTCCATCGGCCGTCAGTTCTTCGTGGTGTATGCCTATATGTCCCATTGCCACTTTAGCGGCTGTTCGGTTTTACGTCAACTCAGTTTGGACAGTACGAAGATCGTCAAATATTAAAAAAATAATTTGTACTTCTATATTTATTGCACATTACCTTCAAATATATATTTTTAGGGTTCCGTAGCCAAATGGCAAAAAACGGAACCCTTATAGATTAGTCATGTCTGTCTGTCTGTCTGTCCGTCCGTATGTCACAGCCACTTTTTTCCGAAACTATAAGAACTATAATGTTGACACTTGGTAAGTAGATGTATTTTGTAAACCGCATTAAGATTTTCACACAAAAATAGAAAAAAAACAATAAATTTTGGGGTTCCCCATACATAGAACTGAAACTCGAAATTTTTTTTTTCATCGAACTCATACTTGTTTCTATCAATAGGTCTTCAAAAATGATGTTGAGGTTTCTAATTTCATTTTTTTCTAAACTGAATAGTTTGCGCGAGAGACACTTCCAAAGTGGTAAAATGTGTGTCCCTCCCCCCCTGTAACTTCTAAAATAAGAGAATGATAAAACTAAAAAAAATATATGATGTACATAACCATGCAAACTTCCACCGAAAATTGGTTTGAACGAGATCAAGTAAGTAGTTTTTTTTTAATACGTCATAAACCATAAACCGCAATTTACCTTTCATTCTTTCAACTATTATTAACATCGATCAAAGTTACAACGAACTACAAGAACTTTTATACTTACTAAGTTACTTGTTGTATTCTTGATATCAAAAATAGGAAGGCACTTGCAACTAGTACGGAACCCTTCGTGCGAGAGTCCGACTCGCACTTGGCCGGTTTTTTAGAATCTAGTTATTTCCATTTCCAACGAAAATCCAAGAATTTTTATTCTTGTTAAGATTTAATCATAAAACACACAGCTATTCGTAATTTAAATCTCGAATAACATAACATAATAGTGTTATCATAGTTTAACAGTATAATAATTAAATTCCAGAATTCCATTCGAGAAATGGAATATGGAAATCCACGCGAGTTTTAATTGAAATGCAGCCGGTGCAGATAGACGGTGCAAAGCAATTTTGTGTGTGTGTTTTTAAAATATATTTTTTCATTTGATTTTTTTTTTACTGTATTGATAAAACTTTTTGTTTTGTGGTGTCCGCAGTATGTTGCTTCGTGTATTTTGAGACAGACATGTATAAAGTTTATGTCTTAAATTGCTTATCTATAATAAATAAATACTAAAAATCTTAATTAGTACTATACCATATTTGTACTGTGTATATCAAATTAAAAATAAAATTGTAGTATCTACTTTTTTTTAAAAGGTGTTGTTGTGCATGTTCACCCCTCGTGCTAAGCTTAAAATGCTTGTATTACGACTGGGTTTACGGCACTAGTGCAATGGGTGGGAATCGGGCCGGCGAGCACAAGATCATAAGTCCGACGCCCTAGCCATTGGGCTACGGCCGCTATTTACTTGTATACAGATTAAAAATGTTGACTGCACTAGTAACTCAGTGATAACAGTTGTCTCTTCTAGGGTTTTGGATTCGATCCCACCCGAGACCATTATTTTTGTGAACCCTGGATAGTTGTTTTGAAACAGAGTGTGAATTACGTATTTCTAAAGTATCCAGCACTTCATGGATTCATTTCCGTGACGCGAGAGAGGTCTTTGAAAAGAAGGATGTTTTTATATATGTATAATTAAATTTTGTGTAGGTAGGTATATCTGCCTGTAAATGCATTTGGCCCCGGACACAAAAAAAAAAAGAAAATGAAAAAAGGTATGTCTGCCTAACCACGGCAAATATTTCTTTAGTTTCATTATTGCCGAAATTTGTTTTTATTTTTGTCTTACACAGTTTTAGTTTAGTTCAAATACAGAATTTATTTTTATATATGTTATACAAAAAAAAACCTTACGTATGAGCATATACAGGACAAAAACCTTTAACCAAACCTAAAACACTATTAGATAAGGGTCTTATATCCTGTTCTGGCGAGTGATGTGTGAAGAAGATACAAGATAAAGTCGATTACTGCTGCCTAACGTTACGCGATCGATTCTCAGTTGGCTATAACAGTCTCGGAACATTTTCCATTCCCATGGGAATAGGGGAAGTCTGCACTTTTTGTACAGCAATCGAATTTTATGAGTGAAGGCTGTATTTTGGGCTTATTCTTTGTTAGTTTATAAAAAAGCCCTTTTTAAAAAAATCTCCTGGATTCACCAATAGGAAGTGATGTTCGTATTTTGAGTTGACATTTTTTAAACTTAATATAATCAGGATATACTTTGCGATAATCCATAGGTTTTTTTTCGAGCAGAATTGGTTGACTATACTGGTTGACTTTTTTACCGTCTTGATAATAATATGGCGTGTTGTGTAAGTAAAATAGAATCTATAGACCACAGTATGACCCAGACTCAGACCAACTAGCCGTAGTTCACATGACCATAAAAAAATGATCTGAATCTAATAAAGATGTTCTATAATTTGCTTTTTTTAAGTCAAACTGAAATTTCTCTATATTTAGACTCGAGAGTTTCATGTAACACATTTTTTTGTCCCGATTCGAACCTTACTATCGAGGCACTGAACTAAAATTCCACCGAGCAATGCAATGCAGTAAAATTAAGCAAACATTTGTTTCATTAACTATTTACGTTCATTTTGATAATGGTAGTATGCAGTAAGTCAGTTGGTTGTTCAGCTACGTAGGTACCTAACATAGTTTTTTCTTCAATAAGAGAACAAGCTCTGCATTTCCCCGGATTATTAAATTTTAATACTAAAATTCTACTAGAAAATAATTTCCGGCAGTAGCTGTAGTACAACGACAAGACCACGTGTTCGATTCTTCAAGTTGGTATATTGATATCATCATCATCATCATTATTTCAGCCGTAGGACGTCCACTGCTGGACATAGGCCTCCCTGATAGATCTCCAGTTGTTACGGTTAAAAGCGGCCTCCATCCACCGTGATCCCGCGGCCTTAACCAGATCATCCGTCCATCTAGTAGGTGGACGTCATACGCTACGCTTTCCGATCCGCGGTCTCCATTTGAGAACTTTTCGGCCCCAACGGCAATCTGTTAAACGGCGCCTGCCCATTGCCACTTCAACGAACTAATCCGTTGGGCTATGTCGGTAACCCGCGTTCTTCTACGTATCTCCTCATTTTTGATTCGATCTCGTAGAGAATATTGATATTAGGCGTGAATTATTTGTAATTGTAAATATGTACCTCCGTAGCGTAGCGTATTTGGCTCGCTTTAAATCTCGAAGGTCGTGGTATCGATCCCTACGCCGGACAGGAAATCTTTGTGTAAATTCTAAGATTTCTTTCCGGGTCTCCGTCTCCGTGCCTCGAAAAAGCAAGTTAAGCCATTGGTCCCGATTATTATAACATTATCTTTAATAATCGTATATCAAGGAACGGGCAGCAGCTTTACCTTGTGTGGTACAACATTATATTGCGTCACCAAGACGCCTGCCAAGCGTGTTGACTATGGCAAATACCCTCCCTAGGAGCAGGACCATGTTTAGCAGTATACGTTATACGGGCTGATGGTGATGATGATTTATATTTTAATACTAACATTCTAATTGAAAATAATTTCCGTTAGTTCTTGAAAATAGTAGGAACACTGAAACACACACTGAAAACAAAATGACTGGGTAGTAGCTGTAGTACAACAGCAAGACCACGTGTTCGAGTTTTCAAGTATATTGATATTAGGCGTTAATAAACAATATACGATATAACAATGTAAGGCGAAGACGTGTCACAGACGCAGTGCAAACATGATGTCGCTAAAAACGTTTTCTTATAAAATATACGTAGATGAAGTGTCGTGAATTACACAGAAGCGGCGAGTCGCAGGTGTGGTGCGTCCGTGGCGT
Source organism: Nycteola revayana (assembly GCA_947037095.2). Lineage (NCBI taxonomy): Eukaryota > Metazoa > Arthropoda > Insecta > Lepidoptera > Nolidae > Nycteola > Nycteola revayana. Next base: position 15,942,853 of record OX344857.2, on the reverse strand, counting down.
CCGTGCCTTATCCATCTCGCGTCTCCACTGCGTTTGTACAACGTCCACACCTTACGTCGTATTTGTATAATTGACTCCTCAGGTCTACCGACGAGGAATGTCTATAAGCAACCATCAGTGACACAAAGAGCCCAAGCAAGCTCTGAGACCGACATATGCCCCTGCCAGCCCTAGACATATCTTGCAGATGTTGTACCCGATTCAAAGTCAAAATTAATAATTTGCAATCAGATCAAAGTAAAAAATAAATCGACTAAACTTGTGAGGTACTTAGTGGTATAATAATATAATTAGTTTGTATCATTCAACAAAAGTAATGAAAAAATTAGCCTAAAATATTATCAATTTTTTAAAGATATAAACCATAGAATTAAGCACTGCAGTAAAACCAAAGAGAAATAACCGAAAACGAAAAATAAAGTAAAATTGCAAGTGAACATTTTGTCACGATCACGTACAGCATTTTTAAATAAAATTAGTTTTTTGGCATTTGGCATTAAAGTTTAATAATACTGTTCACAGAAGAATTTACATTCCATCTTCTCCTATAAACTTTCTAATTAAATTCATTGCGGGCTCAAAGACGTGTACCGGGACCAGCTTATATGTGTGCCACTGCTGATCCTGGCTTACAACTTGCAAAACATCGAAAGATCTAGCAAAGTAACAAATCTTTAATAACTAAAAATAGTCTCAAAACAAATTGCATTACCATCCAAAAGTACAACAGGATGACACACTAGAGACACTAGAGACACTAGATATTTTGTCTTTTTAAATTACATAAGAGAGGAGCCAACGCGAAGGTCTCCTAGTACCTAGTATGTATTTATTAATCATATATATCTTCATATGTACTAATATATTATGTTAAATTAACATCACTTAACTTTTAACTAGTTGGTTTAAAGTAAGTTAGCCCTTTGAGTTTGGCTGACGTAAAGGCAGGTGATTCAAATTTAGTTTAGGTTTAGGTTATTTTGTTTTATTATTTATGTTTGGTTATTTTATTAACCCACCAAAATTAACGATTTGAATTAAATGGCAAATCCAACTAGATGACTGCGACATATATAAGCAAGCTGTAGAGCGGGCTTTTTGTTTTTTTTCTAGACGGTTATACGTAGTTAGCTACCTCACCGGGCATGACGGTGAGCAGCTCCAGCTCCAGCCTTAATAAATGGTTTAAAAACTACAAACTAAGCCATCTGCGTTAGAGGGCTTGGACTGTGGGGCTTGGACCTCGGCTCAGGGCGGTCGCTGGTGATGAAATTGAGGGATTATGACTTTAAGTATTTTAGGGGTGTGCTGTGCAACTGTCGCTCTACTTTACAATTCACGGGCGTCTCGGACATCGGGTCTACGACGGCATCAGAGACTTTCTTTGCAAACTAAGGGTTGGAAGGACAAGGGGGGATGTAGAGCAGCCTTTCAGAGAAATTAAATGCTTACTTCCAAGCCGTTAAAGCAAATGTGAACGTAAAATCTAACGGAATAGTTTTAGAGCAAAGCTAAGTGCACTATAAAAGATCTTTATGAACATCTTATATTTAAAATAACGAGTAATACCGCGCGATGTCACCCATTTGACGTTTATATTAACAGAACTATTTTTCGAAATTAAAAGTAGTCGATGTTCCGATAGCTAGATAACAATATTTAAAAAAAATACTTGTATCACCCCGCGTTAAATATGTAGGTATATACCTCATAATAAATTCATTATCTATAAAATTGTATTAAACTGAATTAAAAAAAACAATATCAAGTGTTAAATACAAAAAATAAAGAAAATATATTTTTAATTCAAATTTATGTGGATTTTAACATAGTTATGTCTGACTCTATAAATTATAAAATTGTATCTATTTTGTTATTTATTTCATTTGAATATATTTTTATTCTTGTTTAAGTTAGAGATAGATAAGTGTTACTACATAGGAGATATTTTTTGCTATCTTTCGAAATGTATTAATAACATAGTCAGTACTACTTCTAGAATAAATTTAATACATAATTCGATTTTTTTAAAGATAATAACTTAACTAAAGGATAATAATACCTGTGTCGCGTGGCACTTTACAAAAATTCAATTCACGGACACAAAGCACACCCAGACGCAGAACAATTTTCTGTGATTCACCGATGGAAATCGAACCCAGAACACCAGGGCCCCGAGTCTACTATCGTAATGGCGTGTCCATGATCTGTGAATGAAAGTTCAATGATCAGTTTTTTCCCATTTGGTAATCTACTAATCCAAATAACGTCATAATGGTGTCACAATGACGCCATGATGACATTAGCGTCCTTGAATATAATAACAAATGATACATTTATAGGTTTTGAAATCGCCTAAATAAACATTACAATCTCCCTAACCATCTCCCCTGCTACTTCTGTTGACGGCCTTTTTCTGCGGTAGCAACACCGACTGCCATTCTAGCGCCGACACCATAGTGAGATTAGTAGATTACCGTTTTACGCATAATGATATCACGATGGCACCATGGTGGCACAATATATAAAAAAATAGCAGACTCGGCCCCCAGGTGTCAGAAGTACCGTATACATTGAGCCAGCAATGCAGTCCTGAGTCACCGGTGCACTCAAAATGTTCAATTAAAATGTAAGAACGTTTTTGCCAATTGTACAACACTTTTAATGTCAATTTACATACATTTGCAAGCAGACGATGTGCAAACTTATTAACAGTTTCAATTTTGGGAGTGCATAATTGACAACCACCGTAGCGTTTATGTTTATGTTTGGCTCGCTTTAAATCTTGGAGGCCGTGGGTTTGATCCCCACGCCGGACAAGAAATGTTTGTGTAAATTCTAAGATTTTCTTTCCGGGTCTGGTTGGTTGAGGGACCACCCTCCGTGCCTCGGAAAGCACGTTAAGCCGTGGGTCCCGATTGTTATAACAATATCTATAACAATCGTATATATCAGCGTTTCCTTGTGTGGTACAACATAATACTGCGGTCACCAATCCGCCTGCCCAGCGTGGTGACTATGGCAAATACCCTCCCCCGGGAGGAGGCCCATGTTCAGCAGTGGACGTTGTATGGGCTGATGATGAGTGCATAATTGATTTTATATTTAACTAGCTTTCCGCGCGCAGTTTTACTCGCGTAGCTCCAGTTCCCGTGGAAACTTCAACATTTTATATATAGTTTGTGTTAGTATGTACAGTTCGCGGGTCTTTTTGGGTCTACGAGACCATTGGAAACTAATGGCTGGAAGGTAAACACAACTTGCAACGAAGGTTCAGATATTTTATAATCCAATTCAAGTAGGAAATGCTATTCCATTGTAAACCGTAATCAATTTACATGATAACATTTTTTATTCAAATCTGTTTTATTAGTTTTTCAATGCAGAAACAATTGTTATCATTACTTCGCGTGCCTCATCAATTGCATAGTTTTCTATTATTTATTACATTTCCAATAAAAATACAATTTTTTCCTTCAAAAAGAAAGGCAAGGGGAGTTGTCGCGGTGGTTTATCGTTGAATGGGCAATTAGAGTTTGGCTGTGTGTTTCTCAAGCGTGTGAACGACGTTGATTGGCCGTTAGTTATAATAATACTAGCTTCCTGCGCGCGGTTTCACCCGCGTTACTCCTGTTCCCGTGGGAACTTGATAATTAAATATAGCCTATATACTTCCTCGATAAATGGGCTATCTAACACTAAATTAAAACTGATGAATCACCGATTTGAAAAATTCATATCGGTCCAGTATTTCCTGACAATAGCGCGTCCATGCAAACAAACACACTCTTCAGCTTTATATATTAGTATAAGATTTTTGTAATATGGTTGGTTGATCCTCCGTCGGAAAGTACTCAGAGCAGTTGGTCCCGATTGTTAAAACATCATAATATGACAGCCGAATGCTAAGTAACAAGGCAGATTGGACCTATTTGGCAAAACACAAAACACACAATAGACTAACACTACACAAAACAAATTACACAATAGGTACGAGTAGGTATATAAAGTTACGCATAAGATGTCAATTTTTGTTTTTTAAATTAATTTTGTCGTTTTTATTTATTTATATTTTTTATATTATTGTTATATTCTCCTTGGCATAAATACTGTGAATTTAAACAAGGGGAACTAACTGGCACCTGCCATACAGAATTTACTAGTGTAGGAGTCAGGTAATTCGTGTCAATATTATTTTTTTATTTTTATTTTTAGATAATCTTTACCATTTCTATTTACGACAAACATGGGCATTAAAAGGAGGCCCATGTTCAGCAGCGGGCCTTATACGTGCTAATGGTAATAATATCCGCTCCTTCACATACCAATAATAGCGACCAATCTCAACGGAAATTAGCCATTTAGGGTTGACTTACTTGGCACATTCTATGGATATTCTAAATACATACATTTGCCCTACTTAATTCTTTATCCTTTGATATGACAAATCGATATGGCCGACATAATGTAATCAGGGAAAAGTGACGAAGCATATTCTTTAGCACTTTAATAAAATACGGGTGGTCGGCCAGTGGTCGAAATAAGAACATCATAAAAAATAATTTAGCATTCTGCATTCTTCTTCCTTGTCTATAAAATGATAAGTGTGCAAAATTTCAAACTGCAGCGTCGTCGCAATTTTAACAACATATCCTCTTCCTCGTTCGTTCCTTCAATGCTGCAGATTGTGACCCCTTAACTACATATGTCCGTCCAAAGAAAAGATGGATGGATTGTGTAAAGAGTGATATGAAAGAAAAGGGAGTATGTGATAGTGTGACGGGTGAAATGGAATGGAAGAAACCAACGTGTTGCGCCGACCCCAAGTAATATGGGATAAGGGCAGGAAGAAGAAGAAGAACTACATATCTCCGTCCGAAAAAAGGATAAATGGCAGCTATACATGGCTATCCAGTCTGCCAGGATATTCTTTCCCGCTGGTCTTCTTTCACGTTGTCCATAGTCCCTAAAAGGTAACAGACGGCCCGATGTCTGCCGATGATTATTCTTACAAGTTATATCGTCATGATCACAATAAATATTTATACTGACTAATATGATAAACAGGAAATATTTATTTCAAAATTGAGAATAATAAAATTCGTCCAACGGAAGGGCTCGAACCTGCATCTTAGGTTAAGCCCTAAGTAAGTAGTAAGTAGGTTAGAGACGTAATATAAAAGAGATTGATACGAGGCATGCCTTTTAAGTTTTGTCGTTTGAAGAAAAAAACACAACTAGAACTTTTTATACTATACTTAGTATAGTTTTTATTGTTTTTCAAAGTATTCACTTTTTCATTCGCTCAAACCAGTTATTATAACATTTATTCCACTCTAAAGTGTGGGTATTCAAAATGGCTGACTTGAAAGCGTCGACTGCTTCTTCACCGGACTGGAACCTTTGACCACGAAGACTTTTCTTAATTTTAGGAAATGTCAAGAAATCGTTAGGGCTTAGGTCAGGTCAGGAGGATGTTCAAGAATTTCTATTTTTTTCTGCTTCAAATACTCAATCGTTTGACGAGCGCTGTGTGAGCTTGCGTTGTCGTGGTGCAGGATGATGCGTCGCTTTGAGTTAGATTTTCGAAGTTCGGCGATGACTTGTGGTAAACAAACTGTGGTATACTACTCTGCATTAACCGTTCTACGATTTTCAAGTGCAATAGTCGCAACATGACCGGTTTTTCCAACGAACGTGGCCACCATCTTTTTTGAAGTGCTTCGAGAGCGAACAACTTGAGTCAGCTTTGGCTCGTCTTGAAAGACCCAGATTGTAGATTGTTGTTTGGAATCAGGATCGTAGGCATAGATCCAAGATTCGTCACCACTGATGATGTCGTAGACGTGATTTGACTCTCCTCGGTTGAACCTTTGCAGAGTTTTCTTACACCATCCGACGCGGGCCGCCTTGTGATCGTCGGAAAGAAGATGCAGTATCCAACGGCAAACTAGCTTTCTCACACCAAGCGCTTCATGCATGATCTTCTGAATGGTTGTCCCTGAGATGCCTAATAGAGCCTCTATCTCTCAATACGTCACATGACGATCTTCGAGAATTAGTTGTCCCACAGCAATGATGATATCTTCAGTGAAGACGGATTTTGGGCACCCTTCGCGAGATTTGTCACTAACAATAGTATGTCCCCGCTGGAATTCTAAATACCAGCGCTCGACAGTCCGCAGACATGGGGCTTCATCACTGAGCACAGATGTTAGCTCTTCATAACACTGAAGCCGTGTCAGGCCTCTTCTAAAGTTGTAGAAAATTATTGCACGAACATTTTCCTTAGAAAGATTCATGTTCGTACGTAACCTGACAGATTCCACTCGACACTGTGACTAAACAATAGTATTAATCCTAATACTTTCAACTGTTTTGTGATTAAAATTTAAACACATTCGAATAATTCCAAATTCAAAATTGCCGGGAAATATGGAAACGACAAAACTTTAAAAGCATGCCTAGTTAATTTCAAATACCGGTAAGGTTTCACCGTAGCCGAATTGTTTAAGGCATTAGGGGCTTAACCTAAGATGCATTTTCGCGGTTCGAGTCCTGCCGGTGGTCGAATTTAATTAATCTCAATTTTGAAACATCATCAACAGCCAGTTAACGTCCACTGATGAACATGGGCCTCCTCTTAACAGACCTGGGCAAGCCAGGATCGTCGAGGGATATTACCATAATCACCACGCTTGGCAGACGGATTGGTGATCGCAGTAAGATGTAAACCTTGAGGTAATAGATGCTGCTGCCCATCCATCAGTCATATGTCCCTTAGTTGCCTTTTACGACACCCATGGGAGGACATGGAGTGGTCTATTCTAAGCCGGAAACCAATTTTGAAACATAGTATATAGTAAAGTATTCAAAAACATTTAAAAAAGGTAATATTTGTTTGCATTGAATAGGCTTAAGTACTACTCCGCTACCAATTTAGAAAAACGTTAAATAGACGTAAAATATTTAATTAGGCTATATTTAATCGTTAAGCTTTTTCATTAAATCTTATAGGTACTAATATATAAAGCTGAAGTGTTTGTATGTTTGCTTGAACGTAGTATATATCTCAGGAACTACGGGTCCGATGTGAAACATTTCTTCAGTGTTAAATCGCCCGTTTATCAAGGAAGGTTATAGACTATATTTTATTGTAAAGTTCTTAAGAGAACGGAAGTTAGGTACGCAGGTGAAATCGCGCAATGAAGGTAGTCCTACTAATATTTATAAATGCGAAAGATTGTATGTGTGGATGTATGTATGTATATGTTTGTTACTCCTTCACGCAAAAACTACTTAATGGATTTGGCCGAAAGCACCAAGATTTGCACGCAGATAGTTTATAAGCTGAATTAACATATAGGCTACAAAATATCACGCTCCGAACCACTGAAGCAGAGTGTCGCGGGTAACCTGTGGGGTAGTTAATTATAAATCCCTGTTCATGTTCTTTATATAATCACACCTTTAACAACTAAAACTACGAACTATTTTGTGCGTGACTGTACAAAGCGATGGCGTGATATGCTCACGTGTGGACGCGATTTGATTTTCACCGATTACGGGTTCCGTATTTTTGTATAAAACGATTGCGTTTCAGCTAACCGTGAGTTGCGTTCACACGCAAATCTGGTGACCTAGTCAAGTTGTTTGAAGGATTAGCTGGGTTACCAATTTATCAGAGATTCCCCTAAATTTTGGGGTAAATATGTAATAATATTTTCAGGGTCTTTTTGTGTTTCAGCGGTATTTAAGGGACATTTATTGCGTTACTTAGTATTGAGACTAAGACTATCTGTTCAATAGAAACAAACGGCTTATGTTTAACTTACCATCAGATATAGTAAAAATGATCACCAAAATTAAACCCGCATTTTAATGTAAAATGGTAACCAAAGTTTTAACATTTCGCTATCGTATTTAAGCAAAATGACTCCAAATAAATCATTGTTAACCCAAAAGTAGTAAATGATCACCAAAAGTACCTAAATGTTTTACTAATTTACTATTCGGTTCTGGCACTCGCCGGCCGCTACCGCGGCACCGCTCGCTTCGCTCGCTCGGCTCGTGCGTTGTATGGCCGCAGCTCTAACCTAACCTAACCGATTGTCATTTTTCATTGATTTTATTAAGGTAGAATAGCGCAATCATTTGCTCGCTAAGATTTGGTGATCATTTACTACATTTGGTGATCATTTACTACATTTGGTGTTCGAATACAATTTGAAGTGCAGTCGTGACTAAAATAGCTAGTACTATTATAATTTTAGACTTTATTTTTCTGGTGTCAAGTATATATTTTTGGTGGTCATTATATTTTATCCCGAAACAAACAACAGAAGGCGATTATATATTCCTAAATGTTTGTTAGCCGTGTAGTTTCCGGCTTAGAATAGACCACCCCGTGTCTACCCATAGGTTGTAAAAGGTGACTAAGGGACATATGGCTGATGGATGGGCAGCAGCGTCTATTAGCTCAAGGTTAACATCTTACTGCGATCACCAATCCGTCTGCAAAGCGTGGTGATTATGGCAATATCCTTCAACGATCCTGGCTTGACAAGGCCTGTTTAGAGGAGGCCCATGTTCAGCAGTGGACGTGAGCGGGCTGTTGATGATGATCATGAAATGTTTGTCATCTTTTTGCAGTTTACTACCATAGATTACAATTTTTAATTGGACTTTCAAAATACAAAAACATAATTTTTATTAATAATGAGTGTATTCTATACTTAAATTATAAAAATGAGAGATTGGGTTGTTCGTTTGCATTGAATTAGGTCCGCAACTGCTACTGAACCGATTTCACAAAATCTTTGTCTATTAGAAATCAAAGTTATCCAGGAATAACAATGACCATATTCAATTATGAAGTTCCCTCGGGAACGGGAGCTACGCGGGTAAAACCGCGTACGAGGAGCTAGTTTACAATATTTTTACAAACTAAGTATACTTACATTATTTTGTAATATTTAATTTATTTTTCGGGGTAACTATTTTTGGGTGTTGGCAACACTGTCTTATAGTGGAATGATTCGGTAGATTTGTATTGTTGTTGTAACCTCGTCGATTAACGTTCGGGGTTGATTTATGGTTCTATTCGTTTCGTTTTATGTTAGCTTTAGTAACGTGAGCGGCGAGATAAGAGTGAGGATTATCGTGAAGAGGGAAATGTACCGTTAGATTATAATCTATCTCGCGAGATTTTAAACTCTGAGAAAAACGACCAAAGTTTAGGCCAGGTTAGAACTGCGACCGCAGCTAGAACCAATTTAATTTCGATAGATTATAATCTACCATAAAATAATGCGTTAAATTGTAAGCAGTATGCTACAATTCATAACATCTCATCATCATCAGCCAGTATAACGTCCACTGCTGAACATGGGCCTCCTCCCAAGGGAGGGCATTTGCCATTTGGTTGGTGACCGCAATTTTATGTTGTAACACACAAGGAAACGCTGCTGCCCGTTCCTTGATATACGATTATTATAGATAATGTTTTAATAATCGGGACCAACGGCTTAACGTGCTTTCCGAGGCACGGAGGATAGTCCCTCAACCAGCCAAACCCGGAATGAAATCTTAAAATTTACACAAAGATTTCCTGTCCGGCGTGGAGACCGAACCCACGACCTCTTAAAGCGAGCCATATACCGCTACGCTACGGAGGATGTCATGTAACTGATGGAAATATCACTACTCCTTATTTCAGAACAAATTTGTGTATTTCAATGATTTTGCAACTCTTACTTTATGTCAAACAAATCATATGAAACAGAGTGACATAGTTTGTACAGCCATGTTGACACAAATTTGCCTTTGTAAAAGAAATATTAAAAGATTTCAGCCACTGATGTTTATTCAACACATTTCATTGGTGCTGTATTAGGAGTAGGCAACTTGTGGTGAAACTACTTAACTGGTATTAGGGTTTATAGTTATAGTTAATTACTAGGTTTCCTAGAACAACCTCCGGAGCGTAGCGGTATTTGCCTTGCTTTAAATCTCGGAGGTCGTGGGTTCGAGCCCCACACCGGACAAAAAAAATCTTTGTGTAAATTCTAAGAATGGTCTTTTTAACACTAAACAACTAACAAAGCTTGTATTTTTCAAATCCAACCAGTAGTTACTAAGATTAGCGCGCTCAAGTAAATAAATAATAATAATAATTCTTTATTCACCACAATGTTTTACAGAGTTCTCTTATACTTCTGAATGAAAACTATCACAAGGAGATCATTATAAATAAGAGGTTATCGTTGGCGACCGTACTAATATAAATTATGTTACAGACGCCAGCGCCTTCCGCCCTAAATTATCCTATTATTCTATTTTATTATGATTCACAAATGATATTATTTAAACAAGAAAAATATTTATAATTATTAATGTGATTAGATCATAATATATTAATGAAAATATAACATTGAAATACGATGATTATACAGATTCTATTACCACAGTTTGTTTTGTAGTGTGTGTGTGTGTGTGTGTAAACAAACTCTTCAGCTTTATAATATTAGTACATATAACCGATACAAAATTAATATCATCATCATCATCATCAACAGCCCGTTTACGTCCACTGCTGAACATGGGCCTCCTCTTAACCCTTGGCAAGCCAGGATCGTAGAGGGATATTGCCATAATCACCACGTTTGGCAGCGGATTGGTGATCGCAGTAAGATGTAAACCTTGAGCTAATAGATGCTGCTGCCCATCCATCAGCCATATGTCCCTTAGTCGCCTTTTAAGACACCCATGGGAAGATACGGGGTGGTCTATTCTAAGCCGGAAACCACACGGATTAATATACGCCAAGAAAAACACTCGTGCCGAGTTTTGTAAATTCAAATACCAGGCACCTTTTTTTTCCATACATACATTAAGTTACAGTCTTACGCGGTTCACTCACTCTTCCTTATCCTCATCTATAAATCTATTGAAGCCCGAATTCTAAGGTATATTTACGCTTCTATGGAAGCTAATAGTTTCGTAGCTCGTATCAGCGTAGTAGTGCTACCGCAGTAGGTATTTCAATTATACACAGTATTATTGCAGTAAACAGTAAGAAAAGAGTGAAAAAGAGTTATTTAGTTTATTTTTATTTAACATATTCAAGAGCATTCAACAGAATAAGCTTTTTGACCATAAAGATGAAAAGATGAAAAATGTTATTTTTAACAATGATGTATCACACATAAGCCATATTTTATTATGGCATACAAACCAACACTTCATTACTTAACATTTTTTTCTTATTTTACCAACAAAGTTTTTGGAGTCTACTAGTAATTCTTGTTAACGCCTCGTGCTAAGCTAAAATGCTTATATTTCGTGTGGGTTCACGTCGGTAGTGCAATGGGTGGGGATCGAACCGGTGACAAGATCACAAGTCCAACGCCCTAGCCATTGGGCTACGGCCGGTTTATTTGCTTGTATTTCGCCGTATTATAAAATATGTAATTTATCTGTTTTTACTGTGTGGTTTCCGGTTTAGAATAGACCACCCCATGTCCTCCCGTGGGTGTCGTAAAAGGCGACTAAGGAACATATGGCTGATGGATGGGCAGCAGCATCTATTAGCTCAAGGTTGACATCTTACTGCGATCACCAATCCGTCTGCCAAGCGTGGTGATTATGGCAATATCCCTCTACGATCCTGGCTTGCCAGGGTCTGTTAAGAGGAGGCCCATGTTCAGCAGTGGACGTAAACGGGCTGTTGATGATGAATTTATCTGTTTAAAGGTTAATAAATAAAGCTATAGATGGTTCAAAAAATATTTCCAAGTTTTTGCGAATTATTTCAAACAAACTTGGGTATCTAAAGCCAGAAACTATCAATGGTACAAAACTAAAATGAAGATATTAAAAAATATTAACGGCAGAGTTGACCTAACTCCGTTTAGTGGTTTTTGCCTGGAATACTGCATTTTGCCAGACACACAAAGGCAGCATTATTAAAATAAAACAAATAAATTGACTCTCATTTCTCCTTATAAATGGAAGGTAACTGAAGTCGTAAACTTGAGATCGTAAATTGAAGTCTCAGATTTTACTAATATGGTTTGAGCTTAACTTAAACTAAAATTAAATTTGACGTTTATATTTAAAGCTAGCGATGAAAACCTTTAATATTTACGATTCAGCATTCGAGATTAATGTGAGTTGTGATTTTGTCTAATAAATTATAATAATATGATTTTAAATATTATATGTATAATAAAGATGGAAGAATTAAGTTTTAGTTTATGTAAGTAATGATTAATTTTCAAAACTGATTGAGAAATATGATATGATATTAATTTTTTCTCATGGAAAGTAGGGCAACGCGATTCAAATCGCATGGGACGGCTAATTTAAAAAGTCTTAAGTGTTCTAAATATTTAAGAAGGCGCTATAAAGAAATGTTAGTCTCTTAACACGTTGCAGAGTTTCTCTTCTGAGTGTACTCTCAATTTACTATACATCGTCGATATTTTCTATGCTACATTTTTACGCCAACAGCCGTAGTAATTCGTAGCATCATCGTAACGCTACGTGCTACGAGATCTTGCGGTTTGTGGTAGCTGTTCACAGCATTATATCCCAAAGTAAAATACACTCTTATTGTACAATCATAAAGTCGAGTTCCTAACGATAGCGTCGCGTCGTTCCATCTAACGTGTAAGTAAGTAGGGATGGCACGCTGTGAATTACACTCCAAAGAAAATTGGACTTTAAATGTAAGCGTACAAGGTTGGGTTTCTATTGTTACTCTTCAATATATCATACAAGATGTGGTCTCGATGCAATATGTAGCCTTAGTACAAATACCCTTGAGCACATTTGTCTCTAAGGAACTTAAGCGACTTGGGTTGTTAAGAAATAGTAGTTCCATTAATATTGTACAAGTTTCTGACCACGCGTTGAGTATGGAGTATCTTGTAGCGTTTCATTAGAATTCAACTAAAGACAGTCGAATAAGGTAAAGTCAAATTAAGATTTTGGTATTTATAATAATGTTTATCTACAATAGTAGTCATGGAACGGCTGATCCCACATTGGCCGTGCGGGTTCCTCGAGCATGATCCTGATCCCGTTACCCGCCAACTTGCCATCGACGCCTAAGCCTAATTTTTTTACAATTATCTACATTAATTAAAGGTATTTTCTTTACTTCCCGCGCGCGGTTTCACCCGCATAATTCCCGTTCCCGTAGGAACTTCTTAATTAAATATAACCTATAGTAGGGGAGCCCAAGCGGGGATTTCGGGATTTACTAAAGCGCGGCAGATTAATATACAGGGGGATACCTTGTACCCGGTTAAGTACCTCCACAAAACATGAGGCCCATATATAAGGCCGCCCGTGAAGGATACAGGATCAGATTAGTAAAAAAAAATTGACCATCAGAAATTCTCGAGCGCGTCAGATTAAGGTATGGTGAGTTAATTACATCCTAAAAAGTGTATATTCCACTAATCTGACAATTTGAGAGTGACGTAAAAAAGGGGAGGGCAACAAAGTTGTAAAAAAAAAACGTCATCTCGACATTCTCGAGCGTAGCTAATTTTATTTTTATTTTGAAGGAAATAATTCAAGAATAATGAAAAATATATAATCTGACGATTTCCGCAAGCCGAAATAACAAAAAATCGTCGATAAAGTTAAATGCGTGCAGCTGCGTGATGCCTACATTTCCTTCTCCGCGTTTCTATTCCTCGCTCACTCTTTCTCTATCTATTACTCTCTCACTCCGTCCCCACTCTGGTTTCTGTTGCCATGACGCCATCACAGCTGATCATAAAGACTCGTTCGTGGCATACTGTTTACAACGTGTTTCCAACGTTTTGGCTTTTTTTGCTATTTTAATATTATTTGTGAGAATTAAAGTTTAATTTGAAATGTGTATTTTGTGGTGAAAGTACCTTACAAAAAACAATTAAATTTACGGTAGAAACATTAAAAAAATGTGTAAATATTTTGGAATATAAGCTTTTTTTTAAGTATTTTTTTATAAATACATGTATTCTACTAAAAAAGCATACACTTATTTATTTGCATGCTATTTCCTGAGCTTTTCAATTAATTAAGTTCAATGATTTAAAAAAGAAAAAAAAATTTTGACTTCCCGCTGAGAAAAATTAAAAATTTTAAACAATTCGGGAAGTTATTGGTTTTACCCCGTTTTGCGAAAATCGAGTTTTCATCAGATCTTGACGTTTTAAGGTCATAGGAAGCTTCCCTGACTACCTCCGTGATGTTGTCACTATGTCTGTATGTATGTGTGTGTGACTCGCTTATAACTTTTGAACGACTAAACCGATCGGAATCTACTAAACGGCGTTCTAAATATTTCCCTCAAAATTAGATTTCCTGTGAATTTGAACCGATTCGGACCGATAGATTTTGAGAAATTTTGAAAAATCTCAAAAACAAAAGTTTTTTTTTTATATTTGGAGCTCAAAAATGTCATAAGTACAATTTTAAGCGCCCAGGAATGGAATTAGCGGGAAGTTGCAGGGATGGCCTTTAAGGTGAACCGTTTTTCTATTTTTTTTTTGTCAGATCAGGCGAATCCCTCTAGATAATCGTCAGATTATGAGACAGTACGTTTAGAACATAAAGATGAACCATATATAATATCTTAATCTGACGCGCTTGAGTATTTCAAAATGGCGAATTTTTTTTGCACATTATGAAAATGGCCGCGAGTTTGCGTCCCATCGAAATCGTCAGATTAGTGAATGAGAGCTTTTTTGTGGTGCACTTAACACTCCCTTAGAAAATCAGACGCGCTCGATTAAATTTTTTTTTTCATTTGCAACCCTTAAATACAACCACCCGCATCAAGCAAACGATCAGATTAACATACGTACATTATTAAAAATACGTAGGGCATTGATGCTATCAATATCTGACGCGCTCGAGGATGTCCATGCAACAGTTTTTTTTTACATATTTAAAAATCTATAGCCGCTTCCCCCACCGATGTAAAGGTATATATCATATAACATTTTTTTCTTCTTATCATCTAAGCTTTGCATCCCAATAGGTCTCTACGATGCTCGAGTAAATCCCCATTTAGCCTCGTGGGCTCCCCTACTACTATAGCCTTCCTCAATAAATGGCCTTTCTAACAATGAAATAATTTTTCAAATCGGACCAGTAGTTTCTTCGATTAGCGCGTTCAAGCAACAAACTCTTCCGCTATATCTATACTAATATTATAAATAGGGAAAGATTTTATTGTTTGTTTGTTTCAATTGAATAGACTCCGAAACTACTTGACGAATTTGAAAAAGTATGTCACCGTTGGGAACCTTCACTATCTCCGGTGAACATAGGCTACCGGTCAACCGGGGTTTCTTTGACATTCAGGGTAACATTGGCCGTGTGAATTTACTCGTATTTGATGGCACGAGGATCTCTTTACTAAATTCACCAGCTTAAGTTTCTGGAGCACATTTCCTCATGCCATTTTGGCGTTTTGTCTCCCTTCAAATTTCGTTTCACCATCATTGTCAACCTCCGTAGCGTAGCGGTAATTGGCTCGCTTTAAATCTCGGAGGTCGTGGGTTCGATGCCCACACCGGACAAGAAATCTTTTTGTAAATTCTAAGATTTCTTTCCGGGTCTGGTTGGTTGAGGGACTACACTCCGTGCCTCGGAAAGCACGTTAAACCGTTGGTCCCGATTGTTATAACATCATCTATAATAATCGTATATCAAGGAACGGGCAGCAGCGTTTCTGCGGTCACCAACCCGCCTGCCAAGCGTGGTGACTATGGCAATACCCTCCCTCGAGAGGAGGCCCATGTTCAGCAGTGGACGTTATACGGGCTGATGATGATGATGATCATTGTCAAAGTTACCCAGATTGTCAAATTAACCCCGGTCTACGGTATATTTTATTATAAAGTTCCGACGGGAATGGGTGCTACGCGGGTGAAACCGCGCGCGGGAGGCTCGTATGTTAGTTAAGATGAATAGTGTTTTCCTACAAAATCACACCGGGTACATTTCTCGAAACTGGAGGTACTATGACAAAAAATTCAGGTTTAAACCTACAATCGAATCATGTTTTAAACATTGACCAAACAATTTACAAATCCAATTGAAATCTGTCTAAATGCAAGCGCAAATATTAACAGAACACATTCGACATTCAGTAGAGTAACTTGTCAAAGCCACAGTTTAACACAACGAATGCATTGCATAATTATATTAATATACTAGCATTTGATATGCATCTTGCAAGTACATACAACGGATACGTAATAAAAGCGTAAATGACAATGATACTATCTCATCATCAGCTCGTATAACGTCCACTGCTGAACATGGGCCTCCTCCCGAGGGGGTCTTATGGCAATTTTTATTTTTTTTCTGAAGGACTTACGTAGTTAGCCACGTAGCTTTTGACACTTCACCGGGCATAAAGGCGAGCAGAGTGGCTTATGCTATAATCATATGCTTTTGTTGCGAGTGTGTTTACGTCGGTAGTGCAATGAGTGGCGACCAAAAGATCATAGGTCCGACGCCTTAGCCATTGGGCTACGGCCGAAATATAATACTTTTTTATTTAACTGTAGGCAATGATAATTCACACACAAAAAACATTACCAAAAGAAATACTTTTATTTGTCAATTCAGAGGATTTTCTGATCATTAAAAATATTCTGTTACATCTAATTTTTGAGATATTTTATAATAAATATTACAAAAATGGCATTTAACGCCAAGTATTTTTGCATACCACTTTTAGAATTAATTTGATGGAAATGCATTAACGCATTCCCACCGCCGCTGCAGCGTATTCGCGCGCTGGCGGTGGGACATCTGGGACTCGCCCTCTCCATAGCGTGGTATGCTAAACTCATACCACGAGGAGAGGACCCTACACCACTAAAACCTCTCGGACACTCCTTCGATCCGCCGTTGGCGGGGGCCGGGTACGCATTAGCAATCCGGCCCCCCGACGGCATCCGCGAGGGCTAGGGCTAGGGCGGTAGGCGGCGGTTTTCGGCCCGCCGCCGACGGCCAACACGCCGTCATATCAACGAAACCTACTAACTAAACATAATAATCCGAAAACAATCAAGCTTAATTCGGGCAGGCGCAGCCGCGGTCACACACGAGTGACGCTGGCAGGACGCCAAAGTGCTCCGATGCCGCAGTTTCCGTGATATATAGCTGGTATAAGCTCTGTATAACTCTTTGTTTAGCTATTCATTGTGGACTAAAGTTTTTTAGTCGAGTTTAAGTTATGAGAGCCTGCGCCTAAAGAGCATAGATAAGAAGATGTTACTTTGGAGCAATCGCAAATGCTTTGGCGAGCGGATCGTTTTTACTAAGCGATCGCTTTTTCTATTTGATCAATATCTAAAAATAATCACACTTTATCAGCCCATGCGGGTGAAAACCGCTGCGTGAGTTCTTAGACTAAGAGTAAATGTATATGCCATCAAAAACATACTTGTAAAAAAACCCAAGTCTCGTAACGCAGTTCTTTTACCGTTAAAAGTTGTGAGATCTATGTAATACCAAGTCGGTTAATTTATTCAGTCCCTACTTAAGGGACCTTCTGTCTTAAGCTATTACGTAACTATCTCACCTAACAGACTCTTAAAATGATCTTATGAAAATTCGAAACTTTTAAGTTTTAAATAATAAATTAACTTGGCCATCGGATACTATTAGAATGTGTCTCACAAGTGTTTATTGCGATGGCCAAGTCAATCTAATATTCATAACATAAAAGTTTTGAATTTTGATAAGATCATTTTAAGAGTCTGTTAGGTGAGATAGTTACGTAATAGCTTAAGACAGAAGGTCCCTTAAGTAGGGACTGAATAAATTAACCGACTTGGTATTACATAGATCTCACAACTTTTAACGGTAAAAGAACTGCGTTACGAGACTTGGGTTTTTTTACAAGTATGTTTTTGATGGCATCTCATTTCTTTTTGTAGATAGTTGTACCTTTTTTCCTTTGCTTTACAATTTACATAACTTTTTTGAATACCTACAACGGATTTAGGCTGTATCTCAAGAACCGCGATAGTTAACAGTTGACATTTTCACAAATGATGTATTTCTGTTGCCATATTAACAAACTAAACATAAATTAAATAATTAAGGGGGGCTCCAATACAACAAACTTTTTTGCGGCCTTTTTTGCTCGATATCTATAACGGCAATAGGTAGGCACTTGAAAATGGTACGGAAACCTTAGTGCGCGAGTCCAACTCGCACTTGGCCAGTTTTAGTCTATTGTATGCACAAATGGAGGATTCCTGCGCTTTAATCGTTCCAAAGTAGACTTAAATTAAATGTAAACCGTCCAGACTCGTAACTCGGTGCCTTTATTTACAAAATAACTTAACTTACGAATATATGAATACCCACGTACCTAGCTGGCATGGCAACACTCACCATACGTAACAAGAGCAGCTTCGTCGTGTACTTTTTTATAGTTTATTGATATTCGTCGCACTCGTCAAACGTCATTTAAAATTAATCCTTATTTAAAATTGTTATGCCATCAAAAACATACTTGTAAAAAAACCCAAGTCTCGTAACGCAGTTCTTTTACCGTAAAACGTTGTGAGATCTATGTAATACCAAGTCGGTTAATTTATTCAGTCCCTACTTAAGGGACCTTCTATCTTAAGCTATTACGTAATTATCTCACCTTACAGAATCTTATTTTGACCTTATCAAAGTTCAAAACTTTTATGTTTTAAATAATAGATTAACTTGGCCATCGGATATAATTAGAATGTAACTCACATGTGTTTATTGCGATGGCCAAGTCAATCTAATATTCATAACATAAAAGTTTTGAACTTTGATAAGGTCAAAATAAGATTCTGTAAGGTGAGATAATTACGTAATAGCTTAAGATAGAAGGTCCCTTAAGTAGGGACTGAATAAATTAACCGACTTGGTATTACATAGATCTCACAACGTTTTACGGTAAAAGAACTGCGTTACGAGACTTGGGTTTTTTTACAAGTATGTTTTTGATGGCATCTCATTTCTTTTTGTAGATAGTTGTACTTTTTTCCTTTGCTTTACAATTTACATTATTTTTTAAAATACCAACAATGGATTTTACCACTCTGTCACTTGATGATGAGCTTTCCAATGTTTGTAGGTTGTGTTCCTCTTTTTCTTTACCGGTACTACTTCTTGAACTTCAGCTACAGTTTTTCTCAAAGCCCACTCCATTTCTCTATGGGTTTTTCTCGATATCTTTGATGCAACAATATTAAGCATGTCAAGACATTAAATGCTTGGGTTCCGTACCCAAAGGGTAAAAACGGGACCCTATTACTAAGACTTAGCTGTCTGTCTGTCTATCACCAGGCTCTATCTCAAGAACCGCGATACCTAAACAGGTGAAAAATTCACAAATTATGTATTTCTGTTGCTATAATAACAAACTAAACATAAAATAAGTATTAAGGGGGGGCTCCCATACAACAACTATTTTTTGGCCTTTTTTGCTCGATATCTATAACGGCAACAGGTAGGCACTTGAAAATGGTACGGAACCCTTAGTACGCGACTCCGACTCGCACTTGGCCGGTTTTAGTCTATTGTATTCACAAATGGATTATTCCTGCGCTTTAATAGTTCCAAAGTAGACTTAAATTTGATGTAAACCATCCAGACTAGTAACTCTGTGCCCTTATTTACAAAATAACTTAACTTACGCACATATGAATATCCACGTACCTAGCTGGCATGGCAACACTCACCATATGAAACAAGAACAGATGCGTCGTATACTTTTTTATGCTTTATTGATATTCGTCGCACTCGTCAAACGTCATTTAAAATTAATCCGTATGTAAAATTGTTATCTCTCAATGGTTATAAATATTGTCAATGTACCTAATCGAAAACTACAACATCAAGCTTAACAGAGGATTAACATGAACTTATGTATGGCACTCACGGCCTTCTGGCTTCCGGCCTGTCAAAGGTTTTTAAAATTACGAAATTGATGAACGGTTTTTGATGGAATTTTGGTACAACTAAATAATACATGTCCGATTATGGCCTTTTTTTAAGACAGCTCCCGCACTAGGGAACAAGCTTATATGTACATAAGTAAATTTAAAGCTACCTAGTTAACATCAAACTGTGTATAAAAATATTTGATAAAATGATTATTTAAATATAGTTTGTGTCAGATTAATAAAACGTGGTTTGTGTGTATACCTTCGATATCACAGTAAGATTTGTTAGTTGCTTGGAAGAAAGTGACCGTCTTCCTGTGTTTCGAACGGGAAGCGTGAAAGCCGTGGTGTAAGTTTGTCCAGGGGAATGCAAGAATGTTACGCATCTCCTCCGCCACTGCGGTGTTCCGGCACGGGCAGTGGGGTATGTGGGACTCGCCCTCTTCATAGCAGTGGAATGCTAATCATAACATGAGAGTAAAACCCCTGGTTACTCCTCCGACCACAATTGGTGAGGGGCCTAGGTACTGTTGCCTATCTGGGATACCCTCTGGCAGCGTCCGCGACTCAATTGGTGTTGCGGGCTCTCCTGCGCCCAAATAACCAGTTTCATGGACGCCCCGATTACACGGGGTCCCTACTTCTCAAGGGACCGCAGCCTCCTGCTGAGACATGGCTCAAGCGGGCAAGCCACCTCCATCAGACGCTGTTATGATTGTTAGTATCCTATCGTTCATAGCACAACTTATGTACTATCTTACTTTTACAATCCATTGTTTTTTTTTTTTTTCCTACGACTTTTTTTTTTTTTTTTATTACTTGTTAAATTAATCCCTGTGTCGCGAATGTCTCACCGCTCAATAGATTCACGAAAACAAAGCACCCCCTGACTCAGTACAACTGTTTGAATTTCAGACGAATAATTGTCCCGGGTGGGAATCGAACGCAGAAAACCAGGTCTCTGAAACAACTAACCTAACCACTTAGACACCACCTTTCAACATAATTCCATCTAGGTCCCTATCTACACCTATTCCTCCATTAAATCAAACATATTCATGTACACTGATTCACTGACTGCAAATGTAACTTTGTAATCCTATACATTTATAAGAAATAACAAAGTTATTAATGCAGTTGTTGAAACTGAACAACTGGACCGAAATTGCAAAATGTTGGAATTTTCCCATGAGTTTTACACTAAACTCTCCTAATACTCAAAATTTGAAGCTTCTACGTCTGCTAGAAGTGCCTAAACATTTTGATGATCGGTCAGTCAGCAGTGAGCGAGTGACAAAATTACCGAAAATACCAAACTTTGACTAGTTATAATTCGTAAAGTACTGGTTCAAATTGAATGAAATTTGAAATATACTGTAGTTTTACAAAGCTTGTTTAGTTACTGAAAATTCAGGCTCCTATCTTTATCCACAACGAAGTTATAGGGGGTCGAAAATCGGCTGAGTTGCTTCGAGAAAAGATAGGTACGGCCGTGCAATTTTTTTTTTTTTTTTTTTTTTTTCTTACTCGACTTGGGGGTGCACTGCCGTGCCCCCAGAAAATAAAAAACGCTGACATCTATACTAGGGTTTAAGCCTGTATCTTAGATATCAGTGCCCGTCGTACATTTTTGCAGCATGCCTTAAACGTGAATACAGGTTATATGATATAAGTGCAAATAAAAGAAAGATATTTTATGGGGTAGCATATTCGTATCAGAAGATATTCGATACAGCTGATGGATGGGCAGCAGCATTAGCACAGCGATACATCGTAAATTTTTTTTTTTTTTTTGCAACGATTTTAAAATTTTTTTTTTTGCTACAGATAAAAATTAAAAACCAAAAACTCGGTTATTCGAATTTTTCCACATAAATTTTGAGGTTATGTGAATAAAGTGTCGATACAAAAGTTGTAGATCTTTTTATTACCTACAACTTTGCGATTTAACTTTTTTTCATATGACTTGCAGTTTTACCGGAAATCGAGATCCTCCCCCTTCCCGACCTCAGATCACCCGTAATTTATTTTTCCTTTCGTTTTTGTTATATTCTCTACATTTTCCAATGGGTATCATCCTACTATAATGTTTTTTCACTTTTTACCATTTTTAAAATTATCGACCCTGGTCTAAAGAACCTCCACTAAACGTTAATCTTCAATTCCGAGATTTATCTCAAATTTCAAGACTAAAAAATCGATATGTATGCATCCTCGAGCCGTGGCGCAATCAATGTCGATGTTCCAGGAAATTGCTTTAAAGCTAATAAACTGCTAGTCTAGACAACGACTAGACTAACGTTAGGACATAACTCATTTCTACCGATATATAACTTGAGGAGTTGGAGTGTTAGAAACTACGTACATAGAAAGTGTTGAAGAAATGAAATTCCTTTTCGTTAATCAATTTATTTCACGGGCTGATGATGATAGTAGTGTGTTGTAACACTTCTATCATCATCAGCTCGTATAACGTCTTTGCTGAACATGGGCCTCCTCCCAGGGAGAGTATTTGCCAAAATCACCACGCTTGGCAGGCGGGTTTTTGCCCGCAGTATTATGTTGTAACACACAAGGAAACGCTGCTGCCCGTTCCCTGGTTGATGATGTAGATGATGTTATAAAAATCGGGACCAACGGCTTAACATGCTTCCCGAGACACGGAGGGTAGTCCCCCCACCAACCAGACCCGAAAAGAAATCTTAGAATTTACACAAAGATTTCGTGTCCGGTGTGGGGATCGAACCGATCGACCTCCGATATTTAAAGCGAGCCCAATTCCGCTACGCTACGGAGGTTGTAGCTACTATTATTATAGGATATTAATTATTACTTAATACTATTGAGTATTTTAAATTACTATCTTTTAAAATAAATGAGTTAAGTCGTTAACTATACTATATCTGCAAATAAGTGAGAAGTCCTATGGTCACCAAAGGGCTTATCTCGGCCAACGAATAACATTGCCTATATAGCGGATAGCGGCGTAAAACAGAGGTTTTAATATATATTTATTATATTTCAAAATTGAGATTAATAAAATTCGACCACCGGCAGGATTCGAACCTGCATCTTTGGGTAAAGCCCCCAATGCCTTAGCCAATTAGGCTACGGTGGAACCCTACCGATCATCGAAATTTATTAATCTCTTTGTAACACGTCTCTAACGGGGACATATTTATTGTCAGTAATTGTATTTTTTTTTTAACGAAAATGAGATTCTTCTTTAAAAATATCTCTGTAGTGCAGGAAATTTCTTAAATAATATTAGGTTAGATCCGCAAAACAAAGCCAATACTTTTTAATAGGCTTTCTTTTTTGCGGACGGGCATTTATGTATAGTAGTCAGCCATGATACGTGAATCAATGTAATGTATGTATGCCATATGTTCGACCGCACACAGTAAACAGTCGATACCAGACTACGTCAAATGCTTAATGCATCTCCTCGCTCTCGTGGGGATCACACAAGTCAGCCACCCCATGTGTGATTTAGAAGACAACATTGATTGCTAAAAATCATTTACAACAAAAATAAAATCGCTGCTAAATTCACTCATCTACCAAACAAGTCGCAGTCTGGTAACGAGCTGTTGGACGTGCATTCGGAACACTAATAATTAAAGCGAAATGCTCGCAGGTCCCAACGGCGGCGGCGTCCGTTTGTGGCGCGCTATAGACTCTGTAATAAAATACAATTTGCAAACGAACTAGTAATTATAAAAGACATTTTAAAGCCTTTTGTGGAGAAATGGTTATAGTAAGAAAGTGAAGTGGTTAGTAGTTGAAAAGTGTATATGTAAAATGAGTTGCGTTAATAGTCGAGATTTTATTTTATTGTGAACGAATTGCTCGCACGGGCCTTCACCCGCGTAGCTCCCATTCCAATGGAACATGTATCATTAAATATAGCCAATGTTACTCCTGAATAAGGGACATTTCTAATAGTAAAAGAATTTTTGAAATGGGTCCGTTAATTCTGGAGTTAAGCAATGAAAACAATGAAATATTTCCTCTTTTTATAATAAAGGAATAGACATAATACGCGAAAATGTTAAACTAGTTGTATAAGTATTGAAATCACGTCTATATGAAGCTCCTCCTCCCGACCCTTAGTTTACTAAGAACCTTCCAAGTAGTCGTAGTCCCTCTAACAACCAGACCCGGAAAGAAATTTTAGAATTTACACAAACATTTTCTGTACGGCGCGGCGTGGGGTTCGTTCCCACGACCTCCGAGATTTAAAGCGAGCCAATTATAGCCACACTACAGAGGTTGTCATTACATAAATAGACTTAATTTATCCGTAAAAATAGCATGAAACAATTTTCTCCTTTTAACAAAAATTGATTTTAAATTGGCGGACACAATTTATCTGACACGGCTTTTAAATATCATCTGTTGGGGAGTGTCTCATTTAATATTTGCTGGCATTTTGCCAAAGTTTTCTGGCATCAATGCCTAGCTGGCTCACTGTTATCTAGCATGGCATGTAACAGTTTTGAAACATCTCATTTTTCACTACCTATTTGACCTAAAATTTGAATGTCATGTTAATGACAGTTTCAAACAATAGATACAGTAAAAAGAGGATAAGTAGATAAGTCTGCTATTACACTTAATAAACCTTATTTATTTCTAAAACGTATAACTTCATAGCGCAGCAGTATAAGTCTCGCTTTGAGTCTCGGAGGTCATGGGTTCGATGTCCACGCCGGACAAGAAAATCTTTGGATAAATTCTAAGAATTTTTCCGTGCCGTGCCATACGCACTATGTCCAATCCGAGTCCGATCCGAACCCGTAAAAATATTGGTCTAGAAATTTGGAAATAAATCAGATGACGGAGATCTGATCTAGTGCGTATATTACCATAGAAATAGTTCTACGGCTACTACGGACCATATTTTCACGGGTCCAGATCGGATCCGGATCGGACGTAGTTCGAAACCGCTGTAAATCGTTAGTCCCGATTGTTCATTGATCATATAACAATCGTATACCAGGGAACGGGCAGCAGCGTTTCCCTCTTTGTTACTATATAATGGTGACTATATCAAAAACCCTCACTTAGGAGGAGGCCCATGTTCAGCAGTGGACGTTATACGGGCTGATGATGATACCTAATTTATATTATTTTATTATTTAGCAAGCCTTGGAGAGCACGTTAAGTTCTGCGTCTGTTCATTCCCAAGTTGTATCGGTAAAACCGTCCCTGGATTTTAAGCGTAAAGGAATAGACAGTGCACCTCTATTAGCACACACTCTTAAGCAATATAACATATCTGGTGCCAATCTCATTAGAATTTGGCCGTTATGACAATGAGCGGAGAAGACAAAAAGAAAGTTGCTTAAAATCAGATGCAATCACAATTTGAATAATATTAGTTTTGGTATGATTGGTGTCTTTATTATTTGTAGGAAAGGTTGATTTAGTTTTGTAGAAGAAGAAACTCTTTGCTATTACTAGAGTCAGACAATCAGTAAAATAAGGCAAAATTTAAAAAAAATATTTAATATTCTTGTTACGAAACCACAACAAATTTCAAAGCCCAATTAATTAAACTTAATACAATTCAGTTTAAGATAATTAAGTATTTACAATACCGTCCGCAAAATTTAAAAAAGCCTTTATCACAATGAAAATTGCTTCTTAATTAAAATTCCAGACCATTGTTCATTATTTCTACATTACCTGCAACGGATAGAAACTACAAGAAAACGTCGATGGCACAAAAGATCTTTTCAACAACACAACACAACGAAAGTTTTTGTATTCGTATGTTTAAAGTCGAAATAGCAAAAGAAATGAACTTTTTCGCGTACATTTTTGTTCTGTGTTTTGTTTTTGAAGCCGCATAATAATAATTCTATTAACAGCGGTATAATGAGCCACGGATAGTATTATATGTATAAAGTAAATGTGTAATGAAAATGGTAGCGGCCGTTGCCCAATGGCTAGGGCGTCGGACGTGTGATCTTGTGGTCACCTCGCCGGTTCGATCCCCACCCATTGCACTACCGACGTGAACCTACTCGTAACACAATCATTTTTCAGTACAAGGGGTTAACAAGAATAGGCAAAACTTTGCTAGTATTTATTTTTTTATGAAAGAGTCCATTTTTCCCTCGTGCACAATTGGAAAACGAATTAACCAAGTAAAGTAGATCGGCAGTTGCTCACAATTCCCCTAAAAATCACCGCTCATTCGATTCATCACTCCGTCGCCACCGACCGCCCTGAGCCTAAGTCCAAGTCTCACAGGAAGCGCCCTAGTGCGCAGTTTGTAACTTTTAAATCATTTAATAAGGCTAGACCACTTGCTTTATGCCTAGTGAAGTAGCAAACGCCTGATCTGACTGCATGAACGTAAGTTGGAAAGAAAAGACTTTGTCTTTTTTTTTTCCTAAAATACTTCAACAGATTCAGCTGAATCTTTTTATATGTTCATGATTTTGGGTGGAAGGAGAATGACAAATTACACGACGGTTGACAGGCGACTCTGTCTGACAGCTAATACCAGTACAATATAAATGCAAGACATGTGTCTCGAATTTATACCCCACTCCATGCAATTTAATCTGCTCCATCTTAAAAATGTTTTCTTGCTAAAGAAAACACTATTTCAAATCTTTACTTTACATTTACGTCCGTAAGTTGTACATGAGCCTCCTCTTTAAACCGACATTGGTAAGCCAGAGTCGTTGAGGGATTGTCCGGGAGGTTTTAGTGGTGTAGGGTCCTCTCCTAGTGGTATGAGTTTAGCATACCACGCTATGGAGAGGGCGATCCCACATATCTCACCGCCAGCGCGCGAATACGCTGCAGCGGCGGTGTGGTATTGCGTAAATGCATTTTACCCTGGACAAAAAAAAAGGTCGTTGAGGGATATTGCTGTAATAACCACGCTTAGCAGGCAGATTGATGATCGCAGTAAGATGGGAGGATCTTTAAGATAAGAGATGCTGCTGCCCATCAACCCGGTCTATATCCTTCAGTCGCCTCTTACGACACCCACATGAAGATATGGGCTAGTCTATTGTAAGCCGGAAACCACACGACGATAATTGGTAAACAATAGGATATTGATCACCAATTAACTTTTTTTTAATTTTCCAGTTACACGAACTGTGGGTACTGTCAAGCACAGTTTTATTGGGTACTTACTACACACAAGTAGCTACGGAAGCTACTGTATGTACTGGCAGACCGCCAGCCCGTTTATCTAACCTACATGGCTTGAAAACGATCGAATATACTATTGTGTTCGCCAGTACTAACGGAATCGATGTTGCTGTGGTTAGTTTCTATAGGAATCGATGTTACAACGAAAAACTTCGCAAGAGGGAGGGGTTTTTTTCCTTTTTGTTTGATGCAGTGGTATTGTGACTATTAAAATTGAAATTAATATAGTTCAAGTGCAACCCATATACATTTTTTTTCCAAAAAAAGATTACTAGCAGAATTTTGCAGTCTACTAGTATTCTTGTTAACCCCTCGTGCTAAGCTAAAATGCTTGTGTTACGAGTGGGTTTACGTCGGTAGTGCAATGGATGGGGTTTGAACCGGCGACCTCAAGATCACAAGTCCGACGCCCTACTACGGCCGCTTCTACTTCATATAAATACTACATAATTTTCAATAATATTCAACTTGCTTATCATAATTATTTTTCAAATAATTAAATTAGATTTGTAATAAAAATAATATTTATGCAAATAATTTATTTATAATATAATTAAAAACGTAATAATTTATATAATTAAATAAACTTTAGTTAATGTTAAAGAATTTGGGTTTCAAAATGACATAATTTTGCTTGATTTCTCATGATACGTATGACGTTGCTAAAATTAAATAATATAAATCCCACGTTACTATCTACCAATAAGTTAATTTAAAAAAATGCCGATCTTTATGAAACATTCATAAGAACAAACTTAATAAGACCAGGATTTAATTTAAAATATACTACATTTCATTAGTCCATTCAGGTGTAATGGCCTGCCAAGTACGCAACCTGCAAAAGAGTGTAACATATAAGGTGACTGGTAATTAGTGACCGATACCTAAACACATGATTGTGCTCATGATAACAAACAACTTTTACTATGGCAACAAACTTGAAATCGCGAAAAAAAAAATCAGCTGCTCCCTATCATGTTGACGAGTTTTGTGAACATGAATGTATGGAACAGCTGATTTTTTTTCATGATTTCAGGGTTGGTGCCATAGTAAAAGTTGTTTGCTATCATGAGCACAATCATGTGTTTAGGTATCGGTCACTAATTACCAGTCACCCTATACAGGGTGTCCCAAAAGGTTAAGTAGCTGGGAAAGGGGGTGACAAGGGTGGACACAATGGTCACTAGAAAAAAAAAAAAAAACGCTCTGGGTATTTAAAAAAAAATGGCATTTTTTTTAAAACTTAAAATTTTACACCTTGTTATTTTTGATGTTGATGTTGATGACCTTGTTGTTATTGAAGATTACATAACAGCATTTTTTTTAAATACAGCCATATTTGTAGGTACAGTTAGCACAAGGTGTAAAATTTTTAGTCTTTTAAAAAATGCCATTTATTTTTTTTGAACACCCAGAGCAGAGACTATGTAATATATAGACTGACGAAGCGGAACAAAATAACGTAACTCGATTTTAGGGACCATGGATGCTAACAGATGTCGCCCGTAGTAGCGTTCAAGCGATAATATGGTCATTTGTCGAAGTCGAATGGCATTATTTATTATTATTCAACTAGATGGCGCAAATGTTAATTATTGATATTAATTTATTTTATTTTAGTTTTGTTATTTTATAACAACAAATACTACGATATTCCGATTTTCATTTTGCGATTGATGCAAAAAACACAAATAAGTAGTAAAATGTATTATTTATTTAAATACAAAAATTAAAAAGGCTAACGCCGCCGCCCGTATCTCTAAAAATGTACATAAGCTGTTACTTAAATCAGACTTAAATAAAAAACATAAAAAACAATAATATTATATTATAATATTATTATTGTTATATACCTATATAACAACTGGAACTCCGGGCTCGAACGCAGGCCGCAATCACAATGAATGAAAAGAGTGAGCGAAATAGCATAACTAGGTAGTTATGCTGTTTCGCGCTCACTAGTAGGTACTTAGGTACGCATTTCTACCGTTAAGATGTTAATAAAACTGAATTGTTATTTTAGAGATTATTTATATTATTATCTTCGCTTCATACTTTTAAGGGCGCAGGACCTTTTAACATGCTGTATTTGTTTTGTTACGTGTTAAACTAGTCATTTAGATACGAATACGAAATTAGGCATGTAGATACGAATATTACACGTAAACTACAACATACCTACTAGACGTATTTAAAAGATTGAAATCAACTAATTTGCACTGATTATAAATATATTTAAATGTATGGTGCTATCATAGCATGTACTAACCAGTGAGATATAGGTACTAGGTAGGTACCTAAAGAAGTTATTCTAAGCAGAAAACAGACGCGTGAAAACAGTTGAGTGAATTTAAACGAAAGTCCGCTGCAGCGCTGCCATAATGAATATTCGCCTAATTAAAGGGCTTAAACATGCAGCGCTAAAGCACTTCTTCTAGCGTAGTGATTTCCGACTAAAAGGTCGGAAGCGCCGTGATTTAGACCTCAGCTCAGTGCGATCACTGCCGATGAGATTGAGGACTTTTAGTATTTTAGTCTTTTAGTATTTTGGTTTTGATGCAATTGTCGCTCTACTTTACAGTTCGCGGGCCTCTCGGACGTCGGGTCTACGAGGGCACCGGATGGTTCTTTGCAAACTAAAGGACGAGCGGGGACGCGTCGCGAACGCGGGCGCACTCTTCTCCGGCGGGTCGGATAGAGTGGTTTTTGTGTAGTGGTGCTAGGTCCTTGCAATCTTATTAATGCTAGTTAGTAACCGACGGTGATTACGATGCTTAAAAAAAAAAGTGGGCGATTAAAGCATTCCAAATCGCCTTTCATTCTGCATTCATAGATCGGAAGCACCTATCACTAATATTCGCACACAGCAGATCAAAGAAGGAGTACAATGAAGCATTTTAAGCGATCTTTGCTTTTAGTCGGTTCCAATCACCCAGCGCTAGGGTAAGTTCGCCTGTTCGCGTGCATCGCCCAATTCGCGTCCATTTAACGGATCTCCCTTTAAAAATCTCAAAAATAAGTAAAGTAACGCACTAATCAAACGAAAAGTAATTACCGCTAATACTTGAATGCATAAGCACGCATAAGCATGCATAGGCACGCACATATGGACAAAAGTTCCGTGTGCCAAACCAATCCCGTTTAGAAAAATAAAGTACCTATCGGCTGTTCAACAAGGGTGAGCTCAACCGCGGAATTTTTAGAAAAAAAAAATTGTGTGCAGCGACGCATTCGATGATAAGTTTTTTATAGTTTTATGTGAATTTTAGGATACATAGCTAATATAAGACTTTTATAATTAAATTAAGAATAATAGTAATTATTAATTTGATTATGTTTTTTAGAATATTATTGCTAATTTTTACTAATATACCAATGGATACCACTAAATACCTATTATCTTCCCCTCAGGAAGCTGAAAAACTATTAAAAGCGAACATTAGATCAGACGTGTCTAGGTTATAAATGGTGTTGATATCGTATAGGCATTCCGAACAATTAAAATGAAAGGCACAATAGACTTGTGGGGACTTTCTGTTAAAGCTATTGACACAGTAATTCAAATTCAATGTTCATGTTTTATGTATGACTGAACATTGGCTTAAAGAATATCAGTTGTCATATATTAATAATGATAATTATAAGATTCAGAGTGCGTTTGTGAGGAGGAATGCAA
Source organism: Nycteola revayana (assembly GCA_947037095.2). Classification (NCBI taxonomy): domain Eukaryota; kingdom Metazoa; phylum Arthropoda; class Insecta; order Lepidoptera; family Nolidae; genus Nycteola; species Nycteola revayana. Next base: position 15,912,031 of record OX344857.2, on the reverse strand, counting down.
TTCATGGGGGTTCATTAATTATTGTTTCTAACAATATTAAAAGTAAACCAAGACTAGACATTGTAAACCTCTCTATTGAGCGCACTGTTGAGTTGTCATGTGTTGAGCTTGACCGACAAGTTATTATGTCAGTTTACCGCCCCCCCCCCCCCCCTAGCAACTTTGACTTATTTGAATCTGTCATAGAAGATGCCCTCACAAAATTAAGTTTTACCAAAAAAAGTATTATAGTATGTGGAGATTCAATGTTAATATCCTAGAAACCTCATCATCGTGTAGAAGGCTTTTAAATCTTTTTAAATCATTCAATTTGATTAATTTGTTTTACGAACCAACGCGTATAACTCCACACTCGTCAACATGCTTAGATAATATATTTGCTAACTGTGTATCAGTGTGTAGCAAAATTCTTAATAGTTTGACCTCTGACCACTGTGGCCAATTAGCAATATTTAATACCGTTGACAAATGTAAAAGAACTGAAGTTACTTGCCGGCCAGTTACTGACTACTTAATGAATCAATTTAAAAATAATATTCTTGTTAAAATGAATCCCACATTGTTGAAGTTGAATAATCCTAATTTAAGTTACACGTCGGTTTTTCATAAAATCAATACTCAGTTCCAAACCACGTTTAAAATCAAAACTTTCACAAAACATATTAAATTAAATTTTAATGATTGGGCTACTCCAGGTATTTATAAAAGTCGTACCAAATTGTACGAGCGATATGGTATTAGAACCTATAAATTTGATGACGAGTTCCTAGCGTATGTGAGTGACTACTCTAAAATATTTAAAAAAGTATGTTCTCAAGCTAAAGCCAATTATTTTAGTAATAAAATCAAACATTCTAGTAACAAGATAAAAGCCACCTGGAATACAATAAATCGTGAATGTGGTAAAAATGTTACCCGTGAAAATTCTCTAGAATTAAAAATAAACGGTGAAATAATTACTGAGAAGAATGACATAGCTCACGAGTTTAATAACTTCTTTGCAGACATACCCACTAAGACGACTAGCTCCTTAAACCCCTCAGATGTTGGCGCTGAACACCTTTTACGTAGAAGTGTATCGGAATGTAAAAAACAATTTGCCTTTGAACATGTTACAGTACATGATGTAATAAATATTGTTAAAACCCTTGAGCCCAAAAATACGGGTGATTTATGGGGAATTCCAGTTAGAATCATAAAAAATGTAATTGATGTAGTAGCGCCTTACTTAACAACTATTTTTAATGAATGTATTGATATGGGTATATTCCCCGACCTATTGAAGTGTAGTAAAATCATCCCATTATTTAAGTCAGGTGCCAAGGATGATCCCGCAAATTTTAGGCCAATATCAATATTGCCAGCCTTCAGCAAAATTTTTGAAAAATTAATACTCTAACAATTACTTAGGCACTTCAATCTTAACAATCTCCTACACGATAATCAGTTTGGCTTCACAAACGGACGTTCGACTACAGACGCGGGAGTTGCCTTAATAAAACATGTCATTGTATATGATGCATGGGAGAGATCTAAGGATGCCATTGGAGTGTTCTGTGATCTTTCAAAGGCTTTCGATTGCGTTCATCATGATACACTTCTGCTAAAACTAAATTATTATGGTGTAAAGGGCGTCGCGCTTGACATGCTTTCATCGTATCTTCACCAAAGGGTATTTGCAAGTGCCTGTAATAGGTTTACGTAAATAAAAATGATTTTTATTTATTTATTTTATATTTAACGCTTAAAATAAGGTGGGCGTGAATTACTACATCAAATTTACAAAACTTCCACTTTGCGTCCGCAATGGACGCAAACTGGGTAAACGCCTATTTTGATGTTTATCTATTTAAAAAAATATCGACATGTTTCGAAAAAAACTGAAAGTTTATCATAAAATAGACTAATGACATACATTTTTCATAGAAATTAGTGTTGGAACATTTGTACTATCGCCGTCAAAATTGCCAACTGCGGTAAATGGACGCGAACAGTCGAAATGACCCTATTTATTTCTGGAATTCTGGTTGTATTTGTATTGTTATTGTTATTCAAAATACGAAATATATCTATTAGAAAAACGAGTTAACGTCTACAACTGGATCTTCACAAGCTGTTTCCGCATTAAAAGTACATAGTTAAGGTTGACTTTCCTATAAAGCACCGTAGCTATGCACCGCGGCACCACGCCTAAAAGGACTCAAGCGCTGCCGTGCAAAAGGCGTCGCTTACGCGTTCCGACTATATATTTTGATATTTTAAATTGAATTTTAATTAAATGGAATTCCATCAAATTAAACTTTTTTATTACCTTTTAGTACGCGTTATTTTTTAATAAAAGCATGTTTTTAAAAATGTTTTTTTTTTCTTCTTATTTTATTTTTTACTTTTTAGTCATTAGCTTGTAACCCTATTTACTGGATTCATTACTTGGGTGGATCATGTGCAATGGAAAATACTCACGAACAACAAACGAGTCCAAACTCGACTATCTTAGCGCTTGCATTAAGGGCGTACCAGTGGTAATGTTCCTGCTCCTCATTAGACCCTCGACATCCTGTGCAATGGAAAGTACTCATAAACACAAAACAAACGAGCCCTAACTCTTCTATCTTGTTCAGTAGGTACAGGAGTTCCTATGGCCCCCTTCCGAATCCATCATCAGATCAGCTCCATGGTACCATATTATTTCATTGTCACGCGATATGCATATGCTTGCAAAATTTCAGAATCAGTTGAGGATGTCTGCTTCAAAATTGAGTTGCAAGATTCCACCCGAACAAATTACATACATACATACATTGCAAGTTAAATAAAAGCTTCTAAAATATTTCAATAAATTGAAATAGTACGTTAATTAATTTTTTTTTTATCAAAAACCAATTCTTTTATCGTATTTCTTTACAAAATTATATGTATTGTTATTTACTGTTATATGTTATTTACTGGGGCTTGAACATTCAACATCTCATTTGTTAAGCAACCTCCGCTCCTAATGAGCTACCGAAACTTAGTTAATAGAGTTGAAATAAGTAATACTTATAAACTATTTATGACAGTTGTGCAACGAAACTCTAAAGAGAATCGTTATGTCAACATAAAGTTAATTTTTAACGCCATCTATGATCTTTTTTTTAAAACATTTTGTAAAGGACTGTCCTTGGTATCGACATCTCAGCGGCAATTACGAAAGGGGGTGCGACGGTAACGCCCGCTGGTTATCAAATGGTTTTAGGAGCTACGATATTTTGTACTGCTATTGTCAGTCTATATATTATATAGTCTCTGCCCAGAGGGAATTTTTTATATTTTTCTGGTGACCCTTGTGACCATCCCTATCACCCCCCTTCCCAGCTACGTAATCTTTTGGGACACCCTGTATAAGTAGTTATCGACGAACCTGCAAAAAAAAGGTATATAGCTATGCAGGTTCGTCGAGAAAAATCTCATTTAAAATCATCGGCAAATAATAAAACGTTGAAATGGTCCATAAAATAATCGGCTCGCAATAAAAACATGATCAGGCCACAAACCTCCAGCCGCCTGAAGCTGACAGCTCTCGCCGAAGCGTATAACTCGCTGAATTATAATACCGATGGCATCGGAACTTTGATGTATTTTTTATTATTTGCTATTACTTTTGTTTCCGACATCCTATTATGGAGAAAATATAGCTTGTGTATGTTAAACGGCAGTTTGTTCGGTAATATTTTACACTAGGTGCGCCCCGGTTTTACTTCCGTTACTCTGCTCCAGTGGGTCGAAGCGTGATGTTTTGTAGCTTATATGTTAGTTTAGCGTATAACCTATCCCGGTGCAAAATTTCAGCCAATTCCGTTCAGCAGTTTCGGCGTGAAAGAGTTACGAACATCCATCCATCCTTTCATCCATACTTACAAACTTTCGTGTTTATAATATTAGTAGTATAAATGCGATTACTTGCTTGGTCTAATATGTTTAACTGTAGTTAGCAAGATTCTGGGCAAAAAGTTCTGTTAATAAGTATTGAGGAACTACTAGCCCGAAGTAGCAGGTTAAGCATTAAATTTAGTCCCAACTATCATAATGTAATCTATAACAATCATATACCAGGTAACGGGCAGCAGCGTTTATCTGTGTATAATATACATAATACAGTATGTTAACTAACAGAGGGCGTTCCCGTTAACCCGCAATAGTATAGCATCCATATATGCAAAAATAAAATTACCATTCGAAAACAAAATGTTTTTATTTTTTTTTAATATTAAAATATTCACCAAAAATTTTAAATCGATACGTAAAAGAAACACTCTGTGCACGCGTACTTGAAGAAAGGCAACGCTAGTACTACGTTAGGTACTTAGGTACTATTCCGCGCTACTATTTTGATTTTAAACAGGAGGTTTCGAATTTATTGCCAATTAATTATTTTTTTGAATTCGGATTATTTTATGCTTATTTTTCTATGCTGATATTTTTGTTTTAATCTATTAATGATATAGATTAACGAGTTTAAGGGAACGCCCTCTGTTATTTAACAAACTGTATATGTAAACACATGATACTGCGGTCAATAACTTGGGTTATTTAAGTGACACACGCCTGAGGGCACCCCTAATGGGTTTCGTCCACGGTATGGGTATCGCTACCTACTTTACCTTTTACCCTAACACGCATTGCGCCAAGACTCTTTAGTACAAAAACATTCAATATTACGAAACTTATTATTGTAGCTGTCATTCACGATATCTCTTGATATCCGAATATATTCTGTCTACTTTTATACCTCTATAAATCTCCGATATACGAACAAACAATAATAAAAATTGATCTATTTTATAGGTATTTTTATTTACCTACTTCATTCATCGTATATTCATATTTGATTACCCTTACAAGAATCGCATAGTAGGTAAATTTGGCAAGGACATTTTTTGCGGCGAGCACTGCCTGACTATGACTTCCCAAAGGAACTAGTTACATACTTCAATGCGAGTAAACATACATATTACAATAAAAAAAATAAAAAGCATTTAAATAGCTGGTAATTTTTTTTTTCTAGAAATATCTTGATATCTGACTATCTCTACTTGATAAACTGGAACTGATTGTATCATTAGATTCTATGTCAAAATCATTAATCAAACCACTAATTCACATACCGTTCAATCTCCTTCGTTTGCAGTTATATCAATGGGGCCAACTTAAATACCAGCGCTACATTCATACACAAATGTGTGGATGTAGCATAAAGCTGAAGTTGGGGCCTATTTATGGTGCACATGAAATCTGTCTATTTATTAATTTAATATTGTATTTTTTCGGAAAACAGTGCATTATGAATATATATTTTTCTTTTTTTCTTCTTTATATCCTAAAACTCTGACATAGGCAAAATTGTGAAAGCTTCTAAATACAGCCAACAACTAATATCTATATAATATAAGGCACACTATGAATACACAGTGGACAAAGTAATAGATAGGTTACACGTCGCGGGCATTTAACTTATAAATTAATTGATGTTCTTAGAATGTAAGGTTACGTTCTATGTTGGCCTGCAGTTTGAACAGTCGTCTCAACTACTCTGACTGGCTCTACTTACTGTTTTCACTGCTTTACTCTTAAATAAACTTTCCTGTCGTCGTCTTAAGTAACTGCGATTATGCGATTATAAAACGATTTAGTGTCTAAAAGGACTATATTGATTATCAGTTGTCACAATATTGTACACACGTACGGCACTTAAATTCAAAAATTGCAACAGCAATCATTTAGCAAATGTTGTCAAAAATTATGCGTTACTATAGCAATTGGTGGCAAGTTGTAAACTATAGCCTATAATTTATATATTTAATTTATTTTAATAATATTGTTGGTTGTTATGGCAACGTCAAAATTACACGTTGCTATGACGTATGTTTACGTTTCTAAGATTAGTCTGCTGAACGGTCGCCGTCGCGTTTTTTACGCAATGGGCCACCGAGCACTCGTTCAATTTATATTTTGCATAGATCCCCGTACAAGATTATAAACGTTAATATTGTACGGGGATCTATGCAAAACGAGTAAGCCGTAATTTGGTAGACAGATATTCATATGCTTAATGAATCACAAATTAACCGTTTGTAGTCAAATCGAGGATTGTCACAGTATCTCTAACTTAATATCGTTTTTTTTTACACTAACTTTAATTTAGACGACTTTTCATTTTCTCACACTAGGTACGGGTAGCGTTCATTCGATAACCTAGTATCAAATTTAAAACAGAGTGTAATGATCGCATAATCGCATACGTTAGAACGACGCCTATGACTGGCTTAACTGACTGAAGCCTGTTTTTACAGCACCAGACAGCTGCTCAAACCCTGGTGAGTGATTGCCTTATACAGCACTTCTTTTTTTCCTTTTTACTCTTCTCACTTACTGTTCAAACTGCGGGTGGGAAAGAAACAATGGCATTTGATGATTCCCCTTTGAATTCATACTTGTCAATATGTGGATGATACACAAATGGCATTATTATGTATTGACAATAATTGTCAAAACTACCAAAATTACAGAAAGTAATACACGCCGTTGACAGGTAAAAATTCCAAGGAGCTTCATTAACAATAAAAATCTCGTTTTAAAATAAGCTTGATCAGCTTAAAAAGGGGTGTTAATCAAATCTAATTAATACAAATAAACACTCCAGATATGTATGCTAAACCTAGTTTTAAAATCGAGAAATACATTGCAAGCAATACATTGACCGTTGAACAAAGCAAGTCGTATTTATTCTCTAATTCAACTCAGCAATGAAGATGATAGTGTACATGTTTTGTAAAATTTTCCTACTAATAGTATGCATAATTTAAAATACGGTGATAAGATACGTCGTGATCTTGTCGCCTTTATAAATCCAATCATAGCAAATGTAACTGAAATATGAACACTTTTAAGTTCTCTCGCATCATTCATTGTTTATTTATACTTAATATTAGTAGCAAAACTAAAATATGTATACTTACGTATTCAGTGTCAACCTAAAACTTACCAATCGTAAGACACTGTCAATTGAATTTGAAGGTGAATTGACAATTACAGTTCATCAAACTCCCGCTTGAGGCGCTGCTTGTTTATGTAACGGTTAAAATTTAAATTTGAATTCAGAACATGAACAATATAACATGCAATCTAAGATTTTAAATTTCCGAATTATTTTTTCATAGATTCATATATATATTATATACCTATTTTATTTCCCCAACACTCTCACGCCCGCATTTTGAATACTTACAAAATATTTTCTTACAATCGCTTGTATGCAATTTTTAGGTAGCACTTCACTTGAAGGTAGGTACTCTTATACAGACAAATTTGCCAACGCTTTTATATATTTAAAACAAACGTACCTATACATTTATGCATTTTACGCCAAGCTTTTAAATGCCTTTTTATTTTTATATACTTATAAATAATTACTTTAACAATATCACAATTACGCTTATATTAATATATTTTTTAATCACATATTACACATATTGATCACCCACACAATTTTCTGCCATACACTGATTCAGCTAATAAGTTTCAGTGGGATCGCATCTTTTTAATATATAGGAAACAACAAATAATACAGAAAATAGTAGAACATCTGTTCATCATCATCATCAGCCCGTATAACGTCCACTTCTAAAGTCATGCTAAACGCTTGGCGGATTAGTGACCGCAGTATTATGTTGTAACTGAAACGCCGGTACCCGTTCCCTGGTATACAATTGCTGATGTTATTACTATCGGAACGAACATTAGGTAAGAATTTTAAGATTTTACACAAAGATTTATCTGGCGATATGGAGCGAGACTTTGTAAAAGGGATGATGGCTAAAAACTTTTTGGTCCGTCTAGCTGACGGACCAAAAAGTTTTTAGATTACCAAAAAATATTGGAATTTCTCTAAACCAAAAATAACGAAGATATACACAGCGCGTCAAAATTTCATATGAAGTCACTTCTAGATACAATTTGACTTGGGAATGACGTCACAAGCCTCCACCTCCTATTGTTGCTCCATATCTTAGCCGATTTTTATTGATGTGATAAATCAAAACATACGTGTCCAATATTTTTTTGTAATCTAACTGACGAACCAAATAAATTCCTTATTTGATAAATACCTACCGTACACACGAATATTAAATTAAAAATTAGCATACTTTATGAGCCCCACAATCGAATACTTCCCCATATATATTCCCTTTGCATAGACAACAGTTCTGTAAAGTCCAGTTCAGTGCTCTAAAACGATTAGTTCGGTCTACAGATCTCAAAAGGCCACCTATATCATTGCAGACACTAACAGTCTCGCATAAATTACTAGAACTAACGTCTTTTAGGGATTTCCAACGCTAGCAGTGCAAGTGATTCACTGAACAGAGTGTCTTACGGTAGTCTAGATAGCTGTTGCAATTGGCGTGAAGAAAAAAAAAATCTTTTTAGTCCGTCAGTTAGATTACCAAAAAGGATTGCACATGATTTTTTTCTTTCGTTCCTCTAACAGAAATATTACCAAGATACAGCGCAATTGAAATTTCATGTGACGTCACTTCTAGGTACAATTATACCTAGTAGTGACGTCACAAGCCTCCCTCTCCTGAACTTTATAGTTTGTTGTTGCTTTTTATCTTTGTCAATTTTTATTGATTTGATAAATAAAAAATACGTGTCCAATATTTTTTAGTAATCTAACGGACGGATTAATTATATATTTTAGTATTCATGCCTGTTGCTATACAAAGTAATTGCCACACAGAACTGTACTGTATCAGCTCATGTACGTCCACTGTTGAAGACGGGCTTCCTCTTAACATACCATGGGCAATCGGGGTCGTTGAGGTAATATGCCATAATCATCACGCTTGGCGGATTGGTGATAACAATAAGATGGTGAGTATCCTTGATATGATAGATGCTGCTGCCCATTTTGTCATTAAAGCTAATATAATCAAAAGTAGGTGCTTATTTTTAATAAAAGTACCAATTAGAAACGGGATAAAATATAATGACCACCAAAAATATATACTTGACACCAGAAAAATAAAGTCTAAAATTATAATAGTACTAGCTATTTTAGTCACGACTGCACTTCAAATTGTATTCGAACACCAAATGTAGTAAATGATCACCAAATGTAGTAAATGATCACCAAATCTTAGCGAGCAAATGATTGCGATATTCTACCTTAATAAAATCAATGAAAAATGACAATCGGTTAGGTTAGGTTAGAGCTGCGGCCATACAACGCACGAGCCGAGCGAGCGAAGCGAGCGGTGCCGCGGTAGCGGCCGGCGAGTGCCAGAACCGAATAGTAAATTAGTAAAACATTTAGGTACTTTTGGTGATCATTTACTACTTTTGGTGATCATTTACTACTTTTGGGTTAACAATGATTTATTTGGAGTCATTTTGCTTAAATACGATAGCGAAATGTTAAAACTTTGGTTACCATTTTACATTAAAATGCGGGTTTAATTTTGGTGATCATTTTTACCATATCTGATGGTAAGTTAAACATAAGCCATTAGAAACTGGGAAAACTAGACTTTCCCACGCGGTATCTTACGCATAGCTCTCGTTTCTGAAATCCCATAAAAATATATACTTATAAAATATATTACTCTTGAATCCCTACTGATATTTATGACGCAATCCTACAGTTTTTTTTAAATAACCAGCAGAGATTTTGCCCTAGTATGCAGACGCAAGCATTTTAGCTTAGCACGAGGGGTTAACAAGATTTAAAATGCTAAGCTCGTGCTAAGCTAAAATAAACATTATAGCTTGCATGAATGCTTGCGTCTGCATACTAGGGCAAAAACTCTGCTGGTTATTTCAAAAAAAACTAGGATTGCTTCATAAATATGAGTAGGGATTCAGGAGTAATATATAAGTATACTATATTTTTTATAAGATTTCAGAATTTTTTGTTGCGTTACGAATGCCATGACTCAGGATTGAATCTGCGACCACATGATCATTTTTTGTCCGGGGGAAATGCATTTATGTTATGCATCCCCTCCGCCACTGCGGCGTTCCCACGCCGGCGAAAGGGTATGTGGGACTCGTCCTATCCATAGCGATGGTATGCTAGTCATACCACGAGGAGAGGATTCTACCCACTAAAACCCCCCGAGTTCTGCTCCGTCCGCCGTAGACGGCCGCCGTTGGGCCGAGACCAGAGCGCACCCCCTCACACGTCTGCCGGTACGCGGCAATGAGTTTGATACTCTAGTGCGAATGACGTTACCTCGATGGTCATTACCTCGATGTCTCTAGCTCGACGGTACACTTCACCGATGGGTCGTTACCTCGAAAGGTCAATACCTCGAAGGATCTCTTCCTCGACGGGTCTTTTCTTCGATGGTACATTTGATCGATGGGTTGTTACCTCGAAACAACATTTACTGTACAAATTTTAAGTATTTGTGTGTGTAACTGAAAGGTGTAAAAATACAAGTGAATTGAAATGAAAATCGATATAATCATAGAGGCAACATAATATTGTGATCATTAATATAAGTAGGTACGCGTATTTTTAACATTTAAACAACAAGCTGTAATCAACTACATTTATTAATTATTTAAACAAAAATCATCAAAAAATGAAATTAATATTCTTCTGTGTTTTAAAACACTTGTCTTCTTTTTATCAAACTAATGAACTTAAATAACCTAATAATTATTATTACCTATTTATTTATATCAAATAGAATGCGATCAACTACAACGTCATATTATAACGCTGCGCTGTGCAATTTGCAATAGAACGCAAAAAGTCTTTTAATTCCATTTTTTCTCTGTTCTTAGTCATTTGTGCAATTGCCGATTGCAATATCTTGTAGATAGTAGAGGGGTTTTTACCATAATCACCACGCTTGGCAGACGGATTGGTGATCGCAGTAAGATGTAAACCTTGAGCTAATAGATGCTGCTGCCCATCCATCAGCCATATGTCTCTTAGTAGCCTTTTACGACACCCATGGGAGGACATGGGGTGGTCTATTCTAAGCCGGAAAACACACGGCAAATAATTAATAAATGTAGTTGATTACAGCTTGTTGTTTAAATGTTAAAAATACGCGTACCTACTTATATTAATGATCACAATATTATGTTGCCTCTATGATTATATCGATTTTCATTTCAATTCACTTGTATTTTTACACCTTTCAGTTACACACACAAATACTTAAAATTTGTACAGTAAATGTTGTTTCGAGGTAACAACCCATCGATCAAATGTACCATCGAAGAAAAGACTCGTCGAGGAAGAGATCCTTCGAGGTATTGACCTTTCGAGGTAACGACCCATCGGTGAAGTGTACCGTCGAGCTAGAGACATCGAGGTAATGACCATCGAGGTAACGTCATTCGAACTAGAGTATCAAACTCCGCGGCAATACCTCCGCTAAGACCTACGCCAGTGCCGGATTAAGCCAGCGCAGGGCCTGTAGCAAATTCTGTCCGGAGGCCCCTCTTAGTGATGACTCTGAGTCACTTAACGACCTTTTTTTTAGGCCACCTATTGTGATGCACCATGATTCGGATCCATGGGATTTTGTCTCTATTGGATCCAATTTCTTGCGCCCAAATCGCGCGGGGCCCGTAGCATTTGTTACTCTTGCTATATGGCACTGATCTACGCCATAGCCATTGGGCGTTAATTAAAAAAGATATAAGTGTACATTTAATTACGCAAATAATCATAAAATAACTGAAAAATGATTTCATTCCAATTCATTGTGGTAATATGATTATTACAGAAGCCACATTCAATTGAGTCTACAGTATACGATAAATATTCCACAATTATCTTCGTTAATCCTCTTCAGTGCAATGCACTCTCTGCAATTCAATTAGCAATCTAAAACAATTACATAGGTAAATAAATTAACACAGAGTATTAATGAACTGAATCCGACCGTCTAAACGACAGATAAAACAAAGCTTTTTATTATCTAATTTAATAAAGTATTTGTAGTTATTTAAGCGGTCCGTAAACAATGCTTTCTTGTGGTCACAGAATTCTTAAATGTTTTAAACCGAAAAGAATCGATTACCCAGTTTAAGCGATTGTCCCTCGGTTCCACTCGCGTAGATTCCGTCCCCGTGGGAATGTCGTCTTAAAATACAGCCTTGGACACTCACAAATACTGTGGCGTTCTGTCAATCGTTGACAGTTATTTCAAATAGCTGACATTTATGTTAATTTCATTATTAAAATAATATTGCACTCAAGTTTTCCCAAAATTTCTAATGTTCCGCTCATTTTTCTATTTTTTTTTTCTTTCTTAAAATCCTTCCATAACAACAATTAACGAAATCGGCCAAGGCGATTACGCATGATGCCGTGACCAAGGGAAATAGATATTCATTTTTATATAGGTATATACATAGATGTTCAATTTTAGCTATTAATAGAGAGGGAAAAGAGATTGGTTTCTTACGACTCAGCTGCCGATTCGGTTTCAATAAGTAAGCGGTCGCTCCACAGTAGGTAGTGTCGTTTAGTCTAGACTTTGGCTTTGTAAAGTAACTAAATAGAAAACCAAGGTATGTATCAGAAGTAAGTGTGTCTGTAAATAAAGTGTTTTAAGTATTCCGTGAAACAGGAATTATTTTCTATAGAGCGGGAATTCAGAGTAAAATCGATTAAAAAACTTTTCTTTTACTAAATACTGCAATAGCACAGTGGTAGTGGTTGCTTCTTAGACCTGGTGTTTTGGGTTCGATTCCCACCTGAGACAATTATTTGAGTGAGCCTCGGATAAAAGTCCTGAGTCTTGGGTGTACTTTAATTCTATAAACGGTATGTTAGTAAAGTCTTACGCGACACAGAGATTTATTTCCCTAGTGCAAGAGTTGTCATTAAAAAAAGGAAAATAAATAATAATGCTTCCGTACTCAGTTGATAATAATCAAATAGAATATTCTCTCAACCTTAAAATTTGATCGTAGCTCAACTTCCAACTACGTTATTTACTTAACAGAGTTTAAATCAACTGAGCCGGCCCGATTTACTCGGGTTATCATCCGATAATTCTTGACCTGAAATTCGCTTGCTGATTCGACAGTTTTGGCGCTGCGCCCAGTATCCGATGAATGGAAATTGTTATTTTAATGTTCATTTTAGTTCACTTTAGAGTGCAGATATTTGCAGATTACAGGCTCAGAGTATTGCTGCTTTAAGATGCAACGTTCGCACTTTAAGTATTTATCGATTAATATGTCGAAATATGGCATTTGAGGTGGGCGGGAGGTGTAACGCGGCTGGATAAAATATCAAATAAATACATTATAGGAACTTTTAAAGTAGCACCAATTGCCGAAAAACTTACCGAACGCCGACTTCGCTGGTATGGTAATGTAATGAGGCGCGAAAATGATCATGTGGTACAGGTTGCGCTAAATATACCTGAAACGAAAAGAAAATGAGGTCGTCCACTAACTAAAATAGCAAAGGACCTGAAGGAAGCCCAAGTGCCTGCATAGACAACCCAGGACAGAGCGTCCTGGCGCAGACGTTTGAAGAGAGCCGACCCTGCATAACGGGGGATGAAGGGAATGAAGAAGAAGATGTCGGAATATGGTATTTGTAACTTTTACTAAAATAATTGTCTATTTTGCGAATATAAAAATCACCAACGGGTCTATTGTTAATAAGCCTAAAAAGTTAATAGCATCAATAAACCAAGGAATTTCATTACAATGATAAAAGTATAAAATTTCGATTCAGATATTCACAAGGCATTTATTGTTTTCAACCTAATGATGACTTAACATAGATCTGTTATTGCCATTTACTTTTGCGAAATAAATAATCATTAAATATATCAGATAAGAAATGCCACCTTTCGACAATTTTTACGTTAAATACCTGAAGTGCGAACGTTGCGCCTTTATGAGTGTCATTTGAATTTTACACTTTAGAGTAAAATTTGTTCTCTTTAGGATGGCGACTACTGGAATTTTAGTTATAGTGTTGTTTTAATACGGATCACTATTATTGTGATCTATAGTTTGCTTGACTATGTAATAAATATGTTTAACTTTTAGGGAGGATTTACTTTAAAACCAGTTTCCAAATTTGAGAAACGTGGGGTACATTGGTAATTATGAGTGTTTTATTTCCACTTTAGTATTTAGAATCTCTCCAATTTACACTTCAGTGGCGTTTGTAAGAAACTATATTTATTGCAAACCAACATTACCTGTGTGGTGTCCGGCTTAGAATAGACCACCCCATAGCTTCCCATGGGTATTGTAAGAGGCGACTAGGGGATATATAGCTGATGGATGGGCAGCAGCAACTTTTAGCTCAATGATACTCACCATCTTACTGCGATCATTAATTCGCCAAGCGTGGAGATTATGGCAATATCCCTCAACAACCCTGGCTTGGCAAGATCTGTTAGGAGGAGTGCCATGTTCGGGCTGATACAGTACAGAACACCAACATATGGTAGTAACGGCGGGGTAATAAAGTGGACTACTACTTCTGGGTGATTAAAATAATAACCTGGAAGGTGGAAGAACCAGACTGGTCTACGTCCGAATCCCAATGTACCTTAGCGTAATTTAATCTTCAATTTTTAAGTATTCAAAAAAAAATTGTCATTAGACATAGATTCTAGGAAATAGAATAATTATATTTCTGGCGGCCCTGTGTCGTGGGGATTTTCGACCTAGGTGTCATATTTATTCCCACGAGTTATAGATAAATGATCACTGAAATAATGGTGTCATACAAATGTGTCATGGCTTCTGTTTAATGAAAAAACTCTTAATTCAGCACTGGTATCATGTGATAAGGCTTTCTCTTCGACATTTGCAAGTCATGGCAGAACATGATTAATTTGGCCTAATGGAGGGGTAGGCGCTAATTGCGCTCTCAAGGTCTTACATTCAGTTACTGAGAAGCCTGTTTCTGATACATTTCTTGATATATTGTTATAGCTAAGTGATGTTTTGATGAAAGAGCTGACTCACTAAGATACGGAAATTTCTGAAGAAAACTTATATATTCAAAGTTAACGTGATTACCTTATCACATTTTATCATAACGAGAATTTTCCATCGCTAGATCCATCAGAAAAATCCCAGTAAATAATCAGAACTTTTATCCCTCCCAGACACTGAACCCCAAACTAACGGTAAGCCGTAATCATATAATAAAGGTAAGAGGTAATCATGGACATGTACAAATAATATTTCGTAAATGTTCAAATGATATAGTAGGTTATGGAACGTTTAAACAATACTTAAAAACATTTTTAAAATTATTCTTTACAGTTTATAAGATCACATGCAGGTTAGTAAACCATAAATTATAACGCCCGATACTTCATCGAAAATTGGATTAATCCCAGTCAGCTGCACGCCTTTCCAGGGAGAAAAAATTAACTGCTAAAATAATTCCAGCTTTTAAAAGAGAAATTTATCACTCAAGACGGTTTTTTTAAATTTTGTTACAGTCACCTTCTGTAGACGAGATAATCCGAAGTTAAAAAAGTCTATAAACCTTTTTTCGTTGCTCTAAACGCAAAACATATACCTTCTAGAAATTCAAAACATTTCGTAGCGCAAAATTTCCAAATCCTAATTCTAACCAGAATCAAATGGCAACATAGCATCGACAAACAAGCCTATTCATGTATGAAATGTATTTATTCTATTGCAATACGAGGCAGTCCGAGCGTTTGAGAGCCATTGAACCGATTCGATGCATATCTCGAATAACTATGAATCCGAACAGTATCGATTGCTACGAAACATGGGCGACCCGCACGCTACGAGTCGAAGAATCGCAAATATTCCGACGTTAACAATTGATTAAAGCGATTAATTTATTCGTGTAACGATTAGGAACTTTGTTTTTGTTTTGGTTATGAAATTCTGAGAGGTTTAGTTCGTGTAGCATAAAATGTATAGTCGGAATTCCGTGTTCAAAATCGTTTGAGTGTAGGTACAGTTGCGTGAATGACTAGCTATTAGTTGGCATATTATTTCTGTACTTATATTTTCATAATTATTGACACGAGTCTAATAGTCCAAACAAAGAATTTAAATTTGAATTACAACTCTTAATCCAATTTAACAATCATTCTAAACCTATTAGTAGGTACTAACAATTCAATTATTTTTTCCTGCATCCGTCCAGCAGAATCTAGCAGGAATCCTGCCTAAATGTTCCGTTTTAACTCCTACTGAAACTGGTGCTCTTATGTGGTTAACTTCTCCATCTCCTTTTTCATTTCTTTTACCATCTTCTGTAAACAGGATCACTGAACTCGTACACCTTCTATCTAAATTCTCGTGATGTAATTCTTCTTCTGAACTATACCCTTCTTTTGTTTCTATTAAATCATCTCCTAATTCTTCTAGTGTTGAGGTTTTTGTGGATGATTTTGATGTGTGAACCTTAGTGCGCATAGCTTTCTCATCATTTTTCTTTTCGTTTAACGTCTTTTCAATGTTTGCTAGTCTGTCTAGAATTTTGTCCAATTTGTCTGTATTGCACTTAACAGTTTGCTGCACATAACTCACTTCGGAATTTAGTTTTGTATTGTTGATTAATTCAGAAACACAATCTTTGATTGCGTTTAGCACAGGTATTTTAATACTATCACTAAGAATATTTTTGTCTCTTTCATTCATAAGGTGTATTTTGATCTTGCCATCACTTGTTATGTTGTCTGTCGCCAATGCTTCAAAAGATTCCGAAACAAGTAACTTTGTTGCGTTATTTCGTTTTTTTACGTGACTTTTTTCTTTCTTTTGTATCTTTTTTTCAGACATTTCAGAAAGGGTGCAGCATAATGAATGATTAATATTTAAATCGTCTAGAGTATTATTTGATGACTGACTGATGCTAAAACTCCCCTTTTTAACTTTTCTATAAGTTTCTACGACTTTTTTGCTTTCAGTCTTTTCGTTAATGGGTTCTTCATGTTCAAAACTTGTGCGATGAGGTTTTTTATTCGTCTTTTTAGATTTCTGTTTCGATTTTATTGTATAGAACACTGGTACTTTCTCGTCATTTGAGGGCATAACTATTGGCACCAAATCTTTAGCAAATTGTATAGTGTGTTCCAGTACATGGTCGTTATTTGTGACGTGAAATGTTTGTTTTGAAGCATCGGTCACTTTCTCATTGGAAGCCTGTAGTCCCTTATCTTCAGATTTAAGTCTCTTTTCTTTCATAGTTTTGCTTTCTTTATCGTATTTCAATGGCTTGTTTAGGCATCGTTTATGTAAAAACTTTACTGAATTTAAAGAACGTCGATATGGGTGATAATTTTCCAAGTTAATTCCGTTAATTTCCTTCAGTGGAGCCATCCAGTCTGGGGAAAAAGGAAAAAAATATTTGAGAAGTTATATAGTGATCCTTTAAACTTATTTGGCTAGCAAAGTGCCATTTTCATAGCTCATATAAATTTGAAAATTAGTTTGTGTAGGTCTAGTGCCAGAATTTTATTGTTTGCAATGGCCCCAATAACGTTTATTATTCTGCCATTTTGCACTGTTAATGATTTGTCATTGGCATAAGGCATACAGGCTTTAGGATAAATTAAGCAGTTCTCAATGTGTGCTTAGGAAAATAATCTTTTTAGATATTTTTTTAGGTATATTATATTTTATCTACGTGGCAAAATAATGCGGATATAGGCTAAAATATACTGAATACCTAGACTTAGACAATAACAGTTATTACTCGTAAAAATCAAAATTCCAAACACGAAATCAATATGACAGTAAACATTTTATTACAACTAGATTGCACATACATTCTATACTACAACGCTGAAATTGTTACTGAAAACAAATGTTTGACTATTCAACGAACAGGCGTTTAAAACAAATCGAAATCTAGTAACAAAAATCATGCTAGCTCGCTTGTAAAAGGGTGAAAGAGTGAGATAAAAAATATTCGTTCTTTCTACTCCATACTATACTAAAAACCAGGGTTTTAAACAGGATAGTGTTGAAAATACATGGTGTGATATCGCTTATATACTTATTGGCGATATCGTAATATGGACACACCGCATCACAATAAATAATTATTTCAAGTAGGTTAGTTGTCGCCTGTGCATCTAGTGAGTGGAAGACGGGTCGTTCTCCCGAACCCGCTACGACTATAATGTGTCCTGAACTACACACATTGAAAATTATTATTTACTAGCATTTTACAGGCGGTTTCACACACGTGATCCAGTTACCGTGGGAACTACATAATTAAATACAGCCTATGCTACCTTCTCTTCGACAACTTGGCTTTCAAATAGTGAAAGAATTCCATCAGAAATTGGTGCAGTGGTTTCGGAGTCTATTTAATGCAAACAAACAGACAATCAAATATTTCCTCCTTATAATATAAGTTTAGAATTAGGTATAAGTATAGATATATTAGTAGATACCAAAGATTACGCGTAGTGAGAGAGACGCATTAAATTCATCTGCGTCTCTTTTAGACAAAAACTCAATTAAGAGGCCAAGGAATGACAAGACAATCTAACGGTCTAAAATGTAGTCTGAACAATCTGCGACGTTCAAGATTTTGCATTAAACATGTACAAAATAAGCTGACAGCTTAATTAATGCTATAAAATAGAAGAACACAGTGCTTCGTCTACAAAGCGAAGGCAATTTTCCTCGACCCTGGGCTGTTACCTATAATATATGCAACTACTTGAATCTATTAGCTAAAATAAAATTTATGCTACAACAGTGGATGGCTATATCTTAAGGTTAAAACGGGATGTTTGGATGATTGAATTCTGTCTCGAGAATTCGTTTCAATTATATAGTTCAAATTTAGCTGTGTGGTTTCCGGCTTAGAAGAGTCCACTCCATGTTTGTCCCATGGGTGTCGTAATAGGCGACTAGGGGATATACAGCTGTATCTATCAACTTGAGGATAGTTACCATATCTTACTGCGATCACTAGTCTGCCAGACAAGCGTGGTGATTATGACAATATCTCCCAACGACCCTTACTTGCCAAGGTCTGTTAAGAAGAAGCCCATGTTCAGCTGTGGAAGTAAACGTGCTGATAGGCTGACATTACATACACAATAGTTTCTTTAATATAGACATAGCCCTCGTAGACTCGAAGTCCGTTAGGTCTGCGAACTGTAAAGTAGAGCGACAGTTGCACAAAACTCCCCTAAAATACTAAAAGACATAATCCCTCAATCTCATCGCCAGCGACCACCCTGAGCCTAGGTCCAAGTCCCACAAGGGGCTCCCTCGTGCGCAGGTTGCTTAGTTCGTAGTTTTTTAAAACCATTTGTTAATGCTGCAGCTCTGCTCGCCTTTATGCCCGGTGAAGTAGAAAAAGCCTTGTGGATAACAAAGTATGTCCATCCGAAAAAAAAAATTATAGTCATAGTAGTTTAGGCACAAAGCAGATTTAATACCTTGATGCATAATATCTTAAGGTACTAGGTACATTTTTAACGACATACTCCAGGATTCTAAATTTGTCGAAAACGAATACACTGATTTCGAAAATATTTATTAAAGAAATAGTTAAAAACTTGGATGTTGGCTGCAAAATTATACAACGACGTGACCTAGCAAGTTTAAGTGTTGAAGTCATCAATCGATCGACAATCATTAATATTAGTCTGCAAACATCTCCGAAATTAATATTTGGAAGTAAATATTCAAAAGATGACACCCGCCCATATTCACATTCTATTCATATTAGGACACTACGGCAAAGTTTAGTAGAAACTAAATCTCAAAATTGAAATTAATAGACGGTATTAAGAAAAGAAAAGTTTTTGAATGGAGACCGCGGATCGGAAAGCGTAGCGTAGGACGTCCACCTACTAGATGGACGGATGATCTGGTTAAGGCCGCGGGATCACGGTGGATGCAGGCCGCTTCTAACCGTAACAACCGGAGATCTATGAGGGAGGCCTATGTCCAGCAGTGGACGTCCTACGGCTGAAATGATGATTAAGACCACTGGTAGCAATCGAACCTGCATCTTAGGTATAGCACACATAGAAAAAGATTTACTAAAATTATCGTTACCTGCGTCCATTATAAATATCACGAAAGTAATAAAACAGATTGATTATGTAAATTAATTAATAATATTCCCGTAAAGTTTGCCTCTAAAACGTCAATTTGATCGTTCATGACATGCCAAGTATAAAATGAAATGTCACACGGATTTATTTTTTAATGAGAACGTCGCGTGCAACTTGTTAATTGAACAAAAAGATCTTTTTATAACTAAATTTATTATGATGGCATTACGAAGTTAACTTTTCCTATTTGCTGAAATTATTGTGCTGGTAAATTGATTTGTAGTATAATAATTTAAAGGGCAATGGTTATTTTGACAAAGTCCGTGGTGTGGCGGTATTCGGATCACTTTAAATCTAAGAAAATCTTTTTGTAGATTCTAAGATTTCGTGCTCTCCGTATGAGGCACTACGGGTAGTCCCTCAACCAATCAGACCAGGAAAGAAATTTTGGGCCGGATTGCTCATGCGTACCCGCCAACGACGGATCGAAGGAGTGTCCGGGGGGTTTTAGTGGTGTAGGGTCCTCTCCTCGTGGTATGAGTTTTGCATACCACGCTATGGAGAGGGCTAATCCCACATATCCCACCGTCAGCGCGGCGGCGGTGGGGACGCGTAAATGCATTTCCCCCCGGACAAAAAAAGGTATTCAATTTTAGATTCGAGACAAGGAGATCGAACCCACGACCTTCGAGACTTATACTAAGGTACAGCGGTAATCGGAATAACTATCCGTGGTGATGGTTAGATGATAAGTATCCTCGAGCTGATAGAAACTGCTGCCCATGCATCAGCTGTTTGTCCTTCAGTCGCTCTTACGTCATCCATGGGAATGGGACGACATGGGAAGGTCTATTGTAAGTCAATATCACATGGCCCCGGAATCCATACATCATCATCATCAGCCCGTCTCACGTCCAATGCTGAACATGGGCCTCCTTCCGAGGGAGAGTATTTGCCATAGTTACCACGCTTGGCAGGCGGGTTGGTGACCGCAGAATTATGTTGTAACACACAAGGAAACGCTTCTGCCCGTTCCTTGATATACGATTATTATAGATGATGTATTTACAATCGGGACCAACGGCTTAACTCGAGGCACGGAGGGTAGTCTCTCAACCAACTAGACCCGGAAAGAAATCTTAGAATTTACTCAAAGATTTCCTGTCCAGCGTAACAAAACGTCCCATAACCAAGATGGTTGGAGGGACCATAGGAAGGTGGTGGGAAGTGATGTCCAGCGTGGTGATCGAATCCACGACCTCCAAGATTTAAAGCGAGCCGAATACCGCTACGCTATGGAGGTTGTCAAACAATACATCTAGTACCAACTACCTATGTAGTCACGTATGTGTTCTACCAATTGACGAAGTGTTACGATGAAATAATTAATACATCCGTAGTTATTAACTAGTAAAACGGAAGTATTCATCAACACGGTAATTATACACCAGTATTCAGTATATTTACGTATTACAGTCTATCAGTTCGTCGAGATACTTATGGTCCGTCTAAATAATAACATACTCAAAGGACAGAACTTAGACTATTTCATTATAGATATAAAATAATAATGTAATTTCCTACCTGACAGCTTTTAAGCCAACTCTATATAAACTTTTATTATAAGTAGCAATAATCAAATAAACTTAATAATAAGCATTAAAATACTTTTTTATTTTATTTGACATTACTGTTCATGAACCAGACAATGTAAAAATAAGATAGTATTTTTCTGTTAAATGTAAAAACAAAATATTTTTTACATTTAAATCTATAACTAGGGGAGGCGTAAGTATGTAGGTACCTACCTACTTTTCAGGACGATATTAATTCTGAGATTTCATTGATCGTCTAATTTAAGTTAACAAGTTTTTTTTATTTTATTTTTATTAGAAATAGGTTAGCGTTTGACTACACCCTGCCTGATGTTAAGCATCGGAATAGCCTAGGATGGAGCACGCTTACCTAGAAGGAACCGGTTTACTCTTGATTTGAAGAGACCCATATCGTACTTATCGGGAAATATAGACCCCGGCAAGGAGTTCCACATCTTCGCAGTACGTACAAAAACCGTGGACTCGAAGCGCTTCGTACGTATTTTGGAAATATCGACCATGTACTGATGGCGCCTCTCCGAGTGTAGATGACAAGTATAGATGAATAACCGTTATTACAATATTTAAGAACTATTACATTAATCATGATTCTACAAAGTACTGTATGTAAAGGTATACACCGAAAATTAAAAGAAAAGTTGTAGAGTATAGAATTTGAAACATTTTTAATCTTTATTGTGGGGGCCCCTCTATTGTGGAGGCCCCGGGGCAGTTGCCCTGGTTGCCCTCCCTTAAATCCGGCCTTGTTCGTAAGGTCCCTCGTTATAAATTGAACCGCCACTCTTATTTAAATTACATAAGAAAGAAGAAGATTGGTAAGGCAGGTACTGCGTACATATTATTCCGGACTTAGCTGGACCGTTTACAAATGGTCCGTAACTCTCTTAGGCCCATGAGAGGCCCAGTACATATTATAGTCACAGTGATGACACTGAGTGCCCGGCTACCTCCAAAGACTGGACTGGCTTGCCTGTTAACCTTTATGCCTGGTGAAGTACCAAAAGCCTCAAGGTTAACTACTTATGTCCGTCTGAATAAAAAAATATGATGAATCTCAATCCTTAGAAGAATGATTTCCTTTAAGACCTTACATTAGTAACCATATCGTCTAATCTGAAGCGGACCTGACCATTTTGTTGCTCCTGAATAGTCTATTCAATACTGAACGACGGCTATTAAGCACTAATGTTGGTAGACTCACTTGATATTGTGTTCAATTGAATTTGAATCCTATGTTCATTCTATTATAATTCAATTTTGCGCTAGATGGAATTGATGATTGGTCATTTGGTCGACGTTATGGTCTCGTGGATGTATACTGATATTGTTAGTAATTTGAGCCTATTGGAACTATTAAATTGAATGGAATCCGAGGATTATATCCTTGTGGCTAACTGTTTTCTTAATTATAAAGCCAAGGATACACTAGGAGACAAATGTGCCACGACATGTATCGGCGACATGTCAAGCGAAGCCAGCCGATTTCGCCTGACATATCTGGCGACATCGCGCGACTTATGTCCGTAGCGACGTCAGGCGAAGTCGTGCAACTTCGCGAAGCTTCGCCGGACATATCTGGCGACATCACGAAGTTTTGTTTCACAAGGCAATCACCCACCGAGGTAGTGTTGTTGGCTGCGGTGCGATGTTGCCAGACATGTCGAGCGAAGTCCGGCAACGTCGCGCTACTTCATTCGATGTAGTTGGCGACACGTGTCGTGCGATGTTGCCAGACATGTCAACCAAAGTCCGACAATGTCGTGTTACTTCACCCAACGTCGCTGGCGACACGTGTCGCACGACATTTGTCCCCTAGTGTATCCTTGGCTTAACGAGATATGCTCTCTATGAGGCATTTGCATAATTACTCAATTAGACACTCCGTAGCGTTGCGGTATTGGCTCGCTTTAATTCTCCGGACTCTGGACAGGAAATCTTTGTGTAAATTCTTAGATTTCTTTCCGAGTGTGGTTGGTTGAGGGACTACCCTCCGTGCCTCGGAAAGCACGTTAAGCCGTTTTTCCCAATTATTATAATATCATAAACATCATCTATAATAATCGTATATCAAGGAACGGGCAGCAGCGTTCCCTTGTGTGGCACAATATAATACTGCGGTCACCAACCCGTCTGTCAAACGTGGTGACTATGGCAAATACCCAACCTCGAGAGGAGGCCCATGTTCAGCAGTGGACGTTATACGGGCTGATGATGATAATGATGATTTGTTAGATTGGAAATGTCTAACGTAATTTTGTTTTATTCCTTTCCAATTTAAGTGGGGTCCATTGGGGTCCAAATGCAAGGGCAGCTAGTACCAGTACAGTAGATATCATCATCATCATCAGCCCGTATAACGTCCACTGCCGAACATGGACCGCCTCCTGAGGAAGGACACTAGATATTATTATGTACAACACTAATTCTGCCAGCCCTTTCCCTTACCTACTCGTGAACTCTGGCGACTCATGCGCAGGGCCAAAACATTAATCTTTTTTTTTTTGGCTGTGGCATTCTGTAAGTTTAATCTTTATTTTTAAATAATTATTACCCTGCAAATTTGTTGTATCCAAGTCGAAATGAAAACACTTTTCAAGTAAATTCAAACATGTTTTTGAGGCTGAAAGTAACTAACTTCACTCAGAAACCCTTCAGTTATTTCCATACAAATAACACTTCTAACACCTACTGAATAATACATATTTTACCCGAATCTTTCTACTCATTAGCTAATTTCTGAACAGAAATACAACATTCGTGAATTTAAAAGATAAACTAACCAACTCCACCATGCCTCGGGTATTAAAAACTCATTAATCATTGATAAAACCGAGTCTAGACGAGGAAATCTGAAAATCAAACAACACCCTTGCATTCCATTTCCATTCGTGTGCACAAAGCTCAAGCCTTTCCCTTTACAGTTTCGTTAAACGAATTCCGACCTTAACCTGAGTGTTTAAGGTGTTTTTTTCAATGGGAACATAAATTCACAAAGAGACTCGTTTTCTTTTTCAGGAAGCCGGGCTCAAATGCGAACCTCGTTGAACTAAATACTAAGGTTTCTCGATTGTTCGACCTTGGTGTCAATTGTTGGATGTCTGGACGACACGTGTCGTTTCTGGCTTTTGTGTTGCTAATGGTAGAGGTAATGTCAGCCGATGGGCTTGTTCTTCTGAGCTACATAGTATATTATGTAGCGGCTTGTAGGATCTCACAGTTTCATGTCAGAAGATTTGAAAGGTTTCCGATTATACACTGTGATGTTAAAATCGTTGCTAGTAATCAAAACTGGGGCTGGCTAGAATACCAGCGCTGCGCAATGATCAATTAATGCTGAAGCCAGTTCCCATTTATGGTGCATATAACTGTAATAGTAATAATAAATTTTTATGTTTTATTTCCTAGTATGTGCCGTAAATGATGTTATTTCTTTCTTTCTTTCTAATCTACACAAAGATTTGCTATGAGTATAATACTATCGAAACGTTACATTACAATCTTAAAATAGGCCTTTTTTTTTTGTTTTTTTAAGACGACAATTATACATGGCAAAATATGTGGTAATGTCTTGCAATGAAAGATACTCTAGATCGTACGAGCCTACACAGGTTTTATGTAATTTTAATCTGCAAGTTTTAATGCAATTAATTTTTTTTATACCTACTGCCAAAAATAAATATTTTCACTGAGTATAAATATATTTTATAACTAGCTGCGCCCCGCGGTTTTACCCGCGTTACTCTGCTCCAGTGGGTCGGAGCGTGACGTTTTGTAACCTATATGTTAATCCAACTTATAAACTATGCCGGTGCAAAATTTCAGCCAATTCCGTTCAGTAGTTTTAGCGTGAAAGAGTAACAAACATCCATCCATACTTACAAACTTTCGCGTTTATATTATGAGTAGGATATAATTATAACGAATAAAAAATCAAGTTAAAGACATTTACATTTACGACAAAATGCAAATGAATGAAAATACATGTATCAGATCGAATCAGAAATGAGGATATACGTAGAAGAACGCGGGTTATCGACATAGCCCAACGGATTACTTCGGAAAAGTGGCAATGGGCAGGCCATATAGCACGGAGAACAGATGGCCGTTGGGGCCGAAAAGTTCTCGAATGGAGTCCGCGGATCGGCAAGCGTAGCGTAGGATGTCCACCAACTACATGGACGGATGACCTGGTAAAGGTCGCGGGATCACGGCGGATGCAGGCCGCCTCCAACCGTAGCAACTGAAAATCTATGAGGGAGGCCTATGTCCAGCCTATGTAACACACACATTTCTTACTCTTAATTTCTGTGAAATAAAGAACTTTAATTTTGACATCCATATCCTTAATAAAAATACCTAAATCTATATTAATATATCACAAAACCATAAATTACAAATAAAGTGTCCACTTAAATGAAACCGTTACTTATATATATTATATTTATATTTGTATTGTTCTGGGAAGTCGCAAATGAAAATATATCATACTAATATTATAAACGCGAAAGTTTGTAAGTATGGATGGATGTTTGTTTCTCTTTCACGCTAAAACTACGGAACGGAAATATTGGGCTAATAGGCTAGTTGACACTTTTTTGGAATTATGTTTATACCTATGGTTAAGAATGGTTTTACTAGATCAAGAAAAAACATATGGCATTTATTTGAGATCTAGAAAGCACTAAAATAAATATTTTAAAATTGGCTTGACATTTAGAGATGAAAACGATGTCAGCCATGTTGATCTATATACATTATCTGTGTTCAAGATCGATGACGTCATGACTCAGAAAGTGTAACAGTAAAGGAACGCGTTCATGTTTATGAACAAGATGTATGACGTCACAAAATGGCTGATACCATTTTCGGAAGTAAAAGACATAGACAAAAGAAATAATTTTCATATTGAGTTTATACAAACATATTCAAGTTTTTGGAACAGAAATTATTATATTTAGGTTCCATTATGACAAATACTTTTAGAAATAAACGTCATTGTACCATAATTTAATTTGTGTCAACTAGCCTATTACAACGACAAATGCATTCCAAAGCATGTCAGGTGCTAATAATGTGCTATTAATTAATATCGCTCCACATATTAGTAGTTATTGGCTCGAATGTAGGTATATATATACAAACATATTACTTACGATGTATGTATGTGTGTAAATATTAGATTAATCATTGAAATGAAAACGTTTATTGATAATGTAGACGAATCGATCGTACTTATTATAAGTCAAATACAATGATAAAAAGATACAAAAAAAAAACAAACATGAATAATTAATTAGTATACATACATTACAACAGTAATGTTATTAAATATAATTCGGCCGTAGCCCAATGGCTAGGGCGTCGGACTTGTGATCTTGTGGTCGCCGGATCGATCCCCACCCATTGCAATACCGACGTGTACCCACTCGTAACACGAGCATTTTAGCTTAGCACGAGGGGTTAACAAGAATAATATACTGCAAAACATAGCTAGTAATCATTAAAAAAAAAATTAGCTTCAACCAGCACGGGCTGGGATTAGGTCAGAAGTGTAGAACGCGTCGCGAGCCTCGCCTTGCAAGGACGACCGGACCCTATCCTAGCTTCCTACGAGTCTCTCTCTATCTACCTACGTTGTGACACACGGAGAAAAAAGACTATAAGAAACTAGGCATTAGATCGTAATTATTGTTTTATAACATATTATTTTCAGAGTTCCTCGTATAGATCAAATAGCTTTTGCCTGACACTTTGTCCGCGTAGGGTCATATTTAAAATTAACTTCTCAAAAAAAAAAATGCGACTGAAACATCGGCCATAAATAAATAATAGAACCAGGCGTTACATTACGGAAATCCATATTAATCTAATTTAAAAAATGTGTCTATATGCTGTAATACTATTTTTGCACCGCCCTTCCGCCCGCAAAAATTATGCACATGCAGGAAGGAAAAATAAAACGTGCAAAAATACAATCACCAGCCGAAGACCCGACACGTGTTTCGCTCCTCCACGGAGCATCATCAGGGTGATGTTGAACGTATGATGATCAGCCGTAAGTTTAAATCAACTAAGCTACTTCTACTAACTACTAATTAGCTACATTTTAATTAATATGCTCTGCTATACATGGTTAAACGCCATAATACCAACGCACCAAACATGGCGTTAACTATGCATAAAGTACCTACCGACCACGCCCGCCTAATAGTTTTACAGTTTATGACCAATGGACGCTTATAAATTAACACATAGCACGCTGTTTTACTAAATAATCGTTTAATTAAAAGTGGAATTCATGGAATCTGCGCGCCACCGTGCCTTCGTGATCTTGGTGGACTAAAGGAGAAAAAAAATACTGATATAGACTGCACCAGTGGTTCATAGGTTGCAGTAATTGCTTGTGAATACTGATATTCTGGGAAGAATCCCAGCCGGGACAATTAGGTTGCGGTAATTGCTTCCAGCCGGGACAATTATTTGTGAGAACCAGATATCATTGTTTTGTGTCCGGGTGTTTGTAAAGTCCCCTGCAACATCGAGATAAATTTCCCATATGCGGGATTTGACTTAAAAAAAAACTCAGACGCCAGGTACTAGTGTCCCTCGACGGTGCCCGTGAAAAATTCGCTGCGAGCTCTCCTTCACCATTTAAAAATGATTCACACTCCTGGACCCATGCGAGGCCTATAATAACTTCGACACATCATTCACACACACCATCAGACTATCAAAGTATTCCGCATAGCACTAACTCTAACTATATCCAACTAAGAAACTCAAGTTCAAACTCAAACTCTCGCAAGTTTTTCACCTAACCAACACAGTCAGTCTACAGTTCAAGTGCACGAGTCTCGCGTTATCTGCTTTGTGTTTTCATTCCGTCAATTAGCGTGAGTGCTGTTAGTAGGGGTCTCAGTGCACTCCAACTAAGAAAGAGTTTAGAAACGAAAAACTGCAACCAATTTTCGATGTTAACCATGTAACGTGTGTAAATGGACACTTTGAATTACGTTTTATGTTTTAAATATTTATATACAGACTACTTTTAATTGCTATTGGAGACTCAACAAAGAACTATACGTAAGTTGTTTTTGAGAGCTGGAATAACTTTTTTTTAGAGTCCTGGTATTCTGGGTTCGACACGATATAAGTTTTTGTACAGATCATGATCAGTCCGTATAACGTCCACTGCTGAACATGGGCCTCCTCCCGTGGGAGAGTTTTTGCCATAGTCACCACGCTTGGCAGGCGGATTAGTGACCGCAGTATTATGTTGTAATACCCAGGGAAACGCTGCTGCCCGTTCCCTGGTTCGCTTGTTATAGATGATGTTATAACAATCAGGACCAACGGCTTAACGTGCTTTCCGAGGCACGGAAGGTAGTCCCTCAGCCAACCAGACCCGAAAAGAAATCTTAAAATTTACATAAAGATTTCTTGTCCGGTGTGGGGATCGAACCCATGACCTCCGAGATTTAAAGCGAGACAAATACCGTTACGCTACGGAGATTGTCCAGTCGATTCCATTACATCCTATATAACTGAAAGAACGCCTACAGATTACCGCGTTCAAACAAACGGAAGTCCTCTGTTTACATTGAGTATATCAGTAAATACTTGTCGTTAAAACGTTCACAATCAGGTTAGCAATGCATTACACGTCCACTATCTAATACCAAGCGATGTTTCATCAAATATTTATTCGAGTAAGGCAGGTGTTTGGTTTATTTAAGTTTTACTCAAGATAATCAATAGCAATATAAGCTCATGATTCATTTAGTTAAACAATTTGTACTCTATCCGACCCGAAAGGTACTTTTGATACTTGAACTAATCTATTAAGATTTATTTGAGGAAAACACACACGAACTATGTGTGTTCACAACATAGTCACATACCTATATTCTTTCTAATCCTTACTAAAAACTACTGAACCGATATGAATGAAATGGTACACAAGTAGTGTAGAACCTGAGAAAGGATATAGGCTAATTTAATAGCGAAAAAAGGGTTGTAGGGGACTAAACTATTCTACTTATTATTATTGTTTTATCTAAAGTCTGTCGTGTACACTGTTCTTGCCCATTTTACCTTAATTTACACTCTGAAAATGGTTTGGTGGAAGAAAACTCATTAATGAGTTAAGCTCGCCATTGTACATAATCTTTAAATGTTGTTTTTACTCAAATTTCATGTGTACAATAAAAATATATACATATGTAAGAACCTAAATGCTGAATAAACACATTATTTAATGGGTTATGTTTAACTTACCATCAGATATAGTAAAAATGATCACCAAAATTAAACCCGCATTTTAATGTAAAATGGTAACCAAAGTTTTAACATTTCGCTATCGTATTTAAGCAAAATGACTCCAAATAAATCATTGTTAACCCAAAAGTAGTAAATGATCACCAAAAGTAGTAAATGATCACCAAAAGTACCTAAATGTTTTACTAATTTACTATTCGGTTCTGGCACTCGCCGGCCGCTACCGCGGCACCGCTCGCTTCGCTCGCTCGGCTCGTGCGTTGTATGGCCGCAGCTCTAACCTAACCTAACCGATTGTCATTTTTCATTGATTTTATTAAGGTAGAATAGCGCAATCATTTGCTCGCTAAGATTTGGTGATCATTTACTACATTTGGTGATCATTTACTACATTTGGTGTTCGAATACAATTTGAAGTGCAGTCGTGACTAAAATAGCTAGTACTATTACAATTTTAGACTTTATTTTTCTGGTGTCAAGTATATATTTTTGGTGGTCATTATATTTTATCCCTTATTTAATTATAATATAAAAAGTATTGCTTAAATAACAATAGAGGCCCGAGTTCAGACTCGGGTCCCCTAAAACAACATGTCACCAAAACAAAAATTGAGTCACAACCCCAAAGTTTATTCCAACCCACAAAAGTCACGCCCAAAACCACAGCCAGAAAAATAAAAGGCATTTTTCCAAGCCGCTATTACAATTTAAATATAAATTCCTCGGGAAAGGAAGCTCGGTTTGCCGCCGTTAATAATAAATTGCCAAGGTGTTGCCGACACCTGCGACACGCCCACCTGTGTTGGTGCGGTTGTACGGTACAAGATTTGTGTCCAGTGTTGTGCTACGATTTAATGTTGACAGTAATACTTACTAATGTTTGCGGCTTAAACAATTAACGACCACCTTGGACGTGTAGCAGTTTAAACCCGCCTTAGTTAGCATCATAGTACAAATGAAACAAAGATTTCTTGCTTTTAGAGTGTTTATGGGGGTGTAGATTCAAGGACGTAGGCACTATCAAAAATACGGGGCCCCCAAGCTATAGGGGCCCCGAAAGTGAGTTGTAAAGGCCTCCTAAAAATTTGCCCATCTAGAGACCTATCAGTCAGTCGTATTAATATTGGCCCCGGGCTGCATGGACTATAAAAGTGTGATGACACCCGGAACAAGTATTGATGTAGGGCCCGCTAATTTCCGATCCTTGTGTATATTCGATTATCTCTATTGGCTTTGTATTAGTTAATAATAAATTGCCAAGGTGTTGCCGACACCTGCGCCACGCCCACCTGTGTTGGTGCGGTTGTACGGTACAAGATTTCTGTCCAGTGTTGTGCTACGATTTAATGTTGACAGTAATACTTACTAATGTTTGCGGCTTTAACAATTAACGACCACCTTGGACTTGTAGCGGTTTAAACCCGGTTTATTACAAATGAAACAAAGATTTCTTGCTTTTAGAGTGTTTATGGGGTGTAGATTCAAGGACGTAGGTACTATCAAAAATACGGGGCCCCAAAAGTGAGGGGTAAAGGCCCCCCAATTTTTTTTATACGAATCCCGCCTTATCCACGCTTCGCCACTGTGTACCATCATATTAGTTTATTTTTAGTATTTGTTGTTATAGCGGCAATAGAAATACATCATCTTTGAAAATTTCACCTGCCTACCTATCGCGGTTCTTGAGATACAGCCTGGTGACAGACAGACAGCGATGTCTCCCGTTTTTACCCTTCGCGTACCAAACCCTAAAAATGGCACATAGCGTGTTCACTATAACAAAACCATGCGCTCGTTGGAGGCTTATATACTACTAGTGACCCGCCTCGGCGTCGCACGGGTACAATGCTGATGGTATAATATAAATAAACAATCCTCTCGAATCACTTAATTTATTAAAAAAACCGCATCAAAATCTGTTGCGTAGTTCTAAAGATCTAAGCTAATACGTACAGACAGACAGCGGGAAGCCCAACGTCATATATTAAAATAGCGAAACCCAACTTTGCTATAACTCAGTTTCTTTCAAACCATGGTTACCATAAAAAATATCTCTACAGATTCAAAATAAGCCCGGACGACAAATGTCCGTGCGACCAAACCACAACTCAATCATTACAACATCCTTTCAAAGACTGTCCCAGGTTGAAATAACTAGACGTAATCACCTCTCTATTGTTCCTCGTAAAATTAACGACCGTTATGACGTAATATCATTTTTGAATCATACCAGCTCCTTAAACAGTTTTCATAGTCATATTTACAGCATAAAAAAAGAATTAAAACACTTCAATAAATAACAATAATAAATATATATTAACAAATGTAATAATATGATTATTATGTATAGGCATATGTCTGTATATACATACCTATTTATATATGTAAATGTGTATATATACCTACCACTTAAATTAAAAATAATAAAGTCCTCGCATAGTTACAACCTTATCTTTCCAGACCTCTGCAAGACTCTCTCATATAGAATTGGGCCCAGACGTATCATTAGCGTTACCCCATTTCAGCAAAATATAAATAAAAAAAATAAAAAAATAAAAACAGCGGAAAGCGACTTTGTTTTATACTATGTAGTGAAGCGGTGCAATAAATTCCAATATATTTTAAGCAGTATTCTTATGTATTCTATCCTACCCTCTTTCAGAATACATTATAAAATCGCATACAAGTAGAATACAAGGAGGATCGCATGTGCATCACAATAACTCATATGCTAAGTTTGTTAAAATCCTTAACTTTCCGTTTGAAAAACTTTTCAACGTAATACCGATGACTTACTTTACATTCTGCACTTACCTTAAAAAGACAATATAGTTGCCACTATATTTTGAACTCTACGCCCTGGTAATAAAGTTTTCAAGTAATATATGATACTTTCTGCTTTACTAGAAGTTGAGCGGATTAGTAAGTGACTTGAGAAAATTCAAGCTGCAGTGTTCGATAACAAATCGTTAGGTAGTTTGAACATGTTTTAAATCTTATATGCATACTAGCAGTCCCGCTCGGTGTCACCAGCCTAGATCCCGTTCCCGTGGAAACTTTAACTTAAAATATATGCCTATGACACTCACAAATGACGGGGCATTCTATTGGTAAAAAAAATTTCAAAATTGGTTCAATAAATTTAGAGATTACCTCTTACAACGCCACAAGCTCAAAAACTTTATCATTTTATAAAATTAGTATATATATAAAGCTTAAGAGTTAGTTTGATTGATTGCGCTGAAAAATGATCTCCGTGTTTAGTTAGCCCATTTATCGAGGAAGGCTAAAAGCTATATTTTAGTAATAAGTTAGAAGTTAAACAGCACGCGGGAAGCTAGTTTCAAAATAAATATGAGCATCTAATTAAACGTGTTTGTCATTAAAATGAATATCATTAAGCACTTAAGTATTTACATACTGACGACCACGACTGCCTCGACAGTCTAGAGCTTATAATTATAACCGTAACTCTCTGGTCGAAAAGCTGTGTTATTAGAAACTAGCTTCTCGGGCGCGCTTTCACTTGTGTTACTCTCGTTCCCGTAAGAACTTCATAATAAATTATAGCCTATAGCCTTCCTCGATAAATGGGCTATCTAACACAGAAATATTTTTTCTTATCGAACCAGTTGTTCCTGAGATTAGTGCGTTCAAGCAAACATATAGATATTCTCTCGAAAAAAAACTATGTACCAGCGCGAGGAAAGTTGGTGATTTTACCCATAACTGGGAGACCATATTAAAGTTTGAGCGTAGGGTACCGCGTCCAGTATGCCTACTCCGGCTACTCTTCTCAAGTCCATCTTGCAGGGGAGCGTCCTACACTACCTACGACCTACCTTAGGTTGAGACGCGGACGCGCTCTAGGACGCATCTGCTTCAAAGGCGATCAATCCTTCTTCAGACATGGCCAGTCTATTGCCACTTCAACTTTCTTATTCTGCGGGCTATGTCGGTACCTTTAATTATCTGTCAGATAGCATACTTACAAAGTTTGTCACCGATTTAATGATAATAGATATGTTACTCTCAGCAACACAGCCGGTAATTCTTAATGGGTCAAGAGTTCTCTGCTAGCTGTGTACAAATACACATAATTGTGAAATCTTCTTGTAAACGTGGAAATTTAAAATTTTAAATGCATTTCTCAGTGTGTATCTCCTTGGTCGACTGTATATACAAAAATTATAAATGACATAAAAACACATATTTAAAACAAATGTACAAAGGTGCTACTTATTTCTATAAAAATCTCGTCCAGTAGACCTGCGAAAGAAGATTTGAAATACAAAGTCAATAATTTCATTATTTATATGCGTCCATTTCTTTTGCTACCACCAGTTCAAGAAATGAGCAACTCTGAGAAGTACTGGCACTAAATTCAGAGGAATTCTTTTTAATATATAAAATAATCATTATTTATTCAATATTTTTAAGCAGCAGTGGCATTTCAGTGCCACTCCAAAGCCATTATGTCATAGTCTGATATTCTACTCCCATTCTGATATTTTATAATATGCCTTTTACATAATTTAGCTTTAAATGTATTAACAGTTAGTTCTCTAATATTATTTAGGCGTTTGTTATAAAAGCGAATACATTGCCCCGTAAAACTTTAATAGTGCAATTCTGTTGTCTTAAACTGTTAATCTGCTCGAGTATTCTATACTTATTTAATTAATATACTATAATACTTATACAATGCTAGCCGGATAAATGATTTTCATATTTAGTTTTCAAGATATATTTCGCGGCTTGAACATAATTCATGATTATACCGAAACAATGCTTTACCACTTAATGTTTAAGCAGCAAACAAACCCCTGTTGTACGTAATTAATCATGGTAGCATACACAAAAGGTTTAAGTAAATGATGTGTCGTAAAATTTATAAACAGCAATGTTTTTCTCCTGAAATATCATAGAGAAAATTGTGAATTTAGGATGGTTTTTTGTGAGTGTTTTTTTAGACATATCTTACACTAGGAAAATAATTGTTTGTGTTGTGATGGACTATACAAACACATGATTTACGAACACAATTACATCCAGACTCGAGTAACTATCTATGGTTCACACAATTAGTTGTCCCGGATGGGAATCGAACTCAACCATGTCTGAAATGAAATAGTTTATTAGTAACGTAGACGAATAATTCGCGCTTGTTATACGTCATTTGCAATGCATAACACATTTAAGTAACATTTTTTGATATACTTAATTAAGAACAATATTTTAACATTATATACAGGTGTTCAGTAAATGGTATAAAGCGCGCGGTTGTTTTATGCGGAGATCGCAGCGTCAGACGCATGCGATCAACGGATGTACCCAACTCACGCTGCGCTTGGCGCTGCGTCAACCGCGTAAAACAATGGTTAGTAATTATATAACCTGATATGAAATGATGTGCGTTAATCGCATTGCGTGTAACGCAGCGTTTATCGCATAAAACAACCGCGCGCTTAACTTAACTGTATGGTCACTTAATTATGTTAAACTACTATTTTATTATCTTATTTTAAAAATCAATAAACTATATTTTAAAAAAAATGAAACATGTCTCAGAAACAAAAATTTCCACTGATTTTGAAGAGTTTTGTGCAACTGTCATTCTACTTCACAGTTTGCGAGCGTCTCGGATTTCATGTCTATGAGGGTATCGGGGTACTTGGCAAACTAAGGGTCGGGAGGACGAGAGGCCTCCACTTGAGCAACGTACATACGAAAAGTTTGTGTCAGCTAATCGTCCCATTTTGCATAATCCATGCAAAATAATAATTAATGGTGCACTTGTTTGCTGCATATGCAGTACATGCACTATAATTAATATAATTAAGTACTAGCTGTCCAGCGCAGTTTAACCCGTGTAATAGTTTGTAATATGATTTTGTTCATTTTATTTTATTTTTTTATTTATTAACTTTATGTATTTAACACATAAAATTAAAAAGCAAAATATTAAAATACAAGAAAGGTAACAGTACAAAGGTACTGCTTATTTCTAATGACATTTCTTCCAGCAGACTTGAAAGGAAAAACCAAAAATAGAAAAAGAATAGTGTGTAGGATTAGGAAACCAAAATACAGATGAATATAAAACAATATATACTATGAAGAATAAAATATTTATAAAAAATAAACTTACATACTACAACATAAATATTAGGCATTCGAATATATAAAAAAATAATATCATGATATATTTAAATGATGTTCCTTTACTCGTTTTTTGAGTGCAGAACGCCAATTATTCTTCTAAAATAAAAGTAATTTATATTGTAAGTGTACTCTGTTTATATTTTTAAATGATATCCTATTGAAAAATGGTGTGTAGTCCGCTAAAAGTGTTCGAGTCAACTTCGGAAGACTGTGAAGTTCCAAACCTAATAAAATTATTTTATTTTAATTTTATTATTTTAATTTCAAATGCCTTCCTGTAGCCGTTATTGATATCGAGCAATTAAATATTTATTTTATTTTGTTTGTGAAATGTTCAGCTGTCTTGCTATCGCGGTTCTTGAGATACAGCCTGGTACAGACCCTTTTACCCTTCGGTTACGGAACCCTAGAAAAGTAAAAATGTAGGCTATATTAGTAGGAGTAGGATTATAGATGGTTCTCGAAACACTGTCATGGCCGACATCGATCAGGAACACATAAATATACATGTTAAGTAAATTGTATCCATCCGATTGTCATCAATACTAATTGCACCGATATCTCTGGGCGCCAAGCGAGCCTCCACACCGACCGTTGTGTTTGATAGGATGGCTTTGACATTCAGTGACATCCAATATTTAAATATATTCAGTACGCAGTAGCATATTAAATTGTTAGTTGTATGTAAAGTTTTGCTTGACTCAATGCGAAGCATTAGAGAGTGTTCTACTACCGTAAAATTAGTTTTGCCTCGGTTCCGCGACTATTTAATTAATTTCTCGATTGGTAATCCACGTAATCTCCTCAATCTGCGCACCATTTTATAGATAAATTAATGGAGAATAATTCTGTCACTAGTAAACAATGATTTCAGATAACAGAACCGGAAAAAAATATAGAAATAGAAAAAAGAAATCCCGTCAATCAACACTTTTTTTCGTTTGAAACACGATAGCTGGCATTATTAGTATTAATTAATCTAATCAATTTCTTTTTTATTAGTTTTAGATCTGCTATGCGGAGATTGGTATTGAAAATGGTTACCTTATTAAGCGTCGTTGAATTTTTATTAACGAAAAACTAAAATTAACAAATAATACACGAGTGCTTACATACCTATATATGTATAATATTTTCTTCTTTTCGTCGAACGAATGAGTCGTGCACGTTTGGATTTTCCATTTTTTTTTTTACCTATATATTATTATTACATGTGCCCTATATTACTTAAATTCATTCCCAATGCATTAAGTACGCCCATGTACAATAAAATTACAATTTATTTTATTTACCGATGAGGTATAAATAAATAGATTTTTCACATTTTTTTCCCATACTCGGGGTTTGCTGGAAGAAAATTCATAAATGAATTAGTATCGCCTATGTGCTAATTGTATTTCTGCATCATCATCATCATCATCATCATCAGCCCGTATAACGTCCACTGCTGAACACCTGGCTGGCCTCCTTCCGAGGAGGGTATTGCCATAGTCACCACGCTTGGCAGGCGGGTTGGTGACCGCAGTATTATGTTGTAACACAAGGCTGCCCGTTCCTTGATTTACGATTATTATAGATGATGATATAACAATCGGGATCAACGGCTTAACGTGCTTTCCGAGGCACGGAGGGTAGTCCCTCAATTAACCAGACCCGGAAAGAAATCTTAGAATTTACACAAAGATTTCTTGTCCAGTGTGGGGATCGAACCCACGACCTCCGAGATTTAAAGCGAGCCAATTACCGCTACGCTACGGAGGTTGTCTATTTCTGCATAATATATAGATACATTTTATGTGTTTCTATGTGTGCAATAAAGAATAATAATAATAAAACTAGAGAAACATCCATACATATTGAACTGAACTCAAAACAGCAAAATCCAGCTCAAACTAGTTAGTTCTTAATAGTAATCTAGCAAACACTAGTGTATACACACCTATATTAAACTAAAACCTTAACTGCAGAAGACTTTAAACTTGTTCCATTAGAACTAGAACTAACTATTACAGACGTGTTGGTATTAAACCAAGTTTGCGTTAACGTTTAGTTAGAGACTAGCAGATGTCTGGAGGAAATTATATGGTATTAAGATTAAAGGAACATTTATATAACTAAGTGTTTAATAATAGTTACTAGCTGTACCAAGTTATACTCACATAACTGCGTCCCCGTAGGAACCTCTACATAATAAAATTATGAAATATAATTAATAGAATCTGGCGTTACTTTGCGGATATCCATATTAATCTAAATTACATAAGGACATAAGGAGCGAAACAAACACAAATATATTTAGACATAAATTAAAATGATATTATTTAGAAATGTTTTTAGTTTTATATAAGTGTCTGTTTAGTTTAAATAACATTTAGTTTTAGTACATTTAATTATGTCTAGAGCAGGGTTTCTTAAAGTGGGGTCCACGGACCCCTTGGGGGTCCGTAGCATGTATATCAGGGGTCCGCAGTAGGTCAGTCTTGTCGAAGACAATCCCACAATTTAACGTTCTCATTGAGGCCAAACAGCAGCACCCTCCTTATTAACTAAGTAGTAATTTTCAGGGGTCCATGGATTTTTTTAAATTGTGAAAGTGGTCCGTGACTGCAAAAAGACTGGTCTAGAGACTCATCGACCCTACAGTCAAACCATTGCAACTGTATTGTGGGGCTTAGCTTATAAGTTGCTTACCTTTTTAAAATAAAGATAAAAAAAACAAAATATCTTGTGTTGATTCCGCTTAAAAATGTGTGTATACCTATGCTGTAATGATATTTTTGCACCGCCCTCCCGCCCGCGCTTGTTAAAATTATGCACAATATGGAGGAGAGATAGTAGTAACATGCATAAATACAATCACCAGCCGAAGACCCGACACGTGTTTCGCTCCTCCACGGAGCATCATCAGGGTGATGTTGAAAATAATGACATATATTCAGCATTAAGTATTAACATACACTTACATTGAGATTATGAATGTACCTGTTAAAATCCCTATGTATGTAAGTCCAACAAAATGTACTACAACTAAAAAATACATTATTTGACCTTTGCAGGTTTTATAATCCGTCCGTTCGTCTGTCCTACAAAACGTATATGTCAAATCTTCCTTCAAAATTAACATACTAATTAGCTGTTTATAGTCCGGACTACACTGTAAATTTTTGTAACAGTGCTATAAACTGAAATTCATATCCTAATAATTAAAAACACGGAAGTTTGTAAGTATGGATGGATGAATGGATGGATGTTTGTTACTCTTTCACGCCAAAACTACAAAACGGAATTGGCTGTACTTTTGCACCGGGATAGGTTATACGCTGTTTGGAGCGTGATGATTTGTAGCCTAAAATATGTTATATAGGCTACAAAACATCACGCTCCGACCCATTGGAGCAGAGTAACGCGGATAAAACCGCGGGACGCAGCTAGTTTAAGAATATTATTTAATATCTAGCTAATAAATAGGGCCATCAAAAATATTAGAATAACTTCACAATTAAAACGTCTAGTTGCGGTTGTGTAAAAAAATGGGAAGGAAAATTTAATAGAAATGATACATCTGTAATTTGTCATTTGTATAAAATTTTCCTTTCCATTTCTATAATATTTTATATAACTTGTTAAAAGGAAACTATTTTCCGTTACCTTTTCACGATAGGTTAAAAATAAATTGAGAAAAAGTATTTTTAGAAGCCGTAGATTATGTCGAACTGACATAAAGAAGGGCCTCTCATCCCCAGCCCTTCATCCATAAGGATTTAGGACGTCCTTCATGTTTTGAAGTCTGTAAGAAATTATATAAGTACGTTATATATCTTTGTACACAAGTTATTTTGATTTTGTTGTTTAAAAAAAAAGATTAAGCAGAGTTTTGCAGTGTACTAGTTTTTGTTAGCCATTCGTGCTAAGCATATATGCTTGTGTTACGAGTGGGTTCACGTCGGTAGTGCAATGGGTGGTATCGGACTTGTGATCATATGGTCGCCGGTTTGATCCCCACCTATTGCACTAACGACGTGAACACACTCGTAACACAATTATTTTAGCTTAGCACGAGGATTAACAAGAATACTGGTAGACTACAAAACTGTGCTAGTAATCTTATTAATAAAAACATCACCGACTTAAACACATATTCAACTTTCTATCTACTAGTATATAAAACTTAATTTAAGTTGGCAAATTCACTACGAAATTCTATAAGCAGCTAACATATTCAAATACAATAAATGTAAATGTAGGTGAACCGTGCCAATATACACTTTTCTACCAACTCAATACCCAGCCTTCAAGTAGACCATGCAGAACAATGAGGTGATAAAACCCTGGACACTATTCTCGACCTTATTTCATGTAAAACAAGACCCAATTTGGCAGAACAAAGTTCGTCTTACAATATGAAATGAAAATTCGAGGGTCCGAAACTTTTGGAATGAGGTCGCGAGTCGGTTTTAAATTTCGCCAAGTGAATTGAGGTGGTTTCAAGCGGTGGATACTTATGTAAAATAACAATAGTAGAACTATGTTGAGCTGAAAATATTTTTCATTATTAATTTTACATTTTTTTAAGGTTTGATAAGGCTATAACTCCATTTCAAACCTTAAAACGTGTGAAGGAAATACTTATATCAAGTTATAATGTCAACTAACCGATAGCTTGTTGCTTTTGTCCTTGCACGAAAAACGGCCACTGAACATATCACAAGTAGGAATAGAAAAAAAAATGATGAATGACGATATGTTACCTTAATAGATTACCTTAACATGCACTGAAATAATAACTTAAAGTGTAAGTAGTATTAAGAAGACAAATTAACATAAAATATAGATAAGATTATGGATCGTGAGATCTGAGAAACTTAAAATTGCCTTTTCTATACTAATATTATTATACGTCAACGGGACGTCGGCGGAGGTTTTTAAAAAGGCGAATAGTACAGAAAAACTTATTACTAGTGATCAGCGATTGATCAAACTTACGTTTAATGATCAGCGATTTGATCAGCGAGGAGGCAACACGACGGACGTGTGTCACGATCAAACTCTCAACTCGCTCTGAGTGTTCGGAGCTGTTCCCAGGATGTCTTCACGATGCAGGTGGCTTCGTGTCAGCAGTTTCCACGAGCGATTCATATATTCTTCTTAAAGGTTTCGGAATGTGTGATCGGTCCGTGGGATTGTTATGTATATGGATAGGGCTAAGAGCCCGTAACAAGAGGAAAGATTTGTATTTTTGTGTGCGTGTGTGTGTGTATGTTTATTATGAATAAACTCAAAAACTACTGTGCCGATTTCAAAAATTCTTACACCATTGGAAAGCTACATTCACCCAAAATGACATAGGTTATATTAAATTATGAAGTTCCCACGGGAACGGGAGTTACGCGGGTGAAACCGCGCGCGGGAATCTAGTATTTTATATATTTTCTCGTGACTATATTATGAGTGTTAACGTACTTGACACTTGTTTATGAAGTAATTTCAAACACCTTATTATCATCTTATCTTAGGCTGGAGAGACCTTTGCTAATATTTTCGTAATTTAAATAAAAGTGGCTCCAAACATTTTAGTCGTGTTTTAACCTGGACAAAGGACGGTACCCCTAGAACTGCTGAGCTGTCTCATTTAAATACCTGTCCAGTGTCTACTATTAGTAGAATAGTGCAATCACGGTTGATAAACAAGTTACATAAAAAAAGGCTACATGGCTTTGAATCTTAAACAGTTCTTACATAAGGTGTGATTCAGCATTATTCGAGGTGCCGAGAATTTTTGTTACGACATCGACTTTTCGTTGTATGACCCGAAGCATAGATTAGGAGAAAGGGACCAAGTAAGAGGTCGTTAGGGGTCGATAACACTTCAGTACTGAGTCAAGGAGTTGAGAGGAAGATCAGATATTTTACTCACTCGAAAAAGTTTTTAATTCGATTGTACAGGCGTTTTATATTATTACGTACAGAATTATGAAATTCCTTCGGGAATAGTAGGAAGCTACGATAGTGTCCGGTTGTCCTTTGCAAGACGAGGCTCGCGACGCGTTCTATACTTCAGACCAGATCCCAGCCCGCGCTGGTTAATCTTAATTGAATTTATGATATAAATAAATAGGTAAATTTTATTATTAATTAACCTTTTGGGGAATAGAAGTACTCATGATTATGAACAACTTTTACTATGAGACCAACCCTGAAATCGCGAAAAAAAATCAGCTGTTCCATACATTTATGTTTACTTACCTCGACAAAATGTATGGAACAGCTGATTTTATTTTCGCGATTTCAGGGTTGGTCCCATAGTAAAAGTTGTTTACAATCATCAGTACTTTCACCCTCTAAAAGGTTATTGGTGTTTTAAAAATAACCCTGAATATTTATTTTAATAATATAATTGTTGAAATGTAAACTAATTTATTAGTCAAGATTGTTTTGTTTGTATTATCATTGTATTTGACTTGTAATAAGTACGATCGATTCGTAAACATCACTACATAGTATAAAACAAAGTCGCTTTCTCTGTCCCTATATCCCTATGTATGCTTAAATCTCTAAAACTATGCAACGCATTTTGATGCGGTTTTTTAATAGATAGAGTGATTCAAGAGGAAGGTTTATATACAGTATAATACATCAGCATTGCGCCCGTGCGGAGCCGGGGCGGGTCGCTAGTTATCAATGAACGATTTAATTTATTTAATTCATTTCATTTCAACCCGGGTGAAACCGCGCGAGCCGGAAGCTGGTATATATATATTATATATTGATAATTTTAAAATAACAAAATTTTCGTCACAAATAAACGTCATCAATTCCTAAATTTAATTAAATCAGGCGTTACTTTACGGAAATCCATACTTATCACTATATAGTATAAAACAAAGTCGCTTCACTGTCTGTCCGTGCCTATGTATGCTTAGATTGTTTACACTACGCAACGGATTTTGATGCGGTTTTTTTTAAAGATAGAGTGATTCAAGAGGAACGTTTATATGTATAATTCATCAGTTTGGCACCCGTGCGGAGCCGGGGCGGGTCGCTAGTTTAGATTAAAAATAAATAATGAAGTCGTCAATTCCCATAAAGTTCACGTACAAAAAATACTTTTACACTTTTTATATCCAACAAAATAAAATAAATTATAATTATTTTAATCCACTTGTTAATAAACGACTCATATTGACCTA
Source organism: Nycteola revayana (assembly GCA_947037095.2). Taxonomy (NCBI): domain Eukaryota; kingdom Metazoa; phylum Arthropoda; class Insecta; order Lepidoptera; family Nolidae; genus Nycteola; species Nycteola revayana. Next base: position 15,868,714 of record OX344857.2, on the reverse strand, counting down.
ATTGTTTAATGCGTGGTTGGTTTAACCTACGGACCAGTAATGTGATATATTGTGACGGAAAAACAGACTCGTTTACCGTGTTTAAATTTATTTAATCCACTTCCGAAGTCAGTTGTTTTTATAGGAAACTTTATATTATCCCATAGTGTACAATTAAAGGCTTCCCACGAGCAATATGGACCTAAGGAAGGAAAAAATAAGAGTAAACTTTACACAAAGAATAAAACCTGCGACCTATAAAGTTGTAATCTCATCATCATCATCAGCCCGTATAACGTCCACTGCTGAACATGGGCCTCCTCCCGGGGGAGGGTATTTGCCATAGTCACCACTATTGGCAGGCGAATTGGTGACCGCAGTATTACGTTGTACCACACGAGGAAACCCTGCTGCCCGTTCCTTGGTATACGATTATTATAGATGATGTTATAGCAATCGGGACCGACTTAACGTGCTTTCCGAGGCACGGAGGGTAGTCCCTCAACCAACCAGACCCGGTAAGAAATCTTAGAATTTACACAAAGATTTCTTGGCCGGCGTGGGGATCGAACCCACGACCTCCAAGATTTAAAGCAAGACAAATACCGCACACATTGTACATCTTTGTAAGATTTGTTCTTAGCAACCATGTAATCGATTTAAGAAAAAAGAAGAACTAGATACATGGATTAAAAAAAGTCGTACTCAGTTTGGGAATCGTAGCTCCCGTGAGAACTCAATGATGAAATAGAATTGACGTACTTTTTTAATGTTGAAATAAATATTGAAATCGGTGCATTAGTTTCGGAGTCTATGCAATGCAAACAATGAAATTTTTCCTATTTATAATATCAGTATCCTTACTAATATTGTAAATGTGAAAGTAACTCTGTCTACCTATCTGTCTGTTACGCAATCACGCCTTAACTACTGAAGCGATTTAAATGAAATTTGGTACAGATATAGTCTAGAGCCTGAGAAAGAACATAGGCTATATTTTATTATGAATTTCCCACGGGAACGGGAGTTACGCGGGTGAAACCGTGCGCGGGAAGCTAGTACATTATAAAAAGACACAAAGCAGCGGTCCTTGGTCGACAATTTCATTTCTTATTTTTTGGTTATCTTATAATAACACCGCTTGTCTATCTCAATATAACTGGCGGCTAACACGGGCTCATAGCGCCCGGGGGATGTTTCGAGTTGTTCGCATTAATAACATAGTGTTGGCCATACATATAGCTATTAACAATAGACTCTGTAGGGGATGATGGTAAACTATTTAGTGGGGTAAACTGGACACCATGTGTGATAAATTGGTCGTCATAAGTGTTTTTTTTTCGGACGGACATATTTTGTTAGCCACGAAACTTTTGCTACCTCACCGGGCTGGAGGAATGAGGCTAAAGGCTGGAAGAAAAAGCTATAAGGCCCGAGCAGGCTCCATCCTTATCATCGTCATCATCATGGAACATGGGCCTCCTCCCGAGGGAGGGTATTTGCCATAGTCATTAAGCTTTTCAAGCGGGCTGGTGGCCGCAGTATATTATGTTGTAACACAGAAGGAAACGCGGCTGATAAGATGGCGCAAATACCCAAAATAATGAGGACATTTGGTTTCTGGTTTCAAATAGACCATCCCATAGAATTTACATTACATTAACTAAGAACTGACTAAGAAACATACAGCTGATGGATGAGAAGCAGCATCTATCAGATCAAAGATGCTCCCATCTTACTGCGTTGACTAATCCGCCTGCCAAGCGTGGTGATTACGGTAATGTTCCTCAACGACCCTGGCTTACCGAGGTCTGTTAAAGTGGAAGCCCATGTTCAGCAGTGGACGTACACGGGCTGACAAAGAAGAAGAAGACTCAAAATTAGCATTGCGCGTTTAATCCCAGGCCATAAACTAATCTTATATACTAATATATAAAGGTGAAGAGTTTGTTTGTTTGAACGCCCTAATCTCAAGAACTACTCGTCCGATTAGAACAATTACTGCAGTGTTAGATAGGCTATAATAAATTATTATATTCCTACGGGATCGGGAGAAGGATGAAACCGCGCGCGGAATCTAGATATATTAAAAACATCCTTAATATGTAACGAGAACATTATAACAATATGTCACGTTATGTACATTCCTTTGCAAAACCAAGATATTAAATATGTCAGCTCAAGTAATGGAGCCGTTACTTACATAATTTATATAATTTAGTATGCAAGCCGAGTTATGAAGTTAGTTGAAGCAAGTTTATGTGGGACACTCGGGCTCACGACGCTCCCCGCCTAGTTAGGTCAACTGGTATTATGATTCCCAACTTAGACATATGGAGATCGAGAAGATGATGATAATAATTAGAATCGATTTCGAAGTTACATACTACTATGTATGTATACTAATAAATGAAGCTGACTAGATTATTTGCTCTTGTGGTCTAACTAGTGGTCCGATTAGAAAAATATCAGTGTTAGATAGCCCACGTATTAATAAAGGCTATTAACAATATTTAATTATGATGGAGTTACGCGAGTGAAGCCGCGCGCGGGAATCTAATCTGCTATGATAGGAACGGTATATATTTGAAAGGAAATGGTTTTGTATAAACAATTTACTGTATTTCATGAGTTACCACAGCTTTTTTATTAAAAGAGTTTTAGTCCTTTTTTTTTGTTGTCCGGGGGGGAAATGCATTTACGCATTTCCACCGCCGCTACAGCGTATTCGCGCGCTGGCGGTGGGATATGTGGGACTCACCCTCTCTATAGCGTACCTCAACACCACTAAAACCCTCCGGACACTCCTTCGATAAGCCGTTGGCGGGGGCCGGGTACGCATAAGCACGGATTGCTTCCCAAAGAGCTTTATTTAGTCAGTAACGACTGCGTTGAATAAATACGGCTAAACTGCTACTTTTGGCGCGTTTTCAACGGAAAGTTTAGAGTCGAAAGAAACTTTTATGGATTAAGTCAAGTAATATAATTTATGAAATTAGTACTTACTTGTTAGTGTGTTAAATTTTCGTGTGGTTACAAAAAATAAATAAAATATCATCATCGGCTTCCATCATTAAGACATTTGGTCCCCCCTCGTCCTCCTGACCCTTAGTTTGCAAAGAACCATTCGATGCCCTCGTAGACCCGAAGTCCAAGAGGCCTGCGAACTATAAAGTAGAGCGACAATTGCAAAAAACTCCCCTAAAATATTAAATCCCTCAATCTCATCGCCAGCGACCGCCCTGAGCCGAGGTCCAAGCCCCACAGGGGACGCCCTCTTGCGCAGGTTGCTTAGTTTGTAGTTTTTAAACCTTTTATTAAGGCTGGAGCGCTGCTCGCCTTTATGCCCGGTGGAGTAGCAAAAGGCTCGTGGCAAGCTATGTCCATCCGAAAAAAATACATTTGGGCTTAATAAGCTAATTGGCTAGTTTGATTAAAGATTTTTTATTCTCATTACAATACTTAAGCCAAATTTCTTGTTACTACTTTAATTACTTATGAAATAGGTTTAGTTAGTTTAACTGATATTATGATAGCTTCGAACTTCGATATATGGCGATAAAGAGGATAATTTTAACCAATTGGAATCGATTTCGACTCTTATTCATTATACTCTAGAGTAGTGACCCCCAAAGTATCTATATGGAACTTGACGGGGGTCTACATAGGGGTGAAAAATGGGGATCACAAGTTTAAAGTGTGTAATATGATATAAATTGAGTAACAGGGGGTCCACCGAAACCAGGAAAGTTTTTAAAATACTGATTTATTTACTCGCAGCATTTTAAATTACATGAAAAAATTACACATATTGTACTAAAAGTAAGGTAAAGTGAACTTATAAATTACTATTATTCACTGTTCTAGCTATCTATAGCAATATAATACTTACGAATCATCATCATCATCATCATCGTCAGCCCGTAAAAAAGCCGCAGTATTATGATGTATTACCTACACAGGGAAAGGGTTTCCTAGTACACGATTGTTATAAATGATGTTATAACAATCGGGTCTAACGTCCTAAAACGTGCTTTCCGCGGCACGGAGGGTAGTCTCTCAACCAACCAGACCCGGAAAAAAAATCAAAAATTTACCCAAAGATTTCTTGTACGATGTGGGCATCGAACCCATGACCACAGAGTTTGTTAACTTTTAATAACATTTAACTACGTCATTTAATATAATAGATATATGTCATTTAGCTTAGAATTATTCTTAATTTATTATTCCTTATTTTATTCTTCATTGTATGGAAAACGTTGAATTGATACATTTATCATTATAGAGTCCTAGAGACATAGAGCATGAGATAGAGTAAATTATAGAGTACCTAATTATAGTTAGTTAGTTTTCCCTTGTGAGCGGGCGAGCTGACTGTTTATATAATAATTAGCATAATTAATTTTAATATACATTTAATTATTATATATAATATAGTATCTAATGATATTTGTGTTACTATTATTAATACAGGTCGTTGAGGGCGTTATTAGTTGCCCCGACGATTACAATTTTGAATTAGGTGCGCATATTTGGTTAGAAGTGAATTTTTTTTATGTTAATACTTTAGTAATTTTAATATTAATTAATAAAGTGTCTACTTCTGATCCTTTGTAATTAAATAGTGAGGCAAGAAATTCAAAAACTGTATTTTACATTTATTACAGCACATCACACAATGTAATAACATATAATAACACGATACACTAGCAGTTGCCCTCAACTTCGTCCGCGTAGATTTCTATATCTGTATATATAGATATAAATCGATGCAAACTTTCTTTATAACTCTGGATGGACTGGGCGAGGTGTTATCATTAGCGGATGCAGCTCGCATATTTGATTGGCTGACTTGAAGAATGCATTTCGCATATTTGATTGGCTAACGATATCGTGATTTAACAAAGTTTTTCAAAACACAGTTGGGATGGTTTGCTTCTTGCGTACCCGTGAACGGCGGATCGAAGGAGTGTCCGGGGGGTTTTAGTGGTGTAGGGTCCTCTCCTCGTGTTATAAGTTAGCATACCACACTGTGGAGATGGCGAGTCCCACATATCCCACCGAGAGCGCGCCAATACGCTGCAGCGGCGGTGAGATACGTAAATGCATTTGCTCCCGGACAAAAAAAAAGGCTCCAAACACAGTTGGCAGTGACTAACGGATGAAGGATACAAAAAAAAAAAACATTTTAATCAACGTAAATATTTCTAGAAAGGGAAAATAAATAAAGTTTTATTTAACGTAGTTTTATTCTATATACAGGGTGTCCCAAAAGGTTAAGTAGCTGGGAAAGGGGGTGACAGGGGTGGACACAATGGTCACTAGAAAAATAAAAAATAAATCCGCTCTGGGTATTTAAAAAAAAATGGCATTTTTTTTAAAAACTTAAAATTTTACACCTTGTTATTTTTGATGTTGATGTTGATGACCTTGTTGTTATTGAAGATTACATAACAGCATTTTTTTTAAATACAGCCATATTTGTAGGTACAGTTAGCACAAGGTGTAAAATTTTTAGTCTTTTAAAAAATGCCATTTATTTTTTTAAACACCCAGAGGGAATTTTTTATATTTTTCTGGTGACCCTTGTGACCATCCCTATCACCCCCCTTCCCAGCTACCTAATCTTTTGGGACACCCTGTATATATATATATATTCTATATAAATGATTAAGTAAATGTATAAAAAAATGTGTGCTCTTTACATGTTCCAAAGCTACAAACATTTAATAATCTATACTAATATTATAAAGAGGTAAAGTTTGTGACATTGTAGGGGGTAATCTCTGGCCGGATTGCTCATGCGTACCCGGCCCCCACCAACGGCGGATCGAAGGAGTGTCCGGGAGGTTTTAGTGGTTGGTAGGGTCCTCTCCTCGTGGTATGAGTTTAGCATACCACGTTATGGAGAGGGCGAGTCCCACATATCCCACCGCCAGCGCGCGAATACGCTGCAGCGGCGGTGGGAATGCGTAAATGCATTTCCCCCCGGACAGCAAAAAAATAAAAATAAAGGGGGTAATCTCTGGATCTTCTGAACCGATTTTGAAAATTATTTAACCAATAGAAAGCCACTACATTTCTGAATGTCATGGGCTATATTTTAAGTTAAAGTTTCCACGGGATCGGGGCCACACAACATATAAATAGCTTCGTGGCTTTCGTTACTTCACCGCGCACAAGAGCGAGCCTTATTAAATAATATAAAAACAACAAACCAAGCAAATTCAAGCAATCTATTCAAGGAGGCACCACCTGTGAGGCTTCGAGGCTAAGGGTGGTTGCTAGCGGGGAGACTGCGGCATATTTTTTTAGGTTTTTAAGAGAAGCTTTGTGCAACTTTCGCTCTACTTTAGAGTTTCTGGCACTTTGGGTCAACGAATCAACGGAAAGTTAATTGCAAACTAAACACCATAATTCAAGATTACCCTACCCTTTAAGTGAGCACAAATACAAATACTACCAAGCACAATCACAGATAAGGTATGACTTTAACATTAAACAATTTATCTAGTAAAGTATCGGAGCCATGTGTTTTTAAATTATGACATAATCTCGGGTATTAACGTGCTAAATTTACTTTTATTATTTCTTAAAAATACTTGTCTTGTAGGCGGGAATTATACAGAAACGACGTTAGGTGGAGACGCGACACAAACAAGGCACGGACGCTTGCACTACGACTGCGCCTCGCTGTTAGTGTGTAACTTACGGCACATCGCCTACGTACAATTTTATATAAAAACAATTTATAGCACCATTACATCTGTGCTGCGTCTGTGCCACGTCTTGATCGTATGTTGTTTCTTTATAATCACGCCTAAGACAGTTACAGTGATAGTTGTCCCGCGACGATAGTCAATGTAACTTGGCCGAAACAAGGACAAAATTGCGTCGCGAAATAAAAGTCTGGTATTAACCCGAGATTTTATCTTATTTTAAATATGATACGCGACTAAACGTACAGATATATCTGATATCTCTCACTATATATCTGATATATCTACCACACAAGGAAACGCTGCTGCCTGTTCCTTGATATACGATTATTATTATAGATGATGTTATAACAAACGGGACCAACGGCCTAACTTGCTTTCCGAGGCACGGAGAGTAGTCCTTCAACCAACCACACCCGGAAAGAAATCTTAGAATTTACACAAAGATTTCCTGTCCAGCGCGGCGTGGGGAACGAACCCGCGACCTCTGAGTTCTAAAGCGAGCCAAATACCGCTACGATAATGAGGTTGTCGACGATAAATATCTACGTCATATTGTTCAATTAACGTAATCGATTAAAAACTCTTATTTTGAACCAAAAAAAGTTACTTAAACATTCCAAATTTAAACATTTTGTACACATGACGCCATATTGAATTTCAATTTTAGCGGCATTTGTTTCATTTTCTTTTTTTTTAAAGCAAAGGTGTCGGCACGTTATTAATTCATGTTAAACCGTTCCATTTCAAGGGTTGTTGAAATATTGGTTTCGGAAAACGAACCGCCAATGCTGACTAGCGATTTTAACAATTTTACGGCCATAAAATCTGGAATTTTGTACAAACGATTTTTATAATTAGAGCTTCAGTGGTTTCGCGTGGTTTTGGCAGGAGATTAATTGAATTATAGATTGTATTTGAGTGTCACAGCCGTTAGCAGTAGCGGTGCGGTGAAACCGTAATGGATCAGATGTTTAAGTATGAATTATATTAGGTAATTGGGGTATTTTAAAGAAATTTAGGTATCGTTTCAATTCACATAAAAGCCAATTAAATACCAAATGAATGACAAAAATAATTACAGTCGTAAAATAATAATTACAATATGTGAATCTTAAAGACATTGAACATAGTAAAATTCTTAGTTGATACCTGTGTAACTCCCGTTCCCGTAAGAGCTCCATAATTAAATATAGCCTGTAGCCTTCCTCGATACATGGGCTATCAAACATTGAAAGATTTTTCAAATCGGACCAGTAGTTCTTACGATTAGCACGTTTAAGCACGGTCTTAAGTATATATAAGTATAGAGCAGGGGTCTCCAAACGTTGAAGCCTTAGACCTTAATGCTTCTTTCAGAATGTTCTAACTTTGTAAGGGCCACAACAGCTTAATTTTTCCTGCCATGAACTTACTCGTATTTCTAGACTAGTCGCTAAGTGCGCGATCGAGTAATAATTATTTTGTTTTTTCTTCTTAACTTAACTCAACAATAGGATATTGGCAGTCGCGGACCAGATTTAGACACTAGTCTTAAGGTCTCGCGGGCCGACTTGATGGCATTGGCGTGCCGCATTTGGCCCGCGGGCCGTAGTTTGGAGACCCCTGGTATAGAGTATAGATTAGGGACAGCCACCGTAGCGTAGGGGTATTTGGCTCGCTTTATATCTCGGAGGTCGTGGTTTCGATCCCCACACCGTACAGGAATGTTTGTGTCTATTCTAAGATTTCTTTCTGGGTCTGGGTGGTTGAGGCCTCGGAAAGCACGTTAAGCCGTATGGTCCCGATTGTTTTAACATCATATGCTATAATAATTGTATATCAAGGAACGGGCACACAAGTGTATACGAAAACAAAGGTGCACTCTCTATTCCTTTTACTCTCATAATGCGATGATACGGTTATAACGGCACAAACAGTGACAGACCAGGCGCAGAACCAACTTCGTATCGTGTGTACAGAAAAAATGGATAGAGATGCACAATTTTTTGCCTGAATAGTGAATCAAATCGAATGGACTTCACATACAACCGCTGGACCAACGGCAGTCGAGATTTGTAAACGAATCGCAACACAGATTGCGTAAACACATTCGAGATTCCATTTCTTATTTTTTTGGTAACTCTCGGTATTTTTATTCGGTATAAATTGGGTTGGCGATGAACCGGTGTATTGTTGACAATTTTGCATATGAAGCTAGTTATTTGTTCACATATCAGATGTTTTTTTATAATGTTAATAGTAAAAAAAAAAAAAAAGTTTTGGATGAAATGAAATGAAAACGTTTATTGATAATGTAGACGAATCGATCGTACTTATTATAAGTCAAATACAATGATACAAATATAAAAAGAGAAAAAAAAGAAATCTTGACTAATTCATTAGTATACATTTCAACAGTCATGTTATTAAATATAATTTAAATCTACCAATGTGGCATGTGATAGTCGCGTACTATAAATATAATCAGAATCAACCAGCGTGGGCTGGGATTCGGTCAGAAGCATAGAACGCGTCGCGAGCCTCGCCTTGCAAGGACGACCGGACCCTATCCTAGCTTCCTACGAGTCTTTCTCTATCTACCTACGTTGTGACACCCGGAGAAGAAAGACTATAAGAAACTCCGAGATCATTCTTTTGTCATCTTTTTTTTATTCAAGATTGATTATCTCAAGAATCATTTTCGATCTCTTTTTTAAATAGTGGAGAGTCAAACAAGTTGAATATGTATGTAACTATGTGCACCAAGCGACGATATTCGGTTATCGATTCTCTCGGAGTTTTATATAATCGACTCCATATCATTGTTTAAAATCATATAAAACTATTGTTACATCCTACTAATATTATAAACGCGAAAGTTTGTTTGTATCGATGGATGGATGTTTGTTACTCTTTCACGCCAAAAGTACTAAACGGAATTGGCTGACATTTTGCACCGGGATAGGTTATACGCTGGATTAAAATATAGGCTACAAAACATCACGCTCCGACCCACTGGAGCAGAATAACGCGGGTAATACCGCGGGGCGGAGCTAGATTTATTATTTTTGAAAAAGGGTTTACAGAGTTTTTAGCTGTGTTTGTCAATTAGTCACCATGTCAAACACTTCACGATATGGGCAAAAACTATGGCGAGTCCAAATAAATGTCTAATTTCATTTTTACGGAATAAAAGAATTTAAATCTTTGAATGTTACATAATCTATATTTATAAAGTAACATTTCCTGACTGACTGACTCATCAAGGCCGAGGCAAAACTATTGAAACTAGACACGTGATATTTGGACCGCGACTTCCTTTTGTAACTTATAGGTTTTTTTTATTAAACCCCTAAGGGGGAGAAAAGTGGGGCCATTTTATTATAAAGTTACTACGGGAACGGGAGTTTCGTGGGTAAAACCGCGCACAGGAAGCTAGTAAGTCACTAAAGAGCGTAACTCAAACTTGTTATAAAGTCTAACGCTATAACCTTCTACAAGCACTTGACCAGATATCTTTGTAAAGTATTCGTGTCACAGAGTTTATAAAATATTTTCAATATCCCCCGGCACTCGAGGTATTCTCACGCCGACAGTTCAGCTATCAATTCCAACTTGCACTTGACCAATTTTATTATGATCCAGTAGAAGAAAATATTACTAGACGACGACATCTTTTAAAGAAAACCTGGTGGAAAATATGTTAGTCAGCACGTGAAAAATATATTTTTACTTGTAACCATTCATCATCGGCCTGGATACCGTAAAGTAGACTGAAAATAGCACAAAACTACCTTAAATACTAAAATTCTCTTTCACTTCTTCGTATCGACAGTCCGTTTACGTCCACTGCTGAACGTGATCCTCATCTTAAGAGCCCTGGGCAAGTCAGGGTCGTTAAGGTATATTTCCGTATGCACCCCGCTTGACAGATTGGTGATCACAGTAAGATAGTAAGTAACATTGAGCTGATAGCCACCTCTTAAGACACCCATATGAAGATATGGAGTGGTTTATTCTTAGAGGACAATCACACGACACAACTTAAAAGTCATTACTCTACCATCCCCCATGCCAGTGAGAGCCATGAGCCGAGGTTCAAATATCAACAAAAGCACACGTTGCTTACTTTGTATTCCTAAAAGGCAGCTCCAGCCTTATTACACGAATAAGTCTCCAATCCTGTAATAAGGCTGGAGCTGGAGAAGGCTCTTAAAACTGGAGCTTTGAAGCATACTGCCTAATACGAATTCCAAAACGATTTTTATTATATTATGGAAATGACCATCTGATTATAACCAACACCTTTATGTCTAATTTATAGATCAGACACGACGCAGTGATCACATATACATATTGTGAACTGTAAGAGATGGTAATGAAGTTCAAAACCAATGCAGATTCCCTCCGCCGCCGCGGGGAGGCACGTTAAACTCCGCGGTATTGAAAAGATATGTAGGACTGGCTCTCCTTTATCAATAGCATGCTAATCATACCCCGAGGAGAGGTCCTACCATTAAAACTCGGTCGGGTGCTTCTACGAGCCCGCTGGTTAGTGAGGGCATCACAACTACTACCTGCGCACTGCTCTGGTGCCCTCCGGTGGTGCCCGCAACAAATATGCCACCAGCTCCTCTAGAATACCTCTAAACATACCTACTACTAGATTGGTGAATAGTAATATCGTCTTGATGAACCTATCGTTTGCTAAAACCTACAGAAAATGTCGTCAGATTGCCGTTCAAAGTTAATAAAATTCTCCAAAGAAATAATGCATAAATTTCTGTTAGTAAACTTAAATGTTCAAATCGATAGTTGATAGATTTTACTGAACTGGTATCGAAAATTCGAATGGTTCCTTTATCGTCTTATTACTGCGGGTTCGTTCTTTGTGCCAAAAAATCTTGGAGTGAAGTCAAAGATTTTTTCCTTGACGGGGTTTATGACAAACGATCTCTCAGTACCAGCAAGATACATTAAGCTATGTGCCTCGGTTAGCGTAAGACGTATTCCCTGTTTCGTCTCACAATCCTTTCATCCTATGAAAATAATCGTAGCAAAATTATTCAAATTGGCACATCCCATTGCCCGAAAAACACTTAGACATCAGTTATAAAATTATTTTCTAAAATTCAGGGGATGAACGTGATGGAATTTTTAAAATGTCCTTTTTTGTCAAGCGCTCCAGTTTGCGCTAGTATCGAACACATGCTCGAGGAACAATTATATTTACGAACTCGACCTCAAAGATGGACGCGACGATCAAATTGATCTTCTTTACGAATTAAAATACAAATATTCTCTCGTTATAATTCTAGTATCTATAGACTAGGTATAAGTCACTTTGAGCTATAAAGAAAAGCAATAGTATACAGTGATTTGGCATAATTACTTATTGCTTAATATATTATTCTGTACAGAGACCATTAGTTAGGTTCAACAGCTATTGCTTTAAAAGCAATGATTCTGTTTTTTCTTTCTAATAATAAATACAAGAGTATAAATAACAAAACATTTAGCAACCGCTAAATTGTTTAATTTATTTTCGTGACTGGACATGTTAAAGCTATTTTAGAAATAAATTGTTTACGCTATTTATACTTTAAATCGGGGACGTTCTTAAGAATGGCCAGGTTGAAAGTACCCTAAACAGAAGGACTTGCATGAGGAGATCGATGAATGTAAAAGAGGCGAAAGTGGTATGTCAAGATCGTAGCAAGTGGAAGGATGTAGTCTCTGCCTACCTTTATGGGAACGGGGCGTGAATATATGTATGTATGTATGTATTTAAATTGAACGAAGAACGTCTTTTCCGAAGTCTTGTCTATGTCAGACCAAGTTACTCCCATGCCATTCTGTCATTTACATAGTCTGATATTTTATAATATGCCTTTTTACATAATTTAGCTTTAACAATGGCTTTAAATTTATTAACAGGTAGTTTTCTAATATTATTTGGGAGTTTGTTATAAAAGCGAATACATTGCCCCATAAAAGAGTTGCTTATTCTATGGAGACGAGTTGCAAGTACAACTAAGTCATGCTTATGTCTAGTATTCATATTATGTATATCACTTTTTTTCTGAAACTTATTTATGTTCTTATGTACGTATAACAAATTTTCATATACATATTGCGAAGCTACAGTAAGAATTTTAATTTTTTTGAACTTCTCCCGTAGGGAAACCCGCGGTCCAAGCTTATATATGGCTCTAACAGCGCGTTTCTGCAGCACAAATATGGTATCAATGTCCGCACAGTTTCCCCATAGAAGAATTCCATATGACATAATACTATGAAAATAACTAAAATACACTAGTCTGGCCGTATCTTCATCAGTGAGCCGTCTTGTTGTCCTAACTGCGTATGCCGCAGAACTAAGTTTTCCGGATAGTATTTTTATATGTGGTCCCCATTGTAATTTGGCGTCGACAGTTATACCAAGAAAAACTGTTGACTCCACTGGCTCCAATCTCGTTCCGTTAATTAATAAATTGGTTGCGACTTGTCTGACATTTGGGGTTGAAAATTTTATAAGTTTGGTTTTTTTCTCATTTAGAACGAGATTGTTTACATTAAACCAATGCACGACTTTCGAGAGAGCATTGTTTACGTCGTCATAGTTGAGTAATTTTCTACTAATTTTAAAGTAGGTATGTGCGCCACAAATGGATTATCTCTACAATACAACGCCAACCGATTTCTATTTTTTTTTTCGAATTGTAAAGGATGTGTTTTAGGGTATTTTCATGAGAGTTAGGTTCGATTATGGCATTTATACTTTTTAGTCCATATTGGAATAGTTTTGTTTTTTGAGGTCGGTTTTTTTTGTTGTTAAAATCTTATAATCATTATAAGATTCCTTTCTTTAAAGACTCTTAGCAGAGATTATCAGTCTACTAGCATTCTTGTTAACCCGACGTGCTAAGCTAAAATGCTTGTGTTACAAGTGGGTTAACGTCGTCGGTAGTGCAATGGGTGGGGATCGAACCGGCGACCGCTAGATCTCAATTCCAACGCCCTTCAATGGCAGTTGCACTTCTGTCACTGTGAACACTTGTTCCTTTCAACAAATGGCTATCTATATTGCTCAACGAAGCTACAATTACTCCGGCAGCTTTGTTCACGACTAATTCATGGCGAGTGAACAAAAGACGCATCCGGGAGACCATTGTTCTTTACACTGCGATAGATAGGAAATGGAAAGAGATGGGGATAGGTACAATACGTCTGTTTCATTTATTGGACTGTTTGTAAGACTAGTTTGAATTTGATTGATGACGTTGTATAAGATATTATAAGACTCACTCTTAAATAAAAACTTTCGCGCGCTCTACTGGATTCCGCGCTTGCTTAAAACTATAGCTCCGTAAATGCGGCAATATTGTATTGTGTATAATTCCGGTGTTTTTCTTATTTCTTATGCATATGCCTATTTCCTATTATTATTATATATATTATTATAACCAAATTGAATAAAACTTTTGACACGCATTCATCGCAAATATCGTGACTGACTCGGGTACGCCGATTTCGGCGTACTATTTTCTGCTGCATTTGTTAATGGCAACGGCGGAATTATAATTAGTGGAACGCGCGAGACCAATCATTTATCTAAGATTTAGCTATTCGTATTATCGTAAAAGTTATTTTCACAAATCATAATATCAAGCAAATAAGCCATTAATAATAATTTCAATATTCTTATTCTTTCAAGGTATTAATACCTTACCCTAACTGCTGTAAAATTCTTCATAACTATCTTATATCTTTCTTAAACTAATTAATTCCTCTTCAATAACCATCTCTCTCTTTTCCACAGCACGGGAACGCCACCACGTCGAGCGAGACATCCGTAGGCACCAACACAGCGACGGCGGCGCCCACGCCGGGGCCCAGCAAGGCCCCTCCGCAAGCCGCCAAGTTCCGCCACGGTCTGCTGCAGCTCATGATCCATACCATCGATCCGATGCATGATGGTGAGTTAGGTACGCACGCTGCTTCGCCTCACTATTACACTATGCTAAGAATTTGTATCGATGGTGTATTAAACATTACTTGAACATTTCATAGTCAAGCCAAGTTCATGTTTTTTTTAATGATTCCTGTCAGAATTATTGCACACTACTTCACGTGCGAGTGTTACCGATCGGTCCACGTCGGTAGTGCAATGGGAGTCCATTGGGTTACAGCGGCTTATTTAAAAAAAAAATATGACAAGTTTCGTAATAGTTTAAACCTGTAATATTTTAAAAAAGAATGCAACTACTTAAGTGACCAGAATTCGAGTTAGAACGAAGGATGTAATTAACTAGATATTTATACAAGAAATCCGATCTATGGAAAAATATTTGTTAAGTTTTTTTAAAATGATAATACACTATCGATCTAAAAATAATCTTATTATTTACATAACGCCTTGTTTTATGTGAGTAAAATCAATCTGGATTCAAGATATGTATATATGAAAACCACTGCGACGTCCCTATTTCATACATAAAACAAGAAGTTATAATTGTATATAATTTAAAATATAATAATTTATTTTAAAATAAAAAACAACAATATTGGAATCAAAACCAACATGGCGCAAGTTTAAGGCTTCGGCAATTAAATCAGCGGCTTACGGGGCGACGGCGGGCATAGCTTGCATACCACGATGCTCCCGCGCCGCCGCCCCGCACTTCGCTAAGATCGTGGCCGCAACCTAAGTCTTTGAGCACAGCGCTTGGCTTACACTCACCGACATAACTAACCTGTCTCAATAATACAATACTGAAACTTTCAATTACTACGGACTTGGCCGACACACTGCCGTGTGTCTTATACAAGGTGTAACGGAAAGGGTATATACATAGAAAGAGCAAGGCTTTTTTGGATGATAACAAACGATATGGCAAGGGTTATTTAATCCTATCTCTACAAGTCCGGAAGTAATGATTTTTTTAAATTCATAGATACCAGAAACCAAACTTTTCAAATTGAAATAAATACATCACTAGCACTCAATCAGCTGATCGATGTCAACGAACTGTTTGCAAGTAAAAATAAACCTCTTATTCCTGGAATTTCTGAATAAAGGGTTCCGCATTTTTTATTTGCAAAATAATACTGACTTTTTTTTATTTTATTTTGAGTTGAAACCCTTGCCATATAGTTTGTTATGATCCAAAGAAGCCTTGCTCTTTCTATGCATAAACCCTTTCCGTTACACCTTGTATACAACTTAACACGTTTACAAATTTATACATAAACATAATTGCAAACATGAAGCTTATATTTGAGCAATTACATAAAGATAGTTGCATTAAGTATTTGCACCAATGCAAGCCACATTGCAATGTAAGAATATCGTCTACATCAGGGGTGGCCAACCGGTCGATCGCGATCGACTAGTCGATCTCGGCAGCTATTACAGTCGATCAACTTATACAGGGTGTCCAAGAACCTGGCGTCCAACTGGATTCCCACGATGCCCCAAGTTCTAACAGTACTCAGAAAAATATTTTAAAAAATCCACCCCATGTACTTACAGAATTATACTGATTTAAAAAAAAAAGGGGAAATGAGCACCCTGTGACATACTTTTGAATGCTGTGACTGCTAATGCTGATAATTTCGATATTTCTTGGAGGTTTTGTAATCTAGGGTATTGCTGTGTCTAAATAGAATGTAAAAATAAAGTACTTATTGTACCATTTTAAAATAAAATATTATTTTAACTAAAGGTGATATGGAAAACTATTGAATTTCGCAACTTTGACCGACTGTAGTGTAAAAAAAATGTACCAAAATAGTATGGCAAGTGACGTCAAATTTTGACGCGTTTATTCCTCTTTTTAAAAAGGTATAATACTTACACATTAATTTGAAAAAAAAAAAATTGATAATATTTTTACTCAACAACCCAATTTTTACGAAGTGCCTACCTACTAACGGTAACTGTCGGACCCTTTCTTATCTTAGAAACTGTTATGTTACTACTATTATTTACTTCGGTTCCAAGAGTGAGCAAGAAGGAAATACACACAGGTAGATGGGTTCCCAGTAGAATAAAAGCAAAGAATGTTAGTTTAAAGATATTTTATTACAATAAATGTTCAAAATGTTGACCACCCGCGGCAATACAAGCTCTCACTCTCCTTAAAAAGGACCGCTTTATGTTTCGCGAGTAACTTTTTTGACGTATCACCTGCACTGCTTGTGTTATCTTCTCACGAAGGTCAGCGATGTCATTAATGGGCTTCGCATAAACGAGCTCCTTCATAGTTCCCCAGAAAAAAAAATCCAGCGGATTTAAGTCAGGTGAGCGGGCTGGCCACGGGATTGTTCCTGATCGCCCAATCCACCTGTTCGGGTATTGCTCGTCCAAAAACTCTCTAACGGATACGCGAAAATGTGCTGGACAGCCGTCGTGTTGGAACCACATATCTGGTGGGGTCTCTTCTAGTAAGTTTGGCAAATCATTTTGAAGAAAATTTAAATATGATTCGCCAGTCAAATTCTCGGGCATCTCAAATGGACCAATAATATTCCCACAGAGAATACCGGTCCACATGTTCACTTTGAACCGGTACTGGGATCTATCTTCTCGCATCAAGTGCGGATTTTCCACATGCCACTCGTGCAAGTTGTGTAGGTTCATGTAGCCATCCTTCTTAAATGTTGATTCATCTGACCACAAAATTTTGTCGATAAAGTTTTCGTCTTCTCGATGTTTTTGCAGGATTGTTTCACAAAACGCGACTCGGCTCGGATAGTCTCGAGGTAAAAGACTTTGCACTCGCTGTACGTGGTACGGATGATATTCTTCTTTTTGGAGAATACTGTGTGCTGTGCTCTTCGGTATCCCCGTATCAGCTTCTATTCCTCGCACAGAGATGCTTGGATTTGCCGACACCGCCTCTAAAACTTCATCGCGTATGAAGTCATTTACGGGTCGTCCTTCACCAGCTACTTGATTGGGGAACCGCCCGTCACATAGTGATCTGTGCACATTAATGAAAACTCGATGGTCGGGATATCGCGTAGCCCTCGGATACCTTTCTCTGTAAAGTCTCGCTGCAGCTCGTCCATTACCTCTACATTCTCCATAAATGTAGTGCATATTTGCGTATTCTTGCGGAGTGTAGGTCGCCATGGTAGCACACACAAAACACAAACTGTCCAAACACAGGCAAAGGTCGTCGTAAAGAGTTCGTTTCAAAGTCCAGAGCACAAAGAGTAATCGAGTCCAATAAACAAAGCTTTAAATCGTAGTACGTGATCAATGGTAACAATAAGAGAGAGGTGCGTAGTAACGGCAGGAGGCAGTGACGCGTACTGACCGTACTGTTATCCTAAATAGCACGATCCCAGATAGCGTCACTATCTATCTCACTCGCACCTCTAACCTTTTTCTCCCTCACTCTTACCTGAATAATGGGGTACCATAAAGAAGAACCAGCAAATCGCAAAGATAGTTTCTGTCTTGCTCCCTCCTGTTGTAATAACGAATCACTATGGTGAGATGCATGCACATACCGTCCCTTACGGTCTAACCTGTTTTTTGAGAGGCCTGTTGTTATTTTTATGAGCATACAATAGTAATTCTTTAGAGGTTAGATTCAATTCGTCGTAAATTTTTCTTTCTAAGAATTCTGTAAGACATCGTAAAAATTGGGTTGTTGAGTAAAAATATTATCAGAATTTTTTTTTTCAAATTAATGTGTAAGAATTATACCTTTTTTAAAAGAGGAATAAACGCGTCAAAATTTGACGTCACTTGCCATACTATTTTGGTACATTTTTTTTACACTACAGTCGGTCAAAGTTGCGAAATTCAATAGTTTTCCATATCACCTTTAGTTAAAATAATATTTTATTTTAAAATGGTACAATAAGTACTTTATTTTTACATTCTATTTAGACACAGCAATACCCTAGATTACAAAACCTCCAAGAAATATCGAAATTATCAGCATTAGCAGTCACAGCATTCAAAAGTATGTCACAGGGTGCTCATTTCCCCTTTTTTTTTAAATCAGTATAATTCTGTAAGTACATGGGGTGGATTTTTTAAAATATTTTTCTGAGTACTGTTAGAACTTGGGGCATCGTGGGAATCCAGTTGGACGCCAGGTTCTTGGACACCCTGTATAATAAAAAGTGATATTTTAGTCTACAAATACATGCCACAGACGCAGAAATTTAGTGTTTGTCATGTAATATTCTGAAAATATAGCGTTTTATCATTCGATTGACTTATAAGATACGTGATTCAACGTTATGTATGCCATATAGTCGATCGCACAGAGTCAAAAGTCGATCTTAGGTCTTATTAAGTTGGCCACCCCTGGTCTACACAGTATTAACTTGTACAATACGACAAATCATTTATATTAAAACAAACATGGTTACTTCAAAGAGAACTGAATCAATAGATGACTTTATTATTTTAAAAAGTCAACTCACTCAGTAAGGTATTAAATTCTAGTGTCGCGGGGGACTGCATTAACCTTTTTTTTTGTCCGGGGAAAATGCATTTTTCCCATCGCGCCGTCGCCACCGCCCGTTACAAAAATCTGGCGGCGGGATATGCGGAACTCGCCCTCTCCATAGCTATGCTTTACTCATACCACGAGTAGAGGACCATACACAAATAAAACCCCCCGGACACTCCTTCATTACGTCGTTGGCGGGGGCGGGGTACGCACGAAGCAATCCGGCCCCCCGACGATACCCCCGGCCAATATGGTGCCGCGGGATTTCCTGGGGACTGTGTTAACCTTAGAGTATATTACAGAGCGCGGATATCGCTGTAGTCCATTGTTGAAAATAAGCAGGTGTTAGCGGCGCTTTTATGGTGAAAATAAATATTTATACTTCTGATAGATTGGTATTCTGATAGCTCATAGTAATCACAAAACATAAAATATATGACGCAGGGTTAAATTATCGAGAATGTTATGCCACCAGTTCGTACTCTGTAAGGTGCGCTCCATAGCTTGCTTATACATACTCCAAGGTACAACTTGAATGATGTACAAGGTGTATAATTTAAGGTTACCAAGCATACAGTAGGGCTGGCATGGCGGAGAATTTCAAGAGGCGCAAATATAGTACCCTTGATAGTGGTTATGTATTTGTGCCCTTTGGTGTCGAAACATTGGGGCTGTGGGGACCGGGAGCCAAATTAATTTATAAATACCTCGCAGCGGCCCTCTTAAGTTCGGCACTTTCTCCGAGTGCTGGTTTCTACTTTGCACAGCAGGTAAGCATTGCCATTCAACGTAATGCTGCCAACATTCTGGGAACCTTGGCAAGTAGAATAGATTTAGAATAGTAGTAGGTATATAAGTTAGTTTTATTTTTAATTAGTTACTTTTAGTTTTATTCATGTTTGTTTCTAAATAATATAAAATTAAGCAAACATAGTATCAAAGCAAGTGGTTTAATAGAAATCGTTGTACCGAGTGGGTACTGAATCCAAAACACCAAATGTTACAACTTTAAGCAGCTATATCCCAATGGGCAAAGGCGTTGGCGAACGGTGAAATCTTCTATAAAAATAATGAAAAACTTCCGTAACTCTTGAACTACCAGTAGAATCACAAAGTCTGTATTAGAATCACTTAGTTCAACAAGTCATATTAAAGAAAAGTTTTATTAAGACACAGATCTCCACACAGGTGCGGTTGTCTCATTTCTTATTCCGAAGGTAACAAACACGTCTTCAATATTATCTTTGTTCCCATGAATACCTAACAAAAATGTGCCAACATAATAAAACGCAGTTGGTACGACACGACCCCGGCGTTCACGGGGTTTCCCGGTACTATCGCTTTTCGGTACTTTGTGTGAGACTTGATACCATGTTTGAATGAGTTATATAGTAAACTAGCGGCCCGCCCCGGCTTCGCACGGGTGGACTTTTATACCCTACCCCTGCCCTACCCTACCCCTACCCTAACCCTACCCTACTCCTACCCTACCCCTACCCTACCCCTACCCCTACCCTACCCCTACCCCTACCCTACTACCCCTACCCTACACCTACCCTACCCTACCCCTACCCTACCCCTACCCTACCCCTACCCTACCCCTACCCTACCCCTACCCTACCCTACCCCTACCCTACCCTACCCTACCCTACCCTACCCTACCCTACCCTACCCTACCCCTACCCAAAAGTATCCTATGTCCTTCTCCCAGTACCTCCCTACCAATTTTCAGCCAAATCGGTTCAGCCGTTCTTGAGTTATAAATAGTGTAACTAACACGACTTTCTTTTGTTTTTAAAATTTATTCTGCTATTCGGGACGGAAACAAATCCAACAAATCAAAAACCATGGCAATCGGTCCAGCCGTTCTCGAGTTATAAGTGTTGTAACAAACACGACTTTCTTTTATATATATAGATTATATAAAGTCTCCTGCGATACAGGGATTAATTTGACTACTTTATTTACCAATTTATTTTATTTATTTAGTTTATTTACATTTATTTACCAATCTGTGACTCACTTTGGCAGGCAGCTGGAAATCAGCGTTACGTTCGCCTCGCGTCTGTAACAATATGCTGAGCTGCTAGCATATGAACACACTACATGTTCACATCGCCGACTGTAAATTATTTTCGTTACTAATAAGTTTTTTTAATTACTGTAATGGCTATTTTTTATTCGGTTCGTGTGTTCATTAAATGTTTTTCTTTCTTTCTTTCTTTTCTTTCTTACTGTGGGTATAGTCTAAGTTCCGTGTTAGGGTATAATAGAAGAGGTTAATGACAATTTTTCAGCTTGCCTCAAATACCTACTCGAAAACTAGCGGCCTTAGCCAATGGCTTTGGCGTCGGACTTGTGTCGCCAATTTGAACCTCAGCCATTGCACTACTGACGATTGTACTGTGTCTATTATATTTTCTTTATCCTGTTTACTTATGTGTGTACAATAAAGAGTATTCTATTCTATTCTATTCTATTCTACCGACGTGAACACACTCGTATCACAAGCATAACTAAGAATACCTACTAGTAGATAGCAAAACTCTGTTAATAAACTTAAAAAAAGAAAGATTACAGCTCCTTCTACAAATCTTTCCTCTTTATAATATTAGTATAGAATATTAAGTTACATTACATCTATCCTTACCTTGCAAATCTTGTAAAGCCACGTCTATTTAAAATACAAACCGCGCTGTCTTAGCGATCCATCTAATATCTAATCTTAGCCGCGCGGCTCGGCAGTCACGCACTGCGCACGGAAATAATTACAAGTACAGCCTATCAGACAGAGCTAAATTAACTGTCGGTCATGGTAATCAGTAACCCAAGGTGCCTATTCGCACCAGTTACCAGTTGGAAAAAATGGAACTTCCTAGGTCAGTCTAGGACCTGTTCGAGCGTCCCTGGAGGAGTAAGAGTGGGTTCCTTGCGACTGCCTTCAGTCGAAAGAGCCCAAGAGAAGGGGGGTGTTGGGGTATTTTGTATGTTGTAGATAGTTCACAAACCACTGATAAGTTTAATAGTTTATTGATATAAAAAGTTCCTACGCAATGTTTAGCAATCTGAGTCGCACTTATTTTATGTTATTATTTACTGATTGCACATTAACGCGTCACGGAGGTAAAGTTACGACTAATTATAAATATGATTACATACACATAAAACTAAATACGCTGTATGAGCATTATTGGCTCGTACATGCTCCCGAGGGAAAGATTTACGTACTCAGATCACCAACCTTGCGTTACAAGGTAAAAATAATTAGTTACAAAAATATCAAAAGCAATTAAAATAATAAGCACAAAAATATAGTTTCATAAAAGAATAAAATTATAGTTTGAATCTTGTTCCAATAGTTGATTGCCGCCGAGGATCGGTTCTTGACTGTCCATCTCTAATTTTGGCGTAGGTTGCAATCTCCTGTAATTCTATGTCTTCTGTTCTCTTTCTAGTACTTGTCGAAGTTTCTGTTTTTGGATGAATATTGCTTTTATTACATCTTCTTACTCGCCAAACTATGAGAGCAATGACGATTCCTCCCACCACCAAGGAGCTTATAGTGTAGTTGCCAATATCGTGGATACTTATTTCTCTAGGTAGGCTTTCGCGTTCTTCTTGGGCAGTTAACTTGTTCTCTAATAATCTATGTTCCTCAGAGAAGTCCGGTGTCCTCAGAACAATTTTTGTAATTTTTAGCGTATTCCACATATCGTTTGGTGAGTCTATAGTAGGTACTTCCAGAGTCATTCCAATGTTAGTTTTGCTACTAAAAACATTATGTGAGTGTATTGTAGTATCTTTGTGTTGTATTACACAATCCTGACCTAGGGCAAGGAGCCCCGACTCGGCGATAATTGTAGTTGTAATTTGATTCTCACATATGACACGAGTGACACACTCGTTAATACAACTATATAGCCATATGTTTGGTCTTTGTAGTTTTGTCCATTGGTCAGAACAATGTTGTTGTACCCAATCACATGTGATGTTGTCCATATTTTGACTCAGCAGTTTAGCTTCGCAAGATGCTGTGGCTCCATGCAAGTTGCTTATCGGTGTGTAGGCGTGGCAAATGTAGTTATCTGCCATCATAGTTGTGCATTGCTGGAGATCCGCCTCTTCCATTTGTATATAGGTATTCTTTGCGAAGTTCACTCCAATGTACTTTGATGTTATCGCTATTGCCTGACATTTATTATTTGTGTGTTGTTTAGGTATAGGTATATTGCGATATAATGTATATTCGTCATCGCTTAGTAACGGAATATGCAGTTCGAAGAGTAGGTATTGTTCAGTTAGCCGGGCCTTTACATAAATAAGTTTGTATATATTTTGTATATTCGCTCCATTGCTGTTTTTGATAGGCAACGTTAATCTCTTGGATATAATGCCAGCAATGTAGTTAAGCTGTTGCGAAAGTTGCTCTGGTGTGAATAGTTGCATATCCAGATTTCCTCTGTAGACGTCTGTCAAAGCATCTAGGAGCATTTGTTGGTTTCTTCTGACTACTGAGATAAGTAAGCTAGCAGTCAACGCTCCAGCGTTAATATTATTCATTGTTTTCATTATTTCGAACCTATTTTCAATCACTGCAATATAATGTTCCGTGTCGTTCTTATATTGCTGAATTGCTTGAAGTTGCGTTTTGACGAAGTCTTCATTTTTCTTTATGATGTTGTTTTCTGCCTCAATAATAAGTGTCTGATTTCTTATCAGCTCCAATAGATATTGCTCGTTTGTTTTGATTTTTTGTATGTCCTCAGTATATTTTTCGGCAAAATCGCTGTCAAGGACACCAAACAATGCTCGTGCAAGGTTTCCTATGCCGTTAACATAGCCGCGTCGCCTTCGTTGTTGATGTTGAGACAGTAGCAAGGTATTATATTCGTTCAATTGATTCATTTCGAATTTGAGTTGTTGTATCGTAGAGTGGCATGGTTCGTTAGGCATTGCGTCACACAGTTGAGATAAGTGATTCACAAATTTCTCAACTTTGGTTGTACTTTCCCAAAATGTTGTGAGGTTATAGTAAACCAAAAGTTTCCATTCATCATGTTCAAGTTGAACATTTCCGACGGTGTCGAAGTAAATCGGTTGATTTTCAGCCAATCGCGTTATTCTAAACTGTTTTTGAGGCGTTGCTAGTCCACATGACAGCGTTGTAAACGCTACTAATAACACCATTAGTAAGCTGTTTACCCTTTTAGGGGTCTTAAGAGTCCTTTTATCCTTTTGACAAGGCTCTGTTTTCGGTTTCAGTTTCAGTGAATTAGTATTTTCATAGGGCTCGGTAATCGGTAGTGGAGCTAGTTTGAGTATAGGCCTTTTCAGTAGTCCATTTTGTGTCTTAAGTGTTACTACTCGAACTAAATTATCGCTGCCTGGGTGTAATTCTATTACACGACCCATAGCCCACCGGCCTGGAGGTAGGTTAGGTTCCTTAATGAGTACCAACTGTCCTTTCTCTATGTTTTCTTTCGTTTGTTGCCATTTATTCCTGTTTTGTAATAAATGAAGGTACTCTTTTGACCAGCGATCCCAGTAGTGTCGACGCATGAGCTCAATAAGTTTCCAGTTGTTTCTGATGTCTATAGATTTCAGTTCAGGCTCGTTGAGTGGTAGTGAAAGAGTAGGGCTTCCTGTTAGAAAATGACCAGGAGTGAGATAATCTAGATCTTCTACGTCTTCAGATAACGGACACAGTGGTCTGCTGTTCATGCACGCTTCGATTTCGGTAAGTAGCGTGGAAAATTGCTCATAGGTCAGCTTCTGCTCTCCGATTACTCGTTTCAGCCTTGCTTTCATAGATCGCACGGCAGCTTCCCACAAACCACCAAAGCTCGGGGTTGAAGGGGGAGAAAAATGCCACTGGATTTGAAGGTCATTAATTTCTCTAAAAAATTGCGAAGATAGCATTGTTTTATGCAACTGGAACTCTTCGTTTAATACTCTTGCAGCTCCGACAAAATTAGTTCCGTTATCAGAATAAATATGTTTTGGAGTGCCTCTTCTTGCGCACATCCTTTTTAATGCTGCGATAAAAGTTTGCGTTGAAAGATCAGAAACAAGTTCGATATGTACTGCTTTTGTGCACATACATATGAATATTGCTATATAGCCTTTGCAGGTTTTTATTCCGCGGCCTTTGTTTATTTTAACATCCACGTGTCCTGTGAAGTCTACCCCAGTGTGAGAAAATGGCCGTGATGGAGTAACTCTTGCTTCAGGAAGGTCCCCCATCAATTGTTCAGTTCTGGTTGTTGCGTAACGACGGCATCGTATGCATTGTCGCAATGTCTTCTTGACTGTTCGATTGCCGCTAACGATCCAGTATTTATTCCTAGTATAAGCTAGCGTTAATCTAGCACCACCATGTAATGTTCGTTGATGCGCCTTTTCTATTATTAACCGGGTGAATCTTCCGTCACCGGGAACAAGGATAGGATGTTTAGTTTCTTCTGCCAAGTTAGAGTGTTTTAAACGTCCACCGACGCGTAAAATTCCATTTGAATCCAAAAATGGGTTGAGTTTCAAAATAGAGCTCTTATTATAAAGCTTTCCGTTTTGGGTAAGAGACTTAATTTCTTTTTCAAAATAAGTTTCTTGTACCGATTTGATAATCATAAATAATCCTTTATTAATTTCATTCAAGTTCTGTCTTTTACACTTATTCAACTTCGTATTGTTTTGTATTGCATCAGCGAAACGCATCACCCAGGCGAGTATTCTTGTAATACGATCTATGTCGCTGTGCCGCTCTAGTAATGAGTTTATTAATTCGTTTTTAATCAACTTGGGTTCTGTATTATTTATCGTGTAACAATTTGTTTGAATGCCTTCGTTTGTTGTGTAAGTTTCTTTTAGGGTATGTGGTTGGTTTTCTTGCTGTTTAAGCCACTGAGGTCCTTCCCACCACAAGGAAAAGTTGACGAGCCTCGATGGAAGAAGTCCTCTTGTCGCACAGTCAGCAGGGTTTTCGCTACTTCTTACGTAACCCCAGTTTATAGCCGGAACGATATTTATTATTTGTGATGTTCTGTTTGTTACATATTTGTTGTATTTAGTTTGACTTCCTTGAAGCCATGCTAAGACTACTTTAGAGTCCGTCCAGCAGATTACTTTGAGGTTATAGTCTGCAAGTATCTTCTTTATTTTCTCTAAGAGTTTCGCTAGTAAGACTGCGGCGCATAATTCCAACTTAGGTATTGAAAGTTTCGTTTTGATCGGCGCAACTTTAGTTTTTGCTGCGAGTAAAGTGATGACGTAAGAGCCGCTTGGTGACGTAGTCCGACTGTATACGATACAAGAAAATGCTAGCTCACTTGAGTCACAGAAACCTTGTAATTCGATCGTTCTATTGTTTTGATTTCTGATCCATCGGGGTAAACTGATCTTATTTATATTCGGTAAATCGGATTTTATTTTTATCCATTCTTTTTGTATCGATTCCGGCACGTTTTCATCCCAGCCAATGTTTCGATAGTTTTGGCTCCATAATTTTTGAAAAATCAATTTAGCTTGGATTGTTATCGGAGCCAACCACCCAAGCGGATCGTAGATCTTGCTTATCTCAGATAACAATCTGCGTTTAGTATATGTTACGTTTTCGTTATTCAATGGTACTTCGCTGGTAAAATGAAATGTATCAGTTGTGTTATTCCATGCGAGTCCCAGTGTTTTGCTGAATTCCTGTTGTTTGAAAATAAAATCGTTATTTTGGCTTCTATCTGGCCCTTGTAACTCTTCAAGAATAGATGATTCGTTCGTGGCCCATTTCCTTAGAACAAAACCACCTTTGTTCAGTAAGTCATAGAGCTGCTTTTGCAATAGCTTTGTTGTTTCAATTGAATGATGACCCGTGATGACGTCATCCATATAAAATTCAGTTTGTAGTGCTTTTTGAGCAAGCGGGTAAGCGTGACCTTCATCCTGGGCTAGTTGTTGTAAAGTACGCATAGCGATGAAAGGCGCGGCTTTCGTTCCGTAGGTAAGAGTACACAATTGCATTTCTTTGAGTGCTTCTCTCGTGGAGTCTCTCCAAATTATTTTTTGAAGACATTGTTGATCTTGATGAATAAGGATTTTACGGTACATTTTCTCGATGTCCGCCGTTAGAACATATTTATAACTCCGCCACTTAATGATTA
Organism: Nycteola revayana; assembly: GCA_947037095.2. Lineage (NCBI taxonomy): Eukaryota > Metazoa > Arthropoda > Insecta > Lepidoptera > Nolidae > Nycteola > Nycteola revayana. The sequence goes on along the minus strand of OX344857.2, from coordinate 15,841,399 downwards.
GAGATAAAATGTCTTTTTGTAGGTTAGGGCCCTTTTCCATCAAATCGTTGACGCTATAACCGGAATCTGTCTTCATCGATGCATTAAAGACAGCTCGTAGTTTGGTTGTTGTTGAGCTTTCCCTTAGCACTCCGTGGTGCGGAAGGTAGGTTTGAACTTGACTCTTGGGGTTTGTCGTTGATTTCATATGACCTAATTCGATGTAATCGTGGATGAAGTCTTTATATAATTTAGCAAAATGTGCTTGTCTAGCCATTTTCCTTTCCAAATGAAGAAATTGTGCTATGGCTTGAGTCTTTGAGTTTCCAAGGTCTTGCTCATAATTTGGTTTCATTGGCATTTTTACTACATATCGCCCGTTGTTTAATCGTTCTGTCGTTTGTTTGTAATATTTCTCACAATACTCGCTACTATCCGATGTTTCAGGTTCAGAAGGAATTTCTTCTATTTCCCAAAATGTTGTTATGTTCTCTAGTTCTGTGAGTGTAACTAAACAGTTAAACTGTTTAGTAGCTCCGCAAAGTATCCAGCCTAGTTTCGTCTGTTGCGCTACTGGTGAACTGTTACTATGCCTGAGCACTCCTTCCAAGATTACATCAGAGTATATATCTGCTCCTAGAAGTAAATCGATGGGCCCAGAGATGTTGAAGTCGGGATCAGCCAACTTGATGTTATCGAGATGCGTCCAGTTATCTTTGTTGATAGTTGAGTTAGGCAGGTTATTTATGAGTTTATGCATGACCAATGCTTCAGTTCGAAATGAATAATCAGAGTGGATAGATTTACACTCCAATTTAATCATCCCTCTACTCGTACCCATGATAGTACCGACGCCGGAGACAGCGGCATTCAGCTTGTTTCGTGGTAAATTTAATCGTTGAGCCGTATTTTCTGTAATCAAGCTTACTTGAGAGCCTTGATCCAGTAATGCCCGAAGGATGACGTAATCTCCTTCTTTGTTTTTAACTCTTAGTTGGAGAGTCGTTAAAAGTATTTCTTGTTCACCGTTTATGTGATTAGATGTTCGCTCAGCCACCGTTGAGTTGGATGGCCTAGTTTGTTGCCTTTTCAGATTATCATCATGAAGAAGGGAATGATGCTTATTTTTGCAGATGTGGCATGTCTTCGTTGAAGTACATTTATTTCCGCCGTGATCAAACAAACAATTTTTGCATAAATTCATTTTACTTGTTGTTATGTTTCGCGTTGCGACATCCATACCGAGGAATGTAGAACACTGACGTAAAACGTGATCATTTTTGCAGAGTGGACATTTTCGCAGCGTAGCATGGAAGGTTTTTGTCCACTTTTCTGAGTCTTTAAAGTTCATTGACTTGTAATTATTATAATTTTTATGTTGGTTAGTTGTTGGAAAATTTTGTTTCAGCCCGCCTTTTCTAGTCCGGGATGTTTCTAATGTCATGAATTTCCTTTCCAGGAACTCCATAAATTCTTCTAAGTCTGGAAGCTCCCTAGAACGTTTCATGTCCTGTATGTAGTCACCGTAAGTGACGTCATCCAGTTTGGATGATAATAAATGGACGATAAGAGGGCCCCACACGGGAATATCGATACCAATATTCTCCAGGGCATTTAAACACTCTTTCGTCGTGTCGTGTAGTTTCTTCACGTTAACCGAGTTTGGTTTATCGATAGACGATTGATTGAGAAGTGTGTCTATATATGAGATGAAAAGTAGGCGCTTATTGTCGTAGCGATGCTGGACTATCTCTAAGCAGGAATCATAATTTTCGGCACTCACTGGAAGATGTTTTATTAATTTTTCCGCTTCACCCTTCAATTTAGATTTCAGGAATTTCATTTTCTGTGTTTTGTTTAGCGTTGGATTGTTGTGAATCATCTCAAAAAATAAATCTCTAAAAGATATCCAATTATTATAAGCTCCGTTGAACTCTGGCAATTCGATGCGTGGTGTTGTTTTTTCGTAGTGAGAAGTTTCGAATATTTTTCTGTTTAACTCTTCCTTCAGGGTGTCGTAGACATTTTCCCATTGATAAAATTTTGCTTCATAACGCTTATCGCTCCCTTTCAACAGGTAACTTATTTCCCAGTGAATATTGTCGATGGTTCCCCACTTAGATTGCAAAATATTAAGCTGATCTTGCAGCTGCCACTTCTCTTTCGTCTCTTTTAGATTAATTTTGGAGACTGCTCGCTCAAAAGCATTGAAGTTGCACATTTGATTACGTAATAATCTTGATAAATGTTCATCCTTCACGCCAATGATTTGCTGTTCGGCAATTTCCTGATCTCCGGTCGACTGCTGCACCTCAGTAGTATCAAATAGCGGTGTTCGACACGTTTCTGGTGTTTTCGGTTTTAATGTACCCGAAAATCCTGGCTCAGTCAGTAACTCATTACTAAGTAGATTCATAGATGTCATTGTTTCATCAAATATACCTTCGGTTATCTCAAAAATGTTTTTTGTGAAGTAGTCGTGATCCTGATAGGTTGACTCATATTTTCTCATGATTTCATCATTGGTTCGAAACTCATCCCAAAGGGATTGTAAAGCTTCCATACGCTTGTTTAGGTATTCTATGGATTTTCTACCCATGGAATCCTTCTTATAATTTCTTGAAAGAGCTTTGATCTGCTCATAGCTGCTTTGTTGTCTGTTAAGAAGTTCTACAAACTGACCGTAGTCTTCTTCTGACATTTTTGACATGTCTATCAGTGGTAGTTTCGTATAATTTGTGCACTCACTTAAGTTCCCGTAGGGTTATGTGTTATAGTCCATAGGTCGCTGGTTCAAATCCGGCTCGAAGGACCAAAAAGATGTTGGGGTATTTTGTATGTTGTAGATAGTTCACAAACCACTGATAAGTTTAATAGTTTATTGATATAAAAAGTTCCTACGCAATGTTTAGCAATCTGAGTCGCACTTATTTTATGTTATTATTTACTGATTGCACATTAACGCGTCACGGAGGTAAAGTTACGACTAATTATAAATATGATTACATACACATAAAACTAAATACGCTGTATGAGCATTATTGGCTCGTACAGGGGGATTCACTTCCCTTTTACGAGGGAGGGGGGACTCACACCCTTTTACGAGGGTGTGAGTCCAGGAGATCCGGCGGCTGCAGGGAACACCCGGGGGGGTTTTAGTTGTATGATTTTTTCATAGAATTTTTTGTACCTATACACTTATTTAGATATTTAACAATTCCATGAGATGTGTAGGTATTGTTAAATGCTGAAGATCGACATCTCCCGAAGAGGCTTTCAGTTTTCGGGCACTTCACTACATACTATGAAACGAAGTCGCTACCCGCTGTCTGTCTGTCTCTTAAATTTAAAACTAATCAACGGAATTTGATGCGGGTTTCTTTAATATACATATACATCAGCATTGCACCCATGCGAAGCCGGAGCGGGTCGTTATAATAGGTTACATTTATTATTATTAGATTGTTTTGTGCAACTGTATTTGTAAATCAGTAACCTGTAGCTCCTTTTGATGAACTCTACTGTATTTAATGTCCACAAAGCAGAAGAATAAAAGAACTTCAAGCAACAGGAAGACCACTGGCTCTCTCAGGAATTAGTAAGTTACCGTACTAAATGTTTTTGTATCATGACGTACACTAGTTTACTAAACCCTGCGAAAGCGAATATCATCATGAAGACATCGGCAGCTGAAGATTATCCATTTTTTGTTAATTAATTCTGTATTACACGGACACCACGGAACATAAAAATTGCCAACCGAGCCTTTAATATTTTTTTAAAGTAACTTTTTTTTTTTTACTACATATAGGCTTACGTTTGACCTTAATCTCGCTTGATGGAAGGCGAAGATAAGGCCTAAGATGATACACGCTTGCCTAGAAATTGTCTGTTCACTTTAGCCTTAAAGATGTCCAGATTATAGCGTTCCGGAAAAACTGACGCCGGCAGAGAATTCCACTCCTTAGCCGTCCGCATTATGAAAGAAGAAGCAAATCGCTTCGTGCGTATTGAAGGAATGTCTACAACAAAAGTGTGAAACCGCTCGCCGCGCCTAGTCGTCCGGTGATGGAAGGGTGAAGGGGGTATCAGGTTATGTAGAACCTCCGCACACTCCCCGAAATGCAACCGATAAAAAACTGATAGGCAGGCCACTCGTCTACGGTGTTCGAGGCTCTGAAGACTTGCCTCCACCAGTGAGTTATTGCCTATGACTCTCTTCGCTCGGCGCTCCAATGAGTCCAGAGCATCCAGCTGATATCCAGCAGACCCATCCCAAAGATGAGAACAGTATTCCATTGAGGAGCGAACTTGAGCTCTGTAAAGACTTAAGAGCTGCTCCGATGTGAAGTACCGCCTCATCTTGGAGAGAATGCCAAGTTTTTTGGCTGCAGTGTTTGCAATGGACTCGATGTAGTGACCGAAGTTTAGATTAGAAGAGAGGTCAAGCCCTAGGAGCTCAAGATGGTCGCTGATCGGAACGGAGACATTCCGGAAAGTCGGAGTCAGTTGGAATCGACTCTGTTTCGCCGAAAAAAGACAAGCCTGTGTTTTTGAGGGGTTAAACCCAACCAGGCTGTCCTTCAATAGGCTAATTGACACATATGAAATTATGTTACAATGATGTTTATTCGAAAAGTATTTGTCATATTATTCCCTTTATACCTATGTTCTGTTTATAAAACTTGAATATGTTTGTATAAACTCAATATGAAAATTATTTCTTTTGTCTTTGTCTTAAACTTCCGAAAACCTCATGACATCATCGATCTTGAAAACAGATAATGTATATAGATCAACATGGCTGACATCGTTTTCATCTCTAAATATCAAGGCAATTTTAAAATATTTATTTTAGTGCTTTCTAGATCTCAAATAAATGCCATATTTTTTTCTTGATCTAGTAAAACCATTCTTAACTAAATAAAAATAATTTCAAAAAAGTGTCATCTATAGTATTTACTATCTATCCAGCTTAGATCCAATCCTCATGGGAATCTCTTCTTAAAATATCACCAATGACACAAATAATGAAGCTTACTCTATTGGCAAAAGAATGATCAAAATCAGTTTACAAGCAATTGGCTCATTGCCATTTCCAGTGTGTGCCACTGTTGATCCCGGCTTATAGGAGTTGCAGTGTTGAGAATATGGGTGGGATTAATCTCATTTACAATCCAAAATTAACCCCAACTTAACAAACTTCATTTATTTATAATATTAGCATATATTTTGGGTAATAATAAACGTAGTATAATCTATATAAATTATAATATATCTATGATATAACGGACAGACGTATAGCAAACCTGCAAATCTCTACTAATATTACAAAGATTTTATTTCTATATTTTTGTATGCTTGTCGTGGGTTCGATCCCTACACCGGACAGAAAATCTTTGTGTAAATTCTAAGATTTCTTTTCGGGTCTGGTTGGTTGAGGGACTATCCTCCGTGCCTCGGAAAGCACGTTAAGCCGTTGGTCCCGATTGTTATAACATCATCTATAATAATCGTATGTCAAGGAACGGACAGCAGCGTTTCCTTGTGTGGTACAACATAATACTGCGGTCACCAACCCGCCTGCCAAGCGTGGTGACAATGGCAAATACCCTCCCTCTCGGGAGGAGGCCCATGTTCAGCAGTGGA